>OZ026525.1:19025255-21425255 GCA_964019695.1 Loripinus fragilis
ATGTAAAAGGAATCCAGTAACAACTTAGCCTCATTACACAAAACATTTACATATTACAGACAAAACTTTCCCTGGTTGACATTTCTTTTTAATAGGTGGAGTGGGGGGGGGGGGGGTCAAAATATTAAGGTATAATATATTGACCCCCCCCCCCCACCCTCCAACACATATTCAAGAACGTTTTTTTGTAAATGGAATCCAGTGGCAACTTAGCTTCATCACACAAAACATTTACATATCACAAACAATACTATTCCCTTGTTGACATTTCTTTTTTATGGGATGGGGGGGGGTCAATATATTATGGTATAATATATTGACCCCCCCCCCCCTCAATGATATAAAAAAACGACAACTTCAAAGCAGAATCCAATTACAGTTTGCTTTATCATTTCAACCATTTATAGATCTTTGGTGACACAATATCAATGTTGATAGTACAAATAAAGTTTGGGTGGGTGGAGGGGTCAATATATTATGGAATAATATTTTGACCCCCCCCTCCAGATTTAGTATAATTTGACGAAACAATTTTAGTAGATTGTTTCTATGCCGTTATGATAAATAAACCATAAATAGTTATATTACATCATTTTTTTTTACAGTTACTATGGGGGGGTCAAAATATTATAGGGGGGGGGTCAAAATATTACAGTAATATTATGACCCGCGGGTCAATATATTATGGGGGTCAAAATATTATCTCACACCGGGCGTATTGATTGTAGTATAAAAAAGGAGAAGAGATACAGTAGTATATTATTCAACCACACAAGTGTCACAGGGTCTAGGCAGGGGTGTAAAATTCCACTTGCCTGATTGCATTTGCAAGTAAAATGTAATGCAGGGCGAGTAAAAGTTTTGACAATTTGTGTAGTACTGTTCTAATTTACAGCATCTTGGAGAAAAATTGGGGCATGAAGGACGAGTAACTTATTCTGAAATTTTACACCCCTGGTCTAGGTATATACATGTAAGGCCAAAAAAGAAAATGTCTTGTTTCCGGTTACCCTACCGACCCATATATTTTAGAGCCTACTCAAACTTTTTTGAAGACTATCGGGATATTGAAGTCTATTTTTAAGGATTTTCATACTTTTTCCATACCAAAAAGTTTATATAAAAGAAAAGTTTGCCTACCTACCGACCCTAAAAATTTTGGACATGTAACCGGAAGCAAGGCATATTTTTCTTTTGGCCTAAATACACTTCTACTACCTTGCGGTAGAAGCCAGCTTTTACAGCGACGTGGTAGAGTGTTTGCCTGTAGATCCAGCGACCTTGATTTGATTCCCAGCTGGGACAGGTAAAATACTCTACCACGTCGCTGTAAAAGCCGGCTTCTACCGCAAGGCAGAAATTGCTTCCAAAGCAACTAAAACACTTGGTTTCCTTCGCAGGAACTTGGCTTTTGCACCTTAGAGTACAAAGGAAGTTGCATGCAAAACTTTGGTTTGGCCTAAACTAGAGTATACATGGTTGGGCGGCCAAAACCACCCCTATTTTAGACGGCAGTTTTAACCGTTTAAACCGCGTTAAATGTGCCAAAAAAATGGTCAATACTGGTCAATACCAATCTGAGTGGTCGGTTGAAATTTTTAAATGGCTGTTTTGGTGGTGGATTAAGATATTAGGTCAGCAGCGCCCTAGATAAGCTTTTGGGTTAATTGGGTATTTAGGCAACCGGGTTATCCTCAATTGCGTACTTGCAAAAACAATTGCGTATTTTCATATTTTTTACGGCTCTTCTTTTTTCTGTGATTACACGTTTTCTTACTGCATGAAGCCATCGGGAATGTGCTTGCATATTTATTCACTCCCACCTTCTGCCTTTCTAAAGTATCAAACTAGCGGATTTTATTGTACCAGAAGCAAATCTCATCCCCTTGTTGACATTCGAGCGTGGACACTTTGCAAAGTTTCACTTTCATCATTGTGTTTTTCGGCGAGATACTGGACTGGACACGGATATTTTAATCACAAAAAAGAGTAATATTGCGCGCTCGCTAGTTAAAAAAATCATCCTTACTGGCATTTGTTTATTACCCAAATGGAAATGAAATGGACCAAATGGTACACAATGACATCGCATGTAATTGCATACCAATCGTTATAATTGCTTTTCGGTACGCACACATTTCTTAATAATTGCTTTTTTGAGGATTTTAATTGCTTATTTACACAAATAAGCTGCTTATCTAGGGTGCTGGGTCAGGATTTCATTCTTTTTATTGAAAAAAAAAAATACTGTTTCTTCCATGCCAAGGGCACTTTTTACCTTTGCACTGACTGCTGCATTACAGTCTAGGCACCTAACAATAGCAGGCATGGGGTGAATTAATCGTTAATGCTAATGCATTATTAATTCATTACTTTTTTCCAGTAATTCAAGTAATGATTAATTCACCAGTTTTTGAATTACTTAAAATGCTAATTCAATGCATTACTTTTGTCAAAATTCACTGAATTACTCGCATTACTTTGAATTACTGTCTAACAGAAATTTTACCATCAATATAGTATACAGACTAGAGAAATGAGATACACAACAAACACATTCACAAGTTCCTTTTGTTTAACTTCCTTGTAAAGACTGTTATTTGACTAAGGAATGTGAAACTTGTAAGTAAGGGTTTTGATAATATATGAATAAAGTGAAACAGCTTACAGTTACTGGCAATCCCAGAAGAACCTTGAATGGTGAAAATCTACCTGGGAAGTGTCGAAATAAAAAATATTTTATCCTACTTTATTCAAATCAGTTTTTTTATCTATAATTCATTTTAAGGCTAATAATATGAGCTTTAAACTGGTGTGAATTTTTTTACAATCCAATATAAAAGAAACAAATGTTTTGATCACAATAAGGGTAATTATCACTTGTTTGTCCTGTTCACACATTTTGACACTTGACCACTGACAGTGTGTCTCTTTGGTCAGTTTTGCTACAGGGCAAATATATTGGGGTCAAAAATATAAGAGATAAGGGATTATGATAAAGCCTGTGCTTTGTTAATTGAATAATTCAGACAAGAGATATAGGACAGGAAACTCAAAATAATATAATTTTCCTCCCATAAAGTATACTTCCATTAGAAAGCTTCCCAGTGGTTTAATATTCAATGAAATATAATCACTTCAAAAGCTACGTCTGAGTGTCATTTCCTCAATTTTTCAAAAATTATGAAATTTCAACGAATGTTACTGACAAGAATACAAAATTCACTACCAAAAGTGAAGATATTGTAATCTGTGGCTAATGTGAAATATTTAAAGATATATATATTATCTATATGTGAAATACATGTTAACTGTGTGTACACATTTTGTTCAATGTATCAAAACTGTTTAGAGGTTACAGTATTAAATGATTCTGTTTTACGTAAGTGAAAGTAATGCTTAATTCAATGCATTACTTTCTTAAATAATGCTAATTCAATGCATTACTTTTTCAAAATCCAGTAATGGTAATGCTAATTCAATGCACATTTTTGGGCAAGTAATGCTAATTCAATGCATTACTTTCAAAAGTAATTCGCCCCATGTCTGAACAATAGTCTTTTTTCATCATCAAGGGCAGACTAGAATAACCATACAGCCTAACAGGGTGTTTTTCATCATTTTGAGACAATAACTTTTATGAATTTATGACACTGGTTAAATTATTATCTTAACTGATAACAGCAGATAACAGAATGTCCACACTTTCACACCTCTATACTAACACAGATGCCAGTGAATTAGCCAATGCATTTTAAGCTCAGTGATAGATCTTATAAACTGGACACACCTTCTTTAGTCTGAGAGACATGTCCATTATTTTGACAGTTTTTGTTTGTTCTAACTCCTTGATATATTGTTCAACATTTAGTGTTCTCTTTACAATTTTCATACCATTGTCTTTTCAGGTTAGAAGCCAATTCAATTTGCATTTTAACTAATAGAGCAAAGACTAATTTGTACATGATGAGTCAGATGACCTAAGATTGATGATCAGTTTGAAGTATTGATTGATTTCGTACTTTCTTTCATTTTAAGTCACTGATTTAAAAATAATTATGACTGTGAAAAAGCTATTTTTAAAATTTATTTAATTTCATTGCTTGCATTTGCTTTACTTTTTTAATAGAAAATAAGTTCAAGACTTGAGTCTGAACTGAAAGGATCATTGACGGTTTGGACCTTATACGCCTATATTTCTGGTTCCCAGAACGCTGCTTCTGAGCTTCTAGTGTGGTGCATGTAGTATCAGTGCAATAGGTGAATCGAATGGCAAGATACAGCTAGCAAAATATTTTCAAAATTCCTACGCACTCGAGAGTTATGGCGGGTAGAAAGGGGAGGGGGTCTGAAATTTCATGAAAATAAAAAGTGCTTTAAAAAGTGATTATTGCACGTTTTCTTGATTTATTTGGTAGAAATGGTGCTATCTATTGAACATTACACATGCAGAGTATTAACGAATCAAGATAATTGATGAAATTGTTTTAAAATCAAAATATGGTTTGTAATAAAATGATTTTGGGGAGATGATTTAGAAGTTACCTGTACATTTTTACAACATGTTCCGTAAATAATACAAAACTGAAAGCTCAACAAAAGAAATAAATATTTTTGAAGGAATGAAAGTGTCCCATTTAGCATTGGAAAGTAAAACTGATTCTAACTAGATCCTTTAGATATTACTATTGCTTTGTTTAAAGGGAATAGCATGTTGAATGTAATTAAAGTGTCCTAATATTTATGGTATACATGATGCATGTATATCCCTATATGAGACAATATATTGAACACTAAAGTATTTACCTGTTATAACTCTTTGCATGCCAGTGTATAATTTTGTCGTCTGCCAATGCCTTTTGCAAACAGTTTGAACCCAGATGAAGACCAATAGAATGTCCGTCTTGATCTGGATCCAAACTGTTTGACACTCTGATGGTGGTCCTGGGTGGTTTATCTTTAAAAACTTAATTTTGAAGAAAGTCAGCAGACGAAAATAAAAACATGAACAATTCCCTAGCATGCAAATAGATAAGTACAGGACGTTTGCAAAATAATGTGTCAATTTAATAACAGTGAGATTTTTTTCATGAAAAAATGCAAAAAACCTTGCTAAGTCTACTTTTAATCTTTAAGTACTTTATATTAAACTAGCACAGAATACAAAGTAATTTAGGAGGTTGGTTCTAAAAAACTTCATTACTGCCATTAATTTCGTATTTGGTAGAAAAGGCATTTTATGGGCTCAGGCCCTGGGTTTTTGGGCTGCTGAACATCTTTCCCCCCCTTGTGCCAGCAAGCCACTTTCATACAATGAGTAAAATATGGTAACACATATACTTGCAAAAGCTTTTGCTGGCACACGGGGGGGGGGGGGGGGGGGGGGGGTTGCTGAACATCTTTCCCCCCCGGGTTTTTGGGCTGCTGAACATCTTTCCCCCCCTTGTGCCAGCAAGCCACTTTCATACAATGAGTAAAATATGGTAACACATATACTTGCAAAAGCTTTTGCTGGCACACAGGGGGGGGGGGGGGGGGGGGGGGGGGGGGGAATGATATTTTAAAAAATGTTTTCGGATGTCTATATATCTTAATGTAAAACTGATTGTTCTACCCAAAATTTTACATCTTTGCAGCATTTAATATCGAAAACGGATTTCACAGCCATAAAGTACTCAGGTCAGGGTATCTTCAAGGTGAAGAAAGGGACGATTGACAAACTTTTATTTTTACTGAAAACCATAGGCATTTACCCATAGCAAGTGTCAATGATCCTTTGTGGTAACGAATGATTCAGTTTGATTGAGATTGAAGATCTAAAACTATTAGACATTCATTCGTGTTTGTTTTACTGTCTATTTAAGTATCAATACATTTTTTAAAGCAATAGCAACTCATGAAACAAATTTTCAATTAAGCCTGTATTATCTTATATTGAAATTATTTTAAGTCTGTTTATAAAGTCCAGTAAATTGGAATTACTAGTGTGAAGTATCTTCACATTGACCATGTTTTTATTTCAATTGACCACCAATCGACCAGTAATGACCGGTTAAAACCAGTAATGATTACAGGGCATCGCACAGTGCCCAATATTGTAGATACCAGACATACAGTGATGCTCTGAAGAACTCATTTTTCCCCAAACTATTCCTCAGTGGAATGGTCTTTCTTCTTCGGTGGTCAATTCCCAGACTACTGAGGAGTTTAGGGCACTCCTCATTTAGTCAAATCACAGCTGAAAGATTTTCTTGTTTTTTTTTGTTTTGCTTCTGGGTTTTTTTTGTTTTTTTCTTCCAAATTCAAACTCCCTGGCGTAATGGTCGCATGCGATCGTGCCAGTAGTAAAAGAAAAAAAATCCAAAAATTCCAGGATCCGCACATGACCTCCTGGGATATCTTGTTCCTTCGCAGCAAAACGTTTTGAGAAAGCCATTACTTATAACGTCGATCGATTTTTATGGTGTCAAGCAAGACGAGAAAAACATGCTATATATCATAATATTCAATTCAGATTACGCTCAGAAACGGACCGTTACGTTCCGCCGCCAAGATGATGCCGTTGCGATTTTACATGAAAGTGCATTACTTACAAATAAGCCATTAGAAGTCTTGCAATAGAAAAAATGACTGTTTCTTTGGAAATCCAACAATACAAAAAACCAAAGCGCTCCAAATAAATCGGATGTGCTTGATTGTACCATACAATACTTGTCGTTACTAAAACCCGGAATGGAACACGGAATGGAACGGAACACGGCATGGAACGGACAAGGAATGGAATGGAACAAGGAATGGAATGGAACTCGGACCCAATAAACACGGATTGGTCACTTACATACAGGTAAATGTATATATTAGAAATATGTTGTCGTGGCTCAACTCAAAACTGACGTATGTTCCGGATTAAATAATCATATCTCCGTTATTTCTCTACATATCTTTGAATTCTCTTCAAAAAGCAATGGTTCAATATACTGGGTGTGTATAATAACAGGAATGGACCGGAACGGACCGGAATGGATAGGAATGGGCCTCCATAACCGGAATGGATATCAAAATTAATTTGTTTTACACAACTAAATTTATTATTTTACCTTACTATATCTTGAAATTTCAGTTTCTAATGATATTTCACCTTTTGTAGTGCATATGAGCACCGTCAGTGGTTTGTAACATGGTTGACGTATACCCATTTAAATTGTGTCAGTTCATACTGAAGATGCACATTTTATAGAAATAAGTGCCCAGAAATAAGTCTGACCAAATGGCAGCTGTATAGATTATAGTCCCCATACCAATGCTCACATGATTGTCCCTGATCTTCTAAATAGTCAAGCATATGCCAAGATATAAGAGCTGTTCTGTTAGACCCATCTGGGTGGCCCCACATAAACAGCCCATATGTGACCAATATATGCATGTTTGCTGGTACAGCATTTCGTTCATGATTGTTTTGACAATCACTGCATCCAAACTGATTTTTCTACAATAGAAATATGCATATACTATGAAAAGGGAATGCAGTAATCTTTATTGCATATATGCATACTTTATAGGTGACTGGTGTAAGTAAGCCTTAAGTAGTAAGGTACTAGAATATCAGGGTAAGACAGAAAATAATTTAGAAAACATTTTTTGCATTGAAACTGTCTGGACACCAAAGTTATTTGGTATTTTACATTACTTAACCAAAAGTTCTCGTCAAGTACACTTAAAACATGTATTTTAGGGTGGATTTTGAGGCCCGTTCCGGTTATGGAGGTCTATTTTTGTCCATTCTAGTGCGTTCCGGTATATTCCGGTTAGTAAACGCACCCCAATATACTATCTTTTAGACTGTATTGTTTTATTTGTTGAAAGTTTATCTGTCTTTATGAGCATCAGCAAGAAACCTAGATACCCTTTTTAGCCATTTTTGGCACTTTTAGCCGAAACTAGTCAGAAATCAACATAAAAAATGGGGTAAACTTCAATTCTTTTTAATGTAACCCGTAATATTTCAGCTTCGCATACTGCGAGTAACCTCTTATACCTTTGTGTATGTTCTGAATCAATTTTATTGGCTGAAGTACTTTGAAATAGCGCTAAAATAAAGCCTCGACAACATAACTTTGTATTCCCGTCAGTGACAAGTCCGTTTATACTGGGTATGAGAATGGAACGAGGAATGGAATGGTACATTTTTGTATGAATGGAACGAGTCGAAGAATGTGGAATGGAATGGAACAGACGTGGGTTGGTATGCAGAGTGGGATGGTGTCATTTCCTGTGCATACTCTCTTACTTATGATTTCCATATGGGAAGGGTTGAGCCCAGGGGGGGGGGGGGTACTCTCATTTTATCTTCATACGTAAGCTCGGGCCCAGCATCTACCGTTCACCCAAAAAAATATCAGGTATTTCAAGCACCCCAAAAAATATTTGAAATTTTGGCAACCCATCAAACTATCCCCGATTCTGTACCTTGACCTTAAGAAAAGACCCTAAAATGCATAGAAATGACCACTAAATATAGTCCAATTTTGTAATGGCCCAAAAAAATATCCACAAAATCTTCCTACCCCAAAAATATAAATTTTCTGTAAACCCAAAAGAATATTGAAATTCAAAATTTTGAACCAAAAAAATGACCCAAGCCTACGTATGTATGAAAATATCAGAGTGTACCCCCCTGGGGGTTGAGTGGAACTATGAACTAGACATAGATTAAAACATTACTGTTCAAAGTATAGTAGAAAGGCGACACCTTAAGGGTTTCGCGGAATAGAATGAGTGAAGAGACCGTTTTAGTTGTTCCCGACCCTTCTAACAAAACAAAAGAATTGTTTAGCAATATATCCATGCTAATATGAACTTAGGCACTACCTAGATGCGAACATGAGCACTTTGAAGTTGCTCTCCCTTTCTGACGGTCTATCCATCCACCAATCCATACATGTATATGTATCTATCTCTCTAGCTCCATTTTGAACATTATGTCAGTTGTAATTAAAAAAAAAAACGTTTAACTGTGTTTTACTTAGGCCAAAGAAAAGAATATGTGTGTTTCAGGTTACATACATTTTTGAAATAAGTTAGGTAGATCTACAAAAATATTTTTTATTTGTTAAAAGTGTTTACATGGGGAGACTGATTGAACTGGGAAATCCCATAAAAATTATATATAAAAATATTTAGGGACTAAAAATCAGTGTTTATGCTACCATTTGAAAAAAAGAAAAGTGAACAGTTTACTTAAATTTTAGAATATTTTTTTCTTTGGGTTATATAAAAATATCACACCCACCTTCCTTAAATTTAGGTGGGGGATCTTTCATTCAAAGTTTTATTAAAATGTCTTCAAATTAGCACTGTTTTGCATAATCTGATAATTTATTCTCTACAATTTGGACATTCACTTAAAGCATATAAGAACAACGTAGATGCAGATCAGTTTTCTGACTAGCCATTTTGTTCTTCGCTGATAAGGTCACGGGTAGGAACCTTCATAAAAAGAGCCGCTGGCTCTGAAAAGAAAATTTTATGACGGCCTATCTGGTTCTGCATATGAAGGCTAAAAAGTCGCCTAAAATTGTAAGCTTTCCATTAGGTGCGTTTATGTAAAAAAGCAAAAACCTCAGAATGCTGTGCTCCGCTCTGGTCTTTTAATTTCTTATCAAAGCTGCAGCAATCTGCAAATTGTGTACGCTTTTGTCTGAATCCGTTTTGTCGTGAGGTACATGAAGTATTTTTGCCTCACAATAAAAACGATTCAGATAAAACAGTACACAATTTGCAGCTCACATTACATTGATTAGAGGTTGAAAGCCCAGAGTGGAGCACTACACTGTCCTTTTATGTTCCCAAAGGAACTTTGGGAGGCATAAAGTAATGGCACTGTCTGTCTGTCCGTCCGTCTCGCTTTGTGTCCGGTGCATATTTCCTGTATTTTTTTAGGTAGGTATTCCAAATTTGGTGTGTGTGGATGCATCTTGGGATGGCGGAGTGTCTCGTATCATTTTCAGATCACTGTGGCCTTGACCTTCATCTCTGACCTAACGTTTTTTAATAATCGTGCCCGGAGCACATCTCTTATATTATTTGAGGTAGGAATCCCAAATTTGGTGTGTGGGTGCATCTTGGGATGACAAAGTGTTGCGTACCATCCTTTGGTCACTGTACCCTTGATCTTGACCTCTGACCTAGTTTTAAGAATTGTTGTGTCTGGAGCATATCTTTTATATTCTTTGAGGTAGGAATTCCAATGCATCTTGAGATGGTGGAGTGTCACATACCATTCTCAGATCACTGTGACCTTGGCATTGACCTCTGACCTAGTGTTAAGAATTATTGTGTCCGGAGCATATCTCTTAGGTATTTGTCTTCCTGGTGTCTCGTGATGGTTGAGCGGCTCTTCCTCGCGGTGCCACGGGGTTGTCTGCAGTTTGTGATTGTGGTATTCCTGATCATACTCACTTACTATTTTTGAGATAGGAATCCCAAATTAGGTGTGTGGATGCATTTTAGGATGGTAGAGTGTCGTGCACCATTTACGGGTCACTGTGACCTTGACCTCAGACCAAGTTTTAGAATAATCGTGTCCAGAGCATATCTCTTATATTATTTGAGGTAAAAATTCCAAATTTGATGTGTGGATCCATCTTGGGATGGCGGAGTGTCGCGTATCATTTTCAGGCCCCTGTGACCTTGATCTCCGACCAAGTTTTTAGAATAATCATGTCCGGAACATATCTCTTATATTATTTGAGATAGGAATCCCAAATTTGTAGTGTGGATGCATCTTAGGATGGTGGAGTGTCGTGCACTATTTATGGGTCACTTTGACCCTGATCTTGACCTCTGATCAAGTTTTTAGAATAATCATGATCGGAGCATATCTCTTATATTATTTTAGGTAGGAATCACAAAATTGGTGTGTGGATTCTTATTTGGATGGCGGAGTGGTGCATGCCATTTTGGGTCACTTTGACCTTGACATTGACGTCTGGCCTCATTTCTAGGCTTTTCGTGGCTGGAGTATATCTCCTTTATTACAGCTATATACTTTCCTCAAATGTGTCCTTTGGGAGCATTCGTCACGTAACTGTGACATTTCTTGTTTTACTATTTACAAGATGAAATATATATTTGTTTAGTTTTAGGCGATTTTTTCAGCCTCCATATACAGAGCCGCCAGCACTGTTTTTGTGGTTTCCTAACCGTGCAGTAATAATGTTCCAGCCTCTAGCTAGGCTCTGTAGCCAAGCCGGCCAGTCATTCCTAGTGGAAAACCCTGAAAACAGCAATGGGCGATAAATAGTAGTCAACTACCAAAATAAGCTGCTCTTTTCATCCCTTACCGTGTTAGGTTAAAATGTTAATTGGCCTTTTTAGCTATTCTAATCCTTTTATTCTGGTTGATTTTGAGCAGATTGACTTTAATTGGGGACACACATGCGATATGTATTAATAGACTTTTCGATTACTGTAAAAGCGGCAACTTTAATATTCATATCTTGGCGTGGTTCGGCTATTTCATCTGCTAAACAAGGGAAATCAGGTTTCACTGTAGTGTAGATTTTATTTTCTTGTCCTTTGGGATCATGGGTTTCATTGTGGAACTTTGAAACTATTAGAGGGTCACTGATGAAGCCCAAATGGCAGAAACTAGCTAGTCTGGCCCAGGAAATATGCACACTCTAGCTTCAGTTCTTCGGTGCAGTCTTTGCTTCTAAAGGATACCCTTTTAAGAACATACGAGGGTTGTCCCAGTAAATCGTGGACTTTTGTTATAACACGAGAATGTGTACCAGTAATTCTATGATATTTTCAGGATGTGTTTATATACTTATTGGAACCATTTTGTATAAATATGGGTGAAATCGCAGTTTAGATGATAAAATTTTGAACCTTTACTTGCCAGTATGTCAGCGTGAGCGGCGCACGTAAAAAATTGTAATGAAACGATTCTAGTTTAAAAGGTAGTGTAAATTCAATCAAATTTTACTTTTGTTTTTTAAACAATGCAGTACCACATCAACTAGTAACCATGCAAGGCAAAGTGTTTTGAAAATTTGAAACGTTTATGGCTATTCGCTTTAATTTTATAAACGATTTTACATACCTACTACATTTTTATTTTTCAGAAAATGCTAAGGTTAGAAAAACGGTACGGCGCAAAAAATAGTCTTTCAACAATTTTTTAGCTAATTAATCACGTAAAACTACGTTCTTTTAATGTTAAATGATTGGTCGAAGGGTCACTAGTGTCGTAAAATGGATTTTTTATAAAATTATTTTAGTAATATCACAAAGACAAGCTCATTTTTGTCAATTTAACGGAATGCATGCTATTTTTCTGCAAGCTATTTTAATGGTTAATATTTTGTCTGTTATTAAATCTAAAATATCGCGCTTGTTTTATTGCTTAACATATCTAAACTAACTATTCAGTCTTTACTGGAACCAAGGAGACTTACTCAATAAATATATGGCAATATTTGTCACTATTTAAGCTTATTTATTTATAATTTGGTGAAAAATTAATAAGTTGCTTGAGCCGCGCAGACGTGCGTGCATTTCATGCATTTCATGAAAATCCTAACCGTATACACACTGAACTCACATTTATTAACCCTTAAAGCGCATAATCACAAAATGTATGTTATTGTCGTGAAGCCTCATAGACAAACAGCGTGGACCCAGATCAGACTGCTCCTCTAGGAGCAGTCTGGTCTGGGTCCACAGTGTTTGCCTCTATGTTTATGTTAAATAGACATTTTCAGATGCAGTTATTTTGCTGGCGTTTTAAGGACTAAATACTGCGTTTTGCGTCTATACTGAGGTATACCGTTACTTTTGAATAAAACCACACCTCCATTTTCAGCTTTTACCTATGTCTAAGGTTGACCAGTCCTAATTACGCATTCATGAGGCGCCGCCTTTACAGTAAGAGTAAAGTCAAAGAATACACATAGCTAGTAGGGCTAGACGCATAAAATAAACTTAAGGAAATTTCAGTTCAGTTCACAGAAGTCAAAATATTTATATGGATTATGTCTCCACAGTGGTCGAAAAAGACAACTGTCGCTGCTACAGATTAATTAAAAACCTAGTCATACCTCCTCGTTTGGTGCTGGCTGGAAACTATGGGTTTGGTAAGCTTTTCACGTCCATGGGCTAACACGACAGGTCGACTGCAATATCTTGTTAGTAGTTTTATAATTTAGATGAGTGAATTTTCCCAACACTGCTCAATTATCTAGCATATCGCAAGAATGTTTTAATGCAAATTGCGTTTTCGGTAAATCAACTGATCCCTATAATTTCTTTCAAAGTGCGTTTTGGTAATTCAACTGCATTCTACTGATCACCCATACCTCATTTCTTTAATTAGTACAGATATAACTTGAACAACTTCTTCTTAAAACAAATATATCTATATACAATTAACTTAAAAAAAAATAAAACAATCTGGACATTCATTATTGACGCACAGTTGCATTTCGGTAATTTTAAGCTTTTCGAAATATTGATATATTTCCTTTCTGTAATAAGTATTTTACCGCAAAAAGGCACGTATAGAATCAAAGACGCCCATCTTCTGGACCTTCGCCGTTGCGCAGGTTCGCCAGAGTCTTTGTTGCTCTACTATGCCAAACGTATCAATATCTCGATGTGCTTATGCTTCATTTTCGCAAAAAATGCTAACCTATTAAAGTAAGTAAGGGTGCAAAGATCAGGAGTCGATACAATCAAGTACCACACCCGACCCAGGATACCAATGGGAAAGTTACAAACTCACAGTTAGACACCACAAACGAGAGCCAAGAGGTCAGCCCTTTCCCAGCAGGTGACCACAAAGCACATATAAATAGACGCGCACAAAGACATAACAGACATAAGACAGAACAAAAACATAAAAGATCCACAAAGGAAGTACCGCCTTGGAACGGTCAGTAAAATATTTTACTGGAGGGCTTAAACCGGTTTAACGGTGCGCCAACCTCACCCTTAATTCAGATGTGGACCAAGACACATAGATATTTGGTTTGCATGAAAGACCCCTAACTTATCAATGCATCATTTATAAATATAACTTGGGGAAGTAATTTATTACCATGCATTATAAATCGTTCAAAGTCCAGGCTCTTTTCGTGAACGTAATATATGAAGATCAAGATACAAAGTCATCTTCTTAATAATGAAACTCCTTTTCGTAAGTCATATTTCTGCCATTTACGTGAAATATCGTTTCAAAAACTATTTCTACTGCATATATTGATAGATTTATATCGTTTAACTTCAGTTTAATAATATTAAATATTAAACATAATCCTAATAAATAGTTTTAGCCTTAATAAAAGTCCTTTTTGCAAAAATAAAACTCCTTTTCGCGAAAAGGAGTCCTTTACGCGAAAGGAGTCCTTTGCGGGTAACCCAAATACGTCTTCCGTGATTTACGTGAATCTGTGAAATTTCCGTGTTTTGTCATGGGCGCTCTTTTGGATCTTTGTAGATGACAAAATGAAAAAAATGTGGGATCAAAAAGGTTTCTCTAGTTTCTTCTTTAAATTGAGGTCAATTTAAATGGGAACAAATGGCTTTTGTCTGGTGCATATAAGCTTCCATCCATGTCTGATGAACTATTTGAACAGGACTGTACCTTAGGATTGGACAAAATTAGTGAAAAAGTATGAACATTTTATTTTACTTGGAGATTTAAATTTCAATATGCTCAAGAGACCTAAAAGTGAAAAATTGAAAGGCGTTTGTGATATTTTTGATTAAAGCAACATCGTAAAGGACCCTACTTGTTTTACTTTTAGGAACAAACCGTCACTTTTGGATGTTATTTTAGTCAATCATGCTTCTTTTATTGGTAAAACTTTTAACTTTAACAGTGGTTTGAGTGATGTTCATAATCTCATGTTTTGCAGTGTCCTCTGACTATCTGTGAGCCATGAGCCCTTTTCTTTGTTTCATCATGGTGTGTTAATTTGATTAGAATGTTTCTCCATGATGATACATTGCATTAGTTAGATGGCACATGCGAGCTGAACATTTCTTGTACTTCAACAACAGCAGAATCTAGGGCGAAGATTTGGGGCCAGTAAAATGCATTTAAGCCCCCGGTGGCTTTGGCTGCTGTCCGTTCTAAGGCGGCGGTTCTGTTGTTGTTGACTTTTTGTTTATTGTTACTCCCATTGTGGGAGTCTGTAATTGTTCTATGTTTTGTTGTGCGTTACTTTATGTCCATTCTAGCATTGCAATCATCTTGATGGGGAAGAGAGAGCTGGTTGCTTTGCTTAATTTGTCTTCCTGGTGTCTCGTGATGGTTGAGCGGCTCTTCCTCGCGGTACCACGGGGTTGTCTGCAGTTTGTGATTGTGGTATTTCCTGATCATACTCACTAACTATTTTTGGTGTCTTCAAAAACCCAAAAAATGCATGAAGCGGGGGGTCCTGCTCATGCTCATTCTGTTCTGTTGGTTGAAATGTTTTTTTTACCGGTTAATTTGTTTAGTTGTAAAATTGTTATGCTAAATTTTCTTATATTCCAGCGAAGACATATGTTATGAGTGCTCAGAAGAAGCAGCTGAATGAGACGGTTCTTTTGAGCACCCAAAACAAATGTTTTAACTTATCAATAAGTTATCCTTTTATCTATTTAGAATCATCAAAGATCCATAAATATTTAATTTCATATGCATTTTATGATGTAATAGTATCACAATTTTAACACCATTGTGTTTTTACACATGTATGTTCTTTTCGGTGTACTAAGGTTGAAGGCAACATTTTTATTTTTAGGCGATTCAATTGTAAATAATTTTTTTTGTGATGTGTCATATTTAAATGTGCTAATGCTTTATACTGTAATATTTGTCCTATATGTATCTTGTCGTCAAGTAACTTGTGCTAGTCGGTAAATAGCTATACATTGCTAATGTTATCTCTGTTTATACTCTCCGACTGTAAATAAAATTTGTCTTATGTCTTAGTGAAAATTTTGAATATACTTGACATTGTCAATACCGCAAAAACTGGTCCCGGTTCTAAAATCGTTGACATGGTTGACCGCCTCGATAGCTCAGTTGGAAGAGCGTCCACTTTCGGAGCGGGAGGTCGTGGGTTCGAATCCCGCGGCCGCACCATACCAAAGGTGTAAAAAGAAAATGGTACTAGCAGCTCCCTTGCTGACGCTCGCATAAAGGGGTTGTGCTAGGGAAATAAAGACAGGTAAGTATCTGTTAAAGATATAATTGTTATGTTGCAGAATAGCTCATGAGTTAATGTTGTCTGTTACACTATAAGCGACGTTAAATAAGGCTTCTTTATCTTTATCTTTATCTTTTATCTTTACATGGTCCGGTATTTTGGCTATTAGTTAAAAATAATCAAGAGTAATAAAACATCTTGATATGCATCTTTAAGAAGTCCCTATAATGAAAATGTGATCCAATTTTTATGTTTATATTTGCATGTCAAATATCATTTGGGTGCGTGTAAACTTTGGACCCGAGAATTGGTTCCGGATAACTGGCATCGGTACCGGCTTTTATTATTTCCAGATTTTGGTGCCGGACTTTGGGTATTTGCTCTTTCCAACCAATCGAGCAGTCCTAAGGTATGGCGTAAAATGGACAACGCACATTAAATAAGGAGTTTTCTGATAATTTGATATATATTTTGTTGTGTGTACATTGTTTTAGGTTTTAAATAATTTATCAAAAGGTATGTTATTGTCAGAATCCATTGTTGACCATTAACAATGACTTTAAGCACGTCTAATTGATCTCTTGCTGAGTCAAACCATTCCCGCCATATTTTTTTCGCACCTCTTCATATATTTACTTTATTTTAGGCCAATGTGGGACCAAACACAACGTCACAAATCAATATCATTCGACAAACTCGGTTGTTATCCGAAATCACATATCTTTCTTTCTATGCTGGATAATGACTCAAAGGAAAACTCGGATTAGTCTATGCTTTGCACAGTCTCATCCGAGTCATCGAAGTTTGCATATTTCCTGTAGGTAAGTTTTACGAGGGTATATAAGTTGGAATATGGCCTAGAATAAACTTTTACGGGTGAGAATCGAGATTATAGCGCAAACGAAAACTCCGACAAGTCTGTGCTATGCACAGTCTTATCAGAGTCTTCGAAGTTTGCATATTGCCTGTTGGTAAGTTTCACGAGGGTATATAAGTTGGAATATGGCCTGGAATAAACTTTTACGGGTGAGAATCCAGATTAAAGCGCAAACGAAAATTCCGACAAGTCTGTGCTATGCACAGTCTCATCAGAGTCTTCGAAGTTTGCATATTGCCTGTAGGTAAATTTTAAGAGGATATATCAGTTGGAATATGGCCTGGAATAAACTTTTAGGGGTGAGAATCGAGATTATAGCGCAAACGAAAACTCCGACAAGTCTGTGCTATGCACAGTCTCATCAGAGTCTTCGAAGTTTGCATATTGCCTGTAGGTAAATTTTATGAGGGTATATCAGTTGGAATATGGCCTGGAATAAACTTTTAGGGGTGAGAATCAAGATTATAGCGCAAACGAAAACTCCGACAAGTCTGTGCTATGCACAGTCTCATCAGATTCTTCGAAGTTTGCATATTGCTTGCAGCTAAGTTTTACGAGAATATGGCGTAGAATAAACTTTTACGGGTGAGAATCGAGATTATGACGCAAACGAAAACTCCGACAAGTCTGTGCTATGCACAGTCTCATCGGAGTCTTCGATGCTATGTGAATATATGTTTAGAAAAATCATACGAGTCTGTGCGACTCACAGCCTCGCAGATTCTTCATTACATATTACCACAAGGATCATAAGATCAGCCTGAAATGAATTTAAGATAGAAAATCTTACCTGTCCAGTGCTTTTTCTGCGTTGTACTCATCACCAACATAAGAACAATTTCGACAAAAAAAGTGGAGTTGTGGTGAAGACCATACCTTAAGATCTGATTTTGTCATAGAAATACATTGAATATGAAACCAAAATTCACAATTTGAACATTGAATTACATCAATTTCGCAATCAATTTTGCATACTCCACATGGAAAGTCCGCCATCGTACCTTATGCAGTAAAGATGGTAAGTAAAGAACAAGATGCAATTCCGAAGTATATAAAGGTTTCTTCTAGCCTAGTGTGACAAACATTCTGTTTGATCATAATTCAATTACTTTTGATTAAAATTTGTCCGACAAACTACAATGCGGCGATTTTCTTTAATTAGTAACAAGACAATTATGGTGTGATGTAATGTATGCATTAATTAATGGTTTACACATCAAACAGCATTACCGACACTGAAAACAACGACTAATTATCTAATCCTACTCCACCCCCCTCCCCCAACTTTCTGATTCGCAGACGGTCCTACAGTAGCAGCAATAATGCCAAATGTGTAGAACCAAAAATTTGTCCGACAAACTACAATGCGGCGATTTTCTTTAATTAGTAACAAGACAATTATGGTGTGATGTAATGTATGCATTCAGCATGCCCATTCACGTACTGCAGTACGTAATTCACGCACAGAAACGGTCATGCACGCACTTATCATTTGGTACCTACGTGCAAAAACGTAGAGTAAGTTTTGTGCACGCATAACCAGTGAACGTTGTGTGTGAATCTCATGAAATTTTCAAGAAAACAAGTCCAGTTTTTTTAGAATTATCGGCTCAGATTTACCGCTGACTGGTATCTTGCATTGATAGTAAACTGTTCAGTATAATATAGCAAATCTCGGGCCACAGTCAACCATGCTTCTAGTAAAGTCAATATTGATTGGTTGTCTATTACTACTGAACCAATCAGCATTATGCTTACATATGCCATTTTAAGTGGACAGGCAAAATTGAAAGTACAGATGTGTGGAAGAAGAAAACTTGATAAATTGCTTGACACGTTTCAGAGCTTTAATTTAAATATAGGAGTAACACAATCTAAGAGGTATGTGACATTTTACTGTATTCTATTTTTCAAAAATCATCTATCATTCTGAAGAAGAGGGTGATCTGGATACGTTTGTTTACATTTTCCGTCACCCCTCCCACTCTTCTTCATTCTGTCTTTACCCAAAACTTTCAAAGGCTAGGGTTATTGTGGTTGGGGGTGAATGAAACCGGGCTTACGCCCCTAGGGGAACCTATGCCCAAATTTTTCTCAGGTTCGGACTTAGTTTTTTTTGCAGGGGGTGGGGTGGTTACTTGCAGGGCTCATTTATTAGCATTTTCACAGCATAATGATATCACTGTTATACACATCTAAATGATCTGATTTCATGGCCTCTATACGTTTACTATGAAAAAACAGCTCTAAAATATGTGTACCCTCAAAAATGAACATGTACCCCCAAATGGAAACACCAGGGGGTACATGTACCCCCAAACAGAAATATGAGTGGGCATGCTGTGCATTAATTAATGGTTTACACATCAAACAGCATTACCGACACTGAAAACAACGACTAATTATCTAATCCTACTCCACCCCCCTCCCCCCTCCCCCAACTTTCTGATTCGCAGACGGTCCTACAGTAGCAGCAATAATGCCAAATGTGTAGAACCAAACGGACCTTGATCAATATGGGTAAGCACTTATTTGTAGGGTCTACACTCTAGGTACAAGCTACTACACATCTGCTTTGGACAAACAATTTAAAATAAGAATTTATTGTAGAACCTCATCAACATATGTCAATATTAGCAAGCTTAGATCAAATAATGTCAACGCTCCAGGTACATGCTTCAGTTTCTCCAGGTACACACTCGTACATATATGCTTTAGAAGAACAATGTTAATGGAAAAATTATTGTAGAACCTCATCAACATATATCAATAATAGCAAGCACTGACTACCGGGTCTACGCTTCATTGTTTAATGAGAAATATCAACATATATCAATACCAGTAAGCACTATACACAGGGTCTTCAATGTTTAATGAGAATTTTTTATAGAACCTCCTCAACATATATGAGCCGTGGCATGGGATTTCAAACAATGTGGTATGTGCTACCAGCATAACCGCAGTTTGATCAGAACCTTTGCTAGTCGCTTGAACATTCTGTGAGTGTTACGCTACTGACTGAACATCATTTTGAGTTTCTAAACTTAAACTGAGGGTGCACAGGCTCATCTGAGTCTACACATGTCAAAATGCCTCATTGCTGGAAATCACATGTCAGGGCTCAATTATCAATATCAGTAAGCAATGAATACTGGGTCTGCGCTTCAGGTAAACTAAACTGCTCGTGTCGTAAAACAATATAATGTATATGGCTTTGCCTAATTTCGGCTTTGTAAAATTGTAGATTGGGAGCAGACGTTGCATTTTTAGGAAGGACCCAGATGAATAAGGGCTGATGAATAATGCTGTTTCACAATTTCATTAATGGGGATTAAAATCAAACTGTGTAACCGTTAACGCCTCGTTGACTCTTGCTTAAAGGCATTATCTTTCAATCACTGGAGGATTAAGGGAGGTGTGTGTATTAATTGCAGTTAATAATTGGGTAATTGGTTTAACTGGTAATTGGTACTCAATCAGTGTCATATTTCTGACCATTGGGATTTTCAACCTGGAACAGGCTGTTCAGTATTTCGGCCCATATTATTCAGCAATATGACAACAACAATTATAAAGAATATTAATAAGAATAATTTCACAATTCTTTATTATTTCAACAAAGGAATATTACAAAATAATAAGCATCAGGCATTGGATCACTTAAATATCCCAGCATCTCAATGTCCACTGTATCCGATGAACCTACGAACACATTTACAGAAAAATGGCCTAATTATTCGCTTTTCAAACAAACTATCATATATTATGTTAAATCTGAACTAAAAAAAATAAGAAACACCTAAATTGCTTTTCTCCGTGGCTAGTTACTTCTGACTGAGGGCCGATGCTGTACGTTAGATTAATATGCTTAAAAAAACTCAGTCAAATGACTCAACGTTTTTTTTTTAAATAATAAACGGTCATCTCATTTTCTATAGAATATTGACTTAGTGCATCGCATTTTCATAATCCACTGGTAAATTTAGTGCTTATATTTTCTATATAAATTGGTTTTCGGTAAATGGAATTTGTTTCCTGAACTCAGTTTTGCATGTACGTTAAAAGCGCGATGATCAAGAAGTCAAATGCTGCCTGAGAAGTACACAGTTAATTGGGCTAAATATTGAATACTTGGCGTAAAAATATAATATATCAGTCTGTTAAAATAAATTGAATGAACAAAATAAGCCTAATAATACTGCTTGCAAATTGTTTCTTGGCGTCCGCTATGTAATAACTTGCATAATTAAACAGGTTCATTTGACTTATTAAATTTTTACTTATATTATCATACATTCTAAAGAATAAATCGAAGCTTTACAGATTAAGCGTAAATTAAGAACTTGAATTTGATATAGAAGTTGGTTTTCGGTCGAGGGACTAAGATATAGATAATGGTTTTCGGTCGAGGGACTAAGCTTTTCGCTAACCGCTATATGTTATAAGTCTATAAATCCATGATAAAGTGGCCTCACCATATACCCTGTAACAAAATATCATAAATAATATGCATATAAACATAAACTACTAAAAACAAATACTAGGAGGGTACAATTACCCTATAAACTTGATTTTCTAAGTGGTTTTCGGCAATTGCTTTTGATTTTCGGTAGACGCTATACATTTTACACGGTCAAAATCGGTATAAGATGGCTTCATTTTTTATTTTTTCTATCCATCCTATTAAATATAAACATAAACTACTAAAAAACAAATACTAGGAGGGTATAATTCCCCTATAAATATGATTTTCCAAGTGGTTTTCGGTGGTTTTCGGTAAATGTGTGATTTTCGGTAATTCTACGGACCGCTAGCGAGGATTGTGTGCAAATCTACCTCTGCCAGGCTCAGGTTGGCAGATACTCCCATTCTCTTAAACAGTGATAGTGATGATCGAGGGAGGGGGCTTTATACAGATAGAACGTCAGACCTGACCTAATATCTCAATCCACCACCAAAACAGATTTAAAGATTTCAATTGACCACTCAGACCACTTTTTGGCATATTGACCGGGGCGGTTTTAACCGGTTAAAACCAGGGGTGGTTCTGACCGCCTAACCCTGGTGAATACACAGGTAATTCTCCATTATCCCTAAGTATTTTGGTGAATTTTTAACTCTAGATATCTTTTAAAACTACTGAAATTTTGGGGACATTTCCAAAAATAGTGGGACATAACACCAGATAACGATTTTGAGCCAAAAAAAAGCTATGGAAAACACAATAATACTTTAATTGCACCCCTAATTATCATAATTATTCATGCTGACTGACCCAGTCCTGATACATGAATTTTACAAATAGCCTGAAAATTGTTTGCTCTGGTTTTATCTTACAACGATACTTGACACTGATATAGTGAAGCTGAAGTTGCTAAGTTAACTTTTAGACAAACTTGCAGATGCAATTTCATCAGGGGGTACCCTGGTGAGCGTTTTAGACCCCATTTGCGCTCAAAGTGATTAGATCATCATTTGCAGTGGGTCGATATAGGTCACAATCTGAATTAGATTTAATTCTTCATAAGCTGCATGGAGAAGAAACTTAGAAATTGTCTGCGCACGAGGTTATTCCAGCTGTCTGCCATCTTTGTTGACAAAGGACTAATACACCTGCGCTTTGTGACAATGTATTTCATTAGTCAGGGTTTGCGCTACCGATCGCCATTGTCGCAAAATGCGAAGAAATAATAAATTTGGCGCAAAAAAATTAATCTGGCGACAACTTTTGGCGAAAGAAAAAATATTTTTTTTGTCTGGCGTCGGAATCGTCACCTCCGGCTATAAGTCATTGCCTCGTGCCGCTTAATGGTCATCAATGTGTATCTTAATTGTCAATTAACACCCCAATTATTGACCACACAATTCAGTAGCTGATCGAGTCAAACCTGGACACGCGCTGATAACCTCGGACCCAGTATAAATGTTTATTGGGTCCGAGTGATAACCTACGGCGATCGGCACACACTTTAAACAGCTGCTACCGGTAACGGTCATAATTACAGACTATAATATACATGGTGCCATGCTGTGCATGAAATAAACTGCACCATCATCGTGACATCTTTGCTTTTTGTGGTCAATAATAATAGTCATTACATAGCTTTCTGAATTGGTAACTTTAAACATGTTGAAAAGACCGCTACATCGACGTCCACGAAGAAGAAAAAATCAAGTGTCACTTGCAAGCTCACTTTCCACTCGTAAGAAGATAGATCTATTGCTTCGAGCTTTCCATCAAGCGTAGAAAGGAGAAAGATTTGCATGGTGTTCACTGTGCCATTCTTTCATCTGACGGCATCACTAACTAGACATTACCAGGCATGCGAAAGGATCCGCGCATCTCGCAAAGGCCGACAGTAGCATTGCTTAGAACTCTTTTCAAGACAGCAACTGCACACGCTGTTCAAAGTGCTTTTCTCGACAGTTTCAGATATCTGAACCTATCATTTCTAAACAGAAACCTTTTATTTAAAAGGTAGATGATGTTATGGCTCACTTGATTTAAATTTGTTTTGTCAGAAAAATTCGGGCCTGTATTCCAAGGTAAAAATTATGCAATTGTGCTCTCCCCTAATATTTTTGAATTAGCTCCCTTCTTACATTATTTAGCATACTACTTTGGCAATGCAGTTATTCGTTCTATTGAACATATAATTTCCCAATTTAAACATTTTAATCAAAGTATTATATGATCTTTTATAATTTTATATTCAAGCGAGAATAACATTGATTGCAAACTTTTAATCACTAAAATCAAATACCAAAAAAATCGAAAGAAAAAAGTCATATTATTTTAAAATTGGCGTCATACATATATTATCAATTATTATTGATCAATTGTTGTGTTGAAAAATACCCCTTCTCATGTTCAGGTGTTCAAACCTGAATGGAGGTTTTCCATATAAACTCTATGGAAAGTTTGACAATTATATAGAAAGTCTGATCAATATTATCCCTGTGTATTATTTTTTGCTTGACACCTTCAAAGTACAATGTTGGTTAATCCTATTTATTCTGAATACTTGCAAACAGGTACTTTGGCAAGCAGTGAATACCCAAACAGCATTTCATCAGTGTTTGCTCTGTTACGAAAAATCAACAATCTCCAGGTACAAATATACATAAATTTAAAGACTGTCAACCGCTTTAAATACAAATTGGACTATTCCTTAGTTATTTTATCAATGTGTGTACAATAATCCACCAGAATAAAGGGGGTTAAAGACAGAAGACATTTTTTGCGAAAAATGCCCCCAAACCTGGCTCTTTTTGGGCGAAAAATGGCCAAAATCTGGCTCTAAGTTCGAGAAAATGGCACAAAAATCTGATTGGCGAAAATGGTGGCGAAAGAAAAATAAATCCTAGCGCAAACCCTGATTAGTTGATTTTAAGTGCGTGACTGGGTTTCGTTTTTTTGCACCAAATAAAATCGATCCGAAACTATAATAAGCGTACCAGTTTGAAGCGAGAGATAAATGAGACTCATTCAATTCTCCCGAGATAACCCAAGCACCAATCAAAGAATTTGTTTCATTGCACTGGGAATTTCGTAAGAAAACATCCGTTTATTTTTAGAAGGTGACAATTTTGACCCACAAGCTGCAAATATCTGCATCAAGCCAGAAATTTGCATGCGTCAGATGACCCACAAGATAATTTTAAGTTGCGTCAGACTGCAAAATAATGCGTCAATGGCGCGGAAAACGCAGCCTTGGCAGATCACTGCAGATGAGTTCAAACTTTGAGGTACTGAGCACACATGTATTTTAAATGTGCACACTATACTTTAATAGGTTAATTAGACCAAAAAAAGAAAATGTCTTGTTTCCGGTTACCCTACCGACCCTAATATTTTGGGGCCTACTCAAACTTTTTTGAAGACTTTCGGGATATTAAAGTCTATTTTAGACTGTTTTTAAGGATTTTCATACTTTTTCAATACAAAAAAGTTTTTATAAAAAAAAGTTTGCCTACCTACCGACCCTAAAAATTTTGGACATGTAACCGGAAACAAGACATATTTTTCTTTTGGCCTTATGAAGATGAGCTATTGAACTTTTCGGGAAAACTACAGAATCATGGGAAACCCTCTCCCCCACCCGGAAAGACAATAAAACAGACCAATTTTATAGCCAGTATTTACAGTTTTAGGGCTTCTGAAGTCATCAATTGTCATTAACCCTTTGTATTAGGGAAACCCATAAATGAGTACTTTTACAAACAGTGAAGACCAAGATGAAATGCAGCATAATGGGGCATTTCATCAGGGTCTACACTGTTTGTTAATGTAAAAAAGATCATCAGACAAAAATACAATATAGTTTGAAAATTATAACATGACACCCCTAGATATGTACAATGGACTATCCCAAGTTAAATGTATCGAACCAGAAGGAAGGATCCATTAGTATATGAAGGGTTAATGTTACATAATTGGGAAGAAAAAAATATTGGCACACTCTGGGGACAAAAATATTTCAATATTGCACTTGTCCTACAGGACGAGTGATTTACAATTTTCACTTGTCCTGCAA
This sequence comes from Loripinus fragilis, assembly GCA_964019695.1. NCBI lineage: Eukaryota > Metazoa > Mollusca > Bivalvia > Lucinida > Lucinidae > Loripinus > Loripinus fragilis. Next base: position 19,050,872 of record OZ026525.1, read on the forward strand.
ACACATGTACTTGTCCCTTAAAGACATATATTTTGTGATATATGGAATCATTAGTAAATTTACTGATAAGGGACAGTTTCATTATCTCACAAAATTAAAGGGGCCTCAAATGGGGAATTACCTGTATACAACACAATTTCTTTTGCTGAGATAAAGATCAGTATTTTATCATAAATTACCTAATCCCTTCATGGGACCACTTTATTGCCCCTGCAGGGAAGTCATAATCATCTCATTATGACTGTCCTTTGATCTGCCCAGTATGACCCCTGGAGAGAGTCATAATGAGTGGTACCAGTATTATTGCTAAAATTTCTATGTCAATAAAGAACATAAGGGAGTTATATGTAATATGACTTATAAGTTCCTTATATCACTGTTAAAATGATATTTTACCCACTCCATCCCATATACTGACAAATTGATTTCACAGTCAATACTCAGAAAATGCTAGTTTCACCCTCAGATTTAGGGTGAAACTAGAAAGGATGTGTAATTCTTCCCAAAGCACTCGTCCTACAGGATGATTGCTTTTGGAAGAATTACTCGTCCTTTCTAGAGCGGGCGAGTGGAATTTTTGTCCCCTGACACTTTTGAAAGTAGAGGTCACAAAGACTAGGTAGTGTCTTTTTACAAAAAAAAAAAATGGCACCTTGTTTATATTTTCAGCATATCCGTGGGTCTGAGGGAGACCAGCTACTGAGCTATGAGTGACTACCAGGAGTACCCTGAAGTTGTTCAAGAAGTCAGGGGAGCTTTGGTAAGTAAGGGAGGCTGCATAGCCTAGGTCCAGTTTAGAAAACTTTTTGAATGAAAATAGCATGTCTATTCACATACTGATGTACATACTGTGCAAGCACATATCATTTGATATCAACGAGCAAAAACATACCAGGTCCCGAGTTTGTAGAACTTTTTTCATACTCAACTTAGCTGAGCACGGAATTTATCCTGCTCATAAATGTAAAAATGCCAACAATGGTTGCCATTTTAACATTTATTAGCAGGATAAAAACAATATATAATCTGAGAGACTAAAAGCAAGAAACTTTATTTTTAGGTATTTTAGATTTTATGAGGAGTTGAAATTTCATGCTCAGTTGAGTTGAGCATGAAAAAGTTTTACAATCTTCGGGCCTTTACTCCTGTGGTACTTTACTAGGGAAATTGTACTTGCATATGAAACTTCCAGTGTTTTTAACAGTGTGAAAAAGAGCTCACAATTTGTGTTAGAACTCAATGATACAGTACTTTTGAGCACCATAAACACATGATTAAATTTTGTGGTTAAGAAAAAAAAATTATACTAAAATAATTGCTTTACCAGGCCCGGAGGTTAATAAAACTTTTTTTATGCTCAACTCAACTGAGCACAAAATTTCAACTGCTCACAAAAATTAAAATACAGACAAAGATTTTTTTTGCTTTTATTCTCTCAGATATTGTATTTATCCTGCTAATAAATGTTAAAATGCCAAGAATTGTTGGCATTTTAACATTTATGAGCAGGATAAATTTCATGCTCAGCTGAATTGAGTATGAAAAAAGTTTTAAAACCTCGGGACCTGGACCGAAGTCAGAGTTCAAATTAATTTTACTGTATAATTTTACTGTACTCATATATCCTATTGTCTAATTGAGATTCAATGATATTCACTAATACATGTACTGTAATTCAGCTTAAAATCATTTTCAGAACCCAGGAAGATTGAAGTTACAAAGTAACAATGTAGTTTTCAAGAACATTAAAACAGGGAAGGTAGATCAGTTCCAGGGGTCCGAGGTGGACAAGGTTCAGTGGCTGAAAAGGGCCAAAGGTTTCTGTCTCAAGATCATGTTGAGTAATGGACAAATACACAGATTTGATGGATTCAAGGAGGCTGTAAGTTCTATGCAACAGTCATTTGAAATCTGACCTTTACCAGACCACAGAATAGCTTTGAGTTTTGTTTAGGGATTATAGAAAACTGTAATCTACCTTCCCGTTACTTTTAGTTCTGTCTCCCCAATGGTATTATATTTGAAAATAAGTTATCCGGGATAACTTATTTTCAAATTATATGCCATTGGGGAGGTAGTTTACAGTTTTATCTATAGATGTAATTTTGCATGTTTTTTGGTATAAAACACAAATTTATGAAAAAGAGCTTTGTCTATAAAAACTTTTAGGAATACCGTCAGAGTGTCAAACTGCTTGGAATAAGATCAGGCTCAAGGTTTTGCTAATAGCATGAATTTTCTGCAGTTGCCATAAAATTAAATGATGCCATAAAATTAAAAATTTATGCCACAAGGACCTCTGACACTTTGATAGGGTTACAGCCTATTATTCCCAAAACTTCCCTCTGCTTTAAGATATCACTAATTTCATTTTGAATAAGATGTTTGATGTATTAGAAATGAATATAATTTATGATTTGATAGGAAGATCCCTTATGGCCTATGACAAAACAGGATTTTTTTAGGATTTCCTGATTATTTCTGAGTTCAGGATTTTGAGGCTGATTTTCCACTAGAGAGGTAACCTGAAAATTCTGAACAAGGAAGATTCTAATGACTTTAATTTATTTTTCAGTTAGGCCAACCTTAAAAATATTTTTGTTTCCCCTTACCCGACCCTCTTTTACCTGTATGGGTCGGTCGGTCGGAAATTATTTTATTTTACTTCCCAAATTAGATGCCCATTAAACCAAATTGTAAATAGTGCTACTTTAGGCAATTACATTTAATACACAAACATATTGCTAACTAAGAATATTTTTTTAAAGATAGCACTTTACATTGGACAATTCTCTAAGTTTGCAAATTCCCAATGAATTTAAAAAAAAAATTCTTGACTGAAAATTGAAATAAATTTTTTTGGGTAGGGCCCTTTTTTCAGGGTGGGTCTGGTAAGGGGAAACAAATAAAATTTTATTTTAGGCCTTATCATCAGGCAATCATTCATTACCAGTAAAACTTTAAATTATATTTCTTAAAAACACACTGTGAGTTTTAAGCTTTTAATTTCTAAAGTTCAGCATTGTGGAAATTTTCAGCTCTCATGTATGGATCGTCTTGGATATATGGATGAGACAAGTTTTCACCAGGGTATCTCCAGGCCTTTAGTTAAGAGTGCGTACCAGGAAAATAATTTTCTTATTTCTCATCCAAAATATATGTTGTGGGTACTCAAAAGAACCATCTCAATGAGACGGTTCTTTTGAGCACACACAATATATGCTAAAAATTATGGGTAAGGAATTATTAACAGTTTTATGTTGAAATTTTTGTTTATCTAAACTTATGGTATCTCTCTTTTCTGGGGCTAAGAAATGTTATATTTCAAGTCTATAAGACACAAGGAGCTAAATTGCAATTTATGATACATGTGTATTTTCTACAGGACTATGAGAAACTATCCTCGTTTGTGGCCAATAACTATGATACCAAGCTTGAGAAGGTGGACCTATCTGTGAAGGGCTGGAACTGGGGAGTTGCCAAGTTTGAAGGTAGGGCTGGAGCTGGGGAGTTGTCAATTTTTAAGGTATTCACAGTGACTTTCAACTCTATTTACCTGGAATTGAGAAAGAATATTTAACCCTTTGATGTGAGGATCATAGTGGTAGAGTCAGGGGACAAAAATAGTTAAATATTGCACTTGTCCTGCAGGACGAGTGACTTACAATTTTCACTCGTCCTGCAAACTTATGCACTTGTCCTTCAAAGCGTATGGAATAAAGAACATAAGGGAGTAATATTTAATATGACTTCCTCGAGTAATTCTTTACAAAGCACTTGTTTTACAGGACGAGTGCTTGGGAAGAATTACTCATCTTTGCTGGATTTCACTTGTAATTATGAGTGGACGAGTAGAATTTTTGTCCCCTGAGAGTGCTTGACTTCAGATCAAGGGGTCACTGGTTTGAGCCTCATTGGAGGCACTGTGCTGTGTCCTTGAGCAAGGCGTGATAACCTCTTCTTACTACTGGTTTAACCGATGAAACATCCCAATATGACTGAAAAATTAACTGGTACATAAAGAATCAACCCAAACACAGATAACCTTTGGGATACTGAAATTTCTTAAATGGGTATGTTGATAAACAGTGAAGACCCTGATTAAATGCCGCATAAGGCAGTCTTTCATAAAGGTTTTCACTGTTTGTTTTGATAAAAACAATTTTCAGGGCCTAAAGTACATCTTAATGGTGAAATTTCACCACTTGGTATATACAGTGAGCATATATACAGTTCATTGTATCAAACCTAGTGGAAGAATTTGTTAATGTGCGTACAGAAATTCAGTGAACATCGCTTTTTTGCGATTATTTCGTTATGTGCGGACTGATCGCACAATGACCATCAGAATTTAATATATCTATACACCGCCTAATTGGTGATATTTTTTTCGTTACACAATGTATTGTCAAATGGACTGTGATATGATGGAATTTGTCCTCATTTGAGCATCTGCATTTTTCAATTTACCCTAAATGCACCTTTATACGGACCACTGCCTTTAGTTTACTATCGATGCATAATTATATGGTTTTATAAGACGAAGTAACACGTTAGGAGAAGGGTTACTTATCATATCAAAATAGTTCCACAAAATGCAAATTATGGCCAAAGTTTGGGCTCAAAGAATTTTGGCATACGAGAAAATATTGAGGCCTTCCCAGTGGGCACCCGTCCGCTTGTTCCTATGAAGTCATGAACCTCTGTGTTCCCCTGTTCCTCAATTTAAAATCTTGATTTTCTGTGTTCCCTGCTCCTTCTCTGATCATCAGATTTTAAATAACTTTCCAACTTGTTTTATTAAATAAATTGAACTTTCTATCTGTTTATTCCAAAAACTGATTTGTTGACACCAGACAATGCAAAATATGCATGCCAAAACGTAGTTCGGAGCATCTATAATTGATAAGAGTGTGATTCAAGTGAAAAGACTCATCCAATAAAAATAATGCTGAGGTCGGAAAGAGAAAGGTGGGAATGTGCTTGGTAATAGGTTGAACAAATATATCAGCGGATGTCATATTTTGTGTTTGAGGTGGCTGAGAACTAATGTTCACGCTTAGTGCATCAATGGCTATACATGGGCGGATCCAGAGGGGGACAGTGGGTTCGGACCCCCCCCCCCCCCTGAAAAATCACAAAAATATAGGATTTTTTAGCAATATGGGTAAAAGCTACCAAGAAAGCATTCAATGTCGAGTCATCATCGGCACGCTAGCGAATCGCCTTTAAATGGCGTTTCACTGGTGGGCTTATGATGGCCCGCTTATATAGTGGTATTTGGATCCTCCCAAAAAAAAAAAACGTTGCCAAGTTGGACCCCCTCTGGCGACACTTTCTGGATCCGCGCATGGGCTATATATAATGCGCCAGTCATTTGTAACCACTGCTTCATCCCAGCCCCTGAGAAGGACGGGAATATCCATAGCCTGGTAAATGTGCTGTGTTTTTACTTTTCATTGTCCCCACAATGTGGAGGAAATGTTGCGGTTTGATAGACATGGACAAACATGGCAGTGCAGTATAATAGCAGTCTGCGGGGATGAACTGTCATGGTTTTGCCAGCTAGCTGTAGCCGGGCCGCGTAGCGCAGTCGGTAACGTGTCTGGCTACAGATGCGTGTCTGACTGCGTATCCAGGGGTCGCGAGTTCGATCCCGGTCCGGTCCCATACTTTCGTGGAGATTGATCATGAAATGATTTCTACGGTCATTCTCCTCCCTTCCGCTGATTCATTCAAGAAGGGTTGTTGTCAGTTACAAGCGAAAGTATGTGCACAAATTACTGGTTAACCGCTTGTTCAAGCCTGCCCAGGAAAAAGTGCGGTTAGATAAACTGACCGTCCCGCAATGACCATAGCTGTTGACTTGGGACGTAAAGCAACAAAACCAACCAACCAACCAGCTAGCTGTCCCAAAAGTGTGGTGGTTACTATGGGGAACTTCAGACACAAAGTCAAAGTTTTCGATATTCTTCTGGGCTGGGGCGTGGTCACAAATGACTAGTGCATAAAAACGAAAGAAATTATGCGCACCAGTCATTTGTAGCCGCGCCCTAGCCAGGCAAATGCGCTGTTAGTACAGGGTCATACCAGGGACCTGTAGCCAGAAAAGCAAAGTCCCCGCCGTTCCCCGGCTCTGTGGGCCATAGTTACAACTGACTTATGTATTAGACGATGTAGAGCGCCATCAAACAATGCGACTCCCGTTTATACATCTGATGAACAGCCTCCACATTATATTTGTTTTTAATGTTATTATCTGTTGCACTTGAAGTATTTGTCCTAGAGCTGTCGAGCAAGCAACACAGGCCACGACGCGAGAAAATCTGTCTTCTGGGAGTCCAACAAAGCGAGCCTCAAACCAGTCTCTACGGCTAAATTGGCTAGCTAGAAAACTGATTTTAGATATGATTCTTCTCAAAAAGCAGACAACAAAGTTGCTGATGAGAATGCACGGATGCACAGGCTGATCTGCGCCTTGATTGTTACAAATCACCGAAGACAGGTTTTCTCAGTCGCGGTCCAATTGCTATATGTCTCATTTTAGCATGAACGCTTAGAAAATAAGATGCGAAATTTGATTATCGTGAAATATGATAACTCAGAATTGTAATTTGCGCAGTCTCTTCAAAGAATTTGCAGTGTGTATGTAGACATACCAAGAGCTATCCTGCTGGTGACCGTTTTTTTTTATCATACAACCTGAGATATGCAACAGTTAACATGGTAATCATTGAACTGTATAAACCACGTGCTACCCATATGAAATACACTGAGGGAAAATAAGGAATTTTCTAAATCGAAAACGACTAAGTTATTTTATTTCATAAGAGATTCCAGACTTATTTTCCTATCATAAATATTCAAATATGCAAGTGTATATTAGGCGGTGTTTTATTATATGTACGTTCAAAATTTTAGTCCAAAATTTTATCATTGAAGACATTTTAAAAAAGAAAAACGATGTTCACTGAATTTCTGTACGGACTATAATATTCAAAATGTATAGAGGGTTATGCAGTAGTGAAAATCATAGATTGCTTGCCTCACTATAACCAGTGTTCTCACAGGAAATTTTATGGGAGGTGACAAATGTCCCATGTTCTCAAAATATTATGGGACATCGCCATAAAAACAAGGGACACCTGATAAAAAAGATTTAGAATGGGCAGTAAGTTATTTCTTGGGAGAATATTCCAAGAAAGCAAATGAGTTTAAAAATTGATGTGCTAAATTTGCATAAAACAACCTTGACTTAGATATTGTGGCTGATTGTGGGTCCAAATTTCAAAAATACAGGATGGTTAAGCATTCAATACAGATTTGTCAATAAACCAAAGAAAGCAAGGAATGTGCAGTAGGGATAGATAAGACATTTACAGCGAATCTCGGCTGTGGTAGGTTGGAATTCTTTGCTTTAAAACAGATTGTAAATTGCATAGCAATTATTCCCCTATAAGACTTTCTCAGACCTCCAGTGCAAAATCAAAAATGATTTTCTTCTCAAAAGAAGACCGTTCTTTTTAGCACCCCCCAAAAAAACAAACAGATTATTAATTTAAAACTGATCTGTAAAAATAATCACTGTTTTACACAGAAATAGTTTCCTAATCTGGGCCTATTCTTTTCATTCCAAAATTGCTCAAAATATGTAAATCAGTCTGGTGTTGTACAGCTTTGGGATGACATTAAAAAATCTTCTTTGAAACCATGAGGCCCACAGCTGTATATTTAGTATCATGAAGCAATGCATAGTGGTTCCCTACGTAAATTCTACCAACCACGTACTGGGGTCCAAACTGGCCTCATCCCCAGGGGCCATTTGCTCCAAGTTGACTCATGATAGAAAAACCAAAAATCCTCAAAAGACTCTGAAACCATGAATTCAATAGCTCAGGTGAACAGTTTAGGCTCAGGCCAAATAAAAAATAAGTGTGTTTCAGGTAATTGGTAGGCACACAAATTTTTTTAATTATTTTTTTTCTGGGAAAAAATATGATTTTATGCATTTTGAAAGGCATTTCGCCTTTCAAAATGCATAAAAAATTATTTTTTTCAGAAAACCTGAAAAAAATTCTAGATTTCACTAGTTAATTCAGGTAGGGTCGGGTTACCCTAAACACAGGTTTTATTTTTTTATTTTTGGCCTGAGACTCAGAAACTTTGAATTCAACAGCTCAGGTCAGCTTTTTTAGGTTCATTGAGTCTCTTGTTCTGTATTACAGGCAATGGCCTGAACTTTGCTGTGGACAACAACCTGGCATTCGAGATCCCTTTGAACAATGTTTCCCACACCACTACAGCTAAGAATGAAGTGACTTTGGAGTTTCATCAGAATGATGATGCTGCCGTGTCCCTAATAGAGTTGAGGTTCCATATTCCCACTGACCAGAATAATCCGGAGAATGATACTGTACAGGTAGGTACTGGGATTTTTTTTCTAACAGTAACACTTACTCTGGCCCCGAGGTTATAAAACTTTTTTCACACTCAACTCAGTAGGGGAGCGCAGTGGTAGAGTGCTTGAGCCGAGACCGAAGGGCAGCGGGTTTGAGCCTCACCGGCGTCACTGCATTGTGTCCTTGAGCAAGACACATTAATCCTAGCTTAGTACTGGTTCAACCCAGGAAGACCCGTCCTGACGTAACTGAAAGGTTGTTGACTGGGACGTAAAGAATCAAATCAAACAAACAAACAATACTCAACTTAGTTGAGCAGGAAATTTATCCTGCTCATAAATGTTAGAATGCCAACATTTGTTGGCATTTTAACATTTATTAGCATGATAAATACAACAAAGCAAGAAACTTCTTCATTTATCGGTATACAGCCAGGTTTAGATGAAAAAATATTTTCATCGTAAAAGTATTAATATTTTCTTACCCATAATTTTTAGCATATGCTTTGAGATGGTTCTTTTGAGTACCCATAACATATGTTTTGGTTGAGAAATAAGAAAATTATTTTTCTGTTGGGCACTCTTTAACTAAAACCCAGTCGGTATTTTAGTTTTTATGAGCAGTTGAAATTTTGTGCTCAGTTGGATTGAGCATGAAAAAAGTTCAATTACGTCAGTGCCTGGTTCATACAAAATATTGGTTATCAGGGCTGGAATTCACTAAATGCTTATCAGAACAGCAAACAGGGAAGACCCTGATCAGACTTTAGAAGCAGTCAGATCTTGGTCTGCACTGTTTTGGCAAATAGTGTTCTCAAGTGTAGAATGTTTACTAAACGCCTTTTTTATGGGCTAGGCATCGAATATAGTTAACATAATAGTATACATGTAATTTTTTGGTCTGTCTGGGTGGTCTTAACTTTTGAGCTTTTGGACCTTGAACTGTGTGTTTCACTTTTGTCAAGATAATGTCATGTGCAGCTTGTTTACACACCTTTTTCAAATCATGAAATGATTTCTACGGTCATTCTCCTCCCTTCCGCTGATTCATTCAAGAAGGGTTGTTGTCAGTTACAAGCGAAAGTATGTGCACGAGTTACTGGTTAACCGCTTGTTCAAGCCTGCCCAGGAAAAAGTGTGGTTAGGTGAACTGACCGTCCCGCAATGACCATAGCTGTTGACTTGGGACGTAAAGCAACAAAACCAACCAACCGATGGCTCATGGTGAGCTATTGTGATCGGTCATTGTGAATGTCCGTCGTCTGTAAGCTTTTCCTTTAGACGGCACCTCGTGAACAACTGGTCCAAATTTAAAATAATTTCACATGAATGTTCCCAGTAATGCCCTCTAATAAAATTGCATAAATGGTTCCGCTCTGCTGAACATGAGGGCCGCCAGAGCTCTAGATAAGAAATCTGTTAAACGACATCTCCTGAACCACTTGTCCAAATTCAAAATAAATTCACAGAATAGTTCCTCATGTTACTCTCTACCAAAATTGCATGAATGGTTCCTCTCCGCTGAACAAAATTGCTGCCAGAGCTCTAGATAGGAAATATCTTTAAACGGCATCTCCTGAAACACTGGTCTAAATTCCAAAAAAAATCCTCATGATGCCATCTACCAAAATTATATAAATGGTTTGCTCCACTGAACAAAAAAAGAAATACCTTTAAATCATATCTCTTTAGCCATATGCCAATACCATAGCCCCAGGTAAGACTGCGTATTGCGTTTTTACGCAATTGCTTGGACCCAAAAAAGCAATTAAATTATTTTCTGTGCGTACAAAAAAGCAATAAAAATTCTTGATCCTCAATTCCGAACTTTTTCATAGCGCCTGACACTTTGCGATTGCCGTTTTTGTATACAACACTGGCAATTGTCGGGTACAAATGTATACACGGCATGGTGCCAAATCTAGAATATTAAATTGTAAACCAGTCCAGGAACATTCTTATGGCTGTTTAACGGTACCCAATATTTACACAATAAGGACATACGATAACAATGGCGAAACATGAGCGAAACAGCAATCAAATAATATCGTTTCGTACAGTAGTAACTCAACTTTAATACCGCTTTGAAGGTTTGAAGAATCATAGATGACTTGATAAATACGTTGGATCAGGGATTCAGTTTGGCGTCGGCCATCGGACATAGTCCGAAAATAGTTCCAGATGTCCGAGAGTTTGCTATCCAGTTTGGACAGTTTGTCCGAGACGATTTTCAGAAATGCACGCTGTACGATAATGCACAGTGATGCAATAGTATTTTTGTTTTAAAAAATGATCTCTGATTGGCCAAATTTATATAAGCTTCAGACTGGTTCGCATTATTTTACGCCGCAAATACTTATTCACCAAAGCAAACCAGTCACAGTGTTTTCACACTGTTTTTCACAGCATATTTGCATTGGCATTTACCGATAAAATAAAATGACTAAAAAACTTAATTGCTACCAAGAAATAACAGGAACTCAAGTTTTTTATGTCCCAAAACAGTTTTCCCGCTCCATCATTACCTGAACAGTCATTTCCCCTGGCTAACAAGTTGTGCAACAGCTGCAAAAAGCAGCAAAAAACAGTACCCCACCCACTTCCACCGATCAACAAGCTCCAGTCTCCTCATGAAATAAAAAGCAAGAAAATCAATCAGGCCGCACTTACCATCCGAAATGGTAGCAAAACTACCCCTGGTTTCAATTTGAGAAGGGCAGATGGTAATTTCCGATTATGGTGGTAAAAATGAGTGTTAAAAATATGTCCTAAAAAATTTCCAAATGTCCGGACATTATTGGGGCTGCTTGGACAAAATGTCCGAAGTGAATTTCAGTCCAGCTGAAACCCTGTGGATTTTCGAAATAAATTGGAAATAGCGGTCTCAGGTGTACTAAAGCAGTATTGGCAGTGGGTTTCTGTAAGTAAACCAAAAAAAATGGGGAGAAACTAGCGCAGGCCCGGTTTCATTGCTTATTTGCTTTCAGATGGATACCCAATACAAAAACTTGAAATACCCAATTTAAAATTTGAAATACCCAATTAGGCCAAAAAGAGGTGGGTAAATACCCAATTGCTTCCAATCCTTATCTGGAGCTATGCAATACATTATCCACTCATGTGCCAGGACTCAGGTGAGCGATCCAGGGCCCTCTTGTTTACACATTCAGAGCAATAGGGAGCGCAGTGGCTCAGTGGTAGAGTGCTTGACACGAGACCGAAGGGCTGCGGGTTCGAGCCTCACCGGCGGCACTGCGTTGTGGTCCTTGAGCAAGACACATTTATCCCAGCTTAGTACTGGTTCAACCAAGGAAGACCCGTCCCTATATAGCTGAAAGATTGTTGATGGGGCGTAAAGAATCAAATCAAACTGACATTTACACTTCAATAGTCCATTTACCAATTATCAATGCCAGTAAGATTTACCTCCCTTTGAAATACTCTCCACTGGACAAACAAAATCTTTGTTTACGTTGTTGCCATATTGTTTTTCTGTATCTATTTAACATGTTTAATAGAGATATGGTCAAGGTTTAATTGTGAAAAATAATCAATGATTTTACTGGGTATCATACATGTATGTGTAATCATTTGTTTGTTTGTTTGATTTGATTCTTCACGTCCCATCAACAATCTTTCAGTTATAAAGGGACGGGTCTTCCTGGGTTGAACCAGTACTAAGCTAGGAAAAATGTGTCTTGCTCAAGGACCACAACGCAGTGACGCCGGTGAGGCTGGAACCCGCGGCCCTTCAGTCTCGAGTCAAGCACTCTACCACTGAGCCACTGCGCTCCCTATATGTGTAATCATGGTGTGACAGTAACTCAGAATTATAGGTCTAGTAGATAAACAAAAAAATCAACATAAAATTATGAACATGTTCTTAAAAGAATAAAGGTTCACCGTTGCCTGTGGACCCTGATTATCCTCCGATTATCTCAGGAACTCTCTTCAGTGGTATTATTGCCAACTACCCACTAACATGTTTCCAACCCAACAGATTGAGACTGCATCATCTTCTGTTGAATAGTAAAATAAAAGACTACAAATTATACTGATAAACACTTGATTACAAGATTGTGGCTTACTCATCACTTAATTGGAGATAACATAGTGCGCCAGGCAGGCAATAACCATAACTTATACCACTGTCAGGCCTTAGTTAAGAGTGCTTACAAAAATGTATTTTTTTATTTCTCAACCCAAGCATATGTTGTGGGTGCTCAAAAGAAGCGTCTCAATGAGATGGTTATTTTGAGCACCCAAAACATATGTTAAAACTGATGGGTAAGAAAATATTTACAATTTTACTCTGCTACATTTCAGGAATTTTATGAGACTGTGATAAAGAATGCTGACATCATACAGGCTACTGGTGATGCTGTTTGCGTTTTCCCAGAAGTACAATGTCTTACTCCAAGGTAACACTCAGAATTTTAATAAACACTTGAGGTCCAAGAGGTCACAGGTTAGAATCCCAATGTCGATGCTGTGTTGTGCCCATGAGGGGGATGCTTGATTGGCATTCCTTGTTCTTCCAGACATGACTGAAATTTGTTGACTATGACATGAAGCATTAACTCAATACACATTAACACATATCTGAAAACATTTTGTTTCCCAAGGGAAGTAATGAATGCTATACTGTTGGGGAGTTTTTCAGTACAGGTTTTTACCATTAGTATTCAAGACATGTTGCGCAAGTAAAAAAAATTCAAAATGAAAGTTGCAAATATTAAATGCAGACTTTTCGCCACAGTCTTTAATTCGTCCTGCAGGACTCTCATCGTTTGAAATCATGCGTCCGTTGTGAGAATCATGCGTCTTAGACGCAGGACACACAGGTAAAAAAATAACTGATGCATTAAAAAGCATGCTGAAGATTCCTATATTAATTGTTTTAAAACCGCACTTGGGTACTAAAAAAGGATCTATGGGAGTGCAGTGGCTCAGTGGTACTATAGACGGCTTGACTCGAGACAGAAGGGTTGCTGGTTCGAGCCTCACTTGCGTCAATGTGTTGTGTCCTTGAGCAAGACACATTTATCCTTGCTTAGTACTGGTTCAACCCAGGAAGACCCGTCCCAACATAACTGAAAAAAAGTTGACTGTGACGTAAAGAGTCAAATCAAACAAAATAAGAAAAAATTGCAAATTTTATGCCCTTAACCCTTAAAGTGCCAAGAAAAAAATGCATCTGAAAATGTCGTCTGCTGAAGTCATCTGCTGCAAATAATTGCCTAACATTACTGACCAAATAAGTATAGAAGCAAACAGCATGATCTGGGTCCACACTGTTTGCCATAGAGGCTTCTTAAACATTTCAGCAGACGAGAAAAGCAGACAACTTTTGCTGCGATTGGCGCATTAAGGGTTAAAGTCTAAAGATGGATTTCATTGTTTGTTTTCAGAGGTCGCTATGACATCAAGATCTACACGACATTTCTCCAGCTTCACGGTAAAACGTTTGATTATAAAATACCGTACACAACAGTGCTGAGATTGTTTCTTCTACCACACAAAGACGGACGTCAAATCTTCTTTGTGGTAAGTTAAGTTCTCGTTACCTACTAGTGTCCTCTGCTCAGGGATTATTTTTGAGGAAGATAGTGAGAGACTTGCACATTTTTCTGCAAAAAATCTCATTGAAACTGGCCTAATGGGAGAAAAATATCACAGCAAAATAAAATGTTGCAAAGGAATTTGTAAATATTTCTTGCTAAAATTCAGAATTTCTAATCAGTTTTGGCTGAATGGGATATTTTCTCCCGTGATATTCCAAGCCAGAAGTTACTCTGCTGCTGATAACTTTTGCAAACAGTTTGGGCCCCGATCAGGCTGGACAATATGTCGGGCCTGATCAGGATCCAAACTGTTTTACGATATGATGGTATTCCTGAAAGAATTATTAAAAACATGATTTTGAAAAAATCAGCAGACAACAAAAAAGCATGAAAAAATTCCCTGGCATTGTCTGCGCAGGTGCAATACTAAAGAATCTACCTGTCTGCAAAGGCATAACATGACTGAAAAGTCGGGTTTGTGTCAATACACGGTGTGCATTACCTGAAACACTACAACATTAAAAAAGTATTCTTGCATGGGAATTCGTTATGCAAAGCTGTTTGAAGCCGCAAAATCCATGTTCAAATCATGAGATTCACGTGCTGTTTGAGGCCGTGACTGACCATTTCGCCGATGCTTTCGTTCTCAAAAACGTTGCGCACGTATATGACGTTGTGGCGACGTAATGACGTTCGAAAGTTTGACGCTGACGCCATTTTTTTTAGAGAAATCAAGCGTAAGAGAAGGGATATTTAATGTTTAAGCGACGTTTTCAGCGCGGTTTATGATGAAATCAGGTAAAATATGCAAGAATAACGATCACACATGTTTGTTTCATTGCATTAACACTTGCCGGGTCCCTAACGGCCTCGTGTTCAAACAGCTTCCTCGGGACCCGGCAAATGTTAATGCATGAAAAAACATGTGTGATCCCTATAATAAGCACTGAATGGCTATACATAATCAGTTTATGGAGACATCAGGTAACCTTTGGTAGCTAAACAATAACAATGACTGGTATTACAGTATTTAGCGATACAATGATTTTTTATTCTTTACATCTCATTAACAATCTTTCAGTTATAAAGGGACAGGATTTCCTGGGTTGAACCAATACTAAGCTAGGATTAATGTGTCTTGCTCAAGGACACAACGCAGTGATGCCGGTGAGGCTCGAACCCGGGCCCCTCAGTCTCGAGTCAAGCACTCTACCACTGAGCCACTGCGCTCCACGATACAATGATAAGATTCTCTACACTAAAACATTTTCAGAAACATTTCAGGTCAAAAATTTGATTCAGTGACACGTGATGACTCAGATTGATAACAGAATTGAATACCAATCGGACGGACCACATGATTTTGTGATGCATTCGGTAACCAAGTATGTCGCATGCACCCACAAAGTTCAAATCAGATAGGTCAGTATGCGATAGTCATGCCACCTATTGTTAGATATTGAATTCCAAGAGGGCAAAGAGTTAACCATTCTGTACCTGATACACAGTGCAGTCCCTTTATAATTTTATGTAAATAAATTGCGGTATAAAGGGATAGTTTTACAAAGGAATTGTAGGAAAAATACCATTTCACCCTGATAATTTTACAAAGAAATGACCTTGATAATTAAATTTTACAAAGGCATTATAAGAAAATGACCATAAAAGTTTCTTAGTAAAATTCCATGGTAAAAAAGCGGGAGCCATGACTTGACTGTGTTTTAAGCTATTTCAAGGTGGGAAGGATGCTGGTCATTGTCTCCGCCGGGAAGCATCTTTCAAATACTCACCTGTCTGATTTGAGCATTGTTGGTACACGTGACATATTTGTTTACTGTTAGCGTCATCAAATCATCTGATTCGCCCGATTGGTTGGCTCAAACTTGTTATCAATCTGCGTCATCATGTGTCACTGAAACCAAATTTTTGACTCAAAAATGTTTTAGCGTATAAAATCTTATCATCGTTTCGCTAAATACTGTAATACCAATCATTTTTATTGTTTAGCTACCAAAGGTTAATGGATGTCTCCATAAACGGATTATTTATAGCCATTCAGTGCTAGTTACTTTTTTAACGTAGTGTTTGGGGTAATGCACACCGCATATTGACACAAACCCGACTTTTCCGTCGTGATGTGCCTTAGCAGACAGGTCGATTCTTTAGTATTGCGCCTGGGCAAGACAATGGGATGCTGGTCTAATTTTGAAAGGATGAATATAAATGAAATTTATGAATTTGACGAATGAGTTTTATGTAATTGACCCAATCTTGGCTCTAACTCTGTAGTTGGTCAGAAATCTCTGGAGAACCAGATAAAACTATCCTGACTCTATAATGGAACTTATTTTGATCCATAGGTCCAGATAGAATATCTTATAAAGATCTTATCCATCAGTTTAAATATGTTTTGGGGGCTCAAAAGAATCATTTCATTGAGACGGTTCTTTTGAGTGCCCACAACAGATCTGTTTTGTTTGGAGGCCTGTAATGATGTATTTCAGGTTAGCCTGGATCCCCCTATAAAGCAGGGTCAGACAAGATATCACTTCCTGATCCTCTTGTTCTACAAAGATGATGAGATGACCCTGGAAATAGGCCTCTCGGAGTAAGTATGAGTAGGAAATATGAATAGGAAAACCTGTCTTAAGCTGCCACTTAAAGAAAGACAAGACAAAGATCTTAATGACAAATGGTAGCTTAATGAAGGTCGAAAGTATTGTGCTAAGTGATAATTCTAATGCCTTTGCAAAAGCAATGCACGTCTAAAAGGCCTACTCCCGGTAGTATAAAACCACAGCAGTATCATGTTACCACTGAGTTCCACTAGGTACATTCTGATTGTAGCAGACAGCATTTTTCTGTGTATTTGCATAAGAAATTATAGCAATGAAGAGTAAATCTCTCAAATTTATTTTCTTTCTGCTTAATTTTCGGGTCTTACCCTAATTTAATTTATTTAAAATGCAATCTGAAAGATGTTCTTGAGGTTGTTGCAATATTGTCAGGAGATACAGTGAATAAGCTGTTAAAATAGTTATGGTTATTTCCAGTCAATCTCAATATTACTTTATTTTAGTCACAATTAACTTTCTGATCAGATCTACGCTACTTCACCTTTTAACTCTTTCCTTGCCAGCGACGACTTTTGTTATCTGCTGATAACCTTTCAAACAGTTTAGACCATGATCAACACAACAGAACGTCGGTCCTGATCTGGATTCAAACTGTTCGACACTCTGATTGTGTTTGTGAAGGAACATTTTGAAAAAGTTAATCTGAGCGTCAAACAGTATGTATTCAGATCATGCCCCAGTGACGGATCCAGAGGGTTCACTCGAACCCCCTTTGAGACAAAATTATTCCATTTTCATGGATAATTTTCAGAGAATAAGGAAACAATAACCATTAATAATTCGAACCCCCTTTGTAGATTTCAATCCCCAATGAAGAAATCCAGGATCTGTCCATGTGCCCCACAGTTTATCAGACTTGATCTGGATCTAAAAAGTTGGTGAAGGTTATAAGCAGATGACAGTAGTTAAAGGCAGACAGTGCAGGCTCAGATTAGGAACAGTTAAAATCAAGAGATTTTATTATTATATATTCTTGACCCTTTAAGCGCCAAGAAAAAATGCATCTGAAAATGTCGTCTGCTGAAGTCGTCTGCTGCAAATAATTGCCTAGCATTACTGACGAATTAAGTATAGAAGCAAACATCATGCTATAGGAGCAGTCTGATCTGGGTCCACACTGTTTGCCATATAGGCTTCTTAAACATTTTAGCAGACGAGAAAATCAGATGACTTTTGTTGCGATTACCGCATTAAGGTTAGTAAAACGGTAGGATAAATTTTAGATTTCAAAAACGAATGTTGGTGGGCTGGGAGTGGGGCTAAAATTATTTAATTTTGATTCTTGATCAGTTTTTAGATTAGACAATGACTCCATATAATTGTGTTATTAATTTTTCTTTCAATATTTTAGGAAGTTTATCCGGTTTGTACTTCTGTTCCATTAGCAAATATCCAAAAATTCTGGCTTTTATGTCAGTAAAGTGCAATCCCTCAGTCTTTGAAATACTTCTACAACCCTTCTAAAGATCTAATGGTGAAATTAGTTCCACCCATTTTCCATTAATTAGAATAAATTGTTAGCAGAGTACACACTTCAAGATTTATCCCCTATCTTTACACACACTAGGTGCAGAGAAAGGGCAGTGTTTGTACCTAACACAGCTATTAACTGCTGCTGGAAGCATTTACCGGAAAAGACCTATTGGATAACGTCATAAATTTGCGACAGTATATCCTGCGATATACTGTCACAAACCCGACGTCATTACACGTCACTTTCATTGGTTGACAAGTGAATATATGCAGCTGGCAAGCGGTTTTATGCAGCGGGCAGCCGCTGGACTAATTGGCCCAACAAAGTACATTTTCGCCGTCTTTTTGAAGGACAAATGTTAATAGTGCATTAGAATGGGGATAACCATATTCAAAATTTTCATTTGGGGCGGAACTCACGTTTTTACTGCTCCGCTGACGGGTCGCCGTAAAACAAAATTTCTGACCGTTTCTCCGATGATATACCTCACCAAATGCAAATTTTGAATACAGTTATCCCCTAATTATACCCCCGCAAACTTTGTGGTAGGTATACTGTTTTCACGTTGTGCGTCCGTCCGTCCGTGCGTCCGTCCGTAACACTTTGTTTCCTTAATATCTTGAAGAGTCTTTGCTGGATTTTCATCAAACCTTGCAAACATGTTCATATATGCAAGACAAATACTTAAAACAAAAAAGTAAGGGCTAGGGGCCAATTCTATTAGAGTTATTTCCCTTTGTAGTTCTAAATGGCTTTTTGTATAGGATTTTATGCTTATGCTATTATAGGCCATACACGGGCGGATCAACTCCTACCACAGCTTTTGATGGAACAATTTGATTGAACATATGCATGAAGGAGTTTGGTTCAGAAAAAAATAATTTTTGCCAAAATGACAGCTGTGAGAAATTAGACAATTTTTCCCTTACAAGGCTTAGATTGTATATGCATAGATGGTGCCTTCATGGGCCGATCAACTCCTACCACAGCTTTTGATGGAACAATTTGATACTTTGCCTATACAATGTAAACACATTGAACATATGCATGAAGGAGTTTGGCTCAGAAAAAATAATTTTGTCACAGCTGTGAGAACTTAGACAATTTTTCCCTGATAAGGCTTTTGTATATTTTCAAAACAAATGTCTGCTGGTTTGAACTATAACTTGCCAAGTTTTTTGACTGACTCTTACTGTGCGGGGGGTATCTAATAAGCATTGCTTATTGACTTTTTTCATTGGTATTGAAAAGCAGTTTTGGTCGTTTTGAGAGTCAGCGTTAACTGTGGCTGTTTTAGACAGGTTTTACTACAAATGAATTTTCAGTCATCTTCATTGCATCATCAGGAGCGTAGTGGCTGAGTGGTAGAGTGCTTGACTTGAGACCGAGAGGCCGTGGGTTTGAGCCTCACCGGCGTCACTGAGTTGTGGTCCTTGAGCAAGACACATTTATCCCAGCTTAGTACTGGTTTAACCCAGGAAGACCCATCTCTGTTTAACTGAAAGATTGTTTATGGGACGTAAGGAATCAAATCAAACAAATCATTGCATCATCATGAAAACAATAGATTTTTTAATGGCGAGATATAGCTTCCTGATCCTTTTGTACTACAAAGATGATGAGATGATCTTAGAAATAGGCCTCTCGGAGTAAGTATGATTATGACAGTAGGACTTTTCAGTCCTCTTCATTTCAGCATCATCATTGTAGCACAGTGGCACAGCTGGTAGATTGTTAGATCGGGGGTCGAATGGTTATTAGTTCAAGACTCTCCACTGGTGGAGTCACTGTGTTGTGTCCTTGAGCAAGACACTTTATCTGCTGCATAGTACTTGTTCAACCCAGGAAAAAAGGAAATCGTCCCGACATTACTGAAAAATTGTTGATTGGGACATAAAGAATAAAGGTCTTTGGAGACCTAAATCAGTATAAAATTGTGTTGCCTTTATTTGGTGCAGCATATGCTGCACCAAATAAAGACAAACAATTTTATACTAATTTTCTGAAAATAATATCTTTAGTAATGCACTCTAGCATTTCCTAAGTAGAATTTTAACATAAAAATCAGTATTTTTCATAAGTTTTCAGTCCTTGAAAACAGTAGGAAAGTCATTTAGAAGTCCTTGAAAAGTCCTTGAATTTTACTCAAACTTGCCTGTATGAACCTTGATTGTAATTCTTTTTTCCATATTATTGCTTTCAGAGAAGAGATACAGGAGAAATATGAGGGTAAATTACAGACTGAGATGAATGGGTTGGAATATGAGGTGGTTAGTAAGGTGTTCAAGGCAGTTACAACAAGGAAGATTACAGTTCCAGGCAACTTCCTTGGGTGAGTATAGGTGTTCAAGGCAGTAAAAACAAGGAAGATAACAGTTCCAGGCAACTTCCTTGGGTGAGTATAAGCAGTGTTACAGACTGAGATGAATGGGTTGGAATATGAGGTGGTTAGCAAGGTGTTCAAGGCAGTTACAACAAGGAAGATTACAGTTCCAGGCAACTTCCTTGGGTGAGTATAGGTGTTCAAGGCAGTAACAACAAGGAAGATAACAGTTCCAGGCAACTTCCTAGGGTGAGTATAAGCAGTGTTACAGACTGAGATGAATGGGTTGGAATATGAGGTGGTTAGCAAGGTGTTCAAGGCAGTTACAACAAGGAAGATTACAGTTCCAGGCAACTTCCTTGGGTGAGTATAAGCAGTGTTACAGACTGAGATGAATGGGTTGGAATATGAGGTGGCTAGTAAGGTGTTTAAGGCAGTTACGACAAGGAAGATTACAGTTCCAGGCAACTTCCTTGGGTGAGTATAAGCAGTGTTACAGACTGAGATGAATGGGTTGGAATATGAGGTGGCTAGTAAGGTGTTTAAGGCAGTTACGACAAGGAAGAGTACAGTTCCAGACAACTTCCTTGGGTGAGTATAGGCAGTGTTACAGACTGAGATGTGGGTTGGAATATGAGGTGGTTAGCAAGGTGTTCAAGGCAGTTACAACAAGGAAGATTACAGTTCCAGGCAACCTCCTTGGGTGAGTATAGGCAGTGTTACAGACTGAGATGAATGGGTTGGAATATGAGATGGTTAGCAAGGTGTTCAAGGCAGTTACAACAAGGAAGATTACAGTTCCAGGCAACTTCCTTGGGTGAGTATATATGCAGTGTTACAGACTGAGATGAATGGGTTGGAATATGTGGTAGTTAGCAAGGTGTTCAAGGCAGTTACAACAAGGTAGATTACAGTTCCAGGCAACTTCTTTGGGTGAGTATAGGTGTTCAAGGCAGTAACAACAAGGAAGATAACAGTTCCAGGCAACTTCCTTGGGTGAGTATAGGCAGTGTTACAGACTGAGATGAATGGGTTGGAATATGAGGTAGTTAGCAAGGTGTTCAAGGCAGTTACAACAAGGAAAATTACAGTTCCAGGGAACTTCCTTGGGTGAGTATATAGGCATTGTTACAGACTGAGATGAATGGGTTGGAATATGAGATGGTTAGTAAGGTGTTCAAGTCAGTTACAACAAGGAAGATTACAGTTCCAGGCAACTTCCTTGGGTGAGTATATAGGCAGTGTTACAGGCTGAGATGAATGGGTTGGAATATGAGATGGTTAGTAAGGTGTTCAAGGCAGTTACAACACGGAAGATTACTGTTCCAGAGAACTTCCTTGGGTGAGTATATAGGCATTGTTACAGACTGAGATGAATGGGTTTGAATATGAGGTGGTAAGTAAGGTGTTTAAGGCAGTTACGACAAGGAAGATTACAGTTCCAGGCAACTTCCTTGGGTGAGTATAAGCAGTGTTACAGACTGAGATGAATGGGTTGGAATATGAGGTGGCTAGTAAGGTGTTTAAGGCAGTTACGACAAGGAAGATTACAGTTCCAGGCAACTTCCTTGGGTGAGTATAAGCAGTGTTACAGACTGAGATGAATGGGTTGGAATATGAGGTGGCTAGTAAGGTGTTTAAGGCAGTTACAACAAGGAAGATTACAGTTCCAGGCAACCTCCTTGGGTGAGTATAAGCAGTGTTACAGACTGAGATGAATGGGTTGGAATATGAGGTGGCTAGTAAGGTGTTTAAGGCAGTTACGACAAGGAAGATTACAGTTCCAGGCAACTTCCTTGGGTGAGTATAAGCAGTGTTACAGACTGAGATGAATGGGTTGGAATATGAGGTGGCTAGTAAGGTGTTTAAGGCAGTTACAACAAGGAAGATTACAGTTCCAGGCAACCTCCTTGGGTGAGTATAGGCAGTGTTACAGACTGAGATGAATGGGTTGGAATATGAGATGGTTAGCAAGTTGTTCAAGGCAGTTACAACAAGGAAGATTACAGTTCCAGGCAACTTCCTTGGGTGAGTATATATGCAGTGTTACAGACTGAGATGAATGGGTTGGAATATGAGGTAGTTAGCAAGGTGTTCAAGGCAGTTACAACAAGGAAAATTACAGTTCCAGGCAACTTCCTTGGGTGAGTATAGGCAGTTTTACAGACTGAGATGAATGGGTTGGAATATGAGGTGGTTAGCAAGGTGTTCAAGGCAGTTACAACAAGGAAAATTACAGTTCCAGGCAACTTCCTTGGGTGAGTATAGGCAGTGTTACAGACTGAGATGAATGGGCTGGAATATGAGGTGGTAAGCAAGGTGTTCAAGGCAGTTACGACAAGGAAGATTACAGTTCCAGGCAACTTCCTTGGGTGAGTATAGGCAGTGTTACAGACTGAGATGAATGGGTTGGAATATGAGATGGTTAGTAAGGTGTTCAAGGCAGTTACAACACGGAAGATTACTGTTCCAGGCAACCTCCTTGGGTGAGTATAGGCAGTGTTACAGACTGAGATGTGGGTTGGAATATGAGGTGGTTAGCAAGGTGTTCAAGGCAGTTACAACAAGGAAGATTACAGTTCCAGGCAACCTCCTTGGGTGAGTATAGGCAGTGTTACAGGCTGAGATGAATGGGTTGGAATATGAGATGGTTAGTAAGGTGTTCAAGGCAGTTACAACACGGAAGATTACTGTTCCAGAGAAATTCCTTGGGTGAGTATATAGGCATTGTTACAGACTGAGATGAATGGGTTGGAATATGTGGTGGTTAGTAAGGTGTTCAAGGCAGTTACAACAAGGAAGATTACAGTTCCAGGCAACTTTCTTGGGTGAGTATATAGGCATTGTTACAGACTGAGATGAATGGGTTGGAATATGAGATGGTTAGTAAGGTGTTCAAGGCAGTTACAACACGGAAGATTACAGTTCCAGGCAACTTCCTTGGGTGAGTATATAGGCAGTGAGGCTACCATAGGGTTCCCACAGGCTTGAAAAAGTACTTGAATATGAAGGGCTTTCTTGAAAAGTCCTTGAAAATGAATTATGCCTTGAAAAGTACTGGAGAATCACGATAAGGCCTTGAGAAGTACTTGAATTTCACTATTTTCTGTAAGACTTCATCCTGTTAATGTAGACTAAAATTGGTTAAAATTGTTGTCCTTTTATTTGGTACAGCATTATGCTGCACCAAATAAGGGACAACAATTTTATGCCAATTTTCCGATACTTATTTATCCGTTCAATCAGTCCATCATTTGCAAAGATAGATTTTAATGTCTGATTCAGTATGTTTCATAAACTTGTAGTCCTTGAAAACTGTAGTATAGGCTTTTAGAAGTCCTTCCAATTAATAATACATAATTATCTTGTGGGTGCTCATTAGACATGACCTTTCCAACAACCGTTTTCATTGTGAAACAAAAAAAAATATCACCATTTTTCACAAATCATGGCATAAACAAATTCAAAGTTTGGAGACCATCCATTCTGAATAAAGTACAGTAAAATCTGTGTAAAACGGCCACCCTCAAAAATACCACAAATTGGTTTTCAAGACCAATTATCAAGTTAATGCAGGTCAAAAGTATTCTGCAATACTTTAGACCTTCATTTAGCTACCATTTGTCATTAAGATCTTTGTTTTGTCTATTTTGAGTGGCCGTTTTACACAGATTTTGATGAAAAGATTCAAAGGGCGGATGGCATTGCCTGCCAAAAGTGTGATTTTTTTAAGAGTAACAATACAATGTTCAAAATTGCCTAATCTCTGGTGCCTGCTTTATGGATAGTTATGCCCTCCACGTAATAGATATTTCCGAACCACAATCAGAATGCCACTCAAAAGTCATCTGATAGTGAATAACTGACCAAAGCAATGACATCTTAACATGTGACATAGTCCCACATGCAAAACTGTACATGTTTGATTAATCGGAGGTTAACCTTAGGGTGAATGGGTAGATGCATACCTGTTTAAGTAGCAGAGAAAAGCCTTGACCAAAATCATGATGATGGGCCATTAAAATGGGCCAATGACTCATATCCCATTCAAATACATGCAAATTTCCAAAGGGGAACGTGCATTAAGGGGCTATTTTGGCCCCCTCTAGAGCCAAAAACTGAAAGTTGCCTTTCACCAATTTCATTATATTGGTTTATTAGAAAGATATCCCAAGTGTCAAATTCTGGCATTTATTTTACTTTTACAGGTTGCTATGGTAACCAAAATGGTCGACAAAATAGGCCTAAAATAGAGAAATTGCCACTTTAGGCCAAATTTGAGGCTTTTGGAGACCGATTATTTAAGAATTAGATAGCAGCACAAGCAAATACCAAAAATACCTTTTAATATTTTGTGTGCCGTAATAATTCTCATCATCTGTCAAAATATTTTTTTGGTATTTGCTTGTGCTCTATATTAATTCCTCTGTTATTTGTCTCAATTGTGCTCCAAAATGGTCATTTTCCTATTTTCAGCCTATTTTGGCGGCCATTTTTGTTACCATAGCAAGGGTTAAAGTCGAATCAATACCAGAACTTTACACTTCGGCTCTTGTTCTACTAAACTAATGAGAAGAAACTTGTGAAGAGCAACTTTTATTTTTTGACCTCATAGGGGGGCCAAAATAGCCTCTTAATGCACGTATCCCTTTAATGGGCCTTTTGAAATTTTTACAGACCCTTTGCAAAATTTGATGGGTCCAAGAGACGTTAATATCCACATTTAATAGAGCAAAATTGACATTAAATTTGAAAGCTTATATGGGGCCTAGCCAAAAGTAAAGTCCATTTTATCAAAGCAAAAGTTTTCTC
Organism: Loripinus fragilis; assembly: GCA_964019695.1. Taxonomy (NCBI): domain Eukaryota; kingdom Metazoa; phylum Mollusca; class Bivalvia; order Lucinida; family Lucinidae; genus Loripinus; species Loripinus fragilis. The sequence continues at coordinate 19,076,079 of OZ026525.1, forward strand.
ACAAAATGGATTGGGCCCCATCCCAGCACTACTGCATAAACTCCCATTAAAATCCCATTAATGGCCCCCATTAAAATTTCCCATTAAAAATGGTCCTATTAATGGTCAATTTTAATGGTAAAATGCACTTTCAAAACTGAAAATCTGTCAAAATACCATTAACTCAAACCATTAATTGAAAAAAATAATGAGCATCATTTAAGCATTATTTTTAGTGTGTGAAAATTAATGGCCATTAAAACCTCCCATTAAAATTGTTGCTGGTTAATTTTAATGCCCATTAATATGGTCTATTTTTCATGGCCTTGAAAATTTTGGCCATTATTAGAACCATTATTAATGGCTTTTTATTTTTAATGGCCATTATTACAGAAAATGTAACTACAAATTTATGGGCATTAATTACCCATTAGTATATTGGATAGAAAATAATGGGCATCATTCTTTTAAATCAACAGCATATTAATGGGCATTAAATGCATAATTTAATGGCCATTAGATAAGCATGACGAATTTCTAATAAAAATATGTTAATGGTCATTAATTTTCTCTTATGCCCACTGCAATGTTTTCAAGATTCTATTTCTTGTGCTGCTTCCTGTTTCTCATTTAGAAGCAGGAAAGACAAGCAAGAATCTTGCTGGACTTTGGTTTAAGTCCCCTGTCAAACAGGCCAATTAACAAGTTAATGTTACCTTTTTATTTCTGAATCCTTCTATATATTGATGAAAATATAATTACCATTGGTGAATGCAACACATATACATTTTGATAAATTTAGGGCACAACCTTGCTGTATGTTAATAATAGAGATCAGAAATTCTGATAAATTAATAAATATAATATTTCAGAAAAAATATAAGTCTTAAATCATTTTTGTATATCATATTAATCTTTTGTGAAAAAATAAGATTTTTTAAGGGGAGCTACTCTAATTTGCAACTCTTGTTTAAGTGATTTTAATGGCCATTAAATGTGTTTATTAGAATTATTGCATGTTTTGATCATTTTTCTCAGTCAGAAAGTAAAACAAAATTTTTTATTAAGATATTTGTAAAAATAAAGTATGGTATTTTCACGATTTTAGAGACATCTTTAAACATTAAATTGTGTACTTCTCATTATAATTGTCAAATTCTATCCCATTGTTACATATAGCATTTACCTGTTGGTATGTTGTTTTTTTTGAAAACTTAATTCATCTGGATATTCGGTTTTGTGACATAAAAACATAGTTTGAAACGTTATGAAATTTGTTAAAGGGGATGATAATGATACAGCATATATCCAATAAGTAAAGTCTAAGACATGATCAAATGGCTTTACACATTAGGCACACCAACAGTCTTAATGAAGCCTCAACAAGAGCGTTTAGAATAAAGTCTTTTTTTCTTTCTGATTCTATTGAGAAATGTTGCATTCTTTTACATGGAAATGAATTTTGAGTGTAAATGTTATTGGCCAAGTTGAATCCTTCTTAGGACACAGTCACATATAAAGAAAACCATATTAATTCAAAACTAATGGCCATTGATAAATAGTTTGGATAAATAATTGGCATGAAATTAGATTAGATCCATTAGATGCAACTTTAATGGCCATTAAATCCTGCTCAAAACTCATTTAGGCTAAATTAATGGCTTTGGATTTTGTATTTTCTTCAAAAATACACTAAATCTTTTTATTACTTCTCTTCTTTGTTCAGACTTATAGGCATGGTGGTCGAAGCCTGCTAACCAAGTAGTGCTTAAATTTATGAGACACCTGACTGAAAATTTCAATCGCCATACTACTCGCACCTCGCGGGTTCCCGCTTCCATGGTGATTGTGCTTGTACTCAGAAGCAGTAATACACATGTTGTTGATGGACAAGCAGGGTTTGGTAGCTGCATAACTTAGAATTATAGAACTGTTTGGAATGTTAAATTATGCACAAAATTTCTACAAATGCAAGATCCATAGAATACATGTTTGTGCTACAAGTTTAAAATTGATTACCAATTGATTACCAGTGTACCTCATTAAAACTCCCCTCACTGTATCACGGATTTCATTATTTCAATAAAGCATGGTCATGGCTCCCAAATGCATATTTTCCTATATCCTATGTATTCTTGCAGTTGCTAAATCCTGTTTCCAGGCTCTAGCTATGCTTGGTAGGAGAGCAGATTGGTTTGTGTCTGAAAAGGTAACAATCTCCTTGATAAGCTTTAAAATTTCCTGGATAAATGCTGGAGAAATTTCTCCAGCATTTCTCCAGGATATGTTATGATTTTCGATGAAATTAATAGAGTTTGCCTTTAAAACTCATTTTCCTACAGCATTTCTCGAGGTAATTTTCTTTGTCTTCCTGAAATTTCAGTTTAATCACACAGGCAATTTCTTCATGAAACAAGAAATGTGGCGATTTTGATTTACAAGCACTGAATGGTGGAGCTCTTCATTACACAAACATACCTATGGATGCAATGTGCAGCAAGTTTTGAAGGCTGTAAAATGATAATGTTAAAAACTAACCTTTACATGAGTGTACAAATAATGGACAATATCAAATACTCTGATGATCTTTTTATTGGTGGCCATTATTAAAAAATTGATGGGTTAAGATGTTCAGTCCCAAAAATTAATGGCCATGAAAATATTGATCTCCCAACTTCAGTAATTTTAAATTCATGAACACATCTTTCATGGCCATTATTAGACATGTAATGGGGTTTTCATGGCAATTAGTTTTTGTAATGGCCATTAATACTGCAAATTCATGGGCATTAAATCAGCATAAAACAGAAAATAATGGCCCATTAAATTTTAATGGTCATCATTTCATACCAAGGGTAAAAATTAATGGTATTTTAATGATCATACTTGCTCTTGAATTAAATTAATGGCCATTTCCACTTAAATAATGGCACATTGTTTCGTATAAATATTGGTTCCCGATATTTCACTGCTTTCTAATGCTAATGAATTGCATATTTATATATTTAATGGCCATATAAATATCAAACATGCAAATTTACTACTTTTTAATGCCATCAATAGACACGAAAGGTTTTAATGGTCATTACTTTTTGTAATGGCCATTACAGAATGCAAATTCATGGGCATTAAAACATCACAAAACGAAAATTAATGGACCATTATTTCTTTTAATGGTCATTAATAATACAGAAGGTGTAAATTAATCAAAAAATAATGATTTTACTTGCTCTTTAATGGCCGTTACCGCTGAATTAATGGCCATTATAATGAATATTAATGACCGAACACACAAAACCATTAATTTTAAGAAACGAAAAGTAATGGATGATTTTAACAGGAATTTGATTATTAATGGCATTTTTATTGACTTTTAACGGAATTTAATGGGTTTTATGTGCAGTAGTGCAGGATTATCCCTGAAGTAGGCATGGTTTTAGGAACAGTTTATTGTGCCGTGGCCATCCAGATGTTATTAACCTACACTTACCAATGTAACTGAAAGATTATTGACTGGGAGGCAATGAATCAAACAAACAAACCAACACTTACAAGAATGAGCATGTGTGTTTCTTAAAAATGATCTGGCTCAAATGTATATGATTGTTCTATTTTGCTGCCACAATTGCAGAAATGTACAAAATATGAAACCTGTGCAAAATTGCACACGTTTCATATTTTGTACATTATAAGCAATTGTTCTGACACCTTAAAGCAGAAATAATGAAAATGTCCAGATTTTAGACTGGCTTGAATTGCCCTGAAAAGTTTTCGAAAGCCACCAAAAGGCCTTGAAATGTTGTTGAATATTTACTTGAAAGTACATAAACTTGAATTTTACTTGAGAAGTACTTGAATTTCACTTGAAAAGTACTTTGAATTTTCACTAGAGGAAAATACTTGAATTTTACTTGAAAAGTATTTAAATATTCACTAGAGGAAACATACTTTAATGTCACTTGAAAAGTACATGAATTTTACTTTAAAAGTACTTGAAAATTCACTAGAGGAAAATACTTGAATTTCACTTGAAAAGTACTTGAATATTCACTAGAGGAAATACTTGAATTTCACTTGAAAAGTACTTGAATTTTACTTGAAAAGTACTTGAATATTCACAAGAGGAAAATACTTGAATTTTGCTTGAAAAGTACTTGAATTTTACTTGAAATTTACTTTGATATTCACTAGAGGAAAATATTTGAATTTTACTTGAAAAGTACTACAAATTCACTTGAAAAGTACTTGAATATTACTAGAAAAGTACTTTAATAGTCACTAGAGGAAAAAATTAAATTTTACTTGAAAATGACTTGAATTTTACTTTATAAGTGCTTGAATTTCTGTAAGACTTGAATGCCTCTTATCTAGATGTATTTCTTTTATTTTCCAGACATTCAGGCACCCCTGCCATTGGCTGCTCCTACAAGGCTGCTACAGGCTTACTGTATCCTTTAGAAAGAGGCTTCATTTTCGTACATAAACCACCTGTACACATAAGATTTGACGAGCTTGCCGCTGTGAACTTTGCTAGAAGTGCCGGCAGCACAAGGTCCTTTGACTTTGATGTGGAGACGAAGGCTGGAAATGTGTACACATTCTCAAGCATAGAAAAGTAAGTGTTAACCTTTTGTTGTCTTCATCATTATATATACCGGTATATATTGACAGTGACGACAGAGATTCTGCTAAATGTGGCACCTTTTCAGGGTCTGCACTATTTGCTTTCATGATAGAAACAATCTTCAGGGAGATGCAACACAATTTTGAAATTTTAAATGGTCTGAGGGTAATTTAAACAGTTTTAACCTTAAAATCATCTGCAAGCACATTGGCAAACAGTGGAGCCCCAGATGAAATGCAGCAGTATGCAACATTTCATCGGGATCTAAACTGTTTGTTACGGTAAAAACAATCTTTATAGACAGAAATAGATCGGACATTTAGAAATTCCACCTCCTGTGACCCCTTCAAGTATACAATGAACAATCCCATACTGATAGTATAAAAGATTCAATATTCTGGCTGCATTTCCTGCGTAACTTTTGATTTTTCTACAAAAAATATATATGCAGTCTTAAAAATTGCCTATTCTGTTGTAACAGTTATATTTCACAAATAGATAGATTTAAAATAAAACTCTTAAATTCCATAGGATAATTGATGTCAAACTCTCGGGAAATATGCACAGGGATTTTTCTAGGCCTGATTTGGGGCCGAATATGGGCCAAATTCAAAGGCAGCAAAAACTTCCCAAAAATAGTGTTCATCATTCCCAATTTCTTAGTTTGGTAAAAATTTCATGAAAATCTGAACAAAAATAGCAAAGTTACAGTTACATGAAAATTTGCTTAAAAATGTGAATGAAAACATGTTTTCATTCACATTTTCATGCAAATTGTCTTTAGTTTTTATGGTGGGCTATTAAAGCAACAAATATGTTACAGCTTTACACTACTAATTTCTTATATGGTTTTAATCCATTTAAAATTTTCCCAATTTTGATGGTCAAAACGCTTTTTTCGCAAATTCAACAGCCCCCTGGCCACGACTTCAGAAAGCTAGGAAAGTCCCTGATACAAAATATGAGACCTGTGCAAAATTGCAAAGGTTTCTTACTCTATGAATTTCATGTACACCTTTAAATTATTTTTTCAGAGATGAGTACAGTAAACTGTTTGATTTTGTCAAGAAGAAGAATCTAAGAATGAAGAATATCGGACTCAAGGTACGAGTTTTCCTAACATCAATTGATTAGCTTCATCACTGAGTTTCTGAGTTGGACTGTTCCAACATAAAATTGGGAAGACTCAATTATCTCAGTTGTTAGACAAAAGTTGAACACTGTATGAAAAAAACTAGATGGAAAAATAAAGCCAAAAAAAATTCTGCCAATGCCTACAATCCATGAATTTTTGGCTGAAAGCCTGTTGAAACGTAGCCTGATAAGGGTAATTTAAGCAGTGTAACAATCATCAAGTTGTAAAAGCAACCTAAGAGCCCAAATTTCTTTGGCTGGTCCGTTGTCCATAAAAAGTCTGAAATGCTGCTTATCAATCTTAGGCACAGAAATACCTCATTTTATAGAAATTTTGTCTGACGATCCCATAAAATACAAAATATACAATTCCATACGTAGTGTATCAATTTGTATTGGATTATCCATCAGAATGAAAACAGTTAAGCCTTCATACACTTTCCTACCAGGGATTTTCCTAGGCCTGATTATGGCCGAATATTGGCCCCTTCCCAATTAAAAAATGAGCAAAACTTCCCAAAATGGTGTATATCATTCTCAATTTATTAGTTCGGCATTTTGGTGAAAATTTCATGAAAATACCAAAGCTACAGATGCATGAAATTTTGCATAAAAATGTGAATAAAAATGTGTTTTCATTCACATTTTTATGCAAATTTTTATGATGGGCAATTATAGTAACAAATATGTTACAACTTCACACTGCTAATTCCTTCAATTTTTTTTAATCCATTTAAAAAGGCAGTCTGGTTCTTTCCAATTTTGATGGTCATAATCCTTTTTTCCCAAATTCAACAGGTACCTGTCGCTGACTTTAGTAAAGTAGGAAAATCCCTGTCCTACTGTAAGTAAGTGAGCAGTGAAGGCTCCAGCAAGACTGCATTTGTTCAGGATTCTCTGAGCCTTCACTGGTTGTCTATGTGATAAAAACAAAATCTATGTATACATCTACAAAATTATAAATCATTAACTGCGTAATTTTCCATGCTTGTTCTTGTTTTCAAAATTAACTTTTTCAAATAATTCTAACAGTGTGTCAAATGGTATGGACTCGGATCAGGACCCAAGTTCTGTTGGTCCTGATCTTGGTCCAAACTGCTTGCAAAGATTATCAGCAGACTTCAAAAGTCTCTGCTATCAAGACAGGGGCTTTAAGGTATGATCTTTAAGTGATTTAGTCCAAGTGAAGCATAACATATGCATTGAAGCGACCGAAGTCTTACAATTTATGGATATAAAAAAATGTTCAAATCAAGCATAAGAAAATATGATTTACAGAGTTCCCCCCACAAGCTCTGGAAATCATGGAAAACCTGGAAAATCACTAAAAAAAGTTCCATGCATTGAAAAATCATGGAATTAAAATACCGGAATGATCATGAAAAAATCATGAAATTTTGTGAAATAATTTAAGGAAACCACCAGTAGCCAGAAAACTAGCTGTCATGTCCAACAGCTAGTTTTCTGGCTACTGGTGGTTTCAAGTTTTAATTATTTCAAAATGCATGCATGGTCTACAAACATGCTGTTGCTGCTGCATTCCGCATTTATGCTCAACTTGACGAAGATGCTGCTAAAACAAGAGGGAGGCTGTGCCTTAAATAGTCATGAAAATTACATCGTTGATCATAGAAAATCACGGAAAAATCATGGAATTGTGTTTTTTAATTTCTGTGGGAACCCTGCATGGGATTTCCAACAATGTGGTATGTGCAACCAGCAAAGCCTCAGATCAGCCTGCGCATATGCGCAGTCTGATCAGAGCCTTTGCTAGTCGCTTGAGTATTCTATGATTGTTAAGCTAATGACTGAACACCATTTGGAGTTTCTAAGCTGAAAAGGAGGGTGCAGAGGCTCGTCTGAGTCTACACTTGTCAAAATGCCACATTGTTGGAAATTACATGCCACCGCTCATTTCCTTTTTTCAGGGAGCTACGACAAACTATGAGGACATGATGGACAGTGACAATGAAGACACACACGACGCCTACCTGGAGAGAATGAAGGCAGAGGGGAAAAACAGAGACAGTGACGACATGGACGATGACAGTGACAGTTCCGACGAAGATTTCAACCCAGGGGAGAGTGGCAGCGATGTTGCTGAAGAGTAAGTTATCTCCCTTAGAAGTGTATTGTCAATTACAGGGATACAACCTCTTATGACATACAGAATCCCCAGGTTTGGCATTACATGTGTGTCTAACAGCAGCTGTTTGCTAAAAAGCATCTTCAGAGAAAGAAAGAAAATATTATGAAATTATAAACAAGTGACAACTTGATTATATACAAGCTACCATCCCAAGCTTTATTGAATCAAACCAGAAAAAAGAATTCATAAGTATGTACACAAAGGATTAAGAAAGCTGCCATATGTAGTAGCTTTTATGGGAAAAATATTGGGGGGTTTTTTGTTGAAGATTTATAAGAATGTGAAAATATTATCCATTCAACATGATAAATTTTGATTTTTCAGGATTGTGTGGATTTTGGCATTTTGTAGTAGCTGTTTTATGTTAGTTTTTTCTTTATAAAACAAGAAAACATACCAAACTGTAGAAAAAATATATCCATTTTTCCCCTCCGTAATGGCTTAACCCTTTTCCTGCTACAAAAAATGGATTTGAAAATGTCATCTGTTGAAGTTGTCAGCTGCATGTAAATACTTACACCAAGTAGTAATTTCAGGCTTTCAGCATACAGAGAATGCAGGGGACAAAAATATTTAAATATTGCACTTGTCCTGCAGGACAAGTGACTTACAATTTCCACTCGTCCTGCAAACACATGCTCTTGTCCTTTAAAAAGCTTATGCAATAAAGAACATAAGGGAGTAATATGTAATATGACTTCCTTGAGTAATTCTTTCCAAATCACCCTTCCTACAGGACGAGTGCTCTGGGAAGAATTACTGAACCTTTCTAGATTTCACTCGTAATTATGAGCGGATGAGTGGAATTTTTGTCCCTTAGAGGAGCAGTCTCATCTGGGTCCATGAACATTTTAAATGGACAAGCAGATGATACAGCAGAGGTTTGATCGTGACCAGCAGTTTAAGAGCTTAAATGTGACTGTTGTCATCATCTATCATAGACAGTCAGCCAGACAAGGCTATTCCTAACTCTAATGTAGTCCATAAGCCTCTTTCCCACTTGTACTATTCACAAAACATTGCAGCTGCTTATAAGCTATTTTCATCGCCACAGCCAGATTTACCTAAGTGTATACACTGGCTGACAATCTATTTATAGATACCTAAATATATCTTCCAAAACTTTGATAGTGATCTTTAAGAGGTTTAATTTTGGCCTCTAACATTAAAGATTTTTGTGAATTATGAAAGTTAAATTATTCCTTATAGACTGAACTTCATGCTCAACTAACAAAAACATATTAATTATCATTCTGCTGAAGTATTTTTCCAGGACTAGGTTTACTCATATGCAAAATAATGGGAATTCCAACATTGATATGTGGTTCCATTTGGCTCAAGGGGCCCATTGGGTAAATTATTGGATATAAAGTACCCTTTTGTATTGATGATGCCAACTGCAAAATTAAAATTCCCTATGGCGACCCTAAATATTTTAATTCAACCACAAAGAAAAGTGTGAGAATTGGATCGCGACTTGATATGACCCCCCTAACCGACTAAAAACTCTGGTATTTGCAAATGGTGAGAGATCAGAGGTATGAAAGAGTATTGCTTGACAGATTTATGGTAAAACAAGTAGTTTTTGTAATTACATAGGAAATATTATCAACAATACAGCATTTTGTAGTGGGGTTCCCCATGGGTAAATAATCTGTAAAAATAGAAGGGCAGTGTTTGTAAAAACTGTGGTTCCGCATGGCTCAAAAAAAAAATTGCAAAAGTTCTTCTGCCATGTGATTCTAATGCCTTTATTGCAAATAGGAATTCAATTTATGATACCATCAGATACTTAATTTGTCCTTATTTTCCCCTTTTAGACAGACCTCAGTAATTTGGAAAATCTGACTTCTTGAAATTTAATACTGCAGACTGTTGGCTTATATCACTCATTCCTTGTGTTTCTGAATGGAGAAGGATGTTAATGATTAACCTGTGTCATGCTGATTATTTAATGTACTTCAGCTGGCTTCTAAAAAAGCCACCTGATCAGGATCCTCTCTGATCATCAATATCGGCCTGGCTGTTCCCTCTGAATAATATTTTTAAGGCATGGTTTTTGTCGTCTGCTGATTTCTTTCAAAAAATTGTTTCTGGAAAACCATCAGAGTGTTAAACAGTTTGGATCCAGATCAGGCCCAATATCAGGCTTGATCAGGGTCCAAACTGTTAGCAAAGGTTATCAGCAGACGACACTAGTAGGCATAGAGTTAACCATGCTAATTTTTTGTACTGGTAAACAAGTACTTGGCAAACAGTGAAGACCCAGATCAAATGACGCAGGATAATCAGGATCTGCACTGTTTGCTTAGATAAAAACAATCTTCAGGGAATAAATACATGATTTTATAGAAAGTTTGACATGTGGCCCTTAAAATACAGAATGGACTAGTCCATTTTTCTTGTATCAATATAAATGGGACAATCCATTAGAATGAAAAAGGTTATCTGATTATGCATGCTTTGGCATTCTTTTACTATAATGAACTTAGGTGAACTCAATTATACTCCAATATTTCACTCTTATCAAAGCTGCTATTTATGTTGGTGGCGCTAGGAGGTGTATTTGGCGGGAGAAGGTATCTCATTACATTTTAGCACTTTTAACTGGCTGACTGAGATCCAGATAAGGAAACTTTATGAGCGTAAAATTGAAATTATTTTCTTATCCATAAATTTAAACGTGTTCTGGGTACTCAAAAGAACTGTCTCATCGAGGTAGCCTCGATGAGACGGTTCTTTTGAGTACCCACAACATATGTTTTGGATGAGAAATAAAGAAAACAGTTTTCCAATAGCACTCTTATCTGGAGAACTGACCTATCCTTTTCTGATCCAGGTACGACAGTAATCCTCCAACATCGTCAGATTCCGACTCTGACTATGAAGACAGTGGTGGCGGCGCTAGCGATGGCTCGGGCTCTGAAGCCGAGAGAAGGAAGGAGGAGAGAAAACAGAGGAAAGAGGAGAAGGAGAGGGCAAAGAAAGAAAAGAAGGAAAAGAAGTCCAAATCAGCTAAAACAGTGGTGAGTGAAAAGTAATTGGTTCTGACAGAATAAAATCCTTTGCTATAGGTTTAATACTCAGGCTCTGTTGGCTTGGCTTTATTTACATTTGCTTGTTTATAAATTGGACTTTAGTTAAGAGTGCATAACAGAAAAATAATTTTCCTATTTCTCAACCAAAACATATGTTGTGGGTACTCAAAAGAACCGTCTCAATGAGACGGTTCTTTTGAGCACCCAAAACATACACTAAAGATTATGGGTAAGAAAACATATACAATTTTACGCTGAAATGTTTTGTTTATCTAAACCTGTTTATAAGCATTTCATCCAAAACATTTGAGTGGAATACTGATAATGGTATCCTGCACATAGCTTTGTATATTATTGATATATTTATTTTTATAATTTATGATATGACGTTACTGTTATTCAGTTGATAACGTCATATCATAAATAATGTTATCACCACATGTTACATAACACTTGGTGGGAACAAGTAACAGCATAAAGACCTTTGTTACAACAATGCAAATTTTCATGGAAATAAACTTTGGAGGCGATAAAACAGGATTTACAGAGTCATATAATAAACAGAATCTTACACTTGTGATCATTTCACATAAAATTTATTAAACTGGCCAAAGGGTCGATTAATAAATTTCATATGAAATGATCACTCATATAAGTTCCTCTATATAAAACCTATTTTGTAGAAGATACAACGCATTAGGAAAGAGACAGCATAAATTTTGTAAAGAAGATCACTGCTATCACATTTAAATGTATATAATGCTGTATGCCATATATTTGTTTACCAGTCTTTGATATATGCATGCTCATCTTTGTTAATAATGTGTATGTTTCAGAAATAAATATTAAATTTTAAAAAAAAAAATAAAAAAAAGTTCCTCTATATAAAGAACAGGTGTACAGCCACTCAGACAGCCAATGAAACACACAAGAGACATGCTTTGCATGTTGAGCCAGGTCTGCTCACTGTCAATTTCAGCTTCATTGTTCTATTGATTTGCTGTCTGAAGCATTTTGTATTTGCAAGTGAGCATATTTAGCTGTCAGTTATACTCATGAGATTTCATGAGATTTCGAACGGTTGCAAGAATATTAAGATTTTTAAAGGCTTGTTTTGAAGGCATAAATATATGAGCCCTGCTTGCTAATTTTGATGAGAAAATGCAAGTTGCTCTCACTTTTAGTCACAAACAAATCATGTTATTCAATAAAATATAGAGCAAATTGCCTGACAAACAGTTTAGCTTGTTGCAATATGGGCACAGAAGATAAGACTCCTGATCGGTTTCATTGTGTTTGCTTCCACGATAAAAAATGGTCTGATGCATTTGAATATGCAGCAGACATAATATAATAAGCAGGTGACATTTTCTAAACGAAAAATATTGACAGGATAAGGTTTAACCCTTCGGCCTTCACCTGCTATAAACAAATGCATCTGAAAATGTTGTCTGCTGAAGTCGTCAGCTGCATGTAAATGCTTATGTCAAGGACTAATTTCGAAATTTGGACCCAGATCAGATTGCTCCTTAAAGAGCAGTCTGATCTGGGTCCACGTACTGTGATACCATACCTTATAGGCGGCAATCGAAAGCGCTCTTAACAATCGATGAACGGGTATCCAAAATCGCTAGAAACAGTGTTTTCAATTGCCATTTGTCGCCAGTTGGGCGACAAATGGCAGTGTTAGATTTGGGCTTGAGTTCTATTGCGTCCCTGGGACCCAGGGCATCAACAAAAGATGAGTCCCATGTAAATTTTACTGAGTCCCAGAAAGTTTCACAACCTATTTTTTTTTTTTGCAATATTAAACACAGAGAAGTTAGCTAAAATTATCAATTAACTTTAATCTCAAACATTTTCAGTTTACACTAAGTGATTGACGATCAATTTAAAAAAAGCAAGAAAGAAGCAGACTTAGCAGTGATGGAGTCTTTGACTATTAAACTTTTTCGCTTTTAAAAAGTCTTTACTTGGCGCTCTAGACCAAGATTATTTTACTTGTGCCTGTTGAAGATCGCTGAACCTGTCCGTGAACGCATTTTTTAACGGATAAAACATCGAATTGTGATAGTATTGGCTTCAGCCTACATTTATTAAGAACTATTCAAATGTTTCTAGTGTGATTCCTCGAGGCAAACGCCATTTTTACCCAGCAAATTGATTTTGGAAAAAACGTAAATCATTATTCATAGCTGAGCCTCGTTCTGATTTCAACTGTTGCTATGAACAACGGATGCCGGAAAACCACTACTGAATACTATTTATAACAGTCTCTTTGTGATTTTTAAGCGTTGCAAAGTACTAAAGACCGATATTCAAGGGTTTTAACTCTCTTCACTACTGAGCTGGCTTAAATGTGTTGAAAGCCAACTGCTTTTGATCCTGCGTTCCATGGACGCAAGCTACTTGTCTATTTTGCGTACCAGCGATTTTCGTTGCGTATTTAGATATTATTACGGCGTAAACGCGAACACTGAATGGCAATCAAAAACTCTGTTTCTAACTATTTTGGATCTCAAAAGTATTAACATTTTTTGATTGCCGCCTATCCGGTGTGGATTCAGCAGATGACATTCAATGACAATTAGCAGCCAAAGAGTTTAAACAGTGTGACATTTTTTTTACTGCAGAAAGAAAGTACCACTAAGAGGAAGAAGAAATCGTCAAAGAACGTAGATCCTGACAAGCCTAAGCGTCCACAGACAGCGTACTTTATTTGGTTCATGGAACACCGGGAGGAGATCAAGAGTAGTATACCTGACGCATCAATCACAGATATCTCAAAGAAAGCTGGAGCACTCTGGAAAGAGCTCACTGCGGATGATAAAAAAGTTAGTTTTTAGGCCTAAAATAATAATTTTTTTAAGCCTTTTTCTTCCAACCCAGCTATTTTACTCCCTTATGGAGAGCAGTGGCTCAGTGGAAGAGAGCTTGACTGGAGACCAAAGGGCCGCGGGTTCGAGCCTCATCAGCGTCATTGCGTTGTATCCATGAGCAAGACACATTAATCCTTGCATAGTACTGGTTCAACCCAGGAAGGCCCGTCCTGACATAACTGAAAGATTGTTGACTGAGTCATAAAGAATCAAATCAAACAAACAAAACTTTTCTTGTCCGTCAGGTGGGTGTGCATGGGTGAAAGTTTTCAAGATTAATCCACAGAAAGTCAGCCTCAAAATACTGAATTCAGGAGATTATAATATCTTCTTTGATCAGTTTTCAGATTAGCTAAACACAATTAATCATTTTAACTTTAAATTATCTATTTTTGTAGCCATCTTGCAAGTTTTAAAATTCGAATTTCAAAAGCTCAGGATTATGGAAATTTTGAACTTTCACCCATGAATTTGCGGACATGAAAAGTTAAAAAAAAATCTTACTGAGGACATAAATTTTTTAGGTAAGGAACATGTCACCTCTAATTAACACTAGTACTTGAGATTTCCTTATTTTTTTTCTGACAATATTTGGATAAAAAATATCAAAACACACTTATATCTGAGCATCCAAGTTAATTTGCCCATTAGCATCATGAACCAGGGGTCGTGGGTTCGATCTCTGGCATCTCTAGTCTGTCGAATGGGACTCAGCTATGGCCTCAACTCCATACAATCTAAGATGTTTGTGCGCTATTGAACACAAAAAAAACACAGCTTTAAGGCTATAGCTCTTTTGTTTATGAGATATAAAGTATAAATAGGTAGGGGTGTGGAAATGGCAAAATTTTATACTTGCTCAGGGACAAGTAAATGGCGATGAAAATTTTACTTGACCTGATGAACAGAATGCACAAAGAACCCAGCTTTTCCCCATACTTAGTTGATAACCAGCATGAAACCAGATATAAACTCATTGAAAAACAGTGTAGACCCAAATCAGCTGGCTTCTTCAGCTGATCAGGATCCTCACTGTTTTCCATACAACATAACATTGTTAGTTAAGAAATAGATCAGCTCCATCAGTGAATTGTTGAGTAATAATTCACTGTTTGGAGGTCAGTTGTAGAGAAGATCAAATCACGAGCGCGCAGCGCAAGTGATTTATCTTCGTACAACTGACCGACAAACAGTGAATTATTACTCAACAATTCACGCACTGGAGCTGATCTATTTCGATTCTAACACAGATTAAACTACGAAAACACATTCGAGGTCTTCAGCTTCTTCCAACTTTCTGCCATTGCACTGAAGAACTCCCGCCAATACTCAGACTACGTCGCATACGTTTACATGTAATTGTAACGTCTTTCAAGCGTAAAAACGACGTTACACGGTCTAACGCCATGAATGACGTCATTTTCCAGTGACGTCAGCTGACACACACTTTAGCAGTGAATTATTGTCCGATATATCACAGTTTGTTACCGTTGGCTCTATTGGCGAGGTGTGTTAGAATTCATAATAATTAAAAAATTGAAAAATAGAATTGCATTAATTTTTTTTAAACTTGTCCTTGATGCAAGGTAAGGTATACATGGCAGACAGAAGGGCATGCCACAAGCACAAAGGAATAAAAGGGTTGATATTTGAACCGTGACATGAGGTTTCCAACAATGTGGTATGTGCGACCAGCAAAGCCTCAGATCAGCTTGCGCATATGCGCAGTCTGATCAGAGCCTTTGCTAGTCGCTTGAGTATTCTCTGATTGTTAATCTACTGACTGAACACCATTTGGAGTTTCTTAGCATAAAAGGTGGCTGCAGAGGCTCGTCTGAGTCTACACTTGTCAAAATGCCACATTGCTGGAAATCACATGTCACGGCTCTTATAACATCTACCATTTGTAGGAATATGATGAGAAGGCTAAGGAAGCCAAGGAAGAGTATAACAAAGCTATGGAGGAGTACAACAGAAAGAAAGCTGAAGAAGGAGGAGGGGACGAGGACTCACCACCTAAGTAAGATCCTGGCACACTTTCTAGTAGTAGGTAGTAAATTTGTAGGAATATGAGGAGAAGGCCAAGGAAGCCAAGGAAGAGTATAACAAAGCTATTGAGGAGTATAACAGAAAGAAGGCTGAAGAAGGAGGAGGGGACGAGGACACACCACCTAAGTAAGATCTTGGCACACTTTCTAGTAGTAGGTAGTAAATTTGTAGGAATATGAGGAGTAGGCCAAGGAAGCCAAGGAAGAGTATAACAAAGCTATTGAGGAGTATAACAGAAAGAAGGCTGTAGAAGGAGGAGGGGACGAGGACTCACCACCCAAGTAAGATATTGGCACCCTTTCTAGTAGTAGGTAGTAAATTTGTAGGAATATGAGGAGAAGGCCAAGGAAGCCAAGGAAGAGTATAACAAGGCTATGGAGGAGTATAACAGAAAGAAAGCTGAAGAAGGAGGAGGGGACGAGGACTCACCACCCAAGTAAGATCTTGGCACGCTTTCTAGTACAGTTGAACCTGTCTCAAAATGAAGACCAAAAATTGGTTTTCAAAACTGATTATCACTTAATGCAGGTCAAAAGTATTGCAGAATGCTCTCTATGAGCACTCTGCAATACTTTTGACCTCCATTAAACTACCATTTGTCTTTAAGGCCTTTGGTTTGTCTATTTTTTAGTGGCCACTTAAGACAGGTTTAACTGTAGTCCTCTATTCCTGTGTGATCAGATTTTATATTCCAGTAAAACATGGAAAATTCAAAGTCTGATTGCTCTAAGTACTCATTAATTTGAATGAAATTTCAGACACACTGGATTTAGAGAAAACGGCCTATTTATGAACTATTTAAATAACTATCTAAAAAACATGTTTTGTGTGTGTAAAAGAAACATCTTCCTAGTTTCTATGTTTCATAGACAAAAAACTGATCATAATAATTTTTGGGGGTTATATACTTTTAAGTCTACATCTCAATAGATAATACCAACTACTGATAATTTTAAATATTTTCGTGCTTAAGACTTCAATTTTACTAGCCTCTACTGTATGTGATAACAGCCAGTAAATCTCCTGAATTGTATTGTTAATTTAGTCTACAGGCAAGTAGGGGTGCAACGATACGCCAAAAAGCGTATTGCGATATATTGCGATATGGAAAACCTGTATTGCGATACATATTGCGATACACCTGGTATCTTTATTTCTGTCTATTACTGCCCCTAGTTCAGTATTATAATATAATTCAAAGGTCATGAAAGGACCTCTGACGGTGGTAATGGGAATCACAGTGTATCGCTGCCTATTATTTTGATAAAAATTAAAGTCGATCAAATGCTTCCATCTTCATATATAAGCTCGCTGTTGGTCTCTATTTTATGATTTTGCATTTGATTTCCTATTTCCATAAATGTACCGCTTTATTTTGGGGCTAAAATGGTCACTTTTTGTATTATACATATAGGAAATAGAAAAATATTTTTAAAACATCATTCCCCCCAGAGTCCCAACTAATCCTTTTGCACGTAAGTGTGTTCTCATATTTTACATAGTATATGTGAAAAGCTAGCTGGGACTCAGGGGGGAATGATATCCCACAGCCCAAAATGTGACGTCTGGGCGAGCCTGATCATTAGCATTTGGATTTTTGGTGTGCTCTTTTGAAAATCTTTTTTTTCCAGTATAATGAAATAATAAGTACAAGTAAGCTTCCTTTTCATAACCCATTAGTCATGTAATATTGCAACGTTTTAGCATATTTTTCTTTAGATTATGAAAATTGTCCATTTACTAAATTCAGTTGGTAGATTATTTTGCACATATACTGTATCTATCCAATACACATAAATTACATGGCCATTGACTAGGTATACTTTATGCATGGATGAATGGTTATAGTACATTGCTGCATAATATTGCACCAGGTAAATACATTGTCATCAAGGTTGAATATGGACTACAGTTGCACTTCAAAACATTTCTTAACAAATCAGATAGAAAAAAACAACAACAAAAATAATCATTAAAATGCTCATGATTTTGGACTTAAAATACTTTCACTGTGATTTGTAATCGAGGATTGATGATATAATACCCTTACATGAAAAATAATTGATTTCTAAATGTTTTGGTGAAGTCAAATCTTGCAACCCCTACCCCCTTTGGTAGCGTCTCCTGTTTTGTCGTAGGGATCTGCTTGTCTAATTATAACCTTAATTCGTTCCTAATACATCAAGTGTCCTATTCAAAAGAATACCAGCCATATCTTATGCATAGGGAAAATTTGGGAAGCATCTGAAAAATAGGCAGATATCCTATCAAAGTGTCAGAGGTCCTTGGCATCTATTACACACTGTCATATTTTCAGCTACTCCTTCTGTCCCTCGGCTGCTTTTCAAGGAGAAATGATCGAATTTGTGCCTTCCCATTTAGATATTTCACTACAATTAGTCCGCCATCTTTTTTGAAACCGAAAGTAGCTGTTTCCTGTTGGTCTAATTTGTGACACAAACAGATATTTACAAGTTTTAACAATAAAGCGTCGGTATTTGAAATGCGGAAATAACTTGAAAGGGTGGATAGAAAAATGTGTAAACTATCCATAAACAATATGTTATGGCTCGCATTGATATCTGTCGTACAGAATAAACATCTTCCAATGCCTGAAAGTCAGCGATATGCTGTTAGACACAGTCAACGTTTGTGTAGTACGTGTCAGGAATTATACCACAGCGTCTTTTTTTGCTTTATTTTTAACGCTTCCGGTTTTGAAAACAACCCGATTTTTGGGCAATTTCAAAGCCAATAATGGATATTTTCTTGCAAATTTTTGGATGAAAACTGGCTTGATGACACATAGGGAAGGCTTCTGTACCGGTACAGCCAAAAGTGTATCGCGATACAATATTTATTTAGAGTTAATTGCGGTTTACCGGTATATTGTTGCACCCCTACAGGCAAGACACTTGATATTTTGGCCTTAAACAAACATAAAAATGTTTGGTTCCTGCCTACCCAGCTATTTTACTCCAGTCCCCATTAAAGTATACAGCCTGAGAATCAGTTGTTCTTTCTTAACTTCTTACACGCCTACCAAACAGTCAGATGCTCAACCGCTGGTTGAGCGAGAAAAACAATTCGAGTGTCGTTCGGTTGAGATTTCGAGGAGCTAAAAAGGTAAAGAAATGTTGCATGTTCTGTATGATTAATATTTCTTGTCCTAGGAAGAGAATCAAAAATCGGGGAATGTCATGCAACCTCTTACGGGTCCCTACATTTATGGTGTAAATAGGAGGTCAGAGAATTTTCTCCTTTTGTCAGATTTACTTTTTGCGTGAGGAAGGTGTACCAGAAGCAGATATAAATGTGTAGAAATTCGTGTTGTTTTAGGCTGTGTATTCAGTTTGATGATGTGCTCGAAGGTGATATATACAGGTCTGATCAAGACTGAGATCGGCAACTGGAATTCAGATGGTTATTTTCATCGAACCTGTGCAATATGCGAAAAATCCTGGTGGAAAGCCCCGTAAAAATCTGGTTGAGCATCCGATAATAAGAAATGATAAGAGAATTTCATAGCATCATTTGTTGTTTTTTCGCACCCCATAGTTAAGATAACGCATTCAGTCTGTTAACCATAAAAAATCTGAAAGATTGGTATTCCTTGACGAAAACAAACTTCAAAATTGTTTATAATTGTATTTTATTGCATTTCGGTCGCATATGATCATTCGTATGACTTTATATTCGTGCAAAAATATTTTATTACATATAGTTTGCTCTTCGGCATTTTTTCAAGAATTTAAGAATTTGTAGCGCCAAGTTTGGGAATAGTAAGTTGGCATGGGCCCTTGTCACGCTTAGGGATGTCTGTTACAACGCAAGGTGGTTCTGGACGCCAGTACGTTACGGGTTCCAGACGAAATACTTCTGAATATAGGTTTGTGCTATTGAATGTGTATCGTTTTTGGGAGACTTAAGACACAATAAATCGCAAGCATCTTATTTTGTCTTTGTTTATTTGTCCACGATACTTATCTAAACTTAATCAATCCTGTAGAGCATGGCAACTGTATCCAGTTAACGCGTATATGATACATTATTATTCTTGAAACTGTATTTTACTACTACACATGTTCTCATAATTTTATTTAGTACTTTCACGTTCGTTTTCTTTGAATATTTTATGACTTGATGTGATTAGACATTGCATTGTCCATCACATAGACCAAGAAAGAACTTTCTTATTAATCTGCGTACTTTAGAAAACGCGTTTTAAAACCAAAACGAATGTACTGCAGTCATTTATTCCATGTTACAGATGTGTAACGACTGCAAATATTTTGTAACAGGTTATTGTCGACAGCGAAGCAGGTGGAGACGACAGTGATGGATTTATTAAATAAATCTTACATCGAAGAATCTTCTGTTTTGACTGAGGGTGGAATGTAATTTACCCTGTTTGAGAATACGAATATGGCCAATACTCGGATTATGTACTGTTATTTCGAGATGCGCATGACTTGACACCGTCGCCTTGTGCTTAGCGTGTCAGACTTTGGAACCAGAGAACCAGGGTCGATTCCACTTATGTGGGCACTTATAACAAATTGTTTTTTTTTCTTTTTCTTTTTTCCTCTTATAGCATTTGCAATATTTCTTCTTACAAGAAATATGGAATTATATGAATGACATAAAATACACTCCTTAACGTTTTATATTGAATTATCTTCGAAATTTGTAGGGGTGGGGATAACTTTGGCCCTCCTGCAAGATAATTAGTCTGTTGACCTCATTTTTTTCCTTTTTTCTAAAATGTCAAATGATAGGACATGAAACGATAACAATAAATAAGATTTTTAATGTCAGATTTTTTATATATAATTTACTCCAAAAATTGAAATCCTTAAATGGGGGAATAACCAAAATATATCATACAGTATCTTGACATGGCTTGGGAAACAAATACATTTTTACATTTTCTAGTAAGCTTGAGGTTTTGAGCAATAGATGGCGATTACAAACATTTTCACTAAATATTAAGGACTTGGATTTTGTTCAGAAAATTTGTAAAATGCTGAAAACTTCCATGTGAGATTATGAAAAATTGAGTAAGGTGACATATCCTTTTTATTTCATAAATTGACAGTTCATACATAAAACAAACTGTATGCAAACAATTAAAAAGATTTTAATGTGAGAAGCATTACCCGCAATTGCCTTTAATAAGCTCCAGGTCTGACAAAATGTAAGTCACATATCATACATGGTCGAATAAAATAACGTTTTAAGCGTACCAAAGCTGAAGGCTCCTAGGTGAGCTAATAGTATACAAATCACTCCAGCCTCCATCCGTGTGTCTGTTCGTCAACATTTTCAAACATCTCCTTTGAAACCACAATGTCAATCGAATTTGATATGGAGACTCCTTAGGATGGAGGGACGAAAGTTATTCAAATGATCATAAAATGCATTTAAGCCCCCACCCCCCATTGCTTAGGCTGCCGTCCGTTCTGAGGCGGTGATTCTCTTGTTGTTGATCTATTGTTTAATGTACTTCTCATTATGGGGGCTCTGTGTTTGTCTTTGTTTTGGTATGCATTACATTGCGCCCTTCCTAGATTTGCAATCATCTTGAAGAGGAAGAGAGGGCTGGTTGTCTTACGGATATCTTGTTACTGTAAATGTTCAGTGGCTTTTCCTCGTGATGTAGTGGGTTGGTCTGGAGTTTATGCTTGTTGTATTTCCAGATCATACTCTCTAACTTTTTGGTCTTTTGACCAAGATGCCGCCATGCTCAAATAAGGTATAATCCCTTTTAAATATTCTCTGGAACCAGAAGTCTAAAATGCCACCAATCCCATATATGGTATTAACCTTTAAATTCTTCTGATTACCTGGGGCTGGGTATGCACGTACGATGGGAGGTCGCACAATGCTGAACTACTTCTTCAGTCGTTGAATAGATTTTGGAGCAGTATTTACATCTACTCAAGTGTTCATGAAAGAAAAATGTCGTCTCACATCTGTTACAGAAAAACTGACGTCGTCTATTGCCTGTTACACAGTCGTCTCTAACCAGTAACATCAGAAAAATCAAATTTTGAGGTTTTCAGTTTTCTTTTAAGAAGGACATGTTAAAATTGACTGAAGAGTTATGTGAGATCTATTGTCTGACCATGTATGCTTATTTAATGATCAGAACGCAAGTATTAATTAATCACAAATTACACATTTCTGAAGTTTCTTTTCCAGACCAGAGTTTAACAATTTAACTACAAATATCTATGGGGTTTGTACTTCTAATGTTAGACTCACAGATATAATGTGACTGGAATTATTTAAAATAGCCAAACACACTATATTATCATTTTCTGCGACGTCTGTGTGGGTTGCCCCTTTCCACTGTCGTCCAAAACACTAAATCTGTCGTCTAAAACCCGTTACCTGTCGTCCAGCACAGGTAAGCAGTCGTCATGGGCCCGTAACGAATTGTCGTCCAGAACCACCTTACGTTGTAACTGACATCCCTAAGCGTGCTTGTAACACACTGAATGCGTTATCTTGACTGGGGTGCGAAAAAACGACAAATGATGCTATTTAATTTTCTTATCATTTTTTATTATCGGATGCTCAACCAGATTTTTCCAGGACTTTCCACCAGGATTTTTCGCATATTGCACAGGTTCGATGAAAATAACCATCTGAATTCCAGTTGCCGATCTCAGTCTTGATCAGACCTGTATATATCACCTTCGAGCACATCATCAAACTGAATACACAGCCTAAAACAACACGAATTTCTACACATTTATATCTGCTTCTGGTACACCTTCCTCACGCAAAAAGTAAATCTGACAAAAGGAGAAAATTCTCTGACCTCCTATTTACATCATAAATGTAGGGACCCGCAAGAGGTTGCATGACATTCCCTGATTTTTGATTCTCTTGCTAGGACGAGAAATATTTATAATATACAGAACATGCAACATTTCTTTACCTTTTTAGCTCCTCGAAATCTCAACCGGACGACACTCGAATTGTTTTTCTCGCTCAACCAGCGGTTGAGCATCCGACCGTTTGGTAGGCGTGTCTTATGTCTGCCTATTAATCATAGCTGGTTAAGGGTCACATGGTGTGGAGTCTAATTGAATTGCAAGAATCACCAGGGCCTACACTGCTTGCTGATGCCATAAGGAGCAAGATCTTGTGTGCAGACCTGTGTAATTTTTGCCTTTGATAGTGTCACAGGGGTAAAAGTGTTGTTTTCCTCTCAGGGAGAAGTCAAAGAAACAGAAGAAATCCAGTCCTAAGAAACAAGTGGCCGAGACGAAGGCTGGGTCCGGAGCGGGATTTAAGAGTAAAGAATTCATTGAAAGTGACTCGTCATCCTCCATGTTGTCCTCTGATGATGATGATAAACCCCTCAAGGTAAAGATAAACCAAAAGCTTTGAAGTGTGACTCTATTTACAATATTGATATGTTGTTGTAGAAAAAAGGGTTTCAGACATTTATTTACATTTATTATAAAAGCTTTGACATAGACATATGAGCCGTGACATGTGATTTCCAACAATGTGGCATTTTGTAGACTTATACGAGCCTGTGCAGCCCCCTTTTAGGCTTAGAAACTCCAAATGCTCTTCGGTCAGTAGTTTAAAAGTCATAGACTATTTAAGCGACTAGCAAAGGCTCTGATCAGACTGCGCATAGGTGCAGGCTGGTCTGAGCCTTTGCTGGTCGCACATACCACATTGTTGGAAATCCCATGTCACGGCTCAATTATGTTCCAGCAAGACGGGCACATTTTAGGCATTCTACATCAGTCGTTTGAAATAGAAAGACCCAAAGGTCATTGGTCAGAGGTCGTGGTACATCTATAGGAGTTCAGTATTTGTTTACCCATAAACTTATACATAATAAAAACTATTTTTTCGCTTCACAAAAATTAAATGTTGGCTGTTAGATAACTTTGCCAAGAGACATAACTGCTTCATTCTGTTATGCTTCAACATCTTAAATGTACAGGACTTATTCTATAAACTAATTTTCTTATTTCTCAACCAATACATATCATATATTGTGGGCACTCAAAAGAACCGTCTCAATGAGACGATTTTTTGAGCACCCAAAACACATGTTTATATTGTTGGGTAAGAAAATAATCAAAGTTTTAGGCTCAAAAATTGTCCTTATCTGGACCTATGACTGGATGAGCTTATTGTTTATCCTACTGCATTGCAAAATTGGGTACATTCTATTACATGTATACAACAGCAGCTTAACTGAAAAATATTTAACCCTTAAAGCGGTACCTATAATTTGCAGCAGACGACAATTTAAAATTTTGCCGCTTTTTAAAAGATAACAAATAAGGCATGATTTTTCGTGAGAATCGTCTGCTGGCAGAGGATTCTCATGAAAATCATACCTTATTTTTTTTGAAAATTTGGAAAGATGTCTCAAAATTTGTCGTCTGCTGCAGTTGTGATAGGCGCTTTAAGGGTTAAAAGCATCTCCAAACTCCTGAACTACTGGCCCAAATTCAAAACAATTTCACACAAATGTTCCTTAGACCCTCAGTGATTTTTTTACAAATTTGTTTCTATGAGTCCCGGGACTCACTAGGCCAAAATTCTTTGCATCCCAAACTCGAAGTTCTGCATCCCATATGGGGCCCACTTTGAATCATAAATTTTATGTATCCATACAAATCCGACCCATTCATACAAGCCAATTTGAGAAACAAGACACTGTCATACTTACTTATACAATAAAGAGCAAGCTTACTTTGTCATGTAAAATAATTTTTAGAGCCCAGGCCATTAGCTTGTGTTCATTTAACTCTGCATGCCTACAAGTGTACTGCTGGAAGTTACTGAGCCCTTGGACATACGGTGATGATACCATATTAATTTTTGTTAATACCATCTGTTCACAGTACAGTCCCCGTACTTCATGAGCCTGCAGTAATACTTTAACAATTCTATTTGCAGAGTTGATTCTAGGATTTGTCTAGAAGGGGCCAACTCTCTCCCCCCCCCCTCCCCCTGTGTTCCCAAAAGGGGGCCAACCTGCAAATCAAATGGGTAATGGTAATTTTCTAAAAAAAAAAGCCCCACCAGCCCTTCCCCCCCTAAAAAAAACTAAGTCCACACTTAAAGAAAAATCGAGCAGGGGTTGTCTTTAGGCGCTGGCCTGTTCTGTTCACCCCCCAACCACAATAACCTTGGCCTTCAAAAGTGTTGGACAAAGACAGAGGGAGAAGAGTGGGAGGGGTGTCTGATTTGAATATAAACAAATGTAATCAGAGCACCCTCTTCTCCAGAATGATAGATTTTTGGAAAATAGAGTACTAAATGGCACATACCTGGTCGGTAGAAGACAATTTAATATTCCTCGGAAATGTCAGACTCTAATGCCATGCCATTCGTTTATTTCTAAGTTGGGCCTCTTGCTAAGAACACCAGTTTGGGCTGTTTAGGGTCTATTTTTGGAGACATAATCTTCTCATGAAAGCATGCTGTGTTCATTTTGGAGGGGCATTATGGAAAGGGTGTTTAAACTTGCGGGTAAAACGCATTATTCCAATGCTTCATTTTTGGTCGGTACTGGTTTATCGGCACTGGCTTTTACCAGTAAACTCCCCGTGAATATCTGAAAACACATGTTTCTTAAGGGAAGTAATGATCGCTCAACTGTTGGGGAGTATTTCGGTACCGGTTTTTACCAATATTATTCAAGACACGGTGCGCAAGTAAAAAAAACGTTCAAAACGAAAGTTGCAAATTTTTAAATGCAGACTTTTCGCCACAATTTTTAATGCGTCCTGCGGGATTCACATGGTTTAAAATCATGCGTCCTTTGTGAGAATCATGCGTCTGAGACGCAGGACGCGCAGGTAAAAAAATCACTGACCCTTTACTGAAATTACTCAAAAATGTCTGCTCATATGAACAAACTACTGCTCGACCTAAAAATAGGAAAAGGGAGCGCAGTGGCTCAGTGGTAGATTACTTGACTCGAGACCGAGGGGCCGCGGGTTTGAGTCTCACCGGCGTCACTGTGTTGTGTTGAGCAAGACACATTTATCCTAGCTTAGAACTGGTTCAACCCAGGAAGACCCATCCCTGTTTAACTGAAAGATTGTTAATGGGACGTAAAGAATCAAATCAAACAAACAAAAAATAGGAAAATCTGCTAATGACATCTTAAACCTCTGGTCTTAATAAAAATAATTTCATATAGGTGTGTCTCATGTTGTGCTTCACCAAAATGCTGAAAAGGATGTCCTCCGCTGAATAAAATGGCCGCCAGAGCTAAAGTAGAAATTCAATAAACAACATACGATTGATTTGCCATGTTACACCCAAATGTTTCTCGAATGTTTTTCATCAATCTGAATCAAATCTACAATACTTCAGGTTCATTATGCTTCTCTTTACCAGAGTTGCTCAATGGATTCCATTCGACTTTACGAAAGTGCCTCCAGGGCTGACAAATTTTTTGGTATGCAATTAAGGGCTTTCAAGATCCTTTGGTTAAGATTGGGCTTTAGCATTTATCCTCAGTTTCTATGAGAAGGGAGGCAAATCAAATTCGCTAGTGCAGCCTCCCTTGGAATCTTATTCAGATGATTCACTTGAAATATTTTTCAGAAGGTAAAGAAAGAAGCTTCAGATGAAGATATGGAAGTAGACAAAGGATCCTCTTCCGACGAGAAACCTCTGAAATCTAAAAAGCCCAAGAAAGAGGTAAGAAAGATTTACCGCATCCATAGGTTTAGATAAACAAAAGTTTTGAGCGTAAAATTGTAAATATTTTCTTTCCCTTCAGTATTAACATATGTTTTGTGTGCTCAAAAGAACCGTCTCATTGAGACGCTTCTTTTGAGTACCCACAACATATGTTTTTGTTGGGAAATAAGAAAAAGAATTTTTTTGGTACGCACTCTTTACTAAAGTCCTGTCGCATCTATCAAAATTATTGGACACTTTTTCAAAAGTCTTATCATATTCATTCTAAAACTTGGACAAGTCCATTTGGCAATCCTATGAGGTGCATAAAATATATACAGTGAAAACTCTTTATAGCAACATTCTTTACAACAGCAAAAATCTTTACAACGTCAATTGGGTTTGCACTAATTTACCAGTTTCGCTTGAATTTGAATTAATTACAACAGAAATTCAGTTTAACGTCAACTTATTTGGGGGTTGACTGTAGTTGGAATGTCAAACCTTCAGGAGTAGGCTGTCTGGGTGTGCATTATTTTAATACTTAGAATAAATGCAGTATGAGGCAACATGCCCAAAGCAAGAACCATAACTCTTGATTACATTTATTGTAGTTTTGGTCCTTTGAAAATTAAAGATAGCAAAATTTTGTCATGAAGTTTTATCTGCTTTACACAAATGTGAAGCAAATTGTGCATAATATGGTTTCTCATTGTATTGCTCATTTTACTTATTTCATCATTTCCATATTTAGAAGAAACTTATTTCATCATTTTTATATTTAGAAGAAACTAATTTCATTATTTCTATATTTAGAAAAAGCCTAAGAAGAAAGAAGTGAAGAAGGAAGAATCAGAATCCGGGTCGGAGGAAGAGAGTAAACCCTTGAAGACCAGATCAAAACGAGCTAAAGATGGTGACTCATCAGACGCAGGCTCGGTAGGTTCTTTATACTAAACCGTCTCTATACTTATCACACTGAATAGGCGGCAATCGAAAACAAATACTATCACGGAACCTAGTAGACAAAAAATCGTTAGAAACAGAGTTTCGATTGTCATTTGTCGCCACACTGCCGACAGATGGCAATCAAAAACTGTTCCTGGCGATTTATGACCAGTGTTTTCGATTGCCGGTTTGATGAGCTAATGTCTTAGGCTGTTAGGGTTAGATAACCAGATTGATAATCCTTAGCCCAGCTACATTAGTTATAGATATGGTAGAGAATTAAATTTTGTGATACAGTAAAACCTGTGTAAAACGGCCACTCTCAACAAGACCCAAAATTAGTTTTCAAGACAAATTATCGCTAAATGCAGGTCAAAAGTATTGCAAAATGCTCCAAGTGGCTATTGACCTCCATTAAGCTACCATTTTTCATTAAGATCTTTGTTCTGTCTATTTTTGAGTGGTCGTTTTACACCGGTTTTACTGTAATCAATTTCTGTTCTGATTGTTGATTCAGAATTGTCTAATGTCACAAAAGACTGTAAATCTCTCTGAATTAGTGATCCAGGGCTTTCATGTCTCTCTATATACTGTCTCAAATGTTACATTTGCCATGCTTTCAAAAGCCAACCAAACAGTGTGGATCTTGATCAGGCTGATCAGAATCTTTACAGTTCATAATCCAGCTTTTGTTACATTTTATCATATGACATCACATCTAGGAGTGAAATAACACCATGCAATAAAATCAATAAACCACTAGTGGTTTACAGATTTTCTGGAAACGTCATGACGTTCATAACGTTGCGTACATAATGACAAAATTATAACATTTTTACGGCAGAAACGGGATTTCAAAGAATTCTTAATGTCATATGATAAATAGAATCTAACATTTGTGCTCTTGTATTATTGAATTTATTAAACTTGTTGCGGAAAAGAGATAAAATACTCGGCTAGCCTCGCTTTTTATCTTTTTTCCCCAGCTATGAATTGCATGGTTTGGTGAATAAAAAAAAAAAATAGCAAGTAGGTAATTTCAAAAGATAAACAAAAAGTTTTGAGCGTAAAATTCTAAATATTTTCTTACCCATAATTTTTAGCATATGTTTTAGATGCTCAAAAGAACCGTCTCATTGAGATGGTTCTTTTGAGTACCCACAACATATGCTTTATTTGAGAAATACGAATTATTTTTTTTTTTGGTACACACTGTTGACTAAAGGCCTGTACTGTAGCAAATGTAACATTTGTCATACTTTTAAGTCAACATTTAGTCTACCTTGCAAACAGTGAGGATCTTAATCAGGCTGATCAGAATCTTTACAGTTCATAAGCCAGCTTGTGTTACGTTGTAATATATGGAATTGCATGGTTTGTTGAATTAAAAAAAATAGCAAGTGATGGAAATCTCTACATGCTTTCATATAGGTAAAGATATATCAGAAGTTTTGAGCGTAAAATTCTATCAGTTTTAATTAGTATTTTCTTAACCATCAGCTTTAACATATGTTTTGGGTTCTCAAAAGAACCGTCTCATTGAGACAGTTCTTTTGAGTACCCACAACATATGTTTTTGTTGAGAAATAAGAAAATTAAATTTTAAGTATGCACCCTTTAATAACTATAAAGTCCTCTGCTTTTAGAAGAAACTATTAGCATTTAGCATGTGCTAAATTTGATCTTTTAAATTTTGCAGAGTCAGTAGCTATTGCTATCTGTTTGTAATCGGTAAGTGTTGTGGCTGTAATTATGCCTGACTTTTGCCATCCCAATGCGTGAATTTAGTTCCGTTGCTGAGCATTGCACAAATCTACCAGTTGTTTGAGTTTGCCTATCGAGCAAGGCATCAGTTTGTTAGCAAAGAGGTTTACTTACCTTCTACCACTTCCAAATATCTTTAGCAATTGAGTCTAGCATTTCCGAAATAGAATTTTGATGTGTAAATCAGTATTAATCATATGGTTTCAGTCCTTGAACAAAGTAGGAAAGTCTTTTAGAAGTCCTTGAAAAGTCCTTGAATTTTACGCAAACTTGCCTGTATGAACCTTTAAATACTTTATATGCAGTAAAGTAGTTGTTGCAGCCAGGGTAGGGAGTCACATGTTGACAAACTCCACAGAAACAATGCAGGTCATTTGCTTTCACTGTAAATATGAAAAGACTTTTCTCTGCATTCCATTGATGAGATTTCCAACAATGTGGTATGTGTGCGACCAGCAAAGCCTCAGATCAGCCTGCATGTATAGATTAGAGCCTGCCCATACACGCAGTCTGTTCAGAGCCTTTGCTAGTGGCTTGAATGTTCTATGTGTATTAAGCTACTGACTGAACTTAGTTTGGAGTGTCTAAGCATAAAAGGAGGCGACACAGGATCGTCTGAGTCTACACTTGTCAAAATGTCATATTGTTGGAAATTACATGTCAGGGCTCATATGGTATCATTAGACCTGATTAAAATGGGCTGGAATGTTGTGAAACGGAGAGAAAAAGCAGAAGAAAACAATAATCCTGATTTTCTTGTGTGCAGGATATCAACAAAGTGGTAAATTAAGGTTAGGGTTTTTAACCTTAAACCTAGGTAAACTGATTAATGTCTTGCCTTATCATACCCTCATCGCCAACCCCACAAGTTATAAGTGATGAGTTTCTCAAGGCATACCTGCAAACTGTTGCATTTCATCAGGGTCTTCACTGTCAGCCAAATAACACTTTTTAAGGGTATCCATTATACAGGGGACTAAGTTTTACTAGCGAAGAACAGAAATTAGTGTTGTCTCCCCTGCATCAGCCTTCCAGTTGTGTGTGTAACTGGATCCTTTTATCTTTAAATATTCTTGGGTTAATAAAGTCTTAAAGTAATGGATGGCTTAATTTGTTTAAGAGATAATTGAGCCGCGACTTGAGAGTTCCAACAATGTTGTATGTGGGATCAGCAAAGGCTCAGACCAGCCTGCGCATACGCGCAATCTGATCAGAGCCTTTGCTAGTCGTTTGAATATTCTATGACTGTTAAGCTACTGACCGAACAGCATTTGGAATTTCTAAGATTAACAGGAGGCTGTACAGGCTTGTCAGAGTCTATTCATGTCAAAATGCCACATTGATGGAAATCACATATCGCGGCTCATATGATCTTATACCAGGCCTACAGATAAGTATGTAATTAATTTATTTCTCGACCAAAAAGTATGTTATTGGTACTCACTCTAACCCTGTTATGGGTGCTTAAAAGGACCGTCTGAATGAAACATGTTTAAAGTGATGGATAACAGGGTTAGCACAGGCTTGAAAAGTACTTGAATATACAGGACTGTCTTGAAAATTAAAAAAACTCTCAAAGGCCTTGAAAAGTCCTTGAATTTTACCATTTACAGGAGGATTCAACAGTGTTTTGAAGAACTAAATCAGTATCAAATTGTGGTGCCTTTATTTGGTGCAGCATATGCTGCACCAAATAAAGGCACCACAATTTTGATAATTTCTTAAACTAATGTCTTTAGTAATGGACTATAGTATTTCCTTAGTAGAACTTTAACGTGTAAATCAGTATTTTTCTTAAGTTTTCAGTCCTTGAAAACAGTAGGAAAGTCCTTTTGAAGTCCTTGAAAAGTCATTGAATTTTACACAATCTTGCCTGTATGTACCCTGGACAAGCAAATATTCATTATTTTATGCCCAAAACAATGGTTCGTCTGGACCTACATGATGTGTGTTATACATGTCTGTTTTTAGCATGTTACCATAGGTGAAAGTTTTCAGGATTATTCCTGAATTCAAGATTTTGAGGCTGACTTTCCATAGAAAGTCAGCCTCAAAATCCTGAATTAGGCAGATTCTAATGGCTTCTTTGATATGATTTAAGTTTATCTAGACAATTGACCGTTTAAATTTTGAAATTGTTGATATTTATAGGCATTGTGCAAGTTCAAAAGTTCAGGATTTTGGAAATTTTGAACTGTCACCCATGTGTTACTCAGATTGTTATACATGTGCATCATACTGCATGTTTTACATGCATGTCAATTGGGCCTCGG
This sequence comes from Loripinus fragilis, assembly GCA_964019695.1. Lineage (NCBI taxonomy): Eukaryota > Metazoa > Mollusca > Bivalvia > Lucinida > Lucinidae > Loripinus > Loripinus fragilis. The sequence goes on from OZ026525.1 coordinate 19,107,602, forward strand.
CTCGAGAAAACCTGTCTTCGGGGGTTTGCAATAAACAAAGGCGCAGACCAGCCAGTGCATCCGCACAATCTGATGGGCGCCTTTGTTATTCTCTTATTGGAAAATACCATAAATAGACTTGCCAGAAGCGAAATTACAATTTCCTAGCTAGCCTCTGTAGCTGTGCTGGATGGGTTGAATCTCACTTTATTGGAAATCCCGAAGACAGGTTTTCTCACGTTGCAGCCGGTATGTTTTCCGACATGATACTTCCTACCAGATTGAAACATTAACATGGGATGGTCTAATTCATGGGATGGCCTGAATTCATGATTTTGAGGCTGACTTTCCATAGAAAGTCAGCCTTAAAATGCTGAATTAGGGAGAATTTATAATAGCTTCTATGATTAGAGCTTCTATGATTAGATTTCAGATTATCAAAACACAATCTATCATTTAGATTTGAAATAATTTATTTTTGTAGGCATCCTGCAAGTTTTAAAATTTGAATTTCCTTAAGTTTAGGATTTTGGAAATTGAACTTTCATCCTTGTAGAATACAAAATGTTAAAACATGTTGAGCTGACTTCCATTCTTCATAAGGTACCAACTCGTTCTTGAGTAAATTTGCTTGGTACATTTTCCATCTAACGAAAAGGCTTTGATTAGCATTTTTGCCTACTTCAAAAACTCAATTATTTTATAATCAAGAAGTTCCTTTCAAGAACTGTCCAATGATTTTTGGAAGGGTGATGTTGGTAAATTGAATGTTTGTTTAGAATTTTGAAAAGGCTTTCAACATCTTTGAATTCTTGAACTATTTTGGAATTTATCATTTTTGTTTTTGAGATGTTCAAGGGGATATACATGATAGGAATATGTAAATATCAGGGTTAGCACAAGCTTGAAAAGTATTGAATAATAGAGGGTATTCTTGAAATGTCCTTGAAAATATCTGCCTTGAAAAGAATCAATCTAAAAGCTTGACAAGTCCTTGAAATTACTATTGGTCATTATCTTGGTTGTTGGTTTTAGAGCAAATATGAAATAGAAATGTAAAGGTAAAATCAATATTTGTTTTCAAGTGTCCTTGAAAATTTTTGGAATCATTTAGATGTCCTTGAAAACTTCTTGTTTTTTAAATAGCCTTGCCTTTATAAACCCTGTACATATCTATACGAGCCGCGACAAGAGATTTCCAACAATGTGGTATGTGCGACAAGCAAAGCCTGAGATCAGCCCGCGCATACACGATCAGAGCCTTTGTTAGTGTGCCTGAATATCCAATATGAGTTAAGCTACTGACTGTACATCATTTGGAGTGTCTAAGCTTAAAAGGAGGCTGCTAAGGATCCTCTGAGTCTACACTTATAAAAATGCCACATTGTTGGAAAGCACATGTCACGGCTCATAAGTTTCTTCGTCTTTTTCAGTTACCAGATGAGGAGGACATACTCAGCTCCCCAGAGCACTCGGGCCGCTCTGCTGCTTCAGGAAGTGATTCAGACTGATAAGAAGACAAGTAACTAAGGGACTTAATTGGCACATAATTCAGGCTGATTCCTAGACAAAGAGCCAAGGCACATAACTCTGCACTTTCATTAACGTGTATTATGTTTACTGAACTCAAAATGCAGTTACAGTCACATGGCACATGATCTTAATTTAGGAAAATACAAAGAAAATTGTTCTTATTTCTGGTTACAGATAAGCTATCGTTTTGAGCTTAAATTGCAATTATTTTTCATATCCATAAATTTAAACATGCTTTGGGACGGCTCTTTTGAAGTGCTTACAGCATATGCAGGGGACAAAAAATATTTCAATATTGCACTTGTCCTGCAGGATGAGCGACTTACAATTTTCACTTCTCCTGCAAACACTTGCACTTGTCCTTTAAAAGCATATACAATAAAGTACATAAGGGAGTTATATGTAATATGACTTCCTCAAGTAATTTTTCCCAAAGCACTCGCTCCACAGACGAGTGCTTTTAGAAGAATAACTTGTCCTTTCTAGATATCTCTCATAATTAAGAGCGGACGAGTGGAATTTTTGTCCCCTGATATGTTTTGGATGAAAAATAAGAATTTATGATAATGCTCTTATCTGGCGGTATCATTGTGTTATGCTTAGAAAATGCACAGTATCCCCAGCTTAGAACATATGTGCAGTAAAGTAAGCATCTTAAACCCAAAAATTATATCATGAAAATATTTTCTTATCCATCAGTCCATAAGTTACCCTCTTTATTTGTTGTCTGCAAATTTGTTGCTCTGTAAGTTTAAATGTGTTGCTTAAGTTGTAAATATAATTTAAAACTTCAAAAAAAATCATGAGATTGACGAATATGTGCCTGACTGATCATGATAGAAAAGCTGTATATGTATCTAACTTTAACAGTTACAGTAAATACTGGTATTCATTTTGCATAAATACATAATTGAGCCATGACATGTGATTTCCAACAATATGGTATATGCGACCAGCAAAGCCTCAGATCAGCCTGTGCATATGCGCAGTCTGATCAGAGCCTTTGCTAGTGGCTTGAATATTCTATGAGTGTTAAGCTACTGGCTGAGCTTCATTTGGAGTTTGGAAGCCTGAAAGGAGGCTGCAGAGGCTCATTTAAGTCTGCACTTGTCAAAATGCCACATTGTTGGAAATCACATGCCACGGCTCAAATGATAAATGAGACCCAATCCTTATTCAAACCATATAGTTCACATGCTGTTGGTTGAACTTTAAAATGGCCCCCAATTTGTTTGCATAGCATTATAGCTAGGAGTGGCCAATTCGCCCTTGCTATAGTGTGCAAAAGCATTGTGTCCAAAGTGACATTAGAAAGCTTGCCAGCATTATTAAACCACATTGTTAGCATTGACACTGCTATTTTCCTTGGAATGAGATAAAATGCAAGATAATGCTAACAATTGTTTGCCTTATGGTCAGGCCCCAAGGTTATAAAACTGTTTTCATGCTCATCTCAACTGAGCATGAAATTTATCATGCTCATAAATGTTAAAGTGCCAACATTTGTTGGCATTTTAACATTTGTAAGCAGGATAAATACACCGACTAAGAGTTTGACAGCAAGAAAAGGCATTATTCAGCATGTTAGCTTTAATTTGCAGTTGAAATTTCATGCTCAGCTGAGTTGAACAGGAAAAAAAGTTTTATAACCTCGAGGCTAGGGTTCACAGTCACAAAAGCTTGAAAAGTACTTGAATATGGATGGCCAAATCTGCTTTGAAAAGTATCTGTGAATCATGCTAAGGCCTTGATAAGGTCCTGAATTTTACTATTTTCTGTAGGACTTAATTCTGTTAATGGAGGCCTAAATTGGTATAAAATTGCAGTGCCTTTATTTGGTGCAGCATATGCTCACAAAATAATGGTACAGCAAATTTGTGCTAACAGGGTTTGCACAGGCTTGAAAAGTACTTGAAAATACAGGACTGTCTTGAAAAGTCCTTGAAAATTAAAAATGCCTTGAAAAGTACTGGTAAAAACACTCAAAGGCCTTGAAAAGTCCTTGATTTTTACCAATTACAGGAGGATTCAGCAGTGTTTTTGGAGACCTAAATCAGTATAAAATTGTGATAGCATTATTTGCTGCAGCATATGCTGCACCAAATAAAGGCACCACAATTTTATACTAATTATCTTTAAACTAATATCTTTAGTAATGGACTCTAGCATTTTTCCAGAAGTAGAATTTTAAGGTGTAAATCAGTATTTTTCTTAAGTTTTCAGTCCTTGAAAACAGTAGGAAAGTCCTTGAATTTTACACTATCTTGCCTGTATGAACCCTGGCTTATTTTCTAGGGCTAATACCTCCATTATCTTGTTAAGTATTGACAAAGTAGAATTTAAGCAGTATTTTTCATTACATTGTAGTCCTTGAAATCCATATGAGAGTCTTTGAGAAGTTCATGAAAAGTCCTTGAATTTTACACAAACTTGTCTTTATGAACCCTGATACAGCTATAGTGCTTGAAGTGTTTGATATTGTGCTAGAAATCATGTTAATATGTACATAATGTTCTCATTAAAACCACGTGCATTGTACTTCCCGTTGTTATTTTGCACGGTTATTTTGACAACCAATACTCCAATATTTACATTTTTGAAGCAATCCTTTAATGAATCTTTATATTTTTGCAACCCTTCATAGCCTCATCAATAGCTGCCAATTTCACTTGCCCTGCTATACACTTCGAACATCAAACTCATTCGCCGGATGGTGATGTGATTGACAGCGAACCTAACCTGAGTTGCACATGCAAAACGAGCCTTGTTTGCTCCATTGGCTGTCAGTGTTCAAGCTAGCTGTTCCACATTTCCATTTTTCACTCCGACTAAACCGTTAATAAGATAATATTTTGAATACAAAATTGTTTTGATTCCTAAATTTAAAATATTTTTTATATTTTAGATATTTATAATAAAATGTAAATATAAGCAATAGAATCAATTTTTGGAATGTTCATGGAATCATGAAAAATTCGGGTCTCCTGCAAAGTTCAAGGGACCCGAAGTATTTATGATTCCATGAACATTCCAAAAATTGAATTCATTTCTTGAATATTTACAACATGCATTACATTTAATTTGTGCCTTGAGAAATCTGACTTTTGCAGGCAAATAACAAAGTTGCAGACCAGCCTGCACATCGGGGCAGTCAGATCAGCGCCTATGTTGTTAGTTCTCTGGAAAGAATAGCTGAACTTGCTCCATGGGAAATTGCAATATTATAGCCAGTCGGTGTAGATTGGACCTTACATGGTCACAAATATAGAAGACAGGTTTTCTCATGAAGAGACTCATTTCATACCTCTGTAAACTACTTAATATTCGTGGCATCAGAATTTGATGATTTTAAAAGACTGACATATTGGCTTATTTTAATTTTGGCAGTATCTTTATTATTCTCATAGGGTCTATTTTTAAAGAAAATAGTATGGTCCATTTGAGGAGCATATTCTTTCTTTTAATAGTAGCCCCTTTTAAGATGTGATTTCCTTAGCATTGAAACATACTCTATTGTTCAAATGTTGGTTTTTGACTATACTGATACCAACATACTAAGGGTGTGTATCCATATATTGCTTATTGTGTACATGTACTGTTCTGCCAGCCAAGAGTGACAGTGGCATCATGTTTTGTTTACACCATTATCAGGGACTTGTAATCGATAGATCACTTGTGTATTAATCCTATCCTGCAGATAGGATTAATACGCAAGTGGTCTGTCGATTCACATTTGATCAAGTAGAGTGTACACGTTAATTGTTTACTTAACTATTGTAAATACACTTTTACGTCGCTGTCACTCTTGGCTGGCACGACAGTAACTGATTCACAGTCTAATATTTTGACAATTTCTTTTTTTACCACCAATAGGGCCAAATAAAAATGGCAGTGTCTAAGGATGCTGATCCGTACCTCTAGCCTGGTAGGCTATGAATACGGAATCATATACCTACTCTGCCAGGCTAGGGATATGGATCTGTTTCTTTAGCATGTTTCAGTAGGCCAGGCTAGAGGTACATTTTGATAGTACTGATGATAATTGTTAAGAAATGTGAATGCTAGACATGAATACCGTTTACCTTAATGACGTCATTAGTAATGGTGTATTGCCGGTGATGTTTTACGGATGGTTATTTCAAATTAATTTGGCGAATTTGGGAGGAGGTATAATAATTTAACCTATAAACATTATTTCAATAACTAAGCTATTTTTTTTCAATAGTATTATTAAAACATGGTTTTGGACATGTGTGATGCCAAAGATTCATTTTGTTGACTTTGAACTGAATTTGAAGACATTATATACTAGAGGACTAGAAAACGCGTCATCATATTTTTGCACTGTTCTTGCAAACCTTATATGCTATTGAGAAGTTACTCGCAGGTTTTAATATGCAACCCAGAATTTGTATGAATCGGTCGTAAATTTGACTGCACTATAAGGCAACGCTGCTGATGACATCACATGGGTACATACAGCATCCAGCACCATTTTTCAGAGTCAGTTGAAGCTTTTTGATTATTTTTGTGTTTAAACTGGCGTGTATGATACCATAACCAGCAAGCAGTTGAAAGACTTTTTCTAATCAAAATTAGTTGATAACTTAAATATTTCGAAAATAAATGTCAAATTTGAACATCAATTTACTGCTCATTTTTAAAAACATCTCTATAAGTTACCTTTATGCACACTTCAATTACTGATTACTGATATTGACTACATACACTGAAAATCATGTGAGGAAGATGCATTGATGTAAATCATGGCAGGAGATATGCTGTCATATGATTAAGAACATTTTAAAAGTTTACATTAACGCGACTTGCACAATACAAAAGAAACGTGAGACAGCAGGAGGACATGGAGATTCAGAATTGCAAAAAAAAAAGTTTCATTCAGATATCCAAGATACCAGGGGCGAATCCAGGATTTCAGGACTTTGGGGTTCGTATTTATATAGGTATGGGGAGTTCACTTTTTGCTGCTTTTATCTCATTTTTATACCCTGCCACTTAAAAAAGTGTGGGGTATTATATTATAAAATTAAAAAATTGCGTTCAAGTGTCCGTCCGTCTGTCCGTCAGTGTAACGTTGTCACTCTACGCAGAGCATTTTTTAACCAATTTTCATCAAACTTGCTATGAGAGTTGATATTGGGAAGGAGTGTCCTGGGAATTTTGGCAAATAAGAACAGAGTTAGGGCCCTTGATTGACGTTAGAAATTGTTTTTCACTATCTTTGGCATTCCTTTACCGATTTTCTTCAAACTTGGTATGAGAGTAGATATTGTGAAGGAGTGTTCTGTGATTGCAGATGGGTAAATTTTGACAAATAAGTACAGAGTTATAGCCCTTGATTGACATTAGAAATATGTTTTCACTATCTTTGGCATTTCTTTACCGATTTTCTTCAAACTGTGCATGAAAAGGTCTAGTTTCAAAATGATTCTCTTTGCATTGAAAATATCCTGTGGCGGGGTATGTTGCATGCCTGCAGCGCTTTTATTCTTAAATATCCCATGGAAATGAGACAAAATTATTTCATTTTCATTGGATTTTTAAAAATGGGAGGGAGGTGGTTCAAGTGAACCCCCTCTGGATCCGCCACTGGTTAGCTGCAATAGTGGGCATCTCAAAACTTTCCAAATCCGTGAAAGATATCTCCAGAACTTTTTGTTGGATTGAACTGAAAATTAGAGGGTCAGTCATCAGGACAACACGGGGATTCCGAATCGCTAAAATCGTTACATTTTGATATCTTAGATGATAGCTGCTGCAATGGCAATTTTCAGAATTCTTAAAAAAGTCTCATCCGGAGATATTAGATAACACTAAAACTTGATAGGAGACGGTGAGCAACACTAAGATATTCAGAATGCTAAAATGCAATTTGATCTGACCTGAGAATGACATACGCGGGTCCAGTGGGGGGACATGGGGTCTGGACCCTAGACCCCCTCCCATGAAAAATCACAAAAAATATAGGGTTTCTTAGCAACACTGATCCGGATCCACTGAAAAATCACAAAGCTACCAGGCCAGCATTAAATGTTGGGCCATCATTGGCACGCCAGCTTTAAATGGTGTTTCGCTGGCGGGCTGATGATGGCCAGCTTATAGTGGTATCTCTCCTCTCATCAACAACAAAAAAAAGAACAAAACAAAAAAAAACAAAGTTGGACCCCTTCTGACAAAACTCTCTGGATCTGCGCATGTTTTTAGGTTGTCATCATGGTGCTATATAGCATGCCATGATCAGTCTCGTCCAGGTGATTGATTCTTTGCCAGTTCGGTCTCTTTCTAGTTAATCTGTTTTATCACCTGTGAGCTTACAGTATACTTAGGCTAAGATGTGTTCACCCTTTTTTCAAGGATCTTCTTGTTTGAAACCATGAGGCCTAGAGTCTTGATATTTGGTAGGTATTACATCTAGCCAACATCTACCAAGTCTCTTCAAATTATGGCACTGAGACCAAAAATGGTCCAGCCCCAGGGTCACATTTTTTCATATGTTTATATAGGGAACGTTTTTGGAAAGAGATGAAACAGCTGGTGCCATAGAGCTACGTGCTCTGTGAGGCTAAAAAATAAAAATTGTGTGTCACCGATTTCTTCTTATTGTTTTATTAGAGTAAAAGTCTTGTACTAATTTGACTTTTACGTTGCTATGATAACAAAATGGCCGCCAAAATAGACCGAAAATAGGAAATTGACCATTTTGGAGTAAATTTAACATTTAACAGAGAAATTAACAAAGAGCACAAGCAAATACCAAAAAGATATTTTAACAGATGATGATAATGATCACAGCCAACAACATTTTAAAAGGTTTTTTGGTATTTTTATTCTAGCTGTGCTGATATCTAATTCTTAAAAATCGGTCTTCCAAAGCCTTAAATTTGGTCCAAAATGGCATTTGCTCTATTTTAAGCCTATTTTATCGGCCATTTTTGTTACCATAGCATCGGTAAAAGCTAAATAAATGCCAGAATTTAACACTTGGGTTATTAGTGTAGGCCGCTGTGTCGAAAATTGGGCTCCCATGGGAATTTTTGGGTAAAGGTGATTAATGTCGATTTTCAACTAGAGAAATATATGCAGTTTAAGGAAAACGATGTTTCCAATTTTTTCTTGTAGTATTAACGTCACAGTGACGTCACAAAATGATGTACCGCATTTTCATTTTAAACAAACAGTTTATATCTGCTAGTGCTGTAAACACCTAAATTAATCGCATTGTAATGTTGTTTATTGCGTTCAAGTGGTTGAAAACGTCGATAGGAGGACCAAAATAAAAATCGATTCAACGTGGACTTCAATTTTGCGTTAAATTGACGTCGATTTGATGTCAGTATGCAGCAAAAAGTATTGTGTACAAAAATACAATTCTGGAAAGATTGTGTGTGCCTTGAGATTAAAATTAAATGTTAGCATAAATTTATGTTTATAGCTAAGCTTTTTGAAACATGTAAGCTTTCTGACGGCTGGGGCGTTTGGCTGTTACAGCATGTTAACTACGTTACCCCTCAATTGTTTAAAACACAAATAATGTAAATAAGGCTGTTAAGGTAGTATCTGTATAATCAAATTGGCCAAACATTCATTTATTGTACAAGACTATTTCGTTTCCTACAAATATTTATGTTTAAGCTATTAGGGCCTCTTGTGATGTCATTTATGTTACATTTAAACTACCCCCCCCCCCCTGTAAAACCATTGAAATGTTGTTAAATAGTTTCATTTAATAAGCTTCTCATTTAAGATTCATGTTTTAACTATATGTTCCAAAAGACAATTAATGGGCCATTTTATAACTGCAAGAAGCTTGTTTTCATCAAAAAAAACTTCAAGAGTTATATGCTGTTTAATATGATACCACCGAAAAGCACGTTAAATAAGGTAAGAATATTTGCAGTCTAAAATTGTATGTAATGCTATATGAAAACCTTTCAACACCATGTATGAGTATTATATTGAAATTCAATAGTAAAGTGCTGTAACCAACATCGTTTCTGGTTTGAATTATCATTCTGTTTTTTGTGTGATAAGATGTAACGTATATTACAGCTTTCAAGACTGTATATGACTTGCTTAATTCCTTATATTATACGTTGTATGGTATTTGATATTACTTCAAAAAAGCAAGTAAAGATGAATAGGAAATACCACAATCACACACTGCAGACCAAAACATGGTACCATGAGGAAGAGCGACAGAACACTAACAGCCACAAGACATCAGGAACACAATTAAAGTAAAGTAACCTACTCTCTTTTCCCTATAGGCGATTGCAACACTAGAAGGACACAAAGTACTGAATAACAAAACAAGGACCCAACACAAAACCCCCACAAACAATGGGACAACAATAAGCAATGGATCAACAACAACAAAACTGTTATCCTAGAACGGACACCTGCCTAAGCCACTGCAGCGGGAAGGGGGGGACTTAAATGCATTTTACTGGTACCAAATCTTAGTCCTAGATTATGTTGTTGTTAAAGCACAACAATTGTTTGGTTCGCATGGAAAAATGAATTGTTTTTGTTATAGATATCCAGGTTCCTGTTTGTCTGAAAAAAGTATCAATTCAGCCATGCAACATTTGCAAAATGTTATATCTTTTAACTTTTTATATCTTCAAAAAAATGGTTTGCCCAAAATTATAGATTTTAAAACTCATAAGCAAATAAAATGATAGCTCTCAAGACCAGTACTTAGAAGGATACATTCCCATTTCCTGTCGAATTTGTGAAAATAAAATATAAAGCTGTATAAAGTATATCATAAGGTCCCATGTTTATCAAAAATGTTGTCAAAGACGATATATAATTGAGCCTGAAAAGCTAATATATCATGGTGAGTTTAGAGATTTGTTTTATAGTATTTATCTGGATAAATCTTAAATTGAAATAATTATAATCAGTAAAATCAATCACTCTATGTAACTGTTTACAGTTGTTCAAATTATGGGTACACGTATTCAGTTACGTTGCATGATACAGGCTAGATTCCATGTATCCATGGTTATTTAGGTTCAATTACCATAAAACAGTCACCCTTCTAATTACTAAATGCTTTGAGGGAGGTATGCATTATAGCTGCCTGTAATCAGTTATTGTTTAAAGAGACTGTCACCAAATCAATTTGTATCCTGGCATCTAGTTGCGTTTGCAGCATCTTCACCAGCGAAGGTTTTGTCGTATCTACCTTTCGACAAACCCTTCGCCTCACGACCCTCAAAATTTATTATTAGCGCAAACTAATCGACGAATGAAAACGCCAGGGAGGATTTTTTCGATTATCCCTTCCTGCCAATCAGATTAAATGTAGCAGTTTATCGGCATCTAATGTGCACCGCCTGCTAAGTCTCCATAAGTCCTGATAAGCAAAGATTTTGGTCGTAAAATTATTTATTTTTCTTCTATAATTAAGTTCAAAATTATGTTATGGGTGCTCAAATAACAATCTTAATGTGAAAGTTCTTTTTAGCACATTTAACGTACAATTTAGTTGTTAAATAAGAAAACGGAATGTAAATTAATTACGCCGTCTTATCTGGAGGCCTGGTGTTTATCGATTTTTTGCACCGCTTTGTGATTGATCATATGAGCCACGATCTGTGAAAACCTGCCTTAATGACATTTAGGACTTTTTATGTAAAAATCATTTGAAAAACACCAAAAAATAAGAAATTTGACATGTTCCAATATTGTCTTAAAACCTATTCAGATTGATAGTAGAATAAAATTGGCAATTATTTCTGATTAAATTTCTTCGTCTTCATGCCATATGTTTCCATGGCAACAACTTTACCTTAGCAACTGTCAGAATTTTTAAAGTATTGTCAGTCGTTTTCAGATCATGCAAACTTAAGGCAAAAATGAATCAGTGTCAACTTTTCTGCGAATTCTATTGCACACATGCTAAGGATAATAAAAAAAGTAGGTTAGCAAGTAATAGCATGTTTTTCATGCACCCGACAAACCCGCAAATCAGGAAGTTAACTTTGACGTCATTAGTAACGTCATGACGTTTCTGACGTTGCGTATTAAAGTTAAGACAGTGTATAGTTTCAAAAGACCATATTTCCATAAATAATGGAGATAACTTCATAAAATTTGCAGGATAACTTCTTTACACTTCAAAGATTAAGTGTATACAATTAACTCAAATTTGACGACTTCGTCATTAAGGCTGGTTTTCACAGATTGTGGCTCATATTAATTGTTACTATTTTCGGCTTATGACGTATTCAATCGGAGAAAATCAAAGCTGTGAGGCCAAGGGTTAGATTAGACAATCGCAACCCTTGGTAGGACAAGTTGCGTATGCAGATGGTGAGGCATTACTGAAGCTTTTAAATTATTTAAGTTTATATTCAACATACATGTAGCTTTCATTGTTTAATTAACGAAACTGTCAATCACATCAACTTAGTACTTCTGGTCACTTGCTCAACCAATAATGGGAAATACTCTAAGGCAATGATCACATTAGATATGACCACATTCAAGAAAACTAGTTAAAGGTAAATTGTTACTTCAATACCAATTTAAATACAAATTTTATCAGCCCAAATTATGTCTGGCCAAATTTAATCAGGTGAAATAAAAGTTATTGTAAAATAGATTTTACAATGCTCTTTTAGAATGCTGGATAGAAAAGTGAAATATTTAATAAGAAAGTGCAAGTATAAGCTATCACTTAGTTTTAGCAATGCATGCTTACATACCTGAACTGACTGTGACTTTGATAAAATATTACAGGAACATTGTAAACAAGGTAAATAGAATAATAAAGAGTTATATGTATATTAAACATTTGAATAAGCTGTAAACTCACCAGGATATAGATTCAAAAGAAGCACGCAAAAATGTTAACTGTTCTAGCTAATATCAGCGTTAAGAGGACACTCTACTCAGTCGCGAATGATAGATTCACTTGCAAAGTAACAAAATAAAATGGGCTAAATCCTTTTAATCATTCTTTCCATTACTAATGTTAAACAATTTTGTTTGATTTGATATATGCAAAGAAATAATTGGATGTATTTTGTATCTATCGCAATGTTCACATTTGATTGGCTAAATATCAAAATGATATTATCTGAAACAAAATTCAACTTCAAGACTAAATCTAATTGATAGAATTATGCAAAACAAATTAACTAATACTTTATTTGGGTCCATTAATATAGCAATGGCTACAGTATATAAGCTATACTAACAATGCCAGGGAGCTTTTCTAGGATATAAACCATTTTCTTTCAAATGTATGATTATCATGAACCATTAGAACAAATGCTGTCTGTTAAATGCTTCATAAAATTTTAGAACTAGACAGAATGGAAGATAAGTGTAATGTGCTCCTTAAACTACTCTTGTTATGCATTTTACCAACATAAATGGTATTCTTACTTCACCAAACTAGACATCCTTCTTCAGATATAAAGCGATTATAACCATAGAAATAGGCTTGGTGTGTGTCAAACTCGTATGTTGGGAAATAGTCGTTAAGTTTCCAAAACACTTCAGTTTATTGTTTCAAAAGACAAGGATAAAGGTCACGGTTTAGACCTAAGTCTGAATAACTTACTTTTTTAACGAATTCTGAGTAAGTTTTTGTCTTTATCAATACAGTTGGTGTAATCAATAGTAGGGTCATGCTTAATATTATTGTTCATCTAAAATTAGGTGTAGTCAGTAAAGAAAAGCGTATTTTTATGTAATTTCATGTGTAAAATGAAGCAAATATACGAGTGTCAGTGAGATAAAAGATATCATTTTTGCAATAAAGAAACATTAATGGATCATAAAATTAGCAGCATCTAAAATGCTGTTTATAAATTTGATAAAATACATGGATTTGAAATGACGTTTTATGTGATTAAGGCTAACATTTCTTCCCTTATAATCAATGCTTTGTTGATATTTAAGTTAATGACAATTACTGGCAGTTAAATGACAGTAAATAAACCACTAGCAGTGTAAACTCATAAATTGCTGTTTTTGCTTTAACATAATGTATTTATAAAAGTAAAGTACATAACAGTATTAACTGGTCTTTTAATTTGATAGAATCATATTGCACAATTAAAATTCTAAGCTTATATTGTCACGTAAGAAAAGGAACAATTTGATAGGAATTCCTATTATTTCAGGGTAACAAGGTAACTCTGTAACCGCTATTGAGTTAATATACATTATTCTGTGGCTTGTTTATTTTGGTTTTAGAAAGATATAGTGTACAAAACTCTCCCTCTAGGGTTTCTTGGCAGCCTATCGTCTAGTGATAGTACTACATTAAGTAGTAATACATTTGAAGTAAGTAACATATATAACTGTCATTTCATAGAGGTTTATTGTTTAAACGCACACTTGCTGTTTGCTGCTATTTGATAAACGCTTTTAAGGCAATGGGCATGTCGATAAATAAGAATTAGATATAACTTGGAATTTGCACAATAGGATTTGAAATTACAATAGAGTTACGTAGTTAACATGACTGGTACAAGTTAGAGAGCTAACATGTGATATTTTGTATCTTATATCATGTAGTTTCAGTAAAGCATAGTGTACAATATTCCAGCAGTGGGAGAGAAGGTTCTATTAGCATATTGTGTTCTAATGTCATTTGAGCTTTCACTATAGTATACTATTCATTTTGATACTGACGTCATTTTTTCCTCTCTTGACATCATTGTGAAGTTAAAGTAACCTCTTTAAAATTCTGAGTCAGAGTCTATGCTCCAAATACAATATATCGCCATTAATATTACTATAGCTGATCAAACAGTACATGTTTGCGCCAGCTGGTTTTCATAGTGCTCAGTTTTCAAGCCCTAAATAAGACAAAAATGGATACATCATTTTGTGACGTCACCATGACGTTAAAACGGCAAGAAAAAATTGGAAACACCTTTTTTCTTTAACAGGATACATTTTTCTACAAGAAAATGTATGTTTGACACTTTTACCCAAAAATTCCCACGGGATTACACTGCGGCCAACACTATATTCTTCAAGTCTAATAAACCAATCTGAAGAAATTGGTATAAAGCTAAATTCTCAGTTTTTGGCTTCAGCGGGGGCCTAATGTGCCCCTTAATGCAGGTTGATCTTTGGTTTTCTGCCATTCTCAGTAAGCTGAAACTTCCATCCCCGGTTCCTGCAAATAGTATATATTTCTGCAATGATAATGCACTGCTCAAAATTGCTTAACCATTGGTATCAGTACTGGGTCCACTGTGTATCTGTATATTTGCACAGTGGGAAACCAGATACATTTTGCCAACCCTGTAAAAATAAACCAATGACATGTTTTAATAAGATTCTAATCTGTACAGTGGGAAATTGCTTAATAGTACAGCAGACGACTGGCCAAAAGTCCTCTCCTTAAAGACTTTACTGGTCAGATCGGTGCAACATCTAGTAACATATACCAAAATGTTCGTTTGTATGTCCAGCTTCAGAATCCGGTTGATGACATTGTCACTGATGAGTACTAACGGAGTTACGGCCCTTGAACCGTACATACCCTTTATAAAGGATTATTAAAATTTTGCATACAGTTGGCAGATACCATTGCATTTATTTCTAATAAGCACATACAATTGAAATATTTTTATGATTTATATGGTTTGGGATTAGAAAACAACATTGAAATATAGTTTCAACATGTACGATACCTAAAGGTGTGTTTGTCTGTGTGTCTTTTTGTAAATAGTGTCAATGTAAAAGGGCAATGCTAATATTTCATAAACTAAACTTTTAACCATAAATTAGTTCAAAATGCAAGTGTCATCTTTATTTTTCATCAAGGTAAGCAACAGCATACACTCGTTTTAGGTCAAAGCTTAAATCAAGTTGTGACCTTTGTCAAGGTCAAAGGTCAAGGTCAAATAGACAACGCAAAATCACAAAAATGCATATTTTACGTAACTTTTAATTAGTATAAGTATATCTTGTGCTTGTTTGAAGCCTAACGTATAAGTTATAGTCTTAAATACTTAAATTCCTTGCCACCAAAGGGGAGTAAATAACCAAATCAAGCTAGGTGTGGGCTATTCCGCAACAGCCTGAGTTTGAATGATGTCAAGATGATAACTGCTTTATACTACCACATACGACTGGTCAGAATTCCTCTTCTTATGAACTTTACTGGTAAGGTTGTGCTTACATCAAGTGCCAAATATACAAAAATATTTGTCTGTATGTACGGCTTCGGAATCCAGTTGATGACATCATCGAAGATGAGTACTAACAGAGTTTCGGCCCTTGAACCGTACATACCATTTATACAGGATTATTCATTTGTTAATACAGTTGGTCTAGATCATTACATTTAATGATAAGGACACGTTTATTAAATACAATATTTTTATGACTAGTACGGTATTGGTTGGAAAACAACATTAAAATAAATTATCAATATCAATGTTACATGTACCAAACGGTGTGTTTGTCTGTGTGTCTGTTTGCAAATAGCTTCAACGCAAAAGGAAAATGCGAACTTTTTCATCAACAATTCTTTACCCACACTTGCCATATTTCGTCAATTTCGTTTCATCAAAAAAAGTAATAGTCTTGCCAGAGTCAAAATTTGTGTTATGACCTATTTAAATGTCGAGGGTCAAGGTCATATTGACATATCCAAAATCACAATATTTAGTAAATGTTATTAGTTCACCTGTGTCATAAGTTCAAAGTGAGCTATTGTGATCGCTAGATGTCTGTTGTTCGTCGTGCGTCGTCAACAATTGCTTCAAACGATATCTCTTCCTAAAACAATGGCTTGAATTTGATCAAATTTGGTTGATAGGAATGATCCTTAAATGACCCTGTCAAATAATTGATCAATTGGTATATCTAGATCACATGGGCAAAAATAGATTTTCGAAAACTTTAAAAATCTTCTTGTCTGAAACCACAAGGCTGATAGCCTTGATATTTTGTGTAGCATTATTAAGTAGATATTTGCCTATTTTGTTCAAATTATGCCCATGGGGCCACAAATTGTCCCGCCCCCGGGTTTGCATGTTTTACATAGGCCGTGTGTTGGTCTGCAGAGTGTGATTGTGGTATTTCCTGATCATACTCACCTGCTTTTTTATAATGGGATACATGAAATAGATTATCTGAAACCATTAAGTTTATATAGAGCCTTGTTATTTGATATGTAACATCATCTAGTAGACCTCTACTAATTTTGTTAAAAGTATGGCCCTAGGACCAAAAGTGGCCCGCTCCTGATTCACATGTTTATCATAGGTTTATAATAGGGAACGCATGCAAATCTTGTCAAGAACCACTTGGCAGAGAGCCTTGTTATTTGGTATTTAGTATCATCTAGTAGACCCCTCCACCAGGTTGTTCAAGTTATGCCCATGTTGCCAAAATGGACCCATCCTGGGGGTCACGTGTTTTACATATAGGTTTTATTAGGGAAAGCATCAAACAATATTCGCAGAGCTGTGATATTTAATCTGTACCATCACTTAGTGCTAATCACCTAGTGCTACTTTAACAAGTTAGTTCAAATTATGGCACTTGGTCAAAAAAGGTCCTTCCCCGGGGATCGCATGTTTGATATAGGTTTTTAGCTCACCTGAGCCTTTGCCTCATGGTGAGCTATTGTGATCGTTGTATGTCCGGCGTCCCGCGTGGTCGTCCTGCTTCAACAATTGCTTCAAAGGACATCTCCTCCTTAACCACTTGCTGGATTAGGACCAAACTTGGCAGGAATCATCCTTATATAGCCCTCTTAAATAATTGTTCAAATGGTTCTGGTCCGTTGAATATCTAGGTCACACAGGCTAAAAATAGATTTTCGAGATGAAAACTTTAGAAATCTTCTTGTCTGACACCACAAGGCCTAGAGCCTTGATATCTGGTATGTAGCATCAACTAGTGGACCTCTACCAAATTTGTTCCAATTATGCCCCTAGGGCCAAAAATGTCACCATCCCAGCGGATCACATGTTGTGCATAGGCTTGCATAGTTAAAACATAAACAAATTCTCTGAAACCACTAGGTCTAGAATCTTGATATTTAGTATGTAGCATTGTCTAGTGGTTCTCTTTTACTATGCTTTATTGGGGTCTGCTGATTTTAATCACCCTTTTTGAAATACAAACAGGAATAGCATCAAAGTACAGTGAGGTTTCCATTGTAGAAAACTTGCCATTAGAGAAAAATCACTTTTCTGAGAATTGGGCAGGTTCAACATATACTGTCATCACTACCAATGACTTCAGATTCAACACATAAAATATTTTTTGTCTACATCTTGGTTGTGGGAGCGCAGTGGCTCAGTGGTAGAGTGCTTGACTCGAGACCGAAGGGCCGCGGGTTCGAGCCTCACCAGCGTCACTGCGTTGTGGTCCTTGAGCAAGACACATTTATCCTAGCTTAGTACTGGTTCAACCCAGGAAGACCCGTCCCCCATAACTGAAAGATTTTTGTGTGGACGTAAAGAATCAAATCAAACAAACAAAAAGTCTACATCTTGGTGTGTTATAATCTAGATATGGTAGAAAATCTCTCAACCATTTTCAGGCCCTGCTTATTTGGTGTATTTTAGAAACATGTTCTTGGAAAAATGTGTATAATTAATAACTTTCTTTGAAATAAGGTAATTGAAAGTGGTATGAAATTAAAGTACATTTATTTCTGAGTAAGTATGACAAAAAAGTTCATTGTTAATTTATAGAATGGACTGATTGACGAGAAAATGTGAGTTAGTAAGGTTGCCATTTAAGGTTAATGGTATAAGTTTTAGGTAGCATGTCTTGCAGGGTCATCCTCAAAAGGATGTTTAGGAAATTAATTTGGTTTATCTATATTATTAGGGTACATAAAACTAACAAGATTAAAAAAACATAAGAGTTTTCCAGAGCATAGATGAAAATCTAAGCAAAACAGGAGGATGTCATAAATCAACATAACATCTGTTTTTAGAAAGTTAAAAAGCTAGATACTGTTAAGATTTAGAATTATTATTATTAGTCATCATTTCAGGTGAAATATGAAGCCATTAAGATTGTCAGTATATTCGTACCTCGCTCGCTTTTTCAATGATTATCTATTCTGGTTTGATGAAAGATTAAAATGACTCAAACAATTGCAGATACACATGCTTTTGTTGGGTGATACATGAAAACAATTGCAAACTCACAATCTATATAAAATGTAGGAAATTCCAATATTTCACCAATATTTCACCAATATTTTGGGACCATTGATACATTTATTTATAAGGCCTATTAAATTGATTTTTAATCTTAAAACGCAAAATTAAGGACAATAATGCATGTCCCATGCTATGTTTTATATCGCTAAAGTCAATAGATAATGTAAATATGTGTAAAACCAAATACCTCGTATATTTTATTCCAATCAGATCCTCAGTAAGCCAGTTCGATTTTTGACCCATTTCCTATGTAAGTCTTGCCATCCAGGGGCAACAACATGTTTCAAAAATAAAAATATGTAGCAGAAACAAATTTTGATCTGCAGTTTGACATAATATTGGTTCAGGACAGATTTATTCCTATTTAGAAAATAAGTTTAAATTTAAATTTAACTTATTGAGCTATTATCATTTATACATGCTGTTTTCTATACAAAACATTGGTAAAAATAAGCAAGGACAGTAACTCTTGCTACACTAACTAGATAGTTTAATGTATTATACTTGTGTTTGGCGTACTAAGTCTATTAGCCCCAGTAAGTTTCAGGTATAAATGGTAACATATATTCAAGTTATAAGGTAAATTGTGTTTAGTCTTGCAAGAGTTATGGTTATTGGTGGCACTAGCGACCTAAAATGATTTTCTTGGGTATGATTGACAATCTTAAGACAAAACATATAAACAGGCCCCCTAGTGGACCCTTTAAAACCTGTAGAAACCTTTAATTTGGTTGCAATCCTTTAAAACCTTTAATTTGGCTGAAAAACCTTTTATAACCTTTATTTTGATTAATAAACCTTTAAAATTTGAAAGATCAGTTTGAACATAAGAAATAGACCATAAGTATGTTAAAAAGTAATGTCTGTGACATCTTGAGCTTTTCAGAAAGTCTGACCATTGTGTCTACCTACCTCTTGCACCAGGGTGACTCTTATAGTGGTCTTACATGTAAGGTCAATTTTTCTGAGGCTTCAGATAAGGCAGCAATAATAAAAGACTGCTCAAGGTAATTACATAAATACTTTTGGGCTGATTTCTTGCTTTACATCCATTAAATGTCGGAATGGCTAGTTGATCCTATTGTTACTACCCTTTTCCTAGGCAGGCTTAAAGAAAAAGATATATATTAACACCCTAAAGCAAGAACTAAGCACTGCAAAGACATATGAGCATAACAGGCTTGATGAGACATCTATCGTTGATAGGCATCGATGTCACATGGCAGCTAAGTTTTGGTTGTTTATTGATGAGGACCATAGCAAGCTTTCTACTTTATACTGGTTACCTAAACTTCATAAACGGACCTATAAATCACGTTTTATTGCTAATTCTAGTGCATGTACAACTACTGAGTTGTCTATTCTTTTGACTTCTTGCCTCACTGCGTTTAAAAACCATGTCATTAAATATTGCACAACAGTGTATGAAAGAAATGGTAAAAAATTATTTTGGTCTATTAAAAATTCAGGTGAAATTTAAATAAATTGAAGTCTAGAGGTTTTCTAGCATCTGGTTTGTCTACATATGATTTCTCTACTCTCTATATATACTACATTGCCTCATAATCTAATCAAAGAAAAACTAACAGAATTAATTGAATAAACATTTAACAGAGAGGGCTCACTTTATTTGGCTTGCAATGATAAAAATGCCTTTTTTTTTTACTTCTGAACAACCTAAACGATATAAATTGTGGTCATGTCAGAAAAAGTGTGATGCTCTTCTTTTTCTTTTGGACAATATATTTATAAGATTTGGCTCGAAATTATATAGACAAATTGTAGGTATTCCATTGGGTACTAATTGTGCTCCTCTTGTTGCAGATTTGTTTTTGTTTTGTTATGAGAGAGACTTTATGTTGTCTCTGTCAGACAATAATCAAACTGATATTATTGAAGCTTTTAACTCAACCTCCAGATATTTAGATGACTTACTTAATATTGATAATCCTTAATTTGAACAAACGGTAGGTCAGATATATCCCACTGAACTTCAGTTGAATAAGGACTTGAACTTGTCAATAACAAATGGCATAGTTTCTTCTAAAATTTATGATAAACAGGATGATTTTAATTTTGATATAGTAAATTTTTTGATGGAGATCTTCCTCACTCTCGGAGTCTCCTTCCTATGGTGTATATATTTCTCAACTTATTCGTTTTGCTAGAGTGTGTTCTAATGTTGATGACTTCAACAATAGAAACTTATTTTTAACTGCTAAGTTATTAAAACAAGGTTATAGATATCATAACATTCGAAAAGCTTTTTCTAAATTCTACCACAGACACTCAGAGTTAATTGTTAAATACAACATTGGGTTAAAACTCTTCTACAACAAGGCATATCAGAACCTATATTTTATGGTGATTTAGTTCATAAATTCAAACGAATTGTTGGAAAACCTAATTTTAGCTATAAATTCAAAAAGATAGTTAAACGTTATATAAGGGTTGGTTATAACTTGGATATCATGCGACAGTCTGCATGCCTAGTTTTAAATCCAATCACGGCTTATAGCTATGGTTTCCTCTTTAATTGCACGACGGTGGGTTTGGCCTCAGACTCTATGACGGCTCTGACGTAAAGCTTTAATCGGTGGGTTGGTGCCTGATGCTTATCTGTAGCTGGACCCACCGTGGCTCAACTTGAGGTTTTCTTTAGCTCTGACTATCTGCAAGTCATGAGCCCTTTTCTTTGTTTCATCATGGTGTGTTAATTTGATTAGAGTGCTTCTCCATGATGATGCATTGTATTAGTAAGATGGCCTCCATGTGAGCTGAACATTTCTTGTACCTCAACAACAGCAGAATCTAGGGCGAGGATTTGTTACCAGTAAAACTAAAATGCATTTAAGCCCCCCGGTGGCTTAGGCTGCTGTCCGTTCTAAGGCGGTGGTTCTGTTGTTGTTGACTTTTTGTTTATTGTTGCTCCCATTGTGGGAGTCTGTGATTGTTCTATGTTTGTTGTACGTTTACTTTATGTCCATTCTAGTATTGCAATCATCTTGATGGGGAAGAGAGAGCTGGTTGCTTTGCTTAATTTGTCTTCCTGGTGTCTCGAGATGGTTGAGCCGCTCTTCCTCGTGGTGCCACAGGTTGTCTGCTGTTTGTGATTGTGGTATTTCCTGATCATACTCGCTTATTATTTTTAACCCAAATCCTTTCACAATTACATGTACTCAGTGCTCATATCTTTCACTAGTAACTGACAACTATAGTGAAAGAAAGTGCCCAACCTGGGAATAGAACCTGCAAAACTCTCGACATTAGACTGGACATGCTTCAAACAGCAATAACTTGGATACGGCAAATATTAATGGATATCATCATGTAGGTTTATTGACTTCTGAATAATGTGCTAATTTTTAATGTAGCTGTCTAAGGTTGTCAAGTCTGAACATTGATATCTACACACAAGACTAATACAGACATATGCATATCTTTCTAAATTTTATATTTAAAAAGGGCATACAATATAAATGGAAGCAATATCCTCTGAAATTCTTCAATTACTGACGATAAAAGTGTCCCAAAAAATGACCAGAGATCACTTCTCCTTCAGCTGCTTTATTGGTTTTCAAAATTTTCTGGGGAAGAACCCCTGGCCCCACTTCAAGATTAGAAAATATGTGATTCATTTTTTAATCCAACAGTCTGCTCAACACAAGCCTTTAGTTCAAAGTGAGCATTTCAAACTAGGGAGTAAAAAACAAGAGTAATTTTCTTTTGCTTTGTGATAAATGGGCTATAATTTTATTGGCGAAGTATTTGACGGGGATGCATCACTTATACCATCATCTATCATAAACACGGATCTAAAGATTGGGATCCGATAAAAATAAAATTTGACGTAAATTTGCTCTTTATTTTTGCTAGAATTTCAATGAAACAACCTTTATTATGCCTTAAATAGCCTTTATAAGAAACCTTTAATTTCATGAGAGTCTGCTAGGGGGCCTGTATAAATGTACTTGTAATACATTTATCCTGTAAGAAACTATTCTCTTCTTATTTAGGCTATAAAAAACTTTGGTGATTTAGATTTATAAAACATTTACTACGGTGCTTCCAGGATTAAAGTGACCCCAGTTTTTTGCCGTTTATTCTTTAAAGGTTATTTTAATTGAAAAATGAATTAAAGAAATGAATTTAGATATAGACCGCGTAATTAGAATATTTTTCTCACTTAAGTATGAGCTTTTATATAGGCTGGGATTAGATGGAATTTCTGTGTGTTTTTGTTCCTCCGCTTTGAATCAGTCCCCAAGTGTACCTCATCGATATATAAATAAACTACCGTTAAGTAGTTTAAACTTATGATAACTAATAAAGAGGCGCAAATGGGTATATATCTTAAGGAAAAAGACTATTTTATTCTGAATTGCAGGGCATTTGGGCCTTAGTTCAAAATAAGGGATGCTCCCAAAAAAGTTTAAGTTACGCGGTATACATTTACATCCACATGCTAAACGTCGATCGTATTAGTAAGGATTAAAGTCGTTAAATAAACGAAAAACGGAGGTCACTTGCAACTTGGAAACACAGTAATGTTAGCGGTATCACTTCATCTTATACGTGAGTGGGGTATTTACATATTGGTTGTTGAATCAGAGCAATCTGTATGTAGAAATTAGAATCTAGAAACCCTGTTGGCATAACTGAGGCACTAGTCTTACAATTACTATTCATTGTTTAAGACATAACACTAGTGGGCAGATTCTTTAGTAGAACGTTTCTATGTTTAATCAAAGCAGCTGGGTCTTGTCATAAGATATAATTATAATATACGAAGAAAATAGTTCCTAACCCCATTTCTCTTACTAAATCTTAATTTAATTACTTCTTCAAGTACCGTTATGAATTGTGATGGATATGTTAATTTCCTGAATGCATTATCTCGATTATATTCATAAACTGATGCCCCAAACCTCTCATAAAATTATCAAAATTGGTGGGGTAATTCAAGGGGAGTTAACTCAGTCAGTACTTAAAATCAGCGATGTCATCAACTGCTTCTATTTACTAGAGAATCTGCATTTTTGTTTGGTACATGTACATGACACTAGCTGTTAGCAAAATTCGACCAAGGTCACCCTAAAACAGCCCTGAGATATGCAGTAGTAATAGTCGGGTGGGGTATTTACATGCTTTTCATTGCCACCAGAGCATTCAGTATATAGGAATTGGAATCTATAAATTCTGATAACATAGATAAAGAAGCGTTCTTTAAATTCTTAGTCATTTTAAGGACATAACACTAATGGGCAGATTCTTAAATTGACAGTTTCAAATATATTTTTATTCAAATGAGTTTTGAGACATAATTTAACTTTAAAGCCGAATAAAAATGTTCAAAACCCATTTCTCTGACTAAATCTTAACTTTTCACTTTTTTCAAGTACCGTTTTGAGTAGAGATGAGTATATTTTTTCCTGGATGCTTCGTCACATTTATTTAACAAACTAATGATCATAACCTCTTATAATATGATCAAAATGGGCGGGGTAATTCAAGGGGAGTTAACTCGGTCAGTACTCACAATCAGCGGAGTCATCAACTGCTTCTATTTACTAGAGAATCTGCTTTTTTGTTTGGTACTTGTACATGTACATGACACTAGCTGTTAGCAAAATTCGACCAAGGTCACCCTAAAACAGCCCTTAGATCTGCAGTAGTAATACGTGGGTGGGGTATTTACATGCTTTTCATTGCCCCCCCAAAGCATTTAGTATACAGGAATTGGAATCTATAAATCCTGATAACATAGATAAAGAAGAGTACTTTAAATTCTTAGTCATTTCAAAGGACATAACACTTATGGGCAGATTCTTAAATTGAAAGTTTCAAATATATTTTTATTCAAATGCGTTTTGAGATATAATTTAACTTTAAAAGACGAACAAAAAGTTCAAAAACCCATTTCTCTGACTAAAACTTAACTTTTCTACTTTTTTCAAGTACCGTTTTCTGTAGTGATGAGTATATTTTTTCCTGGATTCTTCATCTGAATTATTTAACAAACTAATGATCATAACCTCTTATACTGTGATCAAAATGGGTGGGGTAATTCAAGAGGAGATAACTCGGTTAGTACTCAGAAACAGAGGTTTCATCAACTATTTTTAAAAACTAGAGACTCGACAATTCCATTTGGTATATAACACTAGATGTTGCATAGATCTGACCAATAGACCCCTCTGACAGCCTTGAGATCTGCAGTACTATAATCATTGGTATCCCCGTACTAGGTCCATTATGTGTCGCTGTATTATTGCATTGTGGGAAACCAGATACACATTTTATCCTTGCGATTGTTATTTGTTGCTACAATTGCTGAAAATGTACAAGTTTAGAAACCTGTGCAAAATTGCTCACTCATATTTTGTAAATTTTCTGCTTTTGAGCACTTTTAAATCACATACATTTCCTACCGCTGTGGACGCTTTACAGGATTGTAAACTAGATCATAACAGGGGCCATGATCAGTTTAACATAATGCAAAGTTATTTACACCTTTTATTGAGCCATATCACGATAATACCTGTCTTTGATGTGTATTTGTGGCCTAGAATAAGACGCTTTATCCCCAGCTTAGTACTGGATCACACCCAGGAAGACCCGTCCTGACATTACTAAAATGTTGACTGGGACGTTAAGAATCAAGACATAGAAAATATTGTTTATTCATTGAAATCTATTGAAATTTAGCAAGAATAGCTGGCATACTCTAAGCAATAACCGACGGCGCTGATCAGACTATGTGTATGCACAGGCTGGTGTGTACCTTTTTGCTTATAATAACCACAATCAGCTTTTCTATTACTATGACTAATATAATTTCAAATCCACAACTAAACTGGTATCCCTTAATACGCATGGATGCAGACACATTGGCATGTAGATAGATACATTTACGTACACGAGGGACCTTTTCATTTGTTGTTATGAATCACACCTGAATTGACTATTAGTTCAACTGTCCGCTCAGGAGAAGTTCACTTGAATGGACTTATTGTTCTCTTACTTTAAACGACTACTTCAGCTCACCTGAAGCAATTATTTATCTTACCTGAATTGACTGTTTATTAGCTCACCTGTACGCTCACGAGGAACAGCACTTGTTATCTATCCTCTTGCTTCAAATGACTGTTTCAGCTCTCTTGAAGCGACTGTTTGTCCATCAGGTCACTGGAATGATTGTTTATCAGCTCACCTAAACGCCATTCAACTTACACAAAGTGCTTATCACCTCACATGAGATGACGGATTTTCTGCTCATCTGAAAGGACAGTTTATCTGCTTCCCTAAACTGACTTTTATCATCTCACTGGAAAGGAATGTTTTTTCAGCTCACCTGAAATAACTGAATTTCATCTGCCCTAAAAGATACTTTATAAAAGTTTGAATAGAAGCAACCGTTTATCAGCGTACATGAAAAAGTTTATCGGATTACCTAAAATAGTAGTTGACAGATAACTTGAAAGGGTTTTATCAGCTCTCTGTCTCTTATACTAACAGACACTGTGCACACTTGCCTAGAGTGCAATTGATACCTTATGTCAGTATAAAAAGAAACAAAAGACTGTTTATCAGTTCATATGAAAGAACTGCTTATCAACTTTGCTCACATGAAATAACTTTTTCACCAGCTTACATAAACAAATGAATCTAGGCCGAAGATTTGGCGTCAGTAAATTGCATTTAAGCACCCCTACCCCCTGGTGGCTCAGGCTGCTGTCCGTCCTATGGCGTAGGTTCTGTTGTTGATTCATTGTTTTATGTTCCTCCCATTGTGGGTTCTGTGTTTGGTCCTTGTTTTGTTATGCTTTACTTAGTGTCCTTTTTCTAGTTTTGCAATCATCTTGACCAGGAAGAGGGAGCTGGTTGCTTTAATTGTCTTCCTGATGTCTTGTCATTGTTAGTGTTCTGTGACTCTTTCTCACGGTGCCGTGGGCTGGTCAGCAGTGTGTGAATGTGTTACGTTTATTTTGGTGATCATACTCAGTTTTTGTATTCGCTCACATAAAATCGCAGTTTCATAAGATAACCTGAAATTGATGTCCTCAGCTCACCTGTATGTACTTTTATCAGCTCATTAGAGACTTTCTTGAGCTCACCCGAATCACTACCTGGAATATCTGTAAATGAGCCGTGACATGTGATTTCCAACAATGTGGCATTTTGACAAGTGTAGCCGCAGACGAGACTGTGCAGCCTCCTGTTAAGCGGTTCTGATCAGACTGCGCGTATGCGCAGGCTGGTCTGAGCCTTTGCTGGTCGCACATACCACATTGTTGAAAATCTCTTGTCACAGCTCAAATAAGCTCACATGAAAGGACTGTTCATCATCTCACCTGACCGATTCTTTATCCACACACATCCAAGGTCTATTTACCAACGCCACCAAACTGTTTATCAGCTATCAGCTCACCTGAAAGGCCTATTTATCACCTTAAAAGGCAGGACTGTTTATCAGCTGAATTGGAACGACTGTTTATCAGCTACATGGATCGATTGTTAATATACTTGCATACAACGATTGTTTATCAGTTTAAGTGAATGGACAGTCTATCAGTAAATCAGAACAGACTGTCTATCAGCTCACTAAAATGATTTTTATAATCTCACATGCACTGACTGCTTATCAGCTCACGCGAGAGGACTATTTATCAGACAACCTGAAATCTGTAACTTCTGTAACTTAGTAATTAAACATTGGTTTCTATTGTTGAAATTACTTACACTAGAACAAACCCTCACAATAAATACACTGAGAAATATATAAACCATAAGAAGGGGAGCAAGGGACATCTCAATCCAGAGATAGGAAATTAACTTTCACAATTAAACTCCTCTCGTTTATGTATAGAAGAGCACAATTAGTACGCATTGGAATACAAATGTACCTACAATTTGTCTAGACAATTTAGAGACAAATCTGATAAGTGTAGTGTCCAAACGACAATGGAGAGCGTCACAAACTTTCCGACATGACCACAAATTATACCGAAGAAAGTTCTCATTACTAGCCAAACAAAGAGAGTCCTCTGTATTTAAAGTTTGTTCAATTAATTCAGTAAGTTTCACTAGCCTGAAAGACAGTTTATTAGCTCACCTGAAAAGAAAGCTTATCGCCTCAGCTGTACGACTATTTATCAGCTCATTGAAAGACTTATCAGCACGCCTAAACGACTTTTTATCAGTTTACAAATATCTTAAACGACTGTTTATTGGTATTCGTGTATAAGAAAATTTGTCAACCTACTAAAAGTGTATTTTCCAGCTTTCCTGAAACTAGAGTATATCAGTTTGTCTGAAACAACTGTTTATCAGCTCACCAACACGACTGTTTTTATAAGCTTATCTAAACATAATTTTATGAGTTCAGCTGTACTGACTTAATCAGATCACAGAAATTACTGTCCATTCAACTAAAAGGATTGTTTATCTTTTCATATAAAGGACTGTTATCAGCTGATCTCAATGACCCGTGTATCAGAACACTTTGAATAGTATGTTTAACTCACTGAATGGACTGTTTATCAGTTCAACTGAATGATCTTTAATCAGCTTACTTAAAAGGACTGCT
Organism: Loripinus fragilis; assembly: GCA_964019695.1. Classification (NCBI taxonomy): domain Eukaryota; kingdom Metazoa; phylum Mollusca; class Bivalvia; order Lucinida; family Lucinidae; genus Loripinus; species Loripinus fragilis. The sequence continues at coordinate 19,135,901 of OZ026525.1, forward strand.
TATCAGCTCACTTAAAGTGACTGTCCATCAACTCACATGAAAGGTCCTTAAACAGCTGTATATCAGTCTACATAAAACGACTGTTTATAAGCTCATCAGTAATGACTGAACATCGGCTCACCAAAAATGATTGTTTATCATTTCAGATGGAAGGGCATTTATTTAGCTCATTGAAACTATTTTTTAACTCTAAAAATGGTTGTTCATCAGCCAACCTAGAATTTTTTTTAATCTTCTCAACTCAAAAGATTGTTTATAACCTACCTGCAACAATTGTTATTAGCTCACCTGCACTGATTATTTTACAACTCACATGCACTAAAGCTCATCTGCAAGGACTGCTTTTGAGCTCACCATAATGGAATTTGAGCTCACCATAATGGAATTTATTTCAGCTCACCTGAAACAGTTCTTCTGTTTATTAGCTCAACTAAAGGGACTGTACCTAAGCTTACCTTATACTGCTGTTTATCAGTTCACTTTCACATGAAAGGGCTTTTATCCGCTCATATCATCTGTTCAATTTGCTGAGGTTCAAAACAAATCTTCCATATCCAATAATTGCTGCATATTTGCTATAATGTTTTTATACTATTGTAGCACGCGGTGTCCTTGATCTGCAGCCATATTTTCAGAAGCTGTGTATGGCTATGGACCCATTTTCATGTAATTGTTACTAACGTTCTGTCAGAGTCTAAGTCCATAAATGTCATATTTCTATCATATTTCCAGTGTGCGATATATAGGTATGTCTTTTCCTCTTAGAAGACATTAAAGTAATGCATTCTGAAATAATTTTAGGTTGCATGTATAGATAAAAGCTCAATCTTTCCAAATATATGCATGATGTATGCATTTACTTTTGCCGTTTTCATTAAATCTACCTCTCTACGAACATAAAAAACGTCCCTCGTATATACACAAAACATTGCATTTGAAAGGAATACAGAAATAAGTCCCAGGCTTGTTTAAATCTTTTTCCCGAAATGACTGTTTTGAGCTTACCTGAAATGAATATCAGCTCACCTGAAATGACTGTTTGTTATATATGTGTGCAAAATTATACATTTCATCAGTTGAAAACAGTTAATCTTGGATCATGTCACATATTGACAAAAGACATGCACACCAAACCAGACCATTTGATTTTTTTTTCTGTAATCCAAAAAGCGTTTGATTAGTTTCAGCAAAACCCATTGAAGCCTAATGTAATTTCAAACTCTTATCAGTTGGCCCAGTCCATTTCCGTTTTAAGTGTTGTGTTTTCCCCATTTGTATTCAAATCTTAATAGAAGTTACAGAGGAGACCCTGATCAGACGCCGCTTTCAACGGCGTCTGATCTGGGTCTTCATTGTTTGCTTATGTACAACAAAAAGGGCGCCAGGAATATGGATTCACAAAATTTCACACAAGAATATATGTTCTTATGCTACACCCGATTTAAAACTCAGGTGAGTGATGCAGGACAACCAGTGTCCCTAATAAGATCAGTTAAAAATATTTATAGATCAAGTAATGTCTCGTCATATGACCATGTAGCGTTATGTATATTTTGACATTGATACCGACACAACTGTAGATCACCCTGTAGGAAACATAACTATAAAATACATTCCACATGCGGTGAGTAGATATACTTTTTCTATTCATATGGGGCTCGATCCACGGATATGGGGAATGCTAGTTTGCTCCGGGTATCTAGGTCTCATGACCAAGAAGGATGCTTCATCCAAATACGATAAAAGAGTATCTTCAAAACTTGTTTTCATCGCGACCAAAGGGCACATGTGACTTACGTACCATTGGTGCCTTGGGTAAATCATAATTCCCAAGTATGACGACCCAATTTATATTTAGTTCAATGTGTTCTTAAAAGGATATCCTTTGGAAGCAAAGACTGCACCAAAGAACTGAAACTAGAGTGCGCATATTTCCTGGACCAGACTAGCTAGTTTCTGCCATTTAGGCTTCATCAGTGACTCTCTAATAGTTTCAAAGTTCCACAATGAAACTCATGATCCCAAAGGACAAGAAAATAAAATCTACACTTTCGTGAAGTTTGGTATTTTCTTCTTTTTATAGGAAAACTAATATAAATGTCATCTATAGGAAGAAAGGTATTGCAAATCAACAAAGTGACCATTGCAAGGTTTATGCCAATAAAGTGATTATATCCCCTTAGAGCTTTCTGGGGTTATCTATCCCTGTCTTGGGCTACATGTATAACGAATTAAAACATGGTGATGCCCTAGGATTGACCGTGACATGTTTATTTGCACCAGAGAGGGTGTACCCGAAAATTTGCCCACTTTACAATGGCATTGTACTACTTAAAAACGACTGACTCGAAAAATGAAGATAATTTTAAATGGTCACTACTGACACCAATAACCATAACTCTTGCATGACTAAAGAAATTTTGCCTTATAACTTCAATATGTGTTATCGTATTTACCTGAAACTTACTGAGAAAATTTGAATTCCGGACGCAATTATGGTGCATTAAATTATCTACATATTTCATCAAGAGTGCTTTGTGGTCACCTGCTGGGAAAAGGCTGACCTCTTGGCTCTCGTTTGTGGTGTTTTACTGTGAGTTTATCACTTTCCCATTGGTATCCTGGGTCAGGTGTGGTATTTGATTGAATCGATTCCTGATCTTTGCACCCTTACTTACTTTACTTCCCCTGATTATTTTTCACCATTGTTTTATATGGGGAAAACTGCAGTAGAAGTGAGAAAACGCTCAATAACTTGAAAACCTATTTTCAATATTGGGTTAAAGTTGTTCTGAACTATTACTATGTCAAGCTGTAGATCATAATTTGCTACTGGCACATTTGTATTTTTTGCATACATGAGTTATTGTCCCTTATTGCTAATATTACATAGAACATGGTTCAAAAATCCAATTTACTCCAATAGCTTGTCTACTGAGGATCAAAGTGAAATAAAAGCATATGGTAGATATTTGTTTTGATAAATCTTTACATCTGCTAACTTAAAAGGTCAAAGATTTTGCATTAAATATGAGTTAATGCCCTTGATTTTGTATTTTGATGTGAAAAAAACAACAACAATAAAATAAGGCTTAATAGTGCCTCAATGACCCCAAAATATTGAATAAATATTTAATGTCCATACATTTTTGATAAAAAAAATCGATGACTTTTGCAATTGTCTTTATATCTTAATAACGTCTTTATATCTTAATAACAGAAATGTATGACTGCAAATGTTTGAGCCATTTTAAACTCTCTTATTCGCCAGAGTAGAGAATCATGGGAAAAAATGGGAGGGGTAACAATAAATATTTATTTGTCAAGGAAAACTTTCGTTTATTCGTTAATTTCACAAAACTAATTTCTACACTTACCGCTAGCTTCAAAGCAGTATTACAAATACTTTTTTGTTGGCTGAAGGTAAACTTATTCCCAGCTATGCAGTTTAAAAAAGATACAAAATTGAAAGTGTGCATAACAGGGGATAGGGGTAGTAATCGTGGAATATCGCTCTTCTTAGGCAATATATAAATGCTAAAATTTTGCTCTGATACAGCTTATGTAATAATGTTGATTATATACAAGTTTCACAAAAACCTATTTTTTTAGAATTCACAAAATATTGGAATGTGTAGTGATCAAACGTAAAATGGCCATAATTTTGACTATCATTTTTTAATGTAAAAGTTTTTTTTCTTTTGTTAATAATTGCTTTATTTCAGAAACAATATCATATAACATATACACGCACAATACATTTTACAATACACAGGTACATGTATACGTTAGTCATACTACAAAATATGAATCTTTAGGCATCACATTATGAATAAAACATGACAAGATGTATTCTCAATATATATGTCTCCTCCCCCAAAAGCATGTACTGATAGATAGGCTACTTCAATGTGCATTGTATCAGCAAGAAAATGAGATCTTGAACAATTCTCAGACAGATTCTATACATGCATTATTTTCCATTGCAAAGTTAAACATTTTGTCACATTTTAGTAAAAACAATGTATGACTAGTTAACTTTCGCTTATCAAAGCCCTATATGTTTTCAAGGTGCATTCAGAAACAACTTATGAGAAAATGGAGAGAGAGAGAGAGAGAGAGAGAGAGAGTCGCCTTTCTTGTTTATGCATTATCATCTATTAATAATTTAAGGTTCACCCATTTTGTGTCAAATTGGGCAAGTCTATTTTTTATAAAATAGATATGCTTTTCAATATTTATTCTTTGACTAAGATACACTTTAAAATGTGCTATTGTTGGTTGAGTTTTAAGGCATTTGTTTTTAAATATAAAATATTTTCCAAGCAATATATTGAAATTTTTGACCTGGGTTTCTATACAATGTGCTCTTTCTGTGATACCAACAGTAGCATACTTTAAACTAAAATGCATTGTTATGTTATATCTCAGCAAAAACATAGTCAGATTTGCCCATTTTTTTTTAAATGTTGTTCACAGTTACATTCCCAGAAAGATGATTTATGGTTTCTATTTCCATTGTACAGAATTCGCATAAAGCTGTCTCTCCAATTTTACATTTTAAAAGATATTTGTTGGTAGGAATAATTCGCATTAAGCATTTAAAATGTATATTGAAAATTCTGGAGTCGGATGTCTTAAGTTGCCTGAAAGCGATTGGTATATATTTTGTTCCAGTTTAGATCTTCGTTGTCGAATAGTTCTATCCATTTTTGTTCAGATTTCATTTCTGGTGTTAATTTCTTTTTCATAAGTAGTTTATAAGTGTCTTTGTTTGTTTGTTTGTTTGTTTCGATTTAGTTATTTGTTCAAGAATAGATGGCTTTTTGGCATATCAACGTTTTTCAGTTTTAATATAAGTTTTCCATGAATTGGGTATGCTATGTATGAGGGTTAAATATTAAAAAAAAAATCACCTTCTGTGAGTGCACATTTTTCTCTTAACCTTCTAAATGTGTAAAGCGATTTCGCTGCACTGTCATATGTCTTCAAAATATTTGATACCACTGCTATACCATTGTGAATACATTATTGTCTTACCTTCTACCTTTATATTGCTATTATTCTTTAAAATCTCGTGTTTGCAGCTACTGATGACTGGATGTTGGATACAATGACATCACGCTGCTAAGATATCTTTTAAAAAGCGTTGTGTGTAAATATATCTATTTCATTTTCAGAATAGTTACTTTCCAATAAATATTTTCCTCCTTATTGTTTAAGTTTGTTTAGGTATAGGGTTTTTAATAATCCATCATCTTCAGATTCAATCATTCTTTAATGCAGTATATTTTTAAAGATTTCATAAACATTTCTAGATCTATCATTTTTACCCCCTACCCCCTTTTTAATAATCCATGGTAGGTACATCTCTTTTTAGCTTAGCAGGCTTCCAAAGGATACCCTTTTAAGAACATATTTGAATCCCATATAAAGTCATGCATTATCGTTTCGATTTGCTTTATAGTAGTTTTAGTCGGATCAGGTAAAGAGGAAAGAACATATACAAGTTTTGGGAGAGCATAACTTTTTATTACGGTGATTTTACCCATTAATGTCAGTTTTCTGTGTTGCCACTGCTTTAAACATTTTTCAAAGAGCTTAATTTTAGGTTCTAAATTTGCTCGGAATAGATTATCTTTGTTAGTGCAAAAGGTCATACCAAAGGAACTTGATTTTGTGGAACTCCATTGGAATGTTCTGCCTTTTAATTATACTACGTCACTTTTACTCCTGCTGCCTATTCACAGGACTTGACATATTTTAGCGTTAAGTTTCAATCTAGAAACATAATAAAAGTTGTCTAAGATTCCAATCAGTGTTTGAAATGATTTAAATGAACCATTAAGTATAAATGAAGCATCATCGTCGAATAGAGATTTTTCAAATTCTTGTTTGTATAAATAATACCTTTTATATCTTCTGTTTTTGAAATTTAATATGGAAGTAGTTCAATACACATAATAAATAAATAGTTAGAAAGTGGACATCCCTGTCTAACACCTCGCAATATGGGGAAAAAATTCGACATGTTACCATTATTTGAGACACAGCTTTTGGCGTCATGATAAAAAGTTTTACCCATCTGACTAAATCTTCTCCAAAGTTAAAGTGCTTCAGACAACGTATAATAAATGTGTGATTAATGCTATTGAAAGCTTTTTCTTAACCAGAAAAGAAGATTAAACCATGTCTATTCTCATCTTCAGCATTGTCTATAATTTCAAAGAGTAAACGGATGTTTTCTCCTATGTATCTTCCCTTTATAAACCCTGTCTGTGAGTTTTGTACTAAACTTGAAATAACACCTTTAACGCAGTTGGTTATGGCTTCGGTAGCAATCTTGTAATCGACGTTTAGCAGGCTTATAGGTCTCCAGTTTTCCAGTGACGTTATATCCTTATTTTGTTTAGGTAAAGTGTGATTATGCTTTGTTTTGTAAATAAGTGAGAGAACCAGTTTGAAAGGAGTAGTTTATAGAATTAATATAGAATTCCTTCACATCATTCCTAAATAATTTGTAAAATTATACTCTGATTCCATCAGATCCTGTTTTTTTTATTTTGCATGATTTTAAGTGCATTTATGCATTCCACTTCTGATATATGTCCTTTACAGCTGTTTTTGTCTAAGTTATTCAGTTTACGAATTGAGTCGTCAAAAAATATAAGGTGAGTGTCCCACTTCACGTTTATTATAGAGATTTTTTATAAAAAAGTTCAGTTTCTGAAAGTATTTCTATTTCGTTTTTATTAATTTTGTTATTAATTTTAAGTCTCGAGATGAGTTTTGTTTCAGACCTTTTCTACTACAGTCACTTGGAGTTAATTGTTAAATACAATATTGGTTTAAAAACTCTTCTGCAACAGGGCATATTAAAACCTATATTTTACGGTGATTTAGTTTATAAATTCAAAAGAATTGTTGGAAAACCTAATTTTAGTAAACAATTAAAAAAGATTATCAAACGTTATAAAAAGTTGGATGTTACTTGGATATCATGTGACAGTCTACATGCCTGGTTGTAAACCTGATCACAGTTTTTAGCTATGGGTTCCTCTTTCATTGCACGACGGTGGGTCAGGCTTCAGACTCATTGACGGCTGTGACGTAAAGCTTTAATCGATGGGTTGGTGCCTGATGATTGGCTGAAGCTGGACCCACCCTGGCTCAACTGGAGGTTTTCTTTAGCTCTGACAATCTGTGAGTCGTGAGCCATTTTCTGTTCCATCATAGTGCGTTAATTTGATTATATTGTTTCTCTTTGATGATACATTGCAATAGTTAAGAACCCTCCGTGTGAGCTTAACATCTTTTTGTGCTTCAACAACAGTAGAATCTAGGGCGAAGATTTGGTACCAGTAAAATGCATTTAAGCCCCCAGTGGCTTTGGATGCTGTCCGTTCTAAGGCAGTGATTACATTGTGCCCTTTCTAGCTTTGCAATCATCTCGATGGGGTAGAGAGAGCTGATTGCTTTGCTTTGTTTTTCTTCCCGGTGTCTCGTGATAGTTGTGTGGCCGTGGCTCTTCCTCACGATACCACGGGTTTGACTGCAGTTTGTGATTGTGATATTTTCTGATCATATTCACTTACTTTTTGTTATGCAACGTTAATCAGGTAAATAACATCATTTATAAAAAGTATATAGTATGCCTGATATCGTGATCAAGGCTCAAGTGGTTCTCCAGATATTTTGTTTCTAAAAAGTAGTGAGTATGATAAGTAAGTACCACAATCGCACACTGCAGATCAATCCACAGTACTGCGAGGAAGAGCCACAGAGCTGTCACTAGACATCAGGAAGATATCCAAAGTAAGGCAACCATCAAGATGATTGTTAAACTAGAATTACAAAAAAGTAAATGATAACAAAACAAGGAACATACACAGAACCACACAAACAATGGGAGCAACAATAAACAATGAGTCAACTACAACAACAACAGAACCACAGCCCGGAAAGGGAGGTCATTCATTCAAATATTAACATAACTTCGCTAAAAATTAATCAGCTGATCGACACCTTAGACGCAGTCTGTTAGCCAAATATCATGTTCCTAGCTCAAGATCTTCTTCACAAACTTCCGTAGGCTTTTAACGGGAAGTCTAAAAAGGGAGATAATTCAGTTATATATTTAGAAAGTAAATCAGATTATCTATATAGTTATTGAATCAATTATTATAACCATAGCTCAAACGATTCTTCATAGCTAGGTTTACAATGGTACAATTGAAACAAAAATGTTCATAAAGGACTTTAACTGCGATTCCAAATGCAACGGATGAAAAAGAAAAATCAGTTTCTTTCCATACTTAGAACTACCACATTTAAAATTTCAAAATTCTTTTTAACGGTTCTTTAACGAGTGCAAGTGTAACCCACGCATATATGGACAGGCAGGCAGGTCCACGGACAGTCCCAAACCAGTATAATACCCCCCTCGGAGGTAAAAAAAAGGTAGACCGTGCGGGACGTCAGAGGATGCCTATTTTGATGAGCCAAAAGGAACAGATGAGAGAAACCCCTTCTGGTATTACAGCTCTTAGAAAATTTATATTAAAGATATTGCATTTCAATCCCACTGACAGTATATTTCTTTCCTCTTTAATTGCACGACGGCGGGTCAGACCTCAGACTCTATGATGGTTCTGACTTAAAGACATCAATACATGAGAGGGTTGGGGCCTGATGCCATGTTTTTGGTGAGGCCCACCGGGGTTTGACCGTTGGACTGCTTTTGCTCCAGTATTCAGTTGTATGTACTGTTGCATCATAATCATTGTTTTATCTCCTTTTTATATCTTGATTTGTATGTACTAGGAGATGATGCATCGATAAGTTAGGGATCTTTCATGTGAACCAAACATCTATGTGTCTTGATCCACATTGGAACTAAGGGTGAGGTTGGTACTGTTAAACGTGTTTAAGCCCGGGGTTTTAGCCCTCCAGGGGTTTTTTGGCTGACCGATCCAAGCCGGTGCCTCTTTTGCGGATTATTTTTGTTATTTTATATTTCATGTTTATCTTTGTTATGGTGTTCTGCCTGTTAATAGAATTCCTTACAGCCTTGTGGTCACATGCTGGAAAAGGGATGACCTCTTGGCTCTCTTGTGTGCTGTTTTCTTGTATATTTGTCACTTAACCATATGTATTTCAGGGTCAGGTATGGTACCTACTTGATTGTACATCGATTCCTGATCTCTACTTTTACCTTAAATTGTTTCTCTATGAATTACCGATTGTGAATATTTGATCCTGAAACCTCGTGCCATTACATTAGCATATTTATTCTTAAGTAATATGATAGTAAATAATACATATTAATGTGATCATGTTACAATTACTTTGATAACGAGACATAGTTGAGAACAATATGTGTATGACAAAAATCAACTGTTGGCCTTTAATTGCACTTTATTTGTTAACATTTCGATAGATCAAATTCGTGTAAGAAGATCACCATGTTGCCATCTCAGTCTGACCATTGTTTTCAGAGAAGACATTTAATAACGACTATTCTAAATTCACTTTTAAATTAGCTAATATTTAGAAGGTCGTCTAAAATCGTTTCTGACGACTTATTTTCAATTCTGGACATTTGCTTTTGTGAAGAAGCTGTTTTAAGTTTTATATAAAGGTACACACATATAAGGGAAACTGGCCCATATTTTTCGTCAGATCAAAGTCCTTTAAACTATTTTTGTAGGTCACACAATGACCATTTCTGCCAAATTAATTTGAATTCTGATCAGTTGTTCCAGAGGAGATTTTTAAAGTTTCTGTAGCAGCAATAAGCCACGCCCCATAGCGGCAATGTTTTTTGACAGATCAAATGATTTTAGCTATATTCATAGAATGTTTTCCTTACCACGATAAGTCACGTCCCCTGGCGGCCATGGTTTTTGGTGGCTATTTTTGTAGATGGTCACAAGGACTTACTCCTGTGAAGTTTGGTTAAAACCGACTGAGTAGTATAGGAGGAGTTTAACTTTAAAAGGACACTGTTGACAGAGACCAGCTAGACTATTGAAAATTTGTCTGTAGCAAGTTTAGCAATAATATACTCAACAAAAAAGTTAAGGAAATCTCAGAAAACTATGCAACTTAAGAACACCAAAGCATACAATTATTCAATTTTTATTTATTTGTTTAGATACATGTCATCGGTTGAGAAAAATGTTTAATTTAGTTTGCTAGCACCAATACGTTTGATGTGGCACAGTGTCAAGTAACCCAGGGGTCAAAGTCATTTTTCGCAAAAATGACTACAGAGTATTCCCTCATAAACACATGAAAAACATGTAAGTTTTCAAAACGTGAAGTGCAATTCCTTTGAATGCCACATGAAATTAACTTTGTAGCCTTAAACATCACATTTCGAAGATGAGAATGCCTTCATCAGTAACGAGTGTGTCCCCAGTCAGTGGCAAATTAGGACTGTCACCGGTTTCGCATACTCCGATGCTGAGGGATCAGCATCAATATCTCATGCAACACTGCATCGAAAAGCTTGGGGCTTCTTCATGCCATTATTATGCGTTGGACCCTCTGTCCAAAATTGTCATAGACATGTTAATATTTTAGACATGTCTGATGAGCGAACTGACCAGTCAATGCGCACAACATTGTTTTCATTGATTCTAGTGAGGTGTGTTCTGACATTGTCATCCTAGGCCTGGTACTGTCACTGGTTTTCGCACAAAAAAGCAGGACAACAGACCTCAACACCTCATCCATGTACACTGGACTGATCAAGTGTCCCTCTATAAGCACCTGATCTGTCGTCCTAGCTTTTAAACATCTCCATCTCCCGAAGGACCTGGCGAACATTAATGTATGAAAAATAGTGAGTATGATCAGGAAATACCACAATCACAAACTGCAGACAACCCCGTGGCACCGCGAGGAAGAGCCACTCAACCATCACGAGACACCAGGAAGACAAATTAAGCAAAGCAATCAGCTCTCTCTTCCCCATCAAGATGATTGCAATACTAGAACGGACATAAAGTAACGGACATCAAAACATAGAACAATTACAGACTCCCACAATGGGAGTAACAATAAACAAAAAGTCAACAACAACAGAACCACCGCCTTAGAACGGACAGCAGCCAAAGCCACCGGGGGGCTTAAATGCATTTTACAGGTACCAAATCTTCGCCCTAGATTCTGCTGTTGTTGAAGTACAAGAAATGTTCAGCTCGCATGGAGGCCATCTAACTATGTTTGCTCCGTAAATTGAATTTTTGCGAAAAATGGAGAAAAGACCAGTCGACTTTGAAATGGATTTACTAAGCTGCTATGGACGCTACAGACACAGATAAAGCGTCATTATAAAGAAAATGGTCACATTATACCATTGTGGAATTCAAAAGTCTTTAAATGTTTAAGACCTTTTATCATAGCCCCTCAAACACAATTTCCTTAACTTTTTTTGTCGAGTATACTTCCCAGAAAACAGATTCACGTAACAGATGCGTTGGTCAGACTGCGTGGATGCGCAGGCTGGTCTGTGGCTTTGTTATTATCTTGCAATTAAGTCAGGTTATTATCTTGCAAATGAGTCGGGTTTTCTTGCGTCCAAGCCCATATTACCCTGGGCCATATTATTTTTCAGCACAATCAAATTTTATTTGGCAAACATATGCCCGCTAATGCAAAATGCGTTGCCCTTTTTACAGATCAGACAACAGGAGGCATGGCCACCAACCATCATATCTACTTAGTGCTTTTAGCTGCTATGGTTACAGTAACAATGACAGCAGTCTGTAATGTGAAGTATGATATATTGACTCGGGGCGAAGGTTGTTATACGGATATGAAAAGCTGTGCCATCGCCAAAGGCATGCCACGTCTTATTCATAGATGTGATCGTAGGTAAGAGATTTACAAACTTCTAGATAAGAGTGCGTTTAAAAAATATTTTTCTCATTTATCAAACAAAGCATATGTTGTTGGTACTCACAGAACTCTCTCAATTAGAATAATCTTTTGAGCACCACAAACAAATGTTAAAAATGATAGATAAGATACATATAGTAATCACAATTCTTCCATTTATTTTTGGATTCATCTAGACCTATGACTAAAATAAGAACACTTTTCTATGTAAAGTCGGTAATAGTCATAGAACAACAATACGTAATAGCTATATCATGGTTTTGTCCGTCTTAACTAACATACTGGCTGACAAGCCTAAGTACGAGGGGCATTTGGAAAGTTCTTAGCATGGTCTTTTATCTCAGTAACCGATTTACAAAACCTATCATGTTTGGTATCATTTTGAAGAGCCAAATTCCTCTATGTTATGGCACACATTTCATGCGGATAATATAATGCAGACACGAAAAAAATTATTGTGAATTCATGTACTGTTTGTATACTGGAAAACGCAAATTTTCAAGGGAAAATATAACATTTTACCTTTTGAAAAGTGTGCAGAACATTAACAATAGTTCTTGATATTAGATAATTTTGAACCATTTGGTAGGCCACAATCTGGCACAGTTAATAGACAATTGATGACCGAGTTGGATGTTTCTGATAACTAAATACTTGAACAGTTATACCAAAACCATCTAGAAAGCAGAGCAATGCGCTATTTTTTTCGACTAAAAATCGCATGTCACAATGCACATATTTTGAAAATATTTTGCCGAAAGTAGTTTAAGAATGTCATGCGGTAGTATTTTAGCCAAGCACACTTTGTGCTCTTTGTATTGAAACCAAAATAAATTTTGTAAACCAGAACAAAGGGAAGATAACTCTTATAGTCTTCCCATAGGGATGAGTAAGTTTAGCTATGAGTTGACGTTCTGGTTCATTTCAATTGAAAACGGTAGCAAACAAAAAAGTAAAAATACCTTGAGAGTAGAAATCAATCAATTGTGTGATAGTTAACGCGATACCATGAGAAGTTCTTATAACATCGACAAAATGTAAGGGGTTAAGTTACCCCACCCACTTCTTGAAAAGTAGGGGTAGTGTTATTAGGAATAATTTTCTTGAATACAGAACGAAACAAGCCACCCTGTTTGCGCGACGAAATGATTTTTTATGTATTGTTCGCTACAAATAAAGCAAAAAATATACTCAATAGGCATTTTTCGTGCTCCTGTTGTGACACAAATTATAGTAAATCGAAAAAAGTCCCATATTTGAAAGTTTACTATTTCTCTATTAGTCAATATTTTCTGAAAGTAAAGGTAGTAGTTGTGCAAGCAGTGATCGCATAATATATTTTGATAAAAAATAAGTTGGCCCCATATCGTTAATTTGTCAAATCATGATCGCAAATAAGGTCCTCAATTTTCCTTCGCTTTTTTCTAAGTATTTTGCTTAAAATTTCCGCCAGTATATAAACCCCTAATCATTTTGAGCATGCGCTGCACGTGCACACCAAGTCCCTTTTCGACAAAAATAAAACCATCATGTAGCCGTTGAATTCTAGTTTCCAAAAATGTATTTTTTGATAGCATTTTATCAACGCATTGTAGAGTTATGATGCCATGCTAAGAACTTTCCAAATGACCCTCGTATAACTATTTTATACCACCTACATTAGAGTAGACCTTGTACATTACGTGGTATTTCGTCTAAAAGATGGTAAGTGTGGTATAAACACTTTATTTTACTGATTTCTCCAAGAAATCATTGTTTTAGTTGCTCATTGGAAGCGTCTCGATACACATCTAATAACCACGTTATTGTTAAGTTTACACTAGGTTCCTGGCGTCCATGTCATTTATGTTCCAGAAATGTGGTGACCGTGAGACAACATTAGGGAACAGAATTGACAAACTTAACTAGCTGGCATTGCCGTGTATAATGACGCAATTGTTTTAAACTGTCAAAATATTTGGATATGCAGCCATGTGGGGATGACCTACTTAATGGGCTGTAGTAAAATGGGATGAAATGCAACAAAGAGTGACAGTACGTAATAGACAGTAAACAACTTTGATTATGTCCGTAATTGGACGGGTAGCTAGAGTTTTACCCTGGCAACTCAAGATCCTGCCAAGTTCTGTTATGGTCAACCACGTTAAGTACCCGTTTGGCTATGAATGTTTTGCGGTAGCAACATGTGTTGTCTTGGTTTGCCACAATTTCTCATGGTCCTCACAGCGAGCTAACTTATACAGTAGCCATTCCATCACGTTTAATCATGGCACTTTCCAATCTGGCAGCTCTACTTCTGTCTGACATGGTGCCGTGAGTTCAACATCGATTCAGGCAGAAAAGCTACATTCTAGCTGAAACATCAAAGAGTGCAGACCTAGAACAATTTTCTATAGTTAAGGCCAAGCCACCAAAGAAGGCTAAGCTGTACTAGAAGGAAGTTCTCTTGTCCTGTAGAGGCACAACCAGAGGAGAGGCAGGTCAGCCTGCATATCCGCGCCAATCAACGCAGCCAGACAAAGAAGAGCATGGTACTGCTCTTTGACAGTCATGATATTTACTGATCTAAGGTTCAGAACACAATGAATGCTGCAGATAATGATGCTTTTTAAGTTTTAATGACGGTGCAGCGTCTTTCCGCAGGCTTAAGCCATATTTAGCACCCATGCTGCACCCAGTTTTATTCACCCACTAAGACTTTAAATAAGGAGTTCTGTATGTTGCCCAGCATCACCCATGCCTGGCTGGTTTAGCATAAAATGTTGGGCATTTAAGAGTTTGAATTTTGGATGTGCACTAAAAGACTCAATCTCGCAGATCTCTACGTGCCATTTCCGATTGCTCAGTGTCTTCACTGAAACATCTAAAAAAAAGTGTTTTGCATGGAAGAGTCCATGACAGTTGGTTCAGATTGTTGATTTTTTGCCACTCCGAAAATAAACCACTCTCACTAACCATCATGGACTCTTCTAGGCAACAAAAGTTCTCTTTTCAAATTATACAATGACGACAACTTAGCTGTCCGAATTGTTCTGTGAGATTGAGTCTGTTTTTGTGTCAGCTTTGTGGCCTCCATTTTATACCCGTCGTCCAATTTTCACCATTGACAGAACATGATAGATGCGGCAGAACTTAATCTGAACGTGTCAAAACATTGACAGGTCCCAACAGAATGCTGCAGGCCAGGAGGAAACGTTAAACCACTCAAGACTAAACGCAGAGTGTCGTTGGGTCTCCAGGATTAAGCGCCCTACTTCACCCAGGTTCTGTCACAAATACCTTAAAACCAAGAGAAACGTAACACAACCTAACAGAACTTGAACATGAAGACAAAAAGTAGTAAAACTACACTGGTCTGCTGTGACTGCCATGGATGCTGTGAACATTATGAAACCATAACACTATAACACAGGTTTCTTGTACATGTAGATTGACAAATGATTTGCAATGTTCTATCAATGCAAATGTCACAGAGGAGAACTTTTGAGTAATTCCTATCTTGTGACAAAGCGATATAAAATGGCAAATAATGTAATTCCCTAATTAGAAACTACATCTCATAAAGCCCATTGCTTTTGTAGTTGAAAATACGGACTTCAACCATCGTGTCCTTGTTATCATTGGAACCAATGCCATCTGTTTATCTTCAAATGAGTCAAACATTGCTGCAGAGTGGCAAGTTGCTTTTGCCAGCAATGTGCAAGGAAATTTAAATATTCAAGTTGCATTTCAATGAAATAAAAACTCTATCAGATTTTGGACTTTCAAACTGATGTCACTGAGCCTATTGATTCATCATAGTCTGCAGATTAAAATTGCGGCAAATGGTGCCGTGGATTAGTCTGCAGTTTGTGATTGTGGTATTTCCTGTTCATACTCAATTACATTTTGTATCTTAAGCACCATCCCATTCTACCGCATGCATTCAAGTCCATGTGTGTTATTTGTCAACATGAGAAATAGAGATTCCTCCAAGGTCTCTATTATGTTCAATAAATGGAGTAGAATTTGTTGATTCATGGACTCATGACTCTTTTGGAAAGATGCAGGAGCCATGGTCACATGTCTAGAAAATCTTGAGGTAAAGGTAGAAATGCGCAATCTTACGCAAGATCAAATGAGAGAAACTACGTCCTTGGCTGTTGGTCACATATATTTTCTACCAGTCATACTGACATAAGTAGAACAGATTTAGTTGAGCACGAAACTAAGCTCACACGTTACACTCCATTTAAGGAGCCATATAGACTAATTGAGTGGTTCTTTAAGAGGAAGTCAGACAGCACTTGAAGGAAATGATTGAGGCTGGAGCAATTCAGACATCCAAAAGTCATTTTTCTTCAAATATTGTACTTGTCAAAAAAAGGATGGCTGTTTACGTTCTGTCATTGAATGTCAGAACTGTCTAGGATGACTTTACATTACCTCGCAGCGATGACACTGAATACTCTCCTCGGTGCGAAGTATTGTTTCAAAATTAGTCTTGCACATTGGCTAATGGAAATTAGAGAGAAGGGAGAAGACAAAGAGAAAACTGCTTTTACAGTAGGCAATTTAGGCGTCTACGAAAGTACACACATATCATTTGGCTTGACCGATATTCCTGTATCATTTGGGCACCTAATTGAACGTTGTATGGGGGAACTCAATTTAAAGGAGGCTGTGTCGCGTGGGAGCGCAGTGGCTTAGTGGTAGAGTGCTTGACTCGAGACCGAGGGGCCGCGGGTTCGAGCCTCACTGGCGTCATTGCCTTACGTCCTTGAGCAAGAACATTAGTCCTAGCTTAGTACTGGTTCAACCCACGAAGAACCGTCTCTATAAAACTGAAAGATTGTTGATGGGACGTTAAGAATCAAATCAAACAAACAAAACTGTGTCGCGTGCAAGAATGGTTGCTCCGTCTTGCTTCTTAGTGCTGCAGCAGACCCACCATATTGTGACACATACCGGTCCCCACAAGGTAACAAGCAGCAACATATATCAAATTAAAGCTAAGAGTCTCTCGAATCAAAAACTGCATGATGCCACCTTGGTATGTCGGGGCGTAAACTTTTACGAGTCATTAAAAAAGGGCACCCATACAAATAAATAACTTTACTAACAAAACTTAATTAAAACCTGAGATCAAAATCATTGCTAAAGTTGGTATAATATGAACACAAAATGATACAGAAGGATGCTAGAAATACTTTGCACAAACAAGTCCAAATACACTGGCGGTGAAAGGTCATTAGGTACATTAGTCACGAAAACCCATGATTTTCTATTATTCTTTTTGACAAAAGTTCCTCCTTATGTATAAATGTATTGAAAACAAGTTTAAATATTATCAATGACATCTGGGAAGCAAACAGTGCATAATTTCACTACCATTTATTGGAGCGAAAAATTGTATGGCCCACCAAAAAGGGTATCCATACAAGTAACAAATTAACTGAAAAAATCAAATTAAATTCATGATCAAAAGCAGTGCTGAAGTTGGCATAATGTGAACACTAAATGATACATGAGGATGCTGAAAATATTATTATTCATGTGTAAGGTTCATATAGGTCCAAATACACTGATGGCGAAAGGTCATTAAGTACATTAGTCGCAAAAACCCATGATTTTGTAGAAAATTTTCTGGCAAATGATCTGTTTTGGTATAAATATATTGAATACAAGTTAAAATGTTGACAGCTGACATCTGGTAAGCAAAATGTGAATGATGCCTCTTCCATATATAGGATAAAAATGTTTACGGCCTTACAAGGAAGGGTACCCATAAAATAAGATAACTTTACTGATAAAACCCCCCCATTTAAACCAATGATCAAAGCTATGGTTCAAGTTTGTATAATATGAACGCTAAATTACAAAATAGGCTGCTAAGATATTTTCTGTATTATATGAGGTGCAAATAAATCCAAATACATTGATGGCGAAAGGTTATTAAGTACATTTCGTCACGAAAACTCATGATTTTGTAGACTTCTTTCAAGTCAAATGATATCTGTAAGTACATATGTATTAAAAACAAGTTACGTGTTATCAAATGCCAGTTGGGAAGCTCCAACTCAAATAGAATCACCCCAAATAGATGATACATTTACGGTTCATTCATTTAGTATAATCCATATCAGATCTGAGCCCCCAGGGGTTTTGGGGGATCTGGGGAGAATGGCTATTTATTTTCATGGAGCTGGGGAGCACTGGTAATTATTTTCAGGGATCTGGGGAGCAAGTTCATAGTTTTGGGGATTTAGGGAGCCCTGCAAAAAAGTAAAAAAAATCTCACCTTAAAGGAAAAGCCTTCATTTTGTTTGATTTTTTCAAAAAAAATCTTCTGCAGACCCCCCAGACCCCCCTTGGATATCTAAATGTATTTACTTTCCTACTAACATGCTCATCTGGATTGTATTGACGACTGATATGGCAAACTATTTCTACTATTGTGGAAAATTTGACTTAAAATTGTTGATTTTTTAGGTTGATAATAACATATTTGGGAGCACTCAGAATGCGCCGTATTGCACAGTTTTAAGAAAAAAAAATCTGCACCCCCCCAGCATGAATCTGAATCCACATCATTACAGGATACATCTTTGTGTACGGTATGTAATATTTGCTGTAAAAAACGTAAAACCTCCATTTTTTTACATTTCTTTGGTTTCTGAGGGCTATTAACCCCCCCCCCCCCTGATCCCCCTTGTAAAATGTGAATGTGTTTATTTTTGTGCCAAAGTGCGCAACTGGATTAATCTTAGAGAAAAATATGGCACAAAATTTGGGTTGTTAATTTATTATCAAAAAAATGTTGATTTTAAGATTGATATTAACTAACTTTGGAACACTCAGAATGCACCAGACGGCACCATTTTTATCAAATTTTTCCGAACCCCCCTAGCACAAGTGATAATCAACATCATACCAGGGCTACCTACACATCTGATATGCAATTCTCTATCTAGGTAATCAGATGTTGTTGTTTTTTATTAACACTTTGATGAATGTTGATCAGATATATTCTTGCTTGTTAAAACTGAAGGTAAACTTTCGTATAGGGCCTAATAGCAATTATTAAAAACAAACACTCTCTATGGTTACAAAATTAATGCTTTCACTGTATTTTAGAAAATCTAGTTTAATTATTGGAAAAAACAGCTGCCCCTCCCCCACCAAGAAAACCAAATGGTCTAGCTGTCACTACTAAAAAAACAAGTCTAGAGAGCATTCCTCCGTACCTCTCTACCAGGTACAGCAACAGAATTTCAAAGATGGCTCCATACTTTGAGCTATATATCATGCATTCCATTGAACTAATTATATATTGTTTATTCCTTGGCCAAGGACTCTCTATTTATATAGAGTTCCCGTCCGTGGCTAAGTCCTATCTTTACATGTATAATGTAAAATGTTAAGTGAATATTAAGTCATCTGCTCATGTATAGCTCCATAGTTTTTAAGTATGTGAATTTAATCCTATGGAAAGAACTTTACATTTTAGGGAGAATGGGCTTATATTTTGGGGGATTTGGGGAGAAGCTGAATTAATTTTAAGGATTTGGGGAGCAAAGGAAAAATACTTTCAGGGAGCTGAGGTACTTTCTTTCAGGGATTTGGGGAGATAAATGCATTATTTTCAGGGATCAAGGGAGCACAGACCCCCCTGGAGCCTCAGATCTTATTAATGTAATATGTGGGAAGAATTTTTGTCAAGGACATTGGCGGAATTGTTCCAACTTTTGCATAAAGTATATCAACGTGTGTCAGGAAAGTATTAAACTATTTCTTTTTTTTTTGTTAAGAGATATCATATTTCATTGACAGTTCATCAAGTCCAGCATCCACAAAACCACATGGCATACGTGTATATTTTACTTAATGAATGAAGAAGCACATGGCAGAATGGCACTGAGGCCGCTAATGATGAGCCAGTCTGCTACACCACACAAGCTGCGGAATGATTTATAATTTATTCAATTGTGAGTATGCTCTTCTTTCTGTAATAAACAGCTTTGTACAACCTTGTGTGTGTATGCAATGTAGCAGTGCCACGGGAAGGAAACTTGTCTGAATAATTCCTCTATTTTGTCTTGTGAAGATGTTGCTAAATCTGTTGGTGAAACTGATAAATCAGGGAGTGTGTTACGCCATGACGCATAAACTTTGGCTTGTTTTATTGGAACTAGTCATTCAAATGTCATATATAATAACTGAGTATGTCACTGTGAATTGTTGACAAACGTCTGGCATTCATAAAGTATAATATACATGTATGCCATGTGTTTTTGTAGATGATGGACTTTCATGGTTAATGAAATATGATATCTCTTAAAAAAATAGTTTAATACTTGCCTGACACACGTTGATATACTTTATGCAAAAGTTGGAACATTTTCGCCAATGTCCTTGGCAAAAATTATTCCCACATGTTACATTAATAAGATCTGATACAGATTTTACTAAATGAATGTACTGTAAATGTATCATCTATTCATTTGGGATGATTCTATTTTTAGTAAGAGCTTCCCAAATGGCATTTGATTACATTTTATCTTGTTTTTAATACATATGTACTTAAAGAAATCAACTAACTTAAAAGAAGTCTACAAAATCATGAGTTTTCGTGACAAAATGTACTTAATAACCTTTCACCATCAGTGTATTTGGATTTATTTGCACCTCATATAATATAGAAAATATCTAAGCAGCCTATTTTGTCATTCATATTATACAAACTTGAACCATAGTTTTGATCATTGGTTTAAATGGGTTTTTTATCAGTTATGTTATTCAATTTTATGGGTACCCTAACTTGAAAGGCCGTAAACATTTTTGACCCAACATGGAAGAGGCATCAGACACATTTTGCTTACCAGATCTCAGTTGTCAACATTTTAACTTGTATTCAATATATGTATACCAAAAGAGATCATTTGCCAGAAAATTTTCTACAAAATCAAGGGTTTTCGCGACTAATGTACTTAATGACCTTTTGACATCGGTGTATTTGGACCTATATGAACCTTACACGTGATTAATAATATTGTCAGCATCCTAATGTATCATTAAATGTTCCTATTATGCCAACTTCAGCATTGCTTTTGATTATTGGTTAAATCCAATTTTTATCAGTAAATTTATTACTTGTATGGATACCCTTTTTGGTGGGCCATACAATTTTTTGGCCACAATAAATGGTAGTGAAATTATGCACTGTTTGCTTCTCAGATGTCATTGATAATATTTAAACTTGTTTTCAATACATTTATACATAAGGAGGACCTTTTGTCAAAAAAATTTATAGAATATCATGGGTTTTCGTGACTAATGTACCTAATGACCTTTCATCGTCGGTGTATTTGGACTTGTTTGCATCCCATGTATGATGCAAAGTATTTCTAGCATCCTTCTGTATCATTTTGTGTTCATATTATACCAACTTAAGCAATGTTTTTGATCTCAGGTTTAAATGAAGTTTTATTAGTTAAGTTATTTATTTGTATGGACGCCCTTTTTAATGACTCGTAAAAGTTTACGCCCCGACATACCGAGGTGGCATCATGCATTTTTTAATTCGGGAGACTCTTAGCTTTAATTTGATGTATGTTACTGCTTGTTACCCTGTGGGGACCACCATCTCGAAAACTAGCTCACTTTTTACTGCTTTGCTGCAGCACTATCTTGCTTCAGTACTATTCACTGAAGGAATTTTAATGAGGAAATCGTGCGTGCTTATAACTCTTATACCCATTGAGATCATTTGTTAATGTTTGGTAGGCATATATATATCAGGTCAAGAGGGTGTGTTGCGTGCAAAGATGGTTGCTATCTATTGCTTCCTGTCTGAGTAATTGTCTTTGGATGGAATTAATGGGAACAACTTGTCCCCTCTATACCTCTTATACCCTTTGAGTTTATATATATACTTCCGCCGTTGTACTCATTTAAGTGCAAGCTTATGATTTTTTGTGATACACATGTACGACATGTATGAACCAAATGACAACAGCGATAACCATCATGTGCCGTAATAATAGAATATAAAATTGTATGTGACATTTATATGCAACATTGTATGTGGCGTCAATATGCGACATTACATGTGACGTCAAATGCTACATTTTATGTGACGTCAATATGCACTCTTCTATTTCAGATGTCGATGTCGCGGATACGAAAACGGGGGTTCCTGTGTGAAAACAGCCGGCTGCAGCTCGTCAATTCCCTACCAGTGTTTGTGCTCAGGGCTGTATAAAAAGGGGTTGCACAAGAACAGCTTGAAAAGTACAGAATTAAATAAACGACTCCAAAGAATGATAGACGAACATATAAAAGAGTTTGGAAAACTTTAAGATTTTTTTTTCAGATGTATTTGGCTAGTATTGTCCGCGAAAAGGTACACAGAAGTTGTTGTTTAAAACAAAATCAGCTCATGAACCACTGTTTACCAAAATTAACAATGAAACTTTAAGCAAAGGCGAGCCATAAAGATTCAGACGAACCTTTGCATCTATGCACTCTCGTCAGAATCTTCACAGCTCGTACACACGAGTTTTATCGTAAACATAAATTCAGCTATTGCTGCTCTTACTGTAACAGATATTTCTGCCCTTTTGTGAAACAATTATTACTGTTTTTTTCGGCAATAACTATTGATACTCTTTCTGTAATAACTATTGCCGCTCTTTCCTGAAACAATCATTGCGCTCTTTCTGTAACACATATTGATACACTTTCTGTAACAACTATTTCTACTCTTTCTGTAACAACTATTGCTGCTCTTTCTGTAACAACTATTGCCGCTCTTTCCTGAAACAACTATTGCTACTCTTTCTGTAACAACTATTGCTTCTCTTACCGTAACAACTATTGCTACTCTTTCTGTAACAACTATTGCTTCTCTTACCGTAACAACTATTGTTACTCTTGCTGTAACAACTATTGCTGCTCTTTCTGTAACAACTATTGCTACTTATTCTGTAACAACTTTTCTACTCATACCGTAACAACTATTGCTATTCTTGCTGTTACGACTAATGCTGCTCTATCTGTAACAGCAATTGCTGGACCGGGCCATGTAGCCCAGTGGGTAACGTGTCTGGCAACAGATGAGAGTCTGAATGCAGATCCAGGGGTCGCGATTTTGATCTCGATCCGTTCCCATACTTTCGTGGAGATTGATCATGAAAAAAAATCTGCGGTCATACTCCTGCCCTTCCGCTGAATCATTCAAGAAGTGTTGTTGTCAGTTACATGCGAAAGTATGTGCACGAAGTATTGGTTAACTGCTTGTTCAAGCTTGCCCAGGTAAAAGTGTGGTTAGGTGAACTGACCGTCCCGCCATGATCATAGCTGTTGACTTGGGACGTAAAGCAACAAAACAAACAAAACAACAACTATTGCTGGTTTTCCGGTAACAACTATTGCTACTCTTTCTGTAACAACTATTGCTAATCATATCGTAACAACTATTGCCAATCTTGTTGTAACAACTATTGCTGCTCTTTCTGTAACAACTATTGCTGCTCTTTCTGTAACAACTATTGCCTCTCTTCTTTAACAACTATTGTCGCTATTTCTGTAACTACTATTGCTGCCTTTTCTGTAACAATTATTGCAGCTGCTCTTTATCTAACAACTATTGCTGATCTTTCAGAAAACAATAATTGCTGCTGTAACTGTTACAACTATTGCTGCTCTTTCTGTAACAACTATTGAAGATCCTTAACGAACTACAGAAATATGTCGGACAGCTTAATAAACTGATTTGGGGGTCAGGGCAATTAACACGCAGTTGTGATTGACGGCTACCATCACGTGATTCGCACGTGCAAAGCCAGTATCTTGTCTCTTTTATTGGCTGTGGGAATCCACGTTTGCTCTTTGGAAGAGCAAACGTGGATTCCCACAGCCAAAAGGGTGATATGATTGAACATTGGATATTAAATTGTCATTTATTATAAAGTCTTAATAAATTCTATATATTTTATTTATTATTAAATGTAAATATAAGAGAGGAATTTCATTTTACGAAATACTAAACGCCATCGGTTCAGTGGCCTTCGTTCAGGTCAAAGCTAACGTGCGACCCTTCTGGGGGTGTTTAGTTATCGGGACATACATTCTCAGTTTATGAAGACTCAGTTTAAATTCTAGACCATTAGCCCCGCTTTACACGTGAGCTTGGACGTTTAAAGGAGGCTTTTGTACATATGCGATTTGCTCCAAAATCGTATATGCGGACCCAACTTATTTTGAAAACCAGCCATTTAAGTAGATACAATGATGTTAAAAAGTGCTATTGTCGTTTAATGGCAGCATATTTAACCTGAATGAAACCGAGTAGGACATGAGCTACTTAGGGTGTTGCTCCCCCCCGGGGGGAATTTTGTAGACCATGTTTTCTTAAAGGGCATCATCTAACGAGCTTTTTGAAACATGTTAGCCCTCTGGCGGCTAGGACCTTTCGGTGTTACAGCGTGTTATTACGTTACCCCTCGTTTTTAAACTAGAATTCCGAGAATTAAATGTGTCGCCTGGCAAAACAGAAATCAAACACGTCAAATTTGTCGAATTTATTTCCGTCTGGCAAAGGGTTATTTAGGAGAGTCGTATAAAAACATAAATCCTATTTTTCGAACCTTTAGGATCACCTTGGGTATCATACAGATCATAATTAAAAGCATATCAACTTTTTTTTTCAGTGCTTAATTCAATCAAAGTATTTTTACCTTTTGACTCCACCCCAGGGGCCGAGGGTGTGTGTAGGGACAGGTTATGAGGTGCTTGGTGCCAAATGCTCAATTTCTTTCTAATTTGATATGCAACATGCCTAATTTCAGAGAAAAAAAAAACGTTATGACTTTTTAACCCTACCCTAGGTGTGTGTAAAAGCAGAATATGCGCCTTCACGATGCTATAATGTTCCATTGCATTTAATTGGATATGCAACATGACTACTTTCAGAAAAAAGTTTTGACCTTTTGACCCCATCCGCGGTTTGAGAATGTATGTGGGGACAGACTACGCGCTTGCATGATGTTCTATGCCCCATTCCATTTAATTTATTTAGCAACATGACTACTTTCTGAAAAAAAATGCTTTGACCTAGGGACCAAGTGTGTGTGTGTAAGGATAGAATATGTGCTGGCATGGTGCTCTATGCTCCATTCCCTTTAATATGATTATGCAATGTGACTACTTTCAGAAAAAATGTGTTGACCCTTGAGCTCATCTTGGGGTTGAGGGTGTGTGCAAGGACATACTGTGTGCTTGCATGGTGCTCTATGTTCCATTCGCTTTAATTTTATATACAACATGACTACTTTCAGACAAAAAATTGTTTTGACCTTTGACCAAACCCCAGGGGTCGAGGGTGTATGTAAAGACAGAATATGTGGCTGCATATTGCTACTTTCGTCATCCCCTTTAATTTGATATGCAACATGTACATGTACCGAAAAAGTTGAATTTTAACATTTTGACCCCCAGGGTCAAAGAAGGGGGTCTACACAGCAAATAATTGCTACCATGTTGCTGCATTGGTCAACCCCTTTAATATGATATGCAACTTGACCATATTCTGAAGAAGTTGAATTTTGGCCTCTGTCCCACCTCGTAAGTCCACAAAGGGGGCCCGGACCCAGGCATTTGAACTTAAATCCCGTTTGAGATGTTTCATATCTATGGTACCTCTGTCTGCATGGGAACTTTCAGTAAAAACTATTGACAACTGCCTTAATTATTGCGAAATTTAAATATTTAACATTTGACCGCGCCTAAAGGGTCAGGGGGAGTTGCCATGCTTATCTATAGGCACTGGGTAATTTGGCCTATAGTGATAAGTTGTCAGATATAATAGTTCAAGGGAAATGTGAAGTGTATTACTCAAAAAAGCTTATATAGTTTTTTGCAATAGCCTAAACCTAAGTAAAAAAAGGGCCATAACTCAGTCAAAATTTTGCTGATGACCTCCAAATTTGAGCTGACCTGTATTTTATGATGCTTTACTCTTCTGTTAAGTTTGAATGAAATTGGTGCATTCATTCAAAAGTGATTGATCAGAAACAGCAATTTAACCGAAATCGACGTAAATAGGACAGTAACTCCATTAAAGTTTTTCGGATGATTTCGAAGTTCAAACTTGACCTGTTTATCTTTGCTTTATCTCCTTGTTATATCTTGATTTATATGTTTTATGGGAAGATGCATTGATAAGTTAGGGGTCTTTGATGCGAACCAGATTTCTGTGTGTCTTGATCCACATCTGAATTAAGGGTGGGGTCTTTGATGCGAACCAGATTTCTGTGTGTCTTGATCCACATCTGAATTAAGGGTGAGGTCTGCGCCGTGAAACCGGTTTAAGCCCTCCAGTAAACTATTTTTACTGACCGTTCAAAGGCGGTACTTCTTTGGTGGATCATTTATGTTTTTGTGTCTTGTGTTTGTTATGCCTTTGTGCACGTCTGTTTATTTGTACCTTGTGGTCACCTTCTGGAAAAGGGCTGGCCTCTTGGCTCTAGTTTGTGGTGTCTCATTGTAAGTTTGTCAATTTTCCATTGGTATCCTGGATCAGGTGTGGTACTTGATTGTATCGATTCCTGATCTTTGCACTCTTACTTACTGTATTTTATAATGCTTGACCCTTCTGTAAACTTTGAATGAAATTGATGCATCCCACTAAAAGTTATCGATCGAAAACCACAATTATACCAAAATCTAAGTAAAAAAAGGGCCATAGCTCCGATAAAATTTTGCGGATGACCTTCATAAAGTTATCGATCGGACAACGCCGACGACAACGACACAGATACATGATCCCTATGTGTTGACCATGTTTCGCTGGTGACACAAAAAATGTAATAAAGGCTGCTCAGGTAGTACTTGGATAATTATTGGCTAAACAGTTATGTTATTTGCAAGAACAATTAATTCCCTGCAGATATTGATGTTTGTCAAATTTATTACGGTCCAGTTTTGTGTCATTTATTTTAACACTTTCAACCACACCCTTTACAATCATTGATATTTTGTTAAATAGTTTTGTTCGATATACTTCTCAACATATATTTTGAATTAAAATCACATGTCTCTGAAAGACAATTTACTTTCCATTCCAAAACTGCAAACAGCTTGCTTCTATCACAAAACATCTAAGAGTTGTAAGCTGTGTATATGACAACCCTGAAGGATATGTTATGTAAGGTAAGAATCTTTCATTTTAAAATACAGCATGCAATCCTATCTGTATGCTTTAAACACCATATTTGATCATTCTATTGATAAACAAGACTAAAGGGGGTATTAAACATTGTTTCTGGTGTCAAATATTATTTTGTTGTTTGATTGCAGATCTGCAGTGTATGTTACAAACTTCAAGGCGTTCTTTATATTGCTTATTACCCTAAATGATACACCATAGGGTATTTTATTGGATTTTAAAGCTATTTTGTGCGTTCAATAGATATAAAGATAATAGTTTGTCCGAAATGGAAGTTATCAGTTCATATAAAGAGACTATATCAAATTATCAAAGTTTATTTGATTTTGTGAAAAAAAATATTTCTGAACTTTTTAAAACAACAATAGTTTTTACCAGTTTGCAAAATTTGTAGGTTTTAAACTTCATTATCAAAGAATATTATAACTCTCAAGTGATAGCTGAAAAAGAATATGTTCCCACGTTTTGTCAAAACTGTTAAAGTAACGTAATGTACCATGTACAATATATCATAAGGTACTATGTGTGTCCAAAATGTTGTCGATGACAGTATAGAATTGAGTCTGATATTAGGTGAATTTAGAATTTGTTATACTTATCCTAAGACAGTAGGTACTAAGTTTAATTAAATTACTTATTAAACTGTTTCTAAACTTAATGGTGTATTGGATGTGGTAGCATACAAAAATATGTGCTAACAATCCAGATAGATTCAAGCTTATATTAGTTGGTAAATAAAACTGCTATATGTTACATTATATACTATACATGTAATCCGATACTATTTAAAGAATTCGTCTCATAATCAAATATTATACTGACATCTTATTTGCAAAGCAGATGGTGACACATTGCTTTATTTTAACTTTTAAATTGGACTCAATGTTATTTTCAGCATAGCTTTCACTGTTCAATGAATAAAAATGTTATATAAATCAACATATTATTTCTGATCAGCTGCTTAAGCAATTTAAACTTAAAAGTAAATGATTTAAAAAGAACAAATATTTCCATGAAAATGGGGAGAACATGATGCTAATGATGGATTAATCATATTAGACATTTTATCAAAAATCAATTTGTCAACAAGGTGATTGAATTTATTAACTTACCCAGTATATTTAAAGATAAATCTGTTATCTATTCCATTCCCACTCATCTTGAGAATAAGAAGCCATCTATCATTTGTTATAAGTACAACTAACATATTCGTAGTACTGTTTTCAACTATAGCAAATTAGTACTTGAACTTGATATTGAAAAAACTATTCCTGACTGTTCAGATTGTAATGACTTTGAGTAATGCTATCAAACTGCTGGTCATATTGTCACTGGGGATTTAAAAATCATAACTGATTCAAGAATCCGGTCTAATATATGTGAGGGACCTAAATAAAGGTTTCTTTGCCAATAGACTTCAAATCATGTCATGAGGAAATTTCTGGTGCCTTACAAGAATTTTGTAATCGCTGATGTAAACAAGAGTAAATTGAACCTAATGCCTTAATTAGCTGGAAATTAAATATTTGTTAAATAAGTGATGGTAAAATTTCATTGTATTGCAACAATTTAGATCTTCTTCTACCTAAGCATAAATTCACTTTTAGAAATTTGAAGAAAGGGATCCAGGAATTCCATTTTGGCACCCGCAGATAGGTATGCTAACAAGACCTAAGCACTGCTAAAACATATGCGCACAATAGGCAGGTGTTGGGCTTGCTTGTATCGACACCTGATATTTGCCCTCTTTCTTACTTTGATGAGACGCCTGTCGTTGATAGGCATCGATGCCATATGGCATCTTAGTTGGAGGTGTTTGTTGATGAGGATCTTAGCGAGCTTTCAACGTTATACTGGTAACCTAAACTTCAGGATGCCGTTGGTTGGTCTGCAGTGTGTGATAGTGGTATTTGCTGATCTAACTCACTTTTTCATCAATGACCCTATAAGTCGCGCTTTATTGCTTATTCAATTTCATGTACTACTACTGAGTTGTCTATATTTTTGACTTCTTGCCTCATTGCGATTAAAAACCATGTTAAATATTGTACTAGAGATTATGAAAGGAATGGTAAAAATTTATTTTGGTCTATTAAAATTTTAGGTGAAATTCTTAATAAATCAAAATTAAGTTAAGGGTTTCTAGAATTCTAGTTCATCTACATATGATTTCTCTACTCTCTAAACTTTTTATTCACCCCTAAAATATATTTCAAATATTTTAACTGGGACATCTCTGCAATATTATTTTTTATAAATTTCATCAAATATATAACAGCCTGTTTTCTTGCATGCATCACTATTTGTTTAAAGGTTTCCCAGATCTGGGACCGATATAGTACACTAGGTTTTAATAAATGATCAAGTAAATGCAGACTTGTTTTTATACTTGGTTCGCTAGTTGTTGTTAATTTAGTAGGCTTAAATGAGGCTTTTATGGATTTCTTAAAAATGTCGTCTTGTGCATAATTGAAGATACCACTTACTGAAATTGCACACCCAAGTAACGGTAATGTCTCACACGTTCAAGACAATTCTCGTCATTATAAAACTAACATTCTAACAGCCTTCTAGCTTTGCTAGAAATTAAAACTTTGGTTTTTGTAACATTCACTTTTAAACACCAGTCTTGACAGAAATTATGTAATTTGTTTAGTTTCTCTTGAAGGTCGGCTGTCGTTGTAGATAGTAGTACAATATCATCTGCATACATTAGGCAGCTAAGTGGCAAGTTATTCACAAGAATGGGATCAGGTGTGTCATTTATATAGGAAGGCAGGTCATTAATAAAAATCTTAGTAAATTAGGACTTAGTAACTCTCCCTGTCGAACACCAACCTTTGATACAAGAGGGTCTGGATGGGGTATAATTATTAGTAAATAATGGCCATTTTGTATAATGAATAGTGAATATTGAGCCAACAAATAATGAATAGTGAATAATGAGAGCCTAAAAATAATGAATAATCGTATTTTTTTAATGAATTGAAGAAAAAAATAATGAGTAGTGAATAATCAGATTTCTTACTTTTAATGAATAATTGGTCTTATTTTAATGAATAACCTAAAACTTTAATGAGATGAATATTGAGCTAATTTTTTAATGAATAGTGAATACCAGACCCCCCCCCCCCCATCCAGACCCTCATACAAAGAGATCAGTATGATGTTCTCCAACACGGATGCATACACTACTTCTAGTATAAAGACTACATAAAATGTCGTAAAACTTTCCATTTATATTTAGCTCTTTAGCCTTGCAAACAGGGGGAATAACAGATTCAAATGCTTTCCGAAAATCAACAAAACAAGAATACAGCTTCCCATTATTTATATTAATACTTTTGTCTATTAAAGATTTCATAATAAACATGTGGTCGGAGGTTCTTGCATTTTTAGTTAAACCGATCTGAACATTATCAATTATTTCATTATCTTCAGAGAACATGTCTAGTCTAGAATTTAGAATCATATTGAAAAGTTTTCCAAGGTTGGAGGTTATTGCAATACCACGATAATTATCTTGGTCTGAATTGTCTTCTGTCTTGAAAATGGGTGTGATGTAACCTTCCGTTCGTATTTATGAGGGGCGGGGGCATTCACTACAGAACTTCTTTTTTGATACTGTGCAATGCTTCTATGAAGAGAAATGGACAGTCGGCAACTACTTACGCTTTAGTTTACTTAAACACAGATATTTTCAGGTGGAAAAGCAAAGATTAACTTACATACGACGCTAAAATTATCAGTATTCATGCCGATCAGCTGTCTAATGCGATCTCGCGCCATCTTAATTTCTACGTATGCACGTCATTGTCTATAGACGCGGAACATTACTAACAGGAAATGTAATTTTATGGAAACCATAATTGAAAAATACTTAGGAAAAGTAACGAAATAGGTTGTAATTATAAGAATTGATAGTTATTTTTCTGCGTTTCACTAAGGTATGAAATGTCGTTAGAATTACATCTAATTTTAGCATGAAATCCGAACTTAACAAAGCAATGAAGAATGAAATACAGGGAATCATTGATTTAATATAATGTATATTTAAAAAAAGTTATAATTCACATGTGAAAAAATAAAAAGTTCTATATCAAAATGAAAATATAAGTTGTATTTCACGGGTGAAATTGGATGTCCTCTGCTTTCTCCGTTGACTTCCTTGAGCCCACTTCAGATTTTCAAACGCTATAACATTCTTATTAGAGGACAAAATCCCAAAGTGTGGGTGTTCATTTTCTTAATAAGATCACAGGGACAATTTTGGTAATACAATTGTGGGATTTGCTGAAATTTCCACTTACTTTGCTCTTGCTCCTGTTGTTTCAGTTTTTGCCGACATGGCGCATCATGCAAGATACAACGTCATCATTAATATGACGTTGTATGGGAAACGTGTTTGACTTCATAGAGAGCATAAAACTCTGTCACGCTTAAAAGTGTATATATGATAAAAAGAAAATTCAAATTTCTGTCATGAATATGCCATTTATTTCATCTCGTGAAGCGATAAACGTATATTCATTCGTGGCTTACTTCGGAAGCCACTCATGAAATATGCATTTTCGCTTCACTCGATGAAATGAATGGCATATTCACTCAAAAAAATTGAATGATATCCTCTATGTATTAAAATCCATAAACAATTTGTGGTATTTATTTGGGGATGTCTCAGTGGCGCAGTTGGTAGCGTCGGCGTCTGGTGTAGTGCTAGGCGGTGTTGCCGAGGTCGTGGGTTCGAATCTCGCTAGAGGCAAAATATTTACAGCATCTATCGGCTCAGTTGATTCTATATATCCCTCCGTATTTATCTACTGTCTGAATCTGCATCAGTTTCTGATCCTGTGCTCGAAAGCAATGATGTTTGTGAAATTATATTTCTGCTCGTCTGATATTTATCTAATTTCACTAGTATCCTTGGATCCATCAGACTTTCACTTGCGAACGAACGAGATGCCATCCATTGAAAAAGAACAATATACGACGTGTACTACATCAGTCGTCGTCAATATCGGCGCTTCCTGAACATCCTTTTTTGGGGATGTCTCAGTGGCGCAGTTGGTAGCGTTGGCGTCTGGTGTAGTGGTAGGCGGTGTTGCCGAGGTCGTGGGTTCGAATCTCGCTAGAGGCAAAATATTTACAGCATCTATCGGCTCAGTTGATTCTATATATCCCTCTGTATTTATCTACTATCTGAATCAGCATCAGTTTCTGATCCTGTGTAGCTCGAAAGCGATGATGTTTGTGAAATTATATTTCCGCACTTCTGATATTTATCTAATTTCACTAGTATCCTTCGATCCATCAGGCTTTCACTTGCGAACGAAATAGATGCCATCCATTGAAAAAGAACCATTATACGACGTGTACTACATCAGTCGTCGTCAATATCAGCGCTTCCTGAACATCCTTTTTTGGGGATGTCTCAGTCGCGCAGTTGGTAGCGTCGGCGTCTGGTGGTTGCCAAGGTCGTGGGTTCGAATCTCGCTAGAGGCAAAATATTTACAGTATCTATCGGCTCAGTTGATTCTATATATCCCTCCGAAGAAGCAAACAATTGAGTCCATAATACGGGTAAAAATAATTAAAAATTAAAAAAAGACACACTGGAACACTTTAAGTTTTTTAATTAATTTTTCCAGCTATATATATAAAGTAACGTAGTGTAATGATGGTCATAGCAACGTTGCATAATACATGGCAAAATCTCAGAGTTTTAACGCCAAAAAACAAAACAACAAACAAACACACAGACACGATTTCAAAGTAGTTTTAGTAGAATCTAACATTTATGTTCCTGTATTATTGAATTTATTAAGCTCGTTGCAAAACAAAACGTAAAAATACTCAGCAAGCCTCGCATTTCAACGCCTTTCCTCAACTCGTTTAATGAATTGAATAAAACATGAGCACTCATGTAAAGTCCTCAATTTATTTGATGATTTATTCACGTTGTATATATATTTAAAGATTTACGGCATGCATTTGCGATAATCAAGAAAAGGTTCAATGTATTATGGGATGTTTATAAAAGAATACAAAGAAAACATAACCACAAAATTTGCAACTAGAAATAAAAATGAAAGTAAGAGTAAAGATAATAAACAGATAAAAAAACTAACAAGAAAATAGCGTTTAACTTAAAGACACAAAACAAACTTGAAGAAATATCAAAAGAAGTAAATGGGTGTAAAGCAAGGGCAAGGGAATAATGTTGATAGGAGAAACAACGGTACAGAACTCTTTTCAAATCTAAGGCCAAATAAGAAATACCTTTGTTTAGGGTAACCCGACCCTACCCAAATTAACTGGTGAACCCAGAGTTTTCTGGAAAAAAATTAAATTTTATGAATTTGCAAAATGCCTTTCAAAATGCTTATTAATAAAATTATTTTTTTTTTTACATAAAAAATATGAAAAAGTGTGCCTACACTACCTAAAATTTTCGGACCCGTTACTCGAAACACACTTATTTTTTATTTGGCCTAGAATGAAAGGTGTTACTGTCGATTCAAAGATAGATGAGAATCGTTATAACAAAAAATATGAAGTAATCCAGGGAATTGGTGTTTTATACAGGTATATATCCTTAACTGTCTTTAACTGCAGTAATATGTTTACCGATATTACCTTGTTTAAATGAAAAATAGTATAGTCCTATTATTATGCATATTTAAAACGACTGTACAGGATAAAATAAAATAAAAAAAAAATAGAAAAGAAAACATTTATTGTACAACCCACAGATATGTATTTTAACCACTGTGTGAGTCCATCTGTCCGACCCGCTAGCGGTTAGTGAAAATGCTCATAACTCTTGAACGTCTTGGTATATTTTGATCAAATTTTGCATACCTATGCATTTTAACATTGTCTAACAACTGGCTTGCTTAACAACTTTATATATATTATACGAGGGTTTGCTGAGCATCAGTCCGGCTGGTCGTTTTGAGTTAGTGACAATGCTCATAATTCTTGAACCACATAGTGTATTTTGATCAATTTTTTCCTGCTTATACAATTTAATATTGTCCAACCACAGGTATGCAAACCGTGACCAGGCTTTGCTGAGCATCACTGTTACGACGTATAATGTAAGGAACAACAGAATCAGTGATGGTTGCGTATACGCACAAATACGCAAAGGTTTAGGTATGCACATGGTCACCTATACAAACCGTGATATGGTACCTTTTCTACTAATAGTCCAATAAAAGGGCGGTTTGTCTGAGATGGAATTCATTGTGTCTTTATTTAGTAACGCTTGCACGATTTCGTTACTTTTCTTGAAGATCTTGGAGATCTTGTGCACTTTTCACTATATAAAGGATGGAATTTCCCATTCTTGTTAGGGGACATTATAAAGATACCGTAGAGAGGAACGATATAGAGACACTATTCATTATTATAGAAAGGTACGTGAAGTTATATATATTTGACTGTGTTGAAATTGTACATGACAGGGCTATGGCGATTTGTGTTATTGCATTGAATCGCGATGTCTCTGGCATGTCACATTGTATTGAAATAATAAGTCACTCCTTTTCTATTTTGTCTTCTGTTGAATCAGCCAGCATTCCGTGTATGAGTTCTATCAGGTGTTATCAATAACGTCCTGTTTTTTTTGGCAAAAATAGCGATTGTTACGCACTTGCGTATTAATCTACCCACATGCGTAGTGCCTGAAAATCTGGTGGGACCATTCTTGCGGCTATAGTAAAGCTGTCCGGATGGACTCGATGGGTTAGTTCGGCCAAAGGTAGTCGCAGGCCATGTCGGATCTGCACATAAAACTATTATGGTATGCTGGAAGATTTACCGGGGACTGATAGGTGAACAAACAATTTTAGCAGCTAAGTTTTAAGTTGTTGTGATTTATATTGCGTTGTTGGAAAGACTATTTAACTGCCAGTGATAGTCGACTTTCTGTTGCGACCTGTATGAGTCACATCGAGTTATATCTACCGCATATGAGAATAAGGGTTAGGTGCATACACTACAACACACTTACATAGATAAGGTGATAGCTGATATGTATGTTTAGAGATTAGGTAGGTGGTTGTTCCACCAAAATACATGTAAAAATATTGTACGTTTTAACACGCATAAAACAGCAGAATGTAATCTCTCAATATTGATGTAAATATGTTTGACAGGGGGTCATAGTTAGCTATTTTCAACTGATACGTTATTCAAGTACGAAATTAGCGCGTGGACAGGGTGATGTCGGACGTAAACGTCCAAACGTTACGTCGGCACCACGCTATTCAACGTTTTCCTGGAATTTTAAGCGAATTGGTATCAGTATTTGTAAACCTTGAAACTATTTGGATTTCATGACCTGAAAGGGAAAAAGGCCACGGGTTCTTGATGTTTCGGCTGCGATAGCGTCTCAAACCAGGGTGACGTTACGACAGCGTACTGGAAATTTTTGTAACGTATGGGTTTGTTTGTTTGGCATAGGAGGTATTGTTTAGCCCTGACATAGGCCAGTCACTAAAATACTTCTCTATTACATATTTTTAAGTGTGAATATTTAGAAGAGCTGATCCATCCTAGCCGCATGGGAGCCGTTAGCCATACACCCACGGGTAAGGGCTAATAGCCCGCTTATAGGGTTAGGCTGTAATTTTTAAAAAATAAGACCACTGAAATTATTTTTATTTTTGTAAACTTGAAACGAACAACTCCATTATTGACGCAACACAGTGATTCTGAGATTCTCAAAGTAGATTGTTTTTTGCAGAATCGTCTCTGATTTGTGTCCCCTCCTACGTTGGAGGCCGAATGTTGGTGAGCCACAAGATTTAACACCTGAGGGCACTTACTAGCTGTCCCCTCAGGCCACAAACATCGTGGAATCTGGTCCCAATACTCGCGACCAGCTACGTAGACCAGATCGAGTTGTTAGCCAACCGGCTGGAATGGTAATAAATAAACCTGACGTCCCAATATGAGGAGACGATCAGGAACCGTCGTATAAGAAGATCCACTTAAAATAAACTTGACGTTTCCATACAAAAAGATGATCAAAGTATCTTATAGGAAATCCTATATAAATCATTTGACGTTCCGATACGAAGGAACGATCACAGCCATAATATCTTAGAGCCAATTGACTGGAAGTCAACAACGTGTGGCCAAGAAGATATAGTGTTCGCAAAATGCGTTTAACAACCAAAAGTACTTAACAACACAATACTTAAGTACCAAAGGGCCCAATTTTTTTTCTTAGAGCTTAGATTGTATGTGAATCATATTCTTTACGTCTCTTATTTCTGACTAGTTGACGTACATCTAGAGCAGGACACTCTAAGATTGATTCTAATTGAAATGATCTTAGAGTGGCAACTTGCCCTAGTATAGGATGGTCAACTAGCCAGAAATAATAGCGTAGGTGGCGTCGTTGTATTATTGTGTTGTCGATGTTTTTTTAGTACGTAAAGTACTGAAAAGTTTTTACTAGTTGTGTGCATTATTTTTCCCTGGTAGCATCATCATCGCATAAAGGAATTTTCCAATAAGATTTCCCCTTTTCCTACCTGACCAGCTTTATGTCGTAACAATGGTGTCAGAAGTTGGATTTTGAGGTTTTATTGGCAAATTTCTCTGCTTTGACGTTGCTACGTGCGCACACTAGTAGATTTTATCACAAGAAAAGTTGTGAGTGTCAACACGCAGTACTGATTGCATGCGTTCCCCAGTGATGAAGTGCGACACATGTAAATAAGTCATCACGTAACACTCTGAGGGGGACCCATACTTTCTTGTCCTGTGGATTGCAAGTAGGGTTTAAAATCCAAGGAAAATTTGTCAGAGTTTAATAATTAGACTTGTCCACCTTTATTTGACCCATATAATTGTGTATTGGCTTATGCCAATGCTTAGCAGACAGCAAGATAGGGAGTCAGAGAGGTTAAAGTTTGAGGCCATACAAAAGGATAAGGATTTAGAAAAATTAAAGTTAGAGGCCATGGAAAAGGATAAGGATTTAGAAAAGTTTAAGATTGAGACTGAAAGGGAGATTGCCATGAAAAAGTTAGAGTTAGAATCCTTGTCACATTCGGGAGGTCCCAAGAGTACGGAGTCAAATGCCCGTTTTCCCAAGTTACCATATTTTGATGAAAACCCCCCAGATCTGATGGATAGTTACTTGACCAGGTTCGAGAGCTATGCCACTGCATGTAAATGGGATCCTGCCATGTGGGCTTTGTATTTAAGTGCCATATTAAAGGGTCGTGCTTTGGAGGTCTTTGTGAAACTTTCCAAAGACGACCAGTCTGATTATGAACAAATAAGGGAGGCCCTTTTTAATAATTTCAACCTTACAGAAAGGCAGTTTAAGAGAAAGTTTAGGGAGAGTATGCCTGAAAAATCAGAAACATTTAGGCAGTTTAGCATTAAAATGGCGAGTTATTTGGAAAAGTGGTTGGCTATGGCCAAAGTTGAAAAAACATTTGAAGCCGTTTGCAATTTTTTGGCCCGTGATCAGTTTCTTGAAATTGCTAATCAAGATATGTATGTTTTCCTGAAACCCAAATCATTTAAAACTTTAGGAGATATGGCCAGGGATGCAGATTTATTTGCACACGCATCAAGGGGTGTGTCCTATTGTCTCGCAAGCGGACAACGTGATTTCAAAAGTTCAGGGCAGACTCGTGTTGAGACCACATCAGTTAAGAGGCCTAAATTGTCCTGTAATATTTGTGGTAAAGCTCATTCCACGCATGAGTGTTGGTATAATCTGGATCAGAAGGCGACATCGAATGTTGATGTTGACATTGTTAAGCCCCAGTATAAGGGAGATAATTCAAACAGGCATAGTAAAAGTTGTGAGAATTATGATGGTAAAATTAAGGGTGTACTTAAAGGTGTACAATCGAACAATAATGCGACCGAACATCAGGTCAACTTTTGCAAAATTTAGAAATGCAAATTTATGTAAACACGTAGCCAAAGTTAAAAGGGTTCATTTTGCTGAGGACATTACTTGTAGCAGGGAATATCAAGCTAAGTTAGAATCCCCTCATTCTTCCAAGGAAGAATCACCCCACCAAGATAAAGAGGGCGCATGTCATTTCCCAAGATCAAGGTTGCCTACAGCGGTAGGTGCCGTAAATGGTAAAGAGGTCAGGGTGTTAAGAGACACGGGGTTTACTGGGGTCATCGTTAAGAGAAACTTAGTTTCTGAAAATCAGTTCATAGGTAGGGAGTGTGGTGTAACCCTTATTAATGATTCCCAGCAAAGATGTCCTGTGGCCCGTATCAATATTGATTGTCCATTTTTTAAAGGTACTACGGATGCATTGTGCATTGATGACCCAGCACATGACTTAGTCATTGGAAATATTGAGGGGTCCAATTTCCCGATATGACTCATTTTTCATCAGGGGTAAATAGAAAGAGGCAGTCAAGGAAAGATAGGAGAAAGAATAGAAAGGTCAAGGTCGCAGATAAGTTTATTAGGCAGAACAGGCAAGAATTAGTATTGAAGTCAGCGTCAGATATTAAATTGAAAGAGATAAGAAGAAGGGTAGAGTCTGGTAGTGTGACTCAAAGTCGCAGTGGTGAAACTAAGTTCATTCGTAGGAATGGTTTAATATATAGACATTTTAAGAAGAATGCTAAAGTTTCACTTCAATTAGTTGTTCCTTCTAGTTTAACGCATAGCGTTAGGAATTTGGCCCATGAATCACGAAAGGTGGTAAATCATGTAGGCAGAAAGGAAACTATATCTAAGGTCTTAAATGAATTTTATTGGCCTGGTGTTTGTAGGGAGGTAACTCAATTTTGTAAGTCTTGTGCCATTTGTCAAAGGCCAACTCACAACATGGAGGTCGCAAGTAAGCATTGTTGTAGTGTACCCCAGAGAAACGTATCCTCTAAGGAGGCAGTAGTTAGCCATACAAGACGGACTGAAAGCCAGACAGAACGACGACGTTCATATGGTAGTGGTAGACGTTGCCCAATACCATATTATTGGCGCAATATGACGACTGAAAGCAGTAGTCAGCATTAGTGTTAAAGGTGTGCGACGGTGTAATAACCAAATTGTCTCTGATTGTTGACCTAAATTTTAACTATGATAGCATAGTAATAGTCACAGAGGTGTACTATAGACGTGAGGAGTCACGGAGAATTAATAAAGAATGACGATAGACTGTTGAGATGAGCAAGTCACGATAATATATTTTAGCAACGGAGGTTGGCTGCAACGTGAAGAGTCACGTTAATTTAGTTTGAGCAAAGATTGTATTATGGAGGAAGTTATTAATAGGTATACTTGGCATAAACATATGTAACCTGTGGATCTTTGCAAAAGATATTGGCTATTAAGCCTTATATATATTAAATGTCATAAGACATAAAACTTATCGAAAGTTAAAGGGGTACAATCCAATATATAGAAAAAGTTAAAGGGGTACAACTCCATATTTATGTGTTGAGCATTAAAGCTGCAACAAAAATAGGTCTATGATTGTGGCAATCCAAGGACAAGACAATGTGGGGGCAGACTATCTCTCCAGGTAGTCCGCCATTTAAGTCGCACATGTATATCGTTGGTTCGTTTACAAAACCTTGTATGTGCACTTTTTTACCAAACCCTGTTTTTAACATGGCGCCAATAACGACAGTTCAGCGCACCAGGTCACAAAACCTTGTATGCAATAGCCAATGAAAAGTTGTTGTTTTGTGACATTCCAAAATCTCGTACCTCAATTAGTCAAAAGTACCAGTTCTAAAATCTCGTATACGTAAATCTGATAAGACAAAAAAGCAAGTAAGCTTTATCTGGTTTATTACTGTGATGGTTTCAAAGGGTGTCTATGAATACTTTCTCTCGAAGTCATGCTTAAATTTGTCATGCGAACTTTTTTTTGCCTTCAATCAGATTATTTACGAAAATGCTGTAGATACGAGAATTTGTAAACTGGCCTTTTTGTGGAAGTTGTATTATACAAGATTTTGTCCCTATAAATTGAAAATTCAGCACAGGTAACGTGCATACATCAAATGCAGCTTACACGTCTCAAAAGGAAAAGAACTAACTTTGGTTACCTTTTTTATCTATTTAATTAAAACGCAAATTGTCTTTATTGAATTTCGAAAATTGGCAAAA
Source organism: Loripinus fragilis (assembly GCA_964019695.1). Lineage (NCBI taxonomy): Eukaryota > Metazoa > Mollusca > Bivalvia > Lucinida > Lucinidae > Loripinus > Loripinus fragilis. The sequence continues at coordinate 19,176,142 of OZ026525.1, forward strand.
TGTCGTATCTGCAATATCCGGTTACAAAATCTTGTATATTTTTTAAAAAGTATCACAATATGCTAAAAAATAAAAACTCTGCCAATGTATTACTTGTACCTGTTAAATAAACTTAAAATATGCTTTCAGTTTGAATCTCACAAGAATATAAGAAAACGCAAAATATCAAGAAAGTCTTTTGTTCTTCCTGTAAAATTTACAAAAGTGCATGTACGAGGTTTTGTAAACGAACCAACGATATATGTTGTATTATATATTTATTCTGTATTGTTCCTTCTTTTCTACATCGTGAATCGTAAGAAAAAGTCGTTCCTTTTTCTCCCAAAAGGAAGGGCCTTAGTTACGACGTATAATGTAAGGAACAACAGAATCAGTGATGGTTGCGTATACGCACAAACACGCAAAGGTTTAGGTATGCACCTGGTCACCTATATGAACCATGATACGGTACCTTTTCTACTAATAGTCCAATAAAAGGGCGGTTTGTCTGAGATGGAATTCATTGTGTCTTTATTTAGTAACGCTTGCACGATTTCGTTACTTTTCTTGAAGATCTTGGAGATCTTGTGCACTTTTCACTATATAAAGAATGGAATTTCCCATTCTTGTTAGGGGACATTATAAAGATACCGTAGAGAGGTACGATATACAGACGCTATTCATTATTATAGAAAGGTACGTGAAGTTATAAATATTTGATTGTGTTGAAATTGTACATGACAGGGCTATGGCGATTTGTGTTATTGCATTGAATCGCGATGTCTCTGGCATGTCACATTGTATTGAAATAATAAGTCACTCGTTTTCTATTTTGTTGTCTGTTTAATCGGCCAACATTCCGTGTACGAGTTCTATCGGGTGTTATCAATAACGTCCCATTTTTTTTGGCAAAAAAAGCGATTGTTACGCACTTGTGTATTAATCTACGCACATGCGTAGTGCCTGAAAATCTGGTGGGACCATTCTTGCGGCTATAGTAAAGCTGTCCGGATGGATTCGATGGGTTAGTTCGGCCAAAGGTAGTGGCAGGCCATGTCGGATCTGCACATAAAACTATTATGGTATGCTGGAAGATTTACCGGGGACCGATAGGTGAATAAACAATTTAAGCAGCTAAGTTTTAAGTTGTTGTGATTTATATTGCGTTGTTGGAAAGACGATTTAACTGCCAGTGATAGTCGACTTTCTGTAGCGACCTGTATGTGTCACATCGAGTTATATCTAACGCATATGAGAATAAGGGTTAGGTGCATACACTACAACACACTTACATAAATAGGGTGATAGCTGATAGGTATGTTTAGAGATTAGGTAGGTGGTTGTTCCACCAAAATACATGTAAAAATATTGTACGTTTTTACACGCATAAAACAGCAGAATGTTATCTCTCAATATTGATGTAAATATGTTTGACGAGGGGTCATAGTTAGCTGTTTACAACTGATACGTTATACAAGTACGAAATTAGCGCTCGGACAGGGTGATGTCCGACGTAAACGTCCAAACGTTACGTCGGCAGAACGCTGTTCAATGTTTTCCTGGAATTTTAAGCGAATTGATATCAGTATTTGTAAACCTCGAAACTATCTGGATTTCGTGACCTGAAAGGAAAAAAGGCCACGGATTCTTGTTATTTCGGCTGCAATAGCGTCTCAAACCAGGGTGACGTTACGACAGCGTACTGGAAATTTTTGTAACGTATGGGTTTGTCCGTTTGGCATAGGAGGTATTGTTTAGCGCTGACATAGGCCAGTCACTAAAAACACTTCTCTATTACATATTTTTAAGTGTGAATATTTAGAAGAGCCGATCCATAGGGTTAGGCTGTAATTTAAAAAAAATAAGACCACTGAAATTATTTTTATTTTTGTAAACTTGAAACGAACAACTCCATTATTGACGCAACAGAGTGATTCTGAGATTCTCAAAGTAGATTGTTTTTTGCAGAATCGTCTCTGATTTGTGTCCCCTCCTACGTTGGAGGCCGAATGTTGGTGAGCCACAAGATTTAACACCTGAGGGCACTTACTAGCTGTCCCCTCAGGCCATGAACAGCGTGGAATCTGGTCCCAATACTCGCGACCAGCTACGTAGACCAGATCGAGTTGTTAACCAACAGGCTGGAATGGTGATAAATAAACCTGACGTCCCAATATGGGGAGACGATCAGGAACCGTCGTATAAGAAGATCCACTTAAAATAAACTTGACATCTCCATACAAAAAGACGATCAAAGTATCTTATAGGAAATCCTATATAAATCATTTGACGTTCTGATACGAAAGAACGATCACAGCCATAATATCTTAGAGCCGATTGACTGGAAGTCAACAACGTGTGGCCAAGAAGATATAGTGTTCGCGAAACGCGTTTAACAACCAAAAGTACTTAACAACACGATACTTAAGTACCAAAGGGCCCATTTTTTTTCTTAGAGCTTAGATTGTATGTGAATCATATTCTTTACGTCTCTTATTTCTGACTAGTTGACGTACATCTAGAGCAGGACACTCTAAGATTGATTCTAATTGAAATGATCTTAGAGTGGCAACTTGCCCTAGTATAGGATGGTCAACTAGCCAGAAATAATAGCGTAGGTGGCGTCGTTGTATTATTGTATTGTCGATGTTTTTTTAGTACATAAAGTACTGAAAAGTTTTTATTAGTTGTGTGCATTATTTTTCCCTGGTAGCATCATCATCGCATAAAGGAATTTTCCAATAAGATTTTCCCTCTTCCTTCCTGACTGGCTTTATGTCGTAACAATCACTTCGACCGATCGAGGTCCTTATGACTGGTATATTTAAATCGAATTTTGCATACTTATACATTTTAACATTGTCAAGACACTAAGACACTGGTACAGTCAATTCTTTACAGATTAGCATGATTTTGAATGTACATATGAGCTGAAGCTTTGAAGAATTTTATCAGTGTCCATGGTGCAAGCATACTTGCAATTTAAACACATGTTTCTTTAGAGAAATTCAACCAGCTTATAGAATAAGACCAACAAGCTTAATCACCCTATTAGACATTTGAAAAGCCAATTCATCATTTAAACAGAAACATGTGTGAGTCCGTCCGTCCGTAGTCAGTAAGTGAAAATGCTCATAACTATTGACTAACATGGTATATTTTGATCCAATCATGTATTATTCTACAGGAGATGATCACTTTGCTTTCCACACATTCCTTCTGGCACTAATTAAATATATACGCTCAGCACGAGTCGTGCACATTAGAGTCAGTTGATTCTTGACAATTACATGTAATTAAATGTTAATACAAGTAACATACGAGACTCATGTTGAACGTGTGCTAATAAGTATTCCTGTGTCAGAAGGAAATGTTTGGAACCAAAATATTGGCCACCTTTAGAAGATTGACTGTGCTATCAGGGTTATTAGTTTTGTTCATTGTTTGTTGTTGCTCCCAATGTGATTTTGTGTCTGGTCCTTGTTTTGTTGTGCAGTGCTTTAGTTTCATTTCTAGTATTGTAATTATCTCACAGAGGAAGAGTGAGCTAGTTGCTTTGCTTTGCATTTTTTCTCTTGTAGCTATTGATGTTGTTTGTTTTGTTGCTTTATATCCAAGGCAATAGCTATGGTCATGGCGGGACGGTCATTTCCCCAAACCACACTTTATCCTGGGCAAGCTTGAACAAGCAGTTAATCACTACTCCGTGCACATAGTTTCATTTGTAACCTGGTTGATTCGGCGGAAGGGAGGAGGATGGCCGTAGAAATTATTTTACAATCATGTTGTGCTTCATTTCCTCTTGGTGCCGTGGGTTGGTCGGCTGTGATTAATGGTGGTATTTCCCGGCTATACTCACTTACTTTCTAATATTACTGTACAAAAGAACGTAAATATTTATACAATATATACTTCACACTGAAATTTGTTATGGGATACAAATAGCAAAGGCCTAACTAGAATATGGCCCCTGACATGAGATTTAATCAAGTGCAGACAATTCTAATATCCAAAGCAACCAGAATTGTCTTACTTATATGCATAGGTTTGGATCTCACCCATTAGTTTTAACACATGTTTTGGATGCTCAAAAGAACCGTCTCATTGAGTTATGTAGTCAGTTATGGCATTTTTATAGTTGTATTTGGATCCTCCCTTCCACTCATCAACTAAAAATACGTTTTCAATATTGGACCCTTCTGACAAAAATTTCTGGATCTGCGCATGCATTCAAACGATGGAAAGTCTAGCATAGAATGCCCCGTCACAGGAGTAGATCAGCCGTAATGTACTGCAATTTGGCTGGCTCTGTAATTATAATCTGTCAGCCTACCATCTGCACGAACTTGGTAAAAGTTTAATTCTCTGGCCTGAACAAACACAGTAGTAAGGAGTGATACTCATACATTTTTGTAAATCCACACGCACACATCTTCCAAGTGCATAACCCTGGCAGTGACATCTGTAAATAAGAATACAATGACAATCAATCGTTAACCCATTTAAGCCGAATAAGATTTCCATCTCTTATCAACTGGACCAGTCCATTTCAGTTTTAAGAGTTGTATTTTTCATTTTTATCCAAATTTAAATATAATATTCTGTAAGCAAACAGCGGAGACTCTGTGGTACTTGATTGTATCGATTCCTGATCTTTGCACCCTTACTTACTCTGATCAGACACCATGTTCTTTCTGTGGCGTCTGATCAGGGCCTGCAGTGTTTGCATATGTCCCACGAAAAGGACGCTAGGATTATATGGTTTAAGACTAATGATATATGATAATGTCGATAACACTACTGGTATAGCGGATTTCACAGGCCTTCCATACTTTTCCGGATTTATTTCGGGACTCGAGTCACATGAACTTATATCACATGACTATCTCAGCCAATCAATATTCGTCCCGTTACCACGAGGCCGATTAGCCATGTGCTCGAGGCTAGAATCAAAATACAAAAGTAAATTTTTTTATTGTAAGCAAAGGGGCTTGTATATATTGTATGCGAAAAGAGGATAAGTTGTAAGGGGCACTTAGCGCCTTTTGTATGTTTTTTTCTTACCTCAAAAACCAATTTTATGAATTTTCAAACAGCACGTACTTGTTTACATTCTGAGGTCAGTATTGAGATACGTGAAGTACAGCACCCGTGTCACTGACTGAGTCGATGTTCATGTAATCATTTTACCATTTGAAAAATGACTCAAACATCTCACCAAAAACATCAATGGCAGTGTGGCACCGAGCTATCAAGTCAATCTAGCGATAGAAATTCCTAATATAACCGAACATTACATAAACTCGCACGTTTTCACTTGTCAAACTTGAGTATCTGCAATGCTTATTTAAATATAGGTCACGTTGTTGGGATGTTTTATGAATGGCCAGATTGTTTCTATTCGGAGGACTCGGAACTACTGTAAGCCCAATGTTTACTGTCGTCGCCCTGGGCCCTGTCATCTGTTAAACTAACGGTACCGGGAGCCAACTCACGACAGTAAACATTGAAGGCATTATAAACGGTACGTGTCGGGAAAACCCAGTATGAAATAGGCTATACAAAATGTATAACCGCTAAATACTCACACGTTAGGACGATACAATATATCAGAAGGAGACCTATACTTTAGTATTGTCCGATTTTATTAACCTGACACAGGTGCATTTCACGGTTAGTGCACAAGATAGTTTTACCTTCCGTCGACTTTCGGTATTTACCGTACGTTTTACGAGAATTTCGCAAGTACTAATGCAGAAAATGAAACGTTTTGCATTGTACTACTGACTAGTCAAGTGGTTTTGGTACAGAGTTTACAACCAAAAGGTCCTGAGTTCGAGTCCACGTAAATTCTTATTTTTGTTTACCTCTTTATTTGATTCGTTTAACTTCATTATTATAAATGTACCACGACCTCTGAGTAATGTCTTTTGGATCATTTTATTCAAAAGGTTGATGCGTAACGCATACACTGAGCCAGTCTGTCTGGAACATCTACGTGCTTCAAAATAGAATAGTATACGTAATAAAACGCCTGAAACCCCTATTTCTAGATCCGTATATCAATTTTGTAAATGTAGTCACACTTCAAAGTTATTTGTTTATCTATACTTGCATTAGTTATTGTTTTTTTGTAGGAACCTCACCGAGAACGTTTACTGTAGGCTCGATATGTGAAGTTGAATCTCTGTGCTTTTGACATACTTTTTTTAAGTAATCGTAGATATTTAAAAAAAAAATCTGTTTTGCCTTAGTGCCAAGACTTGCTGCATACTTTTCTTCAGACGTTTTCCTACTGAACTTAAGTTCAAACAACTTGTATAGTGAATACATTTCAGCCATATGTTTTGGCTATAATATAGAAGTTTCGGACAGACTGGCTCATTTTACGCGTTGCGTTTCAACCTTTTGAAATAGAATGATCCAAAATTTCATTCCTCAGAGGTCGTGGTACATCTATAATAAATGAAATTAAACGAATCGAATAAATGTAATAAAACACACACACGTGGACTCGAATTCACGACCTTTTGGTTTTTAACTCTGTATCATAACCACTTGACTAGTCTGTAGGACGGTACAAAACGTTTCATTATCTGCATAAGTAATTTTCAAAATTACTGTAAAACTTACGGTAAATACCGAAAGTCGACGGAAGGTAAATATACCTTGTGCACTAACCGTGAAATTATGCACCTGTGTCAGGTTTATAAAATCGGAAAATACCGCTACTTATTCAGAAGAGACTCAAAATTACAGGGCTAAAACATAAACCGAGATCCCCTAACAATCACGAAGATTTCAAGCCAGCATATAATATTGGGCCATCATCGGCACGCCAGCGAAACGCCATTTATATGGCGTTTGGCTGGCGGGCCGATGATGGCCCGCCTGTAGTGGTATTTTGATCCTCCCTCCCCTCATCAACTAAAAAAACAAAACAAAACAAAAAAAAAAAACGTTGTCAAAATTGAACCCCTCTGACAAAACTTTCTGGATCCGCGCATGAGTATAATTATATCCTATTCCTTATTACATACAGACAATGAAGTAGGATTTGACTAAATCAGCAATAAATTCCTGAGAAAGATCTTGCTTAATCTCCGTCAACTCCACTAAAAATCTTTATAAGTTCTCATTTTCCAAATATAGGGAAAAATGACAAATATCACGTCTACCGAAATACCAAACACAGTCTAATAATATCTTTTTTTATATTACTGTCGGTATTTTTAAAATTGTTCACAAACATATCAATTTCTTTTATGGAAACATGGTAGTCCAGATTTGTACCTGTCGATTCCACAATAAACCAACAACATATAACTGGTCTCATTAACCATTTCAACACTACAGATCTGAAAAAGGCCTGAGCAAACAGTGCAGCTCCAGGTGAGATGACTTATAGGAGCCGTATCATCTGGATATACACTGTTTGCGTACTCACTTTGCTTTTTTCTCATCTCAATTTTTGTAGTTTTTTTCAGGTTTTGTCTAACACCCCTTTTAACAACACAATGTACTGTTCTACAATTTAAAGTGGAAGAGTTTACCTCACAACTTAGGGGTGAAGGCGTTGTGTCAAGCATTCGATGAATTTAATGATGTGTGAGATAAGCAACATGTTTGATAGAGTTTGGCACAAGGCCTCTGTTGATACTTTCGAACAACATGATCAACGCATAAACATCCGATGCCCACAATACTAATACTGTCAAACACTTAATAATATTAGCGACGTCAAAAGTTAAAAAACCCAGACATATTGTCGCAGCTTAACTTTGACGGTTTCTTATTTGCATGACCTTTTAAGAAATGTTCTTTACTCGTAGTAGGGGCTACTTTTGAAGAAAAGAATATGCTCCCAAAGAGTAGTCAAAAAGGGAGCATAATAGACCCTTTTAAGTAAGATATTTACTCGATGAGGAAACAGACACTAACTGCCGTGTTAAGTTGTCTTATTAATACAGGTACCAACATACTTTGGATGAGTATCCATTCATTGCTTGTTGTTGTGTAACTAATTTAAAACTGTTCTCTTTTTTATTTTGGGCGATTTTTATTTATATCCTAGATAGCGCCAAATTAAAATTACGGTAAAACCTACCTTAAGTGACCACCCCAAAAAGACCAAAAATTGTTTTACAAGACCAATTATCGCTTAATGCAGGTCAAAAGTATTGCAGAATGAGAGCATTCTGCAATTCTTTGGACCTGCATTAAGCTACCATCTGTCTTTAGGACCTTTGTTTTGTCTATTTGTGTGTGGCCCCTAAAGACAAATTTTACTGTACTGCCAAATATAAGTGTACAAATACTTACTTGTAGCGACAACTTCTCAAGCCATATCCCTCACAATTAGACTTATGTTGGTAACATGGTCCTCTGTTCAAGTAATCTTCCAAGAAAGTGTCACCAAATGCCATTACTGAGGATAGCAGCAGCATCCCCATCAACACAATTATTATAGGTTTGCCTTTGTACACGACCATGGTTTTAGACTTTGCACCTAAATAAAAGATATAGAACATTACAGTTTCTGGCTAATGAAAAATCGTGCTACAGATTTGGTATGCACTATTAATGTAGAGGCTATAAACGAGTAGACAGATGGCTGAGAATGGGTTTGCTCCCGCCTCTAGGGAATTTCGCAGACATATCCTATCTTGTAGAGAATTAAAAGCCGAGTCTTTTAAGACATGTTTGCACTCTGTGCGTTGGGGCGTAAGTCTGTAAGAGCCTGTAACATACGTTACTTTATCAAATTAAGAAAAAGTAAATTGAAAGTTTGGGCTACAAATTAAAGACATTAAAATATTCATTTTTTGAAATCATTCATATAGTCTGCATACTGGATATCTTAACTACGTATGACAGCCATTTGAACAAAATTGCAGCTTCCTAAGGTGTCATATGCGTTACATAAATCAGCTAAACCATTAAAATTTGCAAGTGTGGCTTACATCATTTACATTCACAATCTCTCTGTGTATTTTTGCAAAATGTTTTTAACCATGTCTGACTAGCTTATGCTATTGGCTAACAGAAAAATTAAAGTTTGTTTCTCTAGCTTAAATTTTTTTCTGGAAAAAGCAATTAAACAACCCAACCCATACCCAGTTTAAGGTGAAATGTTTGGTATTAAAACTGAAGTAAAAATAGTTAAAAAATATTTGAAGTTGATGAATGTGTTTCATTGTTTGGGATTTATTTGCTTATATGAAAAGACTCATAAATCTGCAAGTTTGTTGCAAAAATTTTTATATCAGAGGCTGTAACATATGTTACCTGATGTAATAAATGGGCAAGCTCATTGTTTTTATGTAAGATATGCCTAAAAATGTTTTAATCTCTTAGTAGGAATTTTGCAGACATATTCCTTCTTATAGTACAACTCAAGCTGCATAGAATAAGGGATGTTTGCAGTCTCTGCGTTGGGGTGTTAGTCTGAAACAGCGTGTTACATGAGTTACTATATCAAATAAAGGAAATGTAGTTTGAAAGTTTGAGCTAAAATTGTGAAAAAAACTTGCAGCTGTTGAATATTTCACATTAGTTTAGGGATTTTAATCAGGCTCGTATGATAAAGACTTATAGATCTGCTAGTTGGCACCAAGTTTTTTTAAGATCAGAGAGCGTTACATATGTTAGCATGTGAGTAAATCATCAAACAGTATTTTGACATCAAGCTGAGTAAGGGCCTGCTCCATCTCAATCCCCTTTGGAATTCTGCAGACATATTACATCTTATGTAACCATTCAAGGTGCATTTAATAAGAAATGTTTGCACTCTGTAAGTCTGGGCGTTAGGCTGTAACAGCTTGTTACATATGTTACTATATCAATTTTTGAGAATAAGAAATTTGAATGTTTGATCTACCAAAAGAATACATTAAAATTATCTAATAAATTGACATTCTTATAGTCTTTATACTAGATGTCTTTACTACATATGGAAGCTGTTTAACATTAATACAGCTAACTGTGGTGTTATGTGCGTTACATGAACCTAATTATAATTTAAAAGCTATATTTGTGGCTATCGTCATTTATTTAACAACTACTATGACTTGACTTCAAACTGTTTTATTAGATTTTACAAACAAACTCAATTGATGAATAGGAAAAACCAAGTTTGCTTTTCTATCTTAAATATATTGTCTTATAGGGGGTAATACACAGCCCTACTCCCAGTTTTACAGAGAAGCGAAGTTTGTTATTACCGTTTAAGTAAAACACATGCAAGCGATTACAGCGTGTGGATATTTTAAATTTTCTTAGTCTGTCTTGCTCATATATCTGCAAGATGTCATTAAGTTTAAGATCAGGACACTTAATGTGTACTTATATGTCTTTGTTGCCAAAACACTAGAAATTACATTCATTTCTGATTATCAAGCCCATGGACTGTTGTTACAGGTGTTATCAATGACCTTTTGGACACATTTCTATAATACTGTGCATATAATGCTAAATATAGAGCCACAAATAGAAAAGATAGTTTTACATTTGTACAAGAAAATACGATAAATTAAATGGTCCAAACTATTTCTCATCGATTTAACACTCATGTTAAACGTTTGTCGTTGTCTGCTTCTGTGGTAATCATTATTATCACACGCCTCCTTGCAACTAGTAGAATCATCACACAATATTTCAATCATTTTACTGTTATACAATTTTACCACCAGTCCACTTAAAATTGATGAGCCATTATCAACTTTCCAATTTTGCCATTCATGGCTTGGAACATTCGGAAACTGATATGAATTCCTAATAGTTGGCTCTTTGAGTATGTGTTTCAAGTGATACTCTGCAAGTAGGAGAAAGACTAAAGCTTTACAAGGAGGAAAACTATGCAATTAAAAGCAAAGAGTACATGGACTGATGTACCTTGGTATTTCTGTGATAAAGAATCATATCTTAGCTGGTTAACTTTTATAAATGTAGCCTTTCCATACATGCAACAAACATTTTTTCATCATATAATGTTTATCACTTATTATCTTTCCCCAAGCATTCAAAAACTTATTTGAAGCCTTAGTACTTCTGAAGTGCTGAATTTGAGGTAACTCTTTACCTTCAGATAAACGAACTAGATGTATCACAGCAGGTAAAGCAATGAAATGCAGGATGAACAGAGCGCAACTTAGACCCTTTCAACTCAATGATTCACTAAGTTTCTAAGATAAAAGCGCTTATTAAAGGACGTAACATATATAACTCGTCATAATAAATGAGCAAGGGCATTGTCGTGACATCCTTTTTGATTACACAGTCAGAGGCAAGTGTTTTTAATTTTAGTGTTTTCAATGGATCATGAACTGAGGCACCTTATCAGCTTGTTTACTCTGTATAAATCTTCAATAGAGCATAATATAGAACTGCTGGTTATCCTATTCTACCTGTAGTCCATTTTCCTTCTTTTAAATGCAACAGCTAATGATATGCCTGCAAATACTGTGAAATCATAGGTTTTATTTTAAGACTTGCTTCAATGTACTGACATAAAAGAAACAACAACCTGCAAACATTATTGATGGCAATGTCCAACTTCATGTTCTTTCTCATATACCAGATAACTTTCAAGGTGTAACAGAAATTGTTTCAGACGGTCTGCCAAAACCATCAAGAGTCAATATTGTAACTGAAGAAAACTTATAAAGTTCTTTGGGCGCAGCAAAATACTATTGATCTAAGACCTGAGGACTTAAGCACCAAAAGACTGGATAGGTTCCATGGCAAATGATGCAAAAAAGCAGCCTATCAAATTCCTGTTTGACCAATGTCAGAAATCTTAAAGTATTCTTAGAGGTACACGGTAGAGACATAGATTTTGCAAAATCAGAGCAAAGTTATTATTTGACTAGCAAGGATGCAGAGTTAGCTGCAGTAAGATTGCTTTTGCCACTTCACAGGAAGAGACATATACCAGACTCATACTCCTTTGTATGCATAAATGTGAAATGGCATTAAACCCATATTTAATCAGGTGTTTGATCCCACGACACTGACATGCTGTTTCTGCTTTTGAAGAATGCTAAGGATTCAAGTTATAGCTGAGTCAATTTGTTTGACGCTGGCACTGGCCACACATCAAAAGAAAATTAAGTATTTTGATGGCAAAAGAGGAAGACCACATGAAATGCTTATAAGTGATGTTTGTCACAATTACCAATTTTAAAAAGTAATCTTTATTTATGTACTAAATATAACACCATAGGAAGCTGTATATTTGTTAAAAAACACTTTCTCATGTATCAAAGGTATTCAGCTTGCAAACTACATGAATAATTCAAATAAATAGATAGTTTTATGTCTTCTTTCTGTTTCTCAGACTTTCAATTCATTTATTTTTAAATTGATATGGTAACATACGTATCATACCATTACAGGCTAACCCCCAGTTAATAGAGTGCAAACACATTTTATTTGATGCAGCTTGAATTATTCTTTAAGGTAGGATATGTCTGCACAATTCCCAAAGGGATGGAGAGGAACAGGATTGTACTCAGTTTGCAGTCCTAATACTATGCCATGATTCTACTGGTTGTGATGAAATGGGTGATTATTTTGCCATAGTAGAGACACAATGATAGAAATTGTGAGGTTGACTTGAATAAAGATTGTTTTTAAATAATTTTATTTAATAGGAATATTTATTAAATTGTGACATTTAAATGAGAACTATTATTTTCTATCTCTTTGTCTATATATTTTGATATTATAGGCATTAGGAATTATGTGATAAAAAGATTATATATAACATAGGTAACTCAATTCCATGGGCTTGTTATCAGCAATGACTGTAATTACTAAGACTAAGGCACCAGAGGCTAGAGATTAATAGGAAAACATGTGAAAAATGGTATTTTTTCTGAACTATCATCTCTTATTTCCAAGACAATTTCCTTGCTCATTTATTATGCCATGTAACATACGTTACATACTTTAATAAGTGCTCTGAACCTGATGTCAAACTTGCAAATGTATGATTCTTTATTGCATTAGCAAGACAGTGCCAAAAACGTAAGATATCTAAGAGTGTCAAATATTTTCATATATATTCTTCAATAATAGATACCAAAATTGGATACTTAAAATTAGGGGTAGGGTTGTTTAATAGCTCATATAAAACAATGTATTTGAGATAGAAAAGCAAACTTTGTTTTTTCTATTAGTCAAATGAGTATTTTAGTAAAGTAAGATTAAAAATACTTGCAAAAATACACAAATCGTCTGTAAAATTAAATGATGTTAGTCACGATTTCAACTTTCAAAGGGAAATTTAATCTATGTAACGCATATAACACCATTGAAGGCTGTATTTTTATTTAAAATGCTGCTTTTATTTAGCTTAGGCATCCAGCTTGCAAACTACATCTGAAATTTGAATAATTAGATGGTTTAATGTCTTCTTTCTGTAGCTCAAACTTTCATTTTGATTTTTTTTCCTTAGTTTGTTAAAGTAACATATGTAACAGGCTGTCAGAGACTAACGCCCCAGAGCACATAGTGCAAACATCTCTTAAAAAAGTGCGGCTTGAAATTCTCTTCAAGATAGGATATGTCTGCAAAATTCCTTAGGGGGGGGGGGGGAGCAGGACCTTTTTTAGCTCGAAGTCTAGAGGTAAACACCAAAGAAACACATGTTTTAATAAAGGATATATACGTGCTGTTATAAAACGCACATAGTGTTATTAAACCTTTGGATACTAATGGATTATTCCTTTCTGGTTTGATACAATTTACTTGGGATAACCCATTGTACATATCAAGGGGTGTCAGGGGTGTCAGGTTATAATTTTTTAAAAAAAAATACATTCTTTTGTCTGAAAATCTTTTTTTTAATTTTACAAACAGTGTTGACCCTGATGAAATGCCGCAAAATGCGGCATTTCATCTGGGTCTCCACTGCGTTTAGGGATCCACTGCGTTTAAGGGTTTCCCATATACAGAGAGTTAAGTGGCTTACGAGGTCATCGCAAAGTTAAGTATTGATATTTTAGGATGCGAAGAATAACGTTTCGAACTTATTAAAATCAAAACAGTTTAATTTTTATATGGATCACTATGCTATATTATACAATTATTGACTTCAATGAGGTAGCCATAAGGGTTATCTACCCGAAAAAGTGATAATTCACAGAGACCGCTAGGCGGAGGTGAATATCACTTTTAAGGGTAGATAAATCCTTATGTATACCGAAATTGAAGTCAAAAACTGTTTTTTATATGACTTTTCATTTAAGAATGAAAATTTTGCTACTTTCACTTTTGTTGTTATAGACACTTTCAACCATCTATCTAAGACATCTAAGGACTTTCTCACAAGTTTTAGCAACTTTTATTAAAATATCATAATTCAGTAGTTTGCCTTTTCAAATGTATATAAAATGTTATCATAAAACTGTTTTACAGTTTGTTTATTCAAACAAATATAAATAAGCAAACAAAACAAAACTAAACTGTTGTAAAAATTCATGAAAGTCTTTAATTTACCTGTTGGGAGGTGAAACAGCAAATCATGTCAATTTCATGCAGCACATGCTAGTTTCACACTCATTATGCTATTTTTAGCTCTCCAGAGGGTAATATTGCAGAAGTGTCAAAAATATTAACTTCTGGAAACTAGTTCCAGCTGGTTTTCATGCAATATTAACTTGTGGACTGGTTTAGACCAGTTTCCAGGTAGACATAGAGATTTATGAAGACAAATTAAGCCAATCAGGAGACAGGATTCTCTCCAGTCATATAATAATATACAATTATTGACTTCAATGAGGTAGACATAAGGATTTATCTATCCGAAAAAGTGATAATTCACCGAGGCCGCTAGGCCGAGGTGAATATCACTTTTAAGGGTAGATAAATCCTTATGTCTACCGAAATTGAAGTCAATAACTGTTTTGTTATATGACTTTTCATTTAAGAATGAAAATTTTGCTACAAGAAGACATGTTCAACCTTCAGTCTAAGACATCTAAGGACTTTCTCACAAGTTTAAGCAACTGTTATTAAAATATCTTAATGTAGTGTTTTGCATTTTCAAATGCATATTAATTCTCTTAATGGGGAATGTAAAACGTTATCATTGAACTGTTTTTACAGTTTGGTTATTCAAACAAAGATAAATAAGCAAACAAAACAAAACAAAACTATTGTAAAAGTTCATAAAAAGTCTTTAATTTACCTGCTGGGAGGTAAAACAGTAAATCTTGTCAATTTCATGCAGCACATGCTAGTTTCATACTCATCATGCTATTTTTAGCTCTCTGGAGGGTAATATTGCAGAAGTGTCAAAAATATTAACTTCTGGAATCTAGTTCCAGCTGGTTTTTATACAATATTAACTTGTGGACCGGTTGAGACCAGTTTCCATGTAGACATAGAGATTTACGAAGATAAATTGGGCCAATCAGGAGACAGGATTCTCTCTAGTCATATAACAATTGACTATACGTGCTGCAGTGTTCCAGGTAAATTATAAGACTTCTTCTAATACATTGCCTTGAAAAACCTTGAAGACAGGTATTCTCGCGTCGATGCCTCTATTTTGTACATTTTTTGTGATACAGGCAAAGCATTAGAACTGAATATGTCAGTTAAAGGTAGGTCCAAAAGTAGATGGTGAAATTAAATACAGACACTCAAAATACTTGTCTTCATACATTTCCCAGGAAGGGGTTGGTTCGTTAGTATGGGCTTGGAGCATAGACACAATTAAATTAATTGGGCGCGACGCGAGAAAACCTGTCATCGGGGGTTTGCAAACAACAAAGGCGCAGACCAGCCTGCGCATTCGCGCAGTCTGATCAGCGCCTTTGTTATTCGCTTATTGGAAAGTATCATATATAGACTTGCTACGAGCGAAATTTCATTTCTCTAGCTAGTCTCTGTAGCTGACCAGGCTTGTTTGAATCCCACTTTGTCGGAAACCCCGAAGACAGTTTTTTTTCGCGACATGGCCCATTTCAGAAAATTTGCTACTCACAGAATAGAATGGCAATCACTTATATCTACTAGATCTTCTGTCGGTTAAACATGCAGAAGTGATTAGAAAATTAATTTGGATTTTTGTATTGCGTCTGTCCTTCCGAGGTCCGGACGGAATCAAATCTTACCGAAAAGAGATCAAATTATATGGTCCCCGTCGCAAGAAAACCTCTTCGGGGTTTGCAACCAGGCAGACTCAATCAAGCATACTCAGCTACAGAGACTAGTTAACACAGTGTAATATTGCATGTAGCAGGTTTAGCTATTATGGTCTCCAAGGAGCGACTAACCAAGGCGCTGATCAGACTGAGCGGATGCGACCTGGCCTGCGACTTTGTTGTTCGCATGAACAGACAGATGTGCATTTTGATATACCTGGTAACATGATATGAATAAGATTACTGACACTACATTCTGTGCATAACCGGCGATAGTCTTAAACCACTGAAGCCTAGAATTCCACAAATGGAGTATCGGCAAACAATCTAGACTTGGATGAGATACCAACTAACGTGATTTCTAGTCAGGATCTGTAGTATTTGGCATCACGAAAACAATTCTGTATAAATCGTCCCCATGCTTGCACCTTATTAGATAGAGCTGAGGTATGGGTAGAGAAATTACATAACTAGCTTATTGCTAATCTACATTAATTTGGGGATTTTCCCAAAAGACGTTTGTGTGAGTACTCATTGAACGCGTCTTGAGAGACGCTTCCAATTAGTACCAGAACAAATCTTTTTGGAGAAACCAGTAAATATATGCTTTTTATAATTAGTACCAGGGTCTTTGTATTTTCATGGAATGTGACCGTAGTGTGTTATATGAGACCAATATCAATCCGAACATTATACAAAGTAAGTCAAGGCTTTGTGATGGACTGTGTAATACTCGTATGATATTCTATACTGAGCCGAAGGATGACAAAACAGCGAAATGGCACGTGCATCTAGTAAAATCTAAGATAAAACCAACGTAGGTAACTAGCCAGTCTAATTTGATGTAGCGATCTTAGATTATGACGCATGCGCGCACCCAGAAAGTTTGTCAGAGGGGGTCCAAATTTGACTACATTTTAGTTGATGAGGGTGGAGGGGATCAAAATACCACTATAAGTGGGCCATCATTGTCCCGCCAGCGAAACGCCATTTAAATGGCGTTTCGCTGGTATGCCGATGATGGCCCAGCATTAAATGCTGGCTTGGTAGCTTTGTGATTTTCAGGGGATCCGGTACAGTATTGTTAAGAAACCCTATATTTTGGTTATTTTTCCCCCATCTGGATCCACTCATGTGACTTCTCAAATGAACAGGTTAAAACGGTCAGGAAATACCAATGTCACAATTGTAGAGATCTCAAATCCCAACCTATGGAACCCAAAGGAAGGACCAGTATAGCACAAACCAAGACTAAACTTGTACATTAACCATCAGCGTAAGTATAAATACAAGTACGTACAGCAAATCAGGACGCCCTCTCTACACCAGGGACATGATTGTCAAACAACAACCACCAAGAACTGCATAACAAAAGCAGCACGAAACACAAATCGTCCACACAAAATGGGAGCAACAACTTACACTGATTTAACCCTTAATGCGCCAATCGCAACAAAGGTCGTCTGCTTTTTTCGTCTGCTGAAATGCTAAAGAAGCCTCTATGGCAAACAGTGTTGATCCTATAGGAGCAGTCTGTTCTGGGTCCACACTGTTCGCTTCTATACTTAATTCGTCAATAAAGCTAGGCAATTATTTGCAGCAGACGACATTTTCAGATGCATATTTTTCTTGGCGCTATAAGGGTTAACGGTAACAGAGTCAAAGCCGCAGAGTGGAAGCAGACAATGATGGGGAGGGGGTAATTCATTTAACTGATCAAATCTTCGCCTTAGATTTTTTTCTTCGAACAAATAATCTTTAAGCTCTCATAGAGGATTACCGACTTAAGTCCGTTCTAAGTCGGTCCGTTCAAAGGCAGTGGTTCTGTTGTTTTGATGCTTCTTTTTATCATTGTTGATCCAATTGTATTTAAGTGTTTGGACTTTGTTTTTTCGTGTAGTATTTAATGTCTTTTCTAGTTATGCAATCTTCTCGCTGAGGAAGAGAGAGCTGCTGGTTGTTTTTCTCTTCTTTGGTTGTCTACTTGGTATCGTGTGGCTGTTAGTATTTTGAATATCCTCTTCGCGTTGCCGTAGGCTGCATTGGCGTAGCTCCCAATACACAGTAACACACATGCGTAATAAAATAGTTACATTCAAGGGAGTTCACCGAATGTGGTAATTGTGATTTTCCATACCATAAGGAACTGCTCTTAAAGGGAAGAATTTGCTCTCTCTGGGGAGCAAATTCTTTCCTTTAAGAGAAGTTCCAATTTTTGAAAAGGGAGGCAATTGAAGAGAATCACTGCTTGATCCAGTAGTCTCCTTTTGATGTGAATAACGACTTTATCAGCGTTCTGGCTACGCAATTGGGCTGATTGTGGTATTTCTTGGTCATAATCACTTCTTCTATGACCACAAAGTATATCTTCACTTTTTTGTAGCATCTTGTTTGTCTATACGATTTCTTTACTTTCTATACCATGTTACTTTATTATCAAATCTAAGAATGACAAACTCAATTAACTTTGAAGAGAGGGAGAGAGAGTTCACTTTATTTTCTTCCAATAAAAGCGTGTGCTTCACTTCTGAACAAACGGGAAATAAAATGTGGTTTTTCTGAAAGGTTTTGTTGCAGATATGTTTTTGTTTTATAATAAGAGATACCTTATAAATAAACAAATTGATATAAGTATAGCTTTTAACTCCACCTCCAGATATTTGGATGACTTACTTAATATTGACGATCCTTATTTTGAACAAATGGCAGGTCAGATACACTGAAGGACGTTAAAAACGCAAAAATCGAAACTCGTAGTATCAATTAACTTGTAATATATCAATTTTATTGATCTTTGGCAAAATATGAGCATCAATATGTCAGCAAAACATGTCTTAAATGTATGCCAAAATAATAAATGATGCTAGAGCAACAGTCTCCCTCAGATTCTGAAGTTGCAATATGAAATTTGTCTAGAAATTGGACACGATTTAAAGTTATTGTGATCAAATATTTTTTTATTAAAAAGCATAAACAAATTACCCTTGGAGCCCTACTTAAGTCTGACATTGACAGCAGCCAGCCGGAACGGATATCGTCGACGTAAATATCGTCAATACACAATCAACGTAAGATGCCGTCTTAACGCCAGTCGCCATTATTGGTTGCCAAGATCTGCGTCGATCTTTAACTGTCCCAGTAGCCTGGTGATGACATCTGAGGCGCTATATAGTTGACGGATGGCAATTATTATATCTGGCAACGCCAGAAACACGCATCCCGGCTTTTAACATATCAAAATGCGCCAGATTATTCATGTTCAGACAAACGTGGCATGAATAATAAAGATATAAAACTAAAGCTGCTGTGCTTTTTATACATGCATACTTACAAGCAACATGAGAAATGATAAAACATTTTGCATCATCAACTCATGGGGACGCCACGTGCAAAACATAGTTCACCAGTGATTTGTAGCTGGTGGTGGCCAGTGTCTTTAAAAACACCTGTATTTGGTACAGATAGAAGCAGAGTGTCGCTACCATCCGTTTTTATCTGTAAAAGAAGGCTAAATGTGCAATGGATGTAATAAAACATTATTATTTTTATTTTTTTGCGTTTTTAAAGTCCTTCTGTGTACATCCTACTGAACTTCAGTTAAAGAAGGCAAACTCTTCTGATACTGAAGCTTCATTTTTGGACTAGAACTTTTTCCTAACAAATGTCATGCTTTCTTCTAAGATTTATGATAAACGGGATGATTTTAGTTCTGAAATAGTGATATTTCCCATTTCATGGTGGAGATATTTCTCGCTCCTCTTCCTATGGTGTATATATTTCTCAGCTTATTCGTTTTGCAAGAGTGTAAGTAAGTAAGTAAGTAAGTAAAGACTTTATTTATAGAGGGTGACAAGATTTAGCTTATACAAAAATACAATCAAGTACATGTAGTAACTAATCTTCCATGAGGCCCTCAGTATCTGTATGGACATGTATACACATATACAAGTTAACAACAGTACATTTGAAAATATACATTAGAGTTATCAAAAGATAACTGACAAATTATCTACACTAAAAATTAACTTTGCACAAATTAAATGTATGGTAAGTCGGTACAAGATAGTTACCAACTATTATTGAGAATTGTCACAATCACAAGTACCTACTTGTGTCGTCTGCTGATAACTTTTGCAAACCGTTTGGATCCAGATCCGGCCTAACAAAATATCAACCCGATCTGGATCCAAGCTGTTTGATACTTGCAAGAAAATTTCTAAAAACGACCCTGAAAGAAAATCAGCAGACAACGAAAGAGCATGACAATTGCCCTGTGGGTGTTAAGCGACTTAGTGTATCTTTATCTTAGTGTGGTCTAATGATTATCGCTTCAACAACAAAAACCTATTCTTGACTGCGATATAACTTGGATGTCATGCCTGGTTTTAAACCAAATCACGGTTTTAGCTATGGCTTTTCTACAATCGCACGACGGTGGGTCATGCCTCAGACTCCATGACGGCTCTGACGTAAAGCTTTAATCGGTGGGTTGGTGCCTGAAGCTTATCTGTAGCTGGAACCACCGTGCCTCAACTTGAGGTTTTCGTTAGCTCTGATAATCTGTGAGTCGTGAGCCCTTTTCTTTGTTTCATCATAGTGTGTTAATTTGATTAAATTGTTTCTCCATGATGATACATTGCAATAGTTAGAAGGCTTCCATCCGAGCTGAACATTTCTGGTTTTTCAACAACAGCAGAATCTAGGGCAAATATTTGGTACCAGTAAAATGCATTTAAGCCCCGCAGGTGGCTTAGGTTGCTGTCCGTTCTAAGGCGGTGGTTCTGGTGTTGTTGACTTGTTGTTTATAGTAACTCCAATTGTGGGAGTCTGTAACTGTTCTATGTTTTGTTGTACGTTACTTTATGTCCATTCTAGTTTTGCGATCATCTTGATGGGGATGAGAGAGCTGGTTGCTTTGCTTACTTTTTCTTCCTGGTGTCTTGTGCTTGCTGTGTGGCGGTTCCTCGCGGTACCATGTTTTTTTGCAGTTTGTGATTATGGTATTTACTGATCATAATCACTTAATATTTTTGCAATCATCTTGAAGAGGAAGGTTGCTTTGCTTTTATTGTCTGCCGGGTGTCTTGTTACTGTAAGTATTCTGTGACTCTTTCGCACGGTGCCGTGGGTTGTCTGCGGTGTGCGATTGTTGCATTTCCTGATCATACTCGCTTACTTTTTGCAATCGTGTTTGTGTCGTCTCTAGATTGACACTCATCTAGCTAAGATTAATCCTATAAAAAAACAGATACCCATAGACGGGTACTTTGGCAATCAGTGAATATCTAGCTAAGGTTAATCCTTTGAAAACCAGAAACCCCTAAACGGGTACTTTGGCAAACAATGAAGACAGTGTTTGCTAATATAAAATTAAATTTTAAAGATGGAAATGCAATATTGTTGGAGAATTATAGTCTGCGACCCCTCAATATATACAATGGAGCATCCTAACATACCTGTATCAAACTATATTAGTTACCTCTCATAGTAAATGCATTGTTGCACGTTGCCTGGTAAACTTTGTCTATCTCACGGCACATGTGCCTTTATCAGGTCATAATGGCATTGTACTTTTTTAATGACGTCGCTAATGACGCTGAATCAATACACAATTCTATAATTACGTCATAATCGCTAGTTTGAAGAGTGAAACAATGGGTTAACTGATAAATAGAATACCAGGTTTGTGTCTTTTGATATCAATTTTACCAGGCTCGGCTTTGAGGTAAACGCAAAACGCAACAATAAACATGTTTTAACTCTTTCAGAATTAAGTGTCATCTTAAAACATTCAGGCCGACATATGGTCCTTTCACGTTTAGAAACTCTTTCTATATCCTCACTTTGTAATTTGGGTACTGAGGCTAATAAATTCTATGATAGAGCTCATCGACCTTATGATGCAGCACTTCTTACCTCGTGTAACACTCAACATTCTCTTCGGCCATATAAAGACTCCAAAATTAATCATATCAGGCATTCTATCAAAATTCAATTTGTCAACAAGGGGATTGAATTAATTAATTTTCCCAGTATATTCAAAGATAAATCTGTTATCTCTTCTATCCCTACTTAGTTTGAAAATAAGGAATCACCTATGATTTGTAATAAATATAATAAACCTACTTGCAGTACTGTTTTAAAGAGACTAACTCTGCAACTATGAACATTTTCGAAAAATTTTATTCTTTTTTATATCATTTGTAGAAGCAGAATTAAGTTAAGTTTTCACAATAAATCTGTTCACTATAGCTAAAAACTGCTTGGAAAAGTAAATTATCTTATAATAACAGGTGTTTTTTTCTCTTGTTGGTAATTATTTGCGTCCCTCCAATAATTATAAGCAGTCAAGTTTTAACATAAATGCTGTTGTTTTGATACTGATAATTTGTAAAGATTAACGAAATTGGTAAAATGTATACCTGAATTTTAGTTTTTTACTGTGTTCTTGAAAAATAGAAACATTATTTCAAAAATTAAAAGATCAAAAGTTACAGAATGTGCAGCTTTAACTATAACAAATTAGTAACAGAACTTGATATTGAAAATTCTATTCCTGACTCTTGAGATTGTAAAGACTCTAAGTATTGCTATCAACCCGCTGGTCATATAGTCACAGGGGATTTAAGAATCATAACTGATTTAAGAACTCAGTCTTTTATATGTAAGGGACCTAAATATAGGTTTCCTTTGCCAATAGACTTCAAATCATGTCGTGAGGAAAATGCAGGAGCCTTACAATAATTTTTTAATCGCTGGTGTAAACGAGAGCATGTAGAGTCTAATGCCTTAAATAGTTGGAAACTAAATATTTTAAGATTATTGATGGTAGAATTTCATTTTATTGCAACAATTTAGAGCTTCTACCACATAAATCTAAATTCACTTTTAGACATTTGAAGAAAGGGATCCAGGAATTCCATATGAGGTTTGTTTTGACCCCCGCAGATAAGGCTGCTAACAATTTTGTGGTCATTTGAAAAAAGGTACTATAATAACACCCTAAAGTAAGACCTTAGCACTGCAAAAACATACGAGCATAACAGAATTGATGAGACGTCTATCGTTGATAGGCATCGATGCCATATGGCAGCTAAATTTGGGTTGTTTGTTTATGAGGACCATAGCAAGCTGGACCCACTGTGGCTCAACTTGAGGTTTTCTTTAGCTCTGACTATCTGTGAGTCATGAGCCCTTTTCTTTGTTTCACCATGGTGTAGTATTTTGATTAGAGTGTTTTTCCATGATGATATATTGCATTAGTTAGATGGCCTCCATGCGAGCTGAACATTTCTTGTACTTCAACAACAGCAGAATCTAGGGCGAAGATTTGGTACCAGTAAAATGCATTTAAGCCCCCCGGTGGCTTAGGCTGCTGTCCGTTCTAAGGCGGTGGTTCTGTTGTTGTTGACTTTTTGTTTATTGTAACTCCCATTGTGGAAGTCTGTAATTGTTCTATGTTTTGTTGTACGTTACTTTATGTCCATTCTAGTATTGCAATCATCTTGATGGGGAAGAGAGAGAGCTGATTGCTTTGCTTAATTTGTCTTCCTGGTGTCTCGTGATGGTTGAGCGGCTCTTCCTCGCGGTGCCACGGGGTTGTCTGCAGTTTGTGATTGTGGTGTTTCCTGATCATACTCATTTACTATTTTTCATACGTTATACTGGTTACCTAAGCTTCATAAACGACCCTATAAGTCGCATTGTATTGCTTTTCTGGTGCATGTATAACTACTGAGTTGTCTATTCGTTTGACTTCTTGCCTCACTGCGATTAAAAACCATGTCATTAAATATTGCACAGCAGTTTATGAAAGGAATGGTAAAAATTATTTTGTTCTATTAAAAATGCTGGTGAAATTCCTAATAAATGGAAGTCTAGAGGTTTTCTAGCATCTGGTTTGTCTAGATATGATTTATCTACTCTCTATATTACATTGCCTCATAATATAATCAAAGAAAAACTCACAGAATTAATTGAACAAACATTAACAGAGAGGGCTCACTTTATTTGGCTTATAATGATAAGAATGCATTTTTTACTTCTGAACAACCTAAACGATATAAATTGTGGTCATGTCAGAAAGTGTGTGATGCTCGCCATTATCTTTTGGACAATATATTTATAAGATTTGGCTCGAGATTATATAGACAAATTGTAGGCATTTCAATGGATACTAATCATCTTGTTGCAGATTTGTTTTTGTTTTGTTATGAGAGAGACTTTATGTTGTCTCTGTCAGACAATAACCAAACTGATATTATTTAAGCGTTTAACTCCACCTCCAGATATTCAGATGACTTACTTAATATTGATAAGCCTTATTTTGAACAAATGGTAGGTCAGATATATCCAACTGAACTTCAGTTAAAGAAGGCAAACTCTTCTGATACTGAAGCTATATTTTTGGACTTGAACTTGTCAATAACAAATGGCATAGTTTCTTCTAAAATTTATGATAAACGGGATGATTTTAATATTGAAATAGTAAATTTCCCATTTCTTGATGGAGATGTTCCTCCCTCCCCTTCCTATGGTGTATAGATTTCTCAGCTTATTCGTTTTGCTAGAGTATGTTCTAATGTTGATGACTTCAACAACAGAAATTTGTTTTAACTGCTAAGTTATTAAAACAAGGTTATAGATATCATAAAATTCGAAAAACATTTTTTTTTAAATTCTACCATAGACACCATAGAGTTAATTGTTAAATACAACACTAAGTTAAAACCTCTTATGCAACAAGGCATATCAGAACCTACATTTTATGGTGATTTAGTTTATAAATTCAAACGAATTGTTGGAAAATCTAATTTTAGTGATCAATTCAAAAATATTGTAAAGCGTTATATAAGGGTTTGATATAACTTGGATATTATGCAACAGTCGACATGCCTGGTTTTAAACCCAATCACCGTTTATAGCTGAGGTTTCCTCTTTAATTGCAGGACGGTGGGTCAGGCCTCAGACTCCATAACGGCTCTGACGTAAAGCTTTAATCGGTGGGTTGGTGCCTGATGCTTATCTGTAGCTGAACCCACCGTGGCTCAACTTGAGTTGTCTTTAGCTCTGACTATCTGTGAGTCATGAGCCCTTTTGTTTGTTTCATCATGGTTTATTAATATGATTAGAGTGTTTCTCCATGATGATACATTTCATTAGTTAGAAGGCCTCCATGCGAGCTGAACATTTCTTATACTTCAGCAACAGCAGAATCTAAGGCAAAGATTTAGTGCCAGTATAGTGCATTTAGGCACCCCGGTGGCTTAGGCTGCTGTCCGTTCTAAGGCGGTGGTTCTGTTGTTGTTGACTTTTTGTTTATTGTTACTCCCATCGTGGGAGTCTGTAAGTGTCCTATGTTTTGTTGTACGTTACTTTATGTCCATTCTAGTATTGCAATCATCTCGATGGGGAAGAGAGAGCTGGTTGATTTGCTTAATTTGTTGTCCTGGTGTCTCGTGATGGTTGAGTGGCTCTTCGTCGCGGTGCCATGGGGTTGTCTGTGGTTTGTGATTGTGGTATTTCCTGATCATACTCACCTACTTTTTTGAGAACGCTTGTTGAATCGCACGGCAAGCCTCGAGATGTCAACAAGTATTCTCAAAGTCTTGACTGGTAAACTTGATATCAAAAGACACTCACCTTTTATTCGCTATTTATGGAAATTCCAATTGTCTTTAAAGGGCTATGAAGACTGGCTGTTTTGCTTATTACGTTTTGTTTGTGCCTGTATGTGTCTGTTTTCTAGTGTTTCTTCTCTTGTTGTAATAGTTTGAACTGTGATGGTGGCTTTTCCTGACCCAAATTTACACAATAACAGAAAACCAGGATGATTGTTTAACATACACTAATAAAGCCACGGCCAGTTGTCACTTAAAGAAACCTTAGATTGCGAAAAGTCTGATTACAACGATCGTTTTTGAAAAAAAAATAAATAAAAGGCGCCATTGTACACGTTTTATCCTGCTGCTGTCCGTTTTAAGGCGGTGATTCTGCTGTTGTTTATTCATTTGTTATTGTTACTTCCATTGTTTTTGGGGGTCAGGAAAATTGTTTTGTTTTACAGTACTTTGTGTCGTTTGTAGTTTTAAAGTCATCACGCTGGGGAAGAGAGAGCCGATAGTTTAACTTTTGTTGAGTTCTGAATGTAATGTCTCTGTTATCGTTATTTTACTCTTACTCGTAGTGCCGTGGGTTGATCTGTTGTATCTGATTGTGGAATTTCCTGGTCATACTCACTTAATCTTCAACAAATGTCGCGAAGAAATTGCTGGGGCCTTACAATAATTTTGTAATCGATGGTACAAGCGAGCGCTTGTTGAATAAAATCATTTTATAGCAATAATTTAGATCTTTTCCGGCCTAAACCTTAATTCACTTTTAGTATTTTTGAAGGAAGGGGTCCTGGAATTCCATACACATTTTGTTTTAGCGCCTGCAGATACGTTGTCACTTTCCCATTGGTATCCTGGGTCAGGAGTGGTGCTTGATTGTATCGATTCCTGATCTTTGCCCTCTTTCTTACTTTGCTAACAATGTTGTGGTTGTTTGAAAAAATAAATCATTACATGTGACGCCTTAAAGCAAGAAGTTAGCACTGCTAAAACATACATCATAACTTGCTTGATGAGAGGTCTGTCGTTTATAGGCATAGGTGCCATATAGCTGCTAAGTTTGATGTTTTTGTTGATGATGATCATATAAAGCTTCCTTTGTTATTCTTGTTACGCAAGCTTCATAAAAGACCCTATAAGTCACGTGTGATTGCTAATTCTTGTTCATGTACTAATACTTAGTTGTCTATACTTTTGACTTATCGCCTCAGTGCGATTAAAAACCATGTTATTAAATATTGTGAAACACTTTACGTAAGAAATGATAAAAATCTATTTCTGTCTATTAAACATCTGACAAGTGAGATTCTTAATAAATTAAAATCTAAAGTTTTCTTGCATCTAGTTTGTCTACATATGATTTATTAGCTCTCTATACTACTTTGCCTCAAAATCTAATAAAAAAAACCTGCCTAAATTAATTGACAAACTTTTAACAGAAATGGTTCACTTTATTTGGCTTGTAATGAGAAACGCGTTTTTTCTTCTTTGAACAACCAAAAAGATATAATTTGTGGTCATATCAGAAAATGTGTGATGTTCTCCATTATCTTTTGGCCAATATATTTGTGAGATTTGGCTCGTAATCGCATAAACAAATGGTAGGTATTCCAATGAGTACTACAGTGTGATTCACGAAAGTTGTCAGTGATTCACCGTTATACAAGATAAGTGCATTGATGTAAATAGGAGATACAGGTGAATAAAAAATCACATTACTATGATTGTAATTATTTAAGACGCATGGACAGTGTTCGATTTATAGCTGAGCGGATAAGATGGGCAGTTATAGTACTCAGGGTCCCAGGTTTGAATCCTAGCAAGACACCATTTTTTTCTGGGACTTTTTTCCTTTTCATTTCATACCATATTTGTCCTTTTGTTCCTATTTCTGAATGGAAATATTTTACAATTGCTAAATACCCAAAACATTTGACATAAAAGATATACATTGAAGGGAGAAACCGACAAATCATTATTTCGGTAACCTACATATGCATCATGTGCTTGCAGTAACAGATAGTTGGGGCGTAAGGTCGCTTTTATCCGATTGCCAGTCATTAATTCTATCACACTGTTCCTGGACAGGCTTCTTATGATAGGCTTCTTATACTTAGTTTATTTGTCTGACAGTTGGCGGTAGCGAGATACAATTTCAACAATAGCATGTGGCCCGACCAGAGTTCGAACTCACTTCCCCATTTTAGAAGTCCACAGAAGTCAAATTACAAGACCTACTCGCTACTAACTAAATACTAAATGAAGTTTGCGGTTCGAATGCTAAAATGTGTGGTTATTTCGGTGATCTTATTGAAATTGGACTAAGTTTAAAGAACATTGTTAAATCTAAAAGTATAGCGCATTCTTTTGTATTTAGCTAACTATCTACTGTTACTGACTCGCTCCGTTTGGATCATCATTTTTCCAGGGAGTGATAATTTTGAAATTACAAAAAAAGCATGAAAAAAAATCAAGATTACACAGACACCTTTGTTACAAGCATACTAAAGCTAAAGACCTTTCCTAATCCGCCGCGTTCGTGGATTGTATACCTGATATCATTTTCAAAGGTACACTTACCAAACAACCTGCAATTTACAGTTAATTTTCAGCCCCTTTATTGAATAATAAACTCTTCTTTGCTTACGGTAAAAGTTGTTTTGTTATGGGAGAGATTTCATGTAGTCTCTTTCTTACAATAATCAAACTGATGCTATTGAAGTTTTTAACTTACTTAAAGGTATATAGATGACCTGCTTAACATTAATGATCCTTATTTCGAACAAATGGTAGGTCAGATATATCCCACTAATTAAAGTTAAATAATGCAATTTCCTTTAATACTGAAATTCCCTTTTTGGACTTGGACTTGTCCATAGCTCATATCATAGTGTTATCTAGAATTTATGATAAACGGGATGATTTTAATTTTTTGAAATAGTTAATTTTCCATTTTGTGACGTAGATGTTTCTCGCCCCCTTCCTATGATGCACACATGTATATATTCCACAGCTTATTCGTTTTCCGAGAGTACTCTCTAATGTTAATGACTTCAACAACAGAAACCAAATTTTGACTGCTAAGTTTTTAAAACAATGTTATCGGTATAAAACAATACGTAAACCATTTTATTAAATTCTACCACAGACACTCAGAGTTGTAAAATACAATATTGGGTTAAAAACTTTTCTGTAACATGGCATATCGGAGCGGGTATTATATGATGACTTAGTTTAAAAATTCAAAGAATTGTTGGAAGCCTTCATTTTAATGATTAATTCAAAAATATTATTAAACATTAGAAAAAATTTGATATACGAGATCATGTGACAGTCTGCATGTCTGGTTGTAAACACAATCACGGTTTATAGCTATAGTTTCCTCTTTAATTGCACGACGGTGGGTCAGGCATCAGGCTCAATGGTTGGTACCTGATGCTTGTCTTTGACTGGGCCTATCGTGGCTCATCCTGAGTTTTTTTTAGACCTGACTATCTCTGAGTCGAGAGCATTTTTCTTTGTTTCATCATAGTGTGTAAATAAAATTGTTTCTCTGTGATGATACATTGCAATAAGTAAGATAGCGTCCATGCGAGCAAAATATTTTTGTGTTTTAACAATAACAGAATCAAGGGCGGGTACCAGAAAAATGCATTCAAGCCCCTAAGTGGCTAAGGCTGCTGTCCGTTGTAAGGCGTTGAATGTTGTTGTTGCGTCATTGTTTATTGTTGATCCCATTGTTTGTGGGGCTCTGTGTTTGGTCTTTGTTTTGTTATGCACTGCTTAGTGCCCTTTCTAGTTTTGCAATCATCTAGATGGGGAAGAGAGATGATGTAAGACTGCATGCTTGGTGGTCGACCCAATCACGGTTGGCAACTTTGCTTTCCTCTTTAAATACACGCCGGCGGGTCGGACCTCAGACTCTATGACGGTTCCAACTTAAAGACTTTAGGGTTAGAGCCTGATGTTGTGTATGTGGTCGGGCCCACTGGTGTTTAACTCTTGGATTTCCTATGCTTCAGTATTCAGTTGTACATACCGTTGAGTCCTTAATTTTGTTTTATCCCCTTTTTATATCACGATTTGTATTTACTAGGAGATGATACATCGATAAGTTAGGGATCTTTCATGCGAAACAAACATATATTTTGTCTTAATTCACATCAGAAATAAGGGTGAGGTCGGTACCATGAAACTAGTTTAAGCCCTCCAGTAAAAAGTACTGAAGATTACAAGGCGGTGCTTCTTTTGTGGATCCTTTTTGTTATTTATGTTCCATGTCTGCCATGCCGTCTTGTCTGTTCATTGCAGCCTTGTGGTCACCTGCTGGAAAAGGGCTAACCTCTTTGCTCTCTTGTATTTGATGTTTTCTTGTGTTTTTGTCACTTTCCCTTGTGGTGTCCTAGGTCAGGTGTGGTATTTGATTGTATCGATTCCTGATCTTTACCTTCTTTCTTACAGTACTTTGTTTGTCTTCTTGATGTCTTGTCTTTATTATTGCTCTGTGGCTCCTTCTCACGGTACTGTGGGTTGGTCTTTAGTTTGTGATTGTGAAATTTCCTGATCATACTTACTTGCTTTTTTATTAGTATAATAACCCAAGATAAATATAGGTACGTTTAAAACTATGTGTTGTGTTTAGAATGACATAGTTGTTATCGTTCTTTGATTCTTCCTTACGGTGCCATGGGTTGGGTTGTAGTATGCGATTGTAATATTTTTCTGGTCATACTTACTTACTTACTGAACTGCATCGTCCTGGGCCCGGAATTACAATGCCTCCTTAAAGTTAAGCAAGACTTAAGTTAAGTATTGATATTTCAACATGCTATATTAAATTCTAAATAAATTGCCTGGATCGATGTGGTATTTGTGGTCAAAGAAATTATTGTGATCTTCCGAAAAAATAAAATTATTTTAATCTTAATCAGTTTTAAACGTTATTTTTCGCATCATGAAAAATCAATACTTAACTTAAGTCTCCCTTAACTCTAAGGAGGCATTGTAATTCCGTGCCCTGGTCCTCAACTTGATTTAATTCAGTTTAATTACAAAAAAGGAAAACATATAATTACGTCAAAAACTTATAACTGTATTCTACCTCTACACTCGGAATAATGTAAAACACTTATATGAGCCGTGACATGTGATTGCCTACAATGTGACATTTTGACAAGTGTAGACTCAGACGAGCCTGTGCACCCTCCTTTTAAGCCCAGAAACTCCAAATGATGTTCAGTCCGTAGCTTAACACTCATATAATATCCTAGCGACTAGCAACGATTCTGATCAGTCTGCGCGTATGCGCAGGCTGGTCTGAGCCTTTGCTAGTCGCACATACCACATTGTTGGAAATCTCATGTCACGGCTCATATCTGGTGATAATTTTGAGGCGCTAGAATGTAAGTTAAATCGACAAAGTAAAAGACAACACAGTATATTTTCGAATTGAGTTACACAATATGCAATTAATGGACTCATCCATAGTATGTTGGTATCTGATTCAATAAAACAACTTTAGAAAGCGTTAGAAAGCAAGCGTATGTTCCTAGACAAGTCACGTCTACGTTTGTTATTAAAAGGCCTCTCTTATAGAAAAAATATGCTCCTAGAGTAACTCATTAGGAAACTGAACATTAATGTCAATGTCATAGAGTTAGAATAACATCCAAAGTTGAACTGCAAAAGACATAATTATGTAAGTCTTTAAAACAGGCGATTTTTATGCCACGAATATTAAGCATCTTACAATTTTACCAAACACGAAACATACAATTTTTCTTAATATTTGAATTGTATCCTCCAATGCACTTACACTTGTAAGGAAGCAAACTATTGCAGCTGGTAGATTGTATACATTCGCCATGTCTATGGCCTCGACAATTACACCTGAAATAAATGTAAGATCGTATACATTCGCCATGTCTGTGGCCTCGACAATTACACCTAAAATAAATATAAGATCGTATACATTCGCCATGTCTGTGACCTCGACAATTACACATGAAATAAATGGAGATCATGTGCATTCGCCATGTCTGTGACCTCGACAATTACACATGAAATAAATGGAGATCATGTGCATTCGCCATGTCTGTAGCCTCGACAATCATTCCTGCAATAAATGGGAGATCGTATACGTTCGCTATGCCTGTGGCCTCGACAATTACACCTGAAATAAATGGGAGATCGTATACGTTCGCCATGCCTATGGCCACGGCATTTACACCTGATATAAATGGGAGATCCTAAACATTCTCTATGCCGGTGGCATTAACAATTACACCTGAAACACATGTAAATGTAAGATAGTATGCATTCGCCATGCCTGTGGCCTCGACCATTACACCTGAAACACATGTAAATATAAGATAGTATGCATTCGCCATGCCTGTGGCCTCGACCATTACACCTGAAACACATGTAAATGTAAGATAGTATGCATTCACCATGCCTGTGGCTTCGACAATTACACCTGAAATAAATGAAAGATGGTATACATTCGCCAAGTCTGTGGCCTCGACAATTACACATGAAATAAATGTAAGATCTTATACATTCGCTATGCCTGTGGCCTCGACAATTACACATGAAATATATGGGAAATCGTCCAAACTTCCCATGACTGTGGTATCGAAAATTACATCTGAAATAAATGAAAGATCGTATACATTCGCCATTTATGTGACCTCGATAATTACATCTGTATAATAATGGATGTCGTATATTGTGACACACTGGGTGAACTTTAGAGGATAAAAGACAGTTGCATGAACATGAACTGAAATTATCCGACAATAATATATAGAAATATTTTGCCCAAATGTACACATTTCTGGTAGAAAATATATATTTCACAACTTTTGCTTATGAACTTTTCTGGGTCAAAATGAAAAAATTGTAAATAATACCAGAAATACATATATTTTTGGTCAAAATACTTCTATATATTGTAGTCAGATAATTTTAGTTCATGTTCATGCAAATAGTTTTCTCTAAATTTCACACAGCGTGTCACAATATTGCAAACGGTATCAAACCAGGAAGCAACTCTAAAAGACAGATAATCATGCTGCCGATTGCTCAAAAGCTGCATACTGAGGCGTAAAGTGATCTATGCGAGATGTATAAATTGTTAATGCAACAATGTGGCCAAAGGTATCCGTCTCCTTGATTAAAAAGCAATTTTTGTTTATACAGGACAAAAATTCCATGCTAGTAAGAGCTTTTGAAAGATACATCCCCTTAATTGAACTTTTGAATAAGTTAGTGTAAAGAGTGGAAAAATCATATGTAGACAAACTGGTCGCGGTTGAAGTCCTTAGCTTTAGTTTATCTAATATGTCACCGAAATGTTTTATAGACCAAAATATATTCCTACGGGATCTTTCATATACTTATTTGCAGTACTTATAAGGCTTATTAAATCTTTACTGAAAATAATATTTCACCATACTGCATTCTAACCAACTTTCTAACAATAATTTTATTTTGCTGTTTTGTGAGCACCAGTATATCTTTCCAAGTCTCAATTAACTCTTAAAGCGCCAATCACAACAAAAGCTGTCTGCTATTCTCGTCTGCTGAAATGTTTAAGCCTCTATTTCAAACAGTGTGGACCCAGATCAGACTGCTCCTATAGGAGCAGTCTGTTCTGGGTCCACGCTGTTTGCTTCTATACTTAATTCGTCAGTAATGTTAGGTAATTATTTGCAGCAGATGACTTCAGCAGACGACATTTTCAGATTCACTTTTTTCTTGGCGTTTTAAGGGTTAATAAGGTTTCTTGTCTCAATTAAATTTAATAAGTTTTCTCGTCTCAATGTGCTTTCTCGTCTCAATGAATGCGTTTCGTCTCATATGTCACAGGGGATCCATAATGTATGCACATCAAAGGGAGACAACTGAAACCAGTAGTGATTGTTATCAATTCAACCCATTTTCAAAAATCGAACTTCTCTTAAAGGAAAGAATAAAGGGAGCGTATTCTTTCCTTTAAGAGAATTTCCCTATGGAATGGAAAACACTTATTACCACAGGCGATTTCCTTGAATGTTTGCAATTTCAATTACGCTTATAGACGTGAAACTGCGCTTTTGAGTATGTATTTCAAACTGAAATAAGCATTTTCGTCATAAGAGATTTGCAAGCATGCACTTACCTGGCTGGACATCGGAGATGCCAGTAACTGTCTACCCACTCTGAGCACTCTTGTTTGGTATGATGACAACGAGTTCCTCTCCATGTTACAATGGAGAGTGGATTGTTTATTACAGGCCAAATAGGTCGCAATATAACCGCTATGGTGGCGTAGATAAGAATTACATGCACAGTTGAATGAGGGGACCTCGCCATCATGGCAGTTTCTTGATCTAAACGAGACATAAAGCAAAGAACGAGAATTTGTATTCCACATAAACGTTTGATGTGGGTACTCATTGGAAGCTTATCAATGGTACACTCCAAGTGAGAACTATAACACATGTTTCATTGAAGATATGATGACGTTCGCAATTTTCTCTGTTGAACACACACACACACACACACACACACACACACACACACACACACACACACACACACACACACACACACACACACACACACACACACACACACACACACACACACACACACACACAGAGAGAGAGAGAGAGAGAGAGAGAGAGAGAGAGAGAGAGAGAGAAAAAGTCGTATCGATAGTGCTGAACAGAATCCTCATAAACTTTACATCCGAGAATATATGCTGTATGAATATTTCACCTGGAAATTGAGGGGATGATTTGGAAGACTTTGTCTAAACCCATCTGAAAGCTGTTCTACATAGAGTAAATATATTTGAGCCGCGACATGTGATTTACAACAATGTGGCATTTTGACATGAATAGACTCAGACGAACCTGTGCAGCCTCCCTTTAAGCATAGAAACTCCAAATGTTGTTCAGGTAGTAGCTTATTATTCATAGACTATTCAAGCGACAAGCAAAGCTCTGATCAGGCTGCGCGTATGCACAGGCTGGTCTGAGCCTTTCCTGGTCGCGCATACCACATTGTTGAAAATATCATGTCATGGCTCATTTGTGGTAACCCCCATCTGATAGTTTATTTTTTACAACCGCTGATTCACAACAACATTTCTGAGCGTAAAATGTAAAACTGTAAAAAGTTTCTTACCATCAGTTTTAACATATGTTTGGGTGCTCAAAAGAACCATCTCATTGAGATGGTTCTTTTGATTACGCACACCATGCGGTTTGGTTGAGAAATAAGAAAATTGATTTTTGATACGCCCTCTTAACTAAAGGCCTAGGGCCCGCTGAACATTAACAAAACATGAAACTGACTGTGCAGTTTTCACAGATCCATCTGATGTATTTTTCCAATGGCTTGCAGTAGTATTGATTTAACACATGCAAATTCAGCAGTTTATTTGCTAAGCATTTTGTCGTCCCATTCTTTAAGTATTAGTAAAGTGAGTCTGGATTCCCACTGCACAAGTATATCGAAATGCAAATCTCTCCATTCAACGGATACCAGCGGTTTTGAGCATTGTATTTTGATGTGTAAAACAGTCAGAAGCGACTTGCTGTTTGAATTTTTCAGCTATAGATAGTGAAAGGGCTCCATACTGGTACCAGCTTTCATCATTATCTAATAGGTTGTTACATAATATGAGTATCTGGTAGGGTATGTCGATAAGCGACCAATGACCTTTTCCTATAGTGATAAGCGTTTAATTCTCATGTTTTATTACATTGAGCCAAAAACTTCAAACAGGGTAATTTTGATAAAAATGTCTTTCATTGAGTAGAATTAAGAAGCAAATACTTCAACGATTAGCGATTTTCGGGCCACCATCAAGATCCTTATATATCAAAAAAGATTTAAGGGGAAGGTGTAAATTCTAATTAGGATAGAATACTTAACACAACTTACGTGTTCTTAGCTGACATCAAGGAAAACACACATTTGTAAACCAATACTTTTTTATCAAGTTACACGTACTAGTGCATCAGTATCAAACCAATGACACTATATATACAAATATATTATGCATGTATATGCCTTAACTGTATGTAGTTTTACAGACTCCCAATAACCCACTCTCTATTTAGACCTTGGGATGGCTGTAGACCCTGCCTCCCTCCTGGGGAATTTTGGCCACTATGATGTCCTGATACTACAATATATATGCCACAGAATGAGACATGTTAGCCCTCTGAGAAGTGCCGCGTTATTATGTAACATCAAACTTATAGACGTTACCCTAAAATGTTACATTATATTTTAGTGACAATGCTAAAGTACTCTTAGAAATAGTTACATACTTGTTTTAAGCTTAAATGTGCTAGTTGTATTGCGGGATGGCTTCTAAAAGTGTTTTATTCCAGCAGAAGTGTGTTACTTACATTACTACGTGTCACATCTGTTAAATTCGCGAACTACACCCTATAAAAATGATAATTTCTTTTTTTAATACTTTCATTTGATAAAGTTTTAATGCGTATTTTAGATCACAGTACCATGCTCCCAAAAGGCAATTAAGTGGGTAATCCAAAACTGAAAATAGCTTACTTCGATCACAGAAATTGTAAGAGTTAAATGCGGCTGAGTATGATGACCCTGAATAAAATTAGCCATTCCAACAAAATTATTACAGTTACCAAATAAAAAATGGTGAAAAAATGAACTTGTCTTGATAAGCATGCTTTTGATGTCAGTGAAATGTCTATTACCTCTTTAATAACATGTATAAATATGATCCACACCATTTGTATTGTTGATGGGTAACATCAGTTCAAAAATGGAACCTGCTTGTGACAGTTACGGAGCATATGGAGCATATGGCATGGATAGACAGATTTGCATATGCAATGCTATGATTATCTTTATACTATGTATTCAAACTTCGAATCAAGGTACTAACAAGCTAGATACCATTTTATTGGAATCAGTGGTGTTGCAAATAATTAAACGTTGAAATCATCACCATTTTGTGATTAACTGAAACTGCATAGGTCATGGCATATCTTATTTATTATTTCATTAAGTGTTTATCAAAAGAAAAGATATGATTATCATATTGGCTAGTGGTAAGCCATAGTACTTAAACACTGCATCTGGTGCTTCAAAATAAACACCTTTGTGAGTTATTTACATTTCACATTTGTTACGAAAATAGATGAAAGTTCTTTTTCTTTAACAATCATTTAAAAAGTGCCTTTTTGAAACATGAATATAATAAATAATAAAACATAAACAGAAACTTGTATATGACTTCTATAATTATTTAAAGCAAAACATAATGATAAAAGACAAAAAATAGCATGCTTAATGGGCTGAATATCTTTCCCAATGACAATAATACACTCAACAATGTCAATATTGCAAGAAACAGTATATAGAAATGACTCAGTGTTATTTAATGAACATGCCTCATGCTTTACCAACATCACTTATGATCTTAAAGTATGTTTCACCAGGTATTTTGAGTTTAACGTAATCAAGTGGCCAGAATTTGTCTTTGTTATGGAACATAGACACATTTGTAAAATCTGCAAAATTAACACTTATAATCTTTATAACAAGATTAATTTTCTGTATATCCCTGGCTTTTATAAAAGTAATTAAGGGAGCAAAGATCAGGAATCGATACAATCAAGTACCACATCTGACCCAGGATACCAATGGGAAAGTGACAAACTCTCAGTTAGACACCACAAACGAGAGCCAAGAGGTCAGCCCTTTCCCAGCAGGTGACCACAAGGCGCATATAAACAGACGCACATAAAGGCATAGCAAACACAAGACAGAAAAAACATAAAAGGTCCACAAAAGAAGTACCGCCTCGGAAAGGTCATTAAAATATTTTACTGGAGGGCTTTTACTAGTTTCACAGCGCCAACCTCACCCTTAATTCTGATGTGGACCAGGACACATTTGGAAAAGTGACATAACACAACACACACGACAGCCAAGAGGTCAGCCTTTCCCAGCAGGTGACCACAAGGCTACAAGGAACAGACACGACAGCACAACACACACCAACATGAAGCATAACTAACAAAAATGTTCCACAAAAGAAGACCCGCCTTGGAATGGTCAGTAAAAATACTTTTACTGGAGGGCTTAAACCGGTTTCCCGGTGTCCCAGTTTATCTTGCCCCCTGGACAGGTTGCCCCCCGGGGGGCAAGCCAACCTCGGTTGCCTTGCCCCCCGGGGGGCAAGCTGTCCCGGGATATCTTGCCCCCCACCCTGGTTATCTTCACCCCCGGGGGGCAAGCTGTCCAGGCCGGTTTATCTTGCCCCCCGCCCAACACAAGTAAAAATATATACATGTTATTTTGTTATTTTTCTGTATCATTTTAATGAATTAAGATCCTCCATAAGTCATAAAGTAAGAAATGGGTGCCTGTGGGGTTAATATTGGTAAAACCTTAACATCATCTTGAATCAAAATATCAAGATTAAGTGATTTTAAGCTTAATAATTTTGCTAATACTACTTATTTTAAACTATCTGAATGTGATGATGTATCAATTATAAACATAATTCAAATCAAATTTAGCTGTTTTCTTTGTAGCATTGTTCTGTATGCTTAGTTGCAGGGGTGGGGGTAAGCTGTCCAGGCCAGTTTATCTTGCCCCCCACCCACCTGGGCATCAAAGTAAAAGTATTGTGCCTATACTACTTATTTTAAACTATCTGAATGTGAAGATGTATCAATCTAAAACATAATTCAAGTCAAATTCAGCTGATTTCTTTGTTGGATTGTTCTGTATGCTTAGTTGCAGGGGTGGGGGGTAAGCTGTCCAGGCCAGTTTATCTTGCCCCCCACTCACTTGGGTATCAAAGTAAAATTATTTTGCTAATTCTACTTATTTTAATCTATCTGATTGTGAAGATGTATCAATCTAAAACATAATTCAAGTCAAATTCAGCTGATTTCTTTGTCTGATTGTTCTGTATACTTAGTTACAGGGGTGGGGGGTAAGCTGTCCAGGCCAGTTTATCTTGCCCCCCACCCACTTGGGTATCAAAGTAAAATTATTTTGCTAATTCAACTTATTTTAATCTATCTGATTGTGAAGATTTATCAATTATAAACATAATTCAAGTCAAATTCAGCTGTTTTCTTTGTCGGATTGTTCTGTATGCTTAGTTGCATGGGTGGGGGGTAAGCTGTCCAGGCCAGTTTATCTTGCCCCCCACCCACCTAAGTATCAAAGTAAAAGTATTGTGCCTATTCTTCTTATTTTAAACTATCTGAATGTGAAGATATATCAATTATAAACATAATTCAAGTCAAATTCAGCTGTTTTCTTTGTCAGATTGTTCTGTATGCTTAGTTGCAGGGATGGGGGGTAAGCTGTCCAGGCCAGTTTATCTTGCCCCCAACCCACCTGAGTATCGAAGTAAATTTTTTTTGCTAAGTTTTCTCATTTTAAACTATCTGA
Organism: Loripinus fragilis; assembly: GCA_964019695.1. Taxonomy (NCBI): domain Eukaryota; kingdom Metazoa; phylum Mollusca; class Bivalvia; order Lucinida; family Lucinidae; genus Loripinus; species Loripinus fragilis. The sequence goes on from OZ026525.1 coordinate 19,215,347, forward strand.
ATGTGATGATGTACCAATTGTAAACATAATTCAAGTCAAATTCAGCTGTTTTCTTTGTCGCATTGTTCTGTATGCTTAGTTGCAGGGGTGGGGGGTAAGCTGTCCAGGCCAGTTTATCTTGCCCCCCACCCACTTGGGTATCAAAGTAAAATTATTTTGCTAATTCTACTTATTTTAAACTATTTGAATGTGAAGATGTATCAATTATAAACATAATTCAAGTGAAATTCAGCTGTTTTCTTTGTCAGATTGTTCTGTATGCTTAGTTGCAGGGATGGGGGGTAAGCTGTCCAGGCCAGTTTATCTTGCCACCCACCCACTTGGGTATCAAAGTAAAATTATTTTGCAAATTCTACTTACTTTAATCTATCTGATTGTGAAGATGTATCAATCTAAAACATAATTCAAGTCAAATTCAGCTGATTTCTTTGTCGAATAGTTCCGTATACTTAGTTACAGGGGTGGGGGGTATGCTGTCCAGGCCAGTTTGTCTTGAGCCCCACCCACCTGAGTATCAAAGTAAACTTTTTTTGCTAAGTTTTCTCATTTTAAACTATCTGAATGTGAAGATGTATCAATTATAAACATAATTCAAGTCAAATTTAGCTGTTTTCTTTGTCACATTGTTCTGTATGCTTAGTTGCAGGGGTGGGGGGTAAGCTGTCCAGGCCAGTTTATCTTGGCCCCAACCCACCTGAGTATCAAAGAAAAATTATTTTCCTAATTCTACTTATTTTAAACTATCTGAACGTGAAGATGTATCTATTATAAACATATTTCAAGTCAAATTCAGCTGTTTTCTTTGTCAGATTGTTCTGTATGCTTAGTTTCAGAGGTGGGGGGTAAGCTGTCCAGGCCAGTTTATCTTGACCCCCACCCACCTGAGTATCAAAGTAAAATTATTTTGCTAAGTTTTCTCATTTAAACTATCTGAATGTGATGATGTATCAATTATAAACATAATTCAAGTCGAATTCAGCTGTTTTCTTTGTCGGATTGTTCTGTATGCTTAGTTGCATGGGTGGGGGTAAGCTGTCCAGGCCAGTTTATCTTGCCCCCCACCCACCTGAGTATCAAAGTAAAAGTATTGTGCCTATTCTTCTTATTTTAAACTATCTGAATGTGAAGATGTATCAATAATAAACATAATTCAAGTCAAATTCAGCTGTTTTCTTTGTCAGATTGTTCTGTATGCTTAGTTGCAGGGGTGGGGGGTAAGCTGTCCAGGCCAGTTTATCTTGCCCTCCACCCACCTGAGTATCAAAGTAAAATTTTTTTTGCTAAGTTTTCTCATTTTAAACTATCTGAATGTGATGATGTACCAATTATAAACATAATTCAAGTCAAATTTAGCTGTTTTCTTTGTCGCAATGTTCTGTATGCTTAGTTGCAGGGTTGGGGGGTAAGCTGTCCAGGCCAGTTTATCTTGCCCCCCACCCACTTGGGTATCAAAGTAAAATTATTTTGCTAATTCTACTTATTTTAAACTATTTGAATGTGAAGATGTATCAATTATAAACATAATTCAAGTGAAATTTAGCTGTTTTCTTTGTCGGATTGTTTTGTATGCTTAGTTGCATGGGTGGGGGGTAAGCTGTCCAGGCCAGTTTATCTTGCCCCCCACCCACTTGGGTATCAAAGTAAAATTATTTTGCTAAGTTTTCTCATTTTAAACTATCTGAATGTGATGATGTATCAATTATAAACATAATTCAAGTGAAATTCAGCTGTTTTCTTTGTTGGATTGTTCCGTATACTTAGTTTCAGGGGTGGGCGGTAAGCTGTCCAGGCCAGTTTATCTTGACCCCCACCCACCTGAGTATCAAAGTAAAATTATATTGCAAAGTTTTCTCATTTTAAACTATCTGAATAGGATGATGTTCCAATTAAAAACATAATTCAAGTCAAATTTAGCTGTTTTCTTTGTCGCATTGTTCTGTATGCTTAGTTGCAGGGTTGGGGGGTAAGCTGTCCAGGCCAGTTAATCTTGACCCCCACCAACCTGAGTATCAAAGTAAAATTATTTTGCTAATTCTTCTTATTTCAATCTATCTGATTGTAAAGATGTATCAATCTAAAACATGATTCAAGTCAAATTCAGCTGATTTCTTTGTCGGATTGTTCCGTATACCTAGTTACAGGAGTGGGGGGTAAGCTGTCCAGGCCAGTTTATCTTGACCCCCACCCACCTGAGTATCAAAGTAAAAGTATTTTGCTAAGTTTTCTCATTGTAAACTATCTGAATGTGATGATGTATCAATTATAAACATAATTCAAGTGAAATTCAGCTGTTTTCTTTGTCAGATTGTTCTGCATGCTTAGTTGCATGGGTGGGGGGTAAGCTGTCCAGGCCAGTTTATCTTGACCCCCACCCACCTAAGTAGAAGTATTGTGCCTATTCTTCTTATTTTAAACTATCTGAATGTGAAGATGTATCAATAATAAACATAATTCAAGTCAAATACAGCTGTTTTCTTTGTCAGATTGTTCTGTATGCTTAGTTGCATGGGTGGGGGGTAAGCTGTCCAGGCCAGTTTATCTTGCCCTACACCCATTTGGGTATCAAAGTAAAATTATTTTGCTAATTCTACTTATTTTAATCTATCTGATTGTGAAGATGTATCAATCTAAAACATAATTCAAGTCAAATTCAGCTGATTTCTCTGTCGGATTGTTCTGTATACTTAGTTACAGGGGTGGGGGGTAAGCTGTCCAGGCCAGTTTATCTTGCCCCCCACCCACCAGAGTATCAAAGTAAAATTTTTTTGCTAAGTTTTCTCATTTTAAACTATCTGAATGTGATGATGTACCAATTATAAACATAATTCAAGTCAAATTCAGCTGTTTTCTTTGTCGCATTGTTCTGTATGCTTAGTTGCAGGGGTGGGGGTAAGCTGTCCAGGCCAGTTTATCTTGACCCCCACCCACCTGAGTAACAAAGTAAAATTATTTTGCTAATTCTACTTATATCAATCTATCTGATTGTAAAGATGTATCAATCTAAGACATGATTCAAGTCAAATTAAGCTGTTTTCTTTGTTGGATTGTTCTGTATGCTTAGTTGCATGGGTGGGGGTAAGCTGTCCAGGCCAGTTTATCTTCCCCCCACCCACTTGGGTATCAAAGTAAAATTATTTTGCTAATTCTACTTATTTTAAACTATTTGAATGTGACGATGTATCAATTATAAACATAATTCAAGTGAAATTCAGCTGTTTTCTTTGTCGCATTGTTCCGGATACTTAGTTACAGGGGTGGGGGGTAAGCTGTCCAGGCCAGTTTATCTTACCCCCCACCCACTTGGGTATCGAAGTAAAATTATTTTGCTAATCCTACTTATATTAATCTATCTGATTGTGAAGATGTATCAATCTAAAACATAATTCAAATCAAATTTAGCTGATTTTTTTGTCAGATTGTTCCGTATACTTAGTTACAGGGGTGGGGGGTAAGCTGTCCAGGCCAGTTTATCTTGCCCCCCACCCACCTGGGTATCAAAGTAAAAGTATTGTGCCTATTCTTCTTATTTTAAACTATCTGAACGTGAAGATGTATCAATAATAAACATAATTCAAGTCAAATTCAGCTGTTTTCTTTGTCGGATTGTTCTGTATACTTAGTTACAGGGGTTGGGGGTAAGCTGTCCAGGCCAGTTTATCTTACCCCCCACCCACTTGGGTATCAAAGTAAAATTATTTTGCTAATCCTACTTAATTTAATCTATCTGATTGTGAAGATGTATCAATCTAAAACATAATTCAAATCAAATTTAGCTGATTTCTTTGTCGGATTGTTCCGTATATTTAGTTACAGGAGTGGGGGGTAAGCTGTCCAGGCCAGTTTATCTTGACCCCCACCCACCTGAGTATCAAAGCAAAATTATTTTGCTAAGTTTTCTCATTTTAAACTATCTGAATGTGATGATGTATCAATTATAAACATAATTCAAGTCAAATTCAGCTGTTTTCTTTGTCAGATTGTTCTGTATGCTTAGTTGTAGGGGTGGGGGGTAAGCTGTCCAGGCCAGTTTATCTTGACCCCCTCCCACCTGAGTATCAAAGTAAAATTATTTTGCTAATTCTACTTATTTTAAACTATCTGAATGTGATGATGTATCAATTATCAACATAATTCAAGTGAAATTCAGCTGTTTTCTTTGTCGGATTGTTCTGTATACTTAGTCACAGGGGTGGGGGGTAAGCTGTCCAGGCCAGTTTATCTTACCCCCCACCCACTTGGGTATCGAAGTAAAATTATTTTGCTAATCCTACTTATATTAATCTATCTGATTGTGAAGATGTATCAATCTAAAACATAATTCAAATCAAATTTAGCTGATTTTTTTGTCAGATTGTTCCGTATACTTAGTTACAGGGGGGGGGGGTAAGCTGTCCAGGCCAGTTTATCTTGCCCCCCACCCACCTAGGTATCAAAGTAAAAGTATTGTGCCTATTCTTCTTATTTTAAACTATCTGAATGTGAAGATGTATCAATAATAAACATAATTCAAGTGAAATTCAGCTGTTTTCTTTGTCAGATTGTTCTGTATGTTTAGTTGCATGGGTGGGGGGTAAGCTGTCCATGCCAGTTTATCTTGACCCCCACCCACCTGAGTATCAAAGTAAAATTATTATGCTTATTCTACGTATTTTAAACTATCTGAATGTGATGATGTATCAATCATAAACATAATTCAAGTCAAATTCAGCTGTTTTCTTTGTCGGATTGTCCCCTGTAACTAAGTATACGGAACAATCCAACAAAGAAAACAGCTGAATTTCACTTGAATTATGTTTATAATTGATACATCGTCATATTCAGATAGCTTAAATGAGAAAACTTAGCAAAATAATTTTACTTTGATACTCAGCTGGTTGGGGGTAAAGATAAACTGGCCTAGACAGCTTACCCCCCACCCCTGTAACTAAGTATATGGAACAATCCGACAAAGAAAACAGCTGAATTTCACTTGAATTATGTTTATAATTGATACATCATCACATTTAGATAGTTTAAAATGAGAAAACTTAGCAAAATAATTTTACTTTGATACTCAGGTGGGTGGGGGTCAAGATAAACTGGCCTGGACGACTTACCCCCCACCCCTGTAACTAAGTATACGGAACAATCCTACAAAGAAAACAGCTGAATTTGATTTGAATTATGTTTTAAATTGATACATCTTCACATTCAGATAGTTTAAAATAAGTAGAATTAGCAAAATAATTTTACTTTGATACCCAAGTGGGTGGGGGGCAAGATAAACTGGCCTGGACAGCTTACCCCCCACCTCTGAAACTAAGCATACAGAACAATCTGACAAAGAAAACAGCTGAATTTGACTTGAATTATGTTAATAATAGATACATCTTCACATTCAGATAGTTTAAAATAAGTAGAATTAGCAAAATAATTTTACTTTGATACCCAAGTGGGTGGGGGGCAAGATAAACTGGCCTGGACAGCTTACCCCCCACCCATGCAACTAAGCATACAGAACAATCCGACAAAGAAAACAGCTGAATTCGACTTGAATTATGTTTATAATTGATACATCATCACATTCAGATAGTTTAAATGAGAAAACTTATTAAAATAATTTTACTTTGATACTCAGGTGGGTGGGGGTCAAGATAAACTGGCCTGGACAGCTTACCCCCCACCCCTGTAACTAAGTATATGGAACAATCCGACAAAGAAAACAGCTGAATTTCACTTGAATTATGTTTATAATTGATACATCATCACATTCAGATAGTTGAATAATGAGAAAACTTAGCAAAATAATTTTACTTTGATACTCAGGTGGGCCTGGACAGCTTACCCCCCACCCCTGTAACTAAGTATACGGAACAATCAGACAAAGAAAACAGCTGAATTTCACTTGAATTATGTTTATAATTGATACATCATCATATTCAGATAGTTAAAATGAGAAAACTTAGCAAAATAATTTTACTTTGATACTCAGGTGGGTGGGAGTCAAGATAAACTGGCCTGGACAGCTTACCCCCACCCCTGTAACTAAGTATACGGAACAATCCGACAAAGAAAACAGCTGAATTTCACTTGCATTATGTTTATAATTGATACATTATCACATTCAGATAGTTTAAATGAGAAAACTTAGCAAAATAATTTTACTTTGATACTCAGGTGGGTGGGGGTCAAGATAAACTGGCCTGGACAGCTTACCCCCCACCCCTGTAACTAAGTATACGGAACAATGCGACAAAGAAAACAGCTGAATTTCACTTGAATTATGTTTATAATTGATACATCATCGTATTCAGATAGTTTAAATGAGAAAACTTAGCAAAATAATTTTACTTTGATACTCAGCTGGGTGGGGGTCAAGATAAACTGGCCTGGACAGCTTACCCCCCACCCCTGTAACTAAGTATATGGAACAATCCGACAAAGAAAACAGCTGAATTTCACTTGAATTATGTTTATAATTGATACATCATCACATTTAGATAGTTTAAAATGAGAAAACTTAGCAAAATAATTTTACTTTGATACTCAGGTGGGTGGGGGTCAAGATAAACTGGCCTGGACAGCTTACCCCCCACCCCTGTAACTAAGTATACGGAACAATCCTACAAAGAAAACAGCTGAATTTGATTTGAATTATGTTTTAAATTGATACATCTTCACATTCAGATAGTTTAAAATAAGTAGAATTAGCAAAATAATCTTACTTTGATACCCAAGTGGGTGGGGGGCAAGATAAACTGGCCTGGACAGCTTACCCCCCACCTCTGAAACTAAGCATACAGAACAATCTGACAAAGAAAACAGCTGAATTTGACTTGAATTATGTTTATAATAGTTACATCTTCACATTCAAATAGTTTAAAATAAGTAGAATTAGCAAAATAATTTTACTTTGATACCCAAGTGGGTGGGGGGCAAGATAAACTGGCCTGGACAGCTTACCCCCCACCCATGCAACTAAGCATACAGAACAATCCGACAAAGAAAACAGCTGAATTCGACTTGAATTATGTTTATAATTGATACATCATCACATTCAGATAGTTTAAATGAGAAAACTTATTAAAATAATTTTACTTTGATACTCAGGTGGGTGGGGGTCAAGATAAACTGGCCTGGACAGCTTACCCCCCACCTCTGAAACTAAGCATACAGAACAATCTGACAAAGAAAACAGCTGAATTTGACTTGAATTATGTTTATAATAGATACATCTTCACATTCAAATAGTTTAAAATAAGAAGAATTAGCAAAATAATTTTACTTTGATACCCAAGTGGGTGGGGGGCAAGATAAACTGGCCTAGACAGCTTACCCCCCACCCATGCAACTAAGCATACAGAACAATCCGACAAAGAAAACAGCTGAATTTGACTTGAATTATGTTTATAATTGATACATCATCATATTCAGATAGTTTAAATGAGAAAACTTAGCAAAATAATTTTACTTTGATACTCAGGTGGGTGGGGGTCAAGAAAAACTGGCCTGGACAGCTTACCCCCCACCCCTGTAACTAAGTATACGGAACAATCAGACAAAGAAAACAGCTGAATTTCACTTGAATTATGTTTATAATTGATACATCATCACATTCCGATAGTTTAAATGAGAAAACTAATCAAAATAATTTTACTTTGATACTCAGTTGGGTGGGGGTCAAGATAAACTGGCCTGGACAGCTTACACCCCCCACCCCTGTAACTAAGTATACGGAACAATCTGACAAAGAAAACAGCTGAATTAGACTTGAATTATGTTTATAATAGATACATCTTCACATTCAGATAGTTTAAAATAAGTAGAATTAGCAAAATAATTTTACTTTGATACCCAAGTGGGTGGGGGGCAAGATAAACTGGCCTGGACAGCTTACCCCCCACCCCTGTAACTAAGTATACGGAACAATCCAACAAAGAAAACGGCTGAATTTCACTTGAATTATGTTTATAATCGATACATCATCACATTCAGATACTTTAAAATAAGTAGAATTAGCAAAATAATTTTACTTTGATACTCAGGTGGGTGGGGGTCAAGATAAACTGGCCTGGACAGCTTACCCCCCACCCCTGTAATTAAGTATACGGAACAATCTGACAAAGAAAACAGCTGAATTTCACTTGAATTATGTTTATAATTGATACATCATCACATTCAGATAGTTTAAAATAAGAAGAATAGGCACAATACTTTTACTTTGATACTCAGGTGGGTGGGGGGCAAGATAAACTGGCCTGGACAGCTTACCCCCCACCCATGCAACTAAGCATACAGAACAATCCGACAAAGAAAACAGCTGAATTTGACTTGAATTATGTTTTAAATTGATACATCTTCACATTCAGATAGTTTAAAATAAGTAGAATTAGCAAAATAATTTTACTTTGATACTCAGTTGGGTGGGGGTCAAGATAAACTGGCCTGGACAGCTTACCGCCCACCCCTGAAACTAAGTATACGGAACAATCCAACAAAGATAACAGCTGAATTTGACTTGAATTATGTTTATAATTGATACATTATCACATTCAGATAGTTAAAATGAGAAAACTTAGCAAAATAATTTTACTTTGATACCCAAGTGGGTGGGGGGCAAGATAAACTGGCCTGGACAGCTTACCCCCCACCTCTGAAACTAAGCATACAGAACAATCTGACAAAGAAAACAGCTGAATTTCACTTGAATTATGTTTATAATAGATACATCTTCACATTCAGATAGTTTAAAGTAAGTAGAATTAGCAAAATAATTTTACTTAGATACCCAAGTGGGTGGGGGACAAGATAAACTGGCCTGGACAGCTTACCCCCCACCCCTGTAACTAAGTATACAGAACAATCCTACAAAGAAAACGGCTGAATTTCACTTGAATTATGTTTATAATCGATACATCATTACATTCAGATACTTTAAAATAAGTAGAATTAGCAAAATAATTTTACTTTGATACCCAAGTGGGTGGGGGTCAAGATAAACTGGCCTGGACAGCTTACCCCCCACCCCTGTAACTAAGCATACAGAACAATCCGACAAAGAAAACAGCTGAATTTGACTTGAATTATGTTAACAATTGATACATCAGCACATTCAGATAGTTTAAAATAAGTAGTATTAGCAAAATAATTAAGCTTAAAATCACTTAATCTTGATATTTTTATTCAAGATGATGTTAAAGTTTTACCAATATTAACCCCACAGGCACCAATTTCTCACTTTAAGACTTGTATAGGACCTGAATTCATTAAAATGATACAAAAAAATAACAAAATAACATACATATATTTTTACTTGTGTTGGCGGGGGGCAAGATAAACCGGCCTGGACAGCTTGCCCCCCGGGGGTGAAGATAACCAGGGTGGGGGGCAAGATATCCCGGGACAGCTTGCCCCCCGGGGGGCAAGCTGTCCAGGGGGGCAAGATAAACTGTTACACCGGCCCCAACCTCACTCTTTATTCAGATGTGGACCAAGACACATAGACACTTGGTTTGCATGAAAGACGCCTAACTTATCAATGCATCATCTCCAAGAACAGATGTGATTGACATCTGCATATTGCATCTAAAATATAATAAAATACACTTAGCAACAACAAAAATCCTAGGTAAAAGATTGGCAATCTCACAGCTTGATCCGCAGCGGAGATCATATCATCTATGACGGAATGCATACATATAGCAGGTCAGATAGTTCTGCCATATAGGAGTTCCTTTTTAAGTATTATTATAGAAGTTTCTATTTTGAGGGTAACGTAGTAAACTTTGATATTGCAGGGTCATCCCCCATCTGCGTATGAGCTTACACATATCATTTTCTGGCTTATATAATGAGATAATGAACAACGCTTCGGAGGTATTATGGAAGTCAATGGTCAAGTGATATTTCACTGTACTAAATACATATGTAGTAATTTATTTGAAATTAAGTAACGTATACGAAAGTATTATTATAGATGTAGATTTTTGCTGCATACTGTTTGTTGGCTGCATTTATGTAAGAACTTTTAACGTTCTTTTAATGGAACGTTCTGCAAGCAAATAGTGGATAACCTGATAAGACGCCGCATATTGCGGCGCCTGATCTGGGTATGCACTTATTACCTGTGTCTAATAAAAAAGACTCAATGCTAATATAGGTTAAAAGTGTCTTTATTCAATTCTTGTGCTGATATATAGCTGAGGAATAGGTAGCCAGCTACTCTTGTTTGTATGTGAAAGCAGAGGGGAAAACAAAGATCAAGAATCGATACAATCAAGTAACAAAGCTGACCCAGAACCCCATGCGCATCCGGAAAGTTTTTTCAGAGGGGGTCCAACGTTGACTACGTTTTGTTTTAGTTGATATCAGTATAAGCGGACCATTATCGTCCCGCCAGCGAAACGCCATGATAATGGCGTGTCGCTGGCGTTATGATGGTGGCCCCTTGCGATCACCTGCCGGGAAGGGGCTTCATCTCTTGGCTCTCTTGAGTGTTGTGTATTCTTGTAGTTGTTCATTTTCCCATATGGTGTTCCGGGATGAATGAATCGAAATAGTACGGAAGCCTATATGTGACATTGTGTTTTGTGCTATGGCGTTTTGATTTCCGTGTTTTAACTTTTTTACTTTCATATTTTGAGTTTCTTGTTTTGTGTTTTGTGTACGATGTTGTTCATTTTAAACGGCGCAATTCACGAGGTAAAGACAAGATATAGACGAAAAGACGGACGAAAACGAAGTTGTATGTATTTTAATGCATTCATTGTACATGTAATGTAAGTGGGTTTTTTACATTTGAAATCCATGCAGCTGGTAACTATCACAAAGTCAAAAATATACAGGTCATGCTACAAAGTGGGTTCTCTCTCTGTGAAAGCATTCAAATAGATCCAGGACAATTCAATACGAGACAATTTGGTCCCTTATAATACTTTGACCAATTTAAATTGCAATGGAAGTTTATTCAAAGATTTTATTTTGTAGGTCCGATGCAGTGCAAACGAAAATTAGATAACATGAAAGGCTTATCTATCTATCTATCTATCTATCTATCTATCTATCTATCTATCTATCTATCTATCTATCTATCTATCTATCTATCTATCTATCTATCTATCTATCTATCTATCTATCTATCTATCTATCTATCTATCTAAGTACATGTTTAGTTACTGTATGTATCTATCTATCTATACATCCATATATAAATCTATCTACCTATGAGTATATCTGTCTTTATGTCTGTCTGCGGGTCGTGAAATAACTGAATTGTACTCGATTAATGTTTGTGAGCGCAGTGTGCTCTACTGAAGATATTTGTTTTTACCATAAAAATGCAATAATTGTACCTTAACCTTAAAATTTCGTAGTTTTAATGATATAAAATCAATTTTTCTTTTCTAAAAAAAAAACTTTAATAGTTGTTTCAATACATGTATATAATGTGAAACCAGTCAGCAAAACATAACGCAGAAAAAAACATATATTTGTGCATCCGAAGATGTTTTACTATTAATAATAAATTCTATTCATAATTTACCGTTTTTATTTTCAGGTTAAATCATGTCTCTGCAAGATTAATGTGGTCATCTTGCTAAACAGTGTGGAGTTGTTAATTTTGTTTCATCATACCTCCTTCAAATGAATGGCCAATCTAGAGTACAATTAATTCTGGAATATTTTGACAAATGATTAAGTTTGTGCTCATTGATTTACATTATGTAGACGAGAATTAATATATATCCTAAACAAACAAATACAAAATCACGACAGCGGTTTCAGCACTCAGAACCCATCTCATATTTAGATGTTTCGAACTATTCTAGATAGCACCAGGTGATCTACGTTGTGACCTAGACACAAAAGATTGTGCTTCTGCAACCCTTTTTAGACACACAGCTGCAGACTCAGTTGTTGGATTTGACACCTTCATGTACGGAAACTGTCTTTCCAATCAGCGAATGGAAACGCTGAGGCGCCAGTTATTACATTGCTTGATACGCTTTTTAAAGACTTGAGAGATACGGGATAATTTTAAGACACTAACCCCATTTTATGTTGAATGTGCCCGACTCTGTTTTATTGATCTCATTAAGTAGAACTAGATAGAAGCGCCAAAACAGATGATTATGGCCAAGAAATGCTACAAGCATAGGCCACAGACTAACCCATGAGGGGAAGATACAAAAAAACACTGACAGCCACACGACAACATAATTAAAGTAAAGCAATCAGCTCTCTATACCTCAGCAAGATGACAACACACTAGAAAGGACAATAAGAAGTAAACTATAAAAGACAGACCCAACACAATGGGAGCAACAACAAACAATGAATCATCAATAAAAGAATCACCGCCCCCCCCCCCCCCCCAGAACAGACAGCATCCGAGGCTACTGGGTGTACTGGGGGAGGATACATCTATGTGTCTTGATCCACATCTGAACTAAGGGTGAGGTTGGCGCTGTGAAACTGGTTTAAGCGCTCGAGTAAAATATTTGACTGACGTTTCCAAGGCGGTACTTTTGTGGATCATTTGTGTTATTTATGTCTTGTGTTTGTCATGTTTTATCATTTATTTATTATTTATCTTTATTTAAAGAGGACAGTACATTTAGCGATCAACGCTAGTCTACCATGCGTCCCTCTAAAACATATTTACATATATACACAAGTTTTCGCGTCTGTTTATTGCTGTCGCGTGGTCACCTGCTGGGAAAGGGCTGACCTCATGGCTCTTGTTTGTGATGTTTAATTGTGTTTCTGTCACTTTCCCATGTCGTATCCCGAGTCAGGTGTGGTACTTGATTGTATCGTATCTAAATCTTTGTCGTCATTCTTACCTAGATATATTTTACTGGCCAAATATGTACTCTAGTTGCTGCCGTTGTTAAAACACAAAGAGTGTTTAGCTCACATGGTGGCTTCTTAGCTTGTGTAACACTGGAATTCCAATTCAATAAGAGCGTAGAGAAAATGTTGATATACAAGAAGGATAGCCTGATATACTACACTCAATGGTCACATAGAGCTTGGAACACTGGTAGATCAAGTTGATGTAACAACATGTTAAGAAATGTATAATAAGAAGACGTGTTTAAATGAATTTCTGGCAATACTGAGCTTATAAAACCCAAGAACTGATTTTGAAACGTCAGTGAAATTTTTCATTGGACTAAAAGACCGACTGAAAAACCCTGCAACACTCACGTTTTGCTTTATATACATTTACCAGTGAACACAAGTTTTATAAACTAAGTTCACCTGCAGTAGATTTCCTTAATATGATGACAGTGGTGGTAGAAAATTAAGAAATTTGCTGAAACAGTTCCAAATTTAAGCCTTATCTATAAATGAGAGGGTTTGGGCCTGATGCTGTGTCTGCTGTCATGCCCGCTAGGGTTTAACTGTTTGATTTCTTTTGCTACGGTATTCAGTTGTATGTTCTGTTGAGTCCTTATCTTTGTTTTATCTCCTTTTTGTATCTTGATTTATATGTACTTGGAGAAGAGTCATTGATAAGTTAGGGATCTTTCAGGGGAACCAAACATATATGTGTCTTGATCCACATCAGAATGAAGGGTGAGGTTGGTACCGTGAAACTAGTTTAAGCATTCCAGTAATTTTCTTACTGACCATTCCAAGGTGGTATTTCTTTTGTGGATCTTTTTATGTGTTTTTCTTTGCTATAATGTCTTGTCTGTGTCATGCAGCCTTGTGGTCACCTGCTAGGAAAGGGCTGACTTCTTGGCTCTCCTCTATTTAATGTTTTTGTGTATTTGTCACGTTTCCATATGGTATCCAGGCTCAGGTGTGGTAATTGATTGTATCCAATCCAGAATTGTGCCCCCTTCACTACTTTGCATTGCATACTCATGTCAGACGCATGAAGCATGGAAGCTTTTTTTCATCATCTATAGAAGATCAACGAAATGTAATTCTAATTAATTTTATTTTCAAAAAAACTTGTATTCACTTAACATATGAAATTAGCAATAGTTGTCGCGCAAATTAACCGTTACGCTTATGTGTTGGCTCACCAGGATTCAACTTTTGGATTTTCATTCTCTCCAGTGTTCCAATCGCGATGTGAAATGTCAGAGTAAGCGTTCTTTCTGTTAACTCTTCATCCTTGAACCACCATGGTTTTACCTATGATTCCTTTGTTGTCTGTGTTAAATTATTGATGAGTTGGAAACCCCCACGTGGTCCATTCAAATGCATGTTTTAGAACCACACCGAAAGTGAGGATTGGGACTAAACCCTCGTAAAGTTAACTTAAATCAACTGGTAACGCATTACTGACCGTTCCAAGTTGATGCTTTGTTGTGGTTACTTGCTGTTCTGTATTATCATTTAATTGTCCTATTTAAGCTATAATTTTATACAGTTACTTTCGATTTCAGAGTCACCACCTGTTTGGAAAATAGCTGCTTACTTGGTTCATCATATGTCATCTGTTTACTCCAATCAATCTCGTTGTGACTCTATTACCTTGTTGTTTTATGGGTAGGGTTTAGAAACTAATTGTACCTGTTCCTGATATTGCTTAATTTCCAAGTAAATAAATATTTGGTTTATTCAGATGTATGAAATTTTCATTCTTAATTAAGTTCATACAGATTTATTCAAGGTTCAATCTACATTACTTGAAATTTTGATGAGATAAACGGGTGATTTCAATTTAAATTAAGAAAAAATAGATGGATTGGCAGGAATATTTTTTGCATTCTGACTTTGACGCAAGGTACTATGGCTACACCGCCACAACAAAGTAATTAGCATACATGAAATGGGGATGTTTTGACAAAGAACAAGACTTCCATGGAAGTTGGTGCTGCATCCGCTGGGGGAAGAAAGACAAAGTCATTGGGCCTTTCTTAATAAAGCATATGATTTAAATCAGGAGCCAAGTTGTTGACCAATTAGAACTTGGTTTCAGTTTAGGTCAATGTCTCTGAACCAACACAGGATTTTGAGGAGATGCCTTATGCACGCTTTGGTGGTTGTAGACACAATATTTAATGAGATCCTGAAGGTTAACATAAAAATGACAATGTCAATGGAGCTTGAAATTTAAGTCACAGTCATCATATTAAGATGCGTGCTGACGCAAGGTGTTGAGGGGATGCCTTATGTTTGATAGTGTAAAGCAGTATGGTTGATGAGAGCACAAGGGTTGACATACAATTTTAAAAAATACTAGCCATTGGAGCTTATAAAATATATGTCAAATTCACTGGTTTAATGTGCTAGCCAGTTCAGCATGTCAAGCAGATACTTTACAACAGTCTGATGGTGGTATGCACTAAAATAAAAATCACATTTGATGCTCTTTTATTAAAATAAACTCTTACTTTTTGCCTTAGGACTTGTTCTTTACAAGTTAGAGACAAACGAAAAGTGCCAGGTTTCCTCAGTCGTTAGTGCCAGGTTTCGTTAGTCGTTCAGTGTACCTGCATTAATTTTGTTATTCTTGTAAAATAAAAGTATATTGTGTAAATTGGGACCAGTATTTTTCACGCCAAATATGAGTAGTTGCATTGTATAATCTTTGACATATGGGCCTCATCATGAGAAAACCTGGTTTTGCGGACTTCTAACTGGTCAAACACAAACTTGGCTGTGTAGCTATAGACAAATAAATGTTTCTCTATATATATCATGAATTGATCAAAGAGATGTCCAATACAAACTGAATTGGTGAATTACACATACAGAAAACAAATGCGCAGATCAGTTGTGCTTCAACTGGGAAACTGATAAAGCATTGAAACAGTGACAATAAGCCTAATCGCTAGACATCTCGTTTTCGAATTTCGAATTTTCCAACTTTCTATGTTGGGCTCGAATTGACCTTCTAAGCTTCAAAAACTTGCTATATTTAAAAATAGATCAACTCTAGCAGTAAATTGTTGAGTAATAATTTACTGTTTGGAGGTCAGTTGTAAAGAAGATCAAATTATGAGCGCACAGCACGAGTGATCTATCTTAGTACAACTGACCGACAAACAGTGAATTATTACTCAACAATTCACGCAATAGAGCTGATCTATTTCGATTTTAACATACAATAAACGACGAAAATACATTTGCACTCTTCAGCTTCTTACAACTTTCCGCCCTTGCACTGAGGAAATCCCACCAATATTTGAATTGTGTCGTATATATTTACATGTATAAGTTACGTCTTTCCAGCGTAAAAACAACGTTACACCGTCTAACGCCATGACTGACGTCATTTTGCAGTAACAAATGACGTCAGCTAGCGCGCGTCTTCCTCGTGCTTTCAAAGCTGTAAATTATTGTTTGATATATCACGTTTTTTAGCATTGGCTTTATAGGCGAGGTGTGTTAGAATCTTGAAATAAGATATTAAACTTTAAAAATTGTGTTGACTAGCATGTTAGGACATATCTAATCAGTGCCTTTTTGTTCCCACATTTCAAAATGCAGGTTTTCTTTTGACGTGGCTCATATATGAATTTGCATACATATGTATGTTTTGTGTATGATGTTGTACATTATTTTAAACAACACAATGCATAGGGGTAGAACCAAGATGGAAATAAAAAAGGTTAGAGAGACAAAAGTACAAGTATTTTAATGCATCCTGTGTAACGTTTTTTTTTTACATTTGAAATCGATGCAGCTGGTAAATATCTCAGTTTAAAATGTCTACGGTAGGCTTTCCGTTCAACCATGCTATCTGTGAAAGTATTCAAATAGATCTATGACAATTCTGCACACGACAGTTTGACTCATTTTAATAGTCACAATTTATTTATTCTGTAGGTCGAATTAAGTGCAGTCGAACATTAGGTGGTATTAAATGCAAAACGTATCATCTATCAATTTATTTCCGCCGCCTTCCCATATCCGATATGCTATCAATTGTCTGTCTGTATGTTTGTCTGCTTCCAAAATTTTTAGGGGTACTGGGATGCCTTTTTTAGCATAGAACTAGCATACGAAAACCCAAAATACAATATACAAAAGTTTAAACACAAAAGACAAAAGTTAAAAGCTGAAAGTTAAAACGCAAAAGGCAAAAGACAATAAAGGAAAGAAACCTTTCTGAAGACAAAATTTAAAACACAAAAGGCAAAACACAAAAGATGAAGTAAAAGGGCCAAAGATAAAAGTCAAATGAATAAAAAAAAAAGTATATAAGTACACATATAGCCTTGCAATATAACGATTGTCTGTTCACACCACCACATTAGACAGACAGACAGACAGACATGTAGATAACCCCAAGAAATTTATAGGGTGGTGGGTGGGTATAGGGTAGGCAATGGAAAACAGCTTTATGTACAATAGCAGAATCTAGGGTGAAGAGCCCCTCCCTGGTGATCTCGACCACTGTCCATTCTAAGGCAATGATTATGTTGTTGTTAATTCATTATTCCTTGTTGCTCTCATTGTGTGTGGGATTATTGTATTGTCTTCTAATTCTATTGTGAAGTTCGCAGTGATTTTATACATGTAGCTTTGCAGTCGTTTTGCTGAGGAAAAGAGCCAGAAAACTGACTGATTAACTTTGAATGCTTTCTTGCTGTCGTGTGACTGTCTGTGTACTGTGTCCCGTCATCATAGTGATTATGGAATTTCCTTGTAATACTTACTTGTTTTCTTATACAGACAGAAAAACACAGACTGACAAGTGGAAAGACAGACAGACAGATGGACAGACAGACCGACAGGTGAATAAACTCAAGCATTTTTTGTAGGCGGGTTGGGGGTTGTAGATATGGGGTAGACGGTAGAAAAATGCATTTAGGCAAACAGAAAGGTAAATAAACCCAAGAAATCTATATGGCAGTGGGTGTGACTGAAATCAGCATTAAAACTGACTGACAGACTGCAAAAAGATAACCTCCAGTTAGATAGATAGATAGATAGATAGATAGATAGATAGATAGATAGATAGATACGTTTCGCCTTTAATGCCATCTTATTTTCTATTGCACTGTATCAGATCTAGACCTACAGAATAAAATCTCAGAATTAATTTCTGTAACAATTTAAATGGGTCGATATAAATGGATCTAACTATAATAGTCAGTCGAACTGTATTATATTGAATAGTACTGGGTTTATGGGACTGCTTTCACAGTGAGATCCCAGTATGTAGCATAATCAATCCAAAAGCCTCCAGTAGACTTTTTGACTGTGATAGTTACAGGCTGCATCGATTTCAAATATATAAAAAAAACTAACATCACGACGGATGAATTAAAAATTAAAAATACTTATACTCTCGTCCTTCTTTCCTCGTTTGTTCTCCATCTTGGCTCTACCTCGTGAATAGCGCCGTTTAAAATGTGCAACATTGTTCACAAAACAGAAAACTCAACATACAAAAACGCCATAACACAAAACACAATGTCACATATAGGCTTCCGTAAAATCGAAAGTCAATACACAACAAATACCTTTTCTGTTTTGTATTCCAATGAAGAAGCTTCCACTGAACACCTATACTAAATGTGTCATCTCATGCACTTATTGCATAAGCGTAAATTCTTTCATGCAAACCAAATATCTATGTGTCTTGATCCACATCTGAATTAAGGGTGAGGTTGGCGCCGTTAAACCGGTTTAAGCCCTCCAAATATATATTTTACTGACCGTTCCAAGGCGGTACTTCTTTTGTGGATCTTTTATGTTTTTGTTCTGTCTTGTGTTTGCTATGTTTTATGCGCGTCTGTTTATATGTGCCTCGTGGTCACCTGCTGGGAAAGGGCTGACCTCTTGGCTCTCGTTTGTGGTGTCTTCTGTGAGTTGTCACTTTCCCATTGGTATCCTGGGTCAGGTGTGGTACTTGATTGTATCGATTCCTGATCTTTGCAACCTTACTTACTTCTATAAGTCATTGCCTAGTGAATGTCTTCTGCTGGTAACCACTGCACAAAGATTTGACCCAGATCAGGCCCGACAAATGTCGGGCCTGATCTGAATCCGAACTGTTTGACACTCTTACGGTGTTCGTGATAGTATTGTTCGAAAAAAGTTAATTTCGAAAAAAAAAATCAACAGACGAAAAAACGTATATCACAATTTAACCATACATGTGTGGCTAGTAGTGGAGCTACACTCTGTAAATAAAAAAATGTAAATTTACACCATATTTGGTGGCAGCCGAACTGCCACTGGTCTTGGTCACATGGTACGTAACCATTCAACTGCTTTAAAACTATGTTCTGTTTGATTGTTTTGATCCGGAGAATTACAATAATAGGTAGAAATATTTTTTTTAAAAAGTTTGATATTATTTTGACCTTTATTTGTTATACTAGTAGAAAGAAAGTAAGGCCAGAGTTTTTTTTATTAGCTGATATACGAACCCTCCTACTGTAATTTTCCGGAAAGTAGTACATTTTAATTTCTAAAAAACATTTTTTATTTTTTCTGCCGACTCTAAATATTATTTGTTTTGTTGAAAAAAAATGAGGTTCTGTCTGTATTTTTGAGTGTGACACTGTTAAATGTGATTGTCCTATACAGATTTTTATAGAAATTATGAAATATTTAAGTATTTAATACAGACTGTTGGTTACCTTACTGGTCACTGTTTGTTCTGGAGATAATAAAAAAGAGCTCTAAAATGACCAGTCAACTGGTCATTTTCAGATTTTTTTTCTTTTTTTTTTCGTCCACTCGACCCTAAATCTGAAAAAAATCCTGTAAATCAACTAATAAAAATGTTCTCCTTTGCTGTTAACTTACACGGGTATTTTACAGCATGACTATTATATGAAGTGAAGTTAAAGGTCTAATTACTGGCATGAGCCAGCATCCGCGTCCCTTCTTTATGAGTGCTAGCAGCAAAGGCAGCAGCGATACTGCGCGTATGAACAGGCTCGACTGAGTTGTCGCTGCTCCCATAACTTGAAGCGAAGACTATCAAAATCGTAAGTAATTCTTGGCGAAATAGAAACTGTATACTGACAGACAAGCAAAGGTTTTTTTTCAATATCTACAACAATCAATAATATATTTCCCCATATTTGCTATATTTCACCATTTGTTTACTGAAGACTTTGGCAATCATTGAAGACCCAGATGAAACACCACTCAACGAGGCATTTCATCAGGGTCGTCGCCATTAATTTGTTTTGGTAAAAGTAATCTTCAGGGATATAAAACAGTATAATTCAGAAATTACTACCGGTGACTTCTTAAATATATGAAAGGACAACCCCAACCTTATTGTATCAACCTTAGGGTTAAAGTACAAACTGCGAGGTTTTTTTTATACTGAGATTTTTCCTTTAAAGTACACGCACATTAAATGGTGTAACGTAGTAGTTAATTCTAATCTTCTAAGTTCGCGTTGTCTTTTCAAAGTCTCTTTAGAATTTCTAAGGAAGAGAGAGCTGGTTGCAACAACTTTCACAATTTTATAATTTTATAAAATCTTCTTAAGTCCAACGAAATACTTCTAGAAACTAACTACAACCCAAAGTCCTGAAATCTAAAGCTCTGACACTGGGTTTCATCTTATATACCATGAAGTCACGTGATAGAAGCTGACCACAGTGCAACATAATGACATCATCACTAACCAATCATATTTCAAGTTTACTATATAGCGCCCTCTACATAAGTAAACTTCCATTTATATCAACCAATCAGAATGTACAAAAATGATCCATAGTCACACCAGTTTCGCAATTTTAAAAAATGTCATATAACTAAAAGTATTGCGCAATCCTGCCAATCAATGCCAGAATTAACATGATCTATTTATTCGGATTATGTAATTTTACTAAACTAAATAATATCTGTCATCATGACATTTTGAAAGTGTTAAAAAAAACCATCAGAATTGACAGGCTAATAAATATGACATTTGAGAAACAATAGCAATAATGTCAACACCGCACCTGGCCGAACACCTTTGTCTTATCCAAACCATGCATTCACAAATATTGTAAATCCCCACAGGCAATTCACAATAATTATGAACCCTCTCAGATGAAACCAGCAGCTTTTTCATAATGGTTGTAGATTTGGTTGCAGAAACAGTGCACATCCGGCTGAAGTGCCGCATAAAGTGACATTTCATCAGGGTTTGCACCTATTTGTTTTGACGAAATTGAGCTTCAGAGAGAGAAATTTAGAGAATTTTAGGGAATTATAATATGTGACCCTCAATATATTCAATGGACCATTCTGTCGTAACTGTATCAAACTTCCACTAAAAGATATAGAAATATTCTTAGGCATGAATTAGAATTAAAGTGGATAAAAATATTACAAACACCACATCCACTTGGATTTAATGATAATATTTACCATGAGGGTAACATTTCTAGATTACCTGATTTTGATGTTTTTTTCTCCTTTAGATATACATAAACGCAATAACCGATCTCATGGTAAACGTAAAAATGGAAATTTAAAACGTAAAAATAAACATGTTATAAGTATTTCAGAATTAAGTATCATCTTAAAACATTCTGGCCGACATATGGCCCTTTCACGTTTAGTAACTCTTTCTATATCTTCACTTCGTAATTTGGATATTGAGGCTTGTAAATTCTATGATAGAGCTCATCGACTTTATGATACAGCAATTCTTACCCGGTGTTACACTCAACATGCTCTTCGGCCATACATAGACTCCAAAATTAATCATATTAGGCATTTTATCAAAATTCAATTTGTCAACAAGGGGATTGAATTCATTAACTTACCCAGTATATTTAAAGATAAATCCAGAGAGTTTGAACATTTTATGCCCTAAGCAGGAGAATAATGTTTAGATTTTTAGAGTACCACCTCTGATAAAAACCATCTATTTATTTGCTGCTGGACTAGGGGGTTTCCCCACTTATTTATACATGACTTATTTTTGAGAAGGAAAACATCTATGTTTGTCAACATAAATCAAATAAGTAATGGCAGGTCTTTCAAATCAAAGACTTTTGTGAAAATTGTATGTGTGAATTGATTTTGAGTATGGATTATTTTACTGCTATTTTGCACTGTCGGCAATGGAGAAATATTTAGTGGAAAGCCGCCTATAGGTAGAATTCCACTAAATAGTCATGAGGTGTGGCCATGCCCTTTTTGGGGAGGAAGTAGTCATCAGAATAAAACTCCTGTGGGTCATTCCATTGGCCATATTCCCTTTCACTTTATTAGAAGGTGATAAGAGGCCAGATAAAATAAAATCAAAATCCAGAGAGTTTGAGCATTTTATGCCCTAAGCAGGAGATTAATGTTTAGATGATTAGAGTACCCCCTCTGATAAAAATCATCTATTTATTTGCTGTCGGACTAGGGGTTTCTCAATTTATTTACACATGACTAATTTTTGAGATGGGAAACATCCATGTTTGTCCACATAAATCAAATAAGTAATGACAGGTCTTTCAAATAATAGACTTTGTGTAAATTGTATGTGTGATTTGATATTGAGAATGGATTATTTTACTGCTATTTTGCACTGTCAGCAATGGAGAAATATTTAGTGGAAAGCCTCATTGAACAATGCAAAATAGGTCACAAAACAAAAGCATATACTTTAACATGAATACAATTGAAACAAATAATCAAGTATAAAACTGGGTCAGGTCGGGTCAAAATGCGGTCATTACTGTCGTGCCAACAAAGAGTGACAGTGCCGTATTATTTGACTACAATATTTAAGTAAAACATTAACTTGTACACTCCACTTGAGCTAACTCGAATCGATAGATCACTTGTGTATTAAGCCTATTTATACGCAAGTAATCTATCGATTAATAGGCCCTGATAACTTTGTAAACACAAAACGAGGTCACTGTCTCTCCAGGCTGGTAGGACAGTAGGTCCATTCCGTGTACACCATAGAGGACACATTTTTGATCCAATCTTTGTGAAACTTTGTTAGAATGTTTATTTCAACGAAATCTAGACCAAGTCCGAAACTGGGTAAGGTCAAGTCATATTTTTAAAATAATTTGATCAAAAATGAATTTTTTTTTATACAATGATAAAAATGTTGTTAGGCGGTGGTTCTGTTGTTGTTGATTCACTGTTATATGTTACTCCCATTGTGGGATTTTGTAATTGTTGTATGCTTTGTTGTGCGTTACTTTGTGTCATTCTAGTTTTGCAACCATCTTGATGGGGTAGAGAGAGAGCTGGTTGCTTTGCGTTATTTGTCTTCCTGGTGTATCGTGATTGTTGTGTGGCTCTTCCTTGCGATGGCATGGGTTTGTCTGCAGTTTGTGATTGTGTTATTTCCTGATCATACTCACTTACTCTTTTTGTCGAAGATATGACTTAATGACCTAGGTTTTGGCCTGACATGACCCAGTTTCCAACTGGTCCAGATTTTCGTAAGATAAACATTGTAACAAAACTTCACGAAAATTTGATAAAAATGTATACGCTACAGTGTAGACAATATTTTTCTAAGAATGATCCTTTGACCTGATCAACCCAGTTTGAACTTTGCCTAGATCATTTTGACAATATTCTGTATTCTACTCTTGTTCAGACTGATTTATACAATAAAACAAGAGAATTTTTACAACTTCTCTAAAACTCTTACAGGTGTCCTCCAAGTCTTTAAGCTTATTTATTTATACGTAACCAAGAAAATAAAAAAGCTGCGTTTAAAACTCCGAACTGTATTGGGGGTTTCTATCGTGATTTTGTTCAGTTTAATAACCAAATCGAAAACATACAATAATGTTAAAAACTCTAAATTGTACTCTCCTGGTATTCAGGCTGATTTCTTTCAGTATAATAATGATAGAGAAAATGTACAATTACATAAAACAAACAATGTACTGTTTCCTCCTGGTCTTCAGGCAGGTTTATTCAGTATAATTATCAAAGAGAAAATACATAATTACGTCGTACACACTCTAATTTGTATCCTTCTGGTCTTCACAATGACTTTATGTAGTATAATTACCAACGAAAAATACACAGATACATTTTTATCTCTGAAATGTATCCTCCTGGTATTCGAGCTGATTTTACTTGGTAAAACTACCAAAGAGAAAATATACAATTACGCTTAATCTCTGAACTGTATCCTCCAATGCATTTGCACATGTAGGGAACCAAGTTAGTACAGCTGGGAGATCGTATACATTCGCCATGCCTGTGACCACGACAATTGCACCTGAAATAAATGGGAGATCCTATACATTTGCCACGCCCGTGACCTCGACAATAACACCTGTAATAAATGTGTGATCAGAAGCATTCGCCATGCATGTGGCCTGACAATAACACCTGAAATAAATGTGACATCGTAAACATTGGCTATGCCAGTGGCCTGACAATAACACCTGAAATAAATGTGAGGTTATATACAAGTACATTAGCCATACCTGTGGCCTCGACGTTTACATCTGAAATAAATGTGAGATCGTATGAATTCGCCATGCCTGTGGCCTGACATTTACACCTGAAATAAATGTGAGATCGTATACATTGGCCATGCCAGTTGCCTGACAATTACACTTGAATAAATGTTAGATCATATACATTCGCCATGCCTGTGGCCTGATATTTACACCTGAAAAATGCGTTATCGTAAACATTCGCCATGCCGTTTGCCTAAAAATTACACCTGAAATAAATGTGAGGGATCATACTTTAGCCATGCATGTGACTTTGACAATTACACCGGAAATACATGTGAGATCGTATACGTTGGTCATGCATGTGACCTCGACACATACACCTGAAATACAAGTGAGATCATATACAATCGCCATGCCCGTTGCCTGACAAAACTAAAGCTCTTATACATTCACCATGCTTATAGCCTTGACAGTTACTCCAGTAATTTATGAGAGATTACATATATTTCTCATGCGTGTGGCCTCGATGATTATATCTGAGAGGAAAGTAAGATTGTATACATTTGCAATGTTTCTGGCCTGGATAATTACACCTAGAATAAATTGCATGCATTAGACATGCCTGTGGCCTGACAATTACACCTGAAATAAAGGTGAGGCCATTTTCTTTAGCCATACGGGTGGCCTCGACAATTACACCTGAAATACATGTGAGGTCGCATACATTCGCCATGCCCGTGGCTTGTCAATTACACTTGATTAAATGTGAGATCGTATATATTCGCCATGCCTATGGCATGACAATTACACCTGAAATAAATGTGTGGTCGCATACATTCGCCATGCCTGTGGCCTGACAATTAAACTTGAATAAATGTGAGATCGTGTATATTCGCCATGCCTGTGGCCTGGCAATTACACTTGAAATAAATGTGAGATCGTATATATTCGTCATGCTTGTTGCCTGGCAATTACATCTGAAATAAATGTGAGATCGTATACATTGGCCATGCCAGTGGCCTGACAATTACACCGAAATAAAGGTGAGGTCATTTTTATTAGCCATGCCTGTGACCTCGACAATTACACCTGAAATGCAAGTGCAGTCGAATACATTGGCCAATTGACAACTACACCCAAAATAAATGTGCGGTCGTATACATTTGCCATGCCTAGGCATGTGACCTTGACAATTACACATGAAATAAATGTGAGATCTTATCCATTCGCCATGCCTGTGGCCTGGCAATTACTCTTGAAATAAACTATGTATTCGCCATGCCTTTAGGCTTGACAAGTACACCTGACATAAATGTGAGCGCGTATTGGCCACGACGATTACATCTGAAAGAAATGTAAGATTGTATACATTCGCCATGCCTCTGGTCTCGATAACTACACATAAAAACAATGTAAGATCTTATACAATCGACATGCCTGTGGCCTCTGCGATTACACCTGAATCAAATCTTAGAACATATACAGTCGACATGCCTTTGGCATCGACGATTAAACTTGAATAGAATGTGAGAACGTATACAGTCGCAATGCCTGTGGCCTGACAATCACACCTGAAATGAATGTAAAATTGTACGCATTCGCCATGACAGTGGCCTCGACTATTACACGTGAAAGCAATGTAAGATCGATTATATTCGACATGCCTAAGGCCTCGAAAATTACGCCTGAAATAAATGTGAAATTATACACATTCGCTGTGCCTGTGGCCTCGACAATTACACCTGGAATAATGTGAAAGTATAGTATGATTTAATATAATATAAAATAATATAATGTCAGGGCACAGAAATTGCAAATATATACGATCCCACAGGCACACATTTGCCATGACTGTGGCCTCAACATCTGAAATAAATATGAAAACGTACGCATTCACCATGCATGTACGTAATTGAACTATCGTATGCATTTAGGTAATTTTATTTATTACAAAAATAAATTATCAGATCATTCTTGAATGCAAAAGGTCTTCTTACTGTGTATGCGTACGAAATATGCTTAAAGGGTGAAGTTTGTCATTGGAAAAGGTAAGTGTGTATGATCAAGAATTACCACAATCACACATTGCATACCAACTCAGTGGAAATGCATGTATTTCAGTTTATTTCTAGATGCTTTCCCCTAGACACAAGCTGCACTTAAGACAATGAAATATTGCTACAAACATACACGACATATATATATAAAGAGTTTGGATCTGTTTAATATAGTTTTACCAAAAACGACTTGTCCCGATACTGTCATCTTACCAGCTTAATTACAATAAATTCAATTTGCCATTCTACGAGAAGCGATTTATAACACTGTTATCATTCATCATCTTATTCAAATTCATACCTCGTGTACTTCAAACTGTAATAGACATTTTCTTGGAATTAAAATCACAAATATCTACTTACCTGTTTATACATTTGAGACGCCAGTAACCGTCTATCCAAGCTGAGCACTGTTGTTTGGTATGATGACAGCGAGATCCTCTCGGTGTTGTAAAGTAGTGTGGATTGTTTATTGCAGGCCAAACAGGTCGCGATATAATCGCTATGATGGTGTAGAAAAGAACTACGTGTACCGCTGAACGGGCGAACCTCACCATTTTGGCGGCTTCTTGATCTAAACGAGACATAACACAGCTCGAGATATAACATTCCCAGAATACTGGTTTTCCCTTTCATTTCTTGACATAAACATTTGCTGCAGGTATCCCTGGGGACGCCCCCAACGAGCATCCATTACACATGTCTCACTGAACATATAACCTTCAACTATTTCTCTGTTGAACACATGCTCACACACAGACACACACATACACGCACGCACACACACATGGAGAGACTGTCATATCTAGGAAACTAAATTGTGCTGGACGTAGTCCTTATACATCCGAGAATATAGACTTTTTCCCATACCAGCAATGATTGTTACACTGTGCAATACATATCTAGATATTAGGGAGGTGGTTTGGAAGTGAACCGATAGGATAGCTGCTTTTGAGACTTGTTTATATACTTTTGGTTGCCTCCATCTGATAGTTTAAGATGTAGAGCCACTAACATGTACAAAACAAGAGACCAATGCAGTTTTTCACAGTTTCATATTTTGTACATTGTCTCTGGCTGTATTTATTTATCACCGGCAATTTGAGCAGTGCATGTTCTAATATGTTATCATCTTACTTATAAATTATTCGTAAAGCGGGTCTGGATTTCAATTGCACAAGAGTACCGAACACCAGTTTTATGGATAAATAGGAAGTTTTGCAGGAAACGGGACCTTTTGTTTGGATAATTATAATGACTATTCTGGCACCAGCTCCCACCATTATCTAATAAGCTGTTCCATAAAATGAGGTTCTGGATGGAGTGTAGCGATTCCATTCCCTTATTCTTAAAAAATTAAGCGGTTTTTGTAACAGAAACTTTGATGATTAAGCCGAAAATTTTGAAAGTATGCTTACTTTGGTTACGATATATTTATAGAGCGATTTAGAGGAACTATTTTAAAGATTAACGATTTTGGTACGCCCATCTAGACCTTCATATTTCCAAAACGATTTAGGGAGAAATGTAAATTCAAATTACTGGATAGATGGTTAAACGCATATAAACCTAGCGTCCTTTTGTGAGACACATGCGAACAGTGCAAACCTAGATCAGATACCGCAGAATGAGGCAGCTGGTCAGGATATACACTGTTTGCTTACAAAATGTTCTATTTAAACTTGAAGAAAAGTGAAACGTGCCACCCAACAACCGTTAAAACGGAGATGGACAGGTCCAATTGATAAGGGTGAAAATTCCATTTGGCCTAAATGGGTTAAGAGGCGATTAGTGATTTTTGGACAACCCACATACCCTCATATATCCAAGTAAGGAAGGGTGCAAAGATCAAGAATCGATACAATCAAGTACCAAACATGACCCAGGTTACCAACGGGAAAGTGACAAACTCACAGTTAGACACCACAAACGAGAGCCAAGAGGTCAGCCCTTTCCCAGCAGGTGACCACAAGGCACATATCAACTGACGCACACAAAGGCATAGCAAACACAAGACAAAAACCCATAAAAGATCCACAAAAGAAGTACCGCCTTGGAACGGTCAGTTGAATACTTTTATGGAGGGCTTAAACCGATTTTACGGTGCACCAACCTCACCCTTAGTTCAGATGTGGATCAAGACACATAGATGTTTGGTTTGCATGAAAGACCCCTAACATATCAATGCATTATCTCCTAATGTGCGTACAGAAATTCAGTGAACAACGCTTTTTTGCGTTTATTTCGCTTTGTGCAGACTGATCGCACAATGACCATCAGAATTTAATACATCTATAAACCGCCTAATTGGTGGTATTTTTTGCGTTACAAAATGTATTGTCAAATGGGCTTTGATATGATGGAATTTGTCCTCATTTGAGCATCTGCATTTTTTAATTTACCCTAAATGCACCTTTGTACGGATCACTGCCTTTAGTTTACTATCGATGGATAATTATACGGTTTTATAAGACGAAGTAACATGTAAGGAGAAGGGATTTTTATCATATCAAAATCAAATGCAAACTTTGGCAATAGTTTGTGCGCACCGTGAGTATTTTGGCATACGAGAAAATATTGAGGCCTTTCCAGTGGGTACCCAGCCGCTTGCTCCAATGAAATGAATCTCTGTGTTCCCCTGTTCCTCAATTTAAAATCTTGATTGCCTGTGTACCCTGCTCCTTATCTGATCATCAGGTTTAAAAAAATCAAACTTGTTTTATTAAATAAATTGAACTCTCTATCTATTTATTCCAAATACTGATTTGTTGACACCAGACAATGCAAAACATGCATGCCAAAACGTAATACTGGGCAACTATAAGTGATAAGATAAAATGATCACAGGGCTCACCTGTCAGGTGTGATTCAAGTGAAAAAAGACTCATGCAATAAAAATAATGCTGAGGATGGAAAGAGAAACTAGTAATGGGGTGGGAATTTGCATGGAAATAGGTTGAACAATATATCAGCGGATGTCATATTTTGTGTTTGGGGTCAATATGTTTTTGGGGTGACTGAAAACTAAATGTTCATGCGAAGTGCATCATAGGCTATAAATAATGCACCAGTTATTTGTAACAACTGCTTCACCCAAGCCTCTGAGCAGGATGGGGATAAAATGTGCTGTGTTTTTACTTTTACGTTGTCTCCACAATTCGGAGGAAATAAAGGGGTTTAATAGACCTAGACAAAATTGCTGTGCACTATAATAACAGACTGCGAGGGAGAACGGTGATGGTTTTGCCAGTAGCTGCCCCCACAGTATGGTGGTCACTATCGGGAACTGCAGACACAAAGTCAAATATGTTCTTAAAAGGATATTCTTTGGAAGCAAAGACTGCACCGAAGAAATGTAACTAGAGGGTGCATATTTCCTGGGCTAGACTAGCTAGTTTCTGCCATTTAGGCTTCGTCAGTGGCCCTCTAATAGTTTCAAAGTTCCACAATGAAACCCATGATAAAGTCCTCGACATTCTTCTGATCTGGGGTGGTCACAAATGACTGGCGCATAACGACGAACGAAATTATGTGCACCAGTCATTTGTAGCCACGCATAAGCCGGGCAAATGCGCTGTTAGTACAAGGTCATACCAGATACCTGGAGCCAGAAAATCAAAGCCCCCGCCGTTCCCCTACTCTTGTGTATTAGACGATGTGGGAGCGCAGTGGCTCAGTGGAAGAGTGCTAGACTCGAGACCGAATGGCCGCGGGTTCGAGCCTCACCGGCGTCACTGTGTTATGGTCCTTGAGCAAGACACATTTATCCTAACTTAGTACTGGTTCAAACCCAGGAAGACCCGTCCCTGTTTAACTGAAAGATTATTGATGAGATGTAAAGAATCAAATCAAACAAACAAATTAGACGATGTAAAACGCAATCAAATAATGTGATTCCCGTTAATATATCCGATGAACAGCCTCCTCATTATATTTGTTTTTAATATTATTATCTGTTGCACTTGCAATATTTGTCTTAGAGCTGTCGAGCAAGCAACACAGGCGACGACGCGAGAAAACCTGTCTTCTGGGTTTCCGACAAAGCTGGTCTCAAACCAGTCCCTTCGGCTAAACAGGCTAGATAGAAAATTGATTTTTTTCGCACCAGGCAAGTCATGGGATGATTCTTCTCAAAAAGCTGACAACAAAGTTGCTAATGAGACTGCGCGGATGCGCAGGCTGGTCTGGGCCTTTATTGTTACAAATCACCGGACAGTTTTCTCAGTCGCCGTCCAATTGCTATATAATATGTGTCATTTAACCATGACACATATTAGAAAACAAGATGCGAAATGTGATTATCGTGAAATATGAAAACTCAGACAGAATTGTAATTTGTGCAGTCTCTTCAAAGCATTTTAGTGAATATAAAGACATACCAAGAGTTATCCTGCTGGTGACCGTTTTTCTTTATCGTAATCGAAAGTAAACATGGTAATCATTGAACTGTATTAACCACGTGTCACACATATGAAATACACTGAGGGAAAATAAGGATTTTTCTAAATCGAAAATGACTAAGTTATTTTATTTCACAAGAGATTCCAGACTTATTTTCCTATCATAAATATTCAAAAATGCAATTGTATATTAGGCGGTGTTTTATTATATGTATGTGCAAAATTCTGGTCCAAAATTTTATCATTAAAGACATTTTAAAAAAGAAAAACGATGTTCACTGAATTTCTGTACGGACTATAGAACATATAAATCAAGATATAAAAAAGGAGATAAAGCAAAGATAAGGACTTAACAGTAGATAAAACTGAATACCGGAGCAAAAGAGATCCAACAGGTAAACCCTGGAGTGCCCGACAAACAGCCAAAGCATCAGACCCCTACCATCTCAGCAATAGATAAGTCTTTAAGTCGGAACCGTCATAGAGTCTGAAGTCAGACCCACCGGCGTGCAATTTAAGAGGAAAGAAAAATGGCCAACCGTGATTGGGTCGACCAGCAAGCATGCAGTCTGTTGCAAGACATTAATGCTATAGCCAATCATTTTATAATGGGAAATTATTTAAATGAACAGCGCTGAAAAATTATTAGAGCCAACAATCTTCTTCGATTTATACACCAAGTCACCAAAGAATTCAGGTTCCGAAAGTCCTTGGCACAAGAGAGATTTAAGTCCAACAGTTTAGGGTAATAGTGTATATGCCAATTAGAATAGAAAATGAATTAAATACAACTTACATGTAATCAAAAAAAATGGCCGTCAAGGAAAACACAATTTTTGTAAACCAATACCATTATACATGTTCTATCAAATTACACGTACTAGTGCATCAGTATTACACTAATGACATACCAATAAGGTATATGGCGAGTATACGTACCTGTTTTTTTCTGTAATAAAGGAGCCAAGACATGTGATTACCAACAATGTGGATTTTGACAAGTGTAGACTCAGACGGGCCTGTGCAGCCACCTTTTTAGCTTAGAAACTCGAAATGATATTCAGTCAGTTGCTTAACACTCATAGAATATTCAAGTGACTGTAAAGACTCTGATCAGACTGCGCGTATGCGCAGGCTGATCTGAGGATTTGCTGGTCGCACGTACCACATTAATGGAAATCTCATTTCGCGGCTCATATGGTAAAACATCAGTATGGTAGGAGTTCACTTGTTCGTCACGAGAAACTCGCTGACTTTGCCTATGATTAATATCTTATATAAGAGCATGAGTTTGTGTGATTCATGCGCTAAGATAGTTCAGAAAGGCTGTAAATATTTTTGTAGAAGATATATCGTAATTCGAGGCTATATAGACATATCAAGCTGAAATTTTGTTTATGTGCGCGCCAGGAAACTATAGACAATGTATTTGAGAAGACAGTCGGCAGAGGAGGTAAGTCCCCGAGGCGAAGAAAATAATTCAGTGGCTTTTGAAACATTCAGTTTGTTCAGAGACTGTTTAGAAAGTAGGCTAAGTGATTTAAAGGAAGACATTAGTGATAAGCTGTAATGGACAATCTTGAGGCAGTAAGCGTGACACTTGATTTGGGGCTCTCAAGTCAATATTCCAACCCCTAGGCATTATATGTCCTTTTCAAAAAAGCACCAAAGCAACTCACACCATATGACGGTGGAAATCTTAAGGTAGGCGGTTACATATAAGGCTGGACTGTACCGACAATGACAATACTATTTTTGAGGAGATTTACGTTGTTAAAACCAACTCAAATCTAATTACCTGGGCCGGGAATTACAATGCCTCCTTAAAGTTAAGCAAGACTTATGTTAAGTATTGATATTTCAACATGCTATATTAAATGTTAAATAAATTGCATGAATCGATGTGGTATTTGTGGTCAAAGATAGCATTGTGATCTTCAGCAAAATTAAACTATTTTGATTTTAATCAGGTTTAAACTTTATTTTTCGCATCCTGAAAAATCAATACTTAACTTAAGTCTTCCTTAACTCTAAGGAGGCATTGTAATTCCTGGCCCTGGTCAATGTGAAATTTACCTGAA
Source organism: Loripinus fragilis (assembly GCA_964019695.1). NCBI lineage: Eukaryota > Metazoa > Mollusca > Bivalvia > Lucinida > Lucinidae > Loripinus > Loripinus fragilis. The sequence continues at coordinate 19,248,187 of OZ026525.1, forward strand.
GTCAGATTCAGTACTTGCTGTAATCCCCTGCATCGTATATTAATAGACTTTTCGCTTACTGTAAAGGCGGCAACTTTAATATTTATATATGGGAGTGCTTCGGCTATTTCATCTACTAAGGAAGGGAAATCAGGTTCTATTTATAATTTGGTAAAGAATAAATAAGTTGTTTGGGCCGCGCAAACGTGCTTGCATTTCATGAAAATCCTAATCGAAAACAATGAACTCTCATTTATTAACCCTTAAAACGCATAATCACAAAACGTATGTTTTTTGTCATCTAATAAATATTTGAAGCATCATAGATAAACATTGTGGACCCATATTAGACTTCTCCTATAGGAGCAGTCTGATCTGGGTCCACAATGTTTGCCTCTATGCTTATGTTAAATATACATTTCAGATGCAGTTATTTTGCTGGTGTTTGTAGGACTAAATCATGTGTAATGTCTCTATACTGAGGTAATGGTGCAAGATGATACAGTTACTTTTGAATTAAATCACGCCTCATTTTCAGCTTTTACCTATGTCTAAGGTTGACCAGTCCTAATTACGCATTCATGAAGCGCCACCTTTACAGTACCAAAAAAAGTCATATAACACCTATTGCAATACCCATTAAGCCTAAGGCAGAACTAGAGTGCATGGAAAGGGAACATGTCAAAAAGTTTACATTGACAGACTGGGCGAACAGTTTAGTAACTGTAGAAAAGCTCACTGGCTCCATACGGATCTGTTTGGATCCAAAATACCTTAATGACGTGATCAAATACTGCACTACCCAAACCAAACAAAAAGATTGATGATTTACTGCCTGAAATGACTAATCCAAAAATGCTTTCAAAGTTTGATGCTAGATCTTGCTACTGGTCAATCGTTCCTGGACCTACAGAAAAATATTGATTTCTGTCTATATTTCAAACGCCCTTTTCATGGTATTGCTAACTACAGCTACCGTTTGGTCTTAAAATGGCTCAGGACGAGTTCATTTTAAAAATGGAGTAATGCCTCGAAGAATTACCTGGTGTTAAGGCAAAATTTGATGAAATTTGTTTTTACTGTAGTGACAGAAAAACGCACGATAGAAATCTTGCAGATGTTGCCAAACAAAGTGCTTTCGATAAGAATTAAAATTGTTATAACTAAGGCACCTTTACTGACATACTTTGACCACAATAAGCCAATTACAGCCCAAACAGATGCTTCAACGTATTGTCTTGGATGTGTATTATTGCAAGATGGAAAACCTGTATGTTTTGCATCCAAATCGCTAACCACAACCAAAGTCAATTATGCTCAAATCACCAAAGAGCTCTATGAAGTGGTCTTCGCATGCAAACATTGGCATATGCTAATATTTGGTAAGCGCATCACAACTGATCACCGACCTTTATTTTCAATTCTAAAGAAGGGACTGCATTCCAGTCCACCCTTGCTAGCAACTCATCCTATTGCAACTGTCAAAGTACGACACTGACATAATGTACGTCAGGGGTCGCGATATACCCATTGCAGACACAATGAGTTGTAATTCTTATCAAACACACACCCAGAAATAAGAGGAGGGCTAAATGATCACGTTCATGCTGTAATGACCAGTCTTCCCGTTAGCGATAGGAAAATGAACATGCTTAGAACATCTACACTGTACTGCAATCAGACGTACAAATGCAAAAAAACTAAAGCAGACTGAATTAGAGGGATGGCCTGACATACGCTCAGACTATCATAAACAACTGCTAGACCTTTGGAATTACAGAGATGAGGTCACATCCATCGACGGTACTCTACCTAATGGTACAAAGGTCATTATTCCAAAGAATGTCGCAATGAAATGCTTGAAAAGATTCACTAATCTCATTTTAGCATTGATAAATGCCCTCAGCAAGCTCAAGCTGTGCTATGCTGGCCTAGTTTGACAGCTGACATACGGACGACAGTACTAGATTGTGCTATGTCTTGAGCAAAGAAATGCTTACCAAAAGGAACCACTTTATTCATATAAGATTCTCGATAGACCACAACAAGCCGTGGAAACAGACCTATTTCACTGGAATAACGTTGACTATCCAGTACTAGTTGAGCTGTACAGTAGATATTTTGAGGTTAGCAGCCTCAGGGACACCCAGGCCCAAACTTCCATTGACAAGCTCAATAGACACGGCATTAGAGAGGCGCTTATGGACAACAATTCAGTTGTACGCTATTCGCTGATTTTTGCAAGGACTTGGACATCAGGTATACACCTGCAAGTCCCCTCTATTCACAAGCTTACCCCACAGAGAGAACTTACGGCCCTGACGTAGGCTTTAATCCGTTGATTGGTGCCTGATGATTGTCGTTGGCTGGGCCCACCGTAGCTCAACTGGAGGGTTTCTTTAGCTCTGACTATCTGAAAGTCATGAGCCCTTTTCTTTGTATCATCATAATATGTTAATTTGATTTGACTGTTTCTCCATAATGATACATTGCAATAATTAGGAATCCTCGATGCGAGCTTAACATTTTTGTGTTTTAACAACAACAACAAAATCTAGGGCGAAGATTTAGCGCTATAATGCCTTCAATGTTTACCGTCGTGAGTTGGCTCCCGTTACCGTTAGTTTAATAGGTGACAGGGCCCAGGGCGACGACAATAAACATTGGGCTTACAGTAGTAAAATGCATTTAAGCCCCCAGTAAGCTGCTGTAATTATCCTGTAGCTCTTCCTAATGGTGCAGTGGGTTGGTCTGCAGTATGTGATTGTGGTATTTCCTGATCATACTAACTTACCTTTTTTATTGCATTTTAAAATATGGGAACTCTTATTACTGAAATTTATGATAAAAATGAGAGTATATGAGCCGTGGCATGTAATTTCCAACAATGTGGCAGTTTAACATGTGAAGATTCAGACGAGCCTGTGAAGCCTCCTTTGAAGCCTAGAAACTCCAAATTATGTTCAGTCAGTAGCTTAACAGTCATAAAATATTCAAACGACAAGCAAACGCTTTAATCAGACTGCGCGTATGCGCAGGCTGGTCTGAGCCTTTGCTTGTCGCACATACCACATTGTTGGAAATCTCATGTCGCGGCTCAATTATAGGTAGTTTGGTTTTAGAGATGAGCTGTTGTTGTTGTTTTGTTGCTTTACGTCCCAAGTCAACAGCTATGGTCATTGTGGGACGGTCAGTTCACCTAATCACACTTTTTTCCTGGGCAAGCTTGAACGAGCGGGTAACCAGTAATTCGTGCACATACTTTCGCTTGTAACTGACAACAACCCTTCATTAATGATTCAGCGGAAGGGAGGAGAGTGACCGTAGAAATTATTTCATGATCAATCTCCACGAAAGTATGGGACCGGGCCGGGATCGAACTCGCGACCCCTGGATAGAGATGAGCTAACAATGTTTCAAAATGGTAGGGTATAAAGCGTTCCATATTTGACAATGTGTCAAAGTGATCGATATTTGGACATTACATATTTTATCATAAAAAGTGAAGGAGTTTGATCAGGAAATACCACACTCACACACTGCAGACCAACCCACGGCAACGTGAGAAAGAGCCACAGAACAATTATAGAAACAATACATAGGTAAGACAGTAATAGCAAAGCAACCAGCTTTCTCTTCCTCTTCAGGATGAGTGAATAGTTTGTTAATAACGCGGAAAGAACGTTTGTTGCTTTCTATCGTTATATTTTGAAAATGTGATACTTGTCAAATTATGAGTCAACTTTGTGACAAAAAATATATATAATTAGTAATTGTTTACTATTTACAGATTTATTTGCCAGCGGAGTATGGAAAGATATGGAAGACGAAGAAATACCAGAAAGCTGAGAAAGTTATGTTGCAAGGCTACCTAGCCTTGTTCTTGGCTCAAAACACATGCAGAAATTACATGTATAAATTAAAACTACTTTCTAATTGGTGTCAAAAATATGGTTACAAATCATTATCAGCAACCGGTCATTGTGTGGGAACATTTATCGCATTCAATGGATTTCCATCCTTCAGTTTCAAAAGCCAATATGGCAGTAAACAGTATTTATTGGGCTAATGAAATTGCAGGATTGAAGGATTCATGTAAATCAACTTTATTCAAGCAGATAGAACAAGTCGCAATTAGTATACATGGTTATGATGTACATATAAGACGCTGAATACTGTTGTTGGGGCATATTTACATGTACATCATAACAGTTAATAATTCGATAAAGTGTTTCTGGTTCCCAAATTATAATAATAAATAATTTATGTTTTGTCTGAATGGAATGTAAGAGAACATACGTCGATTTATTAACCAATGCGATTTTCATTTGGTTTCTTCAGGTTTTGAAGAAAAACAAGTATGCCTCGTTTCTGTAATATCTTGTATCACGACAAATATGGTAAAAGTTAATTTGTTCGTCATGAGAAATTCGTTGACTTTGCTTATAGAGCACGTATTTCGTGAGTCATGCGCTAAATGCTGTAAATAATATTTAGTTACTCGGGGCTAGAAAGACCAAGCAGAAATTGTATAGGTTTATGTGCATTTTCCCACCCGCCCAATCATTTATTGACCTAAATCAAAGTTGGTCAATATGCAGAATCCCAAAACATATCGCATAGTTTGAATATATACATGAATGATTCAAAGATATGATTCTTATTTTTTATCAGATATGGTATACACTTTATGAGGTTGGATTTATGGATGTAACAGTACCTGACGTATTGGTACCTGTTAGAGTCGGCATGGTAGTACCGGCGTTTTGCCCATTTTGGGTCGAGAATTCTTCAAGTTAGTTCGTTACATTTATTCAACCTTTACGCTTAAGGGATCGATCATTTACATTTTGTGATTTAAAGTTAAAATCACACCTTTCTTTCCGCAATTTAAGTAATATTTGTCTTGTTAGCAGTGCTGAATAATTATGAGAAAGGCCATTCGATTAATGTGCTGTTACTTATGAGAATCTTCGTGTTGAGTTTGGGGTCGGTCCCTTCTTGTAAAAAGAGCATGGTCGTCTTCATAAGTGGTGAAATGAGCCGTGACATGAGATTTCCAACAATGTGGTGTGTGGGACCAGCAAAGCCTCAGATCAGCCTGCGCATACGCGCAGTCTGATCAGAGCCTTTGCTACTCACTTGAGTATTCTATGAGTGTTAACCTACTGAATGAATACCATTTGGAGGTTCTAAGCTTAAATGGAGGCTGCAGAGGCTCGTCAGAGTCTACATTTGTCAAATGCCACATTGTTAGAAATCACATGTCACGGCTCAATTATGTTCATGCTGTATATGCGCGCGTGTCAATTTCTATTTTGAAATATAAATCGGAAATTCGGAATTGCATTTTTTTAGGATGTGACTATCTGCTGAATATGTTGCAATGCAACTCATCGTGTACAGGAAATACCTTGTGAAGCAACACAAGCCAAGATTGGATTCAATCTTGGTCTGCTCTGTTTCAAATGCAGAAAAGTCTGTTTGAATTAATTTATTATGAGAAGTGCACCAGACACACATAATGTTGAAAGGTTGACACATTCCTAGTATACTATGGGTTGATTTTTATTTTTATTTTTGCAGTGCGACTAAGAAACCGTATTGTCTACTGTATTTTCAGTTTTCACGTAGACGTTCAACATTGTTTTCGATTTCCATGATATAAACACTATTGACATTGGTGTTATGGATTTCCCCTAGACCAACCCAACGTTTAGAACGTTTCAGATGTTGAGTCTGTGATGTGCTCCGTACTTTTGGTCTGCTTTGTGCATGCCTAAACAAGGTAAAGAGAGGTTTAATGTGTTAAGGGACACTGAAATTTTCCACTTCATATTCTATGTGGATCAGGATCATCGGGATCGATGGGTGCTGGTTATAAATTTATTGTCATGAAATTTGTATTATGAATAAAGAGCACGGCCCAGGTCTGTGCTTGCCATCACACACATATATGTTGTTTTATGTAATATCTTATGCTTCAAGATATAGTACGTAGAAGTATACACTGTCATATATACATGTGTATCAAACCAGTCGTACTAAACACCGCAAGGTGCACAAGGTACCACAAAGTGGTACACGGTTCCGCAAGGAAGATAATTATACTGCGAGGTTGGAGTTTTGGTACCTGCATGGTTGGTAAATTGTGCTTCGAATCACTTGCCACTTAGTTTATTAACTGAAAACATGGTGATACGAAATAGGTATTATGCAACTGAGTAATTAGACAACACTAATTATTATACCATGGGTTGTCCGCCTGTACGTGGAGATAATCCGCGAGCTTTAGCGAGTGGATTATCTTACGTACAGGTGGACAAGCATGGTATAACTATTTTATACCACCTACATTAGTGTAGACGTTGCACATCACGAGATATTTAATGCTAAAGTTGGTAAGGGTGGTATAAAATTTATTATCCCCACATTAAATGTGGCAACGAGTGCTTTATACAAATGCATGTTTTGCTGTTCTTTGTGTCAGCAATGTATTCATACTGACTTTGTGTCAATGAGTCACCAGAGCTTAACAACAACTTGACCAGGTTGAGACTTACTTTTTGGAGTTTTTTTCCAGTCACAGCTGGAGCTCTAGTAATTCAGCATTGATAGATTAGTCTTTTCGTCTATATATTTACCTGAATATGTTTGCATTCTTTTATAAATGATATATTTAGATATAGGTTGTCTTCATTTAACTTCCCCTCTTATATTGTCTTAAGCATCTTTAATTTTTTACCAACCTGGTGGTACCAAATATCCAATCTTTGCAGTATTATTATCTACCTTGTGGTACATTGTGCCACCTTGCGATATAGTGTGTTCCTTGCGGTACATTGCGGTATTTAATACGACCCATTATAACAGTTGATAATTTGAGGTATTACTTGGCTTTTCGCTTCCTGTAAAGGCGGCACCTCATGAATGCGAAATTAGGACTAGTCAACCTTAGGCATAGGTAAAAGCTGAAATAGAGGCGTGGTTTTATTCAAAAGTAGCTGTATCATCTTGTGCCACCACCTCAGTTATTATTTAGGCCTTAAAACGTCAGCAAAATAACTGTATCTGAAAATGTCTATTTAACATAAGCAGGGAGGCAAACATTGTGGACCCTGATCAGACTGCTCCTATAGGAGCAGTCTGATCTGGATTCACACTGTTTATCTATGATGCTTTAAGTAGCTTAGTGGACGACAAAAACATACATTTGTGATTATGCGCTTTAAGGGTTAATAAATGTGAGTTCGATGTGTATACGGCTAGGATTTTCATGAAATGCAAGCACGTTTGCGCGGCTCAAAAAGCTTATTAACTCTTTACCAAATTATAAATAAAACCTGATTTCCCTTGTTTAGGAGATGAAATAGCCGAACCACACCCAGATATGAATATTAAAGTTGCCGCCTTTACAGAAAGCTAAAAGTCAAGTAATAGTATATCTGTTTTCCCAAATTAAGAAATCTAGATTATAAATAATTTATGTTTCGTATAAAGGAAATGAAAGAGAACATACTATGATTTAACTGAGTATTGATGCTAAGAAGATAAAAGACGGCTTATACTTCATACTCCCGGTCCCGAAATTCGCCAGCATGTAGCCTACATATATATTGATACTCCGTGCGCCTATCCTCCCTCCTACCCTTCTATAAGATATGCATGATCTTTCAACTCAGCTCAGCTTACTCAACTCATCAAGCTGAGCAAAATAAGCATTTTCGCCCTTTTTCGGAGTGAAATTAACCATGTTACCGAGCTCAGGTTACTCAACTCATCCAGCTCAGCTTACAACTTATGCTACTTAACTTACCTAAGTTGAGTTGGATAAGTTGAACTGTAAGTCAGCATTTTTTGTCCCGAAATTATTTGGTCTATAGAAATACATGGGGACTCCTGTGGGCTATGTACTTCATACTCCGTGTCCCGAAATTTACTGTCGACGTTTAATAGATGAATATTGTGAAAATTATGCTGAGATACTTTGTGTCATAGTATATTGCATAGGCATGTGCCTGAGACAGAATTCGGGACAGGAAGTATGAAGTACCTGCCGATAAGACTCTTTATTGCCAAAAATTAAATATACTTAGTGTCATTGTGTGAAAACAAATCATGACAGGCTTTAACAAACGACGATTTATTTATTTTCATTTAAGCACTAAAGTGATTTAGCATTTATTTTCTAATTGAAAACATCATATATATGACCAGAAACTAATGTGCCCTATCTACACTGCTCAATGTCATATAGTATGTGCATTATATAGACCGTTGATTCTGAAGCTATTTTTACACAGAAATAAAACTTCTTTACTTCACATGACAAAAACCACTACCACACACAGGTTTCCTTCAAAACGTCTTTATTTGGAAAATAACACTGGCAGTGGTAAGGCTTAAAGATACTGCACCTCGAAGATATTTTACAGTAGCCTCGATGATATCCTCTGCAATTACATCTGTAACAGATAAAAATCTCCATTAGCATAAATGCAGCTTCGTCTGCAGTTATAATTTGGAGGTCGGAACAGCAAACATTTTGGACCACTATCAGACTGCTCCCTTTGGAGCAGTCTGATAGGGATCCAATCTGTTTGCATGTAGCCTAAAATCATCAGTTGTGTATTCACTGATGTAGGAGATGTCATCAGCATACATGTACAAGCTAATCAGATATTTTATGGATTGCGAAATGGTTAAGATATTGACTTCATTACACTGTAATATACGAGCTCGTATGTCAGTCAGAGGCATAACCTGCATAAGTTACAATATTTATCACTTAAAGAAGTTAAAATTGTGTATTTTCAACAATGATTTCAAAGTGAACCTATCGTAAGTAACTTATTTAGGTTATATCTGAAATTATTTACGCCAAGGTCAAATTTTAGTGCGTCAAAAATATAACTCGTTCACGTTAAAAAGTAGCTTATTTTCTGATTTTCAATGACCTCGCGTACAAATTTCTAGACGATGCGTACACACATTTATTGCATAATCGTAAAGTTATGTAATAGGTCTTTCAGATAATATTACCCACATGACCGTGAAAATTGCAGTAACTCCGGAATATGAAGATGAAAAAAGACAGTTTCACTCAAACAGGTTACTTTTGTTTTTGTTGTGTAAATAGTTAACTGCTTTAAGTGATATATTTTTTAACTTTTGGAAGTTATGCACCTGACTGTATGTGAGAGATAACATAAAGAGAGGTTTAGATGAACTGCCACTTCCTACGAAACAGCTTCAGTTCAAACTTTCTTCAGTTATTTCATTCAAAAAAGTCCGCTACAATTCGAGAATCGAATCGTGGCTCGGGTGTACATGTATGTAGGGAGCATTACACGTAGTACTATGAACCAAAAAGCTTCTTTTTGGAAAATAAGTTCTGTAGCATTTGAGTTCAGCTCTATTAAAATCAGTTATTCTGACTATCCGAAAATTTTAATCAGCAGAATAAATGAAGTTTATGTTTGTTCAATAAAATATCGCTAAAGCGATATTTTATTGAAATAACGTAAACTTCATGTCAGCCGTTCGTTTTGCTGCAATCACACTTGTTATTGTGTTAACATGGTTTCTGTGACGTTAGCGTCACGTTATATAATGTCAGCCTCACGTTATACGAGGGGCATCCAATAAGTTCTGACAATGACCCCATAAAACAAAACCTATTTCTCTAAGACGTGTTTCAATAACCTTCACGTGTTATTTAGAATATAGGGAATTGAATCACCTGTTCAAATATTTCCATGTTGCAATAGCAATGGTTGCTAGGCAACTAAAGAACACAAGGTAAAGGGCCATGGACGGGACACTATATGCGGTATGCATGCCCATATTTCTAAGAAATTACAAACTCCTCTTTACAACTTTTTATATAGATATATAAAGACATTATGTATGTTGATTCTGAACGCCATAAATAATGGTTTAGCTTGCGACTGTGGTGTTAGCAAGGTTTTGATTATGACATATCAACGATTTTGCAAGAAATATTTTACTTAAAAATGGGTTGTACTAATAGTGTATTATATTTGGTATATAGCATTTATTGAAAGTAATTGTTTTCTATGCGTTAAGAAGATTATAGAACATATTTATTGAAACATGTATCTATTAATATGCAAATTGATCGTAATGGCTTTTTTAAGCGTTCAAAATATACTATTTTATAATTAACGCTTAAATTGAGGCAAAAATGTAATTTTCTGTTGTTGCCTAGCAACCAAGAACATTCAAATCAACTAGGTTAATGTCATTGTGGTATTTGCTTTTATGGGTCAATTGTGTATTCAGACAACATCACCAAACACTACTATAACTTTCCAAAGAAATATACTGCACCTTTATCTAACTCTACCCCCAGCAAAAAGTTGTTAAAAACGTGATTTTTCGTGGCCATTAGCTTTCACAATGTGGTTTTCAAATTTGTATGCCATAAGATCAGTTTGTGATAAAAACTCCATACTTCAAACATGAATAGGCAACACCCATGGCTACATGCAATGGGTAATAGAATTTCGATTTCAATAACATTTTCTGAGATATGAGACCATTGTCAGAACTTATTGGATGACCCACGTATTACACCAGCGTCACGTTAGCACCCGCGTTATCAAAGTAGACCTCGATATACATCCGTGATCTGATTCAACGGATTTTTGCGCACTTGGCGTATGGAAAATTAGTTCTGCAGTATGTGGATTCAGCTCTTAAAAATCGACTATTCTGATGATCCGAAAAGTTTAATCAGCAGAATAAATGAAGATTTTTGGTACATAGTACGACGCGTAATGCTACTGATATTACATACACCCGAGCCATGATTCGACTCTCGACTTGTGGCGGACTTTCCCAAATGATGAGGTAGTTTGAGTTCAAAGGAGTTGTAATGTCAATTATATATAACTTGATCTAATTTTGTCCTTATATTCTATCAAAGTATGTGTCGAGAATACTTAAACTAACCGTTTTTCGTTGTGGAATTTACTTTAATTGTATTATGCTTCCACGTGGGCTGAGATTTTGTGATTGTGGCATTTCCTTGCCATACTCACATGCATTTAGGACACGATTCAGATATATGCACATTGAGCTAGGTCTAATATATCCTTCATGTGTATACCCAAATGTATGTGGTCTTGAGCAGGTTCTTCAAGCAATTAGAGTTATATTCAGTAGTATGTACTGTTGAGTCCTTATCTTTGTTTTATCTCCTGTTTTATATCTTGATTTATATGTACTAGGAGAGTCCTTATCTGTGTTTATCTTCTTTTTATATTTTGATTTCTATATACTAGAAGTTGATTCGTTGATATGTTAGAGGTCTTTCATGAGAACCAAACATCTATGTGTCTACCGTGAAACATGTTTAAACCCTCCAGTAATTTTCTGACTGCCCGTTCCAAGCCGGTGCTTCTTTAAATTTGTGGATCTCTTTTGTTATATGTGTTTTGTGTTTGTCTATGTCATATTGTCTTGTCTGTTTCTTGCAGCCTTAAGGTCATCGGCTGGGAAAAGGCTGACCTCTTGGCCTTCTTGTTTGTGATGTTTTCTTGTGTTTTTGTCACTTTCCTATATGGTGTTTTTATCTGAGTCAGGTGTGGTACTTGATTGTATCGATTCCTGATCTTTGCATTCTGTCTTACGTCTAGGTGTCATAACTGCAACACATGGGCCAGTCATTGAAATATTAGTTCTCATCTCATTGTCGAGTAACGCAGGCTTAGGCAAGGCATCTCGCATGCACAAATATAGATGTGGATGAAGTCTCTGGCCAAAGATCCGCTGGCTACGTCAGTATGGGCTTTATGCATGCGATATGTCTACAAATTAGTATGCTGTCACATATGAGTTCCAACAATGTGGCATTTTGATAAATGTAGACTCATACGAGCCTGGGAAGCCTCCTTTTAAGCTTAGAAATTCCAAATGAAGTTCGGTCAGTAGCTAAACACTCATAGAATATTTAAGCGACTAGCAAAGGCTCTGATCAGTCTGCGCGTTTGCGCAGGCTGGTCTGAGCCTTTGCTGGTCGCACATACAACATTGTTGGAAATCTCATGTCGCGGCTCATATATATTTACCTTATAAAGCACTTGGTGTTATCATGTCTCTCACACGATGATGCATCCTTAAAACATTGATCTCTGTATGGTCTAGTGCCAGAGGTGACTTTGTTTCCAGAATCAGTTCCAAAGTCGGCTTTGCTTCCAGTAACGTATGACACCAGCAAAATTATTTCAAGAGCAGTTAATATAAGTACATTTATATGCGGATAGCCCCACATCCTTATTGTTTTAAGTGTTTTAACTGAAAAAAAAATAAACACGGCAATTATAAATAACTCAACAACTTTGGTTTGCATGAGGGTACATGGATGAACTCATTACTTTAAAAAGTACACGACCCGCAGTTGTGCACTATAAACAATGTATGAGTCGGTCTGTCAGCCCATTAGGCCAGAATTATTTTATTAGTTGATTTACGAACCCTCCTACTGTAATTTCCCGGAAAGTAGGATTTTTTTTATTTTGTTTAAATTTTTTTATTATTTTTTCCACCGACTCTAAAAATTATTTGTTTGGTTGATAAAAAAAAAAAATTTTGAGGTTCTGTCCGTGCATTTTTGAGAGTGACACTGTTTAAAGTGATTGTCCTGTCCAGATTTTTAGGAAAATGATGAAATATATAAAGATTAAAGTTAACTACACTAGTTTTACTGTTTTTTTTTCAGGAGATATTAAAAAAAAAACAAAAAAAACAAAAAAACAAAAAAAAACTGGTCATTTTCAGAGCTTTGTTATTTATTTTATTTCGTCCCCCCGACCCTAAATCTGTAAACAGATTCCTGTAAATCAACTTATAAAAAAATTCTGGCCTTACCAATTAGTTAAAATGCTCTTGAATCGCACGATATATTGTGACCAAACTTTACATTAGTGTGATTAAAGTAAAAGTAAGGAAGAAGGCAAAAATCAGGAATCCATACAATCAAATACCACACCTGACACAGGCCACAATGTGGGAAAAGTGACAAAAACACAAGAAAACATCATATACAAGAGAGCCAAGAGGTCAGTCCCTTCGCAGCAGGCGACCACAAGGCTGCAACATGTCAACATTCGTCTAACCACTGGCATGCAAATCAGCCTTTTTTGATGGACTTGGTTATGCTGAGCATTAGTCCAGCCGGTCGTGGTCAGGTAGTAAAATACTCATAACTCTTGAACCACATGGTATTTTTGGATCGAATTTCATACTTGTTCATTTAAACAGTGTCCAGTTACTGGTATGCAAAACCATGAATAGGCTCTTCAGGGAATTTAAAAGTTAAAAATCTGCTGAAATTCACTATATATATTTAGATTGAATAATATAACAACATCATTATAAAGACTTGGTATCGGAATTGTGTACGACCTTAAGGCGTGCTCTATAATCACTGTCTGAGTCCGTCTGTCTGTTCGATTTGCTTACCACACATTCCTCTGGCACCGGATACTAAATGGGCCTCACCGCACGAAAACCTGTCTTCAGGGTTTCTGACAAAGTGAGATTCAGACAAGCCTGCTCAGCTACAGAGACTAGCTAGAAAATTGAAAATTCGCTAATTGCAAGTCTAGATGTAATACTTTCCAATAAGCGAACAACAAATGCGCTGATCAGACTGCGCGGATGCGCAGGCTGGTCTGCGGCTTTGTTGTTCGCAAACCCTCGAAGACAGGTTGTGTCTCGACGAGGCCCAAATAATCTACGTTTACCACGGCCGTGCACATTACAGTCAGTTGATTGCTACAAATACGAAGGTATTCCAATAAAGAATGAGATTTACTTCATAGTCTAAAAATCTATGTGCTCATTTAGTAAATTCACCATTATAATAGTATGACATCGTAGCAATTCAGGAATAGAAACTATATGAGCCAGTGCATGAGATTTCCAACAATGTGGTGTGTGCGATCAGCAAAGGCTCAGACCAGCCTGCGCATACGCGCAGTCTGATCAGACCCTTTGCTAGTCGCTTACATATTCTATGAGTGTTAAGCTACTGACTGAAAATCATTTGGAGTTTTCAAGCTTGAAAGGAGGCTGCACAGGTTCGTCTGAGTCTACACTTGTCAAAATGTCAAATCGTTTGAAATCTCATGCCGCGGATTATGTTTGTGATGGATAAGTTACCATAGATTCGGGCTGTTTTGTGGAAGGACTAGAATACGCAGGACCCAGTTTAGTTTATATAGAGGATCTTACATGAGTGCTCATGTTTTATTGAATTTATTAAACGAGTTGGGGAAAAGAGATAAAATGCGAGGCTTGCCGAGCATTTTATCTCTTTTTCGCATCGAGTTTAATAAATTCAATAATACAAGAGCACGAATGTTAGATTCTATTTATCATATGACAAATACTTTGAAATCTCATTTCTGGCGTAAAAACGTTATGATTTTGTCATCATATGCGCAACGGAGTTATGGACGTCATAACGTTTCCCGTAAATCGATAAACCACTAGTGGTTTACAGATTTTATTGCATGGCGTTATTTCACTCCCAGACGCGACGTCATATGATAAATTATTTTAGCATACCCATGGTCATTCAAAGTCTATTTATTTCGATCACATATATAATTTAACATCTTTATATCATTCCTGCATCTAAACAATATAAGTGTTACATAAAATGCATATCCTTTATTTTGGTTGCTTAGCAACCAATTTACTCGATTATTTATAAGCACACTTCTTTGCACACTAAATAGACGGATGGCTGAGAATGGGTTTGCTCCCCCCCCCTAGGGAATTTTGCAGACATATCCTATCTTGTAGAGAATTGAAAGCCGAGTCTTTTAAGAGATGTTTGCACTCTGTGCTCCGGGGCGTTAGTCTGTAAGAGCCTGTAACATACGTTACTTAATCAAACTAAGAAAAAGTAAATTGAAAGTTTGGGCTACAAATTAAAGACATTGAAATATTTATTTTTAAAAATCATTCATATAGTCTGCATACTGGATATCTTAACTACGTATGACAGCCATTTGAACAAAATTGCGGCTTCCTAAGGTGTCATATGCGTTACATAAATCAGATAACCCATTAAAATTTGCAAGTGTAGCTAACATCATTTACATTCACAATCTCTCTGTGTGTTTTGCAAAATGTTTTTAACCATGTCTGACTAGCTTATGCAATTGGCTAACAGAAAAATTAAAGTTTGTTTCCCTAGCTTAAATATTTTTTCTGAAATAAGCAATTAAACAACCCTACCCCTACCCAGTTTTAAGGTGAAATGTTTGGTATTAAAACTAAAGTAAAAATTGTTAAAAAATATTTGTAGTTGATGAATGAGTTTCATTGTTTGGGATTTATTTGCTTATATGAAAAGACTCATAAATCTGCAAGTTTGTTTCAAAATTTCTAATATCAGAGGCTGTAGCATATGTTACCTGATGTAATAAATGGGCAAGCTCATTGTCTTTACGTAAGATATGCCTAAAAATGTTTTAATCTCCTCGAGGGAATTTTGCAGACATATTCCTTCTTATAGTACAACTCAAGCTGCATTGAATAAGGGATGTTTGCACTCTCTATGTTGGGGCGTTAGTCTGAAACAGCGTGTTACATGCGTTACTATATCAAATAAAGGAAATGTAGTTTGAAAGTTTGAGCTAAAAGTGTGAAAAAACTCGCAGCTGTTGGATATCTTACATTGTTTAGGGATTTTAAACGGGCTCCTATGATAAAGACTTATAGATCTGCTAGTTGTCATCAAGTTTTAAAGATCAGAGAGCGTTACATATGTTAGCGTGATAAGTAAAATCATCGAACAGTATTTTGACATCAAGCTGAGTAAGGGCCTGCTCCATCCTAATCCCCTTTGGAATTCTGCAGACAAATTACATCTTATGTAACCATTCAAGGTGCATTTAATAAGAAATGTTTGCTCTCTGTAAGTCGGGGCGTTAGCCTGTAACAGCTTGTTACATATGTTACTATATCAATTTGAGAATAAGAAATTTAAATGTTTGAGCTACCAAAAGAAGGCATTAAAATTATCTAATAAATTGACATTCTTAAAGTCTTTATACTGGATGTCTTTACTACATATGGAAGCTGTTTAACATTAATACGGCTAACTGTGGTGTTATGTGCGTTACATGAACCTAATTATAATTTAAAAGCAATAATTGTGGCTATCGTCATGTAGTTAAACAACTACTATGACTTGGTTTCGAACTGACTTGGTTTCAAACTGTTTTATTAGATTTTACAAACATAAACTCAATTGATGAATAAGAAAAACCAAGTTTGATTTTCTATCTTAAATATATTGTCTTATAGGAGCTAATACACAACCCTACTCCCAGTTTTACAGAGAAGCGAATTTTGTTATTACCGTTTAAGTAAAACACATGAAAGCGATTACAGCCTATGGATATTTTTCATTTTCTTAGTCTGTCTTGCTCATATATCTACAAGATGTCATTAAGTTAAAGATCAGGACACTTTATGTGTACTTATAAGTCTTTGGTACCAAAACACTAGAAATTATATTCATTTCTGATTATCAAGCCCATGGACTGGTGTTACAGATGTTATCAATGACCTTTTGAACACATTTCCTAATACTGTGCATATAATGCTAAATAAAGAGCCACAAATAGAAAAGATAGTTTTACATTTTTACAAGAAAATACAATAAATGAAATGGTCCAAACTATTTCTCATCGATTTAACACTCATGATAAACATTTGTCGTTGTCTGCTTCTGCGGTAATCATTATTATCACACGCCTCCATGCAACTAGTAGAATCATCACACAATATTTCAATCATTTACTGTTATTCAATTTTGCCACCAGTCCACCCAAAATTGATGAGCCATTATCAACTTTCCAATTTTGCCATTTATGGCTTGGAACATTCGGAAACTGATATGAATTCCTAATAGTTGGCTCTTTGAGTAAGTGTTTCAAGTGATACTCTGCAAGTAGGAGAAAGACTAATAAAAGCTTTACAAGGAAGAAAACTATGCCATTAAGAGCAATGAGTACCTGGACTGATGTACTAAAGAATCATATCTTAGCTGTTTAACTTTTATAAATGTAGCCTTTCCATACATGCATCCCACATATTTTTCATCTAATAATGTCTCTGCACTTATTATCTTTCCCCAAGCATTCAAAAACTCATTTGAAGTCTTAGTACTTCTGAAGTGCTGAAACCGAGGTTACTCTTTCCCTTCAGATAAACGAACTAGATGTATCACAGCAGGTAAAGCAATGCAATGCAGGATGAACAGAGCGCAAATTAGACCCTTTCAATTCAATGATTCACTAAGTTTCTAAGATAAGAGTGCTTATTAAAGGATGTAACATATAACTCGTCATAATAAATGAGCAAGGGCATTGTATTGACATCCTTTTTGATTACACAATCGGAGGCAGGTGTTTTCAATTTCAGTGTTTTCAATGGATCATGAAATGAGGCACCTTATCAACTTGTTTACTCTGTATAAATCTTCCATAGAGCATAATATAGAACTACTGGTTATCCCATTCTACCTATAGTCCACTTTCCTTCTTTTGAATGCAACGCTAATGATATGGCTGCAAATCTGAGAAATCATAGGTTTTACATTATTTTAAGACATGCGTCAATGTACTGACATCAAAAAACAACCAAACATAATTGATGGCAATGTCCAACTTCATATTCTTTCTCTTATACCAGATAACTTTCAAGGTGTAACAGAAATGGTTTCAGACGGTCTGCCAAAACCATCAAGAATCAACATTGTAACTAAAGAAATCTTATAAAGTTCTTTGGGCGCAGCAAAATACTATTGATCTAAGACCTGAGGACTTAAGCACCAAAAGACTGGATAGGTTCCATGGCAAATGATGCAAAAAAGCAGCCTATCAAATTTCTGTTTGACCAATGTCAGAAATCTTAAAGTATTCTTAGAGGTACACGGTAGAGACTTAGATTTTGCAAAATCAGAGCAAAGTAATCATTTGACTAGCACGGATGCAGAGGCAGCTGCAGTTAGATTGCTCTTGTCACTTAACAGGAAGAGATATATACCAGAGTCATACTCTATTGTATTCATATATGTGAAATGGCATTAAACCCATATTTAATCAGGTGTTTGATCCCATGACACTGACATGCTGTTTCTGCTTTTGAAGAATGCTAAGGATTCAAGTTTGACTGAGTCAAGTTGTTTGACGCTGGCACTGGCCACACATACAAAGAAAATTAAGTCTTTTAATGGCTAAAGAGAAGGATCACACAAAATGCGTACAAGTGATGTTTGTCACAATTACCAATTTTAAAAAGTAATCTTAATTAATGTAACACATATAACACCATAGGAAGCTGTTTATTTGTTAAAAAATCTTTTCTTATGTATCAAAGGTATTCAGCATGCAAACTACATGAATAATTCAAATAAATAGATAGTTTTATGTCTTCTTTCTGTTTCTCAGACTTTCAATTCATTTATTCTTAAATTGATATGGTAACATACGTATCATACCATTACAGGCTAACCCCCTAGTTAATAGAGTGCAAACATCTCTTATTTGATGCAGCTTGAATTGTTCTTTAAGGTAGGATATGTCTGCACAATTCCAAAGGGGTGCAGAGGAACAGGATTGTACTCAGTTTGCAGTCCTAATACAATGCCATGATTCTACTGGTTATGATGAAATGGGTGATTATTTTGCAATAGAAGCAGACACAATGATAGACATTGTGAGGGTGACTTGAATAAAGATTGTCTTTGAATAATTTTATTTAATAGGAATATTTATTAAATTGTGTCATTTAAATGAGAACTATTATTTTCTTTCTATATATCTATATATTTTAATATTATAGGCATTAGGAAATATGTGATTAAAAAGGTTATATATAACAAAGGTAACACAATTCCATGGGCTTGTTATCAGCAATGACTGTAAATACTAAGACTAAGGCACCAGAGGCTAGAGATTAATAGGAAAACATGTGAAAAACGGTATCTTCTGAAATATCATCTCTTACTTCCAAGAAAATTTCCTTGCTCATTCATTATGCCATGTAACATACGTTACATACTTAAATAAGTGCTCTGATCCTGATGTCAAACTTGCAAATGTATGATTCTTTATTGCATTAGCAAGACAGTGCCAAAAATGTAAGATATTCACGAGCGTCAAATATTTTCATACATTTTTCTTCAATGATAGATACCAAAATTGGTTACTTAAAATTGGGGGTAGGGTTGTTTAATAGCTCATATAAAACAATGTATTTGAGATAGAAAAGCAAACTTTGTTTTTTCTATTAGTCGAATGAATATTTTAGTAAACTAAGATTAAAAACACTTGTAAAAATGCACAAATCGTCTGTAAAATGAATGATGTTAGTCATGATTTCAACTTTCAAAGGGAAATTTAATCTATGTAACGCATATAACACCATAGAAGGCTGTAATTTTGTTTAAAATGCTGTTTTTATGTAGCCTAGGCATCCAGCATGCAAACTACATAAGAAATTTGAATAATAATATGGTTTAGTGTCTTCTTTCTGTAGCTCAAACTTTCATTTAGATTTTTTCCTTAGTTTGTTACAGTAACATATGTAACAGGCTGTCAGAGACTAACGCCCCGGAGCACAGAGTGCAAACATCTCTTAAAAGATGCGGCTTGAAATTCTCTTCAAGATAGGATATGTCTGCAAAATTCCCTAGGGGGGGGGAGCAGGACCTTTTTTAGCTCGAAGTCTAAAATGGTAACTATGTCAGCGATGTATACACTCAACAAAATTTCTAATTGGTCACCTTTTAAACTCATTATTTCTGATCAAGCGCTAATAACATTAAAATGATTTTTTGCCTAAATAAGTGCAGTTTAATGGGCAAACCTTTAGCGGTCTCTCAGAAAAGGTTGGTAAAAAATGCAAAAATATGATTTCTTTAAGAAAAATGGTTTTGAGTGAAGTTTTTATCAAATTTAAGTGCAGTTGGTAAAAGACTGGTCTAGTTGACTTCAAACAACACCAAACACTTGTAATTTTGACTAAAGTAGATTATGCATTTTACGCATTTTTAAAATATCACATTTTCCAGATTTTTGAAATGCATTAGTCATTGTTAGTAGCCTGTGTAAAAAATGTTGTATGGATTTTATTTCATCTGAACAAGATAGAACAAACAGAATAGAATATAAAACTTAAAAAGTCAATTTGAAGGTACTTTGCACTATTTTTTATGCCCCCGCCATTTATAATGGGGGGGGGGGGGGCCTATAGTATCACCCTTGTCCGTACGTCCGTACATACGTACGTACATACGTACGTCCCGTACGTACGAAAAATGGTTTCCGGGCGATATCTTTTGAAAACATTGGTGTATTGGATTCATATTTCATACACAGGTATATAATCATAAAATACAGGTCAAGTTCGATTATGGACAAAGTCCACCTACTATTATCAGAGTTATGGCCCTTGATCTCCGAATGAAAAATGGTTTCCGGGCAATATCTTTTGAAAACATTGGTGTATTGGATTCATATTTCACACACAGGTATATAATCATATAATACAGGTCAAGTTCGATTATGGACAAAAATCCACCAATTATTATCAGAGTTATGGCCCTTGATCTCCGAATGAAAAATGGTTTCCGGGCGATATCTTTTAAAAACATTGGTGTATTGGATTCATATTTCATACACAGGTATATAATCATAAAATACAGGTCAAGTTTGATTATGGATAAAATCAACCAATTATTATCAGAGTTATGGCCCTTGATCTCCTTATGAAAAATGGTTTCCGGGCGATATCTTTTGAATACGTTGGTGTATTGGATTCATATTTCATACACAGGTATGTAATCATAAAATACAGGTCAAGTTTGATTATGGATAAAATCCACCTATTATTATTAGAGTTATGGCCCTTTGTTAATGACAATGCCCTATTTATGCGAATTTTGCAGTAGCGGGGGCATCCGTGTCCCATGGACACATTTCTAGTTTCTATTTCCAAACTAGAACAGTGACGCCTAGTAGTAATACACAATCTCAATGCCGTATCACAGATAATAAGGCGTACAGAACAGTGTGAAGTTCCTATGTAAATTGCATGCAAAAAGTTGAATTTCAATGAATTAGCTGCTGGTAGTGTTTGTCATCATGCTATTACGTAACAGAAAGGAGGAGTCTGATTGAAACGAATCATCTGAAGCGTATTCGTCTTTAATCACGGCAGTCAGAAACATCATCATACAAACAACAAACAAATGGATGGCGTCTCTGTGGAATATTTTATATTGTAGCAAAAATGTGACTTTTTGAAATGAGGGTACCTTTACTCAAGCATCGTCTGTGCAAGCTGTACCGGCCATTTTCAAATAAAATGACCTGCAGAGTTTCGACAAGGCCTTGGTTGATTTATAGAAGCATGAATTTTGTATAACCAAATCTTACTTTCAAAACTAACGTAAAAATGTAAGGTGACCAATTAGAAATTTTGCTCAGTGTATAATACAAAATGTATGATTATGTGTAGCTAGTAGGAATTCAGGCTACATGAACAAAAATCTGTTCATTTTAATTACCTCCGACTATTTGATATTAAATTTCATAACTCGAGAGGCCAACAAAAATACCTGATTCTTCTTTGAAACTTAATTTTTAAGTTTGTTTCCATGGTAACAGCTAAAGACTCTGGAATAGCACTTTTCCCTATTGGTTATACACAGTTTGTATGAGCATATACACGTTTTAGTAGAAAAATAAAGTATACATCTAAATCTGTTGCCATGGTGACACTCTATAGTGAGCTGTCCACGCATGTTCGCCTAGTCTTCTGATGTTGCCTAGCAACGCAATTTGGAACATGTCGCATATCAAACATGTGAACAGCCAAAAAGAAGTGCTCGCTTTGAACGAGATTTCATAAGTCTAGCATGTTTTATTGAGCTATATAGAACTCATTCTTTATTGGATGACCCTCGTAGTTACAAAATAGCATTTGCACAAACACGTTCTCCTGATGCAGTATTCCAGCCATTCGGTGGGGCTATGTGTCTAGTGCTTGGTTCTAACCAGGGAAGGGAATGTCCTGCTTAGATTGCACGTATAGAATCGGAACAGAATTTCAAGAACAACGTAATATTCTTTCACAATAAACTTAACATGAACGTGTATTTATGTAATTCCCAATCAAAAGACCATTCAGTCAGACATGGCAAGAATGTCCAGTTTTGTACTTCATATATCTCGACAAACGTTTGAATTATGGATATATAATCTGTCCTTATTATATACGTCCTTAAGTTGCATATGTGAGCAGCGAAGACTCTGTTTAGACTTCACATATGTCGGAGCATCCACTTTTCGCATTTAACAATACGAACCAAACTCATGTATAATGACTGTTTTGCGAAGTAGCTCAGTGGCAGGATATTCGACTTGGAGTGGAGGCGTCCCTGGCTGCAGCCGAAACGTATCACTGTGTTGTGTTTTTATGCAAGACAATACTTATCTCTGCTTAGTACATGTTACCAAATAGGAAAACATCCTGGCTTGAACAAAACTGTCGAATTGAACGTAAAGCATTAGCTGAACCAAATTACGACTGCTTTCTGTGTGAAATCATAACTTAACTACGCCCGAGGACCTTATCAGTAAATATGGGAGGAAGCTCTTCTAAACATGCACTACTTTGAGAGGAGTTGGCAAACAAAAAACATACTTAATTATTAGTTTTAAGTTTGAATAAAAATCCATTCAAATAATCTAGTTCTTTTTAGAAAAACAAGTATTTAGCTTAATACATGGGATATAAAAATATCATTTCACTGTTTTCTGACTCTTACCTAAAACCTCCATCGGTGGGTTGGTACCTGATGTTTGTTTATGGCTGGGCCCACCGTTGCTTAACTTAAGGCTTTCATTGAATCTTTCTGGCTTAAGAGCCCTTATTCGCTTGGTTTATTCACGTGTTTACAGTAATTTTATTTGATTTTATTGTTTCTCAGTGATGATATTGTCCTTACTAGATAAGTTCAAAGTGACGTCAGAGCATGTTTTGATAATTGGACATTGTCCATTGAGGTAAATAGGTAAAACGGTTTCGCTAACTTTGTATATTATATTCTTTTATCGTTAATATTTGTCACAGTTGGGCTGGCGCGGTGGAAAGATCGTAGACCTCTGTCCCAAAGTTTTGCAATTGAAGGTTCGAACCCCAATCACGGCATATTTTTTTTATCTTTGCTTTTTGATATTTTATGTTTGTGAATGATGACCTTTATTATTTTCATCCATATGACAGAAAACGAAAAGCGGAAAGAAGGCGATGACCTGATGACATGTTTTGTAATACATATAAGTCTACTCTCCTTACACAGAGTGCTCAGACTATTCCGACACAGAATCAGCAGACGAAGAATGTTTGTGCTGACCTCTTTTGTATTGTTTTTTTTATTGTATTGTAATGAAATGAATATGTGAAGAATGTAAAAAAACTAGAAAAAAAACTCACAAAAAAACACACACAAAAACAATCAAAGAATACTACAGTAAAAACGTTTAAAATATAACAAAAATATGATAAAAAGTCTAGTTTAAGCAATAATGATATCTAAAAATATCTCCTTCATGAAAAAAAAATCAATCGTGTGGGATTCGAACCCTCCCCCGTTTTAAATCTCTTTAATAGATAGATACAAATATTTACCCCCTGCTCAACCGACTGAGCTATGACAGCTAGGTATAATATTTCCGTATTTTGAAAACCTTTGTCAGGTATTAATGTAATTTTTTACCGTTGATAACGGTATAACCTGTATTACCTTCAACTGTTGGTACTCTCTTTTACGTCACTTTTAACTTATCTATAGGCTACAGTACAATGCATGAGTTAGGAAGCACCCATGCGAGTTAAACATTGTTTTGCGCCTTTACAAATTTAAAGCAGTATCTAGGGCATAGAAACAATATCTGAGCGCTGGTTGGTCTCGGCTGCTTTCCATCTCAAGGCGGTGATTCTGTCTGTTATTGATTCATTTGGTCATACTTACTTTCTCAAAGCAAGCCTTTAATGAATATTTAGATTTTTATAACCGTTCATAGCCTCATAAACGACAAAGATTTGATTGGCAGTCGCCAAGCTCACTCGCCCGTGCAATACGCTTCGAACATCAAATTCATTCGCCAGAAGTGACACTGGTGTTGTGATTAATAGCGAGCCACACCTGAATCGCACGTGCAAAACAAGCCTCTTGTTGGTTCATTGGCAGTCCGTGTTCACACTGGCTGTTCCGCTTTTCCGCTTTGCACTCCAACAAAACCGTTCATACGTTTACATATTAAATGCAAAACTGTTTTCCCTAAATTATAAATACTTTCTATATATTAGATATTTATAATAAAATGTTAATATAAGCAACAAATTCAGCTTTTGGAATGTCATGGAATCATGAATACTTCGGGGCTCTTGCAAAAAAACGTGAATCACTCGGGCTTCACTTACTTTACAAAAGACCCGAGGTATTCAAGATTCCATGAACATTTCGAAAATTGAATTCATTTCTTATGTATTCTTGCTGTCATATTGGTGTCTGTTTTATCAAGATTCAAGATTTTATTTCAATCCTCAGGTTTACATTAGTAAATATCAGTTACCTCTCATATTAAGTGCATTGTTGCACGTTGCCTGACAAACGTTGTCTAACTCACGGCATGTGCCTTTATTAGGTCATGATGATGTTGCACGTTTTGAATGGCGTCGCTTATGGCGTTGAATCAACACAAAAATCGTAAATTACGCCATTATCGCTAGTTTGAAGAGTGAAACAATGGGTAAACTGATAAATAGAATACCAGGTATTCTCTAATTCTGTGCCTCTTCCTTGCGGTACCATATGCTTGTCTGTAGGCATTGGCCGTTCCGGATCATGCACTCTTTTTCTTTTAGCAATTATCAAAGTATGCTCTGAAGAATATTTATTGGTTTTCTTCCTCAAGTATTTAAGATATGGTGAGAATGGTCATTTGTTTTAATGAACTTGGGAGAAAAATGCAATTTAGTAGCCGGCATCTAAATTAAGAGGTTTGGGGAGCAAATTCAACATATATTAGAATAAAGGTGCAATATTATGGGTGCTGAGGAGATAAAAAACAACAACAAGGTTTCACAAACCCCATTGGGGCCGTCATTATAGCGTTCGGAATGAAATGAGCGGCGACATGAGATTTCCAACTATGTGGTATGTGCGACCAGCAAAGGCTCAGACCAGCCTGCGCATACGCGCAGTCTGATCAGAGCCTTTGCTACAATGTAGTCGGTTGAATATTCCTTGAGTGTTAAGCTACTGAACGAACAGCAGTTGGAGTTTCTAATCGTAATAGGAGGCTGCACAGGCACGTCTGAGTCTACACTTGTCAAAATGCCACATTGTTGGAAATCACATGTCGTGGCTCAAATATATAAAATTGGCATAGGGGATCGCAATTATGTTTTTTGGAAGAAAATGGATCAAGGGGGTATTACTTGACTTTTTGGTTACTGTAAAGGCGGCACCTCATAAATGCCTAATTAGGACTGGTCAACCTCAGACATAGGTAAAAGCTCAAAATGAGGCGTGGTTTTATTCAAAAGTAACTGTATCAGCTTGCGCCATTATCTCAGTATAAACGTAAAATACATTATATAGTCCTTAAAACGCCAGCAAAATAACTGTATCTGAAAATGTCTAATTAACATAAACATATAGGCAAACATTGTGGACCCAGACCAAACTGCTCCTACAGGAACAGTCTGATCTGGGTCCACACTGTTTATCTATAAGGCTTCAAATAGTTTAGTGAACGACAAAAAACATACATTTTCTGATTATGTGCTTTAAGGGTTAATAAAAGTGAGTTCAGTGTGTTGGGCGGCCCAAACAACATATTAATTCTTCACCAAATTATAAATAGAACCTGATTTCCCTTGTTTAGCAGATGAAATAGCCGAACCACGCCCAAGTATGAATATTAAAGTTGCCGCCTTTACAGTAAGCGAAAAGTCTATTAATACTTCCCTCATTAAAGCCGCCGTTATGGTGCTGTGAAGAACAAACAGTGACAATCTTTGTTGTTTGATTTCCTGATGCTTCCTTCAATCATGGCATGGCTGAATTTCAAACAAAGGCGAAATTTTGCAGTCAGATGTGAATATAATTAACCCATATAAGTTTTTAATGGGACATAGACAAACAGTGCTGACCCAAATCAGACGCAAAAGAGTCTCCATTGTTTACTTACAGAATGTTTTAAAAGAAATCGAATAAATAATTTAAAAAAAAACACACTAAACAGCAACTGTTACATTTAAAACGGAAATGGACTGGCCCAAATGGTAAAGTTGGGAAATTCCATTAGACAAAAAATCAATTAATATGGTTGTCTTACCTTTTTATGGAACACAGTGGAATATGTTTATTCTAAATATATATCAATCTATTATTTCTGCCCATCGGGTAGAGTGACAGTCAACCAACCTCGTGTAGTGTAATATGACAAAATGTCACCTCATACATTAGTGACAGATTTTGTGTCAATTGTATAGTTTTTGTGTGAAATATAATCTCCAATATTAAACCGTATGCAGTCCAATATATTATCTTATTTGATTAAAAATATTTAAATCAAAAAAGGTATTTCTGAGGTACAAAATAATACAGCGTTCATAGTATGGCATGGCATAATGTAACTCTTGAGTGAGTATCAGAACCAAATGACTCCTGCAGGAAAACCATGTGCGAGCAAAATAGTCCCAGTCCAATTTGCTTTTGCTTACTCACGCATTTGTATGTTTTGTTTACTAGAATTGATTAGTCCTGACCCCGAGGTTATAAAACATTTTCCATGCTCAACCCTACTGAGCATGAAATCAACTGCTCATAAAATCTAAAATGCTGAAAAACAAAAATGTGTCATGCTTTCCGAACGCTCAGATCTTGTAACTATCATTCTCATAAATGTTAAAATGCCAACAATTGTTGGCATTTTAACATTTATAAGCACGATCAATTCCATGCTTAGTGACGATGAGCATGAAAAAGGCTGTATAACCTCAGAGCTTGATCTTAATTCAGAATTTTCCAAATTAGAAAAGGTTTAATAACCATGACACTAATTCGCTGATAAAGTCATGCATCGTTATGCTGGCTATCATGTTGACATTCTGTATTTACAATAATAATCACCAATAACAAAGTTATTTTAACTCACTATTTCTAGAACAATATATGTATTTTATTATATTTAAAATGTTATATGCACATAAAAATCACAATAAGAGATTAGTAGCATAGTGGATGAATCGCTAGTACACTGTCATGGAGGTTGCGAGTTCGAACCCCGTCACCTTACCTCGTTTTTTTATTTATTTTTATTTACATTTTCATTTATTTATGTTTGAATATGATTCATAATCAGTTCCTTATAATTTTGTTTGCTGAATATCAGACAGTCCATACCCTATTCAGTTGATGCATTTTGTGACATCTCGCATATTAGTTTTTGTGTATTGCTAATGTCGCATTAGGTATCCTGGGTCAGGTGTGGTAATTAATTGTATCGATTCCTGATCTTTGTAGCCTGACTTACTTTAAGGGACACTTTGTATAAATGTATAAAAGCGTTGTCCAATCACGATTAAAGGGTACATATGAAAATAGTATGCAATAAAAATGACAGAAAAGAAATGGAAGCATTGATGGGATTCGAACCTCGGTTGCTACTCTATCTACTGAGCTATCCATACTGACAACAAATAGTTCTCAAAACCACACCTGACTTCTGAAAATGCTACCAAATGTTTTGATTTTATCTTGGCAGAAAACTATAAAGACAAGTGGATTGGATGATGAATCGCAACATTTTAAAATACAAGGCAAAACAATGTACAAGCTTGGCAATATTCTTTGTGCAATCTGGCTTGAACGGGATGTACACCATTGTAAATAGTTTATATTGCGCTCAAATATCAGCATGTTTTATGAAACGCTACCTCAGTGTCTTTGTGTGAGTAAAATGAATACACATGATTGTATAAGAGTGCAAATAAGCAAGCTCATAAACACGAGTGATGCCACAGAATATAGACCAGCCCACAGTATCGTGAGGAAGACACAGAGCACTGACAACCACACGACAGCAAGAACACAATTATGGTAAAGCAGCCAGCTCTCTTTTCCTCAGCGAGATGATTGCAAAACTATAAAGAACACTCAGGAGGTAGATGTACCATATTACAAAACGAGGAGCAATCACAAAACCCCACACATTGTACAATGGGAGCAACAATAAGCAATGAATCAACAGCGATAGAACTACGGTCAAGGAACGGTTAGTTGACGAGACCACCTGGGTGTAGGGGGGGGGGCTTAAATATACGTTATTGGCCAAATCTTCTCACTCGTTTATAGTGTATTAAAATCAAACGCGAATTTGACACAATTCATTCTCTCTTTTCGTTTCGACTGCATCAGTAATATTTTAAGGGTAGAGCAATATTCATAACAATGTAAATATAATAAAAGGCGTTTCTGTCATAATGTGCATTTTGACGCAAATTGTATCCAAATCGGACCTAAAATAAGAAAGTTATAGCAATTTGAAAGTCTTAAAACATTAATAAGATTTATATTAAGCCAATGGGAGCTACCATTATAGTCCAATACAATTAGTCAGGCAGAATTTTGGCAAAATTATGGCTTGATTTTAAATTTTTGTTCATTCTTGAAAGGCAAACACTTCTTTGAACAATCCGAGTGATGTCACTCTGTCATCGTCGAGCCTTTCGAGATATCCAAGATAGCGCCCAGGATGGAGGTCAATTATCAAATTTTGAATATCATAATATATTAACAAAGGTTTTCTCGCGACGAGTCCCAATTAGTCAATGCAGTAAAACCTATCTTAAGTGATCACTCAAAAGAAGACCAAAACATTTTTCAAGACCGATACTCGCTTAATGCAGGTCAAAGTATTTCAGAATGTTCCGACCATGTCACATGTTCTCTTTGTATATTTAATGACCATCGTGTAAAACTCACACACAGTTTAAATACATTTTAAACATATTATTGAGTAAGGATACTTACGTTTCACAAATGTTTGAGAAAATTTACAGTTTTAAGTTACACAATCTAATTAATCTTACGAACACCTGGTAGGGACATTTTCAAGGATGTTCATACATTTGGCACAAAGCCAGCGGTATATTCGTCTCTTGTGAAATTTGGTTTGAGACATACCTCTTTGAGGTTAATCCGTCAAACAGAAGTTTGAAAATTTAGACGAATTGAAGTTTTAGCAAAATATTCATCTTTCTACACCGTATTGGTTTGTCCTACAGGAGTGGGACCCTTTGGATAAGACGGTGCCAAAAAATAAGTCTGACCTCGAGGTTATAAAGCTTGAGTTCATTCTCAGACTCAAAATAAAGCGCAATTATTGGCTGTTTGCGGACACGTGTCCGCAAGCAGCCAATCATTGCGCTTTATTTTGAGTCTGAGCTTGTACTCAAGTTTTATAACCACAAGGCCAGTATGATCAGGTAATACTACAATCACAAACTGCAGACCAGCCAAAGTCTCTTCTACAGTTTTTATCGTTTTAATCATTAGATGTTATCACCAAAATATTATGTGAAAAAACCCATAGAAAGCAAGTTCAGGTCAAGTTAGAGGTCTTTCGTGCAAACCAAATTTCTTTATGTCTTGATCCACATCTGAATCAAGGGTGAGGTTGGCGCCGTTAAACCGGTTTAAGCCCTCCAGTAAAATATTTTACTGACCGTTCCAAGGCGGTACTTCTTTTGTGGATCTTTTATGTTTTTGTTCTGTCTTGGGTTTGCTATGTCTTTGTGCGCGTCTGTGCTTTGTGGTCACCTGCTGGGAAAGGGCTGACCTCTTGGCTCTCGTTTGTGGTGTCTAACTGTGAGTTTGTCACTTTCCCATTGGTATCCTGGGTCAGGTGTGGTACTTGATTGTATCGATTCCTGATCTTTGCATCCTTACTTACTTCAGATGGTCCATACTTTGAACACTAATCGCCTAAGGTAGCAAGGGTGTCGGACTGCTGACCTTTGATACAATGGCCAGGGTCAAAATGACTGATAATCTGTCTGTTTGGTTTGTAATGCTAACAGCTTTAGATAAAATGGTTCATATTTGAGACAATGATTGCCTCTGGTGTAAAGGCGTAAACCGATGTTTAAGATTGCTGGTAATTGGCCTTGGAGACAAATGTTAACGCAGTTCATGTGATTTAAAAAAAATAAAGCATGCCGTTGGCTGCCGCTTATGCTGTCCGTTCTCAGTAACCACGGTCGTTCTGTTCTATTTCACATTTTAAAAAAGAGGATCTTACATGAGTGTTCATGTTTATTTAATTTATTAAACGAGTTAGGAAAAAGAGATAAAAAGGGAAGCTTGCCAAGCATTTTACCTCTTTTTTGCAACGAGTTTAATAAATTCAATAAAATTTTATGATATCATAAGTCATAAAAAACTTATAGAGCCACATGTATTGACTGGTCACACAGAGCAAGTCGGAATGAAACTGTCTTCATAGATAAAGGAACGTCATAATTATAGACACTGCATTTTAATTTCCATAATATACCATATTTTTCCTAAATATTTGGACAGTGACTCAGAGGTTAAAATAAAGAATACAGGATACCAGACTGCATTTAATTACATGGCAATCCTAATCTACCATGTTTGTCCTTATATAGTACAGTTTGCACATAAATTTGAGCAAATTGTTGTATCCCAGTTGGAATGTGGTGTATACCCTGATCAGTGGGCCTTTAACCGTGCCACTTGGGTAGAATATACAGTATAATTAATTTGCACAATAAATTTAAAATATTCTGATGTTTAAATTATTAGGAGATGTATGGTATAGACACTATATTTAGGCACAACCTGAAGTAATTAAAGAAAGAAGGAAGAAAGCTGGTGAGAGAGTACATAACAAGGAAATTCAAAATCATGTTTGTTAAATCATTAATTGTGTGTATATATATTATATATATGTAATTGTAAATGATTACAAAATAAAATATGAAAAGCACGAATGTTAGATTATATTTATCATATGACATTAAGATTACTTTGAAATCTCATTTCTGCTTTGAAAAGGTCATAATGTTGTCATTATGTACGTAAAATTATGAAGGACGTCATAACGTTTCCCAAAATCACTAAACCACTGGTTGTTTATCGATTGTATTGCATGGCGTTATTCTACTACCAGACGCGCGACGTCATATGATGTAAGAATATATGTTTGATCCTAGTAATACTTAAAACAATCTAATACTTCTCATACCGTATTAATATACACGCATGTACATACTCTGAGGAATGAAAGGCGTGAGAATGAGTACCATACAACTGTATATAATTATTGTAAGATGTGAACAGAGGGATGGCCCTTCCCGACCCTCTGCACATAATGTTACGGGGAGATTAAATAAAAAAAATATGTTTGATCCTTGATTTATGATATACATTCGTAGTTCCCTGCGACATTTTATTGTTTGTTTTTCAATCCACTCTCTGTGGAAGAGAGAGATGGTAGTTATGTAACAAAAATGAAAAATAAAAATGTCTACATATTCTTCTTTTGTGTAATGAATATAGGTATAAATGGTAATAGTAATAATATAAACATATGCATTAATAATTTGATAAATTGTTGCGCAAGTTAAATACTATTTTTTGATGGGCATTACTAACTTTGAAAATTACCTGGAGAAACAAAAGAATTTGACTACGAAATGTGGAAGAAAAAACCGAGAGTACCCCAACCTACTGGGAATTTAAGACCCCCGCTCCCAGTACCCTGGCTGCTGGTCATTCTAAGGCGGTGACTCTGCTGTTGTTGTTGTTGTTGTTGATTTATTGTTTATTGGTTGCCATTATTGTATGCAGGTTTTTCTATTTGTGGTGCAGTGGAATATTGAGCGTTGATTGTGGCATCAACTGGTCATACACACTTATTTATGTTGATTTAGCAATATGTTAATTACGCATTTTAGCATGGCGATATCCATTGCTCTCAATATTATGGGAAACACGTTACATAACTAATTCATTTTGCCAGGAGAATTTTCTTAAGTTGGCAGTTCTTATTCCCCTGTTCCAAAATAAAAAAAAAGTCGCAGGTCAGTTTATATTAGTCTCCTCGCGAGAAACCCTGTCTTCTGGGGTTTCGACCTAGTAGACTCAAACTAGCCTGCTGAGCTACCGAGAATAGCAGAAAATTTAACACTTTGCACACAACAAATTAAGCTTTTATGCTTTCCAGAGAGTAAGGCGCTGATCAGACTACATAGTAATACATGTAATACTATTTTCACTTGCCCACTTGGCTCTTATCAAGAAATACATAACTTTGTTGCTAAGATGTTGCGTAGAGCATACATTTATATATATTTTATTTTGGCCAAAATTCAAAACAAAGTGAAAAAGTATTATAATTTGTAGTACTTCAACTAAGATAATTAGCGTTCACTAAAGAAATAACATTACAAACTCCTCGCCAATGTAATTTATAATTCTAAACTTCAGGCCCTAAATTCTTTACGACCACTTGAAATATGTAAAAATATTCTGAAATCGGTGCAACATGTTCTCAGCTAATCCATACTAAAATCATATAAATACATGTGTGGTGTATATGGATTTCCCCTGGCATATTGGATAGATAGTGAATAGACCATTGTGTTACTATGTCACGAAGGATTGGCTGAATACGCATAAACAGTGAGTCCGCTAGGATAAGGCGGTCTCGATGTTTATGCGTATTCAGCCAAGCCTTCGTGACATACTTTTCATATCATGGAAACACAATTGCATTTTTGTATATAATATACATATGTATCGTTTCAAGAAAAATGAGACAGAACCACTGTTTTAGTTAGGAAGCCTTCATGCGAGCTAAAAAATTTTGTGTTTTAACAACAACAGAATCTGAAGGTAGTAGTTGCTTCTTCTCTTCTAAGTTCGCGTTCTATTTTCAAAAACCTATAGAATTTCTAAGTCTGATAATTTCAGTAACAATTTCCACAATTTTATTAAATCTTCTGAAAGCTGCATAGTCTGTAACTTTTGATCTTCTAATATTAGATTTTTTTTTTTATTTTTCAAGAATACAGTAAAAACACTCAAATTCAGGTAAACACTTTACCATTTTCGTAACCTTAACAAATTATCACTATCAAAACAACAGCATTTATGTTAAAAATCAACTATCTAGAATTATTGGAGGGACGTAAATAATTACTAACAAGGGAAAAACGCCTGTTATCAGATAATTCACTTTTTCCATGCAATTTTCAGCTGTACTGAACATATTTATTGTGAAAGTATAACTTAATTCTATTTTTACAAATGATTTAAAAAGAAAATACTTTTTTTTGCGAAAAATGTTCATTGTTACAGACCAAGTCTCTCTAAGTCCAACTGAAATACATCTACAAACTAACTATAACCCATAGTTCCAAACTCTAACCAAAGTCTTAGGCTCTTCGCGTAATAGAAGCTAACCACAGCGCCACCTGATGACATCATTACTAGCCAATCATATTTCATGTTTACTATTAAGCGCCCTCTATATAGGTAAGCTTCCGTTTTTATCAACCAATCAGAAGATACAAAAGTGTCTCATAGTCATACCAGTTGCGCTGATTAAACTTATTACACAATCCTGCCAATCAATGACAGAATAGACATGGTCTATTTATTGAGCTTATGTTATTTTACTAAACTAAGTAACAAATGTCAACACGACCTTTCAAAAGTGTTAAAACATCCCATCAGAATGGAAAGGCTAATAAATACGACCTTTTGCAAACAAAAGCAAACCGGTGTCAGAATTTCCTATACAATCATAAACATGTCAGTCACAGATGTCAACACTACACCTGGCCCCAAACATCTGTGTCTAATCTAAACATAACATTCACAAATATTGTAAATCTCCACAGGCAATTCACAATTATTGTGAACCCTCTGAGATGAAACCTGCTATTTTATAAATCTAGGGCGAAGATTTGATACCAGTAACATGCATTTAAGCCCATCAGTGGCTTAGGCTGCTGTCCATTCTATGGCGGTGGTTCTGTTGTTGTTGATCCGTTGTTTGGTGCGCTTACCATTGGTTGTGGGGGTTCTGTGTTTGTCTTTGTTTTGTGCATTACTGTGTGCCCTTTCTAGTTTTGCAATCATCTTAAAGAGGAAGGGAGAGCTGATTGCTTTGCCTTTTTGTCTTATGGGTGTCTTGTTACTGTAAATGTTCTGTGACTCTTCCTCACTGTGCCGTGGGTTGGTCTGCGTTGTGTGATTGTGGTATTTCCTGATCATACTCACTTACTTTTAAAAGGCAACAAACAAAACATTGCGCTATTACACACAGGCAGAAAAGGAACTCATATCATCACAAAAAATGACACTGTTTAAGATACTAACACTTTAAAACAACACCACATTAATTCTAGGTATATGATATAAGGTGGTCGAAAGTACCATCCCGGCCCGGCCCGGTCCCATACTTTTGTGGAAAATGATCATGAAATAATTCCACGGTCATTCTCCTCTCTTCGCTGAATCATTCAAGAAGGGTTGTTGTCAGTTACAAGCGAAAGTATGTGTACGAAGTACATGTTAACTGCTTGTTAAAGCTTGCCCAGGAAAAAAGTGTGGTTATGTGAACTGACCGTCCCACCATGACCATAGCTGTTGACTTGGGACGTAAAGCAACAAAACAAACAAACTAACAAAGAAAATATGATATAAGGGTAAATCAATCCATATAACGGACAAAGCGGCATATTTTTTAGTCTGAGGAAAAACACAGTCGGGTTGTTGGTTTGATTACTTATGTCCCAGTCAACACCTATGGTCATGTCGGAAGGGTCAGTTCACCTAACCACACTTTTTCCTATACAAGCTTGACTCAACGGTTAACCAGTACTTTGTGCAAATCGAACGAGAGCTTGATCCCAGCCCGATCCCATACTATTGTGGAGATTGATCATAAAATAATTATTACGTTCATTTTCCTCCTACCGCTGTTTAAAGATACAAGTGAAAGTATGTGCAAGAAATACTGGTTTACCGTTTAGTCAAACTTGCAAACCAAACATCTATGTGTCCTATCGGTATTAAAACTTCGCAAAATCTTTCTAAATTTTACAGACAATACTATGATTTGATATCTAAATTCCAAGTTGGACTTAAATCTCTCTCGCGCCGTGGACTTTCGGAACCTGATTTCTATGGTGACTTGGTGTATAAATTGAAGAAGATTGTTGGCTCTGATCATTTTTCAGCGCAGTTCATTAAAATAAATTCCCATTATGAAAAGACTGGCTATAACAATAAAATATTGCAACAGACTGCATGCTTGGTGGTCAACCCAATCACGGTTGGCAACTTTGCTATCCTCTTTAACTGCACGCCGGTAGGTCGGACTTCAGACTCTATGATGGTTCCGGCCTAAAAACTTATCTATTGATGAGATGGTAGGGGCCTGATGCTTTAGCTGTTTGTCGGGCCCACGGGGGTTAACCTGTTGGATTTCGTTTGCTCTGGTATTCAGTTTTATTTACTGTTGAGTCCTTATCCTTGCTTAATCTCCTTTTTATATCTTGATTGATTTATTCTAGGAGATGATGCATTTATAAGTTAGGGGTCTTTCATGCAAACCAAACATCTATGTGTCTTGATCCACACCTGAGCTAAGGGTGAAGGTTTAAACCCTCCAGTAAAACATTTTACTGACCGTTCCAAGTCGGTACTTATTTTGTGGATAGTTCAAGTTTTTTTCTGTCTTGTGTTTGCTACGCCTTTCTACGCGTCTGTTTATTAGAGCCTTGTGGTCACCTGCTGGAAAAGGGCTGACCTCTTGGCTGTGATGTCTAACTGTGAGTTTGTTACTTTCCCATTGGTATCCTGGGTCCGGCAAGGTACTTGATTGTATCGATTCCTGATCTTTGCATCCTTACTTACTCTGATCCACATCTGAACCAAGGATGGGGTTGGCGCGCCATGAAACCGGTTTATGCCCTCCAGTAGAATATTCTTACTGACCGTTCCAAGGTGGTGCTTCTTTTGTGGATCATTTATGTTGTTTCTGTCTTGATTTTGTAATGATATCGTGCGCGTCTGTTTTTTGATGCATTGATGACACCTGCTGGGAAAGGGCTGACCTCTTGGCTCTCCTTTGTGATGCCTAATTGTGAAGTTGTCACTTTCCCATTGGTATCCTGGGTCAGGTGTGGTACTTGGTTCCTGATCTTTCTCCTATTTCTTACTTTGCTCAGGAAAAGTGGTCAGGTGAACTGACCGTCTCGACATGACCATAGCTATTGAACGAGACGTAAAGAATCAAACCAACCAACCAAACCCCCTTCTTATTAAATAATACATGTATATTTGCTATCTGTAAGGATATATATATATATATATATATATATATATATATATATATATATATATATATATATATATATATATATATATATATATATATATATATATATATATATATATATATATATATATATATATATATATATATATATATATATATATATATATATATATATATATATATATATATATATATATATATATATATATACACTATATATCTTAAAATGGTTCTCTTTCGGTATTTACTATGGAAAAGTGTTTTACAAAATGCTTTTACTTTTCCTAAGCAGGAATATTCCTTTCCAATGTCCGATAATTTAACAATGAAGTAAAACACCAAAGTCATCGATATGGTAAATTTCGTAAAGTATTTCGTCATATCAGAGCCAGCATTCTATGATGGTTTGGTTCATAGTTGATCACCTCAGAGGGAGACAAAGATCAGCAATCGATACAATCAAGTACAACATCTGACCCAGAACACCATATGGGAAAGTTACAAAACAAAAGAAAACACAACACACAAGAGAGCCAAGAGGTAAGTATATGACCAGAGGGCTACAAGAAGACAAGACAACATAAAGACAAACAGGAAATATACATGTAAATAACAAAAAGATCATTTTCTTGATCGCTTCAAAAAGATGCCAAACGTTATAAAATGTGATATATACATTTAACATGACTATGATACGAAATTATATTAACATTTCCAAGGCAAGCCTTTAACGAGTCTTTAGATTTTCGCAACCGTGCATAGCTTCATGAAAGACATAAATTAAATTGACATCTGCCAAGCTTCCTTGCCTGTGCAATACACTTCGAACATCAAATTCATTCGCCACTAGTGGTTGATGTTGTGATTAACAGCGAGCCTAAACCTCAGTCGCACGTGCAAAACGAGCTCTCTTGTTTGCTCCATTGGCTGTCCGTGTTAACACTGGCTGTTTCGCGTTTCCTTTTTACGCTCCAATATAACCGTTAACACGAGTACATATTAAATACAAAACTGTTTTTCCCCTAAATAATAAACATTATATCTTAGACATTTATAATAAAATGTAAATACATGTATAAGCATAAGCAATAAATCGATTATGGTCTGTTCACGGAATCATGAATATTTCGGGTCTATTGCAAACTTAACGTGTTACACTAAGGGCGTATTTTACTTTGCAAGAGACCTGAAGTATTTATGATTCCATAAACTTCCAAAAATCGAGTTAATTTCTTGCATATCTGCTAAATAACCTAAGTACGGTGTACAACTGTGGGTTCCTCTTTACCTGCACATCGGTGTGTTGGGCATCAAACACAATGACGACATTGACCTACAACATTCACCTTTGGGTTGGTGCCTGATGCTTGTCTTTGGCTGAGCACATCATGACTCAACAAGGGGTTTTCTTTAGCTCTTACTTTTGTCATAGTGTGTTAAGTTGGTTTCATCGTGGCTCTTTGATGATGCATTGCATTAGTTAGGAAACTTCTATGCGAACTAAACAATTTTTGCTTTAACAACATCAGAATCTATGGCAAAGACCTCGGCTGCTGTCTGTTCTCAGGTGGTGATTATGTTGTTGTTCACCCATTGAGGGTTGAGTTTTTGTGTTGAGAACTTGTATTGTGTGGCTGTTTGCAGTGGCCTTACTAGTTTTACAATGATCTTGCTGAGTAAGAAATAGCTATTTGCATTACTGTATTTGTATGCTTGCTGTCGTATTACCGCCAGTGTTCTGTGTCTCCTCGAAGTGCCATGGGTTGGTCTGCGGTCTACAATTGTGGCATTTCCTGGTCATAATGTCTTTGTCACTTGGTGGTTAATGAGTTTTTTTATGTATTCATACTCGCGAAAGTATGAATTAATATAAATACTTCATGTGCATACTTTACAGTGTATGCGTGATGCGTACATGTGTATAAGTTATGCGATCATCTTGAAGAGGAAAAGAACGCTGGTTGCTGTGCTTTTTATTGTCTTAAGGATATCTTGTTACTGTAAATGTTCTGTGACTCTTCCTCGCGGTGCCGTGGGTTGATCTGCGTTGTGTGATGGTGGTATTTCCTGATCATATTCACTTACTTTTTGAAAATGTTCCATTCGTGTTGTTTAACTGTTGCAATTTAATAGTTCAAAACGGATTCACTACCTTGACTGCACCGATCTACACTACTATTACATGTTTTTGGGAAAGTAAAAAGATATAATTGAGCCGCGACATGAGATTTCCAACAATGTGGTATGTGCGACCAGCAAAGGCTCATATCAGCCTGCGCATATGCGTAGTTTGATCAGAGCCTTTGCTAGTCGCTTGAATATTCTATGACTATTAAGCTACTGCCTGAACCACATTTTGAGTTTATAAGCTTAAAAGGAAGCTGAACAGGCTCATCTGAGTCTACAGTCACATGTCGCGGCTCAATTATTTTCTTGTCTTTCATCAGCTTGTGATTATTGCTTCCTACGGTACAGCACCATTTTGTCATTATTGAAATTTATTTTAAGCGTAACATGCATTTGCAAAAAATAAAATTAAATGGAGTTGCTGTCATATTGAGTCTTAACGACCGTTGCTGTTCCCGCTAAACCGGAAGTGCGGTCCTGAATAGACACACAAATATCAAGTCGGATATATAACCACAAAAAGCTAAAACTATCAACACTTGCACAAGTATCTTCTTGATTTGAAATTCTATTTCCTATCTTCATGTTCTAGAGTTGTCGTTTTTTCCATGGCCATATGGATTTAGATAAACAAAAGTTTGAGTGTAAAATTGTAAATAGTATATTGCTTATCAGTTTAAACATATGTTTTGGGTTCTCAAGAGATACGGCTCTTATGAGAACTCACAGATAACGTTTGGTTGAGAAATCAGAAAATGTATATAGTAAGCTGGTTTGAACTTTATCTGGCCACTAATCTCAGCGACAGGTTGTTTTGCGTCGAGGCGCATAACAATTTAGTATAAAAGTCTTTGTTTAACCTTACTGTAGCTACCATAGCACAAACACTCATAGCGAGAGTCAGAAGGACACTTTGAACTGGGGTAACACACGGCTTTAGAATATCCTACACGAATGCACCTGTAAAACAAGATTTTCAGATTAGCCCATTTAAACCGAATGGAATGTCCCACTCTTATCAATGGGACCAGACCTCGAGGTTATAAAACTTTTATTCTCAAACTCAAAATAAAGCGCAATGATTGGCTGCTTGCCCGCAAGCAGCCAATCATTGCGCTTTATTTTGAGCTTGAGACTGTACTCAAGTTTTATAACCTCGAGGCCAGTCCATGTTCGTTTAAAGGGTTGTTGGGAGGTATTTTTTTAAAAAAAATTATATTCAAATTTTATGAGTACATTCTTTTTTCCAAACAGTGGAAACCCTGATCAGACAGCGTATTTTGTGGCGTCTGATCTGGTTTTGCACTGTTTGAAGATGTATAATAAAACGGACGCTCGGCTTAAATGGGCGAAGGAAACACTTCAGGTAAAGTTAGAATGATAATGAAGCATAAACCGTGGATGGAGGCAGGATTTCTGGGAATGGGTTTTACAGGCGTTAAGCTGTGTGTGTGGGCTGGGCGGCTTTGCTGATTTTGTCACATTTTTCTTAAATGTCCCATTTAAATGAAATAATTTGGTCCGGTGAAAATGAAATAATTTGGTCTCTGTGAGACCAAATTATTATATTGTCAGATGATATTTCAAAACGGGGACGTGGACTTTTTATATATCTTCCTCTGATACTGGTGATCAGAATACAAAATAATTTGGTAGAAATATTAACTTGGTGGACTTCAACAAAAATAGCCAAACGTAATTCGGTCCGTCAAAAACATAACCGCCAGGAAACGTGGCCAGTTTCCCTTATGGGAAAACTTTAAAGATCTTTTCCTCTGAAACAAGTGCCCAAATTGAAAATAATTTAGCAGAAATGGTCACTAGGAGAAATCTACAAAAAGGCTAAAATAAAGTTGGCCCTCCAGGGAAGTGGCTTATCATGGTAACATATTTTTGAAGATCTTCTCCTCTAAATCCATTGGTCAGAATTCAGAATAATTTGGTTAATATTGAATACTGAAGCTCCGTTTTTGGACTTGAACTTGTCAATAACAAATGGCAAAGTTTCTTCTACAATTTATGATAAACGGGATGATTTTAATTTTGAAATAGTAAATTTCCCATATGTTGATGGAGATGTTCCTCGCTCCCCTACCTATGGTGTATGTATTTCTCAGCTTATTCGTTTTGCTAGAGTGTGTTCTACTGTTGATTATTTCAACAACAGAAACTTATTTTTAACTGCTAAGTTACTAAAACAAGGTTATAGATATCATAAAATTTGAAAAGCATTTTCTAAATTCTACCACAGACACTCATAGATAATTGTTAAATACAACATCGGGTTAAAAACTCTTCTGCAGCAAGGCATATCAGAACCTATATTTTATGGTGATTATGTTTATAAATTCAAACGAATTGTTGGAAAATCTAATTTTAGTGATCAATTCAAAAAGATTGTAAAACGTTATATAAAGGTTGGATATAACTTGGATATAATGCGACAGTCTGCATGCCTGGTTTTAAACCCAATCACGGTTTATAGCTATGGTTTCATCTTTAATTGCACGACGGTGGGTCAGGCCTCAGACTCTATGACGGCTCTGGCGCAAAGCTTTAACCGGTGGGTTGGTACCTGATGCTTATCTTTATCTGGACCCACCTATGGTCAACTTGAGGTTTTCTTAAGCTCTGACTATCTGTGAGTCATGATCCTTTTTCTTTGTGTTATCATGGTATGTTAATTTGATTAGATTGTTTCTCCATGATGATACATTGCATTAGTTAGAAGGCCTCCATACGAGCTGAACATTTCTTGTACTTCAACAGCAGCAGAATCTAGGGCGAAGATTTGGTACCAGTAAAATGCATTTAGGCTTCCAGGTGGCTTGGGCTGCTGTCCGTTCTAAGGCGTAGGTTCTGTTGTTGTTGACTTTTGCTTATTGTTACTCCCATTGTGGGAGTCTGTAATTGTTCCATGTTTTTGTTGTACGTTACTTTATGTCTATTCTAGTATTGCAATCATCTTGATGGGGAAGAGAAAGCTTTGCTTTGTTTGTCTTCGATGGTTGAGAGGCTCTTCCTCTCGGTGCCATGGGGATGTCTGCGGTTTGTGATTGTGATATTTCCTGATCATACTCACTTTCTATTTTTGCATACCTTTTGGATACTAGATGTATTCACAACAAAATAATTTATCTACTGTTATTTCAAACAACAATCATGTTTAAAATCTTTAAAACAAACAATCAAATATCATGTAAGATAAGATTCAAAAGATGCAATTTCAAATGAAATATCTCCCTTTGATTATGTGTTACTCATAGAAACAAGTACATGTATATTACTTTCATGAAAAAAGCAACAACGCAAAACCACATAATTTTATATTTCCAGCGCAGATTATCCTTAAACAGTAAAAATTAGGCCAAAATATCGGTATTCGTTAACAATCTGGTATTGGGACATAAACTGATCGGCAGAAGCTCCAGCCTTACTTCGTGTGAAATTGTATGTCGATTCTGCGGGCATCCTAACCGAGGCTGCCTTTCAGATCTCTTGAGGTCTCAAAACATCGACCAAAAACGCAAGGAAAATAAAAATGTTTAAATTTCACCTAACGACGTTGCGACAGCCTTGCGACTTTGTGATTCATAAGACGGTCCAGAGGATGTCGCACGAAACTGTCCCATTATACTCTGTTGGATTCAACACAGCATAAGCCAAATGTTTGCATTCATATATAGCACAATGCTTGCTTATCAAGGTGTTCAAATTGCAACTGAAGTTCTAGATCATTATTAAGACCATTGAGTCATAGGTCAAGGTCAGATATGTTAAAAGTATGTTGTACAACTCGTACATGTAACGAGAATTCCATTTTATGCAGAGTGTTCATATGTAGCATAAAGATTGTTTATGATGTGTAGATAGCAACATATTAGGTTTCACAGTACTGATTTGACTTTGCTGTCAAAGGTCAATGTCAAATATACTTAAAATCAGTTTTATGGCTTGTAACTTCTCTTTATTATTTAGACAGTGGTTCATATTTAGCACAATAATTACTAATCTCGTCTCAATTAAACGAAGGCTAAAGATAATTTCTATGACCTTGGATTTAAAGGCCAAGTAGAATCTGTTTTTCGACTCGTTACTCCCCTGATAAATTTTGATAGAGGTGCTTCCTATTTTGGAAAATGATTGTCAATATGACCTTTTGAGTCAAAGGTCAAGGTCTTATGTTAAAATCAGACTGTTTGGCCTTAATTCCTTTTTTGACGGCCATTATTTGATATTTGACACAGTGCTTGCCTGAGATGTGTAGATGACAAGAAAGTATTTGTGGCATCATTATGGCTCTTGAGTCAAAGGTCAAGATCGAAATAAATAAATTATAGTCGTATGTCTTATAAAGTGATTACCTTGTAACGCCTATACCGTAAAGTTCAAGGTGGAAAATGTCATACTTTGCGGCATTTAATGTAGACATGGGTATTTGCGATGCCCCCATCGATTGACTCCATTTTAGTATAATGAAAATAAGGCATTTGTTACATCGGCGATAAGCAAATGCTCATGCGACCAACCAGAACTTTTACTGATGGTTCATAACAGCATAATAGTATATGATGGTAACTTTTCCAACTAAGATCTCCCGCTCCACTGGATTGACCGGCAATTGGACTCTATTTTAATTTTACGCACACACGATAAGTACAATTACCTCAAAGGATAGGCCAACTTACCAGCGATTACAGCTGAAACGACCACTTCTTCTGCAGCTACCTAAATCCTTGTGACAGTGTTTGCTTATATATAGTCCATCGATATATTCATTTACAAGGACTGAGGACGTCAGAAGAAATAGCAGAGCAACTGTAAGGACGTACAGATTCATTGCAGAGTGGCTGTACATCTTCATTCTCCTACGTTTGTTCTGAAAACACTATGGTCTTTTAACCCTTATTGCGCCAATCGCAACAAAAGTGGTCTGCTTTTCTCGTCTGCTGAAATGTTTAAGAAGCCTCTATGGCAAACAGTGTGGACCCAGATCAGACTGCTCATTCTGTTCTGATTCCACTCTGTTTACTTCTATACTTATTTCGTCAGTAATGTCAGGCAATTATTTGCAGCAGACGACCTTAGCAGACGACATTTTCAGATGCATTTTTTATTGGCGCTTTAAGGGTTAACTCTTTGTCTATCAGTGTCGTCTGCTGATAACATTTTCAAATATTTTGGGCCCAGATCAGGTCTGAAAAAATATCGGGCCTGATTCGGATACAACTATATGACACACTAATACTTATTAAATAAATAAAATTGAAAAGTATCAGCGGACGACACAAAACATGTGTGAAACGACCCAGTAGGCAAAGAGGTAAATGTCATTTATCCGCCAAACATGCTAAATAGCTTTTTCTCATTCTCATACACCAGCGGATCATTGTATATACCCATGTGAGATATTTTTTCTCAAATACCAATACACAAGATCAAGTGGTCCCTTCGGCAATAAGGCGTGTTTTTTTCCTAGTTGACAAGACTACAAACACCAAATTTTCAAACTGCACTCTTGTTTTTAAAATTGGTGCGGTTCGGTAGCAAAATATGCAAAGTAAGCATCAAAATACGTTTCAAAGCAAGTTATCCTTAGCAAAGCAGTAAAAAATAGCGCTTTCTACTCCCACCCCTCATTTTACGTCTTTCTATTGGGTGCCATTTAGACCAGACTTTGAGTAAATGCTTTGCTAGTTTTCAAAAAGTAAAAGTGCTAAACTGTAAAGGATAGAAGTGCTATTCATTTCCAAATCTTTAT
Organism: Loripinus fragilis; assembly: GCA_964019695.1. NCBI lineage: Eukaryota > Metazoa > Mollusca > Bivalvia > Lucinida > Lucinidae > Loripinus > Loripinus fragilis. Next base: position 19,292,566 of record OZ026525.1, read on the forward strand.
AATATCCTTGCTGCGCATGAGTACGAGATATACTTAAAATTGTGACGTTTGTCACTGGAAAGGTGAAACTGGTGACTTTCAATTTGTTTTAGATGCTTTCCACCCCCTAGACCCAAGATGCCCTTTGGACAATAACATGTCGCTTTAAACATATACAACATATATAAAGGGCGTCCTGGGTCTAGGGGGGGAGGGGTTGTAGAAGCCAAAGAAGACATCAAATATCTGATAAAAATAGACTGCTTTGCCAAATGGTTGTTTATATTGTACATCAACTGTATAAAAATATACACTGTACTTAATATCGCGATAGATCATTTGTTTACCTTAGTGTAACGGTCTATTTCACATAAAACATGTTACTGAAATAACAAGCACAGTTGTTGATCATAATAAATTCTCATTCAAAACGAGGTATGATTATTTTATGCATTAAGGACAAAAACGATTTTAATACACGGACTAGGCTGCAAGGGTGCATATACGGCTGGTCAATGTGTATTTGTTGAATGTGCCTAGTGTCTCCAGTGCTTAATTAAACAAAATAAAACGAAAGTCTCATTTAGGGAAATGGCACACCTTATCGCTAGAAATTCTTCTATCCCAAATCACTACCCATGCTAGATAAGCATCACTTATGCGAGATAAGCTGGAGGCGGGTTGCTAATGCGAGATAAGCTACAGGTTACATATTAATATTCTTACGGAAAACAAAGGTTGAATTTGTTGATCATGTTGGTTTCAATGTTGAAATTTCATTGAGTATTACTTGACTTTTCGCTTACTGTAAAGGCGGCGCCTCATGAATGCGTAATAAGGACTAGTCAACCCTAGGCATAGGTACAAGCTGAAAAGGAGGCGTGGTTTTATTCAAAATTAATTGTATCATCTTGTGCCACAACCTCAGTCATTATTAATACCATAAAACGCCAGCAAAATAATTGCATCTGAAAATGTCTTTTTAACATAGGCAGGGAGGAAAACATTGTGGACCCAGACCAGACTGCTCCTACAGGAGCAGTCTGATCTGGGTCCACACTGTTTATCTATGAGGCTTCAAAAATTAGTGGACGACAAAAAACATACATTTTGTGATTATGCGCTTTAAGGGTTAATAAATGTGAGTTCAGTGTGTATACGGTTAGGATTTTAATGAAATGCACGAACGTTTGCGCGGCTCAAAAAGCTTATTAACTGTTTACCAAATTTTAAATAAAACCTGATTTCCCTTCCTTAGCAGATGGAATAGCTGAACCACACCCAGATATGAATATTAAAGTTGTCGCCTTTACAGTTAACGGAAAGTCAAGTAATACAGTAGGCCAACACGTGGTATAAACTGAACAGTTTTACTAAATGCTTTAAACATGTTGAATGCATTGTGTTTGGCAAATAATCATGTTGACATATTGGGCAGAGGACTGTTGCTGAGCCATTGATCCAAATTCAAAATTTAATTGTTTCTCATGATACCCTCTATCAACACTGCTGAGACAGGTCGGTTTGGCTGAATACTAGGTTAGTGTCTTTTGATATCAAGTTTACCAGGCAAGGCTTTGAGAACGCTTGTTGAAGCCTCGCGATTCAACAAGCGTTCTCAAAGCCTTGCCTGGTAAACTTGATATCAAAAGTCGCGAACCTGGTATTCTATTTATCAGTTTACCCATTGTTGAACACTCTTCAAACTAGCGAGTATGACGTACTTTTTGATTTCTGTGTTGATTCAGCGTCATTAGCGACGTCATTCAAAAGTGCAACGTCATCATGACCTGATAAAGGTTACATGCCGTGAGATAGGAAACGTTTATTAGGTTATGGTGAAACAATTCAGTTAATATTAGGGGATACTGATAAAATGGCCATCAGAGCTAAAAAAAGAAATATCTTTAAACGATGTTTTTAACCACGTGCCACTGAAAACAAATTCTCCTTTTTGTGCCAAGATTCGGGTGAGCAATCCAGGGCCCTCTTGTTCATATAAACAGGTAAAGCATGACGTATTCACCATGAGAATTCGATGTTACAGGGAGGTATATTATACATGTAACTGTAAACTGAAACTATAGATGTACCACGACCACTAAGGAGTGACCTTTGGGTCTTTCTACTTCAAAATATTGATGCAGAACGCAAAAAATGAGTCAGGCGGGAATGTCATTTAAAGGGAATGCATGTACTTATCAAGAGCTCTGGCGGCCGTTAAGTTCGGCGCAGCAAACCATTTGTGCACGTGCTGTAGAGGGAATTATGAGGATTATTTCTGTAAAATTATTTTCAATTTAGACAAGTGGTTCTGGAGAAGATGACTTTTAAGTATATATCTTATCAAGAGGTCTAGGGACCCGTTTGTTCGGCGGGGGGGGGGGGGGGGGAGGAGCAATTTGTGCAATTTCGGTAGGCTTGTCCTGACAAAATCGTAAAGTAAGAAACTAGCGAAGAATAAATGATTAAAAGCGTAAGCTCAAATTTGTCTCTAAGCCGTGTAAGCGTATGCTCGAAATGTAAATTATTCGCTTAACAATTATCCCGTGAATTGCAAATCATTAGTTTCCCTCTATACAAAATACAGTATAATATGCGAAAAACAGGAGATTATCAGTATATTCAGCGTTTTAGAGATATTGCATTGCTTCCTTCTTTAGTACAATACTGTGAAATGTTGGATGAATTAGCATTTAAATATGAAGAAACACAAAAATGTTACTTACTTAACTGTAGAGTTGGTAATGATGTGCCTCTATAAGGTAAAGCGTTAATTCAAAAAGAGTAATATGAAACTTTTTAGTTTGGTGTACTTGATTCATGTGATACGAGGAGCTGAAATGTAAATAAGGGTGCAAAGATGAGGAATCGATACAATCACATAACACACCTGACCCACGATACCAATGGGAAAGTGACAAACTTACAGTTGGACTGCACAAACGAGAGCCAAGAGGTTAGCCCTTTCCCAGCAGGTGACCACAAGGCACATATAAACAGACATAGCAAGTAAAGGCATAGCAAACACAAGACAGAAAAACATAAAATATCCACAAAAAAGTAACACCTTGGAACGGTCAGTAAAATATTTTACTCGAGGGCTTAGACCGGTTTCACGGCGCCAACCGCGACCTTAATTCAAGATGTGGGCCAAGACACATAGATATTTGGTTTGCATGAAAGACCCCTAACCTATCAATGCATCATCTCCTATAAGATATAAATCGAGATATAACAAGGAGATAAAGCAAAGATAAGGTCTCAACAGTAAATGAAACTGAATACCGGAGCAAAAAATCCAACAGGTTAACTCCGGTGGGCCCGACAAACAGCCAAAGCATCAGACCCGTACCATCTCATCAATAGATAAGTCATTAAGTCGGCATCGTCAAAGAGTCTGAAGTCCGACACACCGGCGTGCAATTAAATAGGAAAGCAAAGTTGCCAACGTGATTGGGTTGACCACCAAGCATGCTGTTTATTGCATTGCATTAATCTTTTTATTATAGGAAATTAGTTAATGATCTGCGCTGAAAAATTATTAGAGCCGATAATCATCTTCAATATATACACCATGTCACCATAGAATTTAGGTTCCGAAAGTCCTTGGCGCAAGAGAGATTTGAGTCAAACTTGGAAAGTACAATTTGCAGTCAGGAATCCAAATTTTAGTCTGTATACATGTACCTAGATAATGTAAGATCAGATGTTTACGTAGATGTTTTATACCTTAGATTAATAAGGAAATCTTCCAACCCTTCTGGTCTGATACAATAAGTAAAGGATGATCCAGTGTATCATCTCTGCAATGATCGCGCGAATAGTATGCATGATTAAATTTCCAAATAAAATTTAAATTTTCTTTCTCTGAAGATCGTTCTTGTCTAAGCAAACAGAGCAGATTCAAATGAAATGCCGCGTTAAGCGGCATTTAATCTATGTCTTCACTGTTTGCTAAATTATTCAATTACATGCAGGGCCCCGTATAAGGAAACCATTTATCAATAATGTTAAATACGAGGGCTGTTCATTAATACTTGTCATTCGGCTCTGAAATAAAAAAGTGAAATTGGAAATTAATTTTTTTTGTTTCATTCCTTCAACATATTCCCCTCAGTATTTTTTGCAAAGTTTCAGTCTTTGTATCCACATTCTAAAGAAATTATCTTAGTACTTATTAGGTATACCCTTCAAACACTGTAACACTGCAGATCCCACAAAGCAACGACACAACAAAATTCTTCCAGCATGCAGTTACTTCAACCGAGGAAACAGAAAATAATCATACGGGGTTAGTTCTGGTGAATAGGGGGGATGGGACAGCACTGTAACCTTTTCCTGCTGCAGAAATTACTTCATAATACCTGCTTTGTGTGAAGGATCGTTGTCGTGGAGAAGTCTAATATTCTTAATTCCTCTCTTTGGACGGCGTTTACTATTGTACTGTTTAAGATAGTTTAGTACCGTGTAACGATTGAATTTACCTGTGACACATCTACCCTCACACTGGTAAATGTATACGTCGATTTGCTGGTATTTACGCATATTGCCGGTACTTCATAGACCGGAAGTGGTAGATATTGGTGTTAAATCATAATAGAAAAACATGCCATATGCCTAAAGGACTATAGAATTAGACCATTTTTAAGTGTTAGGCATGCACATGGTGATTTATGTAAGCATTTAGGAATAGATTCGAGTACCGATCTAGATGATCGGTACTCGAATCTATTCCTAAATGCCTACATAAATCGACATGCACATACTGAATACTTAAAAATGACCTAATTATATAGTCCTTTAGGCATATGGTATGTTTTTCTATATAGTATTAACACCAATATCTACCACTTCCGGTCTATGAAGTACAAGCAATATGCGTAAATACCAGCAAATCGACGTATACATTTACCAGTGTGACCCTTTGGGACAGCAATCTGAATTGGAGGTCATTGTGTTAAGAAGAAAATGGCATACATTAATTTCTGAGCACTCATCGTCCTTGTGGCAGTAGATGGTCTCTTGGTACTTTTCGTTGCCTAAATTTTATTTTTAACTTTTCCCTGTGATTAATAAAATTGAACCCAGGTTTAACACCTGTAACAACATTAACAAATCTATTTTTTATCAAAATTTGGAGAAATTTTCAATATTTTTTAGCATATGTTACACGTGCTCCCTTTTGGTCGTCTGGCTACAAATTAATGTGGTATTCAGCTAGTAAAAATCTTTCTAGCATGTAGCCGTTTCTTCAGAATAAAATGCAATGTGGATATCGAAATGCAAGTTGCTTTAGCTAGCAGAGGAATGGTATAACGTGCGTCAGTGTTTATTAGTTTTTGAATTGTCTCTTCCGTAGTCTTGTTGATTTTGTTCACTTTTATACCAACTCTGGGGCTGTCTATCAGGCACTCAACACCCTCCCAGAATTTCTTTGTCCACATGGTAGCAGTTCTATACTATATTACATGGTCTCCATACAAAGCCTGAATCGCGTTGAAAATGATTTTTGCATTAATTCCAAAGTTACATAGATTCTTGATGTATGACCAATTTCCGTAGGATTTTCATGATAATTCTCATACATATTTTACCACAGTGTCAAACGAGTACATGTGTTCAGACCGAAATTGGACGATGTAAACCTGTTCGTACATGATCAGCGTGTTGTTATTGAACCGATGCAAATAAATATGCATGAAATATGTCGATAACTATTGCAAAGCACTGGAAAAGAGGCCAATGACAAGTATTAAAGAACAACCCTCGTATAGTTAAAGCTTACTTTCCGAATACCCTTCGCAATGACACATAGTAATATGATCATGACTGTAATGTGATCTTCAACGGGGACGATCACATGATATTAACTGTGTTCATGTGATACCATACCGATAGAACCCTCATTGCTAGTGATATGCTACTTACTACCTCACATGTTGAAATATGAGTTTGTTTAGCCTGGGTCCAGCCGTCAATATATTTTTGCAAATATTTTCTTATTCTAATAATCTAAAATGAAGATAATAAAAAGAGAACACATCAAAGGTATCGGTTGTCCGTTATTAACTTCGATATATACTGGCCAAGAAACGGAAAAAAGAAAAAAAAAATGATCAGGCTTGAACCCAGGCTAGAATTTGTTTAATGCAGGAACTATCCATTTATCTGAAATGATGTTTCATCACGTTTAGATTTTCATACTCTCATATAATAGGATGTTACAGCATTTGATAGATTCCCTGAACAATACTGTAACTACAGGTCCATTAAAAAGTTATTTCACTACGCAATATTTCAAAAGTTTTTTCTATTTTTTTATACATTAATGGTGTTTGTTTCACCATACATGTAATTTAATAATCATGCAATTTTATTTCTATAAATCATATCAACGTATAATCGGACAGCATTTGTATATAAATATTTAATACATTCCAATAAAAACACAACAACATACTTAAATACTTTCCAATGAAAACACGAAATCATACCTGTACGCCTACATAATAAAGTCAGTATTTGTTGAACCCCCCCTTGCTTAATAAGATCTGCATTTCTCCTTTACATTGAATTGTAAATTTCTTCTAGGACGTTTGGTGCTACACTATATCACGCTTCACATTCTAGCTTCCATATCTCTTCTTTTAAACACAGCAGTTGGTTACCAACCTCTTTCTTCATTATAATCCAAACGTTTTCTATGGAATTCATTTTTTGCGCATTCCCTGGCCATTTCAGATCCTGTACTTTATTATATTCTAGGAATGTTCGAAGTTTTTTTACAGTTATGGATTGTCACAAAATCATGCATAAAGATATATCCCTCCTGTAGGAACACAAAACATTCACAAGAGTCTGTATTTTGCAGGAATCACAACCAAGGACATTGTCGTGTTTGGCGCAAGCAGAATGAGAAATACCATGCTTAGTGTATTCAGACTAATGTAAGATCGCCAGTAAATGTACAAGTCTGAGAAGCCATTAGCAACAGAAGCATAGTAAGAAAACGGGCAAAGATAAAGAAACATGTCTCGTCTGAGAAAAGTAAATGGTAACATGGATAGTGCAAAATACCAGAGTGATATTATCCATGAAATTGAAATGACACGTTAATGCATTGTGTTCCCAAAGAAGGGATACATCTTTATCCATGATCTCCCGCCATGCCATAACTCTAAAAGTACTAGAACATTCAAAGAAAGTAAAGGAATGCCAATTCTGGAATGACCAGGGAATTCGCTAGACATGAATCCCATAGAGTATAATGATGAGATTGGCAACCAAATGCTGTGTAAAAAAAGATGTGGAAGCGAGTATGTAAAGCGTGGTTTAGTGTATCACTGAACGTCCAGGAGGAACTTTACAATGCAATGACAAGGCAAATTGCAGATCTTATCAAAAAAGGGAGATGCAACGATATACTGACTTTATGATGTAGCGTACACTGTTATTTTGTTTTCATTGAATGTATCTAAAGTATGTTGTTGTGTTTTTTTATTCGAATGTATTTGATAAATACATACAAATGTTGTCTGATTATACGTTGATATGATTTATAGAAACAAAATGGCACGAGAATTAAATAACATGTATGGTAAACATAGACCAATAATGTGTAATAAAAATGTGAAAAAAACTTTTGAAATATTGCGTAGTGAAATAAATTTTTTAATGGACCTGTATATATCAGGCAAAAACATATGAATAACACAACTTATAAAGTTCGCAACTCCACAAACCTATAAACAATGCATTAAAATACTAAATTGTATTTCAAATCATCTCTCTACATTTAAACATAAACTCAATGCTGACTTGAATATGACTTCTTCTTACTATTAGGAAGGAAAATGACTTTGTCAAATATATCATGCACGACTTAGAACAAAATGTAGCTATCTTAATGATCATCTCTACTTCAAAATATTGTAGCAAGCCCTTAATGTGAACATGGCGCAATGGGAACTAAGAAACATTACCTACTAGAATGCACTAGGTTTGATCAAGTGCGAGAAAGTATGCCAAACAACTTGTCACATCTGATTCAGACATCACTCAACACACTTTTTATTTGGTAATCAAGAGTTATCAGAAGCTATTAATAAACAAATCATCGACATTGTTCATAAATACATTTCAAAATCAAAGTGATTTCAGGTACAGTAATAATATCAGTCAAAACACTCTTAAATAGCCTTTAACTCTGAAATAAGACAAAAAGCCATCGTCTCTAGTTGATAAACTACATATTACAAAGTGCCAATAACTCCATTCTCCGTGGAACCATCAGACAAAAGAAGCAAATCTAAAACGATTCTTTTCACAGAATTTTCGTAAATAGACTTTTTGAGCAAAGACACATGTTTTCATATGTTAGTTGTACTTCTTTTTGTTGTTATACCAAATTATTAACTTGTATGAGTAAATCTTAGACTTGAATGAGATACAGATGAATATAAGTCTGAAGACTTCTTTCTGAATCCTGCTTGTATGCTATTTAGTGTTCATATCACAGTACACCTGTATTTATTTAAATGAATATTAGTTATACAAATATAATACGTTTAAACCAACACATAATTGAGCCGCAACATGAGATTTCCAACAATGTGGTATGTTCGACAAGCAAAGGCTCAGACCAGCATTTCGATCTGAACCTTTGTTAGTCGCTTGAATATTCTATTGAATTTTCAGCTACTGACAGAACATCATTTGGAGTTTCTAAGTCTAAAAGGAGGCTTACAGGCTTGTCTGATTCTACACTTGTCAAAATTTAATTAAATTTCTAGAAAATGTGCAAATATACTACACTTTATACGTTAATATTGTATATGTATGTACAAGCAAAGTTGAATAAATAGAGTCCCCTGGGACAAGATACCACATGGTAAATGTGTCCCGGGGGACAACAAACCGCTGGGACAAGACAAACCTGTACAGCGAGTCTGGTATGGTACTTGATTGAATAGAGAATCTTACAAAAAGGGAACTTCTCTCAAAGGAAAGAATTTGCCCCCAGAGGAAGCGAATTCTTTCCTTTAAGAGCAGTTCCTTATGATATGGAATTTTTTTTTTACCTCAACTGGAATGACCACCGTTGAGTGTAAATATTTTTTTACTCAAGTGCTTAATATGAGCTACGCCAATGTACTTTAATTGGTCCTTGCTGTTGTGTGGCTTTGAGTGTCGTCTTTGCGTTGCCATGCGTAGGTTAGTAATATGGATTGTGCGTGTGCTGTTTCCTGGTCAAATCTTTTTTGGGAAAAGCCAACATTATGAAGCAACTGATATACAAGTTTAACTATGGATAGCATAATTTGGCCGCTGACATGGCCTGTATGATTTTATTAAGACGAAAAGCTTACTGAGAAATTGTGCCCATTTCTTGTATCAACGTCATCAGTGCAGATTGTCGCAGAATATACTGTTGCTGTAATTAAGGAGGTGATTCTGCTGCTCTTTATTTATTGCTCCACTTAGGTCTGTTTTTATGTGATGGACTCTTGTTTTGTGGTGTAGTTCTTAGTGTCCTAGCTAGTTTAACAGCCATCCTACTGAGAAAGGGAAAACCGGCCTCGAGGTTATAAAGCTTGAATTCATTCTTAAACTCAAAATAAAAGCGCAGTGATTGGCTGCTTGCGGACAAGTGTCCGCAAGCAGCCAATCATTGCGCTTTATTTTAAGTCTGAGAATTAATTGAAGTTTGATAACCTCGAGGCCTGGTTGCTTTACGTAAATTGCGTTGTTGGTTTCTGTATTGTGTTTTTAAACCTCATGGTGCTGTTTGTTGGTCTGCAGTATTTGGTTGGGGCATCTCCTGGTCATACTCACATTGCTATAGACAGGCACGAAAAATAATAAGCAACACCCATTGCATGTAATTTTTTGAATGTATCTATTATTGATGAAAATTTCATTTAACCTTGAACACGAACTTTGAATTTATTTAAGCCCCTACGGGTGGATTAGGTCGCTGTCCCTTCTATGGCGTTGATTTTGTTTACAAATTGTAACTCATAGTAGAAAGGAAAGAAAAAATCTTGAATAGATACAATTAAGTATCATACAATATCTTGTCCCAGTGGAATCTTGTCCCTGGGGACACTTAACCCTGTGGTATCTTGTCCCCGGGGACACTTTATCCCTGGGTACGATGTTTCATTCTGGCTTATCATGTCCAAGGGGACAATTATCCCAAGTGGTGAAGTGTCCCCATAGATCAGTTTTATGTGTGACATAGGGGACCAAATGGGCCCTTCCAGCATTTCAATTTTAGACCTTTTTGAGATAAAATGGCTCAAGCTTGTGGTCGTGTTGGCTTTGGTAGGGGGGTGGGGGTAACATGCATACCCTCTCAATCTTATTAAATTGATAATATGGCTTCGGAGTCACCATCCAAACTAACATACTATTTCTACTCTTTCATGAGGGCAATTACCTGTACATGATTACATCCAGACATACTCATACACAGAAAACAGATTTTATTCAAAATTCTAAGCTTATATTGTTTTGGCAAAGGCTCTTTTGTGAATTGTGTATCTGAGTGTTGGGGGACTAGTTTTTCCCAAGGTAAAGTGTACCCTTCCTACTAAGATGTACTATATCTAGACTGACATGTGCACTTGCTAGATAAAACTAACGATATTCAATAATTTGGTTTTCTACAAATTTAGCAAATCGACAAAACAAGCCTCTGACTCTTGTGTGTATATCTTGTATCTTGAGTTGAAGGGTAGGAGAGGGGACAGATTTTCCCCTGGTAAAATGTCCCACCAGTAAAATGTTACCTCTTGTTTTTATATGCCTAACTAAATGAGCATGTTATCTAGATTGATCTTGTAACGTAATGTTGTTATTTTATTCTAAAACTTTGCATTTCATAAGTACATGAATATATTTCAGCAGAACATGCTGAGTGCATGGACATAATCAAAACTTCATCTTGTGAAGAAATCTTATCTTAATTCAAATGTTTGGCTTTCTTCAATTATAGGAACTTGGCATAATAAGGGTCTTGTGCTTATGTATATCACATATCTTAGTACTTGTGTTGGGTAGGGGAGTGGTCCCCAGGGAAAAGTGTTTACTCTCTTCACAGTTGGATATATAATCTAGACGTATTCTGAAATCTGATCTTAGTTCAAATCATCTGCGTGGTTAATGCACAGGTAATCTATTTATCCTCGATTCATTCATTTGTGTACAGAAATATATATGAGGAAATATTATCCCAGGTCTTATTTAACCTACCTTGCACCCCCACCAGGGCAATTTTTTATGGGTACCAAATTGTTTAGTTGGACCCCCAGAATGCGAAAAAAAATGTTCCCCAAAACAATTTCGGTTTGGACTATGCGAAAATGCATGGTTTCATTGGCAACCCATAATGCTTTTTTCAAGAATGGAGGTGTACCTACAAAATTTCTTATATCTTATCTGCTACTTATCATTTATATTTTTTGTCTCATTATGGATATTAGATAATTAGCATATCTACTACCAATGTATACTGCTATGTCCAGGGATTAGTTTGGTACAAAGTTTAATATTCTAGGATGAGATGCTGCTGAAATACGAGTATTTGTACGTACACTCCATTCTTTAAAGTCGCATAATTGGTTGCCATGGAAACCATGACATTTCAAGCAACAAAGCGCATTTGTTCGAGGACAATATTGTTTTGCATCTAAGTGGTCCCATTGAACAAATTTACACCCATAATGAAATGTCCAATGCGTTCAATGTAAGTCTGGTTACCCCCTTGGCTACTTGTTTACCCAATGTTTTTTACTTCATTTTTAAGTTTTCATAAATATTCATAATTATGCAAATTAGACAATTTTATATAGGACCATTGGATGAAATACTTATCAAATTGTATCAACTTGCAGCAATGGTGGTTTGGTGTTGTTTTTCGGCTGTAATATGTTTATTTATGTTTTTTTCATGATTTTACCTCATTTTTTAAGGTTTTCACTGATATTGCTGAATATGCAAATGAGACATTTTATTATCTGACCCTAGAAAAAAGGCATGTGTCTAAGCTTTAATTTGACACCAATTTTAATGCTCTAGGATAAGTACAACCCTAGATAGGATTGAATTCGTAGTCCTACCCCCATTCCTGAGAATCATGCATGGGGTTGCTATGGAAACCATGCATTTTCACATAACACATATCTATTTTAATTTAGGACAACCTCGTTTGGCATTAAGGGTGTACCTATGAGCAATTTGAAACCGGTGAAATATTGTGCTGGGAGTGCAAGGTATTATACAACCATTTATTTTCAAATAGATTTTATACGCAATTTAACAGTTTTTCTAATATTTTTTACGTTTTCGTTAATATTCATGAGTATGCAAATTTGATATCTTGCGTATGGGACTATTTGGTAAAAGACCTTTGTGTAAGCTTTTATTAGATACCAGGCTTAGTAGTCTATGATAAGTAGCATCTGAAATATGAGTAATTTTTAACGTACTTCCCATTCTTGAAAACTGCATTATGGGTTACCATGGAAACCATGCATGTTTGCATGGCCCACACCAAAACATTTTTGGGGAACATTTTTTTCGCATTAAGAGGGTCCTACTGAGCATTTTTGGTACCCATGAAAAGGTGTCCTGGAGGGGGTGCAAGGTAGGTCAAAATAGACCCTGGGGTATATGTTATTGTATGAAATCTGGATTTAGCAGTAAAAAGGCTCAGAGCTCGTGAAAATGTTAAATAAACAAACTCATCATATTGATACCAGCTGCCTGCATCAATGCCATTATTCAGAAGGCTACTCAACGATTACCCAGCTTAAACTGGAAGGGGAATATATCTCGATTTCTTGCAATGTACCAGGCATTAATATTGAGACTTAAAGGTAGACTAGCCATATAAGGTACATCCTAGAGCCCTTCTTTACGCATGAAGGCCAGGACAGATCCTTATGTTGAGGATATGATAGTATCCAGACTGGAACCCCCTCCTGGAAAATCACAATTGGCTATATGTTTCCGTAGCAATACTGGTACGGACACCATCGAGAAGCAAATGGACCCTTCGGATCGAATTGCTTCTCGAGATAGGTCCGTTCGGCTCTCTGTGAATCTGTGAAACACGTTGATGACAGGACACCCCCACGACAAAATGTTCTGGACCCGCCCGTGGGCTGCTTCACTTTTCTGTGTTCTTGCTGTCGCGCACGTTAGTGTCTGTGTCCTTTGTCTTTGACTCGCAGATTCACATGACTGGTAAATTTCTGAATTAATTTACAATGGCGTAGCCGTTATGCACATCAAAGAGATACTACTGGAGCAAACAGTCATTCTCTTAATTGCGTCCCTTTTCATAATGAGAACTTCTCTTAAAGGAAAGAATTTGCTCCCACAGGGAGCAAATCCTTTCCTTTAAGAACAGTTCTTTTTGGTATGGAATATCATTTTACCACATTAGGTGACCTCCCTTGAATGTTACTATTTTTATTACGCGCGTGCGTAATTTTCGTAATGAGAGCTACGTCAAAGATTTACGTCATGCTGTGGATACTTAACAGAACCGTTTCATGGAGACAGTTATTTCAAGTAAACAACGCATCATTTGATGAAGCAAGATATGCTTGATTATCAACTGCTTTTATAACACAATTGCAAATAAATTGTTTTCACTCAAACTACTGTAAGCTCGTGGGCTACAGTCTGGCCCCATTGACTTCGAATTTAGGAGAATGGACTATGAGTTTACAGATAGAAACGTTGAGTCCGACACGTGATGCTTCTCATCAAAAACACAAAAAAACTGAAATAGTTTAAATAGATACCTGTCAATCTTATAAATCATTGCTTTGCCGTAAATGCAAATCGGGATCCCCTATAAAAAAGCCATGACATGAGATTTCCAACAATGTGGTATGTGCGACCAGCAAAGGCTCAGAACAGCCTGCGCATACGCACAGTCTGATCAGAGCCTTTGCTAGTTGCTTGAATATTCTATGAATGTTAAGCTACTGCCTGAACATCATTTGGAGTTTCTAAGCTTAACAGGAGGCTGCACAGGCTCGTCTTAGTCTATTCATGTCAAAATGCCACATTGTTGGAAATCACATATCACGGCTCAAATATGTTTCTTAATATCATCCAATGCAGTATTTCATAAGCATGCACATTTGCACAGGTTCATTTCTTTTATTGTAAAGTAAATCATCACGAAGAAAAACATTTAAATCAATTTATACTTTATATATGTTTCAGCTCATTCTCTAAAATAATGGTATGGAACATATAAAGGATACCAGCGTTAAGACATATCCGGCGGGGGGAGGGGGGTTTAACTACTTTTATATGACATAGTACGGTTGTGGGGCGTGAATAGCCCCCTTTTTTCAGCGCTGCCAGGTATACGATAAGCCCCCTTTCTTCTAAAAAAAGTATATAGACTTCGAGCTAAAAAAGGTCCTGCTCCCCCCCCTAGGGAATTTTGCAGACATATCCTATCTTGAAGAAAATCTCAAGCCGCATCTTTTAAGAGATGTTTGCACTCTGTGCTCCGGGGCGTTAGTCTCTGACAGCCTGTTACATATGTTACTGTAAAAAACTAAGGAAAAAATCAAAATGAAAGTTTGAGCTACAGAAAGAAGACATTAAACCATCTAATTATTCAAATTTCTTATGTAGTTTGCAATATGACTGACCTAGATTTTCCTCACTGTTATATGACTGGTCCCATTTTCTAACCACCCTGTTTGATAATACTCATATTTTTGCTCAGATATTCAGCTCAGAGGGTATATAAAAAATCAAAGAACAGTTTATGAATTATGTTAACATTTGTTCAATCAAGTATATGAATAGGTCTTTTTTTCAAGAACCAGGTATATGATTAGGGTAGGGGCCGTACACCCGTACCAAACTTACCCTCAAGTCCCCCCCCCTCCCCCAGTTAGACATGTTTGAACATTGTATAATTCCATCACACCTAGTTGCGATAAGGCATGTTTGAACACTGCATAATTTTATCACAACAAGTTGCGTCTAGGAGTATTCTAATGGCATTTACTAAAATACATTATTTAGTTACGTTTTGGAATGACGGTCATAATAACTCTTCCTCGCGATGAAAGTGTGATGTAGTGGGATTTCCTGGTCATACTCACCTCACTGGCGTAGCCAGAACGCTGAAAAAGTTACGCACATCAAAGGGAGACTACTATATCAATCAATGATTCTCTACAATTACGTCCCTTTTCGAAATGGGAACTTCTAGATCTCTCGAATGAAAGAATTTACTCCCAAAGGGAACGAATTTTTTCCTTTAAGAGCAGTTCCCTAAGGTATGGAAAATCACTTTTACCATATTAGGTGAGCTCCCTTGAGTGTTACTATTTTATTATGCACGTGCGTATACTGCGTAATGGGCGCTATGCCAATGCACCTCCTAGCGTATATATGGAACAACTTTGAGCTTAACACGCGAAAAACAGATTACACTGGTGCCCAACTCCGTCACAACGATTTTTGGATTTTCACCTACAGGTCGTCACGAAACAATTCGGATAAAAGGAGACAGTGAACAAATAATTTATACTTTTATCAGCTATGAATGTCAAATATATGCTTTAATTGTTTGAAAACTGTCCGATGTGCTTCCCACTGCGAATTTCTTACTTGTATATCATTTCTAACTGAAAAAAAGCAACACAACATTATCGCTGCATGTTGTACAGAAGTGTGACAGTTTGGACAGAGATCAGAGTTTTGATGTCACTGTCTATTTAAGACAATGTCACAGCCTGGACTTTGACAGTTTAAATGCAGAATAAATGCATGTTTCACTACAAGTTCCTTTTCTCATAGTTTTGAGTTGAATAACTCAGTACTATGAGTAAATAAATATTAATGAATAAAAAGCTGTGTTGTATAATATAAAAAGTAATGACTTAACTGGTACAAACTAATATATCAACAAGGCTAATCACATGCTGGTTCTTTTTATAATTTTACTTTTTTTGTACAGTTGCTGGGACATCACAAAAACGACGTCATCACAAGTAACGTGCATAGAGGTGAACATAATTAAGTGACGTCAAAATGGCATCAAATTTTGCTTTTTTAAAGCTACACATTCCTCGTGTTTTGTGCATTTCTCACGTTTTTGTGCACTAAGACAGGTTATACAAAAACTGCATCTCTTTAAACTGTTGTTTAGAATTTCATGAAACCTTATAAGGTATTTTGCGAAGACAATGGAAAGTTGGTGGTTCAAATAATATTAAAACACTCTTGTCTGTCTTGGAAGATTTGTGAAGTGACAGATTCCTGTCCGCTTTTATATTGAGTCCCCTACCCCCACCCCATCACATGGAGTACAATACTCAATATTAATGACCTTAAATAACATGTGTTATGGAGTCCCCCCCACTTATCTACACTGGAGCCTTTTTTGTCAACTTGAATATTTCAGGATTAAAACTGCAGCTATGGTCTGAATGATTTATTTCGCTTTGGGATTTGCATAGATTTTGTGCATGTGTGTTTGAGTTTTAATGTCCCACAACAGTTAATTATATAAGTAAGTAAGGTTGCAAAGATCAGGAATCGATACAATCAAGTACCACACCTGACCCAGGATACCAATGGGAAAGTGACAAACTCACAGAAGACACCACAAACGAGAGCCAAGAGGTCAGCCCTTTCCCAGCAGGTGACCACGAAGCACATATAAACAGACGCGCACAAAACATAGCAAACACAAGACAGAACAAAAACATAAAAGATCCACAAAAGAAGTACCGCCTTGGAACGGTCAGTAAAATATTTTACTGGAGGGCTTAAACCGGTTTAACGGCGCCAACCTCACCCTTAATTCAGATGTGGATCAAGACACATAGATATTTGGTTTGCATGAAAGACCCCTAACTTATCAATGCATCATCTCCTAAAACATATAAATCAAGATATAACAAGGAGATAAAGCAAGGATAAGGACTCAACAGTAAATTAAACTGAATACCGGAGCAAAAGAGATCCAACAGGTAAACCCCGGTGGGCCCGACAAACAGCCAAAGCATCAGGCCAAATTGAGATGAGGCTATGGGTTAAAGTCTAATTTGACATCCTGGAGAAGCTATGGATCGAACATGGAACCCCTGGTTAACAATGCTAGTGGTTGCTAGTGTGGATCTGTATTTGCAATTATCATATAGCTGAAAAGGAATAGTTGGTAGCTTAACAATAATTGTATTGTGGCTGTCTGTGTTCTATTTCTCTTCCTCATGGTACCCTGAGCTTTTCCTAGTTATACACAGTTGCTGTGCATTAATGCAGAATTGTTTTATTTTTCCTCTACAAATTACTAGTCAAGCTGTCATATTAAAGGTGGACCAAGCAGCGTCCATTTTAATGTTGCTATGATAAGGTTACAAGGAAATATAATTTCAAGCAGTTTTAAAAATGTCTTAGATAAACTGTGACAGTTACATTAGAATTATTTTCAAAACCGTGACATTGTCTCATCCAGACAGTGACATTATTTTTTTTTTTTTTGGTTTTGTTAGTCTCTGAGAATTTACAACAGATATGCACAAGATATTAAATATTTTTCTTTTATGAATCAATAGAAACATGCTCCCAGGTAAAATTATTCTTACATTCGACGTCCTGGCATATTTTCGCTTGAAGTCCGCGATGTTGTCTTAAAAGTTTCGTCACAGTTGTAAGTGTAAATTCGTGACGGATCAGTGAAAATCCGAAAATCGGTGTGACGGAGTTGGGCACCAGTGGATTAAGTGTCATATGATATTTGTACTTTTGTATTCTTAGATTATTAAACACGTAATAGCAATATGTTAGCTATACCGAGTCTAAGAAGATAATATTGAGAGGATCTTACATCACTGAATATATTTGACAAGTTGAGATTATATTTATCAGATGACACTTAAACTGTTCCGATATAACTTGAGTGTTGTTTTGCGGCCTGCCTGCCAGGTTGTGAGCCCAGTCTCGGTTTGTAGCTGTGCCTTCCCTTTGGTTGCGCGGCGGTGGGCATGCCTCAGACTCGGTGGCAGCTCAGAACCCGGGACTTTTATTAGCGGGCCATGGTCTTGTACTTGTCTTTGCTGGGTCCACCTAAGCTCAACTGGGGAAGGGGGCGTTCTTTGCCTCTGACTGTCTGTCGGTTAGTTTTTATTGTCTTTCATCATACTATGTTGGTTTGGTTTGAATGTCTCTGTGATACATAATGCATTAGTTAGGATGCCTCCACGTCCATTCTAGAGGGAGAGGGGATGTTCTGTTGTTGTTGACTTTTTTTTAATTGTCGCTCCAATTGTTTGTACTTTATTATGTGAAACATTATACATGAAACTATAGCTTGTAAATCTTCTTATGGAGGAAATAAAGATAAAGAGAAGAAAGCCCCTATGAAACCATACCTACCGCTATAGTGCTGCCAAGGTCCTATAACTTTGTTTACATTTGTTTTTTTGTAAACATTGAAATCAAAACATCTCGATGGCATATTCAGGAGTCAGGTGTCTTGTTGAAAACTGTTTGTTGTCAATATGGCTTGCGCAGTAGGTAGAGTCGCCACCAGCAAAACAATCAACGTTTTCCATTATGCACAGGGTTCGAATCCAATCGATGCTTTCTTTTCTTTTTTCTTTTTTTAATGTATAATATTTTCATACGTATCCTTTAATCACTTTTGGACAACAATTTTAACATTTATACAAAGAGTACCTTAAGTGGTACATTAGCAAACACGAAAACACATTTGCGAGTTGCCACGGAAAGCGTGGACTCAATAGGGTATGTACTGTTTGCTGTCATTTAAACGTTATTCAGCAAACGAAATGATTTGGGATTGAATATGAATTATATTCAAACAATTGTATCAATAAATACATGAGTAAAAATATATATCAAATAAACAAAGAAGGTACGATGAGACCTCCATGACAGTGGACAAGCGATGCATCCACTATGCTACTGACAGGCATGTGCATACTACATTTTAAATAAAAGAATACACAAATTGTTCCGAAAATTACTGAGTTAAAACAACTTTGTTATAAGTAAATACAGAATATATTGTAAATACAGAATGTCAATATAGTCAGAATATCGCTGCAGGACTCTACCATTCCACATTTGATCTAACGTTCATATTCCAGTCCATGCGGTCATACTCACTTGCTTTTTGAAATGCGTTTTGAGGGATGAAAGCGCTAAGATTTTCCATATACATGTAAGTGCGATGTTATTATGAGCTTTAGTCAATGATTTTAATAAATATGTTAACCACTGGTGGTTCATCGGTTATATTCAGGCGGAACATACTAATGATAACATTTATTTACCTTCTTTGACAATATGATAACTATTCTTTGAGAATTGAAAATTAATATTCATATTGTCTATCTTTAAACGTTCCTGTTCGTGGCAAAAGTGTCTAATCGTTGGCCCGATTTTTTTTAAATGGGCATTTTTCACGTGTAATGTATCTCTTAGATTCAAATGAGCCACGCCATGCGAAAACCTGCTTAATATCATATGCGAAAAATAAATGCGCAGATCAGCCTGCGCATCCGCGCAGACTGATCAGCACATTTGTTCTTAGCTGCCGAGATAGCAGGACACCCACTTATTGTAAATCCAGAATTTCAAGGCTGAAGCTTGTTCCAGGAGCTGAGGAGGCTGGTTTGAATCTTATCTGATCGGAAATCCCGAAGACACGTTTTCGCATGACCTGGCAATGAAGCTGAGCCCAGCATTTGAGACCTTGATTCTCATTATATCGACACTCTCACAATGTGTAAGTAGAGTAGGGCTCAGATCCAAAATAAAACCCCGATTCTACTGCACATGCACGTTTAATGATTGGTTTTACACACTATATAATAAATACCAAATTCTCATAAACTGACCACTATATATATTTAATCATCCAATGTCTTGTTACTTTTAGCATAATGTCCGTGACAAAAACACTGAAAGCGGGCACTATGACGACACTTAAATGAGTCAGAACATTGGCCCAAAACAAATCCTTTACGCTGGCACCTGAAAAATAATAATAAAAAAATATATGACACTTAATATATTGACTCTACCTTTAGATGCTGCCGGATTTAATGAACCCAAAACCCTAAAATATACTTTTTTCTCAATCCGAACTGCCTCGGCCAATTCCGCGAAATTCCGTGGAATAAGACCACCGATGTACATCGAGGATCTTTTTTAATAACGCGGGTGATAATGTGACGCTGACGTCACAGACAACCACAATAGGAAGTATTATTGCAGCAAAACAAACGGCTTAAATGAAGTTTATGTTTTTTTCAATAAAATGTCGCTATAGCGATATTTTATGGAAAAACATCAACTTCATTTATTCTGCTGATTAAACTTTTCGGATAATCAGAATACTCGATTTTAATAGAGCTGGACCCACATGCTACAGAACTAATTTTCCATAGGCCAGTTCCGGCTAACAAAATTGAGCTTTTTGGTACATAGTACTTCGCGTATTCGATGGTCGGATTGTGGCGCACTTTCCAGAATGACTATTTTCTTAGGTGTTTCTGAAAAAAGGCCAAATTCCTAAAAGATAGAATGTTAATGAGCTAGGGCAGAGTTAAAGGCACAACTTGGTATGTGCGCCCCACGAAGACTCCATCAACCTGCACATCCACTCAGTCTGATTAGAGTCTTTGCTAGGCGCTCTATGGGTAGCTAAGGACACAGTGATTCTTCATATGTATTGCGAAGACTCTGATCAGACTGGCTTGGATGTATAGGCTGTTTGAGTCTTTGCAGGGCAGACATGCCAAGATGTACCATTTACCGTTTTGAATCATGCCTAATTCTTCATATTTTTTTTATAAAAATATGTATTGTCTGCAATTCATATACTTCTTAACAGACCGGTTCATGCAATTGGAATAGTAAGTATTTGTCAATAAGACGATGGTACACCATTTAACTATTGGTTCTAAAATGGAGACCAGTCCCTCCAAGTAAAAGTTGTAAAAATATCGAAAAGATTCAAAGAACTGGCCGCAGAAAGAACGGTGTTTTACTATATTAAAATACAATGTTCGGCAAGCTTCGCATCTTACTTTCTTTTCCCCATTTCGTTAGTAAACTATAATACATGGGCACTCATATTAGAGCCTCTATGTTAGAGGTGTAACCAAGGAATTAATGGACGGTGGGACAGACGGCGTTTAACATTCACCAAATGGTAAAATTACAGTGATTTTAAGAACTACCACTTTCCATACCTGGTGATATTACTCGAGCCCCAATACACATGAGCTAGTCCCGGCACTTGGTACAGTAGGGGAGGGCGGGTGTATATATGTTTCTATATTTTGTAGAAGTATATGCATGCCTTCTTTCACCTATGGCTCCTGCACAGGTGTTTGTGGTTGTGTCCGGGAGCATGTTATTGGTGCTCTAGAGGGCTTTTTGCAGTTTCTTGCGAAACTGGGAAAACCCTTCTGGAGCACCAGTGACATGTTTTTGAACATAGCTACAAACGCCTGTGGCTCCTGTGACCCAACACTGGCCCCCTTTCTCCTAATACTCCTCTCTCAGTTTCGTTTCGGTGAGAGGACCCGTGAGAAGGGGTACCGGATTTGGATGGGCCCTTGATTTGCACCAACGTGAGTGGAAGCCGGGGTCACACGCGTATACAGATAGATGTATATGCTGATCCTGGAGTTCTTCCCAACGGCCTATGACCTGCTGAGAGATCCTTGCCAAGTTTCCCTCAGCTGATCCTAGGTTGTCACGCGGATGGAAATAAGACCACTATCGGTGAAACTGATTATAAAACGCATTTATTCGTACAGTAATACATAATGTTTTACCTTTTGTCATTTACGATTAATCCTAAGAATTTATGTTCACTAATCCCAAGCATGATGACCTGCATCTGCTCCAGTTATAATAATTAAACACGCAGTCTTTAGACTTATCTGTCACGAGGGACACATTACCCCGCCCCTCCGTCTCCATCTATTGTTGTGCTTGCAAAGCATTGGTCAACCAAACAGACCTTGACATTGATTAAGTAATCAAAATAGTGTGGAACAAGAATCGTCTGCATTTGTCGTCAGCTGGAGCGTTCTAGAGGCATTTGTGACGAACAGTGTGGGCCTAGACCGGACTGTCTATATAGGATCAGCTTGATCTGGGTCCACGGTGCTTGTCAGTGGTGTTGGGAAGTTGTGTGCAGCGGACGACTTCAGCGGACGACATTTCAGATGCATTTTTGACGGTAATGGGCATGAGAAAATAAACATTCCCAGACATGTAGCAACCTGAACATGTCTGTAAGCATAACTAGACATGACATGCTTCGGTATGCGCACATCGTCTCAATCTCATCTCGGTTTAGACGACGTGCGTGTGTCGACACATGCCACCTAGCACTTCTTGGTACAAACTTAACAAATTACTAATGTTAATTTACTGAAATTAATCACCATGTCTTGACGATAATACTATTTATTTATTTGCTTATTCTTTCTTTCTTTCTTTCTTTCTTTCTTTCTTTCTTTCTTTATTTATTTATTTATTTATTTATTTATTTATTTATTTAGTTAGTTAGTTAGTTAGTTAGTTAGTTATTTGCAAATTCTGGTGTAATAGTCTATGAGTGCTGAAATATTGTGTGCATTTTGACTAAATCGCGTTGGCATCTCTGTGCAATTTAAACCTATAACAAACTACACTCCTGTACAAGCAAGAGTAAGAAATTATTTAATTATTATTTAATTATTACCTACACGCCTGGGGCATCGACTGTGGCCACCCTTACAAGAACCCACGGTCGATCCTCTGGCGGATAGGAGGGAAAGCCGGTCCCAGCAAAATGCACATGCGTGCCGGCGCGAATACTGTAGACGTTGTTTGACAGGGTCTTGCTATGGCTTTTGCTGAAGTACTAAACTAAAGTAGTTTTATCTTATATACTATGTATACATATAACTGTAAAGGCCATGTCGTGAATATATATGTAGCCAGGTCACGGCTTTTATATTTATATATTGAAAAAAACACCAAGTAAACAAAATTAAGCAGAATAATGCTATTAACACAGTTAGAATAAGAATAATCTTCAAAATATAGCCTCCCATTTAACTCTTGCAGAAGAGTTAAACACATCTAAATAATCCGTTTTAAAAATTACTGATACGTAGCAATGTTTTTCTCCTGTTGTCGCCACCATGCTATGTTTGACTCATTTCATATGTGCTCATATGTAACAATTGTTATCTGAGCCTAGAAATAAAGAGATTGTTTGTTTTTTGTTTTTTTTTTGGTAACAGATAAAAGAATGCCCTGTAAATAAAGTTAGAGACTATCTTATTCATACCACCCTTACCAACTTTAGCACGAAATATCTCGTGATGTACAAGGTCTACTCTGATGTAGGTGGCATAAATAGTTATAGCATGTTTGTCCACCTGTACGTAAGATAATCCACTCGCTAAAGCCCATATATTATCTCCACGTACAACCCATGGCATAACTATTACATTACCAAACCCTTTGACACGCTGGTAGTGTTCCTGAAATATATACTCAGAAGAAAATTTTTTGTCAGTACAGACACTGTGTGCAATCCTTTTGTAAGACAGTCTTAATATTGAAAAAAACCTTACTCAAAATAAAATTCATGTAATGTCTTACAAATGTGAACATTTTCAACAAAACATTCTGAAAATATACTCATTTTCTTCTTCAAAATTACACAAAGTGGTCAATATTAAAATTCAAATTTCATAACTCAAAAATCAGTCAGACGATTTCTGGCAATGCAGACGGAAATTCTCGTACCTGTTTCATGACTAAGGAATTTAAGAAGTTTCCAAGCGACCATGAAGCGATTGCGTCATGTTGACGTCACTATGACCCTAACTTCAAATGGCGTCGTTATCCGTGGTCTCCCCAACGGAGGCTTGTCATTTTTTTCTGCCAGGCCGTTGAAAACGTGTTTGCAGACGATAAATTGCTTGTTCATTGCATCCAAAACTGCGTGTTACGTCAGCAACACGTGTACCTGTTTCAAGACGTCAAAACGCGGTATTTCTGTAATTTGTTGATAGCCTGGACGGCACTAAATTTTCTCCGGATTATTGCAATAGGAAATACTCTTTTTCAATATCGAACAGTATATGAGAAAATAACCCTGCCGGTTTACCGCAGAATTTGCACATCGTGCATTTTGAAATTTGGTTGATACATTCTAATAGAGACATTATTTGTCACGCAATAAACAGGTACATGTAAAGTTACGATAATACAACTCATGTATAAAATTTGACAATGATATATGCAGTATTGTTGATTTTATGAGAAAACATCAATACTGACTAAACTTTTTCTTCTGAGTATATATATTTTTAAGAAGTCAGTTTTGTAAAACAAGCCAGCAGAAGACAACAAAGTTTGAAACATTACCCAGTGTGCTAAGAGTTAACGTTTTAATGGAATATGGAAAGCATTCACGATCAAGGTTATATTGTCAAGCACATGTCCTATTTAATTTCTGCTCGCAATGGCAAGCAACTAAGGCTTAGACACATATGTGCATCCACACATTCTGACCACGTTATCAAAGAAGATCCTCGATGCACATCCGAGGTCTGATTCCACGGAATTGGTCGAGGCAGTTCCGATTGATAAATATGCATGTTTAAAGTGTGCCCTAGCGCATTTGCAATAAGTATCATAATCTCGTTAGTTGGGCTCACTGTTGGTTAACCCTTTGTATTCTAATGGCCCCTAAATGCAGGTTTTTGCAAATAGTGAAAACCCATATGAAATTCCACATCATGCGACATTTCATCAGGGTATACACTGTTTTGCTAGGCAAAAACCATCTTCAGAGAAAGAACTCTAATTGTATTTAAAAACTATAGCTAACTTTGAATCCTCGATATGGACACGTTTTTTTGTCCAGTCACTTTTCGTTACATCAGCAATAATTATCCAAATGCTAACATTTCTTTTCTCTAGTGTGCCATGTAATACAAAATTTGCTAAGAAGCGAAAGAATAGTACCTTCTCTTATTGTAAAACTCAAAAGCAAGTATTTTGTGTGAGCATGAAATAGAGAAAAAACAAAAATAAATGGCGATTTTTGGACATTTCAGGTGGCATTTTGAGAAGCGCGTTTAAATGCATGTCCATGCAAACTTAATATTAAGACTTAGGAAATACAACAAGTGTTTAATGTCTTTCTAAAAGCCCATTCTTTCTGATTGAATCGTAAAAATTATCATTGATTACACAATTCTGTAACTAAAATCACTTTAAAAAAATTGTTTGCTGATGTAACATTTCGTGTCCAACCATGTTACGTCATGTCCTAATGTACTTAAACTCAATTATATTGACAGTAAGAAGAGTGCCAACAGTTGAAATACGAATATTAACGTGTTGGGAACAATGCGGGGACCAATCAGTATGCTAAGGACATTGAACACACATAAAAAAATATCGACCTTAAATGTTGGGGTATTTATGGTGTCCAGTATATGTTACGTCAGAAACTTTTGAGAAAATCGATATATTAATGTACCTAAGCACTTCATCATCGAAAAATTGGCGCGCTTTTTGTCACGTGGGTATACACAACTTTTAAGTATATATTATAAAAATATATTGTACGCATCATAAGTGGCTGTGTCGATAGAGGTTGGAGGGAGATGAAAATACCCAGTGTTATTTTAACATGATGTTACGTCTTGGCCAGACAAAACTGTCTGGTTGTTCATTTCAGTGAAGCTAAAACATGCAAAGGAACTGACATACAAAGTGTTGCATATCTGTACATCATGTACATGCACAAAAAAATGTCATTTAGCGGAGAATGCTTATCAAAACGAGACTAATATTAAATGATGTAACATGGACACTATCTTCTTGTGTCTCCGTTACAGCCAGGTTTATAAAGGAGAATATTCAAGAGAGATTTACTTCACATTAAGGATGTGATGCTAAATTCTGCGCTTATGCTGCTAGTCAATCCATTGATGGTCTTTTCAGGTCTGTATGTTTACAGTTAATTTAAATAAAGCAAAATATATATAGAGTAACAAAGACGCAATTAAAAGGTGTCCTGTTACATCTCTTACGCATTTTTGTGTAATTTATTGATGACAATATCTCCATTATATCTTTGAAACTCTTTTTTAAAAACGAAATGCTGAAACTGAGCTAGTCATAGTGTAGTTTTGTAAAATTGTAGTTGGAGTTCTATTCAAATACACAATTACAGCAAAGATGTAATGAAGACTCCATGATTCGTGTCCAGTTACATCACAAATGCTTAAGTTCACCATTTACTTTTCTGGTAATAAAAATGTATTGTCTAACCATAAAATATTCCAAAAGAATGATTCCTAAAAACAGTAGTTACCCAAACAGGAAAAAGTGAAATATTTTGTAAAGTAAAACATATAGCGCAAAGATATATTGAGGACTCCATAATGTATTGTCCAGTTACATCATAAGAGCTTAAAGTACATTTACACCTTAGTTTTGTGTAAACAAACATTTAATGTCCAGTATCCAGATACAACAAGAGAATGATTTCTAAAATCAGTAGTTCAAAATATGTAAAAAGGGGAATTATTTTGCTTTTAAGCCTGTTTTCAGTGTGTCGTCAAGAGTTACATCACTAACTTATATGAATATTAAATTGCTAATAACTTCAAAATGACTGAATTTTTTTCTTCTTCTTTGGGATGCTGTAGGCAGTTGACTTAGGCTTGACACTGCACTAGAAATATATCGCTTCAATACACTTTTATTTTTTGGCAAAAGTTGGACACTTAGTGATAAGTGATGTAACAAAAAAGGGTTGGACAAAAAAACGTGTCCATATATACTGCCGTTGGAACACGACCATGGACAAACCAATTCATGAGCGCGAGCACAACGATTGTCAGCAGCTCATCACAAAGTCACGTGGTCGATCCTGATTGGATTCATATATTAGGAAAGCAACGCCTACCTTGTGTAAAGGGTAAGTTCACTGTATACGTAACGTGTCAGTGCTCAGAAAAAAGATGCTTTTGGCGTGTCATAGATAACAAATATCAGGCTCCGCATTGTGTAGCTTGGTGCACAGTTTTATTCCGCAGCATATAAACGTATCATGTATCCAATAAATTCTCTCCTGGGTCTGTGTAGAAAGATTGTGCTCGCAGTAATATCAAACATTTCTTACGGGATAATAAAGCCGACCGTACCTATTAAACAAACAACACTTTTAAAGTTTGTTGCTGTCTTTTGATAGAAACCAAATAAGGAACGACATTTCATGTGGATTGTCTGCTGCATCATGTATCTATTTAAATTGCTTCTTCCCTGGGTATGTGTAGAAAGATCTTTCATCGCTTACCGCTTACAGTTATCACACGTGATAATAAAGCTGACCACAAAAAAAAAACAGACAACATTTTTGCCTAAGAAATCAAATAAGGAACGATATTTCATGTGAACTGTCTGATGGTACTTAAACTGTTGCAGAAACCAGTCACTCTTTGCATGCTAGATAAGTTTCATATTTTTGTCATTTGTGTCATGTACAAAGTATCAAGACTATTTTAAGAACATCGTCAGTCAGACCGTTACAGATGTTCTGGGTTCGAAATAGTTGCAAGCCCGCAATTTTTTGCGTTTCTTTCGGGACAAACTGATCTGTTACAATTGTATGCAAGGGTAATGAGCTACAGCAGGGCAAAGTTAGATTTATTTGCGGACAAGGGATTATGTAACCGAGACAGTTCGAAATGTCTGTCTGAAGGTCACAGTGCTCAGAAATAGATCTATAAGAATGATGCAGGTTTCATGTCACCACAAAACCCAAAAATAAAACACTGCAAAAATTTTACAAACAGGTAGGCGTTGTTCTCCTATATTTGACAATCCAATCAGCATCGACGCTGTGACTTGATGAGCTATCGATTGTAAACACCGGTCCATCACGAAGTCCATGCTCAGTACAATGGAGCATCACAAGTTTATTGTATCAAACCAAAGGGGTAATATCAGTTTGTGCATAAATGTTAAAGGCAAGCAAAAACACCATACCTATGAATGCAGCTTTGTTTACCACTCCCTGTGCAGCGAGAGTATGTTTTGTAACAGTTAACGTTGTATTTGTAAGGTGATCTTTCTACCGTGCCAAATCCCCCAATTCCTGATGACGTAAGTAGAAGCAGTATGGCAACCACAATCACGATGACGTTTATAGATGAATTACTGTACATCTTCATTGTTCAATACTGGCGCTGAGAAACGATATGATCTAAATAGAGAAAAGCAAACTGTGTTTCCCGATACGAAAATTATGTCACGTATCACTTGACTTTTCGCTTACTGTAAAGGCGGCAACTTAAATATTCATATCTGGGTGTGGTTCGGCTATTTCATCTGCTAAGGAAGGGAAATCATTTTCTACTTATAATGTGGTAAAGAGTGACTTTTGAGCCGCGCAAACGTGCGTGCATTTCATGAAAATCCTAACCGTATACTCACTGAACTCACATTTATTCACCCTTAAAGCGCATAATCACAAAATGTATGCTTTTGTCGTCCACTAAACTATTTGAAGCCTAATAGATAAACGTGTGGACCCAGATCAGACTGCTCCTGATCTGGGTCCGCAATGTTTGACTCCCTGCTTAGGTTAGATATACATTTTCAGGTGCCGTTATTTTGCTGGCGTTTAAGGACTAAATAATGACTGAGTTGTGGCACAAGATGATACAAATACTTTTGAATAAAACCACGCCTCCTTTTCACCTTTTACCTATGCCTAAGGTTGACTTGTCCTAATTATGCATTCATGAGGCGCCGCCTTTACAGAAAGCGAAAAGTCAAGTAATAGGAACGGTGGTCGATTTTAAAGCATGTAGATTCGGGCACTACGATTTTGAAATAACATTTTATTAATTTATTTTGCTTCAAATGTCATTAAAACCGCATTTATTGCACAGAAATAAAATTTGATAATTATTTGTATATTACTTTAAAGTAAAATCTCGTAAAATTTAGTGTGCTTACAATTTAATTATTATCCTCCAACTGAAGAGGTCTAAAGTACAGGACTGTTGTTTTTATAAATAACTAAATTTTAAATTGTATGCGTTTAAACACTGAGTACATATACAGTTAGACAGACGGTTGAGGCATAATTTTCTATCAAAAACAGGAGACGGCAGCTGAAAAGTAAATATACGAAACCACTAAAATTAGCCTAAGGTCGTAGAGCCACCAGAGACCTATGATCCTAAGGTACAGCGACCAATAAATGGTTGCAGCCAAAGACCCACTGGCGGCGATTAATTCCACAAACCAATTTGACCATATGTATTAATGTTAGTATCAGTCCGAAAGAGAGCTTCATATAGAAACTTTAAAAAGAGAAATAACTACGTACAACCAGGACTGCATGGTCGAAGAGCATGAAGTTCATTGGGACACAGACTTGTGCATTAAGCTTTGTACACTGTTCATCAATCAGCCGGTGTTCGGGGATTGTTTCAATCGGAAAGGGCTTGGAAAGTACTACGGTCTAAGGCAAGCGCTTTGTGGGCAAGAATGGGGTTCAAAATAAAGCAATACTTAGCTGTACATACAATCCTACAATGAAAGAAAAAGCAAATGTCACTTACTTAATGGTAGAACATATGATGTGGTTTCATCAAGGAAATATGAAATAATACACTTACACGAAGCTGTATGAACAGGTAATCAATGTCATAAAGGGGCCTCGACGCGAGAAAACCTGTCTTCGGAGGTTTGCGAACAACACAGGCGCAGACCAGCCTGCGCATCCGCGCAGTCTGATCAGCGCCTTTGTTTTTCGCTATTACGAAAGTATCATATGTAAACTTGCCACAAGCGAAAATTCAATTTTCTAGCTAGTCTTTGTAGCTGAGGAGATTGGTTTGAAACTCGCTTTGACGGAAACCCCGAAGACAGGTTTTCTCGCGTCGTGGCCCAAAGGATAGGCGACACGTGATGACGGACTTCAACAATGACTTCAACGTAAAAAGATACAATTTTCACAGTGTCATACGTGAGACTCGTACAGCAATTTTATGTATATAGTATCCTCTCCTTCCAGAAAGCAATGAATGACATTGACTAGAATGCGGGAACAGAAGTAAATCGGGGCCTACAGTATTAACTTTCAACATGGCTGATGGGCTTTTCAATTACATAGGTGTACGCTATCATCGATGTAAATAATCCTTACTGAGTAGGATCAGATGGCAAAGTATCAGTATATTCATATGCAACTCTATCACAGCCATGTTCTTTTTTTTAATGTTGACACCCTTTAATACACAAAACGACTGGAACATTGTTATCTGCCTTATTAGAAAGCGATCGCATATGGCGAGAAATTGCCACAATTACAGACCGCCCCATGACATCCACGACAATTAACGGCATATACAGAACACAAGAATAAACTTAAGTAAAACAACAAGCTCTCTACTCTCCAGTGAGATGATTGAACAAACGGGACAAGTGGACCTGAAGCGCTCATCTGAGTTTCGTTTAGCGCTTATATATTGGTATCTGTTGAGAGCTGGTCACTTCCCTGGTGACACCTGGGGTGGTCCAATTTTATCCTGAGGGTCATAATTTGAACAAATCAAAAGGAGACCACTAGACTATGCTACATACCAAATATTGAGGCTACTGGTTTCAGGAGAGATTATTTCATGGTTTCACTATATAAGTAAATTAACAATGTGACTCCTGGTATGGGGCCATTTTAGATCACATAACCATAATTTTATATAAGGGGGTCATTTGGTCCTAGGTCGCTCACCTGAGAATGACTGTTTATAAAGGTATATAAATACAAAGCTCCTCTCAAAGTCCAGCTATGAACTTGGATAGATAAGCAGTTTCATTAATACTTAACATGGGTCATGTTGACAAAATTAACAAGATGTGGAACATCAACAAATTAAACAAGTGACATCCGACGCGGGGCCATACTTGGCCGCCAGGGGCATATTTTGAACAAACTTGGTAGAGGTTAACAAGATTATGCTACAAACATACTATCAAGGCTCTTGGTCTAGCGGTTTCAGACCCAGGAACATTCATTGCTCAATTGAACTTGTCTGATAATGGTGAATAAATCCTATATACCTAGGTGAAATGCCATTAAGGAACCATGGGCTATTTTTAACATATTTTAAGTCAAGCTACAATTAATTGAAATAAATTTTCAAACCATTCTTTTGAAGTGAGAAAGGAAGCAAAGATCAGGAAACGATACAATCAAGTACCACACCTGACCCAGGATACCAAATGGGGAAGTAACAAAAATACAATAAACATCACCAACAAGAGCCAAGAGATCAGCCCTTTCCCAGCGGGTGACCACAAGGCAGCAATAAACCGTCGCAAAAGCATGAGAAACACAAGACAATAATACACAAATGATCCGTAAAAGAAGTACCGCCTTGGAACAGTCAGTAAAAATATTAAAATATTTAAGTCTCATCTCTGTGTAAACCACGGCTGACAGTCATGCTGCCAGTCTCCACCCGTTTCCTAATATTCTCAAGCGTAGGATCTGACGCCTGATCTTCCAATCCAATATAACTTGGCAATATCCAATAATAATCCGATCAGGGACCTTGCGTTTCTAATATTCCCTTTCACCCTTCTTTGCATGGGCCCTGATAACAATACTGGCCAACCAATGGGACAGTTATGGGAGTTTGGACCCATACATACATGTTTCCAATCACGAAAGCATACAGGGTGTCACCCATACATAAAGCCTCAGTCATAACCTCGAAAATGGACATTCACATTGATGTGAGTGGAAGGATACCTCAGTTTGGATTCATCAATACGATACACATCCAACTCCTTCCATTGCATTTGAGTTTCAGAAACTAAGTTCCTCCTAAACACTACCCAAGTACAACCCATGTCTCTTAATACCAATGGCCTGCTGCAGTAGACAACATTAACATCAATAAATAAAAAGTTCCATCCTTATCTTGATTGGGTAATTCTTCTGTGGAATTATTTGGAGTATTCACCTTAGCCTGATATACACTACAAATATCAGCAACTTTGTCTCCTTTTACTTTACAACAAATGACATGATGGTCTGTCCTATTATGTTTCGACCTATCGGAGCCTCTACCATGACCATAATGACTGACCCAATGGTAACCGCGGCCACGATTCTATTCGCGATGTCTACTTAGTTTCTTTACTCTGGGGACTAAACGCCGCAGCCTCAGCACTTTATGTCACAGTTTTAAAAAAAACCTAATCCAATGATTGCCACGATGGTTACCGTGACCTCTTCCGACTTCTACATGACCAACTAGCTCCTTTACTCTGTGAATTAAACTCTACGACCTCAACATTTGATTCAAACTTTTTTTATCTAGATTATGCCAACACCAATGTGTAAAATGGACTTCACCAAAAATTTTACATGACACTACAAGTTTTTTTTTATCAGGCTTGACCACTATTGTAGTGGGAACTAGATCCATATCATCGCTTTATCTCAATGCAATGCAAGCGGGCACTCCTCAATTCGTATCTGCAAATAAAGCTGCCTCTTTAGCATGTCTCCCAAGCTTTTACATGACTTAGAGTCCAAATTAAAGTACATTTCCCAGTTACAAGCGTTAGTCAAAAATAACTGAGCCCTAAATCATAACATTTTAGCTTCGCATTGTAGACACGAAATGCGATTATCTTCTATAAGTATAAAATGTCACAGATGTTTTGATCCTAAAGAATTACCCCAGTGAAGCTTCTTTTATGGTTGCTAGGCAACGCGAGATCGTCAGTCAGATTGATGCGTTCATGATATTGGCAACCAAGAATATACAGCATGTCTTACGAAAGCGTGTGTGCTTGATAGTTTTTGTGAAAGACATATTTGACATTATTTGAATAATATATATCATAGTGTCTTTTCATTATATACTTGGTTCATAAATTTTTAGATGAACACTGATTGTATGAGTTGCCTAGCAACAAAAAAAATTAACTAGCATAGCATCTATAGCTTGGAGTCATTTGGTATATTTTCTGTTACCCTGAATAGGTACGTGTGATAGGTATCAAACGACAGTGAACAATGTATTACTTTAACATAATTGGTTCCATGGCAACGCTTAGATATTGATTCATCACAGCGTGAACGCACCTATTTGACTGGTCATATTCTTTTGGCTAGCAACTGGTACAAAACATCTACCAACAAAATAAATTAGGTTATGAATATATGACATATAACTGCAATGAAATAGCATTTAAATATACGTCAATTTTAGTTGACTTAAATGTTATGAGGTAGTGCTCAGTTATAATTGACTGACCCTTGGCTCGTACATGAGGTTTGGAATTGATCCAAGTTCAAAAATAGCATATGGCTTTGTAAGTATTTTTAAACTTAGATAGCTAACCACTTGTCTCAATAGATTGCTAAACTGCCTAAAATCTCTAATTTCTCTGGCCTACTTTTCGTAAAACATTCTCCTGAACGCTCATTTAATCAAAAAGGCATACTTTAATTAAGTACATGTACATCCGTCTGGTCTCCTTTAGAAAGTATAACACAGTTTTCTAAATCGCCCCTCAAATATGATGCCTTAATTGATGGCTCCCATTTATTTGTCGAGGCATTAGTTTTCAAATTAATGTATCTTATCAGTTTTCCTTTTCAATTATGACAACTTGGGGTTACAGGCATTAAAAAACCTTATCTTTGGGACCACAGGAGTAAAAAGTCAATTTTCACATACATCAATGTTACTTACTCTGTTAAAAATTCATGAAAACTGAAATATAATTATCGATCTTTTCAATGCATGAGTTAACATAGAATTATCAAAATCCATTTGTTCAAAAGATATTGCGCATACTGCATTTTAACATCAATCAAGGGCCATAATTATAAATATATTTCCATTTCAACTCCCAAACAAAGTTTGAAGAATATATGTATTGGTCAAAATGCTCGAAATAGAGAGAGGTAACGATTTACGAACATCCATCACACTCTGTAATTATTAGACAAAATTTACCCATCTCCAATCCAAAACCACTCCTTTCCAATAACAACTATTATACAAAGTTTGAAGAAAAGTTGTCCAAAATCGTTCAAGATAGTGACAAAGCGCTGACAAATAGACAGATTGGCGGACAGATGGACGGCCGTTCTCGCAAAATGATGGGTATGATTCTGCCCAAAGTAACATATGTTGCTTATTTTTAGATAGATGTACACAAAATTGCGAATTTTGAACGGAGGGTATAACATAATAAACCACATTTTTTAAAAAAAATGGCACGTAGATATCTGAACTTTGAAAGTTTATATGCAATAAACAAGGTGTATTCTTCCCAAACTAATACTATTGCAAGCTTTGAATGACCTCCACCCACATGAAAACATTACAATGCGTCCTAAAACTGCCCATGCCAGTGGTTTTTACCAGCTGTAGGCCTTTTTCATCAATTTTCCATAAAAATCATATTGTACAGATCCATTAAAAAGTTATTTCCCTACGCAATATTTCAAAAGGTTTTTTTCACATTTTTATTATACATTAATGGACTATGGTTTTTACCTTACATGTAAATTAATTCTCATGCCATTTTATTTCTATAAGTATATCAAAACGTATAATCAAACATGTTGTATATTAATATCAAATACATTCCAATGAAAACACAACATCATACTTAAGTTCATTTCAATGAAAACTCAACAACATTCTTGTACGCCAACATCATAAAGTCAGTATTTCGTTGCGCCCCTATTAATTATTAAGATCTGCAATTTCCCTTGGCATTGAATTGTAAAGTTCTTCCAGGATGTTCGGTGCTACACTTTACCATGTTTCTCATACCATAATCGCTTCTACATATATTTTTCTTACACACCATATGGTTACCATTCTCTTTCGTCATAATATTCCAAACGTTCTCAATGGGATTCATGTTGGCAAAATCCCTGGACATTCCAGACGAGGTGTTCCTTTACATTCTAGGAATGATCTGGTACTTTAAGAGTTATGGCGTTGCACGAGATTATGCATTAAAATATATCATTTCTTTGGGAACACAACGCATTCATATGCGTCTGTATTTCGCAGTCATAACAATTGACGCGCTATTGTCGTGTTTTGCGCAAACAGAATGAGAAGACATCATTTCATTAATACATCAAGGTACACTATTAGCATGGATGTCAAAATGTACTCAAATATGCCAACAGATTTTTTTCAGGCTCTGGATGGCCTACTAATCTGTAAAACGTTTGTTCCTGGTCAATTTTCAGAAACTGCATATCACACAAATGTCACTCAAAACATGCAAATCTTCACAGATGGGCCTCGACGCAAGCGAACCTGTCTTCAGTGGTTTGCGAGCAACAAAGGCAAAGACAAGCCTGCGCAACCGCACAGTCTTATCAGCGCCTTTATCATTCAATTTTTGAAAGCATCATATCTAAACTTGCTACTGGGGAAATTTCAATGTTCTAGCTAGTCTCTGTAGCTGGGGAGACTGGTTTGAGTCTTGCTTTGTTGGAAACCCTAAATATAGGTTTGCTCGCGTCGAGGCTCTGATAATAACACCATAGTTCATTTGGTAGAGAGCTGGATTCATGAACAAGAGCTCGTAGGTTGGAACCATACCATAGGCACGGCGTTGTGTCCAGTGATAAGAACTGTTTTTACTCAAGAATCCGCCCTGACATGAATGAACAAGCAAATTCAGAAAATGTATGCATCCACTATTAATGTTTGTCTTTTAATGTATGAGCTATCAATGAAACAATAAAATTAATCATACTAAGTTAACTGAATAAAAAGAAACATAACTTAATCAATTCTGAGATTTTTTAGGATCCCATGCAAAAGAATGTGCAAACCTCCCTCACACATGTTGCTTGCCCAGCAGGCGCATAAAGTTGATTCAACGTTGAGTCAACGTTGAAATTTGGTTGATTGATTGATCCACCTTATATCAACATTCACTCAACTGCTTTGTAGGAAGTTGATGAAACGTTGACGCTTAATTGTTGAATAAACGTTGATATTTGGTTTAACTGACGATCTGCATGGTTGATATTCTTCAACTACTTCAACATTTGTAGTCAATGTTAGCATCAGGTTGTATTTAAGTACTTATTCGACCGTACAAAAATCTGTCGTAATGCTTTTAGATTGATTATCATCGAACGGAATTAACACACTTGACACTAGCATTTGTCATACTAACAGGGACGCCTCTGATCAACTATGCGTTTCTCTGTCTGATTCGAGTCCTTGCTGTGCACAGAGCAGGTCGACCATTGAAATATATTAATTATATGGTTGATTACCTAAAGGCTTTTTCTTGGGTAAAATTTAATGATATATTTTTAAAAAAAGCATTGCTTGTTAAGGAAAAACACCCATATAGAAATTAGAGAAATCAGACGAGAAATCACACATGCTGCTTAAAACACTCTTCAATTGTATTCCCCTCTTTTATGCAGGTAATGATTCTTTTCAGCTGTTCTACCACAAGATAAATGTCCCCTTGATCTTACTGTTAAGTGCCAACTGTGATAAATCAATAAATGCTGGTATTTTTCAGTCATATCGAAGTGTTCATTTTGGCGAGCTTTTAAATACCGTTTTGGCACAGTTTTGTGGCTTGTTGTTGCCAATGTCGGAACAACTGGCCAAAGACTGCGCATGATATACATAAAGAAAATGATGTGTTGAGCAAGAAGGAGGCTTAAACTTGATTACAGTAAATTTTAGGCCAAATGAAACAATATTCTGGTTGTAGTTGATGTTTTGTAGCACTAAATTATTCTGTCAGCATCAAGACTAGCTGTGCATTGTAATATGCAAATGGTAAGTTGCGGCTATCTGTTATTTGATTGACACATAGAGATCATGTTGGCGTCCGCGGCGTCACACTTTTGGTTTCCGACCCATAACTTTTGAAGAGATGCATCAATTTCATTCAAACTTTAGAGAAGGATCTAACATTATTTAATACAGGTAAGGTTTGAAAAATGGGATAATTTGCAAAAATTTGACTGAGTCATTGCCCTTTTTTGACTTATATTTTGGCGAATCAATAACTTTTGAATGGACGCAATAATTTTATTCAAATTTAACAGAAGGGTAAAGAATCATAATATACAGGTCAAGTTCAAATTGGGATGTAATTCGCAAACTTTTGCTGAGTTTGGGCCCGTTTTTACTTAGGTTTAGGCTAATGCAAAAGCTATATATGACTAATATTGTTTTTTTTTGGAATAAACTTCACATTTCTCCAAAACCAATATATCTGACAACTTCCCACTATTGGCAGTACTCTCACACCCCTTTTTTAGAATGGGGCTGGGCCCATGGAATTGAGAAAAAGTTGGCGTTTTGAATAAAATTGGGAAATTTGACATCGTCCTTATGTATGACGTTTCCATTGCTAGATTGATTCCAATAATTAAACTTACCTTAGTGTCCTATAAGATAAGGGAGATAAAGAAGCAAGTGTGATTGTATTCCATTATTTTGTGAAATTGTAAATAAGTAACGATATGTTTTGTATATATATTATATGAAATAAAGATGGAAAACCCAAAAAAAATCTTCTGTCAAATTGGGATTTATATGTCTGGAATTGGGAAACAACATACTTTTTGGCATTGGGAATGGGACCGAATTACGACCCCAAAATACGGTGATATGAGTGCCCTGGTAGCCCACAATTACCCAGTGCCTATAGATAAGCATGAGAGTAATTAAAATTTACCCCACCCCCTGACCCCTTAGGTGGGGTCAAAGGTCAAATATTTAAATTTCGCAATAACTCAGTCAGTTGGGGTTGGCCAGCTGGTATTGTTTACTAAAATTTTGCATGCAGACAGAGGTACTATAAAACTGAAACATATCAAACGTGAATTTAGATAGAGGGCCTGTCTCTGACCCTGGGGGTGGACGTGGGGTGGGGCAGAGTCCAAAGTTCAATTTTATGTTGTATATTAAAATAAAGGGAATGAGGCATGCAGCAATATGGTCGCAAATAATTTGGTAATTTCAGAATTGAAGCCTGAAGCTGCTCATGATCATTACTGTTTTCAAATGAGGTTACAAATTGCAAATATTCAGAATTTAAGGCTGCTATTATCAGGGGCCAGGGGCTTTAGATAAGGGTTTGTAATTCAAATTTCATATTTCTCATTGAAAACATAAGTTGTTGGTACTACAAAAACGTCTCAATGAAACAATTCTTTTGGGCGCCCTAAACTATTCACAATTTTTGGCTCAAAAATTGTGTTGATCTATGTATTACATGTGTGTTGAGCATGGTAAAAATGGGTCAAAATTGATATTTTCAGAGAAAGATGGGTATTTGTCTCAGTTTGCTGGCAGTTATGAGCTTGGAGTACCTTTCAAATCAGACAAAGTGTCACCAGCCACTGCAGCCAGTATTGGAAACTAACAACATTGATGACCTTAACATGTCAGTGGCATCCCAAGTCAAGAGAAAATCAAGAACTAGGCAAAAACAGGTAAGTATTATGAGCGATTCTCACTGAATATGTAATAAAAAATAGTGAGTGAGTATGATCAGGATTTACCACAATCACAAACCGCAGACAACCCAATGGCACAGCTAGGAAGAGCCACTCAACCATCACGTGACACCAGGAAGACAAATTAAGCAAAGCAACCAGCTTTCTCTTCCCTAACAAGATGATGGCAATACTAGAATGGAAATAACGTAACGTACGATAAAACATAGAACAATTACAGACTCCCACAATGGGAATAACAATTAACAAAAAGTCAACAACAACAGAATCACCGCCTTAGAACGGACAGCAGCCTAAGCCACCGAAGGGCTTAAGTGCATTTTACTGGTACCCAATTTTCGCCCTAGATTCTGCTGTTGTTGAAGTACAAGAAATGTTTATCTCGCATGGAGGCCGTCTAACTAATGCAATGTCTCATCATGGAGAAACACTCTAATCAAATTAACACACCATGATGAAACAAAGAAAAGGGCTCATGACTCACAGATAGTCAGAGCTAAAGAAAACCTCAAGTTGGGCCACGGTGGGTCCAGCTACAGATAAGCATCAGGCACCAACCCACCGATTAAAGCTTTACGTCAGAGCTGTCATAGAGTCTGAGGCCTGACCCACCGTGCAATTTAAGAGGAAACCATAGCAGCTGTAAACCATGATTAGGTTTAAAACCAGACATGCAGACTGTCGCATGATATCCAAGTTATATCCAACCCTAATATAACGTTTTACAATCTTTTTGAATTGATCACTAAAATTAGATCTTCCAACAATAGGTTTGAATTTATAAACTAAATCACCATAAAATATAGGTTCTGATATGCCTTGTTGCAGAAGAGTTTTTAACCTAATGTTATATTTAACAATTAACTCTGTGCGTCTGTGGTAGAATTTAGAAAATGCTTTTCGAATTTTATGATATCTATAACCTTGTTTTAATAACTTAGCAGTTAAAAATATGTTTCTATTGTTGAAGTCATCAACATTAGAACACACACAAGCAAAACGAATAAGCTGAGAAATATATACACCATAGGAAGGGGAGCGAGGACCTGTTTAGAATGGTCACTTTCATAAAGATCAAAATTTGTTTTTCAAGACCAATTATTGCTTAATGCATTCAAAAGTATTGCAGAATGGGGTGCACATTAAGCTACTATTTGTCATTTATATCTTTTTTGTCTGTTATAGTGGCCGTTTTACACAGGTTTTACTGTAATTCATTATACATTGCATTATCTGGGCTTCAGTGTGAGAACACCTGACATTGTTGAATGCAAACAACAAAGGTGCAGACTAGCCTGCACATCTGCATAGACCAATCAGCACCTTTCTTATTAGCTTTCTGGAAAGTAAATTGACTACACTTTCTGTACCCAAACTTCAAGATTCTAGCTAGTCTCTGTAGCTGAGCAGGCTGGCTTGAGTCTTATATGGTTGCAAATCCTAAAGACCGGTTTCTCGCATTAAGATGGACAGTCAATGAGATATATCTGCGCAACAATATCATTATTTAAATATGCATGAGTAGCTATTCAATAAGGGGATAACAGTATTCAAAATTTTCGACTTGTCCGACTTGTTAGCAAATTGAGTGACATAATATGCACGTGCCTGGCTCTCGACCCGCGGCCGAACATTTTACTGACTCTGCCAGCAAGAAGTGTTAACTTTTTAAAACGGGGATTTAGGCAACGGCTATAAAAATTAAGAGGAACTTTTGTGATCATGTTTCGATCCGCATTGAAAGGTACATGGTATTGGTTTTCAAAATACCTAGGTACACAAGCGGAGAGCTATTAATAAACCTGTCGCTCATTGTATTTCATCAACACAATGGTATTTGAAAACTGTCGCGTCCACAGCAGATTAAAACGTATAAGAAGTTTCAATTCGATCAGTCAATCAAATCGGGCTGTATGTGCCTTGTGGTCACTTGCTGGGAAAGGGCTAACCTCTTGGCTCCTGTTTGTGGAGTCTAACTGTGAGTTTGTTACTTTCCCATTGGTATCTTGGGTCAGGTGTGGTACTTGATTGTATCGATTCCTGATCTTTACACCCTTACTTACTTATTTGGTTACATGCATAGGTCCAGATTAGCGAATTTGTTAATTTTAAATTTGTGATTATTTTTTTATCCATAAGTTTATTTTATATTTTGTGTGCTCAAAAGAACAATCTCATTGGGACGTTTTTTGAGTATGTGCAGTATAGACCCGGACTAAAAGCAGTCTAATCAGGGCTTGTTGTGTTTGCTCACACATATTTGGTAATCATATATTTATTCTGGAGCAGGCACAATAAGTTGTGTTAAATATTTTTACATGCATTTGATATTTTTATGTGAATTATATATTTCAAACAGTATGGACCCAGGTCAGACAGCTTTGAAGCAGTCTGATCAGTGTTCATAGTGTTTGCTTACATGATATATATTTATTCTTGAGTAATACTCAGTTTATTACAAACAATCAGATATAGGCCACAAAAATGTATTAAGCATGTAAATATATTTTAAAATTAACTCCAGAGTACTCTGATACCAAAGGTACCGTGGACCTCGAGGCGTCCGATAATAGTGAATGTATAGGTAATTTACTAATAATACGGATCACACATGTTTTTTCATGCATTAACATTTGCTGGGTCCCGAGGATGCTGTTTGAACACGAGGCCAATAGGCCGAGTGTTCAACATAATCTGTGGGACCCGCAAGTGTTAATGCAATGAAACAAACATGTTTGATCGTTATTCTTGCATACTTTACCTAATTGCAGCCCAATTCGCACTGAAAACGCTGCTAAAACATTAAATTGTCCATGTTCTTACACTAGATTTCTCTATATAAAATGGCGTCGGCTGTGTACTTTCGAACGCCATAACGTCGTCACAACGTCATAACCGTACGCAACGTTTTCGCGAACAAAAACATCGCTGAAATGATCAGTCTGGTCCGCAATGCTTTTCGTACTTAACGTCATG
The DNA here is from genome assembly GCA_964019695.1 of Loripinus fragilis. NCBI lineage: Eukaryota > Metazoa > Mollusca > Bivalvia > Lucinida > Lucinidae > Loripinus > Loripinus fragilis. The sequence goes on from OZ026525.1 coordinate 19,334,165, forward strand.
CAAATAATACAGGGCTCATTTTAAGTATTTTCAAGTTTAGACCCATGTTCAAACAGCACGTGAATCTCCTGATTTGAACATTGATTTTTGTTCATTTGACAATGGGTGTAAGCAGCTATATGAATAGACATCTATGCAAGAATGTATAATTGATGTAAGCATGAATCTGGTTTAAACCCATATTAGCCTAACATCTTTTTTGTTGTACGTAGGCAAATATTACAGACCCAGACCAGACGCCACAGAACGCAGTGTCTGGTCAGAGTCTCCACTGTTTGCACGCAGAACTTTCTTTTAAAATTTGAACACAAATGAAGTTATCCCAACATCCCTATAAACAGAAATGGACCGTTCTAGTTGATAATGGTTCGAAATTCCCTTCGGCTAAAATGACAAATATGAAAACAATTTAAAACAAAGATTAAATCATTTTTGGCGAGGTTTGATACAATAAACTTGGGAACACTCATTGTATATAATATTTCCAGCAGGCATGTTAAACTAGTGTTTAAGATTTCCTTCCTTTATTTCTAAGCTAAAAGTACATAAACTGATATAATACAATGTTCTTTGTCATTTCATCTGGGTCTTTGGCATCGCTCCGGGTGCTTAATACAATAAGGGGAGACATCCGTTTTGATCCTATTGCTTAAGCATCGACATACATATCGGAGATAAATCCCGCATTCCACACTCGAATACCCACAAACTCCCTGAGATGCTTTTCCGTTCTCCTTACACCTACAAAATACATTTTATGATAAATGTTAATATACAGTAAAACCTCGAACATTCTTATTCCGAGTTTTCAAAATATTCGCCAAGCAAATTGAATTAGGGACCTGTAGGATTCAGAATATAGGGTCTATTTGTGAACAATTTTAATGAATGTCTATAAATAACTTATACCCATATCCACACAGACCAAACATTCTCCATGTATTGATACGAATTGACACATTTTAGGATTCTTAGCTGAAACGTAATTAACTCATGAAGTTCTTACATTTAACTGAATCGTATTGTCTGTAGTCAGTTCCTGCAATTCATAAGTCAATCATGAATTCGTAACCAAAGATTTGAACTGTTTAAACATTTTGCCACGAACTCTCGATTCTAAATAGTTGTAGTTCATTCTTAACGAAAACAATAATCATTAACTGAATTGTAATCGATTCAGATGCGCTCGTAGACTCTTAACCCTTAAAGAGCCAAGAAAAACCCGTATCTGAAAATGTCGTCTGCTGAAGTCGTCCGCTGCAAATAAGTGCCTAGCATTACTGACGAATTAAGTATAGGAGCAAACAGCTTGGACCCAGAACAGACTGCTCCTATAGGAGCAGTCTGATCTGGGTCCACACTGTTTGCCATAGAGGCTTGTTAAACATTTCAGCAGACGAGAAAAGCAGACGACTTTTGTTGCGATTGGCGTATTAAGGGTTAATTCGTGAAAAATTGGGTGAAGAAAGACAAACAATGAAACCAAGGAAGAAAGTAAAACTAAATTTCAGACCTTATTTCCGACGATATACCTCCCCAAATGGAAATTTTGAATACGATTATCCCCTTAGTATAAGCTAAAACCATAAGTGGCCATACAGTATAAACTCCCCTCTGGTGACCAAAGATGATGTAAACCTTGGTATCACAATTGGGCCCTGTGGTGACAGAACCTGTCTTCGGGATTTCCGACAAAGTGGGATTCAAACCAACCTGCTCAGCTACAGAAACTAGTTAGAAAATTGAAATTTCGCTTGAAGCAAGTCTAGTTATGATATTTTCCAAAAAGTGAATAACAAAGGCGCTGATCAGACTGCGCATATGCACAGATTGGTCTGCGCCTTTGTTGTTCGCAAACCCCGGAAGACAGGGTTTCTCGCGTCGAGGCCCACATTATTGTTCATTCGGTTATTGAAACTTTGCCTAGTCTATAGCTCTATGGAAGCAATAACGGGACTTGAGAGTTGTGCCAGCGGCGACATTTTCCGTCAGCTGATAACCTTTGCAAATCGTTTGGACCTAGATCAGGACCGAGAAACTTTCGGTCTTGGTCTGGATCCAACCTGTCAGACTTTCTGACAGTTTTCCTGAAATATATTTTTGAAAAAAAAGTGAGCAGACGACTACAACAGTATGAAAAATTACCCAACATGCAAGGAGTTAACGATTTAACCATTAAAGTGCCAATCACAACAAAAGTCGTCTGCTTTTCTCGTCTGCTGAAATGTTTAAGAAGTCTCTATGATAAACAGTGTGTACCCATATCAGACTGCTCCTATAGGAGCAGTCTGATCTGGGTCCACACTGTTTGCTTCTATACTTAATTTAGTCGGTAATGGTAGGCAATATTTACAGCAGACGACTTCAGCAGACGTCATTTTCAGATGCATTTCTTTCTTGGCGCTTTAAGGGTTAATGTAAAATGTATTGCGTTTACTGGTCTAGGTTACATGTACATGCATGTACACATGTACAATGTATATGATCATGCACATTGAGTTTTTGGTATATCTACCGCTATGCCGAGCAACGAAGTTCAGACGCGTCTTTGGATCCACGCGAGGCGCGCCACAACATTCGCTGCTCGTAAACACATATACTCAAAAAATCTTCCAACGCATTCTGTAAACAATTGACCACAAAAGCTTAATTATTGCATGTATTCAATATTCTGTTGTCAAGCAACAATTCAATATTATTTACATCATGTGTGAAAATTCCAAAGCAATGTCTTGGGTATTATGCAATATACAGCTTATATATAATTTGAAAGGGTAAATATCGAAAATTACAAAAAGGAATTGATGCTCAAGTCAGTGTTTCAATGAGGGAGTTTTTATTTCATCTTTAATGCTGAACATTACAAAACGTTATTTGGAATAAGATATGCATGAAATTCACGGTGGGTCAGACTTCAGACTCCATGAAGACCCTGACATAAAACTTCCATCGGTAGGTCAGCGCCTGATGTTTGTCTTTGGCTTGTATATATTCTAAGGTGGTGTTCTGTTGTTGTTGATTTTTTGTTTATTGCTACTTCCATTTTTTGCGGGGGATTTATGTTTGGTCCTTGCTTTGATGTGCATTACGATGTGTCATTTCTAGTTTGCTATCATCTCGATGGGGAAGAGAGAGAGCTGGTTGCTTTACTTAATGAACTTTTACTGTAAGTACATTTACCATCTACAGGGCACTGCTGAAAGCTAGAAGAATAAATGTTTTCCATCCTGCTACTCTGAATTAATCCCAATCGAGCACATATATGCGATTTGATTGTCAGAAATTATTTAATTACTTGTGTGTGTAGAATATAGACTGACTTACCTTTGAAAATAATTCATTTCCATACAAAATGTATCTCATAAGAATGGAATACATTGACAAAATGCTACTCTGTTTTCGTATTGATTTGTTTGCATTAATTATTTTGTTTTAAATTCAAACTTCTATATTTTAAATGTTCAGAGTCAATTGTCTCTGAAAAAAGCCACGTATTGCTGGAAACATAATATATTCCAAAGTATTTTAATTCAGATTCTAGCTTTCAAGGAAATACCAAAACAAAAGTATATGCGTTAGAAGATTCATTTGGAGTATGAGAGCATATTCAAATTGAGGCTAAGGCGAAACATTAAACCTCTAGCCCCACTAGATAGCTCAGATCAATACACAAGTTTAAAGCGACTTTATGCATGTGCGATAAATACCAAATCTCATGAGCTGGTGCAACTACTGGGGCTGGTAGCGAGAAAACCTGTCTTCGGTGTTTTCCGACCAGGCCATTCCCACACCGGCTTGCTCAAGTACAGAGACTGCCTAGAAAATTGATAAATGAGCCATGACATGTGATTTCCAACAATGTGGCATTTTGACAAGTGTAGACTCAGACGAGCCTGTACAGTTTCCTTTTAAGCTTAGAAATTCCAAATGATGTTCAGTCAGTAGCTTAACACTCATAGAATGTTCAAGCTACTAGCAAAGGCTCTGATCAGACTGCGCGTATGCGCAGGCTGGTCTGAGCCTTTGCTGGTAGCACAAACAACATTGTTGGAAACCTCATGTCGCGACTCAAATTCGCTTGTAGCAAGTTTAGATACGATAGTTTCCAATAAACGAATAACAAAGGCCTTTTCTTGTTCATAAACCCCCAAAGACAGGTTTTCTCACGTCATGGTCCAATTGTACATGTATATGTGTCGTAAAAGAAAAATTGAAACACCATCCCTGTAAGGTGGGCGGCGTAGCGCAGTCGATAATTTGTCTGGCTGCAGATCCAGGGATCGCGAGTTCGATCCCTGACCAGTCCCATATTTTCACGTAGATCGATCATGATATTATTTCTACCACCATTCTCCTCCCTTCCGCTGATTCAAAAAGAGTGGCTGTCAGTTATTACAAGCTAAAGTATGTGCACGGAGTACTGGCTCTACCGCTTAGTGAAGCTTGCCCAGAAAAAAATGTGGTTAGGTGAACAGACCGTCCCGACATGACCATAGCTGTTGACTGGGACGTAAAGCATCAAACCAAACAAACAAAAACATACCTGTTAATGCAGCTTTGTTTACCACTCCCCATGCATTGAGAGTACGTTTTGAAACAGTATCTGTTGTTTTTGTAAGAAGATTTTTCTACCCGGCCAAATCCTCTGATTCCCGATGACGTCAGTAGAAGCAGCATGGCAACAACAATCACGATGACGTTTATAGATGAATTACTGTACATCTTCATTGTTCAATGGCTCTAAGAAACGAAATTATCCAAAAATACATATGAACAGCATACGTGAATGGTTACACAGTAAGTTTTTGATAACCGGAACTCTGATACGAGGGTCATTCAATAAATAGGGGGAATTTCCTTATAATATAAGAGTTTGTACCATTTTAAAATCACAAATATAACCATAAGGTGGCATATCTTGTTGGGCACGCAATAACATATGCGAAAGTTTGACAGAATATGATGTCGTTTGTTGCTTAGCAACGCAAACACGTACTTAAAGCTTACCTGGCCCGATACCTTAACATGGTTGCCATGGTTACTTGCATGTGCAGATCAGTTCCTAAAAGAATCTATTCTATAGACTACAACATTAAGTAATTATTCTGTAAAATTCATTTACTTCTTTTGAAATATGTCAAAATGACAGGGACATATAGCTTAAAAAAGTAACAAAAATGCACAATTGTGGAATCAGAAATGGGGGTATGGGTCATGAATTGCCCTTGATTTTTTTTTGGTTGGTATAAAAGTTTTAAATCATCCTAAACTTATTGAATACATTCTATATTGTAAAACAGTATCTTTAAAAAGCATGTATCACAATGTGTCCATTGTTGCCCAGCAACAGAAAAATATAGACTTAGCAAATAATCAGATTTCCCACAAGTGCCTAGTTGCTAAGCAACCATGGCTAACTTGCACATGTTAATGACCATATTTTAGATGTAACATTGAGAACAATTAAACTTTTACAGATTAAAGGACAAACTATGTTCAGATAAATAATAATAATTAAATTTCAGGCTATGTTTCTTTGGTATTAGATTTTTGTATGTGGAAAACCTGGCCAGGCTAGCTTTAGTATCACTTTTTGGTTGCTAAGCAGCAAGCGACCTCACTTTCCAGCCAAATTTTGGATATGCTGCTGCATGCCCAACATAGTATGCCACCTTATGATTACATTTGCGATGTATTAATTGTAAAAGCTCTTGCATTATAAGGAAATTCCCTCTATTTATTGGATGACCCTCGTATATCAAAGTACCCTCTTAAGTCGAAGTAAATATGCCGGGTGACATTTATGTTACCATATATGGTGTGGTTTCCTCAACGAAATATGAAATGATTCAACTACACGTGACTAAATAAACAGGTTATCAAGGTCACGAAGGATAGTCGACACGTTGAGACGGACTGCAGCATAACTGTCTCCCAAGAATTGTAAAAATCTTCACAGCATAGATACGAAAGTCTCCTACGTCATTTATACATAGTATTCTCTCTTGCCAGGTAGCGATTAATGACATTAGTCAGAATGCATCGACAAAAGTTAAACAGGACCTACAGTATTGGCATACGACAGGGTTGCTGATGGCGTTCTTCAGCTATACAGGTGTAGGCTATCATTGATGAAAATAATCCTAACTGAGTACGGTCAGGTGAAAAAAAAATAATCAGATGAAATTCTATCTCTGTATTGTCCTTGTTTTTGAATGTAGACCCCCTTGAACTCCCTAAAGCAACTGCAACCCTGTTACCTGCCGTATTTATTTTAAATTATCAGCGAGCAATTGCATATGACCAGAAAAGGCCACAATCAGAGACCACAGATCAACTCACGGTATCCAGAGACAACCACTAGGCGTATAAATAAAAGCAAGAATAAATTAAAGTAAAACAGTATGGCATAGTCTTTAAAGGGATCTTATACCTAGTATTAGTTTGCGTTGTATTTTCACCTAATAAATAAAGTTCAACACTAATACATTTGTCTAGTCTTTAATGACAACCCATTAAACCGGCTAAAATTCACTTTGAGAGAGAGAGAGAGAGAGAGAGAGAGAGAGAGAGAGGGAGAGAGAAAGAGAGAGAGATAGAGAGAAATAGAAAGATAGAGAGAGAAAGAGACAGTGAGAGAGAGAGAAGCTCATAAAGACTGCAAAAATATATGCACCATGAAACGACATGTCTCACAGTACGTCAGAACGGAACCAACACATAACTAAAAGTCCCCTAACTTGCAAGGTCAGAGTGAGGTACATTTCCAAAAAAAAATCCATTACGTTTTGTTTTCTTTGTTAAAATAGTTGTACAACTAAAATACGAGGGCTGTCCCAGTAAATCGTGGACTTTTGTTATAACACAAGACTGTGTTCAAGTAACTCTTTGATATTTAAAGAATGTGTTTATATACATATGGGAAACATCTTGTTTAAATATTAGTCAGGGCCCTTAGGGACAAAAAAAAGTCCCGTGCAAATTGTGTGCCGATTTTAAGTGACCTATATCAAAACCTTCAATGGAGTCTTACCTTTAATTTAAAGGTGGTCACTCATCTCAAATCCGCGTCTGAGGCTAGTTATGACGTCATAAATATGGCGACCATAATAAGAAACTGCCCGTTAATAAAAGCTATAGTTTGTGTTGGTATGGTCATATTTATCCAACGCGAACGCTTTTTTTAACATAATATCAATTATTTTAGTCATATGATGGTTACATCAATGCTTTACCTGACTTTGACAATGAATTATTTCTCGATAACTATATTTTGCATGCAAAATACCGTAGATTTCCTATAAATACCCAGCTTATCGGGCCACCTTTAGACTGATAGCTGAGAATGCTATTGCTCCCCCTTGGGAATTCGCAAGCTAGTCCTATTTAAAAGAAGATTTCGAGCTGCGTCTTGTAATAGAATTTTGCACTTTGTTCACCGGGGTGTTAGTCTCTGACAGCCTGTTACATATGCTACCATATTAAATTTAGAAAAAAAGAAAATTAAATGTTTGAGCTACAGAAAGAAGGCTTATTATTTAAATTACTCATATGGTCTGCATAATGACTACTTTAGCTACATATAAATTCTTTTGAGCAAAATTACAGCTTCCTGTGGTGTTATGTGCGTTACTTTAATTAGATTACCCTTTAAACATGAAAATTGTAACCAATATCATTTACTTTTTAGCTGATATGTGCATTTTCCAAAATGTTTTGATTATTTTGTACTAACAAACTCATTTGGGTTAGAGAAAATCCAAAGTTTGCTTTTATAATTAAATGTAGTGTCTTATACATGCAATTAAACAACCCAAAGGCTACACCTAATTTTAAGGAGCTGGATTTGGTAGGCATCATTTAAGTAAAATATATGAAAACATTTGCTGCTGTTGGATATCTTGCATATTTGGAATTGCCTTGCTCATATTATAAAGAATTATAGATATGTAGGTTTAACACCAAAATTGAAGCACTTGTTAAAGGCTGTAACATATGTTACATGACATAATAAATGAGCAAGGACATTGACTTGATGTAAGAGATGATATTTCAGGAAAATGAATATATTTCGCATGTTTTCCTAGCTAAAGTCTCTAGCCTTTGGTGTCTAAATCTTAGATATTGATGATTATTAAGCCCCTGTACCTTTGTTACAGGTGTTATGAATATTTGTTTTCAATATTTCCTAATATGAATAATTATAAAATAAAGATACATCCTAGATGAACATAGAAAATAATCGTTTCACATTTAAACAGTACAATTTAGTAAATGTTCCTTTCTAATGTAATTATTCTAAACCAATCCTTATCCTAGTCATATACAATATCGATTATTACTTCTGCTTCTCTGGTAAAATAATTGTCCTCTTCATCTCATAAAAACAGAATAATCATCAAACAAGATTTTGACTGCAAGCTGAGTAATGACCTGTTCCATCCCAAACCCTTTTAGACAACCTCTATCGTATGTACCAATTCAAGGTGCATCGAATAGGAGATGTGTGCGCACTGTAAGCATGGGTGTTAGCCTGTAACAGCTTGCTACATATGCTACTTTTTCAATTTGAGAATAAGAAAATTGAAAGTTTGAGCTACAGAAAGAAGATATTAAAACTAACTAATCAATGAACATTCTAATAGTCTGCAAATAACCGTATGTCTTTACTACATATGACAGCTGTTTACGGCTACATGTTGTATTATGTGCGTTACATGAACTTAATTATAATTTAAAAGTGGTAATTTTGGTTATCGTCATTTAGTTTAACGACTGCTCTGAGTTGGTTTCAAACCGTTTTAGATTAGGTTTAACAAACATATACTCAATTGACGTATACAGAAACCAAAGTTTGCTCTTTTTATCTTAAATAGTTTGTCTTATATGCGCTAATGGACAACCCAACCCCAAGTTTTGCAGAGGAGCAAATTTTGTTTTCGTCGCTTAAATAAAACTCATATATAACAATTGCAGAGTGTTGATATCTTACATTTTCTTAATCAGTCTTGCTCATATATCATCCAGTTTCTAAGATCAGGACACTTATTAAAGATGTCAATGTGCCATTGGTGATGTCATACCCAGGGCTTTGATCGAATTCCATGCACTTTAAGGTGCTGACATTTACTAGTTCAATGTCAGGAACGAGCAAGAAATCATATTGGCAGGCATTCAGCTATGCTGGAGACTCTATCCACGAAGCATTCTTTCACCTCGGCTCAGTGCCCCTAGAAAGCACTGTGGCGGATGCACTAGAGTAATGTATTTGTAAATTGCCCTGACCTCATAGCTCTCGTTTGTACTGTCTAACTGTGAGTTTGTTACTTTCCCATTGGTATCCTGGGTCAGGTGTACATGGTGATTTTATCGTATTTGTATCTTTTATCTTGATTGTATCGATTCCTGATCTTTCCCGTCTTTCTTACTTTGTATTAGCCAGTCACCGATATTGTTCGACTCACTGCGTTGTGGTAGTGGATATTTTGGAGAAAAAAAGCTGAATTACAAAAACTACCATTTCCAAGAGCTGTGTTTCTCGAAGGTGTCAAACGTGCGCAGTACCGGTGCATCATTTTGAAAACCTTACCTGTCATTAATCCTGACAAATCAATGCCTGACATTTATGGTTAGAAGCGGGACTGTGATAAATATTGTTCCGTTATGATGCCATTGCGCATGTGCGGATCCAGAGGGGGATAGGGGGTTCGCACACCCCCCCCCCCCCCTGGAAAATAACAAGTAGGGGCATGGGTTTCTATAGAAATTAGCATTTGGACCCCCACTGGAAAAAGTTGGACACGCCCCTGGAAAATAATGGACCCCCTCAGGACCCTTGGTAAAGTATAAGTATAGTTTTCTCAGCGATAAAACCATTGGACCCCCTCTGTAAACTGTAAAATAAGCTGAGGACAAAATAAAACACAAAAATTCCTGGATCCGCGCATGTTGCCTCCTGCCCCCGAAACCCCTCTGCAGCTGATAAAATGTGGTTGCAGCATGTCTGTATGCAAAACATCTCGGTGTAAGTACAAAGCAAACCATTTATATTGCACTGATTTGTGTTGCTGTTGAGCAGACGAGGACTCATGTAAAATATTGCCAGTGATCAATATGCTTATGACTTTTGAACATCTATTTTCATGTGGATTCAGATACTTCCTTAGCAGTATCAACAAGAATGCCTTATTGTCCGATTTTGACCTTTGAAGACGATTCTACCTATAAGCATGCGAAAGATAAATCAGATTGTAACCGTTTTCTTTTGCCCATGCAATCGATGAATACTGAATAACTTGTTGAGGGTTTTATCCTTATCTCCATATCATGAATTACTAAGTAGACTCTTCTAACTTTTGATCCTTCATGGGTCAATATCGGACTATAATGAGTTTGGTTGATAGTGTATGCAAATGAGTATTACTATTATCTTTTCTTTGGGTGTATGATAAGCAGCTACAGATAAACCAAACGCTTTGAAGCGTGACTCTATTTACAATATTGATATGTTGTTCTAGAAATAAGGGTTTCAGGCATTTATTTACATTTACTATAAAAGGGTTTGACATACACATATGTTCTAGCCAGACTGGCTCATTTTTCGTATTCTACATCAATCGTTTAAAATAAGAAAGACCAAATGGTCATTGGCCAGAGGTCGTGGTAGATCTATATATATGTATATAAGCATAGGAGATTATATTTACACCGTTTATTATCAAACAAACTGTTTGTTTTTCATTCACTCCACTGTCTTTTTATTTGTAAATTGTGATGGCATTTACGTCCCACCCTCGAACTGACGTCACCCTATCTGAATATATTTTGTAAGTTACGATTTAAAAGAGTTTGTATTCAGTCATGAGAAGGCTACCAGTTCATTAAAGGAATATTTCCATGCGTTGGAAATGGACAAAACACATATATATGTTGTATTTACATATTAGGCGTCATTTCAATGACGTCATCTTTTGTTCTGATGCGAAAATAATATGGGCGACATGTTTATTTTTTATTATTTACCCCTTAGATTAAATTGGGTGCTTTTCCACTGAAATTGGCAAACAAAATGCAAGAAAGTCCTGATCGCCAGAGACTACAATGGACATACCGTTTAAATTGCACTGATACAATATACGTTATTTTGATGACGTCATAATGACGTCCAGACGTGAAACCCAGATGGATGACCAGGTGATTTTCAATAGTTATCCCCTAAAGTTTGGTTTGGTTTGGAATAAGTCACCATAAATCGGCATCAAATTCGCACGGGAGTCTCGATCGCCCCTGACTAAATTAGTAATGGATGGAATCGCAGTTTAGATAACAAAAATGAACCTTTACTTGACGGTATGTCAGCGTGAGCGGCGCACGTCAAAATATTTTCAATAAAACTCATCTAGTCCAAAAGGGAGTGTGCATTTAATCAAATTTCGCTGTTGTATTTCAAATAATGCATTGCCACATCAACTAGTAACTATGCATGGTAAAGTGTTGACAATTTGAAACCTTTGTGGCCATTCGCATAAATATTATAAATGATTTTACATACCTACTACATTTCTATTTTCAGAAAAAGCTAACGTTCTGAGAACGGTACGACGCAAACATTAAACTTTCAATATCTTTGGCTAATTAAACGCATAAAACCACGTTCATTTAAAGTTAAATGGTTGCTAGAACAGTCACTAGTATCGTAAAATGGATTTCGTGTAAAATTATTATAGTAATATCACAAAGACAAGCTGCTTTTCGTCAATAAAACAGATCACATGCTATTTTTCTGTAACTTATTTTAATATGTTATCTCGTATTAAATCTAAAAGAGCTTGCTTGTTTGTGTGCTTAACATATCTAAACTAACTATTTAGTCATTACTTGAACAAGGAAGACTTACTCAACAAATAGATGACAATATTTGTAACCATTTAAGCTTATATAAAAAGAGAAGAGTCAAAACATTTGACCACCCCTCTTTGAAAATACATGAAAATAACTTGCGACGTGCTCCACATACGCTGAGACACCCTCAAGTCAAGGTTTATAACTTTGTTATTTAAACTGTGATTTCATCCATATTAGTAGAAAATGTGTCTTAGATGTATATAAACACATTATACAAATGTCATAGTATTCCTGATACACAGTCTCATTTTATAACAAAAGTCCACGATTTAATGGAACAACCCTCGTATAATTTCTCAAAACAATATGTCATAGCAATATGCAGGTGTGTGTGTTTAGTACCCTCCCAGATTGACGTGTCATATAAACAATTATGGTTTCCACGCTCTGCAATGAAACCATCACATTTGTTCACGAATCAGCCTGTCATTTAATTATTAATAATTAGAAGGCTATTTCATAACAATGTACTTGCTTCGATGCCAAGTCACCTAATGTACATCTCTGTATGTTAGCAGGTTTAATCTAGGGCGAAGATTTGGTACCAGTAAAATGCATTTAAGCCCCCCGGTGGCTTAGGCTGCTGTCTGTTCTAAGGCGGTGGTTCTGTTGTTGTTGACTTTTTGTTTATTGTTACTCCCATTGTGGGAGTCTGTAATTGTTCTATGTTTTGTTGTACGTTACTTTATGTCCATTCTAGTATTGCAATCATCTTGATGGGGAAGAGAGAGCTGATTGCTTTGCTTAATTTGTCTTCCTGGTGTCTTGTGATGGTTGAGCGGCTCTTCCTCGCGGTGCCACTGGGTTGTCTGCATTTTGAGATTGTGGTATTTCCTGATCATACTCACTTACTATTTTTAATATAATCGAATAGTTAAACTTTTAAGCCAAAATGATTTCAATACTTTAATTCTGCTCATCCTATCATCCTAATTCAGCCTTCTGATTCCAACAGAGTCAATCTGAGCGTGGCCTACTAAACACCATTAAAGTGATTTGATTGTGGTCCATTTTACACACCTTTATCATTATTCAGTAAACTTCGAGTCTACATCCTAAAGATTATTTGCACTATGTCGAGCGTCTGTCCAAGTAAATATGTTTCAACAGCAAGTTCTCTCTCTCTCTCTTTCATTGGGGTGATTGCAAAACAAGAAAGAACTAAAAGCACTATCAGAAAAGAAGGACTAAACAGAAAAGCCCAAAGGAGAACGTCAATAACACCATACGAGTTTCAAGTACACACCCTACTCTTTAGCAGGCATAGCTGTAAGTGCTGGTGTAAAGTTGAAAGGACTGCTAATAGAAAATGTTACCAGGCCTTGAGGTTATGAAACCTGAGTACAGTCTCAGACTCAAAATAAAGCGCAATGAGTGGCTGCTTTCGGACACGTGTTCACAAGCAGCCAATCATTTCGTTAATCTCGTTTGTGGTGTCTAACTGTGAGTTTGGCACTTTACCATTGATATCCTGGGTCAGATTGTATCGATTCCTGATCTTTGCACCCTTTCTTACTTCGGTTGCTTGCAAGCGATTGGTACTTTTTCTATTCCAGTTTAGATCTTCATTGCCAAAATAGTTCTATCTATTTTTGTTCAGATTTTATTCCTAGAGTTAAATTCTTTTTATAAGTAGTTTATAGGTGTACTTGTTTGTTTGTTTTGATTTACTTATTTGTAGATGGCTTTTTTTCTTGGTATATCAACGTTTTTTAGTTTAATATTAGTCTTCCATGAATTGGGTATACTTTGTATGAGACAAGTATCCCTAAACACTATAAAGCACCTTCTGGGAGTGCGTATTTTTCTTTTAGCCTTATAAATGTGTAAAACCATTTTGCTGTATTGTCATATATGTCTTCAAAATATTTTATACCACTGCTATACCATTTTGTATACATTTACCTCCAAATTGATCAGGTTTTTTGATAATCTATCATCTTCAAATTCAATCATTTTTTTATCCAGCATATTTTCAATGATGTTATAAACGTTTATAGATCTATCATTTTAACCCACCTTTTCATAATCCACGGTAAGTTCATCACTTTTTATTTAAGCAGGTATTAAATCCCATATAAAGTCATGAATTAGCGTTTTTATTTGTTTAATAGTATGTTTAATCGGATCAGACAAAGAGGAAAGATTATTTACAAGTTATGAGACAACATATTTTTTTTTATTACAGTGATATAACCCATTAATGTCAGTTTTCTGTGTTGCCACTGCTGTAAACATTTTTCAAAGAGATCAATTTTAGGTTCTAAATTTTGCTTGGAATATATTATCTTTGTTAAAGCAAAACGTCATACCAAGTGAACTCGCTTCTGTAGAACTCAATTGAATGTTTTTGCCTTTAAGTATAATACGTCACTTTTACTCATGCTATCTATTCGCAGGAGTTGACATTTTTTAGCGTTAAGTTTCAATCCAAAAATATAACTAAAGTTGTCTAAGATTTCAATCAAAGTTTTAAATGATTAAAAATGAACCATCAAGTATAAATGAGGCATCATCGGAAAATAGATATTTTTAAAATTCTTGTTATGTATAAATAATACTTTTTATAGGTCCTGTCCTATCTTTCAATGATCCAGCAGTCTACTTGAGGCACTGTGATATCTACCAGTGATACAATAGTTTCCCTACAGATCCTGTGCTATCTTCCAATGATGCCTTAGTCTCCTTGTAGGAACTATGGTATCTACTGTGACACTAAAGTTTCCCAACAGGGAGTGTACTATTTTCCTATACATTCTCCAAGTAGGCACTGTGGTTTCTACCAGTGACACTGTAGATTTCATAGAGGTCTACTGCTATCTTCCAGTTATATTATAGTCTCCATGTAGAAACTGCGCTATTTACCTGTTGACTTATAGTTTCCATACAAGTAATGTACTGTGTTCCAATGACACTATAGTCTCCTTATAGACACTGTGATATATACCAGTGACGGTATAGTTTTCCTGCAAGTGCTTTTCTTCCAATGATACTATAATCTACCTGCCGATCATGTGATATGTGCCAGTGCTCTAGAGTCTCCATACAGACACTTTGATATCTTCCAGTGTTACAATAATCTAAATACATGTCCAAAGATATATAATATAGATTTATAATATACCTACGACCCCTTCGATATTTACCAATGACATAGATAGTGGCTCTACATGTATATGGACTTGTGTAATGATACTTTAGTCTCTCAACAGGCTCCTGAATTTACAGCCTTCCAATAGGGTCTGTGATATATTCCCGTAGCACTTTAGCCTCAATACAGACACTTTGATATCTTGCAGTGGTACAAAAATATACATACAGTCCCTGAGGTATCTAACCAGCACACTACACTGAACCCAAATTATAAGTGGCCACTTTTCAATTTCATTTTTCTGAGTAAGCGCTACTGATACTGAAATGAATTTTTGCCTTAATATGTGCATTTTAATGGTCTAAAATTAAGCGGTGCTTAGGAAGAGTTTCTACCATTTTACAATTTCTGGGTTCAAAAATGCAAAAATCAACTTTTTGAAGAAAATAAGTGTTTTAATTGCAGTTTTTATCAAATTAAAAGTACAGGTAATAACAAACGCGTCTAGCTGGCTTGATTAAAATCAACTACTTGTATTTTTGCTTATGAAATTTTTTTTATATATTTTTTTCTAAAAAAGCTCATTTTCCGCATTTTCTTATATTTTAGAGAAAAACATCACCTGCAAATCTTAAGATCATTGTATGTGTTTTATTTCATGTGAACATGATCATTACAGCTTGATCAGTCTAACTTCTAATATTCTAACGATATTTTTTCCAGACTTGTGTGCACTTCTGGTTTTAACGTGAAACTTTTAAGGTCATTTAAATGGCATATGTAAAATATCTTTTAATTTATTAAATAGAACAGTGACACCCACTCATGATTTATAATGGCTGAAAATTCCAATCTCGTTCCACAGATTATAAAGCCTACAGAGCAATGCATAGTTTGCATGCAAATTACATGGTTAAATCTAAACCTGATGAGAGTGGCTGTCCCCATGTAATTGTAGAAGAGAAATGGAGAATTCAATTGTCACAAAACCTTTGCTCCTTTTTCATCTTATATCACAGCTGCAAACTTATTAAAATATAAATGGATAACGTATCTGGGGTATAATTTATGTTACTCTAAACATGTGACTTTTTGAAGTGAGGGTACCTGTACTCGGACTTTGTCTGTGCAAGATCTACCTGTCATTTTGAAATGACATAACTTGCAGAGCCTCGACAAAACCTGAGCTTTTTCATAGAATTAAAATTTTGTAAAAGCATTTTTACTCTTGGAACAGTCTCAACAATGTAAGATTGCCACTTATAATTTAGATTTAAGGTATGGTCTCCTAACAGGTGGTATGATACCCGGCTGTGTCGCTAGTATCTCTTTTCAAGCTCTGTTATATCATTTAGTGTTACTGTATTATCATTACAGGCCCTGGCGTATATTGCAGTGACAACTTAGTTTCCCAGTGCGATCTTCCAGTGGTACATTTGTTTTGTTTGTTTTGCTGCTTTACGTCCCGAGGCAAGAGCTATGGCCATGGCGGGACCAGTGTATTATAGAAACATTTTAGGACCACCAGATTAAATAATATAACCTTTGAAAGACTACATATTGCAATTGCTAGATACGACAGGACATATGGAGCGTATGTAGTCCGACTAAGTGATATAACTGGACCAGAGGAAGACAACTGGGAATTACAATATGGCCTACAGTCAGGCTATAACACCGATTGTAGATGTAATATAGTAATAAGGTTGCAAAGATTACTTGTATGAATACTATAGTAACCCTGGGGGATATAACAGGACATATTGGGAGTCTATGTTTGTTGATCTCAACCTCAGATATAGAATTAACGACCACAACTATTATACAGGACTCTAGATAAGATTGTGAAATTGAATGTTATTTTTCTTATTTCTCAACTAAAACATATGTTGTGGGTACTAAAAACAGTTTTTGATCAACCAAACCATATGTTAAAACTTTTGGATAAGACAGTATTAACATGGTCACGTTCAAATTCTTGTTTATTCAGCTAAATCTATGAGTTACATTATATTATATCATCCTTTATCTAACAAATATCTGTAATAGTATTGGAATAACATTCAAATTACATTTACATGTATGGAAGGATTGCATATGCATAACGTCTTTTTAAAAACATGTTAATTTTCCACTCCAACATGGAAATATAGGACTAGTCTTTGGTTTGAATCAATATTAATGTGGTTCTTTCTTGAATAACAATACAGTTATGTATAATAGTTTATCCACTACGAAGGGCATATTGTAGAAAATATAATCCAAATAAAATACATGTATACTTAATTGTCCAATTTCTTTCCACTTTTAAAATAATGTCCGTGACAGATGCACTCAAAGCTGGCGGAAGAAGGACACTCCAAGGAGTCAAAGCATTGGCCTACAACAAATCCTTTACGATTGCACCTGCAAAATAAGAGTGTAAAATTATACAATTTAATTGTAACAAACACAAATGAAATATATTTATAATGAGTTGACTAAGCCGTAAGATGCTGAAATAGGACAGTGCAGGAGTTTTCAGTCCTGATCGCATTGTCGAGCAACGATAGCTCATACTCTGATGAGCGTTTACAGCTCGCCTACACAAATTATGGATTTACTTGGATATCATAGACCAAAAATTATATCTCTAGCCCCGCAGAATACGTCAGTATGAACGGTAGTTATTAAAAGGCATGTGCGCATATACCAAGTACCAACAGCTCGTGTGCTGACCCAAGTGTCATGTAGCCACATGACTTCTACAACTCCTTTAAACACTACATTATATATTGTGCATCACCGTTCGCAATATAGCACTTATATGAAAACGGCTATGCTGAAGCCCATGCCAACTGGGTGATGAAGTCGAAAGGGGAACTTCAAGTTCGCTATAGTTGGGTCTTAGGATTTGTGTGATTTGATTGCATTCCTTTGCATCTACATTTAAAGCTTGAGTTTTATAGATTTTATTTATGACATATGGATGTTACATTTTGTATGAACTTACTATGTGTGCCTCTGTGTATCGGTTGGTAGAGTGTTACATTTGTAGACTTGGGCGAGTAATGAAAACCATCATTTGTGATTGGGGCGGATAAAAAAATCCATGCCTCGGGATCATTGTTGGTGATTACTTGGAAAGCTTCATGAGGCCAAACGCTGGTCCTCGGGACGGAAATTTCTATTCTATCCTCACACTCATGTTAGATGCTCATAGTAGTTTCTTGTACACCATCGCGCGTGTAGAACTTTTTCTGTTGGTAATATGCAAGTTGGATAATAAGCACATTTGTTCTTATCGCATTGTTGTCCAACTAAGGCTCATTTGAGTCTATGCATAAGCAAATACACTTACTAGGGTAAATTCGGGTCAATTTGGACAATCTGCTAAATTCGGACAGCGACATTGTTCTTTTCATTTTTGAATTCTTGAAATAAAAATTAAATTAACTAGTAAGTAAACAGGGAAATCCAGTTGAGACGGCTCTTAATAGTAAACAGTGAAAATCCATATGAGACTGGAACTGGATTTTCACTGTTTGCAAATGTATGTCCGAATTTACCCACTGTCCGAAGTTACCTGACTTTACCCTAGTATGGATGTGGATGAAACAGCAAGTGAATATGATCAGGAAACGACACAATCACAGACCAACCCACGGCACTGCGAGGAAGTGACACCGAATACTTACAGACACATGACAACAAGAATACGATCAAAGTAAAGCAACCAGCTGTGTCTTCTCTGACAAAACTATAAAGGGCAATAAATACTGCATTGCAAAACAAGGACCAATAAAACATTAACAATGAAACAACAATACAACCACCACCTTAGAGCGGACAGCAACTGAAGCCACCGGGGGGCTTAGATATACATTACTGGCCAAATCTTCACTCTAGATTCTGCTGTTACAGTAACAGTTACTAAAGCACAAAATTGTTAAGCTCACGTGGAGACATCATAACTTATGCAACTAATCACCACAATCAAAATAACGTACTGTGATGCAGAAAAGCAAAGGGTCCTTAACTCACAGACAATCAGGACTAACGGGAAATCTCTAGTTAAGCAATGAAGGCCCCATACATGGACAAACATCAGACACCGGTCCACCGATGAAAGTATTATGTAAGTGTCATCGTTGAGTCTGGGACCTGGTCCATCGTCGTGCGATTAAAGAGTTAATCTTGAAGTCTATAAATAGGCAAACACTGTCATATATATGTAATACAAAAATGTACCTGTGCTATGTCCAATTTTATATCGCCTGATAGAACTGATCGGGGAAAAGAAGCTTGACAAGTTGACAAGTATGATCAAGTATAAACAAGTTGTAGGGATTCCAATGTGAACTAATTGTGCTCCCCTGGTGGCGGATTTATTCTTATTTTGTTATGAAAGGGACTTTATGATGTCTCTTTCTGATAATAAGCAGGCTGATATTATTGAAGCTTTTAATACTACATCCAGATACTTGGATGCTATTTTAAACATAAATAATATTTATTTTGACAAAATGGTAAGAAAAATATACCCTGCAGAGCTTCAAATTAATAAAGCAAATACCTCTGATAATAAAGCCTCGTTTTTGGAGTTGCATTTGTTCATTTCTAAAGATATTTTTTCTACCAGGATTTATGATAAACGTGTTGATTTTGATTTTGAAACTGTCAATTTTCCCTTTTTTAGATGGTGATGTTCCTCCCCCTACATCCTATGGAGTTTATATTTCTCAAATCATCCGATTTGCTAGAGCATCTAGCCATTTGCTGACTTCAACACTCGCAATAAACTATTAACTCAGAAACTTCTCAAACAAGGCTATAGGTATCATACACTTCGCAAAACATTTTCTAAATTTTACCGCTGATACTATAATTTATATTTACCATCTAAATTCAATATTGGACTTAAATCTCTCTTGGGCCAGGGGCTTTCGGGACCATCATATTATTGCGACTTAGTGTATACATTAAAGAATATTGTTGGCTCTAATAATATCTCAGGGCAGTTTATTAAAATAATTTATCATCATAAGAAGAATAACATTAACGTATTACAACAGACTGCATGCTTGGTTGTCAACCCTATCACGGTTGGCAACTTTGCTTTCTTCTTTAATTGCACACCAGCGGGTAGGAACTCAGATTCTATGATGGTTCAGACTTAAAGAATTATTTATAGAAGACAGTGTTCATTTTGTGTCTGTAGTCTGGCCCACAGAGGTTTAACTGTTGGATTTCTTTTACTCTGGTATTCAGTTTTATATACTGTTGAGTCCTTATATTTGTTTTATTTCCTTTTTATATCTTGATTTGAATTAAATAGGAGATGATACATTGAAAAGTTAGGTATCTTTCATGCGAACCAAACGTCTATTTGTTTTGATCCACATCTGAAATAAGAATGAGGCTGGTACCATAAAATAGTTAAAGCCCTTTAGTAAAATATTTTTACCGACCATTCCAAGGCGGTGCTTCTTTTGTGGATCCTTTCTGTTATTTATGTTTAGTGTTTGTCATGCTTTCTTGTCTGTTCATTGCAGCCTTGTGGTCTCCTGCTGGGAAAGGGCTTACCTCTTGGCTCTCTTGTGTGTGATGTTTTATGTGTTTTTGTTACTTTCCCATGTGGTGTCTTGTGTCAGGTGTGGTACTTGATTTATCGATTCCTGATCTTAGCCTCTCACTTACTTTGCCAACGACTCTTTTGGATTTGTAAATTAAATCGCCATAGAAAAAGCTGGCTCTGACATGCTTCATTGCAGAAGAAATGCCTCCTTCGACCAAACTTTAGACCTCTGGCCCGGGTGGATACGTCAGCATATACTTTTATTGAAAGTTTTATACATATGCAATCGCGTACTAAAATAAGAGATGGTGAAATAAATTCCAGCAACCCTATCCCTTTTATTCTCTTTAAGTAAATACAATATATGTTTTGTGTTATTTTTCAATACATTTGGAATGGTTCTCAGGATAACTGTATTTTCGCCATTGTTTGGCCGAATGACATTTTCTGTACAACTCTTGACTGTAAGGCTTTGGAAAACAGTTTCACAGTAGGAATTATACTCGTATGTAATCATTTGAACTCCTCTCGAAGAAGATACCACAATCTTGAATATATATTAAAATCATAGTTAGATCAAACTGATTGTACACCAGGCCACCAGCATATTTATGGCAAATTGTGCTTAGACATGATAGCTGCCAGGTTATTATTGAACTGCTAAAATCATTTAAAATATTTGGGTCCAATTTGTATTTATATGATAGCCACCTTGTGCTGTTGGAGCTGTACTTAAAAATTATAATTAATATGTGTTGAAAGCAGAATTTGAGTTAAATTAGTTCAATTAGATGAAATCCATGTCGAGTAATAAGGGCAAACACATACCTGTCAATGCAGCCGTTTTGACCTGTTCCCATGCAGTGAGAGTAAGTTTTGAAACAGTCAGTCATGAAGTTTTCTCTTTCATCCTCGATTGATTCATCGGTTTCTGATGTCATTACCAATACCATGGCAACGGCAATCACAACCACGGTAATAGCTGAATGACTGAACATCTTCATCAGGGTATGCACTGTTTGCCAAGACAAACTTGATCTTAGGAAAAGAAAAATATTGCAAAACTATTTACATGATAACTAACAAATTCTCCATAAACGTCAGCAGTATTTGCCCCAATGTACCAGTTAAGCTTGAATTTGAGTTCTAGGATATGATGCATGGATAAGTTAGGGGTATTTTATGCAAACCAAAAAATCTATGTGTCTTGATCCACATCTGAACTAAGGGTGAGGTTGGCGCGCCGTGAAACCGGTTTAAGCCCTCCAGTAAAATATTTTTAACTGACCGTTCCAAGTCGGCACTTCTTTTGTGTTTTTATGCCTTGTGTTTGTCATGCTTTCACGTCTGTTAATTTCTGCCTTGTGGTCAGCTGAAGGGAAAGTGCTGACCTCTTGGCTCTTGTTTGTGATGTTTATTGTAATTTTGTTACTTTCCTATTTGGTATTCTGGGACAGGTGTGGTACTTGATTGTATCAATTCCTGATCCATGCTGTCTTTCTTACTTTCATTACAAAAAAATCAGTAAAACGTCGAAAGACATTCTGACAAACACTGACGTTGTAAAGAGCCTTGAGATCACAATGTGCAAAACAGTAATGGTCCACAATATCCAATGATGTGTAAAAAACTTTTTCCTTATCTATTTTCAGAATATTAGCAACCACTTTCCGTCACTGAAAACATGCAAATCTTCACTGTCTTCGGGGTTTGCGAACGACAAAGAGGCAGACCAGCCTGCGCATCCGCGTAGTCTGACCAGCGCCTTTGTTATTCAAGTTTTGAAAAGCGTCATATCTAAACTTGCTACTGGTGAAATTTCGATGTTCTAGCTAGTCTTTGTAGCAGAGGAGACTGGTTTGAGTCTCGCTTTCTCGGAAACCCCGAAGACAGGTTTTGTCGCGCAGGCCCAGATAATACCATCATAGTTCATTTGTTAGAGGGCTGGATTCATGATCAAGAGATCGTTGGTTGAAATCACGCCGTAGGCGCGGTGTTCTGTCCAGTGATTTGAACTGTTTTCTCAGGAAACCGCTTACCATAAATAAACAAGCAAATTCTGAGATTTTATGTCCCCACTATTACATGTGTAATGTTTGTCTTTTAATATATGAATTATAATGAAACAATAAAGTTAATCTGACTAATTTAACAGAACAAAAAAAAAAGAAACAAAGCTTAATCTAAGATTTTTTCCATAGCAAAGTTCATAATCATTAGGCAAATGCAAATATTTCAAGGAGAACTGTATAAAACTGAAGGAGTATTTGCACTCACAAGTAACTACTAATAATTTAAACAGATATTGATAGCCGAATACTATCGATGTTCACAATCTGGAAAAAAGTGACATAAACTAATCTGAAGAGTGTACAAAAAACACGTGCACATCTTCAGACCATGATAATAGCAACTGTTAAGTTTCAAAATAATCGATATAAAAATGTAGGAGGAGTTCACTTTGAATGTAATAACGACTAAACAGTCTAGAATATAATGCCGAATACCTGAAATAGGTAGAAATTCTGGTTGCTCTTTTTCTGAGTATCAACTTGTCACCTTCTTGGTTCCTGCTGTAAATTTAGTTTAGACCACAGAGAAAAATATCAGTGCTGGTCAAATCAGTTTATAATTCTATGTAAGAAGGTCATTAGAAAAAAGTAAGAATGCATGCAATGATCAGTTGCGTGAAAAAAATATGTTCTATTTCTTCTGATAATAATTGCTTTGTATACAACAATTTTCTGATCCAGATATATCTACAACAAAACAAATAAATAAATAAGATTGCATCATTGTTTAAGACAAATGTGCTTTCGAATGGTCAGTATATACAATCTTGAAAATGCTGGGAGAGAATTGAAACCTTATCGCCTATTCTGCTTTCATTTGTAGTAGCAATAATGTGTTCCATGATTGACTCCGGGGGAAAAGGGGTACAATTTGCCAGAATAAATTTAGGTTAATTTTCTGGCTTTATTTCTTACACTGTAAATGGCGTAATTCAACATGCAAAAAAGTGACAAAAATAGTCTGATGATTATATCCAAATCACATGCACATTTTCAGACCATGAAAGTTGTAAAAGAATCGGCATAAAACTCTTGGAGGAGTTGTGCACACAAAGTACCCACTATCAACTCTTTTTGAACGTAATACCGCCTGAAAATTCATAACTTGTGAAAAAAGATCTGAAGATTATATTCAAATCACATGCACATCTTCCAATCATGACCATGACCAAAAAACCTGTAAAGTTTCTAACAAATTGGCAGAAAATTGTAGAAGTTGCACATACAAGGTATCAACTACTTAAGGGGGTGGAAGGACGGAAAGACGGAAGGACAGAAAGACAGAATCACGCAATGCCGAATACTTTGTCCCTTCGCTTTTCTTCGAAAATGCGGGGGAGAAAAATACTTCTACATGTATGTCGTCAATCATTTACTTGTCAATCAAACAAAGATTACCAGCAAAACTGTTTGCAAAGTTGAATTTGTCGAGTTTAAATTGCACACTCCGCCAATCAACAGCTGTGCCACTGTAAAATTATTGTGCATATTGTATATACATAATCAAGGGTCCGTCTAGCTAATCAATGCATCGAAGCAGGTAATGTTGTCGCAAACCTCTAATACATGTTTTCTGGCGTTCATTTGCTTAAAAAGCCAAGAAAATGATGCAGTGGAGCAATTCTACGATGAAAATTTAAGAAGCAAGAATGTTACTTACATGAAGGCAGAAAATAAAGTGTGCGTTACCCTAGGAAATATGATCTAAAATAGTTCACTTCGCGGTATGTACATGTACACAAGGTCATGATGGCAACGTGAGTTCATGTTTCGTGTGTAGAGACTGGTTAAGACGGATACCAGCATTGACTAATATCAAATGAGCCAGTACACGTGATTTCCAACAATATGGCATTTTGACATGTGTAGACTCAGATGAGCCTCTGCAGCCTCCTTTTAAGCTTAGAAACTCCAAATGATGTTCAGTCAGTAGCTTAACAATCATAGAATACTCTAGCGACTAGGAAAGGCTCTGATCAGACTGCGCGTATGCGCAGGCTGATCTGAGGCTTTGCTGGTCGCACATTCCATATTGTTGGAAATCTCATGCACTGGCTCAAATTGATTGCAATTTTAACAGTCGCATGAGAGCGTGTAGCAATTAGCATATTATTTCTTCACACCAGGGAGCAGGACATGACACTGATCAGAAAGCGCGGAGATGTAGATATCGGAGTCTATTTTGTTTGTATTTAACAGGTTATTCAATGGCGTTCTTCAATTACATGTGTATACGTTACTACTTGTGTAAATTATACTAAATGTTTATGATCATATGACAACAATGAGCCCGCACATTTGATTCTGGTGGTTGCCTACCACATAGGCGAGCAGTGAAGCTTCTGGCGAGCCTGCGCATCTGCGCAGTCTCGCAATAGCTTTCATGGTTCCCATGTACCAAGTTTGAACGTCGTTGAAGCCCTAGATCCCACGAACAGGCGTCTAGGCCCGCTCTTCATGACAAATAATATTGATGTTTGAAGTATAAGCTGAAACATTGACCATAGGTACCATTTTACCATTGGCTGGTCCAATTATTCACGTGATTTCATGTTTTTGTTTCTGGATTTTGATCCATTACATGTATACATGCCCCAACAACTGCAAAGTTGTTTGCTGCCTTACCAGAAACAAGGGCCGCGTAGTGCAGTCGGTAACGTGTCTGGCAACAGATGCGAGTCTGACTGCAGATTTAGGGGTCACGGTTCGATCCCGGCCCGGTCCCATACTTTTGTGGAGATCGATCATGAAATAATTTCTACGGTCATTCTCCTCCCTTCCGCTGAATCATTCAGAAAGGGTTGTTGTCAGGCACAAGCGAAAATATGTGTACGAAGTGCTGGTTAACTGCTTGCTCAAGCTTTCCCAGGAAAAAGTATCGTTATGTGAACTGACAGTCCCGCCATGACCATAGCTGTTGACTTGGGACGTAAAGCAACAAAACAAACAAACAAACAAACAAACAATTACCGGAAACGAGTGACCAGGATATGCCTCAAAAGACTCACGGAGTTTATGAGTTTAAGTAAATGTGACATTTCCCTTTGGCTCAACGGTCAGATTGGTAAATTGAAACCATCTCTGCAATTATCAGACCATACGCAATCGTTTTGCTAAATAGGAACACTTTCCTTGAAAAAATGAAAAGTAAGTTTGCTTTGCAGTCCGTAAGACAGATGTAAAGTATGTTTGAACTTGGCAATTGACTCCTAGATGCATGTCATGTTCGTAGTCTGAAGCTTTTGGACTACACACATTAGGTAACCATTGTGCCAAATAAGAACACCCCTGGTCGAAAGTGTTAAAATGAATTCGCATTACGAGTCGTACACAAAGTAAAACTATATCTGACCTTGGCCTTTGACTTCAAGGCTATAACATTGATCAGAAACCTTTGTTATAATCTACAGACCAAAACAAATCATTGTGTTTATTATGACCACCCTCCATAATAATGAAAAAGGAGCCATAAGACGGATTATGGCAATTTTTGCCTATAATTGTCTTCCTGGTGTCTCGTGATTGTTGAGTGGCTCTTCCTCGCTGACTATATCAGATCAGAGCCAGGACCAGAATCAGTATCTAGCCATGACAGATGACGATCATGGTCAACAGGCAGACGATAACCGATGGCAACAGTGTGGAGTTGGGGAGAATCAGGGTATTGTGAATTTCAGAATAACTGGCAACAAGGATACAAAGATCCAAGAACAATAGTGCGTTTGATAAGCTCATGTATGGACAACTCTGACTCCTAGGGATATGAGACACATATACAGTGATGCGTAGTGTGCCTGGACAACGTTGCGAAGTTAAGCAACGGATAGCTTGGTAAGTAGCTGGATGGGTGACCCAGACATTTGAGCATGGGCGACTAGGTAGTTGCGCTCATGCTGAGTACCATCAGTACAACAAACGTTATATAAAGGATGGGTATAACTTGGATATCATGCGACAGTCTGCATGTCTGGTTTTAAACCCATTCACGGTTTCCTCTTTAATTTCCCAACGTTGGGTCAGGCATTAAACTCAATGACGCCTCTGACGTAAATCTTTATTCGGTTGGTTGGTGCCTGATGCTTATCGTTATCTGGGCCCATTGTGGCTCAATTTGAAGTCTGACTTTCTGTGAATCATGAGCCCTTTCTTTGTTTCATCATAGTGCATTAATTTGATTAGATTGTTTCTCCATGATGATATATTGCAATAGTTAGGAAGCCTCCATGCGAGCTTAATATGTTTGTGCTTTAACAACAGCAGAATCATGGGCCAAGATGTGGTACCACCAAAATGCATTTGAGCCCCCACAGTGGGTTAGGCTGCTGTCCGTTCTAAGGCGATGGTTCTGTTGTTGTTGGTTCCTTGTTACTCCTATTGCAGGATTCGTGTGTAACTTTATGTTCATTCTTGCTTTGCAATCATCTTGATGGGGAAGAGCGAACTGGTTGCTTTGCTTAGTTTGTCTTCCTGGTGTCTCGTGATTACTTTGTGGCTCTTTCTTAAGGCACCATGGGCATTTCTGCAGTTTGTGATTGTGATATTTTATGAGCATACTCACTTACTATTTTCGGCCAAAATTCAGATGTCCAACTGCTTTTGATTATGTCTAATGAATGACGTATCATTGCAAATTATTTTGATTATTCTGTTAATAGTGGAAGCAGTGAACTTGTGTTGAGCATAAACCTGTGCTCAGCACATGCTCAATTAAGAGTATTGCACAATATTTTGCCCAGATAATGGCTACAGATGCTTAAAGCGCGTATTTCTGTATGGTTTCTTTAGCATGTTTTAACCATATTCAATGAAATATTTACCTTTTTGTTGAAAGAGTAGGCTCTTGTATATAAGCAAATACGTTTCAAAAGCATCTGGCTCAGCTTACCACCAATAGTAGCGTTTTTATGCAGATAATCAGGCTAATCTCACTCATAGCTGGATGCAAAATCCAGAATGCTTATTCTGTCACACAGCGGCTCATGTATTGAATGTGTAAGAGACTGTGTCAATTTGTTCTTGAGTACGAATATTAGTCTGATGTGCTTATTATTTAAGTCTGGTGGTCTAACTTGCATCTAGGTAGTTAGCTTTGCCAAATTACCAATATAATCTTTAAATAAAATAATGATGGTAATAACTTAAATCTGGCCAGCAAATAAATTTAAGATCCCATGTGGTTTCTGCTGCTGTCCGTTCAAAGGCTTCGGTTATGTTGTTGGTGATTAATTTGTTTATTGTACTCCCATCGCTTGCTGAGTTCTCACTATTTTTGAAGGATTTTCCAGATTATTTAGACGTCGCAACAACTGTCGTTATTTCTGTCTGAGTTGGTAAAACTATTCACTGTGCATCGATATAGTGTTGATATTTTTTTCATATTCTGGTCCTTCAGGAATATCGGGTTCTGACGGAAAGCCTGAATACGGCTTAAGCCAGTGCTTTGGGGCGTGAGAATTGTTGCTCATTCCATTAGTTCTGATGAACAGACTCAATAAAACTGAGTAGTCTGCTGTTATCTAATATTGTAGATTCTCTCTATTTCTGAAGGATCGATTTTTTCCAGATTATTTAGAGGTCGCAACAGCTGTCGTTGTTTCTGTACTTCTCCCCATGCATCGATATAGTGTTGAAATTTGTTTCATGAATATTCTGGTTCTTTAGGAATATTGAATTTTGAGGGAAAGCAGAATACAGCATAAGCCAGTGATAGGGGGCGTGAGAATTGTTGCACTTTGCATAAGTTAACATGAACAGACTCAAGAAAACCGAGTCTGCTGTTTTCTAATATTGTAGATTCTCTCTATTTCTGAAGGATCCGTTTTTTCCAGATTATTTATTTTGTTCTGGATCCTTTTTATGTTGTGCAGTAAAATGTGTCCTTTCTAATTTCCAATCATTTCGCATTAGAAGAAATAGAGCTGGTTGCTTCGCTTTAATTGTCATCTTGATGTCATGTGACTGTTAGTATTCTGTGTTTTTCTCATGATACTGTGTGTCGGTCTGCAGTGTGAGATTGTTTCAAATCATGGTTATAATCATCACATATATTTTGTTATATCATAGCAATATATAACATACATTACTCAGTGTTGTTCTTGTTTAATTGCAACAGGAGAAACATGTAGACCTGTCATCATAAGCTGACTGCATTTAGGTAATGGTGTATATTTTCTTTTATTATATAACCTATATATAGACATCTTTTGATTGGCCAAGATACCTATCCACTCAGGTCCATAAAACTACATATCACATGGGCTGCTGGTTTATCCCATTCAATATTAGTTACTAAAAATAGACTTCATAGAAACTTTCCATTACAGGTGTGCTTTCAGCATGAAACTTGCATGATTTGTGAGTGATAGCAGCAGCACGAAATTCACAAGATTTTGTGTTTCATCATATACATGACATTCAGACTTTGCTGTTGAATATAGTAATTAGCAGAACTCTTAGATGAACAAATGAATTCTTCCTTCTGGATTGATGCGATAAACTTGGAATGGTCCATTGTATAATTCAAGGGGTCACAGAATTTAATTTTAAAAAAATGCAGGTTTTTCCCTTGAAGATTTTTTGTCTTAGCAAACAGTGTAGACCCTGATGAAATGCCACATTATGCGGCATTTAATCTGGAGCTTCTCTGTCTGCAGTTGTAATTACAAATAAAGTATTTATTTATAATTTCTCTTTTAACTGAATGAAATCCGTTAGTCATCATGTAAAAAAGAAATTCAAGAATGTCCAAGGCATAGTACATAGCCAAGATTTCGTTGTTGCTGTTGCTTATTTTAGAGAAATTCTATAATAAAACAATTGTTGACTATTGAGGCATTGGACATGATATGATATCGACCTGAGAATACCAATATTGACCTCGGCTCCGCCTCGGTCAATAGTGGTACTCTCAGGTCGATATCACATCATATTCAATGCCTCAATAGTCAATAATTGTATAGTATCGATCACGGAATCAATGGTTGTGTATTATTCTGGAAGTAGGGCTATGGACTTTACATGTGAATTCTCATCCAAATACTGGTACATTTCATCACTGTAGGCTGCCTGCTGAAAGAGTAAAATTGCATTTCAGCTAAAGCTGTTTTAGCTGTTGTCGAGCTTGGATAATGGTCAATATTGTCCACCACTTTCAATGTCAATGAAAATAAAATATTTAAATATGAAATGCTCAACTCAAGTTGAAACATGGTGTAAATCAATCGACGCGTTTACGTTTGAGCATAAAGTTCAATTCCAAGTTATATTGACATGGAATTATCATTACTAAGATTATGACAAGAGCCTACATAACATTTCGTCGTCTAGCAAGACTGTTGAATTGCATTAATTGAGCTATGCTGAGTGCAGACTGTGCTGTGGGCACTTCTGGATTACCAATAATATTTGTTCCGTGTGATATCATACTGACAAACGCTACAAGAGAGTCTAGAACAGCATCTTCTTGACAAACTTTTTTTCAAATGCTCCTTCAACTCTGTAAGCTACATCAAACATATGTCTTCTAACAATATCTGCTGCTTTAACTTGATAAATGCTTACATCATCTGAATCCTCTGCATTATCGTCAATTGGTTTTCTAACAGAATATCATATATACTTATTGAATGCAACATACATACCACAGCCTTTCAAGAGTTAGTAACTGTACTTTGTGTCTTGTTTTGTGCACTTGATATTTAATAAGCCAAGATGTTTAATTTTATAGAGAGGTCAAATCACACAACTTAAATACAGTGGCTATGTCCTCACTATTTCGTGAGTCATATATGCTCAAAACGAGTTCTGTCAATGCAATTCTTTGGCCAATGCTTTTCATATGAGAATCGTTCTAATTATTATCAGAGACTCGTGCTTAGTTGAACAATGATAATATACAATACAATCTTGCGTGATACTACCCTTCCTGTGCCACCAGATCACATGAGCTCAGTTTAGCTAGTAGGTGTGTGTCTCCCAGTAAGACAGCATACTTTCGAACATGATCATTCATGGAATTATCATCTACAGTACCTGGTTCATGAAGCTGCTCTAAAGGGTTATCATCTCTACAAAAGAAACGCAATAGTTGACTTTCTGTAAATGTTGTTTGGTTTCTTGTATACTTTGAACCTTTTTTCCCCAGCATGGGATCTCTTTTCAGCCCCCCCCCCCTTAACATAGTCTTGTTATATGGTAGTTTGCACTGGGTGAAAATGCAAGCATGGTTATGTTTATTGATAAGAGTTTCTTCCATATCTTTCTCCTGCTTATAACGTTGCTTTAGGTTGAGAGAAGTAAAGGCATTCTATTTTTCAAACTGTATAAAATTTTCAACAATTGTTGTAAACCAAAGAAGCACCCTTTTTAACAGCTGGAAACATCTCATCTTTGTCTTTGTGGCAAAGAAAAAATTTGCTCCTATCAGTCTGACAATGGCCTTGCCTCGAGGTTATAAAACTTGAGTTCATTCTCAGACTCAAAATAAAGCGCATTGACTGGCTACTTGCGGACACGTGTCCGCAAGTAGTCAATCATAGCGCTTTATTTTGATGAAGCTGATGATAAAGCTTCAGAAGCTAGTACTTTCACATCTGCGAATGAATTTCTACTTTTTAAGCTGGTCTTTATCGTTTTTTATCACATGAACTTGCGTCTGTGAGTGATATAACGCCATACAATAAAATCAATAAACCACTAGTGTTTTACAGATTAGGTGCAATAACGTTACTTAATGATGTCCGTTATAAAGGTGCGTAAAAAGATGGCAAAATCTTGATGTTTTCACGCCAAAAATGCAATTTTAAGTAAGTTTAATGTCATATGATAAAAATAATCTAAAAAATTCGTGCTCCCTTATTATTGCATTTATAACACTCGTTGCGAAAAAGTGATAAAATACTTGGCATGCCTCGCATTTTGTCTCTTTTTCTCAAAGCATTAAACAAATTCAATAAAACATGAGCACTCATGTAAGATTCTCTTAGAGTATCATGTCTTGTGTTAATAGACCATATACATGTATTATATGAGCCAGTGCATAAGATTTCCAACAATTTGGTATGTTCGACCAGCAAAGCCTCAGATCAGCCTGCGCATACGCTAGTCGCTTGAGTAATCTGTGATTGTTAAGCTACTGACTGAAAATTATTTGGAGTTTGTCAGCTTAAAAGTAGGCTGCACAGGCTCGTTTGAGTCTACACTTGTCAAAATGCCACATTGTTGGAAATCACATGTCACGGCTCTTATATCGTTGACAAAACCTTTTTATAATCATTTTACACCAAAACCTACTCCGGATCTAAAACTTGCAAAAGCAAAGTTATGATGTTTCCACTCAGGGTAATAGGATTTATCAGTTTGATGTCCATCTTGCATGCCATACTGGATTCCACCTTTCAGAAAGTTTCAAGAATGCATATAATTAATAAACACATACATCAATGTTATTCAGACAAATTTCTGTGTCAACACTCTGAATAAGAATTTTAGTAATGAATTTTTACTCATTTTCGAGGATGTCATGTTACATATCCCTTTAATTGTGTTCACATATTACATTACATAGTTAAATGTATCTTTTTCATTTTGTCTGTGAGGTATGACGGCCCTCAAAAGTCTTCCAGCCCATTCATTTAATGATCTTATTATTCCAATTCTTAGGGATTGTGTGAACGATCACCTTCAATTGAAAGGGCTGACTTCTTGGCTTCCCGTTCGTGATGTATTCTTGTGTATTTGTCACTTTCCCATGTGGTATCCAGGGTCAGGTGTGGTACTTGATTGTACACATTTATGATCTTTGCCTTCTTCCATACTTTGTACATGCTTGGAAAAACTTTATACGATATTAAAAAAGTAAGTGAATATGACTAAGAAATGACACAATCACATACTACAGACCAACCTGCGACACCTCAAAGAAGAGGTTAAACTAATAGCAGTCAGATGGCACCAAGAATACATAAATGCAAAGCAGCTAGCTCTCTCTCTCTTAAAACATTGATGCAGGGCTATTCTTAATAATGTCAGGGGCGTACCTACGTGTACGCAAATTACGCATGTGCGTACAACTTGATGCAGCAGGTATAGTTTTTTTTAGTTACAGTAAACCCCATCTTTTAAAAAGTGGTCACTCAAATATAGACAAAAACAATCCTAATGACAAATGGCAGTTTAATGAAGGTCAAAAGAATTATAGAATGCTCCCTTTGGAGCATTCTGCAATACTTTCGACCTGCATTAAGCGATAATCGGCATTGAAGACCAATTTTTGGTCTTCTTTTGGAGTGGCCGCTTAATACATTTGCATTTAATTTGATTTTTGAAAGAAAATTGCAGCTAAAAGTGTTTAGTTGCGTATCTTGAGGGCCAATTTTAGCCCTTTGAAATGCGCTAAAACCATTTTCTGACGTAGGGCTTCACCCCTTGCTCCATACAGGGAGAGTACCACCAGACCCCCTCAAAAGTGCGTACTCTATAAAGTGTCTCAAGGTCGAGCCTGACTGTTAATATACAGGTAGAAATCGGCCTTCAGTTCGTTATAACATACATGAAGAATACAAGGGAAATTAATCTTAGTTTTGCCATACAAGAGATTATGCAAGTGTTATAAAAAATAATCAACCTGCCCCGAGGTTATAAAACATATTATCATGCTCCACTCAGCTGAACATGAAAACTAAAATGTTGAGAAATATATACTTCTGCTTTCAAACTATTAGATGATGCATTTATCATGTTAATATAATTAAGAAATAGATCAGCTCCAGCAGTGAATTGTTGAGTAATAATTCACTGTTTGGAGGTCAGTTGTAAAGAAGATCAAATCACGAGCGCGCAGCGCGAGTGATTTATCTTCGCACAACTGACCGACAAACAGTGAATTATTACTCAACAATTCACGCAATGGAGCTGATCTATTTCGATTCTAACACACAATAAACGACGAAAACACATTCGAAGTCTTCAGCTTCTTCCAACTTTCCGCCATTGCACTGAAGAACTCCCGCCAATATTTAGACTACGTTGCATACGTTTACATGTAATTGTAACGTCTTTCAAGCGTAAAAGCGACGTTACACCGTCTTATGCCATGAATGACGTCATTTTCCAGTGACGTCAGCTATAACACAC
This sequence comes from Loripinus fragilis, assembly GCA_964019695.1. NCBI lineage: Eukaryota > Metazoa > Mollusca > Bivalvia > Lucinida > Lucinidae > Loripinus > Loripinus fragilis. Next base: position 19,367,922 of record OZ026525.1, read on the forward strand.
TTTTGCAGTGAATTATTGTCCGATATATCACAGATTGTTACGGTTGGCTCTATAGGCGAGGTGTGTAAGAATGATAAATTAAACATTTATGAGCATGATAAATTACGTAAATCAAGCATAGATTTTTATCACTTCGGGGTCTGATCATCTGAGCATGGCTGAGACTGCTCTGTGGATGAAATAATTTCACTATTTCAGCTGCTTTGAGATTGATGTGTACTATTAGTACGGCGGAATTTGGTCGAATTTTAGGAGGACCTTGAACTTGATTTTAAACTGTTTTATCTTTGATGATTCTGGTAGTGCATACACTGTTCTTGAAAATCCATTTTGATACTAAGTCACATTGTTTACATGTAGTTCCATAATGTCTTCTGCAAGTTTGATAATGGTGTACATGTATATAGCACCATTCTTTCTGGAGTTATTGTCCTTTGTTTATGAGAAATCCACCATTTTTTATGGTGTCCAGTCCAGACCCTGTCACGCTAAAACGATTTAGCCAACTTATGCCGACGTGTGAAAAATAATCCAGTACGCTGGGATACGCTGACATCGAATTAAAAAGTCATAACTTATTCCTGGGGCAACATAGCTTATACTTGTATTAGCGTATAATAACGTATGCCCAGCGTATCACTAGCGTTCTTGACTTATTATAACAATTGCACAATGATCGTCTAACTTATGCTGAATTTTACATGTAACGTAAGTTAACGTATGCATAACTAACATGAGGCGTAATGTATAAAAAATGTACAGAATTTTGGGACCCCTTTGCCGTATGACAACGTACACCACCGTACTCTATCTCCTTCTCTAACTTATTTAGCGTACACCACAGTGCTTTCTGAATTATACGTCCGCATACGTTGGTGCTTACGTACCTTTACGTATGCATAATTTACCTGTTTCGTACATCTAACGTATGCTTAACGTATAAGCAATACGTCGCCATACGCTGAAAGTTTTTATGCATGCACAAAATCTTGAAACTCTTCGTCGAATGAAAATGTCAGTATAGCAACGTAATATAGCGTCTTCGTAACGTGTTTAAAACTTACCGTTAACTTATTCAGCGTACACCAACGTACTTGCTGAATTTCTCATACGTCCGCATATGTTGGTGCTATAAAAGTAACAGTAATTGTGATCACAGCTTTACATAGAGGATCTTACATGAGTGCTCATGTTTTATTGAATTTATTAAACGAGTTGGGGAAAAGAGATAAAATGCGAGGCTTGCCGAGCATTTTATCTCTTTTTCGCAACGAGTTTAATAAATTCAATAATACCAGAGCATGAATGTTAGATTCTATTTATCATATGGCATTAAGATCACTTTGAAGTTTCATTTCTGGCGTAAAAACGTCATAATGTTGTTGGGTGCGCAACGTTGTTATAGACGTCATAACGTTTCCCGAAAATCGATAAACCACTAGTGCTTTACAGAGTTGATTGCATCGCGTTATTTCACTCCCAGACGCGACGTCATATGATAAAATGTTTAATACCATGATGTCGTTTTTGAGTTGGATTATGGTCTATTTGGCCTTATGCCATCATGAGTTATTGCCCTTTGTTGATGAAAAATTACAATTTCCATGATGTATGTCTCTTAATCGAGTAATTTTGATTAGAACTGTATCAAACTTATTGACAATATTAAGTACCAAAATACATGTATACCATAATATTCCTTCAGGAGTTATTTACCCATTGTTCATCCTCCGCAGCGAAGCAGAAGGGGGCTATAGGAATGTCCTTCGTCTGTCAGTCCATCAGTCAGCCTGTCATTCCGTCCGTAACACTCTCGTGTTTGCTTTCAAATGTTCCTCTTAGTAAGGCGATGTGCAAAGCCCCATGACTTATCTCCCTAGAATTAAGGACAAGGTCACAGGTCAAGGTGATAGGATTTACCATTCATTATGTGCCTGCTCCATGCCTCCTGAATTCTTTCAACTGTTTTCATTAAACTTTACCCAAATGTTCTTCTCAGTGAGATGATGTGCAGAACTATTGACTAACCTAAGCAGACTCAAGGTCAAGGTCCCACTTTAAGGTCACGGAATTAACTTTTTTATTCTATGTCTGCTCAATATCTCCTCAATCATTTGTTAGATTTTCATAAAACATCACTCAAATGTTCCTCTCAGTGAGTTGGTGTGCAGAACCCATGACTCAGCTACATAGACTCAAGGTCACAGTTCATATATAGGGTATATTCCATATCCCGTCTCGCTGAGATTAACATTTGACCACATTTCAATTAAACGCTTTCAAAGTATTCTGGGTTTTATCCTTAAATTTCGTGTCCGCTCCATATCTCCTGAACACTATGAAAGCTTTTAATTAAAATTTGGTCAAATGTTAATCTCAGTAAGACGGTGCGCAGAGATCATAATCAGTTACTCAGACTCAAGGTCAATGTCACACTATAAGGTCATGTGATATACCCTTGAAATTGGTGTTTGTTCCATATCTCCTGAACATTTGGAATGATTGTCATTACACTTCAATTAAATGTTCATCTTAGTGAGACGGTGTGCGAACCTATTGCTCAGCTACCTAAACTCAAGGACAAGGTCACACTTCAAGGTAATGGGATTTACCCTTAAATTGCCTGTCGGCTCCATATCTATTGAACCCTTTAAACTTCACCCACATGTTTCTCCTAGTGAGACGGTGTACAGCATTTATAGCTAAGCTGCTCAGACACATGGTCAATGATTTACCCTTGAATTCCATGTCGCCTCTATATCCCTGAGCCCTTCGAACGATTTTCGCTAAACTTCACTCAAACGTACCTTTCAGTGAGACGATGTGCAGAACCCATGATTTGGCTAAGCAGACTCAAAATCAAGGTCACAGTTTAAGGACATGGGATTTAACCACTTTCATTTATTCAAAGAAATGAGCATGTAGAAATTATCAACTTTTCATGTAATTTGTCATGCACCTGGATTACAATAATAGACTGTCTATTTTATGCTTCTGACAGCTATTCTTGAGATGTTTCATGGGAGTATATTGATAAACTGCTAGTTGCGTGGTTGTAAGGCATCTATGGCATTGGAATAAATGTTAATACATGTAATGTAGTATTGTACTAGCAGTGCACAGTGTGTCAGACTTGTTCACCAGGGTTTACTTGTTAGATCTCTTTTGCTCCGGTTGTCAGTTTTATTTACTGTTGAGCCCTTATCTTTGTTTTTCTCCTTTTTATATCTTGATTTATATGTTCTAGGAGATGATTCATTGATAAGTTAGGGGTCTTTCATGCAAACCAATTATCTATGTGTATTGATCCACATCTGAATTAAGGATGAGCTTGGCACCGTGAAACCGGTTAAAGCCCTCCAGTAATATATTTTACTGACCGTTCCAAGGCGGTACTTCTTTTGCAGATATTTTATGTTACTTCTGTCTTTTGTTTGCTATCATGCCTTTACGCACGTCTGTTAATTTGTGCCGTGTGGTCACCTATTGGGAAAGGACATGCCTCTTGGCTCTCCTTTGTGGTGTCTAAATGTGAGTTTGTCACTTTCTCATTGGTATCCTGGGTCAGGTGTGTTACTTGATTGTATCGATTCCTGATCTTTGCACCCTTACTTAATTTGAAGGAGTTGCTACGCTGGGGCTGGTGTAAGTCTTCTTGTGGCTCTTCTGATGTACAAGCAGCCAGTCATTGCGCTTTATTTTGAGTCTGAGAATGAACTCAAAAATAGTAAGTGAGTATGATCAGGAAATACCACAAGTTTTATAACCTCGAGGCCTGGATAGCAAAGGTTACATTTTTGATGTTCATTCCACTTATTCCAAACTATCTAAATGTTAAGATGTATTATTGCATTTATAAACGCTAGCCAAGCAGAATGTGTCTGTTTTCTTTGTCACTTGGTTTTATATAGATGGCAGCAGGGGTGAGTGCAAGCTTTCCAAGGATGAATATCTTTCCCCCAGCCTGCATAACACAAATTAAATGTTCGATGCCCATTACACTTATAACAAACTATCTGATGTGAGGAATTATTAATTGTAAAATTACGTAATTCAAGTCAAATTGAGCTCTTTTCATTGTCACACGGTTGCAAAGGTGGGGGTAGCTGTCCAGGACAGACTATCTTGCCCCTACCTGTATAACAAAAGTTAATATTTTGATGCTTATTACACTTATTTCAAACTATCTAAATATGAAGATATACCAATCATAAACATAATTCAAGTCAAATTGAACTTTTTTTTCTTTGTCGCACGGTTGGGGGAAGCTGTCCAGCGAATGGTGCGTCGCAACCAGCACATTGTGGCTGCACTTCACCTTGCAGTAAGTATGAATGAGTGACTGTTGTATGACCTAAAACCAATACAACACCATAGCTAAACGACTTCTTCTTTTCTATAGTTTCGAACAACTGATTGATTTTTACCAATAGTTGGTTTATGTCAAGAAGTAAGTTTCCAATGCTGTTATTCGATGAAGTTTGTCATTCTTCCAAGTTATATTTTTTGATAGATGGCTTAAAATTAGAAAATGGAATCTTAAAAGAAGTTGGTTCTGATGAAAGCGATGTTTTCGCTTGCTGGTCTATCATCTCATTCCCTAGAATGCCTATATGTCTCAATTCTGAAGGTAAATGTATACCATTTCTTTATTAACCCTAAGCTAAAATTTGTTAAGACCACAAATTTTCGACATTTTTCCTAATTTTGAAAAAAATAAGGTATGATATTTTATGAGGATCGACTGTCAGCAGGCGATTCTCATGAAATATCATGCTTTATTTGTTATTTTTGAAAAAGTGGCAGATTGTGAAATTGTCGTCTGCTGCAAAAAATGTAGGTGGCGCTTTAAGGTGTAATCAATAAGTTTCAGATGCAAAGATGTAGGCCATGCGTGCCTTGATCCCAAGATTATTTGGATTTTTCTAGTCAGCTGATATTCAGACAAAACGACTGAAGAAATCTAATTTTTAAACATGAAATGACATAAGGCAACACAATGAGAGTGCGCAAAGCAAAGGCAGACCAGCTTGTGGATCTTCCCATTCTGATCAATGTATTCGCCGTGGTGTCAGAAAGAGCGCTAGCGTTCTTTATGCGGACAGCAAATACTCTGTTCAGACTGAGATGACTCATAGGCTGATCTGCGTTTCCTCGTGCGTAGTTTTCTAATGTTTGGCTTATTTATGGTTTAGCCATGGGAAGGAAAAGAATTATACAAACATGCACCAAAACAACAATTTTATTACCAGACAAGCATCTAGTCAACAAATCATCATACAATATCAGTGCCAATACGCCCTCTTGCAGAAGCACTTTAAAACTATCCAACATTTTATTTAAAAGAAAAAATTCTGAGTATCTGTAATATGGTTTGTACAATAACATACGTAAGCAAGTAAGTGTGTAAGTAAGTCACGATTCTACGAAAGCCCGGTAGTGCCATTTCATATTTCTAACTTCTAACTTCTAACATCTATGTTAAAAATAATAAATGGCCCTACCAGACTAATGCAACAATCCTTGTCGGGTCATTTATTATTTTTAACATAGATGTTAGAAGTTAGAAGTTAAAAATATGAAATGGCACTTCCAGGCTTTCGTACGATTGTATTAAATTAGGGTAACCCAATCGCTTGAGACCCTGCAATATTAGAAGTTTACATAAGGACCTTTCACGTGAGAAAACCTGTCTACGGGCTTTTCCACTGAGAAAAAAACATAAACTAACCTGTTCAGCTTTAAAAACTGGCCAGAATTTTGTTTTATTTTATAAAACAAGTTTAAAAATTATACTTTCCAATAAGCGAATAACAAATGCGCTGATCAGACTGTGCAGAAGCGCAGTCTGGTCTGCGTCTTTGTTGTTCACATGCAATAAAAGAAAGAAAGACGGAAAAGATCAGGAAACGATACAATCATGTACCACACCTGACCCAGGATACCATATGTGAAAGTAACAAATATACAATAAACATCACCAACAAGAGCCGGAAGGTCAGTCTTTTCCCAGCAGGGGTGACCAAAAGGCAGCAATGAACAGACGCGAAAGCATGAGAAACACAAGACACAAAAAACACAAATGATCCATAAAAGATGTACCACCTTGGAACGGTCAGTAAAAATATTTTACTGGAGGGCTTAAACCGGTTTCACGGCGCTAACCTCAGGTTTTCTCACGACGAAGCCTAATAACGATAATGGTACACACACACACACACACACACACACACACACACACACACACACACACACACACACACACACACACACACACACACTGTGAATAAATGTACTTTAACAATAATACAACAACAATAGCCTGAACACTTTATATACTGAAGGACTTTAAAAACGCACCACCTGCTTAAATGCTAATTTATGTCGAAAATTGGATATTTTCATTATGTGAAAAATATACTTGACAAGTTCCGTCATTTAGCTTGCATTCAATAAGAAAATCGAAACGCTGTGGCTTATGTTTGCCGTGACGTCGCGCTAATTCTGAGACAACTCAAATTCAAAAAGTCACAGAGTCCCCATACCTTCCATTATGAACGAAAAAAAGTTTTCGAACTGATGTTTGCTCTTAAAAGCCAAAGGAAAGGCAAAATCAAATCACGAAGTTTTAGGCCCCTGGCAACGTTCATTACGTTTACATGACATCATTGATTTTTAACGAGTTGGCCGTTTATATCCCAAGTATCAGGAATAATCAAAATCTTTTTAATACCAACAGATACTCCACAATCAGTTGCATAAAAGACAAAAGTATCGCGACATACGCGGACGTCACCCGTCTGTTATTGATGTTTGAAAATATAAGACTGACGTTAGCAAAGAAACGCTGCGAGTGGGAGTGTAATAAAACGATAATTTCTGAAAACGGTTGTGTTTTTCTATTTGTTAAGACATCTGGCTACCCTCTAAAGGTGTTTGTTTTCAAATTGAATCAAATTCACAGTTGTCAGACGACAATTGTTGAAAAACACTTACGTCGATATTACGTCAGAATGAACAGCATGAGCAAATCGAAATAATGGCAAATCATGGTCCATTTTGCAAGAGGATAAAAAATGATAAAGAAAGCATCCTCAAATTAATCATGTGGAAGAGACAGAGAACGTAAAATGATGCGTTTTTAAAGTCCCTCAGTATATTTGCCTTGTGCAGCTAGGTACATTGGGCACAGCTAACTTCGGTATCAGTATTTTCCTTCTTAGTAATTTCAAATGAGCCAGTGCATGAGATTTCAAACAATGTAGTATGTGCAACCAGCAAAGCCTCAGATCAGCCTGCGCATACGCGCAGTCTGATCAGAGCCTTTGCTAGTCACTTGATTATTCTATGAGTGTTAAGCTACTGACTGAACACCATTTGGAGTTTCTAACATACAAAGGAGACTGCAGAGGCTCGTCCGAGTCTACACTTGTCAAAATACCAGACTGTTGGAAATCACATGTCGCGGCTCAATTATGATCTTGGCATCCCTCATGTTTATTTTTTTGCCTAGCTACATGTATTAAGAGGTTGTATATAAAACATACGCTAGAAAGAATCGATAACTATAAATAATGTAAAATAGTCGGGCTTGTATCGATTCCTGATCTTTGCACGCTTACTTACTTATTATACCCGCTGCGAAAATATATTCCTCAACTCGTTTAATTAATTCAATAAAATATTAACACTCGTGTAAGATCCTCTATATACATGTATTCCATTACAGTAAAGCGGTGTTAACTATAAGAGGACTTTTTTTGTTACTGTAAAGGCGGCACCTCATGAATGCGTAATAAGGACTGGTCTACCTTAGACATCCATTAAAGCTGAAAACGAGGCGTGTTTTTTTTCAAAAGTTACTCTATCAGCTTGCGCCATTAACTCAATATAGACGCAAAACACATTATTTAGTCCTTAAACCACCAGCAAAATAACTACATCTGAAAATGTCTATTTAACTTAAGCGTAGAGGCAAACATTGTGGACCCAGATCAGTCTGATCTGGGTCCACACTGTGTGTCTACGGTTAGGATTTTCATGAAATGCACGCGCGTATGCGCGGCCAAAACAGCTGATTAATTCTTCGCCAAATTACAAATAGAACCTGATTTCCCTTGTTTAGCAGATGAAACAGCCGAACCACACCCAGATATGAACATTACAGTTACCGCCTTTACAGAGAGCAAAAAGTTCTATTATACATGCATATATCTGACCTCAGATCATAAGCACTTTGCATGCTTTACACAACTGAGTATGAGATTTATCATGCTCATAATGTTAAAATGATGGCATTTTTACATTTATTAGCAGGATAAATATTTATTTGTATGATAAATATACCACCTAAGTATTTAAGCAGTCAATTATCTTATTTTCAGCTTTTAAAAGCATTAATTTTGAATTTCAAAATCAGCTAAGTAGAATAAAAAACCTTTTTATAACCTCAATGTCTGATCGCTCGAAGTCCATGTACCCGTTGAAATCAAACCAGAGGACCGTCCTCCTGAATTATGTCCATTGTGACTTTTTAAAATGGGTGGTTTATTACTTGTTACAAGAATCATATCGCTGAGATGGTTCAGTAAGCATGATACATATTTATGAATTAGAATCAAACATATAATTCTAAAATGTGTTTGTTCTTATCCGACCATGATTTTCTTTATGTCTAGAGCCATTACTATAAACTAACGCTCTGATACCAAAATGTAAATTTCTGGTACCGTGGACCTCTAGGAAGTCCGATTGTAGTGTATGCATAGACAATTTACTAATATATAATTGATGTAAGCATGGATCCACTGTATGCATGCAGATGTTCTTTTTAAATCTAAATACAAATACCACCCAACATCCCTATAAACAGAAATGGACCGTTCCAGTTGATAACGGTGGGAAATTCCCTTCGGCTAAAAATGGCTTAAAACAAAAATGAAAACAATATAAAACAAAGATTAAAGCATTTTGGGCGATATTTGATACAATAAACTTGGGAACATTTATAATATATAATATGCATATTTCCAGCAAGCATGTTAAACTAATGTTTAGGATTTTCTTCCTTTTTTCTAAGCTAACAGTACATAAACTGATATAATGCAATGTTCTTTGTCATTTCATCTGGGTCCGTAGCATCTCTCCGGGTGATCAATACAAAAACGAGAGCGACCCCAGTTGGTCTTTTTGCCAAAGCATCGACATACATATCGGAGATAAGTCGGGCACTCCAGATTCGAATACACACAAACTCCCTCTGCTTTCCCTTTAGCCTTACACCTGCAAAATACATTTTATGTGAAAGTTTAATAAAACTCAAACATACTAATTCTGAGTTTTAAAATTATTTGACAAATCAAATTGAATTAGGGACCCACAATTTCAGAGAATAGGGTCTATTTGTGAAAAACTTTAATGAATGTCTATAAAATAACTTATACCCTATCCACACAGACCAAATGGGAGCACAGTGGCTCAGTGGTAGAGTGCTTGACTCGAGTCTGAAGGGCCGCGGGTTGGAGCCTCACCGGCGTCACTGCGTTGTGGTCCTTGAGCAAGGCACATTTATCCTAGCTTAGTACTGGTTCAACCCAGGAAGACCCGTCCCTATACAACTGAAAGATTGTTGATGGGACGTAAAGAATCAAATCAAACAAACAAACAAAACACAGACCAAATATCCACATATTGATAAGGATTGACACATTTTAGGATTCTTAGCTGAAACGTAATCAGTTCATGAAGTTCTTACATTTAACTGAATCGTATAGTCTGTAGACAGTTCCTCCAATTCTTAAGTCAATCGTGAATTCGTAACCAAAGATTTGAACTGTTTAAACATTTGGCCATGAACTCTTGATTCTAAAGAGTCGTAGTTCATTCTTAACAAAATTAATACACCTTAACTGAATTGTAATCGATTCAGATGCGTTCGTAGACTCTTAATTCGTGGAAAATTGGGTGAATAAAGAAAATAATACAATTTTAAACCCTCTTGGCCATTTAACTGTACGGCAGGACTGTACTTTCCTTTTGACCTTTCTCCTAATAATTGGGCTCTTACTATGTAGCATCAAATTTGAACACCCAAAATGCAATCAAAATATCTTTTGACAGTAATTATATAAAATTATATAATTTGTGCAACCTACGAGTGCACATACACCAAAGTCAATCAAGTGATTCATTGTTGATACACTCAATAGCTTCAATTCTTAAAGTATTTTCACAATGCACCGTATATATGACTTTATAGATTCCCACCATAGTTTTCTTTGCTGCTCTCCTTATTATCCCATAATTCGAAATAGAGTTTTGATAAGCAAATTTGATTTGCTAAAAAATATGATCAACTTTTTTAGAAGTTAAAACTTGATACAAAACATCTGCAAAAACAAGCCATATTTTTACTCACTATAATGAGATATGTCGTGCATACAGGAGCAGAAATAAATCATACCTCAAATAAAGCACAAGTTTATTACAAACACTCAAACAAGTATAGGGTATGTAAATAATTATGACAAAAATCACTATCTATAAAAATTTTGGAAAGCAGCTGTACACTCCAATACTATCTTACCTTTTGTCGCATAATTTTAATCGACAATCTGGTATTGACCTGTAACAGTCGCCCTGTGGTCTCCATATTATTGGCTTTGACGTTTTATATGATTCTATAGTATATGATGACACCAGAACAATTACCATGGCAGCAGTAAAAAACAACAGAGCCATTGAGGAAGAACTAGACATCTTCATTGTTTACTGCTGACTTAGCTGCAATATACAGTAAAATATATATGAGCCGTGATATGTGATTTCCAACAATGAGGCGTTTTGACAGGTGTAGACTCAGACGAGCCTGTGCAGCCCCCTTTTAAGTTTGTAAATCCAAATGATGTTCAGTTAGTAGCTTTACACTCATAGAATATTCAAGAGACTAGCAAAGGCTCTGATCAGACTGCGCGTATGCGCAGGCTGGTCTGAGCCTTTGCTGGTCGCACAAACCACATTATTGGAAATCTCATGCACTGGCTCATATATATATCCTTTATTTAAATTTTAATGACTAGAAGTTTTATTTCAAGTTATCAATTGTTCGAATTATAAGAAGGTAAACGTAAAAAATATATGACACCAAAATGAGTATTATTCATTTTTGTCCCAATTAAACATATGTTTTGGGGGCGTAATAAACGTATCATTGAGACGTTTACTTCACGCACCAAAAAGTATATTTTATAAGCGGTTATTTAAGTAGTGCATCTATAGGCACTTTTCTCTGAATTCATTTTGTCTTATTACAGTAATATAACTTGATTTATTGTTGACCTTTGATGATGCATTTCATTAATTAGGAATCCTCCGTGCGAGCCAAACAATATTTGTTTTTAGCAAAAACACAAATGTTGTCCGTAATAAGGAGATGGCTTTGGTGATGCTTATTTAAGAAATGAAATCAATTTTTGGAATGTTCATGGAATCATGAATACTTCGGGCCTTTTGCAAAGTAAAGGCTTCACGTTAATTTTGCAAGAGACCCAAAGTATTCATTAATCAATGAAATCTCCAGATATTGCATGTATTGCTTATATATACATTTTATTATAAATAACTAATATATGGAAAGTCTTTTTAATTTTGGAGATAAAACAATTTTGTATTTAACATTTAATCGTATTAACGGTTTTGTTGGAATGCAGAACGGAAAAGCGGAACAGCCAGTGTGACCACGGACAGCCAGCTTGTTTTGCACGTGCAACTCAGGTGTGGCTCGTTGTCAATCACAACACCAGTGTCACATCTGAAGAATGGATTCGAATTTTAAAGCGAATTGCACGGGCAAGTGAGCTTGGCAGCTGCCAATCAAGCAATGGCGTTCATGAGGCTATGAAAGGTTGCAAAAAATCTAAAGATTCATTAAAGGCTTGCTTCAAAAATGTAAATATTAAAGCTGCATAGTCTGTAACTTTTGATCTTCTAATTTTAAAAATAATGTTTTTATTTTTCAAGAACACAGTAAAAATACTCAAATTCAGGTAAACATTTTACCATTTTCGTAAATCTTAACAAGTTATCACTATCAAAACAAATGCATTTATGTTAAAATTCAACGGTCTATAATTATTGGAGGGACGCAAATAATTACCAACAAGAGAAAAATACACCTATTTGATAAGATAATTCACTTTTCCATGCAGTTGTCAGCTGTACTGAACATTTTTATTGTGAAAACATAGCTTAATTCTACTTTTACAAATGATTTAAAAAGAAAATAAAATTTTTCGAAAAATGTTACAGAGTATGCAGCTTTAAAGGATTGCTTCTTGTTTTGCTCCATTGGCTGTCTGTGTTCACACTGGCTATTCCGCTTTTCCGTTTTACACTCAAACAAATCCATTAATACGATTAAATATTCAATACAAAACTGTTTTCCCTAACATAAACATATTTTTAATATTATAGATATTTATAATAAAATTCTAATATAAGTAATAAATTCCATTTTTGAAATTTTCATGGAATCATGAATACTTCAGGTCTCTTGCACTTACTTTGCAAGATACCAGAAGTATTCATGACTACATGAACATTCAAAAAATTGAATTCATCACTAACTAAATTGCCGTTTTGGGGCTGTCAGTTTGTCTGTATTTATTAATCGCGATGCCGTGTGTTGGTACATGCATGGCTGTGATCTTTGAGTATTACCCAGTCATACTCAATTGTTTTTTTAGGTTGGGGATATGGATTGTTTGCCCGGTTTATTTTTCGAAAATTTCTAACACAATATTTATCCAGCATAAAGTACAGGGTACGTGTACATATTTATCAAAATTGATAGTATCGTTACTGTTAGTGTTCTGTGCTCCTGGGTTGGTTTGCAGTGTGTGATTGTTGTATTTCCTGGCCATACTCTTTTATTTATACATAAAATGCAACTTTTGATCCTCAAAAATATCTGTCTTCAAGTAAAATATGTTTGATGTTCTAAATTAGCAAAAGAACAAACAAAAAATAACAGTAATGTTTTCAAAATGTCATTCTGAGAGATATATCGTCAGATATATGGTTGAAAATAATATCTTTCGGCGACGCGTGTATTATAATGGTGATAAAAATATTCAAATTAATCATTTAGAAGCTGCTTTATGTGCGTCAGATAACTTTACTAAATTTTACTTCTTGCCAACGTCCCAATTCAACACCCTTCGTTATAGTGTTTCAACAATAGTTTGCACCACCTATGGTTCAGCAGACCAGAAAACGGCACTCAAGCAGGGTTAACTATAATACAGAAGATTTGCATAATCATGCGCATCCAATTTTTAACCCTTAATGCTTAAAATAATCTAAAAACAGATCATTCAGAAATAGAGAGAACCTACTTTATAAGAAAACAGCAGACTCAGTTTTATTGAGTTTGTTCATGCGGACTAATGGAAAGTGCAAACCCTTCATTCTGGATACTTGCAAATGGGTATTTTTCATAAGGGTCGGTATTGTTCGCAATGACACAATATTTCATGACAGAAAATGCATCATAAATTAGAAAAGCCTACCTGATATCTCTGAGTATAAAATATGGACAATTTCATAACAATTCAAATCCACATGCCTGGAGAAGAACTACATAATAATAAGAAAGGTTAATGCATCAAAATGTATGGCGAAATATATCAATACAAAATGCTAAAACAACACTCTGCTACATGTACTCACACAATGGCTGTTCTCGACGTCGTCAACTAAAGTTGTGGACTTGCTTGACTTTACTGATTTCTATATACGTAAATATCAACCTACATTTTATTGAAGACAGTTCATGATAGAACCAACAGAACGATCCGTTTGACTAGCGCAAGCTAGGATCAGCATGAGCTTCAATCCTGTCAGACCAGCATCTAATCTGCACTCAATGCGCAGCTTAAGATTCGTGGTTTGTTCATGTTGACAGCTAAGACTCTGACCAGACTGGGTATTTGCCCAGTGTGTGCTGTATCTTCGCTGGACGTATTGCCATTTTGTTTGGTTGTGTCATGCCGTGGCTCATTTTTTATGTTCTCACGTGGACCTGGAGAAATTCAATCCATAGTTTGAGGGATCAAATGGAGTGACTTAAAGCAGAGCAATTTACATCTAGATGTCTGGTAATGCGAGAACTTGAAATGGGAGGATCGCATCTAAAACAAAGAAACCTTAATTAATTGCATACACCGTGATTCATAAGTCACTTATTGTTTGCTAAAACAAAGGTTTGGTTTTAATTAGAAACTGCATTAGTGATGTGAAAAAAGAGCGCACAGAATAATTATTTCTAAAATAAGAATAAGCAACCATAGATAAGCAATATTGAAATAACAATAGTAGGTTTTCAAAGACCCCACAAAATGAAAGAATTTGCTTGTATTGTAAGGTTGACAATGTTTCAGAGAAAGATGATAAGCAACATTTGAGTCGCGACATGTGATTTCCAACAATGTGACAGTTTGACTAGTGTAGACTAAGACGAGCCCGTGCAGTCTCCTTTATAAACATAGGAACTCCAAATGATGTGCAGTCAGAAGCTCAACAGTCATAGAATATTCAAGTGACAGACAAAGGCTCTGATCAGACTGCGCGTATGCGCAGGCTGATCTGAGGCTTTGCTGGTCGCACATACCACATTGTAGGAAATCACATGTCACGGCTCATTTTGTTATTACGATGCTTTAGATTTAGCAAAATCAGAATAGCTCTTTTTGACTACGTGAGGAAATCCTGTCCAATGATTGACACATTAAATTGTGAAAATACGTTTATCTACCTTTTCGACAATAGAAGAAAAGTAAGAAAGATGGCAAAGATCAGGAATCTATACAATCAAGCAACTACTACTGGCCCAGATACCAATGGGAAAATGACAACTTCAAAACTAGACTTCACAAACGAGAGAACCAAGAGGTCGGCCCTTTCCGAGCAGGTCACAAGGCACCAATAAACAGACGCGCACGAAAGTTTAAAAAAAAAAAAAAAAAAAAAAAAAAAAAAAAAAAAACAAGACAAAAATAACATTTTTATTTGACCATTTCAATGGGCAATTCTCCATTTTCTATTGGTTGCTTATTTTAGTGGCCATTTTTGTTTCTATGACAACGGTAAAAGTTGAAAAAAAAATGCTAGACTTTTATATTTGGGTTAATCTTCTAAACAACCACTAAGAGTAGCTTGATGAAAGTAAGAAAGGATGCAAAGATCAGGAATCGATACAATCAATTTCCACACCTGACAAAATACACACAAGCAACTTTCAATTTTTGGCTCCAAAAGGGGGCCAAATTCGCCCTTTAATGCACGTAGCTCTTTAAATCAGTGCAATTTGCTTTGAACAGACATGCACTCTTTACGCCAGGGCGCTCGCCTGTAACCACCTGTTACATATATTACTATTACAAATTAAGAAAAATAATAAAATGGAGGTTTGAAGGGAACATCCCATACCTGATATCCATGTTTACATTGTATAGGAGGAAGGGAGCAGAAAAAAAACCAGGACACTCCACAGAAATCTGCTCTTACCATTCATGGGATTACCTTGTTTGGATTACTCCGAGTTATCATCTGACTAAATATCTGGACAGGAGCTTCAACAGGATGGGCCTGCAATTGGTTAAGCTTACATAACACCAACAGCTCTAGTGCTACCCTCCAATGGAGATTCTAAGCTAGATTAGGACATGGATGCACAGACTAGGTCTGGTTATGAGGCAAGCTCTGATGCAGGCAGTCGATCATCTGGCTCATCTGGAAAATATGTACCACCACAACCAAGGCAGGGCCATCCATATCCTGTCAAATTTAATGGCAGAAGAAAATTCATCTAGATCAGGTTCTTCAGAGGAGGACGTAAAAGCGAAGGCCACAACGGACACGACGTCAGCCTTTATGGATGCGAGACGAGAATTGTTTGGTTGGTTAGATGACTGCTTACGAGTTTAGCCTGGCAAGGTGGTCCTTCATGAAACGATCAGGATTGGAGTTTTTAATATTTCAGCAGATAGGATATTGGAATTTGAATACTCGTGTCGTTTTATTTGTTTTTTAGAGTATAATCATTATATTAGTAACTGGAATACTGTCAAAAAGCAACATTGGATATCTTATCTCGCAAAGGGGGGCTCTTTGTTCGCCTGTTATTGGTGTGTCCCTAGAAGCATATTTTATCTGAAATACATTTAATATGTAATTTTGTTTCTTTGTAATATGAGTTAGATTAAGCTCTGGATATATGCATTCAGAATTCATATTTCGCTTGTGGGTACCTGAGTGTACAGGAATTTCTTGTTGACTTATAATTGATTTATGTTTTCAGGTTTATCTTATAGGGTTAGGCTTAATAATTAATGTTAGTACAACCTGCAAGACACCTTTGCGTCCATGATATATATTTTTTCAAATTCAATCGTTGTGTATATTTAACTCATTTCATCGTCACCATTTTCAGAAGGGAATACTCGATATTATTTTTCTATCATTTGAGCCGAGCTATGAGATTTCCAACAATGTAGTATGTGCGACCAGCAAAGGCTCAGAACAGCCTGCGCATATGCACAGACTGATCAGAGCCTTTGCTAGCCGCTTGAAAATTTTATGACTGTTTAACTACTGACCGAACCTCATTTTGAGTTCCTTAGCTTAAAGGGAGGCTGCACATGCTCGTCTGAGTGTGCACATGTCAAAATGCCATATTGTTGGAAATTACGTGTCATGGCTCATTTTATATTGACATATGATGCCAGATAATGATGCTTCATGACGTCAGCTTGATGAACAGATATGACTGTCATGTTGTTTGTTCTCAGTTATTCCTTCCAAATTTCGTTTTATTTGCAGGTGTTCCTTCCAAATTTCGTTTTCTTTGCAGGTGTTCTTTAGGTTTTTCATTTGCCATTAGATTTTAGGTGTTTGTTCCTAATTTCAGTTTAGGTGATTCGTTCGTAATAAGATGGTAAACTGGATTTGCATTATCAGGAGATGCGCTCTTTTCCAGTATGGTCAATGGGAATTGGTCATATCTTCAAATGATATGATTGACTCATCTCCCAGGCCATATATTGGAGGGCAGACATGTTATTTCAGATTATCTTAATGTGATTTCCAACAATGTGGCATTTGGACAAGTGTAGTCTCAGACAAGCCTGTGCTGCCTCCTTTTAAGCTTAGAAACCCCAAATAGTGTCCAGTCAGTACCTTAACACTCATATAATATTAAAGCGACTAGCAAAGGCTCTGCTCAGACTGCGCGTTTGCGCAGGCTGATCTCGGGCTTTCCTGGTCACACATACCACAATGTTGGAAATCTCATGCACTGGCTGTTGTTTACAAGTATAGGTTGGAGCGTAAACAACACCTACAATTTAAATTTTTTGTTATTTGTTCATACATATGTCATTTCATAAAGGCTAACATTACTATATAGAACGTCGAGACGCCATTCAACTAGGAGGGGAAGTATGTGATAGGGTACATTAAAGTAACTTCCTTTCCCTATCCTTACCTTCCAAAGCCCCGTCCCTGTATTGTCGAATGTATATATAGTGAACACAGCTTATGTAGTGTGACGGTTCCTATGTAGTTGTAGGTGGTACGTTTGGTAGGTAACTGTCGGTAGTATGTATTTAAGAAATTAATTCAATTTTTGGAAGGTTCATAGAACCATGAATACTTAGAGTCTGTTGCAAAGTTTCATGTTAACGTTGCACGAGACCCGAAGTATTCATGATTCCATGAACCTTCTAAAATAGAATTTATTTCTTATATTTACATTTTATCATAAATAACTAAAAATAGAAACTATTTATAATTTAGGAGATAAAACAATTTTGAATTTAATATTTAATCGTATTAACGGTTTTGTTGGAGTGCAAAACGGAAAAGCGGATCAGCCAATGTGAATACGGACAGCCGATGGAGCAAAGAAGAAGCTTGTTTTGCACCTGCAACTCGGGTATAGCTCGCTGTCAATCACAAAACCAGTGTCACATCTGCACGCTTAGGGATGTCAGTTACAACGCAAGGTGGTTCTGGACGACAATTCGTTACGGGCCTATGACGACTGCTTACCTGTGCTGGACGACAGGTAACGGGTTTTAGAAGACATATTTAGGGTTTTGGACGACAGTGGAGAGGGGCAACACACACAGACGTCGTAGAAAATGATAATATAGTGTGTTTGGCTATTTTAAATAATTCCTGTCATATTAGTGTTTGTAAGTTTGACATTAGAAGTACAAACACCATAGATATTTGTAGTTAAATTGTAAAACTCTGGTCTGGAAAAGAAACTTCAGAAATGTGTAATTTGTGATTAATTACTTGCGTTCTCGTCATGAAATAAGCATAAATGGTCAGACAATAGATCTCACATGATTTGTCAGTCAACTGTAACATGTCCTTCTTAAAAGATAACTGAAAACCTCAAACATTTCATTTTTCTAATGTTACTGGTTAGAGACGACTGTGTAACAGGCAATAGACGACGTTATTTTTTCTGTAACAGATGTGAGACGACATTTTCTTCCTTTCACGAACACTCGAGTAGATTAAAATACTTCTCTGAAGCCTATCCAACTCCTGAAGAAGTAGTTCAGCATTGTGCGACCTCCCTTTGAATGTGCATACCAAGTTTATCAGAAGAATTTAAAGGTTAATTCCATATATGGGATTGGTGGCATTTTAGTCTTTTGGTTCTAGAGGATATTTAAAAGGTGTTTTACCTTATTTGAGCATGGCGGCATCTTGGTCACAAGACCAAGAAGTTGGTGAGTATGATCAGGAAATACAACAATTAAAGACTCCAGACCAACCCACTACATCATGAGGAAGAGCAACTGAACATTTACAGTAAAAAGATATCCGTAAGACAATAAAAGCAAAGCTACCAGCTCTCTCTTTCTCTTCAAGATGATTGCAAAACTAGGAAGGGCGCAAAATAATGCATACCAAAACAAAGACAAACACAGAACCCCCATAATGAGAAGTACATCAAACAATAGATCAACAACAAGAGAATCACCGCCTCAGAAAGGACAGCAGCCTTAGCAACGGGGGTGGGGGCTTAAATGCATTTTAAGATCATTCGAATAACTATCTTTTCTCCATCCTAAGGAGTCTCCATATGAAATTCGATTGACATTGTAGTTTCAAAGGAGATGTTTGAAAATGTTGACAAACAGGCAGACGAATGGAGGCTGGAGTCATTTGTATTCTATTAGCTCACCTCAGAGCCTTCAGCTTTGGTACGCTTAAACGTTCTTTTATTCAACCATGTATGATATGTGACTTACACTTTGTCAGACCTGGAGCTTATTTAGGGCAATTGCGTGTAATACTTCCCACATTAACATCTTTTTGATTGTTTGCATACAGTTTGCTTTATGTATGGACTGTCAATTTATGAAATAAAAAGGATATGTCACTACACTCAATTTTTCATAATCTCACATGGAAGTTTTCAGCTACAAATTTTCTGAAAAAATCCAAGTCCTCAATCTTAAGCTAATATATACTAGGCCAAAAAAGAAACGCCGCAAATAAACATGAAAAATATTGCGTGTCAAATGATAGTAACACAATTTCATCTGCTATCTATGTTTTGCGGGTTTTTCAGCCACACATTGTTGCCATTGTTTTATTTAGATCAGCCAACATAAACCATTGTTCTGGCTGAATTTTTATTTTCCAGTTTGTCACATGCACGTTCATCTTATTTAGATTTACACATGTACTAACAACTGAAATCTCTAGTCGAATATCCAGAGTGCTTGAAAACATTTTAAAACTTTAAGATTAAAGATTCCACATTGCTAATTTCACCATCAAGATGGACACATCTTGATTTCAAATAGGCGATAATAATGTTACAAGCTAACATGAGTTCATCTGCAATCGCCCGCCAATTTCGATACCATGCAAGGACGAGTGAACGTCTAAGGAAACGTTTCTGACAAAATAAAACAATGCCAGACCATGCGCATTCATGACGTCATCGTGTAATGACGCGACGTCAAGATCGATAAAACCGTAGGTGTACACTTCCCAATCATTTTCGTTCAGTGACAATGATAGCTGGGAAAACCCTAAGGACTCATAACCCAAGAATCATCACTTAAACTGTGATAAATCGTTCGCGAGAGATTGGTGAAAAAACCTCCATATACATTGTATGTTTTATATGCGGCGTTTCTTTTTTGGCCTAGTATATTTGTAATCGCCATCCAGCTTCCTTATTTTAATTTTAATTATTGCTCATGACCTCAAGCTTTCTAGAAAATGTGAAAATGTATTTGTTTTCCCAAGCCATGTCAAGATACTGCATGATATATTTTGGTTATTCCCCCATAAAAGGATTTCGATTTTTGGAGTAAATTATATATAAAAAATCTGACATAAAAAATCTTATTTATTGTTATTATTTCATGGACTATCATTTGACAGTTAAGAAAAAAGAAAAAAATGGGGTCACCAGACTAATTATATTGTGGGAGGGCGAAAGTTATCCCCACCCCCACAAATTTCGAGGATAATTCAATTTAAAAATTTAAGGAGTGTAATTTTTGTCATTTATATAATTCCATTTTTCTTGTATGAAGTAATTTTGCATTACAAGAGGAAAAAAAAAAAAAAGAAAATAAATTGTTATAAGTGCCCACCCTGGAATCGACCCTTGTCCTCTGGTTCCAAAGTCTGACACGCTAAGCACAAGGCCACGACGTCAAGTCGTGTGCGTCTCGAAATAACAGTACATAATCTGAGTATTGGCCATATTTGTATTCTCATACAGGGTAAATGACATTTCACCCTCGGTCAAAACAGAAGATTCTTTGGTGTAAGATATATTTAATAAATCCATCACTGTCGTCTCCACCTGCTACGCTGTAACAAAATATTTGCAGTCGTTACACATCTGTAACATGGAAAAATGACTGCAGTACAT
The DNA here is from genome assembly GCA_964019695.1 of Loripinus fragilis. Lineage (NCBI taxonomy): Eukaryota > Metazoa > Mollusca > Bivalvia > Lucinida > Lucinidae > Loripinus > Loripinus fragilis. The sequence continues at coordinate 19,388,902 of OZ026525.1, forward strand.
TCGTTTTGGTTTCAAAAAACAAGTTCGTCTAAAGTAAGCAGATTTATAAGAAAGTTCTTTCTTGGTCTATGTGATGGACAATGCAATGTTTAATCACATCAAGTCATAAAATGTTTAAAGAAAACGATGTGAAAGTACTAAATAAGGATATGAGGACATGTGTAGTAGTAAAATACAGTTTCAAGAATAATAATGTATCATATACGCGTTAACTGGATACATTTGTTTGTGGCCGTGTTCCTTGGCTGTACCAGTACTGGCCGGGTGGGTTTATGTTTTTTGTGGTTCTATGTCCAGGAACTCCCGAAGGCTCAACCGGCAGTGGTTCTGTTTTAAAGCGTCTCAGAAGACGGGGCAACGGCTTAAAGTCTCATCCAACAGACTGGGAGAAGCCGGGAATCGAACCTGCGACCCCTGGTTTACAAGACATAGGTTTATCCCCTACACCACGGTGGCTTCACAGGATACATTTGCCATGCTCTACATGATTGATTAAGTTTAGATAAGTGTCGCGGACAAATATACAAAGACAAAATAAGATGCTTGCGGTTTATTGTGTCTTAAGTCTCCCGAAAACGATACACATTCAATAGCACAAACCTATATTTAGAAATATTTCGTCTGGAACCCGTAACGTACTGTCGTCCAGAACCACCTTGCGTTGTAACAGACATCACTAAGCGTGATCTGGCGAATGAATTCGATGTTTGAAGCAAATTAGACGGGCAAGTAAGCTTGGCAGCTGTCAGCGAAATCTTGTGTCATGCTTGAGGCTATGGACGGTTGCAAAAATCTAAAGAGTCATATTAGAGATGTTCGGGATAAGCGGCATAAGCATACATATACGGATAGGTAAACGTTAAAGCGATTTCACCATAGTGGAAGTAGTACGGAGCTAATGAGGACGTTGAGCAGTGCAGTGTTTTTCATAAATCATATAATACATATAATATTGTCGATATCAAAACTTCTTACACGGAATACAGGGGAGCAAATCATCAATGTTGAGAGAGAGAGAGAGAGAGAATCCTTTTTAATATCTTATTTTGATTTGTATTTCCTTGCATATTGTGGTCTTCCTGGCGTCTAAAACTGTAGGTAGCGTGTTTGCTAAATACAATCTAGAATGCAAAGTTGTACATGTATATGTATGCTCGATACTTATCGCATACGAAGGTAGAAATAGTTGAGGTCAGCGTCCATGCATGCTCGATCTTAATAGGACAGTGATAAACCAGGTTCAAATGATGGTATGCACTTAAATGAGACAACGGCGAATATCCCATTCAAACACATGCATATATCCAAGTATTAATGGGCCCTTTGAGATTTGTACTGGCCCTTTGCAGGTGTTGATAAGCCTAAGAATCATTAGCACAAATAGCGTGAAATTTGGATAGCTTATATATAGGATCAAACATAAAGTCAGTATCATTAAAACAATAATTGGTTTTCTCTGGAATCGGATCGGGCCTTATGATAGAGCCGTGCATGGTACAGGCACTTGCGTAAAAAAGAAATATCAAAACTTGAGCATCTGTCTGCACACAAACCCTTAATATTTGTAAGGTGAAATTGAGTAAACACAGAGTTGGTTTGGTATTTGTGTTTCTTTTTGAAAATAATACAATCGTTCAGTCTAACTTGGACACTTTATAAGGTAACATTTAGGTCCTATCACAGCGCAAAAATGCATTTGTAAAACAAGACATTGGAAAATATCAGATGTTTAAACTTTACTTGACATATAGCTCATTGCTACAACATACTTTCTTCAAAAGTGCAGACTTGTTGAGTTATCTTTTCACAGACCATCCTTAATATATAAACCCCGGTCCCACAGAGCTTGCAACCTCTCTGCGACTGAAAAAATGACAATCGCAGAGAAGTTACACAGGACGTAGCAAAGTTTTACAAAGGTCGCAGCTAGGTCACCAATCATGTTAAGTCACCACCAGTATTTTGAGCTTGCACAAGGACGAGCTGCAATTGATTTCGATCGTTGTCTAGAAACCGCTTATCAGTCAAATCGCCGGACAGTCGCTAAACGGTCGCCAATCACTCTCAGACCAATTTCATGAATAATTTGGATCTTTAAGCTCTGGCTCCTGGTCTATGGCTAAATGGTGACCGGTTGCCCACAGTTTGCAGTGCCAGCTTAAACAAAAGCTATGTTGTCTTTCTGGCAAACATTCAAAGTTTTTGCAACATGGGACATAAAATGGTCAAAAATAGACAGTACCACCATAGCTGACGGTAAAAAAATATTACTGAATTTCAGACTCATGATTCTGATGATGAATGTCAGCTGTCTTATCAGAAATATCAGATGCTGAAAGTGTAAGGTCAGAGATAAAGGTCCGAATCACAACTGCAGCACTCTTATGCATTGTAAGCGATGTAACTGTATCTCTTGTGTTTTCATGATGGCAACTTAAAAAAAGAAATTGTGTTATTCTTTGCAATAATTTTAGTTTAAAAATGGTGGTAGAACCAACCAGTTACCAGTTAGTTGCTCACCAAACGCTGATGAGTCGCCAATTGGTCGACGATTTGTCGCTGGACATTATACTGAACTACATTAAGTCGCCGAGTGTTCGCCAACTTATTGTTAACCGACCGCGGAATTTTTGGCGACTGGCGGGGAACTGATCGGAGACTGTTTGGTGACTTATTGGCGACTAGTCAGCGATCATTTCAGTAGTAGAAATGGGGTTGCAATGGTCGCAAAGGCTGCAAACAAGCTTAGTCGCCGAGAAGTCGCGCGGCGGTCGCAAGCTCTGTGGGACAGAGGCTTTGGCCTTGGTCTTAGGTTATTTAAGGTCAAGATGGGATCACTAGGATCTGGAGTAAAATATTTTAAAGATCTTTTTAACATAGACGAGTGTGGCGGCCATGTTTGTATTGTGACCTGAACAATTTGAACACATTCAACTATCTTGAGGGGTCCCCATGTTAAATTTGGTTCACATTTTCCAGTACTTTCAGGGAAAATGTTTGAATAGGTCGACGGACGATAACCACAAGTCATAAATTTACTATTAGCTCACCCATGAGCGTTTGGCTCAGGTGCCTTCGGTTCAAGTGAGCTAAAACACAACTTGAAAATGAGTATACTGATTGCTGAAAACTAAGATTAAACTAGAAACAGTGTTTATGAAACACTTTGCCCCAAACCATTAGCTTGTCGATATGCATGATCTCACCACCATCCTTTTGACCAGTTAATCTACTCACCAATCTCTATCAGGTGATCAAATCCGAGGCTACTAGCTGTAATAGTTTTCGAGATATCTTTATTACAAATTTTAGATGTCCAAATTTGCAAATGGCTTTTACTCGAAAATTGCAAAGAGCAATAACAAAAAAACTTTTTATAACTTTTTTGAAATTTTGACCAAATAATTTGCTCATTATCTTCTATCAGCTATCAAATTTTGAAGTTTTAAGCGGTAAATGTTTTTGAGATATCAAGTTTTCTATGTCCTAATTTGCAAAGGGCAATAACTTTAAAAATGATTTTTTTGGTAATTTTCACCAGATATCGTCATTATCGTCTTTAAGCTGATCAAGTTTGAAGCTCCTAGCTGTGCTTAAGCCTAAAATAAAATTTCTGTTCTGTTCTGTTTTGTGATAATTTTTTAGAAATCTTGACTACAAAATTGCATTATAACCCTTTAAAAGGGGCATTACCCACAAAGGGAGATAATCCAAATTAAAAAAAAAATATGGGTCAGTTATTTTTTGATGAGGAATCCATTAATGAAATTTCAACAAACCTATCTTAAAATGTCTTAGGACGGACGTACAAGCCCAAAGCATTATGCCCCTTGTACTTTTCCAATGTTTGGGGCATAATAAATGAACACGTAAGTTTGTTTGGCTGGTTTGTCGATTTACGCCCCAGTCAACAGCTATGGCCATGTGAGACATCCGCTGCATATATTTGATAACTTTAGTCACTTATTTAAGCATAGAGACATACAAGCGGACGCTGATCTTCAAGCAGTCTGATCTAGACCAACACTGTTCGCCGACCGATCAAACTATAATATTACTTTGGCTTTATCAATGCGCATTTTGCATATAGTAGCGAAATTGACATTTTGTATTTAGTCGCTTTCCACCGAAAGAAGAAAACATTAACAGAAAGCAGAAATTTCAAAATATACATGTATGCAATAAAAATATGGAACGTGGCTTATAAGGGACAGGAATCAGGCGACTGTCTGCCGACTATCGGTCTATAACAATGATTATCTGCCGTCACTCGGCCGACTGTCACCCGATGTCAGCCCGGCGACTGTCGCCCCATGATCAGCTGACAGTCAGACAGGTTTGAGTGACTCATTTTAAAAATAGAAGTTGGCGGAGTGTCAGCCGACCGTCGACCGATAATCGGCCAATAGTCGACAGACGGTCGGTCGAGATCAAACCGTTTACCAAGTCCCAAAGACAGTCGGCCGATTGAAAAATTATCAAACTGGTCAGTTATAATTTTTGCCGCCGGCTGACCCTAAAAAGCAGCTAAAATCGAACACAAAATCAGCCGACTGTCGGCCGTGGGCGCAGAGAAGTTATTGCCCTCTGATTGCCTTAATATCAATGAATTTCGGGCGGTACACATAAATACTCATTCCATTGCACATGAATATTCATTAGAACAGGACTTATTGCCTAAATTTCATAATTTCGGCGGGGATCGGATTTGTTTGTTCAGTATGCCTTTATTTGCATAAAGAGGCGTTTTATTAGCATTTTAACTGTATGGGATAGATCATAAATCTAGAAGACACGCTGCACGCAGGGCAAAGTTGCTCAGTTTCTTCAGTGTAAGGCAGGGGATCGAAGGGCTGCTAGCTCGAGACCTACCGGAGTCGCTGTTTTATGTTTTACTTTATTCGTTTCTTAGTACTCATGTAAGATCTTCTATTATATTTGCTCCATTGTGTATGGGAGTTTTGTGTTAGGTATGTTGTACTTCTACTTCTACCACTACTTCTACTACTACTTCTATTCGTTTCTTAGTACTGTTCCAATATAGGAAGACAGAAAATCGTCCCCGCATGACTGAAAAACATCAACTGGAACGTAAAGCGTATACACAGACAAATTCAATACACACTGCATTAGTTGAGTGTTTATTACTTTTGCTTATCAAAGTATAGGATTAGCTTTGGACAGATATGATGCTTTCCAAATAGCGAATAACAAAGGCGCTGATCAGACTGCGCGGATGCGCAGGCTGGTCTGCGCCTGTGTTGTTCACAAACCCCCGAAGATAGGTTTTCTTGCGTCGTGCCCAATTATTTCATTAAATGTCATTACACAGGCTTCTTCCGCAACATTTCTACTGCCTATGTATCTGAATGTATAGGGTAAATATATAAAATCTATAGGGTTGAAATATAGGGCTAAATAGGGTAACATACATGTATAGGGTAACTATATATGGTTAACATATAGGGTTATATACGATAAATCACTGGACTAATTGGTTAACCGATTTTCGGATAACGCTTTTAACGTCACACGTACCTGTACATGTTTGGCAAAATCCTAACCATTCTCACACACACACACAAAAAGATTTCAAAATAATCTTAATGTCAGTGCTCGATAAGCCTCACATTTTATTACTTTTCCCCAACTCGTTTTATATATTTGATAAAACATGAGCACTCATGTAAGATCTTCTATTATATTTGCTCCATTGTGTATGGGAGTTTTGTGTTAGGTATGTTGTACTTCTACTTCTACCACTACTTCTACTACTACTTCTATTCGTTTCTTAGTACTGTTCAAATATAGGAAGACAGAAAATCGTCCCCGCATGACTGAAAAACATCAACTGGAACGTAAAGCGTATACACAGACAAATTCAATACACACTGCATTAGTTGAGTGTTAATCACTTTTGCTTATCAAAGTATAGTATTAGCTTTGGACAGGTCAAAATTCTACTGCAACCTATCATTAATACACAAATTCACCTATCGCGTACATGTTTCAATACGGTGTTGTTATACCTTTCCTTTTACGTATACTTATTCGTATGCGGCGAACCCGGACAACTCTAATAGCACAGGGGGTTAACTCAGTCACAGTGCGGGGTGATTCTTTATGACAGTTGTCAATGATGCTTTATGAAAAGGGTTACAGGTTCTTTACTGTGGGTCAATGATTCTTTACAAGTTTCTATGCTCATGCCAAACGCGGGGTGAAAATGGTAATATTCGACAGTTTTAGAGTCAAATTTTGTTAATAGACATATAAGCAGCATGTTTCATGATAGTCTATGCATTTATCATACAGTTTAGCTGTCCAACAATTCACCAGTTACACTAGAGATGCTAAGTTGCAACAAATGCCATATGTGTATATTTCATGGTTTTATCGAGCCAAAAACGCTTGGAAACGAACTATTATATTATAAATTTGGTATCTGAAGCTTAAATTCTTCCTTTGATATACGTTTTAGCCAATTTCAACATTTTTCGAAGTTAATGGTTCTTTATGAAAGGTTACAAATGCTTTATGAGCCGAAAATTCGGGTTACAGGTTCTTTTAGAAAGTTATTACATATTCTTTATGAAAGAAGTTACAAGTTCTTTATGAGACAAATGCAATTTCGTCCTGATATACAGCCGTAATGTATTTTTTGCCCCAATAAATGGGCCGCTGGTATGTGCGACCAACAAAGGCTCAGACCAGCCTGCACATATGCGCAGTCTGATCTGAGCCTTTGCTAGTCGCTTAACTATTATATGACTGTTAAGCTATTGACCGATTAGCATTTGTAGTTTCTAAGCTTAAAAGGAGGCCGCACAGGCTCGTCTGAGTCTATTCATGCCAAAATGCCACATTGCTGGAAGTTTCTTGTCCCGGCTCAAATGTCTTTGTTGGTTTGTGTTGCTGTTCAGAAAAAGTTGAATTTTGACCTATTTACCCTATCCTCAGGGTCGGGGGGGGGGGGGAAGGTAGGAGAGGAGGGGTACAAGAGGGGGAAGTCAACAATTTTTCCGTCATATTACGGCATCCCACACTTTACTGGGCAAGCTTAGCTAAGGAGGTAATGCCCTATTCCACACAGACCACGAATCCCCAGAATCATAAAGAATCGATAAATGTTAGGATTCGTGGAGAATTGTATTTGTTTCAACCCATACGTGATGTTCTACGATTCAGTAGAAATACTGCAATAAGTTAAAGAAATGACCACGAATTAGTTGAGAATATGCCGAATGCAGCACGAATTGGGCACGAATTAACAGAAATCCGCGGCGATTAGTGATTATTCGCGAGTTTTTCCCTCACGCCAGTTATAAAAAAGGTCCATCTATGCTTCGGGGGCAACATAAGACGACGTGTAAAACACAATGACTTTAGCTCTGTATTACCCATTAAAAAAAAAATATGGCCCGTTAAAACGGAAAATTGTAGATTTTGCAATTTAAATCGTGCCCGCTCTGTAATAGAAGTACCTCGCCCAATAACCATTTTTGTTTATGGTAAGACTAGAAATATTTTCTTCTAACGTGCATGGAGATCGATTTTAGAATTGCTTTAATTTGATCCACTTACCAATTACAACGAAAGCTGTCTGCGTTTGTCGTATGCTGAATGTTTTTGAAGTCTCTTAGGCAAACAGTGTAGACCTAAACAGACTGATGCTGTTTGCTTCTGTGCTTATATATTAGTCAATAATCTAAACAAATATATGCAGCAGCCGAAAATTGGGTGTAATGATCAACCGCAGTTTTTGGCTGGCTTTTGGAGGTTGTATCAGACATCCTTTGATTTTTATGCATACTTTCAAACTTGATTGTCACTCATCGAATGACGACATGTTTTTACATTTTTGCAGACAGATGGCGCAAATTTGTTGTTTTTGTCAATTTTAAAAAACTTCACCCAATATTTCAAGTCTAGCTACTGTCCTGCCAGCCAAGAGTGACAGTGATGTCATGTTTTGTTTACACTTGTTAGGTAAAGCATTAACTTGTACACTCCAGCTGAGCTAACGCAAATCGATAGATCACTTGTGTATTAATCCTATCCTGTGGATAGGATTAATACACAAGTGATCTATCGATTATAAGTCCCTGATAACATTGTAAACAAAACATGACGTCACTGTCTCTCTTGCCTGGCAGGACAGTAGCTTTTATAGCTCAAGAAGAAATTCACGGAGCGCCTTTGAGGCAGCTTGCATGCTTTTATCACTTTTCGAGGTACCTCAAACTACCAAGCAGTAGACACTATTCAAGGGCGGAGCCAGAAAATTTTGTCGGGATGCGGGAGAGGGGGGTCCACGCCCACAAAAGTATGAGTTTTCTGTCGTAGTTTTTATGATCTTCATCCTATTTTAAAGGGGAATGCCTTTTACAAAGTTTCGCAAAGAATATAAGCGTATTCCATGGAAAACTGAGAAACTAATATGTTTTGTTAGTTACAAGCTTTCCTAGGGGATCCCTAATGCGTATTCCTATGGAAACCTATCGCTTGTGATTTTCCAGGGGGTCTGGACCTCTGCCCCCCACCCCCTCTGGGCCCACCCATGCTGTCTGCGAGTCGCTGAATCTACACATTTCTCATGTATATTAATAGTGAGATGGTCGCAGGTGTCATTCCATGGGCTGGCAGGACAAAAAAGAGCCACCCATGAAGACTCGTATTGGTGTTGGAATCTTCCCAGTCTGCTCACAACCTTAGCCGTGATCTAAATCTGTATCCAGAATAAGAGCTGTGAAAAAAAGACTGATATCCATGTTGATATGGGCCCCGTAGGTGAGGGAGCAGTGGATACAAATGACTGCTGCATTAAGGGAGCAGTGGATACAAATGACTGGTGCATTAAGTGAGGATTATCGCCCGTATAGGCTTTATCACACCGGGTAGGCTCTGCAGTCAGACACGCATCGGTAACGTGTCTGGTTACAGATGCGTGTCTGACTGCAGATCCAGGGGTCGCGAGTTCGATCCCGGCCCGGTACCATACTTTCGTGGAGATCGATCATGAAATAATTTCTACGGTCATTCTCCTCCTTCCGCTGATTTATTCAAGAAGGGTTGTTGTCAGTTACAAGCGAAAGTATGTGCACAAATTACTGGTTAACCGCTTGCTCAAGCCTGCCCAGGAAAAAGTGTGGTTAAGTGAACTGACCGTCCCGCAATGACCATAGCTGTTGACATGGGACGTAAAGCAACAAAAACAAACAAACAAACACCGGTTAGGCGGCAATCGAAAACGTTAATACTATTGACAGACGTAGATCAAAAATCGATTGCCGCCTACCCGGTATGTTTCTCATATTGCACCAGCTTTGTGCATTGTTAGATGTTGCACGGAATTCAATAACTAATACTACCGACTAAAGGCTCTGTTTTCGTCTTCAAATTATGAGAAAACAACTCCACCGAAGAGAACTATAACTGCAACTGCAGGTACCCAGAACGAGAAATCTGGCTTCTGGGTTCACAAGTAGTCTGCTTTTCATAGGTTGATTGTTAGATTCTAATGATCGGATATATCAATAGGCGAGGTAAGTTTGTGAATGTTGAAAAAAAACTCATTTGTATTTCTTTTGGGTACTCAAAAGAACCGTCTAAATGAGGCGTTTCTTTTGAGAATCCAAACATGTAAATCGTTGTTGTCTGCATGTCTCTTTTTGTTAATCAAGAGTAGAATATCAAGTAAGATAAAAGTTATTATGGACAATGTTTGCCTTAATCTTCCATGCCTGTGTGGGGCGCAGTGGCTCAATAGAAGGGTTGCTATTTTGAGACTCAGAGACGTCAGAGTCAGTGTTTTACCCGCTGCTTTAGTACTGGATCCACCAAGGTAGACCCATCCCGACAAGACTGAAAGATTGTTGACGCGGGTGTAAAGAACCAAAAACCAAATGCTGCTATTTTGACCTGTCAGGCTCAACTCACTAATTCATGTTAAGTCCCCGCCTATTGGGACGTTCAAAATACGCTGAGCCACCCCATCCCCATCAATCCACCACATGCTCCTATTGGGAGTTTCAAAAAAGACATATTGATGTCTCGGATACAGTACGGGATACAGTACTGGATGCTGAAAGTAGGGTTTGGATGTTAACGATGCATGGGAGGATCCAGAAAATTCTGTCTGGGGGGTTGGGTGTCCTGAGATCTTTATTTAAGTTTTTTTTATTTCACAGAGAGCAGTGCGGACCTGACCTCCCTTTCGAAGCAATTGGGCCCGAGGGGTCCTACTTCTTCCCCAGGTTCTCAATAGCAGTATTTCTAAGGAAACATATAACAAATTTTGATCTTCCAGCTGGGGTGCAAACCCTCAGTCCCCCACCCTTGGGACACGCAACACATGCGATGCTTAGCTAACAATCTGGACTCTGTAGCTCGGTCAGTTGCCTATCTGCTTAATATGCAAGCAGACAAGAGATCGCACCCAGCATATTTTTCACGGAGAATTGTTTCTTCTCCTGATGGTTCAAGAAGACCAAGTTGCCAGTAACTTGTATAAGAATGAGCAAAAGTAATGGTAAACTGCCCTACAGTAGGCTTGCATAGGAACATTGTAGTTATGATAAACACAGCTGTTTACCATAGACAGCCAATCAAATCAAATAACAATTAAATGAAACGAATTCAGAGGCTATGTCTCGGCATCACTGATATAATATTGAAATAAATATTAACCTTAATCGTAATGATAGGGCATGATTTGCTTGACTTGGGGCAAATTTGGATGGGATTGGGCCCTTTTAGTCTCTCCCTGTCTCTTGGAGGAGTCCCATCATGACAGAAATATTGTTGACTGGGACTTTAAGTCTTAACTCAATCAATAAACAAGCCAGGGCTGTAGTAATAGGTCTAATTGCCCTGATATTTGATCCTAAAACCATTAACATATTTGCCAATTCTTTCATAAAGCATCCGAACCCTATCATAAAGAACCAGTTATCCATCATTCGAACTGGTAAAGAACCTGTTACCAAAATGTGTTAATGATTCTTTATGACCAGTTTTTAGCTTGTCATAATTAATCATTTAAAATAAACTCTTTATAGTTTTACATGAGGAGACAATTGATTTTTCAAAGACATTTAGATTGAACTTGAAGTTGTATGCTAAATATCTTTGATGGAGTATGTACTTTGATAAAAATACTGAATTTTATTATGGGTTTTATCATTATCTTAATTAAACCGCCAATCAATCCCCGACACATAAACCGTCATCGCAAAGACTGAAAGAGTAAAACCTTTAGCTTTTCAAATAAATGAATTAACAGAAATAAAATACTTTCGGGCTTCGAAAATCTTAAGTTTAATGCCGTTTCCCATCACCTACCTTAAACTGATTAAGGAAATCACAAAGCACCTGTAACCCTTTCATAAAGCATCATTGACAACTGTCATAAAGAATCACCCCTCACTGTGACTGAGTTAACCCCCTGTGAATAGACTTGCTTTAAAAAAAATATTGGTAAATAGTTGGCTTCTACCAGCAAACATAATGTGAGAAGAATTAGATTCATGTTATATATTCCAGTGCATGAGATTTTCAACAATGTTGTATGTGCGACCAGCAAAGCCTCAGATCAGCCTGCGCATACGCGCAGTCTAATCAGAGATTTTGCTAGTCGCTTGAGTATTCTACTCTATTTAGAGTGTCTAAGCTTAATAGGAGGCCGCAGAGGCTTGTCCGAGTCCACACATGTCAAAATGCCACATTGTTGGAAATCTCATGCACTGGCTCAAATTATTCAAAATACCAACCTGACAGATGTTGCAAAGCAAGTTTTGATCATTATATTACCGAATATTTTGAATTGTCGGTGACTTTTTTTTTTTGAAAATGGTGATAAAGTGGAAATAAGATCCCCTCAGTTCACCTGAATACAGCTTCTAAAGTGTCCTCAGAGCGTGGTCAAATTTCAACGTGTAACACTACAATAAAAATGTACCATAAATACAAGGTCCGTACTTCAACTAATGTATATGTACTCTTTTGACAATGGAATATTACCTGACAAGGATCCTGTCGTTTATGAGGCCCTCCCAGGAGGCGCGGGGGCAATATGTTCCCTTGTTCCCCTGGAATAAATTTGCTTGTTCCCCTGTTCTTTAAAAACCGAAAATGTGTTTTCATATGTTCCCTGTTCCCCAATATTGGCAATGTTCCCCTGTTCCACTCAAACTTTGGCCTTTGTTCCCTGTTCCCCTGAAATAAATTCCCTATTCCCAAACCCCTGGGAGGGCCTCGTTGGTGGATATAATATGAGCAGTGACATGAGATTCCCAACAATGTGGTATGTGCGACCAGCAAAGGCTCAGACCAGCCTGCGCATACGCGCAGTCTGTTCAGAGCCTTTGCAAGTCGCTTGAATAATCTATGAATGTTCAGCTGCTAGCTGAACAGCATTTGGAGTGTCTAAGCTTAAAAGAAGGCTGCACAGGCTGGTCTGAGCCTACACTTGTCAAAATGCACAATGTTGGAAATTACAGGTCACGGCTCAATTATGGTATTTCGCTGACATCTAATTTCAATATCAAAGTTATATCAATGTATTATTCATTATTACCAATGAAAAACTATACATGTAATGCGTACGGCTTTTCAGATGCCTGCCGTGCAGTTCTTGTCGTTAAGGCCTCCTCACATATAGACGAAAACGACCCAACATCATCTTGCGCATACTGACGAATAGGACTAACGCCCAATTCGTTATCGTTTGTAAATGTACGTTTTAAATCGTTGGTGATGTTCGCATGGATGCGTCTGCATTCGTTTGTGATCGCACAATTAGCGCTGTTCGTCAGAAAATTTTAAGCATGTTTAAAAATTTCTGACGAATAAATGTTCGTCACAGTTATTCGTAACGATTCGCTTCAATACGTTTATCATTCGTAAGTCTTCGTCAACATGCGTTAGAAGTCGCAGCTGTGTGCAAATTTGCATATCGTGGTCAGCTAATTTGCATATCTAGCGAAAGATGACGATTAAGAGACGCATCTCTGCGATGTTTTGCGAACTGTAGCGAACATCTGCGCATTGAAACGATTTGAATCCGACGCATGAAAACGAATTATAACGTTCGGAAAACGAACGGTATACGCTTACATATCAATCAATACGCATTGTAACTACAAAAAGCGAATCGTTGCGAATTGAAGCGTTCCTACAACGTTTTTGATCCAATGCCACTTTGTAGTTGATAAGGGAGAGAGCTATAAGGGGGCCATCATCGGCCCGCCAGCGAAATGCCTTTTGAGGGTGCAGCATTAGATGCTCGCTTGGTAGCCTTGTGAATTTTAGGGGTACCGGGTCACCCTATAGTGTTGTGATTTTACAGGGAGTGGGGGAATGGATCCGTGTATTAAGTGTAGGCCGCTGTGTAATTCAGTGTGCATTTTTTGGTAAAAGTGTCAAACATACATTTTCTTGTAGAAAAATATATACTAAATAAGAAAAAAGATGTTTACAATTTTTTCTAGACATTTTAACGTCACAGTGACGTAACAAAGTGACGTACCCATATTCAGCTAATTTAAGGCTTGAAAGTGGAGTGCTATGATTTCCAGCTGGCGCAAATATGTACTGTTTGATCATTTGTGGTTATATTACTGACGACTTGTTGATTTTGGAGCATTGACACTGACACAGAATTTTAAAGAGGTTACATTAACTTCAAAATGAAGGCTGTACAAGAAAAAATGACGTCAGTACCAAAATGAAAAGTACTTTAGAGTTAAAGTTCAAATGGCATTAGATCGCTATTAGAGACTATACCCTCCTCCCCACACAGCAGGAAAAAAATGTTCACTATAACTTTTTTGAAACTACATAAAAAAAACATGCAAAATGACACACATTAGCCTGTTGACCTACAATAATCATGTTAACAACGTTACCCTATTATAGGTTCAAATCCTATTTTGCAAATACCAAGTTATACCTAACTCTTATTTAGCAACATGCTGTTTGCATTAAACATTTTTTAAAGAAGGAAACAACCAGTATGCGTTTAACCAATATACCTATTTGATGTTACAGTTATATATGTTACTTTAAATGTATTACTTTTTAATGCAGTACTGTCATTATACATTGGGCTGCCAAAATACCTCATATGGGGTTTTGTGAAACTAGTTTAAGCCCTCCAATAAATTATTTTTTACTGACCGTTCCATGGCGGTGCTTCTTTTGTGGATCATTTTTGCTATTAATGTTTCGTGTTTGTAAAGCTTTCTTGTCTGTTCATTGCAGCCTTGCGGTCACCTGCTGGAAAAGGGCTGACCTCGCGGCTCGCTTGTGTGTGATGTTTCTTGTGTTTTTGTCACTTTCCCATGTGGTGTCCTGGATCAGGTGTGGTACTTGATAGTATCGATCCCTGATATTTGCATTCTTACCTACTGAGTACACTATACTTTTCTCAAACTACATTAATCAAGCCACAAAATAAGGTATATTAACTCTTTAGCGACTAGAGCGATACCATACAATAGCAAACTTTTTTCTGTTACTGTAAAATAATTGGAAATCTTATCAAATTACTCCTTATTCTTATATGTCAATAATACCTTTTATTTATAAGCAAATTATTAGCAATATGGTGTTATCAAAGTAGAAGTACCTGCTATTACTTTTATATACGTTACTTTCTTTTAAATACATTTTTAAAGCTAGAAAGAGCCCTATATGAGTTTTCACTGCTAGTGGCTATTTATTGCCATTTACATGTAACTGCCATTTAAGTAAAATACCAACAACGCATGGATGATTCAATGAATGAAATTTGAACTAAAATTACATACAAGGTAATTTTTTAAGTTTGTGTTTTTTATCAAATGTAAACATCATTATTTTCTTAAATGCCTAATAAATGATATATCTTTTATCTCGCTGACATTCATATATTTGCCTCTTTTAATACATGAAATGATATATACAAGACACTGACTACACCTCATTTTAGATTTCACAATAATATCAAGCATTACGTAAGAAACATCACATATTTTGTAAGCCAGCTATTGGTTACAACAACTATGCTGATACCATTTAGGAAGAAAAAACTTAATCGGATTTGTAAACTTGTAGGTGATTTCAAGCGTAGATCGAAATTTAAAATTTAAAATAGTCCTTTATCATTGTCTTTTGAAAAAATAAAGTGAAATAATTTGGAAGCGTAACAATTTTTCCCAATGGTATGACACCGCTTAGCCTATCCCTATGGTTTTTATTGTTTTATATTTGAACGATGTCCAGTCTGGTGATAAAAGAATACCGATTATGATGGTAAAAGTTAGTAAGGGTGCAAAGATCAGGAATCGATACAATCAAGTACCACACCTGACCCAGGATACCAATGGGAAAGTGACAAACTCACAGTTAGACACCACAAACGAGAGCCAAGAGGTCAGCCCTTTCCAAGCAGGTGACCACAAAGCACATATAAAATGCATTACAAGAGAATTTTAAGGACATTTTACACTTATCATCTGTTCTGTCTGATAAATGGTGCAGACGAAGACCAAATTTAGGAACATTAGCCCTTCTGCATCATCGTGGGAAATTAAACAATGCACTTGCCTTTGTGCCATAAGAACGAAAATTGCATGTGCTAGTCCAAATATTCATTGATAAATTACAATAAAAGAGTTCAAAATTATTTTCATCTACAGGTAACTTCGCTACTGTCAAAGAACAAATCTGAAATAAGGTATTCAACATTTTGTAAACTATACCATACACACATATTATTACACAATTGACACTAGAGGTATTGCTATATTATGATTGTACCCTGTACATTTGAAAGAATTGATTTCTTTAACAGATAATTGAATAAATGTATGCATGGCAAATTAGATATGCGTAAGTTCATGCACATTTTTTAAACTTTGCATGTGCAGCTATCATTGGTGACAATGTTGATAGGGAGAAGAGTGTCATCTTAATGCTGAACAGCTAGCATATTGCATTTTTTTTAAATCTGTGCCCATGCAAGTTAACAACTCATTCTAATGTTAAGTACACACATACATGTCAAACTTTAAATAACTGGCTAGTATTATTTCAATTCACCTTAGAATTCTTCAGATAAACATTACAGGACTCTAAACTTAACATAATATATAAGCTTTTCTGGCTATGATATATCGTCTTTGGCAACATTTTGGATAAACATATGACCTTATGATATATTTAATATGGTAGTATTTGTTATTTTAACAAATTTGACAGGTAATGTGAATGTATCCTTCTAAGTATTGTTACTTGAGTGTTATCATTTCCTTTGTTTATGATTTTTTAAATCTAAAATTTTGTGCGAATAATATTTTTGTTGATATAAAAAGTTCAAATATATACTATTTGCTTATGTAAATGTACATGGATAATAAATAGGAACTTAATACAAACTGATAAATCCTTTTTCAGACCGACTGGTATCTTGATATCTTTTTATCTATCAAGCACTGTCAATTTTGAGAAGAAACAAAATATTCTATAATGTATAATATGAGGAATAAAGCACTGTATATATATACAGTTTTGAAAGTTGTAATATACGATACATAATGCCATACAAGCTACAAAATTATATTTTACACCAGAAACGCTGTTGAGTATAGCTATTTCACTCTTGCTTATCAACAGAATACTCATATATGATATTTTAAGGTTTTCATATAGAATTTCATGCTAAATTATTGGTTAAAATATCCTAACGTTATTCAAAGTTTAATTAGGGGTCATCATATTTAACACCTTATAACTTTTAAAGTATTTGTGATAAAACAAGCTGCCTGCACTTATAAAATGGTCCATTACTTGTCTTTTGGTACATGCATTTTAAATATGAACGCTAACTGAGAAGCTCAATAAATGCCATTATTTAATAGAATTCCAATGATTTTATAGGGAATAGTTTAAAGAGCAACATAAATGACATTATAATGGGCCCAAATAACTTTTACAAACATAAACATATGTGCGGAATGAAATGTTCTTGTATATGACATAAATGTTTGGCTAATCTAAATAGTTTGAGTATTAATTTAACAACCTTATTTACATTTATTGTATTTAAAACTGTGAGGTAACGTAGTTAACACGCTCAAATAGGCAAACACCCCAACCGTCAGAGAGCTAACATGTTTCAAAAAGCTTGGCCAGAAATATACATTTTCGTATGCTAACATCTGATTTCAGTCGCAAGGTCCACGCAAATTTCCAGAATTGTATTTATGTACGCAGTATATTTTTTCCTGCACACTGACGTCAAATCGTCGTCAATTTCACGTAAAATTTAATTCCATATACATTTTTGTGTTTCTATAGACGTTTTCTATCCATTTCAACGCAACAAAAAATACGATTATTGTATGTGTAAATAACACTACCGCACATAAGCTCTTTGACTCATGTGAAAAGACGGTACCCCATTTTGTGACGTCACTGTGACGTCAATACTGGAAGAAAAAAATTTAAACATCTTTTTCCTTAAACTGCATATATTTTTCTAGTTGAAAATCAATAAGAATCACTTTTACCAAAAACAATGCACACGAGAGCCCAAATTTCGACACAGGGGCCTACACTATATGTTAAACACCATCAGATGAGGATAATGTCTTTGTATGTGTGTCTATTGCATTTCTCTGTCTGTCTGTCTATATGTCTGTCTGTCTAAGTCTCTACATGTTTTTGTCTTTCTGTCGTTATATCTGTCTGTCTCTCTCACAGCATTTGGTGTAGTCCCAGCAGACCAGGTTCAAGAGCTCGATACCAGCATTTCAAGTCTTTTGTTGGGACTCTAAATCAGCCCCGTTCCCGATAAACCTTAGCTGATGGACGCCTAGTATCATGGTACTAAATTATGCATTATTAATCCGTAACCACTACCCCCACCCCTCCCTAACCACTACCCCCACCCCTCCCCCATGAGTATAAATGGGACTGATGTCTTTCTGATTTCCCAGTGCTCTGGTACATGCCCCACTCCATCACAAGAGGATATTATTGTATCGGATTAAGCCCTTTTTTTAGCCCAACTACATGTATGCATAACATTTTTTTTTACACAGACAAAGATCAGAGCCATATCAGAATTAAGAGTGAGACTTGTTGAAGCTTTCCAGTACATGTATTTCTTTTGCTGACAGTTCCAAGGCGGTGCAGATTTTGTTGACCATTTTTTTAAATTCATAAATATATGTTTTATGCTGTCTTCACATGGAGATTTATGTTAAAAACCTGACCTTTACCTTGTACTGTGGTGGTGTGTGTGGGGGAGGGGGGCAATCAAGACGTTGCTCGTCTGGTATTGACCGGATGTGGGATTGCCGTGTCTGAAATATTCGGAGTCATTCGCGAGGATTCGCGATGATGCGTTTAAGTTCGTATCTCTGCGCACCAAATCGTATCTTATCGCTCCTTATCGTTAATGGGCACAAAAAGTATTGTTTGCGCTAGCAAACGCATTCTAACGAATTACAATTAGTGTTCGTAAACCATTCGCAACAAATAGTTCTGATTCGTCAAATTTTAAGATTATGTAACAAATTTTTCGAAAAGTTCGTTCAGAATTCGCTTGATTTCACAAATTTACTCTATTCGCAAGGCTTCGTCGAACGGATTCGCTTATGTGTGAGGAGGCCTTTAACGAGAAGTATGAAGAATAAGAATATAATATTCTAAAGCAGACGTTGGCTTCAACCAGTACAGATATTGCCTGAATGGGTAATCGTAACCATTTGAAGCAAAAGGAAAGTACATGTATTTGTATGCTCATGTGAAAGAAGACACACATAATTATATATGTACATATTACCCTTTGCTATGAACTTCAACGAACCTGCATTTTTTTAATCTTTTAGCATAAATTCGAAATTTACTCTGAAAGACAGGACCTGGATCTGATACTGACACAAAGTCTTAATTGGGCCTCGAAGCGACAAAATCATGTTTTCGGGGTTTCCGACAAAGCGAGTTTCACGAGTCTCAGCTACAGAGACTAGCTAGAAAATTGAAATTTTCAACTGTAGCAAGTTTATTTATAGTACTTTTCGAAACACAAAAACAAAGGCGCTGAACAGACTGCGCGGATGCGTAGGATGGTCTGCGCCTTTGTTGTTCGCTGACCCCCGAAGACAGGTTTTCTCGCGTCGAGGCCCAATTCTTTATATACCTCTTACTAATTTACAAATCTATTTGCTACTTTTTAAGGCGAGATTGTTAAATGGAATGCAAATTTAAAGATACGTGCATGGTGTCTCGCCATTAATGTTGACCCTTCAAAGTCCAAAACTGTGTAACTTATACTTTTGCTATCTTGTTTCATTCTACATGCACATGTAGGTCAAGTGACCGTATTGTTATACCCGCTTTTTCGTTAGAAAAATAGGTTATATTTACTTCGTACCAAAATCGGTCCATCGTCCTTCCGTCCGTCTGTCCATACACATGTCTGTCTGTCACGTTTCTTGTTATTGTATCTTCTCCTAAACCGTTGGACGTAGTTACTTCAAACTGCATTTTGTATAACCTTGAACCCGAGGTCAAGGTCAAATAATGCATTTTCTTGTAAATGCATCTCCTCTTTAATAGTTGGACATAGCAACTTCACACTTTGCAGGTGCATAAATCACATGATGTAGAGGGTACTGAGCAACTTTCTGTGTGACCTTGACTCCAAAGTAAAGGTCAAAGGTAAAGAGGAGGGATTTGCGATGGTGTACGATCGACTGCTGCTCTAACTGTGATACTAGGTGAGTGTCTTTTGATATCAAGTTTATCAGGCGATGCTTTGAGAACGCATGTTGACATCGCGAGGCTTTCCGAGCGATTCAACAATCGTTCTCAAAGCCGAGCCTGGTAATCTTGATATCAAAAGATTCGAACCTGGTATTATATTTATCAGTTTACCCGTTGTTGAACACTCTTCAAACTATCGATTATGACGTAATTTTTGATTTTTGTGTTGATGCAGCGTCATCAGCGACGTCATTAAAAAAGTGCAACGTCATCATGACCTGATAAAGGTAACATGTCGTGAGATAGAAAACGTTTATTAGGTTGTGTTGAAACAATTCAGTTAATATTAGGGGTGACTGATAATAATTATTACCATGTTTCATTAAATGTCATTACACAGGCTTCTTCCACAACATTTCTACTGCCTATGTATCTGAATGTAAAGGGTCAATATGTAAAAATTGAAATATAGGGCAAAAATAGGGTAAACATATAGGGTAACTATATAAGGTAAACATATAGGGCTATTTTGGCAGTCAGGTGAATTATACTGCCACTGCACAGTTAACCTTGTTTCATCAGTAATGAATCAGTAATTGTTGCTCAGACGTTTGACATACTGTATATCACTGCAACATTGTGTCAAAAGGTATATTATTTAGTAATGTCAAGATTGGTGAGTTGAATTATCACGATCGAGTCGTTTTGTGCAATAAAATCGAATTTTATTGTAAATGGATTGAATATATATATGGTTCAATATATTCTCCCACTACCTCGTATGAGCGTTTAACTCATGCAGATGTCAAATACATTAACATTGAAGCTACGTCCCTCAGTCTCAGTTTTCAACCATCCGAAGATGCTAATGTATAGAAGAAAATGCTTGACCCCCGTAAAAATGTATGTGTCAACAAAGACGGC
This sequence comes from Loripinus fragilis, assembly GCA_964019695.1. NCBI lineage: Eukaryota > Metazoa > Mollusca > Bivalvia > Lucinida > Lucinidae > Loripinus > Loripinus fragilis. Next base: position 19,409,581 of record OZ026525.1, read on the forward strand.
ACTATGTTGAATTGAAGAATCACAGTATGAATTATATGTATTTACTGACGGGCAAAAGAAACGCTACAATATAAGTTTGTCAGGTTATACATTATAGCCACACGAGCTTACCATGTCCAGAACCTTGAGTAAAGCATGGGGATTATCTAAATTTATCAAAAAAAATATCAGACGTGTTGGCTAATATACATGAAAATTTTAACTGATGTCACTTATTTCATTTCCTTCTGAGTAAGTTTTCGAAAAGTTTGCATGTAGCGTTTCTTTTGCCCGTCAGTATATATCAACAACAAATGAAAAGTTCCATGGCCCGCCATGTTCATAATACTCCAATTTTGCAATGGACCTCGACGCGAGAAAATCTGACGTTGTTGTATGCGAACAACAAAGGCGCAGATCATCCTGCGCATATGCGCAGGATGATCAGCGTGTTTGTTTGTGGCTATCTGGAAAGTATAATATTTATGTTGCTATATGCCGAATTCCGATTATCTAGCTAGTCTTTTAGCTGAGCAGGATGGATTGAGTCGTACCCGGGCGCAAACTCTGAAGGCAGGATTCGCGCTTCGCAGTCCACATAGCAATTAAATTTGCATACTTACGACTACGTATTTGTACCAGACCTACAGTCCGTTCGGTTTCTGATATGGTCAAATAATCTGGAACCAATTTATTGTTAAGGGAATAATAAACACTGTTTGAATCAGAGGAAAGGGCGAATAGCTGGAGCACCTTGGATGGTAGGAATTGAACATTTTTTTTGGGGATCCATTGCCCTTTACGTCAAGCAATTTTATGATGCATCGTGCGGTGTGTTAATTTTAGTAGATTCTTCTCTGTTGTGATGTATTGCAAAACTTAGCAAGCCTCCATGTCAGCTAACGATTTTTTGTCTTTTAACAACAGCAGAATTGGCGCCAGTAAAATAAATTAAAGCCACCCCGTCCATGTGCCTTCGGTTGCTGTCAGCTGTAAGTCTTGGTTTTGTTATTAATTTTATCATATGACGTCGCGTTCCTCTAGGATTGGAATAACGCCATGCAATAAAATCGATAAACCACTAGAATAAGTGGTTTACCGATTTTTGGGAAACGTTATGAAATAACGCTTTTAACGTCACACATATGGCAAAGTCTTAACGTTTTTTTACACACAAATGTCAGCGTAAAATTGTTAATGTTTTCTTACCCACAATTTCAGCATATGTTTTGGGTACTCGAAAAAACCGTCTTATTGAGGCGGTTCTTTTGAGTACCCACAACATATGTTTGGTTTAGGAATAAGAACACTATTCTTTTCTCTATTAACTAAAGACCTGTTTAGTTGAAGCTGTATCTGTCTCTTACTACAACCAATGATGTATCATATTTAACGTATGCCGAAGCTTTATGGACGATGGTAATTTGATCATATCTAGTTCATATAAATATCCACCAAGGCTAGCACATGTAACGTAAGTGTACCTATGGAGCAATGTCAATTGTTTCAAATTACACTTATGTCACGTTTGGTTTACACTAAAATGTCAACACTGTTTTCTTGGTAAGGAACCGCTGTGCTGTAAGTTTCATTTTACTTTTATTTCCCTTATCACATAATTATTTCTATGCTTTCTTTAAAAACCAAGTCATGTGTTTCATCAAGAAAATAAAGGCTGGCTTGGTCATACGTCCAACAACTATTTTTTACTTAAATATAACAATATATATGTATATATAAGGTGCCTTCTCTCAGGTATTGGTCATTTTAAACTGACAAGTGACACGCGACACGGTGTTATGTTCTACCCTCTGAAAAAAGCATAGTCTGTTTGTCCGTCAGTCTGCCCGATCTTATCAGTGCTACCTTCCCGGCTGCATTATGTAGAATAAACATCATATTATGACATGGGATTTCCAACAATGTGGTATATGCGACCAGCAAAGCCATAGATCAGCCTGCGCATATGGGCAGTCTGATCAGAGCCTTTGCTAGTCGCCTGAATATTTTATGACTGTTAAGCTACTGACTAAATATCATTTGGAATTTCTAAGCTTACATGTAATAGGAGACTGCACAGGTTCGTCTGAGTCTACACTTGTCAAAATGCCACATTGTTCGATATCAGATGTCGCGGCTCATATGTCTTTAGTGTGTAAAGGTGGGCGCTGCAAGAGAAGCATTTAGACGAAACGTTTTTTGAAAAACAATATCAAGTGGTGTCACATACCTTGTTTTATAGGTCATTATTTATAAATTTTCTTAAAATGTGTTGGCAGGGATGTTTCATAAACGACAAAAAGCATGTCATGTTGTGTCGACTGCTATATTATGCTATGTTATGCTGCTTACACCATCTTAAAATTTTGACTGAAATATAAGTAAATCCGGAAAAAACAGTTTTCCGGTTAACACACTATATATCCGCTAATATTTCAATAGACTGTGTACAAATGTTGTCCCAGTATCATGCAATATGTTGTATGTGACAAAATTACAAACAGATGTTATATACAATAAGATATGACCGCAAACGATAATACTTTACACCAATGCAATTTTTTTGAGACAGAGACGGCTGTTGACAAAAAAGCATTCGACACTTGGTTGCGAGTTTAAAGAAAATGTCTATTCCACTAAGCAGCTGTAGAATTACTACAATGGTCGAGATATGATAGAATACTTTTGTACAATCAGCATATTATTTGAGCCAGTGCCTGAGATTTCCAGCAATGTGGTATGTGCGACCAGCAAAGCCTCAGACCAGCCCGCGCATATGCGCAGTCTGATCAGAGTCTTTGTTAGTCGCTTGAGTATTTTATGATTGTTAAGCTACTGACTGAACACCATTTGGAGTTATTAAGCTTAAAAAGAGGCTGCAGAAGCTCGTCTGATTCTACACTTGTCAAAATGCCACATTGTTGGAAATCACATGTCACGGCTCATTTTCGAAATGTTTGTATCTCGTATGTAGGAAATAATTTTATACCCTCCTTATTTATAGTTTTATAAAATCGTTTTTTTTAAATCGTCTGCAATATATTTCAGAAGCCGTTGTTGAAAAATGATATTAAACAACAGTTTACCTATAGCTCTTACCATCGTTATAGTTGCTATGACACTAGTACTGACGTCATCAGCATTTGAAGTGGATACCATCATCAACAAAGTAGAGAGGAAGTTCTTGTATAGAGATCTTTGTTTCAAAACTAGAAAAAGCTGCGAGACTCTATATAGCTGTTTAGTGAGGTAAATATTTTCCTTGAACTCTTGGCTTGCTAATCCCGACTTAGTGTCGTCTGCTTTGTGTCATCTGCTTTTCCTTTCAAACTGTCTGGCCCACCAGGTTTATCTGTTGGATTTCTTTGAATCAAGTATTCAGATGTATATACTTGTGAGTCATTTAATTTGTTTATCTCCTTTTTAAATCTCGATTTGTATTTACTATGATTTGTACGATAGATTGATAATTTAGGGATCTGTCATGCGAACCGAACATTTATTTGTCTTGATCCACAACAAATAAGGGTGAGTTTGGCGCCGTCAAACATGTTTAAGCCCTCCAGTAAAATGGTTTTACTGACGGCGCTTCTTCTATGGATCAATTATGTTACAGGCATTTGTGATTAATGTCTGTCGCGCTGTATTGTCTGTTCCTTGCAGTCTTGTGGTGACCTGCTGGGATAGAGCTGATCTCTTGGCCCTCTTGTATCTGATGTTTCTTGTGTTTTGTCACTTTCCCCTTTGGTGGCCTGGGTCAGGAGTGATTATTGATTGTATCGATTCCTTATTATTACTTTCTTCCTAACTTTGTAGCAAACTGGATGGACCCATATCAGACTGCACATCTAACAGCAGTCTGACCAAGATCTACACTGTTTGCATGTATGCTTACATTTGCCTGTTATGTTAACAACTAGATGCAGCAGACGGCCTAGGTATATGGTAATTTTATATGCATTGCACATAGCAGGAGAAGGTAGAATAGGGAGACCAAATAGCTCTTAAGCTTAACTAGAGCAATGGCAAACTGAAATGTAGTTTCTAGTTTTGAAATCATCTCACTGGGGAAAAGAGAGCTGGTTGCTTTACTTTAATTGCCTATTGATGTCTTATGACTGTTAATGTTTTGTTTCTTCCTCTCGGTACCGTCGGTAGATCTCCAGTGTATGATTGTGGCATGTCTTGGTCATACTCACTTACTTTTTTTTTATCAATATGTCAAAATATTTCTCTAACAAAACATGAATATGTCCATCACAAGTGGCAACAGCAGGGCACTGCAAGAAAGAGCCACACAAAAATTATGAGACAGCAGGAAGACAAACAAAACAAAGCAACCAGCTCTCTTTTCCCGTCAAGATGATTGCAAAACTATACTGAGGGACTTTAAAAACGCACCATTTTACATTCTCTGTCTCTTCCACATGATAAATTTGAGTATGTTTTCTTTATCATTTTTTATCCTCTTGCAAAATGGACCATGATTTGCCATTATTTTGATTTGCTCATGCTGTTCATTCTGACGTAATATCGACGTAAGTGTTTTTCAACCATTGTCGTCTGACAAATGTGAATTTGATTCAATTTGAAAACAAACACTTTTAGGTGGTAGCCACATGTCTTAACAAATGGAAAAACACAAAAGTTTTCAGAAATAATCGTTTTATTACACTCCCACTCGCAGCGTTTCTTTGCTAACGCCAGTCTTAAATTTTCAAACATCAATAAGAGACGGGCGACATCCGCGCATGTCGCGATACTTTTGTCTTTTATGCAACTGATTGAGGCGTATCTGTTGGCAACAAAAAGATTTTGATTATTCCTGATCCTTAGGATATAAACGGCCAATTACGTCAAAATCAATGACGTCATATAGACGTAATGAACGTTGCCAGAGGCCTAAAACTTTATGATTTGATTTTGTCTTTCCTTTTGCTTTCAAGAACAAACATCGGTTTGAAAACTTTTTTTCGTTCATAATGGATGGTATGTGGACTCTGTGACTTTTTGAAATTGAGTTGTCTCAGAATTATCGCGACGTCACGGCAATCATAAACCATAGCGTTTCGATCTTCTTATTGAATGCAAGCTAAATGACGGAACTTGTCAATTTTATTTTTTACATAATGAAAATATCCAATTTTCGACATAAATAAGCATTTAAGCAGGTGGTGCGTTTTTAAAGTCCTTCAGTTTAGTATTGGACACAAAGTAATAAAAAACAAAAGCTTGAGCAATTACATAATCCAGAAATGGTAGCAGGAATTAGCAAAGAATAAACAACAACAGAACCACCACCTTAGAACGGGCAGCATCCTAAGCCACTGGTGGGCTTAAATGCATTTTACTGGTTTCAAATCTTCGCCCTAGCTTATGTTGTTATCAAAGCACAAAAACTGTTAAGCTCGCATGCAGGCTTTCTTACTATTGCAATCAACCATCATAGAGAAACAATCCAATCAAATAACCAGTCTATGACAAAATAAATAAAAGGCCTCACGACTCTCACAGATAGTCAAAGTTAAAGAAAACCTCCAATGAGCCACTGGTGGGCCAAGTCACAGACAAGCACCAGACACCAACCCTCCAATCAAAGCTGCTATATTATCTACTCCGATTGCCTTAAGAATTTTGCTTTATCATATATTTAAGTCAACTCACACACCCATGGCCATGCATACAAAATAGCCATTGGCTCACTTTCCTCCCTATATTAACCACTACAACCCACATATAACAAACATACATGTACAACTCATCATTAAAATAAACATTATAAATACATATTCAACATCAAAATCAAAATTTACATATGACAGCATACACAGAAGAACTCCATGCAAACTTAATGATGTTATCTAACCACTTAAAGATGTTATTTCAAATCTGTTCACACTTGCTGAAAAGTGTAAACTGCTTCATTGATATTAAGATAATAGAACTTTGTTTACTGTCCAGACATTATTCAAATTGCTAGACATTGTACAGTGAGTCCCTTCAGCTAGGCACCACTTATAAAATTTAAACAAACTCTGGAAAGAAATATTTTAATTCTGAGACTTTCAGCATAAAACGTATTTATATTTGCATTAGCCTTTGAAATGTTATAGTGATCAAATTAGAAACGAATGAGAAAATGGATCTTGAAGGACACCTCTCTCAAAACAACATTTCGCATTGCATTATTTCGAATGAAACTCAGAACGCATTGCACTTTTTTCAGGGTCAAATTTCTGCTATACTAAAGATAATTGGCAATATCTAGGACTGGAATGTGTGTGTTAACTTTAGCATTTTTTAACGTTTTACTCTTTGGTTTCCAGCTGGCCAAGTTTTGAAAAAAATTGATTTTATTACTTTTTTAAAGTAAGATAAAATTTCGTATGATTCTGAGTCAACTAGTTATCAAAATAGGAAAGAGGCCAAATATCAGGAATCAATACAATCAAGTACCGCACCTGACCCAAAACACTTATCAAAACACTTATCAAAACACCTCTTGTATCATTTTATTTTAAACAACCATGTGTTTGCCATTTGTTTTCGTAAAAAAATCAATAAGTAAATTATCAAAGAGAATCTTCGATTCCAGCATTTTTGTCAAAAGATGTGGACACTGACAAAGTGGAGCATAATTAAAGTGGCTCACTGTATAGTTTATCCATGGCTGTTTACTCTCTGCTTTTGAATATCGGTCTGGTCAATCCTATGGCAAGAGTTTAAAATGTGTAAAATCCAAATGTATAATATATTGTTATAATTAAGGGCATGTATGTAATTAAAATCATGACTCAATAATAATGTTATAATGTTCTGTATTGATTAATCATTACTTTGACATTTAAGGCAGCCATAAACACATTGATTTGACCTGATGTATTTTAACACTTCATGTAATCATCTAGACTTTAAATGTCACTGTATTCCATGTATACCCTATGTTACTGCCGATGAATAGGGGCACCAAAACGTATATATGTATCCTATCAATGCAACCTTTCAAAGTTGTTTAATATTAATAGTCCCATTAGAACTGAGGGCTTATATTTTGTGTTCTAACCTAGCAGAATTTATGTCGAAGATTTGACAACCTCCCCCCTTACACACACACCAAATCCCTCCAAAACCATCCAGTGTTCGTTTTAAGCTGGTGATTGTGATGTTTCTGACTCATTATATATTTTTGCTCTCATTGTTTGGTGAAAGTATCTGGTCTGTGTTTTGTAATGTATTAATTAGTGTTCTTTTTAGCTTTGCATTCATCTTGCTGCGTAAAAGAAATTTGGTTGCTTTACTTTAATTGTAGTATTGCTGTCGTGTGGCTGTTACTGTCCCGTGTATTATCCTCGTGGTAACGTGGTTGATCTGTGGTCTCTAAATTTGGCATTCCCTTGGCATATTCACTTGCTTTCTTCATATTCACTTGCATTTTGCTTTAAAATTGCAGCATATTATGCGTTTGGCATAAATCACGCAGCGCCATTAACAAAACAATCAGCCCTTAATGAGAAACCGCAAATTGTGGGGATGCATCTGGGCTTTATTGCTTGCCACGATTAACAAACACTTTTACAAACATAGACAATTGGGAAAAATAGAATGTTACCTCATAACATAAATAATTAACTGTCTCGAATAGAATCACAACTGTGTGATTCTTCGATAGAAAGGGGTTTACCTATATGGCTAGTGGTCTTTTTGTGGGACATAGACAAACAGTACATACTCAGATCAGACGCCACAGAACATGTCATCGAATTAGTGCCTATATTATTTACTTATAGAATGCTCTATTACGATTTTAATAAAAATGGTACTATATCACTCACCAACCCTGGTCCAATAGATCAAAATGATAAGTTTCATTTTGCTTAAATGGATTATAGCGTCGACTACTGATTCTTTCTTTAAACATGCACACAAACCTATCTTTAACATGCCTGTATTGCGTTCTGTGTGCAAGCAGCAAAGACTCGTTTGAATCTTCACTGGTCGTCATTGCAGTATGCACCAACATTTTGGCTTCGTCGTGAGAAAACCTGTCTTCGAGGTTTCCGACAAATCGAGTTTCAAACCAGTCTCCTCAGCTACAAAGACTAGCTAGAAAAAAGAGATTTCGCTTGTAGTAAGCTTAGATATGGTGTTTTCCAAATATTGAATAATCAGACTGCGCGAATGGTCTGTGCCTTTGTTGTTCGCAAACCTCCGAAGACAGGGTTTCTCGCGACGAGACCCATTCCATGCACTAGCACAAAGATAAAATGTATAATTTTAAGTAATACTTGTCTGCTCCACTAAGAAGGGATTTGATTAATGGTCCATTCGGCAAAGCACCTAAGGATGTTTATGCATGTTTTCTCTTCTCTTCTTATTACAGGTGCAATTTAAAAGGCTATTCTAAAGGCATTTGTGGTCGTACCAAGTACTGTGCAACGGGTCGTTACAAGTGTATGTGCTTTGGGAAGTCGATAGACTAACAGCATTGATGGACAATGTGCTTGCACACGAACGGCGTGACAGATTTGTATACAAATGTAGCTGCAGTGGAATATTGTCGACAGTGCAGACTTAATCAAACAACATCTCCAGCCCAAAACACTAAATGACATTGAAAATATTGTATACATGTAGGTAGCTGTACTGTAGAAGAATGCCTTTGGTGTGGTATTTGATTGCATGAATTCCCAATCTTTGCATTCTTTCTAACTTTGGGTACAAACTAAATTAGCAGTATTGAGTTTAAGCATCTATGATTATGTTTACACAATAATGCGTTATATGCATTAAACTTTAAAATAAAAATAAGCATAAATACATTTTTTTAACAAAAAGGACTTCCCTCGTTAGGATATTTAAATAAAGTCAAAGGTTAATGCGAATATATTATTGAACATATCTTGTAATAAGTAATACCACAGTGCATAAGGTGCATCCTTGGGTTCTATTTGAGAACGTACGTAAGGCTAAATGTAGAATGATCAAGCAGCGTATGTCAAACCCTGGAATGACTTCGCCACAATTGAGAACACAAATGAGCTTGGATATCCACTTAGTCTATTCAGAGCATTTGCTGCGCTCACAACGGGTAGTTCAGGAACTAAGCTGTTGATATGCGCCCAGTAATGACTAGTTTTGAAACTAGGCTTATATTCAGACTGTACTGAGACATTGTAGAGCAAAGTTATTTTCTTACTGGTTTTAGTTACGAACGTGTGAGTTCTTTACTAGTTGATGCCCTTCATTGTATGTGGAGGTTTTGTGTTTTATCCTAGTTTGTTTACATAGATCCTTGTGTGCTTGAAATATTGACAATCTCACTGAAAAGAGAGATCTGGTTGCTTTACATGGGCGGATCTAGAGAGAGTCTGGACCTCCCTGAAAAATCACAAAATATAGTTTATTTAGCAATACTGCTTAGATCCCCTGAAAATCACAAAGCTATAAATATACCAAGCCAGCATACAGTGTTGAGCCATCATCAGTCTGCCAGCAAAACGCCATTTAAATGTTTAAATAGCGTTTCGATGGCGGGCCGAAGATGACTGGATAATAGTGCTATTCTCTTCTCACCTCATCAACTAAAAAAAGACGTTGTCAAATTTGGATCCCCTCTGACAAAACTTTCTGAATCAGCACATGCTTTACTTATTGATGATGCTTGTCTTTGTTTGTCTGTGTTTAAATACGTCTACCTCTGGTACCATGGTATATTTTTATTGTGTTTTATTTTCTGGTCATTTCCATTTGGTTTTGCTCAAGTATGTGTCCTGCAATTTTAAAAATTCCATGGGGCATTGCAAAAGTTTGTTCACCTGTGGACCGAAAAAGGGAAGTCGAATTAATCAGCTGATATTATAATGAAACGTTGCTAAATCGCCAAGAGAAGTCTCACAATGACCTACAAACCGTTACAGCATCCTTAATCTACACGCTCAAAGTAGATGCAGGACCAATCAAAAAGCAAAATAAATAGCAGCGCACTATGCGGTAAGTTACACAACGTATACAATCAAATACCATTGAGTATCAGACCAGAAAAAGTCAAAAGCACAGACCTCAGACCAACGGATGTTACCGTGAGGAATTGACACCAGAATACCGACTAAACACATATAGAAGATGAAGGTTACAATCAAAGTGCTTCAATATGCTCTCTCTTCTTTAGCAAGATACCTGCAAAGACGGGACATATTTCAAAGATCTGGAAAAGCAAGTGCTATGAATTCATTGTTTCATTTTGGCTCCCATTGTGTTAGTGGGCAATGTGTTTGGTCCTAGTTGTGTGATAACACAACTAGGACCAAACACATTGCCTACTCACACAATGGGAGCCACACAACTAGGACCAAACACATTGCCTACTCACACAATGAGAGCCACACAACTAGGACCAAACACATTGCCTACTCACACAATGGGAGCCACACAACTAGGACCAAACACATTGCCTACTCACACAAGGGGAGCCAGATCACACAACTAGGACCAAACACATTGCCCACTCACACAAGGGGAGCCAGATCACACAACTAGGACCAAACACATTGCCCACTCACACAAGGGGAGCCAGATCACACAACTAGGACCAAACACATTGCCCACTCACACAATTGGAGCCAAAATGAAACAATGAATTCATAGCAATTGCTTTTCTACCTTCAAACAGATAACAGTCACTGCCTCTTTTGGGATTGGAGCCTTTGATGCATTTTATCGACAACATTGTTTGTATTATTAAAACATAAACTGTTGAGCTTGCGTAAAGGCGTTTTATGATAGTCCATGCATCATTGCATAGAAACATTCAAATAAACAGTGTGCATGTCAATACCAAGTTCATTGGTCAGACAATTTCAATCTCCAAAGAAGCAAGATTTTCCCTATTTATATGATACACATTTTTCAATAGAATTTACCCATCTATGGAGTTTCATGAACATACTCCATATATGACTAATAAAGAATTTTTTAATTTGTCTCAGTCCGAAAACACGGCGATATGACACCAACCTACGACATAAGATAAGGACAATTGTAACGATAAACAAAGCCCAGCCGGCCATGGATTCAAACCCAGGTAATTTTAATCTTGCGTCTAAGACCCTAATCATATCACCGCGACGTGGATACCAAATTGCATATATTTACCTAGGTGAACAAGACCAATGTCTAGATCTTAAATATGCCCATATGTTTTGAAAAATAAACCAATGAAAATTTTCAAATAAGTTTTGAATTATAGATTATTCGCTAACTGATACCAGACGGATGGACGGATTTTGAGTATAGTGCACACCCAAAAATATTTTGGATCGTGCAATGAAATATACACGTGTGTTGTCTTAAGTAAATGATACAGTATACATATAACTTAACGAAATACGATATAATTTTATATAAGATTCACCCAAAAAGTTTCAGTTACATTCTTCTGATGTGTGAGGTCAAAGGTGTAGTCCAAAGTTGTCTCTCAGTTATGTTTTGAAGACATACGACACTGTAAATTGAGCCAGTGCATGAGTTTTCTAACAATGTGGCATGTGCGACCAGCAAAGCCTCAGATCAGCCTGCGCATATGCGCAGTCTGATCAGAGTCTTTATTAGTCGCTTGAGTATTCTATGATTATTAAGCTACTGACAGAACACCATTTGGAGTTTCTAAGCTTAAAAGGAGGCTGCAGAGGCTCGTCCGAGTCTACACATGTCAAAATGTCACATTGTTGGAAATCTCATGCACTTGCTCAATTGGTATGCACTAGGGCGTCCATTTGGCCAATAAAACTTATTAACCCTTATCCCAGTGGCTTTGGCTGCTGTCCATTCTTAGGCTGTGACTCTGTTGTTGATTACTCACCGGTTATTGTTGCTCCCTTGTTTTTTTTTGTTTGTTTTTTTTATTTTTCTTAATCCGTGCTAGGTATGCAGTACTTTGTGTCGTTTCTAGCTTTGCAAGCATTTTGCTGGGGAAGAAAGAGCTGGTTGCGTTTCTTTACTTGCCTTTGGATGTCATGTGACTGTTTTTCTTTCTCAAGATGCCATCGGTTGGCCTGCAATGTGTGACTTTGGCATTTCCCTGGGTATACTCACATACTTTGATATTTTCTCATGCGGATTAATGCTAGTATCCGACGATATAGTATAATCATAACTGCTTCAGACAAAAGTCAGCTCATCTCGCACTAAGCACAAAACGATTCAACTTTCAACTTTCAATACAATCGTTATTTGACAGTATAGGCTGGTAAAACTTCAAGCGGCTGATTTTATGCATAAATTGGTTGTAGCTGACAGTAGAATAGCAAGTTTATCGAGGGCCTACATAACCCAATTCTTATAGGAAGTTAGCAATATTTACTGGGCATATCGACTTATGAGTGAATTGCACTTGCATCAATTGTGAGATCTATAGTATGCACGATAAGATCTATTTAAGCTGGTTCTTTTAGGGAATGGCTGTTTCAAGGGAGATTTCATGTCGCTTTTTAAAGTTATTTAAAAAAATGTTATGACGAATTATATAACTTTATTTGCCACACTTTTCAGGCATGTTGCTTCGCTGGTTACAGCTATATGACACCAGAATCAAAACTTTCGGAGCAAAAAAACTAGTGAGTATGATCAGGAAATACAACGATCACCCACTGCAGACCAAACCACGACGCCGTGAAGAATAGCCAAAGAACACTAACAGTCATAAGAAATCGAGAAAACAATTAAAGTAAAGCAACCAGCTCTCTTTTCCCCACCAAGATGATAGCAGATGATTCCTCGTAATATACATAAATACCATAATAAATAAAATAGTTCTGCATAACTCGAACTAGATATTGACATTTGAGCCAGTGCATGAGATTTCAAACAATGTGGTATGTGCAACCAACAAGGCCTCAGATCAGCCTGCGCATACGCGCAGTCTGATCAGAGCCTTTGCTAGTCGCTCGAGTATTCTATGATTGTTAAGCTACTGACTGAACACCATTTGGAATTTCTAAGCTTAAAAGGAGGCTGCAGAGGCTCGTCCGAGTCTACGCTGTTCAAAATGCCACATCGTTGGAAATCTCATGCAACTGCTCATTTCATTTTAAATGTTAGCCCATAGCTCTACCTTACACTACTGTCGGGAAGGAAGTCTCATCAGTTGCAAGGTTAACAAGTATCAAACCCAGGGGCTACTCGCATTGTTTCTTGCATCATAGGATAGGCGGCGGCATCTGTTTTTTTTTCAAGCAAATTACAAGTTGAATATAATATTAATGTCACATGATAAATAGAATATATGACTCATTATTGCTACAGTATTGTTTAGCGTATTTCACTCGTTGCGTAAAGCTCGTCAAACCTCACATTTTAGCCATTTTCCCTAACCCATTTGATAAAACATGGACATTTATATGTATAAGATCCTCTATTGAAGCGCTGCAACCATGTAATTATTGAAAATTGACTGAATAATTGTACTTTGCTTTCGATTATAACAGTGTTGGCAATGATATCGAGTTTACTATAAGTCTTTTGTGTCTCATCATCTCGCAGAGATAGGGAGAGACCTTGCTGGTATATGCTATGCATCTTTTTTTGCCTGAATGGGTTAATGTATTTCGATAACGAAAACAAGACTTCACTTAAGAAATCAGTTATCATTGTAGAAAGGGAAATAATCGTTTTGCAACCAAATTTCAAAACAAGCGATTTGTACTCATATTACGGTTAATGTATTTAATTTCGAGCATTTTTCTATTTCTTTTCTCAAATAAATTATCGGTATTCATGGCTGCAAGTCACCAAATACTTGTCAGAATAGCAATAGGGTAGCCCATGATTATCAAAAGCAGTCTGATCTGGGTCTGCGCTATTTGTCTAGACCTTTCGGACAGGAAATAGTTTTTGGACTTTTAGAACATTTACCATGAGTCGATTAAATGTATTGTGGACGATCCTAAACATTTATATGAAATAAATGCGTTGTCACGTTGCCCTCATATCAGGTATCATTGTGCAAGTATACATAACATATGAGCCAGTGCATGAGATTTCCAATAATGTGGTATGTGCGACAAGCAAAGCCTCAGATCAGCCTGCGCATATGCGCAGTCTGATCAGAGCCTTTGCTAGTCGCATGAGCATCCTATGATTGTTAAGCTACTGACTGAACACCGTTTGGAGTTTCTAAGTTTAAAAGGAGGCTGCAGAGGCTCGTCCGAGTGTACACTTTTTAAAATGTCAAATTGTTGGAAATCTCATGCCACGGCTCATTTATAAAACAAAAAGCTGGGGGAATTCAAGTAGGTAATTATATGCCGCTGACCGATCTAAATTACATAAAACAACACACTGAAATTAAATACTATGCAAGTGAATACATTGAATACATATACATACATGAACCTCAATATCAAATCACAGAGCTTTCAGTGGAAAATCACACACACACACACACACACACACACACACACACACACACACACACACACACACACACACACACACACACACACACACACACACACACTGGGATTGACTTAAATTAAACACATTTCATAAACCAAATGTTTGCCCTAGGTTTTGTTCTGAAATTCATAAATTATTCAACACACTTAAACGTTTCATTACTTACTGAATGTTTCTTTTTTCAAAAAGAAATATCACTTCGAATTAGATAGTAAATGCTAAGCACACCCGTTGAGCCGTAGTGAGCCTAATCAAACAAAAGCGTCAGGTACCATCTCACCAAACAAAGGTCGTTTGTGTGTCTGATGCAGTCCAAGCATTTAAATAAGGAAACATTTTATTTTTATTTAATAACTGTGACTGGGTTCGTGCGTACATGCTGTCGTAAAATATCCAACTATCCATGGTATATCTAAACATTTTATGACGATTGATAACATGTATCTAATAAAATTGTCAGAAAAAGAGGGTATCTAATGATTCTTTAGAATTGCTAAACAAGCACTATCAAACATATTGCCTCTGATAAGCACGCCTACAGAACAGTTCCAAACCAACATATAGTTTACGATTAGCTGTGAATGTGTGTTTTCTCCATTTTGCTTAACGTTCGACTACTGCTGGGTCAGGCTGCCACATTCTGGCCATAGTACAAAAATAGGATGTATCACTAGATAAAAAGTCGAATTTAAGCATATACTAAAATGTAGATAATTTTTCCGGAACCGCATGCCAATGTTGCATACTAGTGTTGTTGATTCATTGTTTATAGTTACTCCTATTGTGGGAGTCTGTAATTGTTCTATGTTTTATTGTACGTTACTTTATGTCCATTCTAGTTTGCAATCATCTTGATGGGGAAGAGAGAGCTGATTGCTTTGCTTGGTTTGTCTCTCTGTTGTCTAGTGATTGTTGTTTGGCTCTTCCTCGCGGTTCCATGGGTTTGTCTGCAGTTTGTGATTGTGGTATTTCCTGATCATACTCACTTACTATTTTTATCAGTTATTTCTAAAACAAACTGTATTGTTCCACATTGACCTGATAAACGTTGGCTGCATGTATCTTTATCAGGCCAACATGACGTTGCACTTTTTGAATGATGTCGATGACGTTGTATCGACACGAAAATCGATAAGTACGTCATAATCGCTAGGTTGAACAGTGAACCAATTGGTAAACTGAATAACAAAATCCCAGGTTCGCATCTTTTGATATAAAGTTTACCAGGCTCTGCTTTAAGAGTGCATGTTGAATCTCTCGGCAGGATCTCACAATTCAAAAAGCTTTATCGATGCCTAGCCTGGTAATCGTGATCATATCAAAAGACATGCATCAAGTATTCTCTAGTTATGTGGTTGATCAATTTGTAGTGCACAGCCGTCGCCGCTCATATAGCCAAATATTGTTGGAAACATGCTATGCTGTGATATTTCGTACCTGGCCCAATTTTTCACAAACATGTTATCTGTTTCACGTTTCATTGCATAGAAGCGACGCTGTAAAGGCAAAATATATCAGTCGTTCACATGTACCGGTGCTTGAAGTTGTTTTGAAAATGGCTGGGCAAAACTGTGACCTTAGCTATATGTGTAGTTTTTATATCTGATCATCTAGAGTTTTAAATAAAGTACAAAGGTTTGTTGTGCAAAAGCGCAATTTCAAATGTCTTTGTATGACTACGGTTTTGGTGTGTCAATTAACATGCTTGTTATTTTGAGAGGAAGTGTGGAGGAAGGGGATAAGCTTTTGCATTTGAGGCTTATATCTCTCATGTGTCGTCTATGCTTAATATATTGCTTATATCTTGAGTGCAATTCAGCTTTTGAATGCAACTGTGCTCTAATGACCAAATGATTGACCATCTGAGAAAACTGAGGCTCGACGCCACAATGTATACGCGAAACGTTAACGCAGTATCCAGTTTGATCATAAGCATGACGAGTGGAACAAACTTTGAAAGCCGAGCGAAAAACAGAGAGTTCCCAAATTCTACGGTGATCTACAGATTCTCGATCATTTCCAGACATAGATGATATAGAGTTTATTAATCGTTCTATTTAAAATAAGGGATTTATAAACCGTCAGGGAGGTTAAAAATCCTATAAAGAAACGAGTGCGCAAGCACGAGTTTCTTCATATGATTTTTTACCTCCCTAGGTTTATAAATACCATATTTTAAATAGAAGGATTCAATAAACTGTATAATTACATGTATTCTTATTGAATTGCTTGCTCAAATCAAGAAATTACTACGGTATGCGATATGGCAAAACAAGTGGGATAATGACATGTCTAGTTATAACCTGAGTAGTAATACATCAGCTGTTCCCTGCTGAAAAAATTGAAGTCCTCCATTTTGGAAATCTTCATCGAGTCCACCTCAGAATTTCAAATGTCTGTATTTTTTTTTTATTAGTGAACGAAAACATAAAATGTGGGTAGTCATTTTCTTAGTTAGATCGTAATGAACATTTTGGTACTTTTAATGTGTGTTTACAGAATATTTCGTTTTTTTACCTCAATCCTCTAGTTTCAGTGTTGGAAGACAGAAACGTTATGCAACGTCTTCGCTTGTGTAAATGACGTCATTTGTTAATTCTTGTGACGTCAAAAGGGCAGAGAAGCGTTATGTTTGTTAAATTGTTAATAATAAAACGAATATGAATATGTTATATGTTTCATCTCATCAATGCCTTGGGTCACTTGTGGTTAGGCAAAAGAAATTTTGGCTAAGGAGATTTTTTTGAGACAAAAACAAAATTTTCGTTTTTATTTGTTTGATACATCATTGGATTTCTCCGCCAAACATGTAATATATGATCATAATCCAACTTGCAACAGCAACATTTCCAAGACATTCCACTGAGGGCGTAAATCTTTCCTTTTATGCGAACCTATCAAACAGAATAACGTCACTAAGTAAACCTTACACGCACTTTCTATGAAGGTTGAAACTCCAGTGAGCATTTATAAATTTACATTCTGATTCTCTGCATCTTTGTGTCCGTTGCCAGCCTGAAAAGGTATGGTGACGTACAGTCGACGTGCCACCTTGCCCCCATCACGAAATCCGTCTAGGTGAAAGTGTAGTCCGGTTTATTCTGTTGCAGTCATCTTCTGTACAAGAAGCACACCTATTTTCAATTTTTACAAGGTATCTTCTAGGGGACATTTCCTGTGCTGTTTTCCTTTGTCATCTTACATTCAAATGATTGATAATCAAACCCTGGACCTTGTACTCCCAAATAACCATGCCAAGTTTGTGGTAATTATGTGGTCTGTAGCAACTGCGAACTGTGGTATCATAAGGACAGCATGCATATGAACTCTGCAACAATAAGGACCTAGAGCAGACTTACAAGAGCCGGTGTTTTTTCAAATGTGGCATCTTAACTTTTGACACAAAGTAAGAATGAAGGCAAAATTCAGGAATCGATACAATCAAGTACCACAAGTGACAAGTCTATTAGAAGATTTCTAATCGACATTAGACACATCCACGAGCTCCTGTTTTACTAAAAATGGGTCCTTAAACTTTTCTGACATTGATCACCGAAAATCGGCATCATCACTAAACAAACGCAATCATCAATCTGTAATCAAGTGAAGCCTCAGAGTTCTCAATGTCAACTTTCAGAGCATCCGGCTCAAGAAAGAACCATTCCGGAGCATGCTATAATATACATAACCTGACATTATCCTTGAATTTGAAACATGGTTTCACATTTGTCTCACTGAGTGGGAGATCCTCTCACCAAACATCAGATTTGTCGCCATGAAAGACCGACTGGAAGATGCCAATGGTGGTGTTGTTATCATTGCTAGATCAGACATGGACGGTGTAGAGATTGACGTTTAGATTTCTACTAAATTAGTCGCAGCCTCATACCCATGCACAAGCCTCAAGAAGTCGCTCATTGTAAGATCTCTTTGAAGACCCCCAATAATGAAGCGGACTATACAGAAGAGTTGTGTCAAGCTATATCAGACCTCTCAAACCGCCACAGTAAGTCAATATTATGGATAGGAGATGATGCCAACCTACCAGATATAGACTGGAGCAACTCACCCATCACTAGTTACGACTACTATAGTGTAGCCCTTTTAATGAAACACTGTTTTGCGGCAATAGCATGTAATCTAAAATTCCAAATTTAAATATAATTGGAGAAATATATTTAAACGAAAAAACCCTAATCATAATATTTTTTAAGTTTGGATACGTTTTCATAAAGGCGGTGATAGGATGGAATTTTAACATCCTTAATATTTTATGCCTTATAATATTCCCTTCTAGTACTGTGAGCGAAACGGATCACTGACTATCAGTTAAACATAAAGCAATGTATATACTAACATAAACAACTTGCAATTTAAATGTAGCTGCATATTGGTGTGTGTTGGTGTTTATCTGCCCAGTCGACAATATTATGTCAATTTCCAACCTTGTCAAAAAGATGATAAATGAAATAAATTAAACATCTATGCTTACTGCCATAAATGCCCTCTTATTTGAAAGCCCAAGGTCACGCTATTCCATGAATAAAAGTAATAAGGTTGCAAAGATCAGGAATCGATACAATCAAGTACCACACCTGACCCAGGATACCAATGGGAAAGTGACAAACTCACAGAAGACACCACAAACGAGAGCCAAGAGGTCAGCCCTTTCCCAGCAGGTGACCACAAAGCACATATAAACAGACGCGCACAAAACATAGCCAACACAAGACAGAACAAAAACATAAAGGATCCACAAAAGAAGTACCGCCTTGGAACGGTCAGTAAAATATTTTACTGGAGGGCTGCCTATTGATTCCACCACTCCCACATGTCTGATGTAAGTACAGCATACATATTGTTTCATCATATAAGGTAACTGTAATAGATAAGATATAAAATTAAATGCTGCTGATTGCGTGTTGATTTAGATGTCTGTCCATCTGTTATTTTATTCGTATCTCCATGGCTGTGTCAGTCTAATTGTACGCTCGTACATACAGATCAGACACATGCACAAAACAAACAGATGGCTAAAAAGATGGTAGCAGACAAAATAAAAGTGTTTAATAGATTCTAAATGTAAGAGTAACCCATTATTCCTATACGTTTATAAGCAGCTTGGATTTCATTGTAAACCATACCAGTGGGTGCTTTCAAAACGAAACTCTTCTGCTTATAGTCACTAATGGACAATTTATAAATGAGCAAATACTGCAAACTCCATCCAAGTGTAAATTGCACTGACAGTACAAATGAGTTATGAAAGGGTATTTTCACCTACCAACAAAATGAGGTTTTTTTATTTTTACAAGATATCAGCGCATTAAGATTGATGTCATTCTCCTCCAAAATTTAAATCTAGTTAGGGTTTTGCAATTTCTTTGCCCATGCAAACTTTCAGCTTGAAGTTACTTTCATCTAAAATTAAAAAAGAATATGTTCCATTTGAAGTGCAATGCTACAATACAGTATACCTATCAACACAGCTTTAGTCAACGTGGTACACGACATGTTTTGCGGAGCAAGAAGTGACATATTCATTACCAACATTAGTGAGTCAGTGTACTTCAATACCTGGCTTGAGCTACCATAACATCGCTCCTACAGATGGTAATGTCAAACCACTCAGACAGAAGCCACCAAAACACTTTTATATGTGTGGAAAAAGCAGTTTTTCCGGTATGGAGGGTGATATTCAACAATGGTCAGAAACCTTTGCCTCCGAGTTTTTGTCGACACTCCCATCAACTCCCTATGGATCTCATTCAAAACAAAGAACAGCAAACATGTACACTCCAAAATGACCTCCTCCAGATACAGCCAGTCATAATGTAACAGTACTGTACGCCAGATACCAAGGCGAAAACCCTAAACTTTTCAGAAGGTCAGGCAGAACAGCAACAGGAAGGACTGGGCCCCATATAAGAATAATTTTATACAGAATTCCTGCAAAGAAGAATGCAGGAGGGTGTACAACAACTACGCCTATTGTCAGCGACGAATCAAGTTACAAGAAACTACTCTTTCGTCAAAGTTAAGAAATGTGAAAGCTCAGGCATGGCCCAACCAAAGAAAGATGGTACCACACATTATAATGCAGCTCTAAGTCAAAAATTTTGAATGGCCAATTTTTATAAGCCTTTCATCACAGAAGATACAAGCTCCTTTCCTGACCTTGGAACTAGTGACTATTTGGACGCTCCAACGATTAACGTACATAAACTAAGTCAGAAAACTGCAAAGAAACCTGAAGCCTCACAGTTACAGGCTCAGATGATATATCTCCGAGGTTCCTCAAGGAAATGGCTCGAACCCATACTGACTCTGATTTTCTCAGCATCACTGAAACAGGGAAAGAACCCCAAAGACTGGAAAGAGGCAAATGTTTCTCTACGCTTCAAAATAGGAAATAAAAGTCAATCCTATATCACTGGCATATGTTTGCTCACACGTCTTCAAGCACATCATCCATAGTCACCTTAAGATAACCAGTTCTTTTGTGAACAGCAACATGTTTTCAGGAAACACAGATCATGCGAATCACAGCTATAGCGAATGTAACCATCTTGCATCTGGTTAAGACAAGTCGCAACAGGTTGATGCAATCCTACCTGTTTTTTGAAAAGCCTTTGATTAGGTACCTCATCAAAGGCTTTAGATCAAGCTTGAACACTACGGTGTTAGAGGAGCAAGGCTTCAATGGATAAGAAGTTTCCTGACAGAAACAAAAAGGTTGTCCTTCAAGTTCAGCCCCAATCACCTTCGGCGTGCCAAATGGTACAGTGGTGGGCCCCCTCTGGTTTCTAGCAAACATCAACGGCCTGCCATCAAAAGTAAACTGCATGGCCCGACTCTTTGCAGATAATTGGCTGTTGTACCGCAACAGTAAGGCGGACGAGGAATTGGAAGAATACTGTCAGATGAACTTCAACCCCGATAAATACAAACTAATCAGAATTACCTTTCATTACTTCATGTATAACGTCCAACTGAAACGAGCGAAGAAATTCAAGAACCTAAATATCAACTGCTATAACACGTTGTCCTAGACCGCCCACATTGACATTGACACATTGGCCAAGAAAGCCAGCAGCACCACTGCCTCCCTGGGGAGAAACCTGCCAACATGCCCAGGGAAAGTCCAAAACACCTGCCACAAAACATTTGTGAGGCCTCAAGTCAAATATGCGGCCACATTCTAGGATCCACACACGGCAGACAACATTAAAAAGGTTGAAGCTGTCCAATGCTGAGCAGTCAGATTTGTGTCAGGAGACTATCCCTGCCATAACCGAGAGCCTTTCATGGGAAACCCTCCAACACAGAAGACAGCAAGACAAGGTCATAATGACGTTCCGTATTGTACATGCCATGGTAGCTATACCAGCCTCTCCACATCTCCAGCTATTGGGTGCTGTATCAAGAGGCCACCATTGCAAGTACAGAGACACTTACTACAGGATCAGGGCATATTAAGAATCCCTCTTCCTATCAAGTATCAAACTGTAAAACCAACTGCCAGAAAAACTGACAACCAACCAACGTTTACAATAGTCGTATATGCATGCAACTAGTCTCGTGGTCATTTCTAAAAATACCTATAAGCTATACGCTGAGACTGAAAACTGAAGTAGTTGCTAAATGTAAGTGATTCTATTGGAATGCCTTATGGATCAACTGACAAAGAAATGCATATCCATACTTTAAAGCATGATAGCTATTTTACACTTCCCTTATCTGATTATATCCCCTTTCCCCGCCAGTCACGACTTTTAGTGTCTGCTATCTTGTTTGCTTAGTATAGTCCCGCTTTGATAAAGGGGGCTGTACTGAATCATTCCATCCTTCTGTCATTCTGACCGTCCATCCATCTGTAAATTACCATTTTATTTCAGCTCAATATCTTGAGAGCAAATTGATATAATATCAGCAGATTTTATAAATGCATTGATATTGACAGGATCTAGGTTGGGATGGCTTCACATCATTTTCCGCGCATTTGTAATAGATTTATGGCCCTTGATTAACGTCAGAATTTCGTTCCAAATTTCGTTTCTTAATATCGAAAGAACAAAGTGAAAGCATTTCACCAGTTTTGTTTATGCATTGGTATTGACAAGACCTGTATATGCATTGGTATTGACAAGACTGTATATACATTTGTATTGACAATTGACTCAACTGAAATTAAGTGTGAAGATAATGTTACTCTTTTAGGTATGAATATAGATTTTATGTTGCGATTTGATGACCATGTGTCCCAAATTTGTACAAAAAGATTCAAAGCAACTCGCAGTCTTGAAGCGCATTGGTCGTTTTTTAACTAAACAAGGCAAGATGACTATTTACAACTCTTTTATTTTTCCAATTTTAATTACTGCCGCCTGCGCGGCATTGTTGTAATACTTCTAGCACTGATAAATTAGAGAAAATTCAAGAGAGGGCTTTACGTTTCATCAACAATGATTTCACGTCATCCCTAACAAGCTCTGTCGGCATCGACGAACACCGCCCCTTTACATGTAAGAAGGATGAAGCAAATGGCTTCCGAGTTCTACAAAATCGTTAATGACATTACTCCTGACTATATTAAAGATTTGATCAATATCAAACAGTCAAATTACAATTTCAGGAGAGAAAATCAGGCAAGTCTACCAGCCCTGAAGAGCACAAGGTATGGTCTAAGGTCATTCGGCTATGAAGCCTCCTGTATATGGAACAGTCTCCCTAATGACCTGAGGCTGGCTGAGTCCTTCCCTCAGTTCAAGAGACTGCTCCTTGCATGGGATGGTGACATTTGCGGATATCCTTCATGTTAAATTGGACTTTACTTTGCTTTGCTTCTGCAGTTCAGTTTTTACTTCCTTGCACTCTCTTTGCTTACAAGCTTTCGCTTTTCGACCCCTTCTTTTTGGCTTTCTTTTGCTTTCGCTTTGTTGCAAAGGCTGTGCTTCTTTCGAGTGTCTATTTACTGCAATCTGAATGTCAAAATATTTGTATCTCATCAAAAATTTTCCCAGCTATAGTGCAGTACCTAATAGCTCTCGCAAGCAGTGGGTTTGATAATTCATCAATCCCCCTGCTGATGTTCTCTATTGGTATATACATTTTACCTCTTATATCTAAATTGCTTTCTGCATGCTGTGATATATTTGTACTTTGTGCTTTGTCTCTTATAATACTATTTTATATATGTGCATGCTGTGATACTCGTTGTTTTAAAAATGTTTGTTTTTTCTGGTTTGTCAACGTAAAAGCCCTACTGGGCTTAAGTTACGTGTTATTCAATATTCGACACAAAATAAAATTTCTATGTCTATGTCTATGTCTTAGACCTAGGCTGAGATTGTTACCTGTATTTTTTTCGCACATTTTTTCCAGAGTTAAGACCCTTGATTTATTTCCAAATTTCGTTACTGCTAAATAACTTTCACCAAAGAGCTATGTGCATTAAGGGACTTTTATGCCCCCTACCCCTATAAGGCTAAAATATGAAAATATTTTTTTCACCAATCTGTTCTTATTGGTTTATTAGAACAATAACAAAAGTGTAAAAATCTCAAATTACTTTGACTTTTACCGTTGGTACATGTATGGTAACAAAAATGGCAACCAAAGTAGGCTGAAAATAAGATATTGACCATTTTGGAGCAAATTGAGAGGTTTGACAGAGAAATTAACATAGAGCACAAGCAAATACCAAATATATATATTAACGCAAGATGATGATTACCACGGCTCACGACAAATTAAAAGGATTTTTGGGAATATAGCTCTGCTGATATATAATTTTTAAAAAAATCTGTCTCCAAAAGCCTTAAATTTGGTCCCAAATGGCGATTTCTCTGTTTTAAGCCTATTTTGTTGGCCATTTTTGTTACCATTGCAACCGTAAAATTTAAATAAATGCCCAAACTTTACACTTCATTTATTTTTCTTTTAAAACAATTAAAAGAAACTGGTGAAAAGCAGTTTTTAGTTTCCGGCTCTATAGGGGGCCAAAATAGCCCCTGGATGCACGTACCCTTTATATATGCAATTATATTGACAATATCTAAGGTGGGATTGCTACACATCATTTTTAGCAGATTCGAACCAGAGTAACAGTTATGGCCCTTGATTTACGCCAGAATTTCGTTTCAGCTCAATATTTTGATAATAAATTGATACAATTTAACCATTTTTATATAATTGCATTCATATTGACAATAGGTTACGATTGTTACGTATCTTTTTTCGCACATTTGTACCAGAGTTATTGCCCTTGAATTACGCCAGAATTTCGTTTTTGCTCAACATCATGAGAATAAACCAAATAGTATAATTTTTATATGCATTAATATTGACAAGAACTAGGTTGCGATTATTACAAAGCATGATTTGTAACATTTGTACCAGTTATGGCCCTACCAGTGTCTATAAGGCCTGTTTCACGGCCACTATGAATTTCCTTTAAACTTTGTGTATTACAAGTAGCATGTCTTAGCTGTAATATCATGAAATGTTGAATCAATAGATGAAGTTTTCTGAGTAGTATACTCATTTGAAGTGGGTGGGGTAATTCCACCCCAAACAGGGTTACTCCACGAAAACGACTATATTTTTATAACCATATGTAGCTGGGAATCAGTCATTTTAATTTTTTTATGGGATAACAGATATAAAAACTGACACTTATGATATTTTAAAATATTTATAAATGATAAGTATATACTCACTTGAAAGTCGTACCAAAATTTTAGTTTTTTTTCTTCGCCAACTTTGCGAAAAACCACAACATATTTTCGTGCTTGAAGCGATACATTTGATGTTTATAGGTTACATAGTATATAAGATGGTAATTATAAAATTATGATGAACTGTTTCCATGGCGATTATTTTAAGAGTTATCTGCCCACAAAACCAGGGATTCTTTTTTTTTTTTTCATTTTTTTAAGAGTGGGTATACATGCATTAGAGATTTTAGATACATCATTGCTTCTTGCTTACACACTGATTGGTCATGGTGTGCAGAATAAAACAAAGGCTTCAGATAGTTGATATGACCTTGTGGTCAAAGGTCAAGGTCACACATACTTAGAACTTATCTATGGCTCAAAGCGCTAATACCTCTTTCATTTTTGGATCTAGTGTGTACATATTCGCCACAATGATTATCTATTATGTGCAGATTATAAAAACGTATCAGAATATATATATGACCTTAAAATCAAGGGCCTAATTAAGTCAAATATTCTTATAAAACTGTCACACTGCTCATAAAACAAACTCCTCTTTGGTGTATTGATGGGATGTGTTCATATTTAGCACAACAATTGCGTATGATGAATCGACTGAAACGAAGATTTCAGATAGCTGATATGACCTTTTGTCAAAGGTCAAGGACAAACATTCTTAAAACCTGTAAAATTGCTCGAAATACAAACATCTTCTTCATTTATTTTGACTGAGGGTGTTCAAATTCGCTCCAATGTTTGCATATCATGTGTTAATTGCAACAAACGTCTCGGAATATATTTATGACCTTGAAGTTAAGGTTCAAATTCAAATATTTCTTAAAATCTGTCTTATGGCTCTTAACACAAACTCCTCATTCATGCATTAATGGAGTGCCTTCACATTTAGCACAATGATTGCTTATGAAGTGTAGTTTAAAACCGAGGTTTCATATTGCTGATGTGACCATGAAGTCAACGTCAAAGTTGCACTTGCAAAAACCTATATACAGTCCATACTGAGAGCTCCTCTGTCATTTCTTGAGCGAGAGTGTTCATATTTGGAAGAATGCTTGCCTCTGGTATGCTGTTTGTTTGATTTGATCCTTTTTATCACAGTCAATAATTTTTTCAGTCAAGTCATGTCAGGATTGCTCTTACTGAGTTGAACTGGCACTAAGCAGGATTTAAT
Source organism: Loripinus fragilis (assembly GCA_964019695.1). Classification (NCBI taxonomy): domain Eukaryota; kingdom Metazoa; phylum Mollusca; class Bivalvia; order Lucinida; family Lucinidae; genus Loripinus; species Loripinus fragilis. Next base: position 19,435,921 of record OZ026525.1, read on the forward strand.
GTGTCTTGGCTGTCATATCTGTTTCTTTCAGTTTTGTGGTCACCTAATGGGCAAGAGCTGACCTCTTGGCTTCCTTGTATGTGATGTTTTCTTGTGTTTATATCACCTTCCCACACTGTGTCCTGAGTCATGTGTGGAACTTGATTGTATCGATTCCTGACCTTTGCCTTCTTCTTTACTTTGCTCAAGGACAATATGCAGTTCCACATGTGAGGCTCAAACCCGCAACCCCTCTATCTTGACTTAAAAACTCTACCACTGGATATTGGATGCGCATATTGTGTGGTAATTATGATGAAAGTTTCAGATTGCTGCTATGACATTGGAGTAAAAGGTCTAGGTCAAATATATCTTACAAACGTTGACGTGAATATTTTTTTAATTTTTATTAGAGGATGTCCATATATAGCGAAATGATTTCTTAAGGTGGGTACATTAAAATGAAGGTTTCAGAGAACCAATATGACCTTGGGATTAAAGGTCAATGTACTTAGAATCGGTCCTACGGCTCGCAACATGAACTTCTGTAGTCTTTGATAGAGGTTCTATGTATACAAATTAATTATATAAATACATGTATATAAGCAGGTTATTTGGCTCCTAGTGCCACTCCTCTTACTTTTTCAAGTGAGGATATTCATATTTGCAACAGTGTTTGTTTTAGGTATGTAGATGACAAGAAACTCTCTGTTTTCCAGTCAAATATTAAATATTTAAAACTCAAAAATATTTAAACTTGTAAAGTGAGTATCCTTTCTTACTCGTAGTTTCTGTGAAGATTTTAATATATTTTACACACTAATTGCCAAAATATGTAGATCTCATCAATGGTTTCAGGTCGCTGCTAAAACATATGATTCAAAGGTCAAGGTCAACATATTTGCTTTTAGAGAAATTGACAGGTTTTAAGATGTGGTCTTGACCTTTGACCACAAGGTCATATCAGCTATCTGAAACCTTTATTTTATTCAACACATTATAAGCAATTATTGTGCTTAATATAAACACACCTCATCAATGCACGAAAGAGGAGTTTGTATTATGAGTAGTGTGACAGATTTAAAGAATATTTGACCCTTGATTTTAAGGTCATATCCATATTCTGAGATTTTTGGTATCTTCACATGAAATGCAAATATTGTAGCAAAAATGAAAGTGCAAGGTCAAAAAATGAAATAGGTGTTCTTGTTTTAGCGGTAGACAGGTTTTAAGTATTAAAGACCTTGACCTTTGACTACCAGATCATATCAGCGATGTTAAACCTATGTCTTATTCTACACACTATGAGCAATCATTGTGTAACCTAGAATCAATAATGTATCTAAAATCTTTAATGCATGCAAACCCACTCTAAAATTTTGAAAAAATAAAAGAATCCCTGGTTTTGTGGGCAGATAACTCTTAAAATAATCGCCATGGAAACAGTTCCTCATAATTTTATAATTACCATCTTATATACTATGTAACCTATAAAGATCAAATGTATCGCTTCAAGCATGAAAATATGTGGGTTTTCGCAAAATTGGCGAAGAAAAAATACTAAAACTTTGGTACGACTTTCAAGTGAGTATATACTTATCATTTATAAATATTTTAAAATATCATAAGTGTCAGTTTTTATATCTGTTATCTCATAAAAAATGTTGAAATGACTGATTCCCAGCTACATATGGTTATAAAAATATAGTCGTTTTCGTAGAGTAACCCTGTTTGGGGTAGAATTATCCCACCCACTTCAAATGAGTATACAACTCAGAAAACTTCATCTATTGATTCAACATTTCATGATAGTACAGCTAAGACATGCTACTTCTAATACACAAAGTTTAAAGGAAATTCATAGTGGCTGTGAAACGGGCCTTATAGACACTGGTCCACTTTTTCCAATCAATATCTTGAGACAAATTAACAGAAGTTCACCAATTTTAAATATGCATTTAAATTAGCAAGTTCTAGGTTGAAATTGTCCTCTGTCATTTTTTTGCTTATTTGTAACAGAGTTATCGCCCTTGATTAATGTCATCTTTTTTCCTTTCCGCTTAATATCTTGAGAACAAATCGAAAGAACTTCACCAAACTTTGTATAATCATTTACATTGACAAGATATATGTTTGGATTGTTACCTGTTATTTTTCGCAAATTTGTGACTAAAGTTATTGCCCTTGATTTACGTCAGTTTTTCGTTTCCGCCCAATACCTAGAGAACAAATTGACATTATCAAACCAAATTTTATATATGCATCTGTCATTTTTTGCATATTTGTTAAAAGTTGACAGAGATTCGGCAAATTGTATATATGCATTCATATTGATACTAGGTAGCGATTATTACACATCATGTTTTTACATTTGTACTACAGTTATGGCTCTTGATTTTCACCAGAATTTCGTTTCGGCTCAATATCTCGAGACAAATTAACAGAAATACACCAATTTTTATATATGCATTTGTAATTAGAAGATCTAGGTTTGAATTGTTACCTTTCATTTTTTTGCTTATTTGTAACAAAGTTATCGCCCTTGATTGACATCATATTTTCCTTTTGCTTAATATCTTGAGAACAAATCGGCAGAATTTCACCAAACCTCTGAATACTAGCTTGATTTTGCAGGCGATGGCCATATTTGCTCCAGACTGGAACTCTGCTGGGCCTAGCAGATTCTGACATGGAGGCCAAATTCAAAGCTAGTATTATTAACTTCACACTGAGCTGGTTCTTATTTGCCAAAGTTATTTAATTGGTATGTAATAAAAGAGTGAATTTTCAAACATCTTCCTTCTTGAACTTGTCCAAGTCGTAATAGGTCAAATAAATATGCATTTATATTTACAAGATCTAGGTTGGAATTGTTACCTGCCATTTTTTGCTTATTTGTAACAAAGTTATCGCCCTTGATTAACGTAATATTTTTCCTTTTGCTTTATATCTTGAGAACAAATCGACAGACTTTCACCAAACTATATATAATCATGTAAATGGACAAGATATAGGTTTGGATTGTTACCTGTCATTTTTCACAAATATGTAACTAAAGTTATTGCCTTTGATTTACATCTGTATTTCATTTCCACTCAATTTCTTGAGAACAAATGGACATTATTTCATTAAATATATATACATTGATATTGACAAGACCTAGATGTCAATTTTGCATATTTGTTATTAATAGACTTTTCGCTTAATGTAAAGGCGGCAACTTTAATATTCATATCTGGGCTAGGCTCGGTTGTTTCATCTGCTAAGGAAGGGAAATCAGGTACTATTTATAATTTGGTGAAGAATAAATAAGTAGTTTGGGTCTCGCAAACGTTCGTGTATTTCATGAAAATCCTTACCGTATACACACTGAACTCACCTTTATTTACCGTCAAAGCGCATAATCTCAAAATATATGTTTTGTCGTCCACTAAAATATTTGAATCCTCATAGACAAGCAGTGTGGACTCAGATCAGACTGTCCACTAGGAGCAATCTGATCTGAGTCAGCAATGTTTGCTCTTTGCCTATGTTAAATATGCATTTTCAGATGCAGTTATTTTGCTGGCGGTTTAAGGACTAAATAATGTGTTTTGCGTTTGTACTGAGGTAATGGCGAAAGATAATCCAGTTACTTTTGAAAAAAAAACGACGCATCATTTTCAGCTTTTACCTAATAGTATGTCTTAGGTTGACCTGTCCTAATTACGTATTCAAGGGGTGCCGCCTTTACAGTACTCAAAAAGCCATATAATACATAGTTTTGGCCGTTGAATTATGTCAGAAATTTACGGAAGCCCTGGAGGGACATTTTTACTTATTAGTTATCACTTATTACTTACTACTTATTACTTATCACTTATTACTTATTACTTATTACTTATTACTTACTACTTATCACTTATTACTTATTACTTATCATATCATTTATCACCCCTATAACGCAGGGAAACCCCATTGTACATTCCCTGTCATAGCCAGAGAGTACGGAAGCCCTTACTTACTTGTTAGCAGTAGTAGTAGTAATAGTAGAAAAAGTGGTGGTTGTAGTAGTAGTAGAAAAGTAGTAGTAGAATAGTCGTAGCTGTAGTTATTGCTGTTTTAGTAGTAGTAGTAGTAGTAGTAGTAGTAGTAGTAGTAGTTGTTGTTGTTGTTGTTGTTGTAATAGTAGTAGTAGTAGAAGTGGTAGTAGTAGTTGCAGTTGTAGTAGTAGTAGTTGTAGTAGTAGAAGTAGTCGTAGAAGTAATAGTAGAAGTAGTAGTTGTAGTTGTAGCGTAAAAGCGGTGGCTGTAGCAGTAGAAAATGGTTGTTGTTAAAGGTTAAAGTAGGAGCTGTAATATTAAAATAGCTATAGGAAAAGTCGTAGCTGTGGTTGTAGTAGTAGTAATAATAAAAATATCATTATTATTATTATTATTATTATTATTAGTAGTAGTAGTAGTAGTAGTAGTAGTAGTAGTAGTAGTGCAGTAGTAGTAGTAGTAGTAGCAGTAGTAGAAGTAGTAGTAGATGTAGTAGTAGTGTGGTAGTGAGAGTAGAAGAAGCAGTAGTAGTAGCAGCAGCAGTAGCATTAGTAGTGGTAGTCTAGTAAAAGTGGTGGTTTAAGTAGTAGGAATACTGGTTGATATTGATGTTGTAGAAGTGTATCAGTAGAATAGTTATAGTTTGTAGATGGTGTTTGATGCTGTAGTAGTGTTGTTGTAATAGTGGTGGTGGTGGTGTAGGTGGTGGTGGTTGTGGTAGTGGTTAGTAATAGTAGTAGTGGTGGTTATAGTTATGACTTAAGTTATTTGCTATACCATTTGACTTATTAGTTATTACTTAATACTTACTAGTTATTACTTAATACTTATTAGTTATTACTTAATACTTATTAGTTAGTACTTAATACTTATTAGTTATTACTTAATACTTACTAGTAATTACTTAATACTTATTAGTTATTACTTAATACTTATTACTTAATACTTACTTGTAAGCAGTAGTAGTAGTAGTAGTAGTAGTGTATCAGCAGGATAGTTAGAGTAATAGTTTGTTGATGTTGTTTGATGCTGTAGTAGTGTTGTTGTTATAGTATAGGTAATAGTTGTGGTATTGCTACTACTACTATAACGACAACACTACTAAAGCATCAAACAACATCTACAAACTATAACTATTTTACTAATACACTACTACAAAATCAATAACAACCAGTTTTCCTACTTCTTGAACCCACCACTGTTACTACTTCTAGTTTTACTATTACTACTACTACTACAACTATTACTACTACTACTGCTGCTGCTGCCACTGTTGCTGCTGCTGCTACTACTGCTGCTACTATAACAACAACTACTACTACAGCAAAATTAGCAACAACTACTACTACTACTACTATTTTTATAACTACTACTACTACTACTACTACTTCTACAACTACTACAGGGGTGTTTAGACGGCATGATTTAGTCGTCCTGACAAAATCATACATGATTTTGTCATGTATGATTTTTCTGTTTAGACGGCATAACAATGTCATGTGTGATTTCTTTCAACATTGAAGAAAACTGGCGGGGCACCTTAAGCTATCTCATCATGCTCTACGTCGTTTCGTTGCTATAGCTAAGAACATGTGTTAAAACTCATTCCCGCAAGTCACGACTTTTGTCATCTGCTATCTCATCTGCTTATGTTCTTAGGAAGTCTTTATGGCAAACAATATCAGCCCAGATCAGACTGTTCCCTGGAAGCAGTCTGGTCAGGGTTTATAGTATTTACTTCCATGATAAGATCTCCTCTGAAGTGCACTTGAATATATGCAGCAGACACCATTTTCAGGACAAAATACTGGCATGTTTAGGGTTATCTATTTTATCTTGCTCCGAAAGCAGTTAAGCCCAGTGACCTCAAAGCTGATTGGCTAATTCGCCATGGTTTTGTAATGGCAAATAGAACCAGCTCTATCCCCCATGACATGTCGTCCTGACTCTGGAATCATATATGACTCTGTAATTATAGCAGTGTTTACACGAGCTGATTTGTAATGTGTGACTAAGTCAGGCTGACAAAATCATGCCGTCTAAACACCCCTGTAACTACTACTACTACTACTACTACTACTACTACTACTACTACTGCTACTACTACTACTACAGCAAAAACAGCAACACCAACTATTCATAATTTACTACTACACTACTACTAATACAGCAAACACAGCAACACCAACTACACATATACTACTACTACTACTACTACTACTACTACTACTACTACTGCTGCTACGGCTATAACAGGGAATGTACAATGGAGATTCCCGTCGTTATATGATATAAGTAATACGTAGTAAGTAATAACTGATAAGTAGTAAGTAATAAGTAATAAGTGATAAGTAATAAGTAGTAAGTAATAAGTAATAAGTAGTAAGTAATAAGTGATAAGTAATAAGTCAAAATGTCCCTCCAGGGCTTCCGTAGAAATTCGTTTTCAATCAATATATGGAGAACAAGTTTATAGAATTTCGTCAAGTTTTATATGCATTTATATTGACAGTTACTCTAGGTTGGGATTGATACCTGTTAGTTTTTGCATATTTATAACAGAGTTTTTTGCCATTGATTGATGTCAGAATTTTGTTTCTGCTCAATATCCTTTAAACTTGGCTTTATACCGCATGAAAAGCGCTGCAGCGGGGCTATAGTCAGATTCTCTGACAATTCTAGTTTTCTTAGGTAGCCTATATTACAAATCATATGGACGCAGATCAAACAAACTGTCTGATCAGTGATCATATGGTTTGCTTTCATGATAGAATCTAGTCTGAAGTGCACATGCATAAGCGTAAAAAGTAGGCGACATTTTCAGGACAACAGTATTTGGCGGCATTAAAGTTAAACGTACTCGTATAGCTATACTGAGGGACTTTAGAAACGCACCATTATACATTCAATGTTTTTCCACAATTCTGATTCAAAGATGTTTCCTATATCATTTTCTATCCCCTTACAAAATGGATCATTATTTGCCATAATTTCGATTTACTCCTGCTGTTATTTCTGTGGTAACACCGACTTTAGTGGTTTTTTTCTAAATTTATTGTCTGACAAATGTGAGTTTAATTCAATTCGAAATTAAACACTTTGAGCTTGTAGTCATATGTCTTAACCAACGGAAAAACACAACAGGTTTCGGAAATAATCGTTTAATTTCACTCCTAGGCGCAGCGTTTTTTGCTTACGTCTGCATATGGTCAGTGTTATATTTCAAACTGCAATAATATGTGGATGACGTTCGCGCATGCCGGGATACTTTTGTCTTTTAAGCAATGGATTGAAGAGTACCTGGTGGTACTTAAAGATTTCGATTATTCCTGTTCCTTCGGATATTTAAACGGCCAACTACGTCAAAAGGTAAATGACGTCATGTAGTCGAAATGAACGTTGCCAGTCTGATCTGGGTCCACACTGTTTGTCAAAACGCCACTAAAACGTTCCAGCAGACGACAAAAGTTGACAGCTTTGCTGAGATTGACGCTTTAAAGAAACACATACAACAGAATAATATGTACATTTAATTCAACTCGTACAATTTCTTTAGATTTTCACTGTACTTTCCTTGACACCTACACTGATATGTAAAGTACGAAGGGCATTGCATACTTGGACGACACACGCCTTCCTCATACCCTTTGCGTTCGCACCTGTAACACAAGAAAATACAAGATACTTGAGCCGCGACATGTGATTTCCAAAAATGTGGCATTTTGACATGAATAGACTCAGACGAGCCTGTGCAGCCTCCTTATAAGCTTAGAAACTCTAAACGTTGTTCGGTTGGTAGCTTAACAGTCCTAGAATATTCAAGCGACTAGCAAATGCTCTAATCAGACTGCGCGTATACGCAGGCTGATCTGAGCCTTTGCTGGTAGCACAAACCACATTGTTAGATTTCATGTCGCGGCTCACTAGTCAATTTACAGTCACCTAGCAATCTATAAATGGACATTAAACATATTCATATTGCGGCATCCTATCAGGTTTCTGCATGTCGTGTGACGTAAGTGTCGTGTGACCTTAACCATACAGGTAAACAGGTAGGTTGGCATACAGTTACATGTAAGGCCCAGATTAAATGCCACATGAGGTGACAATTCATCAGGCTGAGAGTCTTCTCTGTTTGTTAAGATAAAAACGATGTTTAGGAAAAGAAAAAACACATATGTCATTGAAATTTCGAGATAAAAAACAATAGCCACCACCCTTAACAAAATTTGTTATTAAAATCACCAACTTACCACGGAATGCAGCCAGGGCCACGCGTGTGGTCAAATAGATATCTAACTGGCCAAATCTTTGTCCTGGATTCTGCTGTTTTTACATTTTGTAGAACATTTTTTTTAGATCGCATTCATGTTATGCATCATTACAGAGAAACAGTCAATAAACTATCATACAACCAAGTCAAAGGATTTTAACTCACAGACAATCAGTGCTATTTGATGCCCTGGTGGTATTTCTGATATCTAGTTTTGAAAACAGTTATTTGGAAAACCATATTAAAGCATGAAATATACTCCAGTATGCAGTGACTTAAACATGCTATTTTTATCACGCCAGCGAAAAATTAAGAGGCGGGTAACATTTATCAGTTCCCTTTCATATAAGCTGGATTGTTAGACATTGAGCTGACAGAAGTGCACATGTCTTATCAGGTCAACATTGAGGCTAATTTCAATAAGTACATCATAATCACCTTTTTGAAAAGTGAATGATTTAGTGAACTGATAAATGAGCCATGGCATGAGATTTCCAACAATTTGACATTTTGAAAAGCTTAGAAACTCCAAATGATGTTCAGTCAGTAGCTTAACAGTCATAGCGCATTCAAGCGACAAGCAAAGGCTCTGATCAGACTGCGCGTATGCGCAGGCTGATCTGAGGCTTTGCTGGTCGCACATACCACATTGTTGGATATCTCATGTACTGGCTCAAATTGAATGCAAGGCTTTTGTCTTTTGAAATCAAGTTTACCAGGTTCGGCTTTAGGAACGCATGTTGAATTGCGAGGCAAGCCTCATGATTCAACAGGCGTTCTTAAAGCTTTGCCTGGTAAAATTGACATCAGAATAAGTAAGGGTGCAAAGATCAGGAATCGGTACAATCAAGTACCACACCTGACCCAGGATACCTATGGGAAAGTGACAAACTCACAGTTAGACACCACAAACGAGAGCAAAGAGGTCAGCCATTTCCCAGCAGGTGGCCAGAAAGCACATATATAAACAGACACACACAAAGACAAAGCAAACACTAGACAGAACAAAAACATAAAAGATCCACAAAAGAAGTACCGCCTTAGAACGGTCAGTAAAATATATATTGGAGGGCTTAAACCGGTTTAACGGAGCACCAACCTCGCCCTTAATTCAGATGTATATCAAGACACATCATATGTGGTCTGCATGAAAGACCCCTAACTTATCAATGCATCATCTCCAAAGACAATAACCTGGTATTCTCTTTTCACAATCATGATTTTTTTGTAAATGCAGAAATATATTTACCTAGAGTAGCAGCTCGAACTTCCATGTCCTCTGCAGCTTTTCTTGGTCCTGTAACAAGGTTGTCTAACAAATGCTTCCTCGAACTTCAAGGCATATCCTCCAATAATTGAGAGTAGTATCAATACCATTACAACAGTAAGCTTCATCATGCTTATAGGTGAATGAATATATATCTTCAAGTGTCAGCGTCGGTTATGAAAAAGAAAATTTGAGTCAATATCCAGTCTAAGGTACAATTTGGCATGTGCGTTCAGCGAAGCTTAAAAGTCTTCGCATCCGCAAAGTTAGACTTGCACAGTCTATGTAATAGTTATACCATGTGTTGTCCGCCTGTACGTGGAGATAATCCATGAGCTTTAGCGAGTGGATTATCTTACGTACAGGTGGACAAACATGGTATAACTATTTTATAGTACCTACATCAGTGTAGACCTTGCACATCACGAGATATTTCGTGCTAAAGTTGGTAAGGTAGGTATAATGAATATTAAGTGTTTTTTCCAGGCCCACTGTGGTTTACCTGTTGGATTTCTTTTGCTCCGGTCTTCAGTTTTATGTACTGTTCATTACTAATCTTTGCTTTATCTCCTTGTTATATCTTGATTTGTATGTTCTAGGAGATGATGCATGGATAAGTTAGAGATATTTCATGCAATCCAACCATCTATGTGTCTTGATCCACATCTGAACTAATGTTGAGGTTGGCTTAAGCCCTTCAGTAAATTAATTTTAACGACCGTTCCAAGGCAGTACTTCTTTTGTGGATCATTTGTGTCATTTATATCTTGTGATTGCCATGCTTTCGCGTCTGTTCATTGCTGCCTTGTGGTCACCTGCTGGGAATGGGCTGACTTATTGGCTATTGTTTATGATGTTTGATTGTGTTTTGTCACTTTCCCATGTGGTGTCCCGGGTCAGGTTTGGTACTTGATTGAATCGATTCCTGTTCTTTGTCGCCTTTCTTACTTTGTTTAGGTCTGTTTATATTTTCATGTATATGACTATTTCTCACAAATAACCTAAAGTATATAACTAAACTGAATTTCAACGATTCCGGCGAGAATAAAAGTATGGTTAAAGGGCTTCTACTTTCTGGGAGAGAACTTTTTCTTTGGTATTAGGTTTCAGATATAGGATTGTCTATTTTGCTTGGATTGATTCCAGTCTACCAATAAGGCTTGACCATAATATTAATATTCCGCCTCAAATTACGTTGGGCCCTTGGCTATCCATAGAACGTGCATTAAAGACTACGTGGACGGAGTCAAAACCTTCGCTGCTCGCACTCACAAAGAATGATTAACATGTATGAAAAGGGCAAACCAGACTTCGCCACGAAAACAGTACCAAACAAGTGCTCTACACAAATCAATGAGACACAAAGTGAGGAATGCGTGACATTTTTTGCCTTTGTGCTAATTTCTGCCGAAAATATGGACAAAACCAAACAACTTACAGTACTTGTGTAATCACGTCGAGTTAAAACTTTGTTAAAGTTACTGTTGAAATATGATATTATTTATGCGACTTTGTACTTTATACTCTCGTCTTACATGTTGCTGTAATCAACACGTTTTTGTTATATTAGAATTTCCCATATGGGTTGATACAGTAGAGTCAGAATGGTTCATTGTCTATATTGAGGGTCATAAGCTACATTTTATTTTCTAAGAAAGTGTATTATTTCTCTGAATATTAATTATGTCTTAGCAAACAGTGCATACCCTCATGAAATGCTGCATAATGCTGTTTGTCAAAGTGGCATTTTTTTTTATTTTTTTTTTTTTTTGGGGGGGGGGGGGCATCTGGTCTTCAACGGGTTACAGTATATCATATGACGTCAAATCTTAGAGTGTAATAACTCCATTTATTGCATATTCATCTAAAGGTTATATATAGTGACATTTATGTAAGCATCCGGTGATAAATGTCCATGTATTCCATGTCTTATAAGAATCTATCGTGAGTGTGAGGGTAGGATAGAAAAATCTGTCACGAGGATCGACGTTTGGTATCACGAGGCTTGCCGAGTGATGACAAACGATGATCCCGAGGGACAGATTTTTCTATCCTCACACGAATAATGGATCCTTTTTCTTGCTCACCACTGTTTTTTTATTTCAAAAAAAGCTGTCAGTTCTAAGTCCCTGAATACGCGAAGGTACAATTTATATGATGACGTCACTTTAACATAACAATGACGTCACTTGACGACAATGTGCGTGAGTTCCAATACAACCAATGTATGTAGCCCTCACGCGACAGCCTGGGTAAGATAGCATGGGTTAGATAAGATTTTCTATCCGAGAATAATATCTCAGATATCCGTATCCGGTGTGCAAGAATAACTAATCCGTAATGGAATAGTCACATGGCGATCCTAATTTGCATGTACGCTATGGATATTTGGAGTTGTATTGGTTAAATATCAATATCTACATCATCAAAGCAAAGTAAGTATGGGTGCAAAGATCAGGAATTGATACAATCAAGTACTACACCTGGCGGAAAGTGACAAACTCAATGAATCTTAAGATTTTTGCAACCATTCATAGCCTCATAAATTATATATATTTGATTGACAGCTGCCAAACTCACTAGCCCGTGTAATTTGCTTCGAACATCGAATTCATTCGCCAGAAGTGACACTGGTGGTGTGATTGACAGCGAGCCAAACCTGAGTCGCACGTGCAAAACAAATCTCTTGTTTGCTCCATTGGCTGTCCGTGTACACACTGGCTGTTCCGCCTTTCCGTTTTACACTCCAACAAAGCCGTTAATACAATGACATAAAATTACAAAACTGTCTTGTTTACTAAATTATATAATAATTTCTATACTTAAGATATTTATAATAAAATGTAAATATGAGCAATAAATTCATTTTCTGGAATGTTCATGGAACCATGAATACTTCGTGTCTCTTGCAAAGAGAGCCGAAGTATTCATGATTCCATGAACATTCCACAAATCGAATTATTTCTTAAATAGGTATGTGCACGTGTATCACTTTATTCTGTCGCTGAACAGGAAGACGAGTTACTTATTTTGGTACCTTGGATTTTGTATTGCATTCGTGCTTGTATATTCGCCATGCAACATTACTTATTACAGTTTGTTGACAAAGGTTTCCCCATTGTCTGTGATAGTGGCGTGTCCTTGTCATATTTACTGGTTTTGTTTTCAATCTCGCATGCGCACATACCGCCTTGTTGGAAATTGCACGTCACGGCTCATATGGTACGTTTTGGTGAGGATCATTGCAAGCTTTCTACTTACATAATGGTTACCCAAAGTTCATAAAAGACCCTAAAAGTCGCGTTGTATTGCTAAACTTTAAGTTCATGTACTACTGCTGGATTGCCTATACTTTTGACTTCATGCCTCGTTCTGATTGAAACACATACTACAAATTATTGTGAAACAGTTTTTGAGAGCAACGGTTGAAATATATTTTGGTATATTAACTAGAAGTCCGAGAATCGGATGTGTCGCCTGGTACAACCGAAGTTAAACAAGGCAAATTCTTCAAATCTATATCCTACGACGAAGGGTTATTTTAGATAAACATGTAAAATCAGAAACAAAAATCCAATTTATCCAACCCCTAAGTTAAACTTGGGTATCAAACAGATCATATTTAAAAGCCTGGTAACTATTTTTAGTTCTCATTTCAATAAAAATACACTTAGCTGTACAATTATAATGTCTGAACTTTTAACCTGACCAAGTGGTCAGGGGTGTGTTTAGGGTCAAAGTGGTCTGCTTCTATGTTAGTCTTTACTTCTTCTTTTGATTTCATTTGATATGCAAAAATGTTTTGACCCAACCCCAGGGGCCGGGTATAAGTGCAAGGACAGAATATGTGCTTGCCTGGTGCTGAACGCTCTATCCCCTTTAATTTGATATTTAACATGCCTACTTTCGGAAATTTTGACCATTTGACTCCACCCCGGGGGTCAAGGGTCGGTGTAAGGACATAATGTTTGCATGCATGTCACTCTATGCTCCGTTCCCTTAAATTTGATATGCAACGTGACTACTTTTAGAAAAAAAAATGTTTTTATCTTTTGACCAGACCCCAGGGGCAGAGGGTATGTGCAAGTACCGAATATGTGTTTGCATGGTGCTCTATGTTCCATTCCCTTTAATTAGATATGCTTTTAGAAAAAAAAAAATTCGACCTTTTGACCCTGGCCCCTGGTCCAGGGTGTGACTACGGGCAAACTATTTGCTAGCATGTTGCTGCATGCGTAATTCCCTTTAATATGATGAGATGCATAACCATATTCTGCAATTGTTGAATTTTGGCATCCACCCCACCCATTTGGCACACTCAGGGGATCCGACCCAGGCCTTCAAACTATAATATCGCTTGATATGTTTCATATCTATTTTACCCCTGTCTGCGTGCAAATAATCAATGAAAAATATTGACAACTGACATAGATATTGTGGAATTTAGACATTTGATATTGACTCCACCTAAGGGGCCAGGGGGGCGGGGTAAAACTTTAGTCACTGTATTGCTTATCTACAGGCACTGGGCAATCATGACCTATAGGTATAAGTTGTCAGATATAATAACTGTGGAGAAATGTGAAGTTCATTACACAAAAAAGCCAAAATACCTGCTGCATTAGCCAAAACCTTAGTCAAGAAAGAGCTGGGCCGTAACTAAGTCAAACTTTTGTGAATGATCGCCAAATTCGAACTTGACCTGCATTTAATGATGCTTACCAGTCATTAAACTTTAAATGGAATTAGTGTAGGATCTCTTGAAACGTTATTGATCTGAAACCAAGTTTTTTCTTTAAACTATGCCAAAATAGGACCATAACACAGTCAAAATCTTGTAGATGATCTCCAAATTCGAACCTGTTTATCCTGATTTAAACTTTTTTAGAATGACATCGATTCACCCCATCAAGTTATTGATTGGCTACCAAAAGTGTGACACCACGGACGACAACGCCTACGACGATGGAGTCATGATCTCTATGTATCGCAGGCGACACAAAAATCAGGTGAAATTATTAATAGATTAAAATCAAAACGTATTCTAGCATCTAGTTTGTCTACATACGATTTTTCTTCTCTCTACACTACATTACCTCATAACTGAACAGACTTTTAACAGAGAGGGATCACATTATTTGGGTAGTAATAAGAATCGTGATTTTTTCACTTATGGATTTCTAAGAGATATAATTTGTGGTAATGTGTGAACGTTTTTGACGCCTTCAATGATATTTTGGACAATATATTTATAAGATTTTGGTGGAAATCGTACAAAAAAATGTAGGATATTCAAATCAAAATGGGTACTAATTAGGCTCCTCTTGTTGCAGAATTGTTTTTTTTTTGTTATGAGAGAGGCTTCATATTGTCTCTGTCGGACACTTATCAAGCTATTGTCATTGAAAAGTAAGTGATGAAGCCTTAAACTCTACCCCAATATATCAAGATAAATTGCTTATTATGGATAATTAATATTTTTATCAAATGGAAAGTCAAATATATCCTACTGTACTTTAGTTAAATAAAGCAAATTACATTGGATAGATACAGTATTTGTGCAAAATACTACTTGACTTTTCGCTTACTGTAAAGGCGGCGCCTCATGAATGCGTAATTAGGACTAGTCAACCTTAGGCATAGGTAAAAGCTGAAAAGGAGGAATGATTTTATTCAAAAGTAACTTTATCATATTGTGCCACAACCTCAGTCATTATTTAATCCTTAAAACGCCAGCAAAATAACTGCATCTGACTTTTTTTAACATAAGCAGGGAGGCAAACATTGTGGACCCAGATCAGACTGCTCCTACAGGAGCAGTCTGATCTGGGTCCACACTGTTTATCTATGAGGCTTCAGATAGTTGAGTCGGCGACAAAAAGATACATTTTGTGATTATGCGCTTTAAGGGTTGATAAATGTGAGTTCAGTGTGTATACGGTTAGGTTTTCGTGAAATGCACGCACGTTTGCGCGGCTCATAAAGCTTATAAACTCTTTACCAAATTATAAATAAAACCTGATTTCCCCTCCTTAAGCCTCGGTCACACGAGGGCTTAGGACCATGTTGCGACCTGTGTAAGACCAGTCACGTGGTAAAATCGCAAGTAGATCTCATACGAGCGCGCGACAGGTCTTAGTGATTGTGAACAGATATATTAACAAAATAGGTTCCAGAGAGGTCTTTGAGCATTTTCATGAACCTGGTTCTGCAGTAGATGGTAGCAGCAGATGTATACATGTCTTTAAAAGATTTTTGGTGCTTTCACAAGTAGACAGGATAAAATTGCAAAAATAAGGTACAAGACTGTCGCAGGTTGGTTTTTATTGATCGGGAGTGATCGTGCGAGAAAAAAGCATGAAAATGGGCGGGGCGGAGAGTTTTGAACATGTCCAAAATTCTGCGACCGCGATCCAAGATCACAGGTATGATAGTAGACTGGTATCAGACAAGTAAATCAAGCAATAAATATGCACACAACTATGTAAACCTCCACTACGACTGTACTTATATCTTCAAACATGTCTGATATATACATTATTGTAGACAATGGGGCAGTAATAGAGTACCAGATATTTATGTGTTTAGTAGTTAGAAGTCTTGGACACGTGGTCTGAAACCAGACCTATGTTATGGTAGTGTTCCATGACATATGGTGTATGTACTGCGTGTACATACGCAATGTTCAACATCACATTGATCCTTTCGTACTCAAAGCAGCCAGGAAAGAGATTTTGGTTTTTCACATACGTGCACAGCTAAGGCTCAGACAAGCCTCTACTTTTCAGACAAAAACGCCGAGTTTGGTGTCGATTCAAGCTGTTTGGCACTTAAACATCGTTATTGTTGAAATATTGTTTTAGGAACAATTAATCTGAAAACAACTCGAGATAGCAAAATGTCCTGATTTTTTTTTTTACAATGAGGCTAAGATCAGCCGCACCAGGGTTTCGTGACTCGGTTTGAAGTATGAACGTGGCGGTAGAATCAGATCAAAACATTGATAAAGCAGTCCCACTGGATAGTTGAGCACTGCAATAGTGCGGCTCTCGTGCGCGGTTCATAGTATACATTTATATCATATTCCGAAAAAAGGAATAGCAACCTATCGTCTACTTTATGTACGGAGTAGGGCAATAGGGGTCGAGGTCATCCTCCATTGACCTTACAATCAAGCCATATAATGTTATTCATAACCTCTTACAATGCTTTGGTATAAAACGTCTGAACTGACAGAGAGCCAAAATCATAAAGCCTTCGGAGACAACATGTTAAAACGCAAGATTACAAAAATCAAGTATCAGCTCAAGAAAAATAAATCTTTACATGCTGGGTAAAGTATAACTTTTCAAAAGTGTCGTCTTCTAACTTTCTTCAAAATGACATTTTTTTAGAAAAATAACAAAAAAATCAGGAATACCTCAGTCAGGATCAAACAGTTTGGATCCAGATCAGGGTCGATGTCAGTGATTTTATTTGGCCATTTTAACGCCTTATATGGGAGTCATTCCTAATCCAAAAGTGGCCTTTTTCCAATTTCATGTATTTTAGTACTTATTTTCCCATTCTTTATTATATACATTTTCCGAAATGTGAAGGAAAAAGGTAGCTTGCCAAAATCCCTAATAAATTCACTGGATGTCATTGTTGGGCCCGATCTTGGTCTAAACTGTTTACGAGAAACGTCAAGCCTGATCTCGATCCAAAACTGTTTTTGATTGACAATAGCAGATAGAGTTTCTTCATTTTTGCGGCATTCTATTTGTTTTAACCCTGTATTCACTTAATGGATTCTTCCTCCTGATTAGATGCATTAATTTTTGAACCGTGTCCATTATATATATAGAGGGATCACAGCTTATAATTTCAAAATAAAATTACAAATCCCTTTTTGTCATACACATGTAGCAAGCAGTGTAGACCCCGATGAAATGCGTTATTTCGTCTAGGTCTTCACTGTTTGCCAGACGGTACGCATTTATGCGTCACCAGTATAAATGGTTCATCAATTATTTTTCGGAAAAAAATATATTTGTCTGCTGATATGATAACGGTGCTTAATATGTATCCACCGAAATCGGTCCTTTTATCTATTTTCATAATGTGTGTATGACAGGAGTGAAGTCTCACATATACGGAGGTTCAAACCTTCGCTGCTCGCCTTTGCGATTAAGATTATAAATTCATGAGCTGGGTCACATGACCGTTCTGATTATATCACAACCAATCATAGAATGCATTTTTCCAAATAACATTAACTGAAGGTCGTAGATAAATCCCAAAGACTGGTCCTTAGTAGTCGCGAGAAGTCTTACATCTCCGAGATTCGTGACTAATCGCGCGATTCAGTGATCGCGCGATCTCGTGTGACCGAGGCTTTAGCAGATGAAATAGCCGAACCACACCCAGATATGAATATAAAATTGCCGCCTTTACATTAAGCGAAAAGTCAAGTAATACTCTATCAGCAGAATTAAGAAAAGGACGTCAAGTTGTTCTGTGTTTTATTGTACGTTACTTCATAACCATTCTAGTATTGCAGTCATCTTGATGGAGAAGAGATAGCTGGTTGTTTTGCTTAATTTGTCTTCCTAGTGTCTCATGAAAGCTGAGTGGCTCTTCCTCGCGGTGCCATGGGGTTTGTGATTGTGGTATTTCCGGATCATACTCACGTATTATTTTTCATGTTCTAAAGAAAAATATGCTACAATAGTTGTTATATTTCATGACTAAGGGGTAATGAAAAGGATACTTACTTTTACTCATTATACCATTATATACAGTATATTAGAGGGGGGGGGGTTGAGAATTTCAAGAGAACACACCAAAAATCCAAATACAAATGTTCGGGCTTGCCCTAACGTCACATTTATGGCTGTGGCATATCATCCCTTCCCGAGTCCCAACTAGCTATTCACATATATTATGTAAGATATGAACACATTTACCTGCAAAAATATTAGTTGGGACTCCTAGGGGGATATTTTTTTTCTGTTTCCTATATGTTTCATACAAAAAGTGGCATTTTAGCACAAAAAAGCCGTAAATTCATGGAAGTAGGAAATCAAATGCAAAAGTATAAAAAAGGGGCCAATAGCGACATTATATATGAAGATGGAATCGTTTGACCGACTTTAATTTTTATCAAAATTTAGGCAGCGATACATTGTGATTCCCATTACCACCGTCGGAGGACCTTCTACACAAGACAATCGGAGTTAATTGTTGAATGCAATATTGGTTTAAACTCTTCTGTAAAATGATGAATTTAAAAGGATATTCAACCATTATAAAAAGTTTGGATATAGCATGCAGAATCTGCATGCCAGGCTTTAAGTCAAACCATTGTATTTTGTAGCTATGATTTCTTCTTTAATTGAATAACGGTGAGTCAAGCCTCGGACTCTATGACGACTGGGACCTTTAGCTTTCATTAATGGGTTGTTGCTCAATGCTTGTCTTTGGCTCCGCCCATAATGGCTCAAATGGAGGTTTTTAGCTCTTTTTATATGTGATTTCCTTTTAGTCCTCAAGGTTGCAATATATATAATATGACTTTTCGCTTACTGTAAAGGCGGCACCTCATGAATGCGAAATTAGGACTGGTCAACCTTAGACACAGGTAAAAGCTGAAAATTAAGCGTGGCTTTATACAAAAGTAACTGTATCATCTTGCGCCATGACCTCAGTATAGACTCAAACACATTATTTACCCTTAAAATGCCAGCAAATAACTGCACCTGAAAATTTATATTTAACATACTTGCATAGAGGCAAACAGTGATGACCCAGATCAGACTGCTCCTACAGGAGCAGTCCGATCTGGGTCCACACTGTTTGTCTTTGAGGCTTGAAATATTTTAGTGGACGACAAAAACATACATTTTGTGATTATGCGCTTCAAGGGTTAATAAATGTGAGTTTAGCGTGTATACGGTTAGGATTTTTCTAAAATGCACGCACGTTTGCGCGGCCTAAACAATTTACTAATATTTCACCAAATTATGATAGAACCTGATTTTCCTTCCTTAGTAGATGAAATAGCCGAACCACGCCCAGATACGAGGGGGGTTCAATATGTAATGAAAACCCATTCATAACTCCATCCACAAACGTGTTAGGATTTAATGCCATATGCCAAACGAAAGATCAAAGCGTCACCGTTATAATGGTGCATGAAACATTATTCTATCTTTTCAAATTCAATATGTTACAGGCTTTTTAAAAAGCACACTAATATACACTGCATATATTTTCCTTTGAATCTTAAAGACTCATTTTAACAAAGGTAGAAAGGCATGCTGTATTTTCTAAAACAAACATTTAACATGCATGAATCACTTATCCATAGTTTTCTGACTCATTTCCCTTTTATCTGCTATAACGATACAACTTTTGACCAGTACCGATGTCTGGTGCAAACGGTTTTAGTACGTTACCCCCTCTTACGTTGACGTCGTTTAAAGCAATGGACGTAACACTAAAATACGCACGGTTCTTGAAAATCGGAAATATGGCTTTGTACTAGGAAAGGACAATTTTGATTGCATCGAAGTTACAGTAAACACAGTGCATAGGCAGCAGACCAGCTAAACTGAAACCAATATCTAGGGGTATCTCATCTGAGTGGTATACCATTTTCGTTTCCTATAATTTTATTGTCTGAAATTAGCCAGCCAGATTATGTACATGTAAATATGTGTAATAATGTCCAAATAATGCATCCGGATGCAAACATCGATGAAATGTGGTATTTTGTCTGAGCCATTTCAGTGTAAGCCAATGATGGCATTCTTTTAAGTGATTTTCTTATTTCAAATGACGTACTTGGGGTACTTTATGAGTGAGATTAAATATGGAAATTTCAAAATCAGCTTTATTACTTGCAAATGAACATCGAAGCGACCAGAAAAAATGTTACAAATGATTTTCGTATGAATTTTCGCTATGTATTCGTTCACGTAAAAACGACTCTGTCAATGGAATGCCAGAAAATGTACCATCAAGGAGGATTTTAACCAAATTGACAGCCTCAATATATCATAGATTATGAAGCAATATCAAAACATTTTGCAGGTATAAATCTCCAATATATGTATATTTACCACACGAAGAAGCAGATTGAAAACATCCCTCCTTCATGTAGTTATCTGCTCTTGAAAACATTGTTTTATTTCATATCGCAGTGTACTTCAGCACCCTATCTTGAAAGTGGCTTGTGTAAATTTGATAATGAGCTGGACAACTCCAATTTGACATGTATTTAGCCAAGAAACAGACCTTTAAATTAAAGTAATTACGAAGTGTGTAAATATAAAACTTTAGGATATACTGGGCTGTTTTCATTACATATTGAACGCCCCTCGTAGGAATATTAAAGTTGCCGCCTTTACAGTAAGCGAAAAGTCTAGTAATACCATTATGTAGGTATTTTTGTAATGAAATTATTTGACAATATTGTCAACCTGGCAATCCGTGCAGAAATTGTGTACACAAGGATAACATTGATACTGGCCACGCGGATTTGTCTCCAATTTCTGATTGTGGTAATTCCTGATCATACTCGCTTATTATTATTGTATGACACGGATATGGTCGAAATGTTTAACACAATTAAACAGACTCACATATTTTGATATGTATCTTCACTTTAAAAAGTTCATTAAATTCTTCTATCATAGAGTGTTAATTTGGTTAGATTCTTTATCTTTGGTAATGTATTGCATAAATTACGAAGCCTCCATGCGAGCTAACCATTTTTTCTATTTTAAAGGCAAATGTATGGTGCCAGTAAAATACATTTAGTGGCTTTGGCTGCTGTTCGTTCTAAGGCAGTGATTCTGTTGTTGTTTTTATTTGTTCTGTCAAAATGTAGTGAGGCTCCCATTGTCTGTGTTTATTGTGTTTCTAGCTCACCTGAGCCATTGACTAATGGTGAACTATAATTGTGATCGTTAGATGTCCGTCGTCAGTTGTGAGTCGTCCGTCGTCAACAATGGCTTCAAAGGACATCTCCGAAACTAATTACTGGATTTTGACAAAACTTGGCGGGCATGATCCTTATATGGCTCCTTTTTAATAATTGATTGTACCTAGAGCCTTGGTAAATGGTATGTAGCATCATCTAATGGACATCTACCAAGTTTCTTCAAATCATACCCTTTGTGCCAGACATAGGCCCACGTCGGTGGTCACATGTTTTACATGGGCTTACATTGGGAAAACTTGAACAAATATTCTTTTCTGAAATCACAAGAATTAGAGCCTTGCTAATTGGTATGTAGCATCATCTAGAGGACCTCTACCAAGTTTGTTCAAAATATTCTTCTGGGGCCAAAATAGAACCCCTCTGGGGGTCACATGCTTTATGCAAGCTATGGATCATTTATCAGTCAGGGGCATAACCTGTATAAGTTACAATATATATCACTCGAAGAAGTTAAAATTGTGTCTTTCCAACAATGATTTCAAAGCGAGGCTGTCGAAAGTAACTTATTTAGGTTATATCTGAAATTATTTACGTCAAGGTCAAATTTTAGTCCGTTAAAAAAATAACTTATTCGAGTTAAAAAGTAGCTTATTTTCTGATTTTCAATGACCTCGCGTACAAATTTCTAGACGATACGTACATAAATTTATTGCATAATCGTACAGTAATGTAAAAGTTCTTTCAGATAAAATTACCCACATGGCCCTGAAAATTGCAGTAGCTCCAGAATATGAAGATAAAAAAGACAGTTTCACTCAAACAGGTTACTTTTGTTTTTGTTGCTAAAAAAATTAACTGCTTTAAGTGATATATTTTTTAACTTTTGGAAGTTATGCACCTGACTGTTTATGTTATTTCTGTTTTGTTTTTGTTATGCTTTCGTGTTCGTCTGTTTATTAATGCATTATGAATACCTGCTGGGAAAGAGCTGACCTCTTGGCTTTCGTTTGTGATGTCTAATTGTGAGGGTGTTTTTTTTACTTTCCCATTGGTATCATGGGTCAGGTGTGGTGCTTTATTGTATCGATTCCTTATATTCGCCCTATTGCTTACTTTTATATAGGGGAAACCTCATTAATCTTATTGTCTGAAACCACAAGACATACAGTATTGATACTTGTTACGTTTGCCTGGGGCCAAAATGGACCCGTCTTTTGGTCAAATATTTTACATAGGCTTATATAGGTAAAACGTGAAAAAACTTCTGGTCTGAAAACACAATGCATAGAACCTAAATATTAGGAATAAAGCATCACCTAGTTGACCTCTACCAAGATTGTTCAAGGTATACCCCTGGAGCAATAAAATGGCACGCCACGGGGTCACATATTTTTCATAGGCTTATATAGGGAAAACATGAAAACATCATTTTGTCTGAACTACAAGGAATAGAGCCTTGCTATGTTGTATGTAGCATCATCCAGTAGTCATCTACTGAGTTTATCAAAAATATGCCCCTAGGGCCAAAAATATGCCCACCCCAGTGTTACATGCTTTACATAGGCTTAATTGATAGGAAAACATGTAATATCCCTCCTGTCTGAAACCACAAAGCCTAGAGCTTTGGTAATTGGTATGTAGCATCATCTAGTAGACTTCTACCAAATGTGTTTACATTATGCCCCTGGGGCCAAAAATGGCCCCCCTCCCGAGAGTCACATGTTTTACATAAACACATAGGGAAAGCATGAAAAAAATCTTGTTTGAAGCCACAAGGCTTAGAGCCTTGATACGTGATATGTAGCATTACCTAGAAACGTGTACCAAGTTTATTCAAATTATGCCCATATGGTAAAAAATTGCCCCATCGCAGGTGCAACATACTTTAGGTGTATATAAAATTAACTTGTTCGGAATATGGTCATGTTGCATATCAAATTAAGACACTGAAGCATACGGTAAAATCGTAGCAGATATTTTGCCCTTACACACATCCTTGACCTTTGGGATAGGGTCAATATGTCATTTTTTTTCGTTTCTGAAAATAGTCATGTTGCATATCAAATTAACGGGAATGAAGCAGAGAACTCAATGCAAGCACATAGTATGCCATTTTATTCACCCGACACCTGGATGGGGTCTAAATTTCAAAACAAATCTGAAGAAGGTCATGTCAAATTAAATGGAAAGAAGTGTAGAACATTATGCAAGTCAAATGTTTGACCTTATGCACATCCCTGACCTTTTGGGTTGGTTAAAAAGGTCAGACATTGAAATAGTGCAGATAAGTTAAATTTGATTTAGCTTAGTAAATCGGTACGCTTTGGTTATTATCTGAGTGATACCCAAGATGGACATAGGTTTTCGAGAAATAAGATATTCATTTTGTGGTTAACATCCTCTCCTTGTGACAAGGATTCAGGTGAGCCATAGGGACCTCTTGTTTATTATGCAGAATTAAGAAATGTGTATATTCTAGTTTTGCAATCACTTTACTGAGGAAGAGAGAGTTGCTTGTTTTATATTAATTGTCTGGGTGTTGCCTTGTGACAGTTAGTTTTATTTGGCTCTTCATCATGGTGACTTGGGTTGGTCTGCACAGTGTAATTGTGGTATTTTCTGATCATAATTACATATTTATTGAAAAGTTGGCTGCTTTACTTTTATTATCTGCCAGTGTTCTGTGTCTCTTCCTCACGATGACATGGTTTGTCTGCAGTGTTTGATTGTGGCATTTTAGGCCATAATCACTTACTTTGGCAAAAATAGTAAGTGAGTATGATCAGGAAATACCACAATCACAAACTGCAGACAACCCCGTGGCACCGCGAGGAAGAGCCGCTCAACCATCAAGATACACCAGGAAGACAAATTAAGCAAAGCAATCAGCTCTCTCTTCCTTATCAAGATGATTGCAACACTAGAATGGACATAAAGTAACATACAACAAAACATTGAACAATTACAGACTCCCACAATGGGAGTAACAATAAACAAAAAGTCAACAACAACAGAACCACCGCCTTAGAACGGACAGCAGCCTAAGCCACCGGGGGGGGGGGTTAAATGCATTTTACTGGTACCAAATCTTCGCCCTAGATTCTGCTGTTGTTGAAGTACAAGAAATTATCAGCTCGCATGGAGGCCATCTAACTAATGCAATGTATCATCATGGAAAACACTCTAATCAAATTAACACTCCATGATGAAACAAAGAAAAGGGCTCATGACTCACAGATAGTCAGAGCTAAAGAAAACCTCAAGTTGAGCCACGGTAGGTCCAGCTACAGATAAGCATCAGGCACCAACCCACCGATTAAAGCTTTACATCAGAGCCGTCATAGAGTCTGAGGCATGACCCACCGTCGTGCAATTAAAGAGGAAACCATAGCTATAAACCGTGATTCGGTTTAAAACTAGGCATGCAGACTGTCGCATGATATCCAAATTATATCCAACCCTTATATAACGTTTTACTATCTTTTTGAATTGATCAATAAAATTAGGTTTTCCAACAATTCATTTGAATTAATAGACTAAATCACCATAAAATATTCTGATATGCCTTGTTGCAGAAGAGTTTTTAACCCAATGTTGTATTTAACAATTAACTCTGAGTGTCTGTAGTAGAATTTATAAAATGCTTTTCGAATTTTATGATATCTATAACCTTGTTTTAATAATTTAGCAGCTAAAAATAAGTTTCTGTTGTTGAAGTCATCAACATTAGAGCACACTCTAGCAAAACGAATAAGCTGAGAAATATATACACCATAGGAAGGAGAGCGAGGAACATCTCCATCAAGAAATGGGAAATTAACTATTTCAAAATTAAAATCATCCCGTTTATCATAAATTTTAGAAGAAACTATGCCATTTGTTATTGACAAGTTTAAGTCCAAAAACGGAGCTTCAGTATCAGAAGAATTCGCCTTATTTAACTGAAGTTCAGTGGGATATATCTGACCTACCATTTGTTCAAAATAAGGATTATCAATATTAAGTAAGTCATCTAAATATCTGGAGGTAGAGTTAAAAGCTTCAATAATATAAGCTTGATTATTGTCTGACAGAGACAACATAAAGTCTCTCTCATAACAAAACAAAAACAAATCTGCAACAAGAGGAGCACAATTAGTACCCATTGGAATACCGACAATTTGTCTATATAATTTTGAGCCAAATCTTATAAATATATTGTCCAAATGATAATGGAGCGCATCACACATTTTCTGACATGACCACAATTTATATCGTTTAGGTTGTTCAGAAGTAAAAAAGGCATTTTTATCATTACAAGCCAAATAAAGCGAGCCCTCTCTGTTAAATGTTTGTTCAATTAATTCTGTTAGTTTTTCTTTTATTAGATTATGAGGCAATGTAGTATAGAGAGTAGAGAAATCATATGTAGACAAGCCAGATGCTAGAAAACCTCTAGACTTCAATTTATTAAGAATTTCACCTGAATTTTTAATAGACCAAAATAAATTTTTACCATTTCTTTCATAAACTGTTGTGCAATATTTAATGACATGGTTTTTAATTGCAGTGAGGCAAGAAGTCAAAAGAATAGACAACTCAGTAGTTGTACATGCACTAGAATTAGCAATAAAACGCGACTTATAGGGCCGTTGATACTGTTGATTTGGAAATTTTCGCGAGGGTTATATTTTCGCAAAACTAGCACAGTTTCTTGAAAGTAAAGCCCTCGTGATATGGTGAAATCACTGTGTCGTTTACTGACGTAAGTAAATCAAGCATTAATCGCGATTTTTTCTTACGTGGCAAATATGTCTTTTAACGCTATTTGCAAAAATAAAATTTTCGCGAAAACTTCCAAAATTACACTGTACAGTATCTTCTATAGGTTCGAGGAAGGGAAAGCGTTGACGCATCGTTTACTGGCTAATAATGCTTCATACGCTTCCTGTGAATATTTCGAATGATACCAGATTGAAGACTAAAGCAGTGCATAGATTTAATGAGATAATTTCTTTATAATTTCACTGTACATTACAAAGCACTGACATTGGTAACGGAAGAATGAAGAATAAAACAGTGTATAGATTCAATTAGATATTTTCTTTATAATTTCACTGTACATTCTTAAGCACTGAAATTGGTAGGGTAAGAATGAAGAATAAAACAGTGTATATATTTAATTAGAAATTTCCTTTATAATTTCACTGTACATTCCAAAGCACCGACATTGGTAACGAAAGAATGAAGAGCACGTAGAAGCAGGTACACAATGGCCTCTCTCGTATCCTTTGCGATTGCACCTGCAAAAACAAGAACAAAATGACAAGCTGAAGTTTCTATTTCTATGTTATATATGGGCCTCGACGCAAGAAAACCTGTCTTCGGGGGTTTGCAAACAACAAAGGCGCAGGCCAGCCTGCGCATCCGCGCAGTCTGATCAGCGCATTTGTTATTCGCTTGTTGGAAAGTATCATATCTATACCTGCTACAAGCGAAATTTCCATTTTCTAGCTAGCCACTTTGGCTGAGGAGACTGGTTTGAATCTCGCTTTGTCGGAAACCCCGAAGATAGATGTTCTCGCGACGAGGCCCATACAAAATGTATTATGCTAAATCTATATTAATATTTTTATAAGGGAGCGCTGATGAAAAATTCAAAGTGTTCTCTGATATTAAATATGACCTTAGTGTGACTGTAATAGCCCGTTTGTGGCCTCTCATCAGGGCATCAAATTTGTTTGTTGATATCCTATCAAGTCTTAAGAAAACAAAGTGTTATCAAAAATAAATCATCCTTTTCCACTCCTGCTGTACTCTGAATTGTGTTTGACTTGATTCTTTAAGTCCAAGTCACCAATTCTAAGTCATGTCGGGATAGGTCATCCTAGGTTGAACCAGCACTAAGCAGAGGATAACATGTTTTGTCCAATGACACAACGCAGTGCCTCCAATGAGGCTCAAACCCGCTACCCCTCAATCTCGAGTCAAGCACTCTACCACTGAGCCATCGTGTTCCTCTGTGAGTTATTCCTAGTTATTCCTAGTATTTGTTTTTTAGTTTGTGTGGGAATCTCGTTTCGCCTTTTTGTAGTTCTTTATGTACAATCAAGTGAATCTCGTTTCGCCAATCTTGTAGGTCTTTATGTACAATCTAGTGAATCTTGCGTTATGGATGTGTTTGATTAAGAGACAACTTCTCTTATGTTTTCACTTTGGTTTCCAGTCATAGCTTTATTATTGTTACTTTCAGCAAAATGTGTTTGCAAGGACAGGTGTAAAAATACTTAGTACCAACTTCTCAAATGGTTCCAATCGTTTGACTCAATCACGTATTTGTTTACATATACACATATGGCGATGTTGAACCTCGGAAGTCTTAATGAAGGATTATTCATAAAATGTTTCGAAGAAAATGCCCATTTTGGTGGTTAAAGTATTTGATTTAGTCCTCGAAGTATCTGCAAAAAGGCTTTTCACATTGGAAGATTTGATTAAAACTATGGGTTGAACACTCTGTTTCTGCTAGTCAGCAAGAAATAAATAGAACAAAAAGTTTTTTGAGGTGCCCTCCGTTATCAATTTAATTCTTTGATATACATTTTAGTTCGATATTACACATATCATATATAAATGACATGCCTCATCAAATGGAGAAATATTGCCAAAGTGTTCAAAATAAATCATTATTTAATCCCATTAGTTGCTTATTGTGTACATTAAATTTTTATATCCATTTACTATGCCATATGCAGCTATGTAGTTAGTAATTATAATATATCTCAGTGAACAGATCAGACTAATTGAACAATAAAAGTAACAGGTATACTCTATGTGTAAGACTTTTACAGGGAATAGTCAAAAGCTAATAAACATACATATTAACAAAATCGATGGCATATTCTAGACCTGAATTATAAGCAAATGCAACATTTTTGTCACCAACTTTTGCAGCAGCCATGTTTCTATCTATTTAGACGAATAGCCGCTGACTAAACCGTGGCTTTCTGCAAAACATTTATAAATACAATAGGCACATCCGACCCCTTTATCCCAGGATATTTTCCAAATATATATTAATTTTGTGTGATACACTGCATACAAGGTTTAAATTTAAGCACCATGTATAGGTTGTCGATTATATGTAATCATAGCCACAATAGCTCTTAAAATTTGGGCAGATAAATAAGGAGACTGTTTGAGGTCCTTTGTTGTAATATTATATGTACGAGGTATGGTTTAAACAATATTTTATTCATGAAGATTTACATATTTTAATATATACATACATACAATGGTTCTAGGATTTGACTGTAAGCGTTGAGCTTATGTTATGTCATCTCCTTTAGATATTTAGATGTACAATGTTCTGAATGAATGAGAAGTGATCAAAATAAAGTAAAAGTAGTGAAACGAATATAAAGTATAAGTTTGATTATCAGATTGAAGAGAGAGAGAGAGAGAGAGAGAGAGAGAGAGAGAGAGAGAGAGAGAGAGAGATGTGCTTTACAATGTGCAATATTATATCAGAATTAGATATATTGGCAAATATAATCTTATACAGCAGCCTAATTTAATATAATATTGTACACAAAAACAAATCAAAACAGAAAGCATGTAAATTATATCTAAGCACAAGTCGTATCTGTCATATATAGACATAGTAGTCTGACTCCTTTCTTTGCCATGTCATATCTTGGGACTTGGTAAATTTATCGAGGATTAAATCTTCCACACTTTGTTAAAAAGTCCTGTACTTTTAAGAACAATGTTTCGTTCTCATGAATTGTACCGTTTTCATTGCCATATAAGAGATCCTTTAGAGAGTATTCGTGAAGATTTGCTGGAAGACATCTTCTTGTAGCAGCATATAAGGGACATGTAAAGAAAATGTGATATGCACTTTCAAAACCTCCGCAGTGTTGACAGGAAGGGCTTTCAACAATGTTTTTGCGATACAAATCAGCATTTAGAGCACTACATTGCATTCGCAGTCTGGCGTGCAAGATTTGGCCAAAACGTGATCCTACCTGAAAGTAATAAGGGGACTGGAGCTTGTTACGGTTTAAGTAATTTTTAAACGCTAAAACAGAAGACAGCTCCTTTGCCTCATTTTGAAGACTGTTCCATGCTTTGATGGTAGAAGGAAAGAATGAGTCTGAGAATAGGTTAGTTTTTGATCTGAAGCTCTGAATATGATCCGCATTTAGACTTAATAAGAGACAAAATGTTTACCATTAAAATATCTTGCAGAAAAACAGCATGCGTTCCGTTAAATTGACGAAAATGAGCTTCTCTTTGTGATTTTACCAAAATATGTACGTATACTCAGAAAAACAATTGAAGGATATTAAAATTCTGTCGACTATATATCATTTGAGAAAATAATTTCCAAATAAAGTATTTTTGTATCTGAAAGAACTACCAATATGCAATTCAGCAAAATGCAAAATAAAATTTACGGGTCATTGGTTACAATACAGTACTACACCCAATATACAAATCCTCTTTACCCAAAGTTCACAAGCAAACAATTAAGCGTTTATATTTTTGCTGCAACCTTTATCTGATCAATGCTCATGTTCTAATTCTGACTTCAGACAAGTGATCAATACCTTTTATTAGTAATTGCACCTGACAACGTGACAACTTCTTCAACAAAAATGCACAGGTATGGCATACCCCAGCCAATATGACAACAAATTGGAAGTAAAACACTGACAACTACAAAATTAGGTGTCATACCTTTGGCTGAGAGCCAGCACTGATTTTGGAGCCAGTCATTATGTAATACAAACGATAAAAATGGGTTTCAATCATTTTTGAATGTTTGTGACTTTTCAGTGTAAATGGTTGCACCATTTGGACATGTACTGTACCTTAATCATTGAAGCGTGACTTAAATCAAACATTTAGTTTGTTTGCAGATATCTGGAACTATGCAATACATGCATAATTATTTTAGTTTTTATTGTATTAAATGTTAGAGAGGGGACTGAACATAAATATCCTTCGATTGTTTTTCTGAGTATGCTTTACTGACAGGTATATTATTCGAAGAGTATTCAGAAAGGATTGATTTCAAAACAATATCGACACTAAATAAATATATCAGTATTCAACGGTTTAATATAACATAATGCTGCCGTGTGCGTAGTACTCAGATTTGAATGATATGAAATATGCAAAGCCTACTTTATGTATGGAGTTTTGCGTAACGTTTTTTATCAGCCACCCCTAATATAAACTGAATTGTTTCATCATAACCTAATAAACGTTTCCTATCTCACGGCATGTTACCTTTATCAGGTCATGATGACGTTGCACTTTTTGAATGACGTCGCTAATGACGCCGAATCAACACAAAAATCAAAAAATACGTCATAATCGCTAGTTTGAAGAGTGTTCAACAACGGGTAAACTGATAAATAGAATACCAGGTTCGCGTCTTTTGATATCAAGTTTACCAGGCTCGGCTTTGAGAACGCATGTTGAATCGCTCGGCAAGCCTCGCGATGTCAACATGCGTTCTCAAAGCCTTGCCTGGTAAACTTGATATCAAAAGACACTCACCTAGTATTCTCTATATAATAATTATGTATCTTGTTCACATGTACCAATAATGACGGTTTGGAGTTGACCCACTAACTTAACGTACACGCTACGATACTATCTGAACAAGCAATCAATTGCTTTAGTCAATGAATAAGGACGGCACAGCGCAAAATTTTGACCACAAGGGTAAAATCGGGTAAATTCGGCCATCAGGTAAATTCGGAAATACCTTTGCAAACAGTGGAAATCCAGATGAGACGGCTCCTTAGGAGCCGTCTCATCAGAATTTTTACTGTTTGCTTAGTTAATTTACTTTTTATTGCAATAATTGAACTATGAAACACACAAGGTGGCTGTCCGAATTTAGCAGTCTGTCCGAATTTACCCGACTTAACCCTATATTCGCTACAAGTTTCCAACGAGAGCATTTATTATACAGAGTAAGTTGCAATTTCTGTGATAGTGAAACGCTTTGCAAACGTTGTCTCTAAGTTTCCTCCACAACTTTCACATAATTATAATATTTTGCTTTGTTCCCTCATGGTGTTAGTACACAATTACAGTCTTCCGGTTTGGTAGCCCACGAAAATAGTACCTTTAGAAATTTAGCACTTGCCGTTTCTGGGCCCTTTATGGCGTAAATGGGTGCTTTATTCGACTTTAAATGTACATGTGATTCAACATTGGTCTATGTTTGTCAGGCTGATGCAGAAAAATGCATCTTTGTGTGGACTATTTTGTCACAGACTCCCCGGCGCACTCCCCAGGTAACGTCTGACGCGGGTCGGATTTCAGCCCGGATTTTTTGACTGTTCCCCAAAGAATGGAGAATGCTGAGAAAACGAGATTATCAAGGTAGGTTGTCTTTTCACTTTTTTGATAGGTGAATGACAGATCTTGCCACTCACAGACAGAAAAAAGTCCAAGCAATGTCCTGGAAAAAATTGCAGATGCTCGAATTCTGCCTTTTTACATAGAGTTGAATGGGACCGATTAATTGTGCACCGAACCCTATAAGAGAGAAGGTGGAAAAAACGAAAATCCTTGTAAAACAGTCATTTTTCAATTAATTCAAATGAAATTTCGCACACAGATCAGGAACCAAAATAGAAATAATTTGAAATTATTTTTGGAAGAAATTTAAATTTAAATTTTAAAATTTTATTGAATTTTAGTTTAAATTTTAAATTTTTCTTAAAATCATTTTTAAAGCCTGGTTCTCTCGAGGAAAGACTCAAATTGCATTATATACCAGAAAATGCAATTAAATGGCCGTACACAAACAGTTTTGACCAGGATTTGACTAATCAATCCGAGATGGCTGACCGTGATACTCCTTTTTTGCAGACTGGCTAGCACTGCTGTGCAAGTTGATTTTTGTGATTGTATTCCCTTTTCTACTGAAATGTGCTATGAGTGCTTACTCACTTTAACTGTACCAGTATGGTGACTTAGCATATGGGTGTTTATTAAAACACTCTTAGGATACTTACACTCATTAGAACCGCCTCATAGAGATGGCACTTAGAGGCATAATGATGAGGATCCGCAGGGACTGGTTGGGACCATTCCCCCAAGCAGGTTCCCTGGCCTCATTGCTTAGACCAATAAAATTCAATTGTATTTGGCTATTCAACTCACCGGGTCGAGGCTGTACTAATTTGAAAACAAACTTAAACTTTTTCAGCTAAACAATTCAACTGCAGCCCCCCCCCCCTCCCCAGCTTCACCCGAGATCAAATTTTGTTCTTATTTCGACCACGCAAGCTGTAGTATTGTTTGGTACTCATTAGAGTCGCCTCACACTCAAAATTGTTTTTGAAGCTACTCATTAGAACCGCCTCACATAGCTAATGATATAACACAGTTATTAAAGCTCATTTAGTTACCTAACCCCCAATGAAGCACTTTCACACAGATACTCGTATTATGTGCTTAAGCGGGTTGTGATATTTCTCGTTCGACGAGCCCGTTCTAATGAGTAATCTTTACTTACAGTCTTTTCAGAAATTTCAAATTAGGGATATAGTTTCATCAAAAAAAGAGAATGAGCAATTTCCATTATGATATGGGCATTAAATCTAGACCTAGGTCTCAAATCTTTCCCACTCTGGCCATTTTGGTAGCATGTAAATTACGGAATATTTCACATTCAGAACTAGCAGTGTAGATCATGAATAGAATGAAATGATGTGTTTCGTCCAGCATCAGGCACTCATCAGTGAAGCTGCTCTACTTCAGACACAAAGTAAGTGGCATAAATTGCTGTTTTCAGCATGCTTGGGTGCAACGTAGCTTGGTTTTGGGGGCAAATTTGAATGTGATTCAAAACTGTTCGCGATTTTGCTTAAATCACTTTAAAATTTGATTTTTTAGCTTCAGTTTTTAAATTTTGTAACTAAAGTTTATGTGAGATTATCCTTTAATGACTCTTACAGATGCCTAAACTTTCTTTTTTGCTTTTGGGTTATTGAGATTCATTGAAATAATTGAAACTATGAACGTTTTCATCAGACTAGTTTGAATAATTGAACTTTTGCTTGTGTCAGCTTGTGAGGGGGGTCACATATGAAATCCTAGATTTGTGTCGCCTTTTGGTGACTGAGTTAGTCTTTTTGGACGATTATTTGCTTAACTATATGGGTTTGATATGTCACAGAGACAAAATTTAAAAATTCGAAAATTTG
Source organism: Loripinus fragilis (assembly GCA_964019695.1). Lineage (NCBI taxonomy): Eukaryota > Metazoa > Mollusca > Bivalvia > Lucinida > Lucinidae > Loripinus > Loripinus fragilis. The sequence goes on from OZ026525.1 coordinate 19,469,612, forward strand.
CAGATTCTTGAAGGTGTTAGTACACAATTACAGTCTTCCGGTTTGGTAGCCCACGAAAATAGTACCTTTAGAAATTTAGCACTTGCCGTTTCTGGGCCCTTTATGGCGTAAATGGGTGCTTTATTCGACTTTAAATGTACATGTGATTCAACATTGGTCTATGTTTGTCAGGCTGATGCAGAAAAATGCATCTTTGTGTGGACTATTTTGTCACAGACTCCCCGGCGCACTCCCCAGGTAACGTCTGACGCGGGTCGGATTTCAGCCCGGATTTTTTGACTGTTCCCCAAAGAATGGAGAATGCTGAGAAAACGAGATTATCAAGGTAGGTTGTCTTTTCACTTTTTTGATAGGTGAATGACAGATCTTGCCACTCACAGACAGAAAAAAGTCCAAGCAATGTCCTGGAAAAAATTGCAGATGCTCGAATTCTGCCTTTTTACATAGAGTTGAATGGGACCGATTAATTGTGCACCGAACCCTCATTGTGTATTTATTTGATAAGATTTATTTTTCGGTGATGATAGTTAGGAAGCCTCGATGCGAGATGAACAAGCTAAACTTTTTTTTTTTTCAACAACAGAATCAAGTGCGACTATGTGATACGAGCAAAATGCATTTAAGCCTCCAGTGGCTTAGGCTGCATCCAATCTGACGTGGTGGTTTTGTTGTTGTTGATTCGTTGTTTATTGTTGTTCCCATTGTTTGTAGATTCTGTGATTGATCCTTGTTTTGTTATTCAGTATAATGTGTGTCATTTTAGTTTTGCGATCTTCTTGTTTGGGAAGATAGAGAGAGAGAGCTAGTTGTTTTACTTTAATTGTCTTACTGATGATTTGTGACCGTTAGTGTTCTGTGGCTCTAGCTCACTGTGCCGTAGGTTGGTACGCAAAGTCAATATTTGGTATTTCCTTATCATATGTCTACCTAACTATACTATGCACAATAAATTTAGCAATTGTATTGTATGGGCGAGCCCATCCACATCAGATCTCGACTTTCATTTGCTGTCATGAAGATACAGCGCCGATCATCTGACAAGATTTTCCATTATAAAAATACAGAATTACCAAACGCAGCGGCCGTACTAAAGTGACGTTTGATTTTAAGACTAGCGGGTAACGTGGTTATTTCTAATCATTTGGGGAAGCCGAAACCATTTTCGAACGATTGTTTGGTCACTGAAAACCAATAAAGCATAGCCTTTGCTGCAATTTTCTGAACTTTTTCAGAGAAAGAAAGGACCAAGTTTTCACAATTTGACGTTTTTACTAATGCTTTTACGTTATCGCCTGTAAACGCTGTTTCTAGTCGGATTTTCTTGAACCACATTAACAAGTAAAACTGCTTGATGCCTTCTAACACATTCAGACAAATACTGTTGAATGAAACATCTTCACTACTACAGTGCACGAGCCAAAAGATAAAATCTAACGTCATCGTTGTCTCGCAAATGCGTCGCACAATTTTTCAGTAAATTAAGGTTTTAATCAACCATAAGATGAATTACATTGCAAGCCTATGATACCTTTGTAAACTGCGCCTCTGTTTTGACGTCATTGATGGCAGCTACTTTTTCAGCATGAAATCCCTATCACATCTGTCACATAACCAAAAAAAAATTACAGGCGTATGCTGCATGAGGAAGATGAAACACCACCAAACGAAAAACCACATGCTTATCATTTTAACATTACTTACAACGGATGTGATTTTGGCTTACTGACCCCTTCTGTAATTCTTGCTCTCCCCAAATGCCTATTTAAGGGATGGCGTCTGAAATTTCGTGGTTTCATTTGCCTAAGATCCTGTTCTCGTCATTGCAATTAAAATTGATCGGCACTGCACAAAAATGGGCACAAAAAATTGCGAAGCATACGAAATTGCTAAACTTATTGTGCATAGTATATATTGATAAATGTATATGGGTATTATATACCTGACATAGCAACTTCTACGATCTTCACCTTCACAGCTAGTCAAAGTTCTGTAACAAGGGGTTTGTCTATTGAATGCATCGTCGAACTTTAAGGCATATCCTCCAGTATTTGATAACGTCAGTGACAGTACCATAGCAACGGCAAGTATGGTCACATGGATAAATGAATAGCTGAACATCTTCAATGTTAATGGATTCTCTCTCTAAAAAAGAACTTGTGATAGGACACAAGAAAGAAAATTGGTCGCATAAGAATATATCTTCAACAGCACACTCTCATGGGGTCAGAAAAATGTAAACATTTACAATGCATAATAAAGCGAGCATGAAAGTCATCATCATCATATATATTAGAATGACAACACTTGCCAACAAGTGTTGCATTTTAATATTTATTATCATGATAAATACAACATCTGATACGTTGGAAGCAAGAAAATGAAATGACATTCTTAATTTCTATCTTTGCTTTTCTTTTTGTTTTCATACTTCAAGCTCGCATCTTTTTGTGTTCTAGTGTACCTCTGCTCTTGTTGGCATTGGAAGGTCCGTGGTCAATGATTATGGCATTGCTCGGTCACAACCATCTTTTTTGAAAGTTCAACTTATTTGAATTATGATGGCTGACAATGGCGTAGCCAGAACGCTAAAAAAGCTACGCACATCAAACGGAGACTACTAGATCAAGCAATGATTCTCTTTAATTGCGTCTCTCTTCAAAAAGTAAACTTCTCTTAAAAGAAAGAATTTGCTCAACCCTCTCTATGACAAGGTTTTCTTAAATACCCACAACATATGTTTTGATTGAAAAATAAGCAAACAATTATCAGTTACGCACTTTTATCTGGGGGCATGACCTATCTTGAACAGATTATTTACTCTTTTCTTGCTAGGCGGGGACTTTTTTCATCTGAGGACAACCATAACAAACAGAACGGTCCTGATTTGGATCCAAACAGTTTTGTTCATGAAAGAACGTTTTAAAAAAAGTTAATTTTGAAAAATAGTAAGTAGGCGACAACAGAAGGGTGAACAATAATCCAGCATGCAAGGAGTTATGAGATAGAGGTTATTTATCTTTTTTGAGGTGAATACCAAATATATTTCATCGAGTGTGTTGAAAACATCAGAATTTTCACGGGTGCTCAGCACGAGTGAATATTCTGATGTTTTTAACTCAGGAGATGAGATATACTTGGTATTTACCGAAAACAGTTTATTTTCTTTTTTATTTTATACTTTTAAAGGCATGTCTTACCCTCTGAAAAAGGAGATACAGAAATGCAAAAACATTTCTTTAGCAAACTCAACCAATTTTGGTACCAAATTATTTGTCACGTTCTAACTAAGAAAATGCATACTCACACTTAATGTTTTCACTCACAAATAAGAAAGTTACGGACGTTTGAAGTTCTGAAGTGAAATGCATCAAGTGAATGAAACAGTCAGAGGTACATGAAATACAACAAATAATCCACAGTGAAAATATGGGCTGATATCATTTCATTTCACTAGTGATTGATATCACTTTTATTTGTACTTGATATGCATTAATTTCACTGCTGAGTATAAGGTAATGAAATCTACTTACAGTTCTACCGTAATCACAATTGGTTTGAGTACTTTACCTGTATCAATGAAACATAATAATTTTAGTTGAGTCTGTTTCTCCGTCGAGAAACTCCGATCATCAAAGGGCCTGGGCTTCTATTAAAGGAAAGAATATGCTCCCCAATTGGCCCAATGGGAGCACATTCTTTACTTTAAGAGTGGCCCGTAAGGGAATAGAAACTTACTTTTAAGGTCATTGAATTAAGAAACCGCCAAAATTAATCTACGCCAATATGTCAGTCTTTTAATAGTAAGAAACATAATTTGATGTCGAGAGTATTAAGCTAGAGTATTAAGTGTTTTACAGTATCAAATTATCCATCTCTAATTTTAGACCTCTTGTGTTACATTTATCTGTAACTAATACATTGCAAACTGATACTACATGGCAACGTACAGTCAAAACTGTCTAAAACGGCCACTCAAAAATAAAAAAAACAAATGTCTGAAAGCCATGTGGTAACTTAATGCAGGTCAAAAGTACTGCAGAATGCTCCACAAGGGCATTCTGCAATACTTTTGAAATTGTAGTAAGCGAGTATCGGTCTTGAAAACCTATGTTTTGGTATTCCTTTGAGTGACCGCTTAAGACAGGTTTCACTGTAATTCAATTTTCCATGCGAATTAAATATCATACGTTTGAATACATGTAACAACAGAAGTTAAGGTGAATATTTGGCCAGTAAAATGAAATATTCCCCGCCTCCTGGGAGTGCAGCTGTTTGAAAATCTAAAGGCAATACTTTTGTAGTTGATTTGATTTGATTATTTCATTGTCGTTGCTTCCATCTTGTGTCGTGACTTCGTGTTTAATAACTTACATGTACAATTCTGCTGTCACTATTGTGTTTTGATAATATGTTCGTGTTTTACGCTCTGTACCGTAGTTGTTGCATACAACAGATCCGATATTCTCGCGAAATAGAGCTGTCAGACATGGACCTCTGCTTTCGCAAAAACAGGATTCAACACGCAGTGGCTTGTGTCTTGTATGAGTAGGGCCTTATTTTGCATGTTTATCTACGTCATAGTTCAATTTTTTCTACAATTGGAAAATAAAACAGTAAAATTCTGATAAAAGAATAAGTCTTGAACATAATGTAATATATGACAACACAACATACACTTAGTGAATTCGATAACACAGATAACACACCATGATGGATATTAATTGAGCAGCATCATTAGAAAACCAACAAGGTGCTCTTCGTCGCGAGAAGACTCAGATAAACATATGCATCAAGCATGTCTGGTCAGATTATTTACCCATAAAAGCCTAGCGTCCTTTTTGTGGGACATCGGCAAACAGTGCAAAACAAGATCAGACGCCGCAAGAGGCGGCGTCTGATCAGGTTCACCACTGTTGGCTCACAGAGATTTCTTATAAGATTTGAATTAAAAAATGAAAAATACCACCCAGCAACCCTAAAATTGGAAATGGACTCGACCAACTGATAAGGAGTGGAAATTCCATTCGGCATAAATGGGTTAAGTTTGCTGTCCGAATGAAGTAAGCGTTGGTTTTATTGAGTTATTGAGTTGCTCACTGAGGGCACCGTGAAGACTGGGCGATGACCAGGCTTATCTGATTCTTCGCTTTGCGCACGCTCATATACTGGTTGTCCCATGTCATTGCTCATATTTAATCTGACAAGACGCATATTCGCACAAGAACAGTATAAACCAAGGTATTAGCCACCCAGTTTTGCCTCACAAACACTGACTCAAAACACAAAACCACGAAACAAGGAACAAATAGGATTGGCGTAAGAAAAAAAAAAAACTTGAAATACAATCTAATGTATTTTATTCAGCATTTAACACACAATTATGTTTTTTGCTTACATACCTTTATGCATCAATGTAGTGAAGCAACAAATTGAATGAAAATATTTGTTTGAGAAGTGTCTAGAGTTCTCTATAAAGAAGGTGAGTATGACCAAGAAATGACACCAGTGAAATATTTGATAAGCAATATACATGTTATAGAAACATAGCCAGCAACCACGGAAACTACATGTAGTAGGTGACAATCGAATTGGGTTGGCTACAAAAATGTAACATAAAAAAGAGGGTCTTACATGAGTGCTTATGTTTAATTGAATGTATTAAACGAGTGGAAGAAAAGAGATAAATTGAGAGGCGTGTCGAGCATTGTATATCTTTTTCGCAACAGGTTTAATAAATCCTATAATACAGAGACATGAATGTATGATTCTATTCATCACATGACATATCGGTTTTTTTGGGCGAATATTTTCAAGATTTTGTCATATTTTACTTAACGTTATAATGGACGTCATTACGCAGCCTCACCAAAATCTGCAAACCACCAGTGGTTTTTCGATCTACATCCATGGCGTTAATCACTACAAGATGCGCCGTCATATGATCAACATATTTTACTGACAGTTTTTCTTTTTACTTTTTGAACAAAATTAGATATCAATATAACACAAATAGTTTACTTGTCCTTTACGCTTAAAAAGCTTACTATATAGTCAAATTCAATAACTGTGGTGTCAAGTTCGCCATACTATTTTTTAAAGAAAGTTTCGAATCTGCAATTTTCGTGCCAACAAAGAGTGACAGTGGCGTTATCTTTTGTTTACAATAGTTAAGTAAACTTTAGCTTTTTCAACCCACTTCCGCTAACGCAAATCGATAGATCACTTATGCACAGTATGTAAACTGAAATTAACATCATGTACCCGTTCCTCCTAGCTCTCGCCCTATACATTATGAATAACAGCACTTGTGCGTTACCAGTTGTCGTAAATCGTGATGTGAGAGTTGTTGGTACAGCTGTAATTGCGAGGGCCCACCTATTAAAATTCATTTTTCCAAAGATCTTAGTAACTGTTACAGTTAAAACCATGTAATCATGTATACATGTGATTGCCAATTCCACTAAAACCATGCAAACTGGCATTTAAGCTCGTTTTTGACACAGAACGGCTTTGATTGTGAGCAAGTCGTTTTTAACAAAGCAAAATGCAAAGTAAAAACCGTTAAAATCATGGAATAAAACAGAATAAAATAGATAAAATGGCTTTTCTTACCTTGTTCGAACGTGTATTGTCTGTATCGCTAACAATATAAATCGAAACGTGTACATGTACCTAATACACGCATTTTTCCGACTTCTGGTTACGCACGAGTGTTGTTATTCATGTTTATAAGGCGAGAGCTAGGAGGAACGGGTACAGGATGTTTATTTCAGTTTACATACTGTGTTATGTATTAATCCTATCGTGTGGATAGGATTAATAAACAAGTGATCTATCGATTCTAAGTCCCTGATAACTGTGTTAAAAAACATCACTTCACTTTCACGTTTGGTTTGCAGGACAGTAGATTAAATTGTTTTGAATGTTATGGTTATCAAAACATAATTTAGTAGCTTTAATTGTTGTAATATTTCTTGAGAGTTTCGCTGTACATCCCATGGCATTGGCACTGGAAGCGAAAAAGTGAAGGGCAACGTCTAGTAGCAAAACAATCACCTTCCATATATCCTTTACGATTGCAACTGAAAAATAAAAAAAAAATGAATTTATTAAACGAGTTGGGGAAAAGAGATAAATGCGAGGCTTGCCGATCATTTTATCTCTCAAGTTTTCGCGACTAATTTAATAAATTCAATAATGCAAGAGCACAAATGTTATATTTAATTTATCATATGACATTAAATTTACTTTGAAATCTCGTTTCTGCCGTTAAAAGTTATAATTAACGTTTCCCGAAAATCTGTAAAACATTAGTGGTTTATATACAATTATTGACTTATGTTGAGGTGGACATGGAATATTATTGAACATTAAACGTCCATTGACCGACGCGGAGCGGAGGTCAATATGATTAAGTTTACTGTTCAATAACACTCCATTTCTACCGAAAAATTAGTCAACAATTGTTTTATTATAAAATAAATGTATGTTATGCATTTCCTGTAATTTTATACGTTAAAACCATTGACGTTTGCAACGTCATGTCAGGCAAACCATGCAATATTTAGTTTTATTATATAATCTATAAATAAACATCTTCTGATTGGTCCAGATGCATATCCCCTCGAGTCAATAAAACTACTTATTATATAACCTATAAATAGACATCTTTTGATTGGCCCAGATGCCTATCCACTCGAGTCCATAAAACTACATATCTACTGGGCTGCTGGTTTTTCCCATTCAATATTAGTTACTAAAAATAGACTTCATAGAAACGTGCTTTCAGCATGAAACTTGCATGATTTGCTGTAATAACAATTCAGTGAGTGACAGCAGCATGAAATTCACAAGATTTGGTGTTTCATCATATACATGTAATTTAGACTTTGCTGTTGAATATAGTAATTAGCAGAACTCTTAAATGAACTAATGAATTCTTCCTTCTGGATTGATGCAATAAACTTGGAATGGTCCATTGTATAATTCAAGGGGTCACAGGTTTTAATTTTTAAACAAAATTGCAGTTTTTTCCCTGAAGATCATTTTTGTCGTAACAAACAGTGTAGACCCTGATGAAATGCCACATTATGCGGCATTTAATCTGGATCTTTTCTGTCTGTAGTTGTAATTACAAATAAAATATGCATTCTTTCCTCTTTTAACTGAATGAAATCAATTAGTCATCATGTAAAAAAAGAAATTCAAGACTGTCCAAGACAGAGTCCATAGCTAAGATTTTGTTGTTGTTGTTGTTGTAGCTTTTTTTTTTTTTGCTTAGAGAAATTATATAATAAAACAATTGTTGACTATTGAGGCATTGGACACATGATGTGATATCGACCTGAGAATACCAATATTGACCTTGGCTCCGCCTCGGTCAATATTGGTACTCTCAGGTCGATATCACATCATGTCCAATGCCTCAATAGTCAATAATTGTATAATATTGCATGGTTTGCCTGACGTGACGTTGCAAAGCACACGGCATGAGGTAATATTGCATGGCTTACGGGAAGTGACGTCAGCACGTCAAGTAATTTCGCATGATCCATCCGTAACGTCAATGGTTTTAACGGTATTAAATGACAGGAAATGCATAACGTACATTTATTTTCTAATAAAACAATTGTTGACTTATGCTTCAGTAGACATGAAGCGTTATTGAACAGTAAACATTATCATATTGACCTCCGCTCCGCGTCAGTCAATATGACGTTAACTGTTCAATAACACTCCATGTCCACCTCAACATAAGTCAATAATTGTATATTATTGACTCAAGTGGATATGCATCTGGGCCAATCAGAAGATGTTTATTTATTGATTATATAATAATTGATTTTATTGCATGGTGTTATTTCACTCCCAGACGCGGCGACGTCATATGATAAATAGAGGATCTTACACTCTTGATCATTTCCTATGAAATTTATTAAACGAGCCTTTGGCGAGTATAGTCCTATTATTATGCATCTTTGAAACATGAGTAGCATGGTTAGTGTATACATTGTATATATTTACCAGGCGTAACAACCACTCTGACTAAGCGGCTAGACTGTTTCATGTAACAAAGTTCTTAACATTTACCTGGCGTAGCAAGTTAGCAACCGCTCTGACTACGACAGCTAGACTCTTAACTGTACTGTTGATTCAAAAGATAGATGAGAATTGTCGTAAACAAAAATATGAACTTATCCAGGTAATGGGTGATTTATACAGGTAAATACCCTTAACTACCTCTACCTGCAGTTATACATTTACACAGTATGTAAACTGAAATAAACATCCTGTACCCGTTCCTCCTAGCTCTCGTCTTATAAATATGAATTACAGCACTCATGTGTAACCAGTTGTCGGAAATCGTGATGTGAGAGTTGTTGGTACAGCTGTAATTGCGAGGGTCCACCTATTATAATTCATTTTTCTATAGATCGTAGTAACTTTTACAGTTACAACCATGTAATCATGTACACATGTGATTGCCAATTCCACTAAAACCATGCAAACTAGCATTTAAGCTCGTTCTCGGCACAGAACGGCTCTGATTGTGAGCGAGTCGTTTTTTAACAAAGCAAAATGCAAAGGAGGAAACCGTTAAAATCTTGGAATAAAACGGAATAAAATTGACAAAATGGCTTTTCGTACCTTGTTCGAATGTGTATTGTCTGTATCGCTAACAATATAAATCGAAACGTGTACATGTACCTAAATACACGCATTTTTCCGACTACTGGTTACGCACGAGTGTTGTTATTCATGTTTATAAAGCGAGAGCTAGGAGGAACGGATACAGGGTGTTTATTTCACTTTACATACTTTGATTTACCTTTATTAACCTGCTTCAATAAAAATAGCAAAGTCCTATTATTAAGCATCTTTGAAACATCAGTAACAATGGTTTTGTTACCTGGCGAAACAATACTCTGAATATGACTGCTGGACTATCGGGAGCGCAGTGGCTCAGTGGTAGAGTGATTGACTCGAGACCGAGGGGCCGCGGGTTCGAGCCTCATCGGCGTCATTGCGTTGTGTCTTTGAGCAAGAACATTAATCCTAGCTTAGTATTGGTTCTACACAGGAAGACCCGTCCCTTTATAACTGAAATTTTGTTGATGGGACGTAAAGAATTAAATCAAACAAAACTGCTAGACTGTATCAATGTAACAAAGTCTCTGTATATATTTACCTGGCAGCGCAACCGCTCTGACTACGACAGCTAGACGGTGTCCTGTAACAAGGTTCTTGTATATATTTAAAATCTTCCAATGTCCTTGCCTCTACTCCAACATATGATGACATCAGTAACATTACCATAGCAACAATAATTATGACCCCATAACCAGGTAAGTTGCTGAACATGTTTTGGCTTCAACGTTTAAATTCCAATATATACTGGAATATAAAAGGGTGAGTGATTTAGCTTACGAAATGAAATTTCCAACAATGTGGTATGTGCGACCAGTAAAGCCTCAGATCAGCCTGCGCGTACGCGAAGTCTGATCAGAGCCTTTGCTGGTCGCTTGAGCATTCTATGATTGTTAAGCTACTGACTGAACACAATTTGGAGTTTGTAAGCTTAAAAGGATGCTGCACAGGCTCGTATGAGTCTACACTTGTCAAAATGCCACATTGTTCGAAATCACATGCCACCGCTCAAATAGCGGCGAACTCTGTGCATAAAGCAGGAACATAAATGAGCAAAATTATGCGATTTTGTACCTTATTCAATTTGCGAACAGTGACGATCTCGTGAATCCGCATAGTGTCGCTAGAATATTCGCTGCTGATACACACGAAGTTAAAATTTAAAAAAAAGATGAGTTTGATCAGGGGATACGACAATCATCCGCTGCAGACCAACCCACGACAGCGTGAGGAAGAACCACAGAACTCCAATAGTCACAAGGCTTCAGGAAGACAAATAAAGTAAAGCAGTCAGCTCTCTCTTCCCCAATAAAGATGATTGTAAAGTTTTACGGACCACTAAGTAAAGTATATCAAAACAATGGTCAATTATAGAACCCCCACAAATATTTAGGGCAGCAATGACTCAACAACCATAGTACCACCGCCTAAGAAAGTACTGCAGCCTATGTCACTGGGGAGGGGGCGTAAGTGCATTTCACTGATACCAAAGCTTCGCCCTAGATTTTGGTGTTATTTAAACGCCAAAACTGTGTTGCACTCATAGATGCCATACTACATTATGATGAAACAAAAAAAGGAGCTCACGACTCATAGGTAGTTGCAGCTAAAGCAGTCCTCAGTTTTTGCCATAGTAGGTCCAGCCAAATACAAGCATCATACACCAACCTACGGATTAAAGCTTTCTGTCAAGGCAATGCCTTTATTTAACCTAGGCTACGACCCACCGTAGTCCGTCGGCCACTAAATTAAAGAGGAAACCACAGCTATACACCGTGATTGGGTTTACAAGAAGGCATGCAAACAGGCTCATGGTTTCAATGTAATATCCAACTTTTTCATTACACTCAATATAACTAGAATATGATTACCAACAATTCTTTTGAATCTATTAACTTAATCAGCTTACTCTAACTCCATCAGGTAGATATAGTCGGGTGTCTAACGATTACTTAAAGTGATAGGTTTCAACATCACGTTAACTGACCCAAACTGGTGTCTGACTGGCTAAGAAACAATACATACTACATGTAATGGAATGAAGTTAACCATTTCAATAAGAAATTTACGGATCATTGGTTACGATACAATACCACAGCAAATGTACAAACCCTCTCTACCAAAAGTTCACAAACAATAAATTTAGCGTCTATAACTTTTGCTGCAACCTTTACCTGGTCATTGCTTATGCTCTAATTCCGACCACAGACAAATGTTAACCCTTATTTATCAGTCTTTGTCCCTAATAATTGGACAACTTCTTCAACAAAAAATGCACAGGTACATGTATTGCATACCCGAGCAAATATGACAATACATTGGCAGTTAATTACTGGCAAATGACATTTTAACATGTGTTAGCGGGATAAATACAGCATTTGAGGATTTTAAAGAAAGAACAATATTTATTTTTAACAATTTTAAGTAACATTTTATGAGCGATTGAAATAGCATGCTCATTTGAGTTGAGCATAAAAAGGTTTCATAATCCTGGGATCTGAATTGAAGAACAGCAAAGTTCAAATTGTATACTGTAAATAAAACACTTAATATTCTTAGCATCAAAATTTGACAATTTTAAAAGACTGACCTATTGGCGTTGTTTTATTTTTGCGGGTTTTCAATTTATGCCCTTAAAAGTTATGTTCTATTCTCATAGGTCTACTCTTGAAGGAACGAATAAGCTCCCTATATAGTAACCAGTGTGGAACATATTCTTCATTTTATAGTAGCCCCCTTTATGACGTGATATTCTTCACATGAAGACAGGATCTAGAGACCGTTCAAAAAGCCTGTTTAAATATCCATACTATTATCTATGGATGTGTGTCCATGTATTGCATATTGTGTAACATAATTCGAAACTGTTTTTCCGTGATTTCAATTGTTGGCGATTTTCGCTTTTAAAAGCCGCCAATAGCGCATAAATGAAATGAGCATGTTTGTTATCGATGTCGAAATACGCAGTTCTGGCAGAAATGCGGATCCGCGGTTTGCTACCTTTCACAATTATTTTAATATTCAAAGAAATGGCAAATATCAAAAGTACCACCAAATTTCAATAGTGTCCATAATGACAACATCTCTTAAATTTTGGGCTTCTTTGGAGTTTTTGACAAAGTAGGATTCCAATGAGTCTGGTCAGCTACATGTACATGGAGAAGCTAGAATAGTGAAATATTGCTTGCAGCAAGTGGAACCCATGTGCGGATCCAGAGGGGAGGGGGAACCCCTCGAAAATTACCAAAAATAGGTTTCCCTAGCAATACTGGTCCGGATCCCCTTAAGATCACAAAGCTACAAAAATGGCGTTTTGCTGGCGGGCCGATGATGACCCGAAATAAGAGGTACATGTATTTGGATCTACTCATCAACGCAAAATGGTAAAAAAAAACGTTGACAAAGTTGGACCCTCTCTGAAAAAAAACTTTCCGCGCATGACACAGCACAGAGGAAAGGCGCTGATCAGACTGCGCGGATGCGAATGCTGATTTCATCATTTGCTGTTCCCATAAAACAAGGTCCCGTTTTCGCACATCGAGGCACATGTACTCCCTCTCTTATATTTGGTAGTTATGCTTATCTGTGAGCAGCAATATATCATCATTATTATAGTAACCAAAAGCATTGAGTACTACAAGAATTGCATGTTTTTGACCAGGGAGGTCTAGACCAACAGACCAAAGAAAAGTATTATTATCCTAAATTCAGGGGAAGGGGGTCAAACATATTCCAGGGGTGGGGTCTAATTAGTTCTCCTATAGAAAACGATAAACTTGTGATTTTCCATTGGGGATACGGACTCTCAGTCCCCCCTCTGGATCTGCGCATGAGTTATTGCCTGAAATGGTATATAGAAAAGTCGACTTACAGTGTTGGTTTTACTCACGTTTCGACTGTCCGAATGTGGTAGTACTAAATTACAACATTGATACGCTGTATTCTGCCCGTGTATCTTCTATTGTATTGTAATTAATACGTGGTAAATTATACATCGAGGAAAGTGATCTAAGGTAAAAACATCTGGATATCCTCACAAAAATGCCATGCTGATTACTGTTTTCCAGCTACACACAATCAAACATAGGGTTTCAGTAAAAACACGGAATTTCATTCTTACTTGACGAGGTTTGCGCAGGAGTGGATTAATGACTCTATTTTCGACTTATAGAGATGTTCAAATAGTCATTACTTGTATGGTTTTGTGCGTATCAGTGTACGGGAAGATAATCCACGAGTTTTTGCGGGTGGATTAACTCACGTTCATATGCACAACCTTACAATAATTTTCCTATTGCACCATCATGCATGTGCACTCTTTACACTGTGAGATAAAACATTGGAATATCACTCAAAGCTGCAATAAAACAAATTTACAAAATATATGATTTTATAAAATTGCAATAATTCAGTGGGACATATTTCGCTGTATTGAGCAATAGCCTTAAACATATGTATATAATTTATGTTTTGCGTAATGACCCTATAACCGCTCATGCGAAGGTAAACAAAACAAAAACAACAGAACACGTGACACAGTTGAAACACGGTGTTCAGTGATATGACAGGTCGTTCGGCGACATGTGGTTTATGACCGCAGCAGCTGGAACCTACCTTACTCCCATTCCCTCGACAACTATGAACCCTTATATACACATGTACATACAATCAACATCAATACTGACCAGCTTGCACAGCTATGCACAGCTAAAGCGTTTTGTATTGCATTGAAGAAATCAACGCAAAATTTTTGAAATTGCTTTTAGATGTTGTTTGTTGCTGTTTCTTTCCCTTAATCTTCACTTACATGTATGCCAACAGGTTCGCTTTGCTCGCACCGCGTTGCACATGAAACTATAACGTAAACGGGCTGCTTATGAAATGATTGATAATACCAGTAGTTGACTATTTAAACTCAGCAATTCGGCTTCTCGGGTAAATCCTACTGATTCTACAGTGTAAAATGAAGGTCGTTCTGTGCTTGTTGGTTCTTTTGGGGACAATGACGGCTTATGGTAGGTACATTTGTGTTTATTAACCCATATAAGCCTAGCGTTCTTTTTGTGGGACGTAGGCAAGCAGTGCATATCATGATCAGACGCCGCAGAGCGCGTCTGATCAGGGTCTCCATTGTTTGCTTACATAGTATCCTATTAAAATTTGAATACAAATGAAAAAAAAATACCAACAACCCTAAAATAGAAAATGGACTGGTCCAATTGATAAGAGTAGGAAATTTAAGTCGCTTAAATGTGTTAATAAACGTGCCAACTATACAGTAATACATCGAAATTCGATTTTTTCGAAAAACTCGATAATTCGAAATACATGTGGGACTAAATTGATTCAGAGTATAGGGCAATTAATTAACTATTTTTTCACATATTTTTGTCCAGAAAACAACATGTGTTGTTTTTAGCGTAAAATAAACTTCTCCCAGAGACGCTTCTTTTACGCAACCAAAACATGCTTAGCAGGAAAATAACCTTATATAAAATCATTTGGGGGGGGGGGGTATCTATACTTGTTTGTATATCTATATGTACCTATAATTTGAACAACTAATATTTCGGAAAAAACTCAATCCCAAAGACTTTGAATTTTCGAGATTTGGCTGTAATGTTAGGCATCAGTTTTAAGATATGGTTATTTTAGAGTACCCACTTGAGAAATGAGAAATACATGAGTTTTAATTTCGCATTCTTGTTTAGAGGACTTATTACATGTAATACGGTACTGGTCCACTTTTATCAAGTCTATGCTTTCCGACTAGAGCTTACAATGCATTATGGAAATTGTTCCGTATAAGATACAACAACTATCAGCATTCAACTCTTAAATGAGCCGCGACATGAGATTTTCAACAATGTGGTATGTACGACCAGCAAAGGCTCAGACCAGCCTGCGCATATGCGCAGTCTGATCAGAGCTTTTGCTAGTCGCTTGAATATTATATGACTGTTAAGCTACTGTCCGAACAGCATTTGGAGTTTGTAAGCTTAAAAAGAGGCTGCACAGACTCATCTGAGTCAAAATGCCACATTGTTGGAAATCACACGTTATGACTCAAATGTATACAACTGCACGAAATGACAGTGACGTCAGGATAGGATTAATACACAAGTGATCTATCGATTCGCGTTAGCTCAAGTGAAGTGTACACGTTAGTGTTTAACTTAGCAATTGTAAAAAGAGTATTGCGCTACTGTCACTCTTGTTTGGCACGACAGTAATGCTTAAGTTTTGGTAAAGTGCACTTGGTGTCCCACTCCACACTTGTTTAGAAGGTCAAATATGATATCAGCAGTTTTATTTTGCATCTTATTTGCTTTAATTTTATTGTGGATAAAATCGTAGTCTTGGAGAGAAAGGCATCATGGCGTCCGCTTTTTGAATGTTTTAACATAATTTCCGCCAGCTTCTCCGATAATGTCATGTACCATACTTGCATCAATTGTTAAGATGATAAATAACTTCATAACAATATATTTATTTTACTATTTTGCCAAATTGCGTATCTCTAACGTTTTCTGTCATTTCTACACATTTATTTGTTGAAAAACGCTTCCATTGGAAACCTATGGCAAAATGCCTTTCAAAATGCATAATAAATATCATTTGTCCAGAAATCCTGACCATAATTTTAGGTTTTAACATTAAAAGGTAGTAAGTATAGGGTGGGGGAACCCTAAGCACATGATTTTTTTATTTGGCCTTAGAGTAAGGTTGAGTCCAACGGTAAACCTTTAGTCACGCAAGCACTTTAAAGTATGACTATACACATATGCAATAATTACCAACATTTCAAAAACTGACACATTTCAAAAACTGACTCATTTATTTATGTATTTATGATTTTACAGTGGCCGGTGATGCATGTCCTATTGGATTTACACGAGTAGGCAAACCATGCACCCGCAACTGGCAATGCAAAAGCGGAGCAAGAATTTGTAAGTTTGGGAGATGCTGTGTGAGGAAACATATCGGATAGGTACAGTACGTTTTACCCATATGAGTCGAGATTCCTATTTATTTGACAAAAGAAACCCAGATCAGATCCAGATCAGACACCACTATTTACAATGTATCATTCAAGCACGGAAGCATTCGCAAGTTCTTTTGACAGCTCTTGGTCATGAAATTGATTACATTTATTAGTTGTCTTTAGAAAGACTGCTATAGGACATAAAACTTGTATTATGGGCAAATTAAAGTAAAAGTATTTTAGGAAATCCCTTTAAACTACTGTATGGTATATACACATTCAAAGATAGAAAGTGAGTATGATCAGGATATACCACAATCACAAACTGCAGACAAACCCATGGCACCGCGAGGAAGAGCCACACAACAATCAAGAGACAACATAAAGACAAACTAAGCAAAGCAACCAACTCTCTCTCTCCCCCATCAAGATAATTGCAAAACTAGAAAGGACATAAAGTAACGTACAACAAAACATAGAACAATTACAGGCTCCCACAATGGGAGTAACAATAAAACAACAAGTCAACAACAACAGAACCACCGCCTTAGATTGGACATCAGCCTAAGCCACCGGGGTGGGGGGGCTTAAATGCATTTTACTTGTACCAAATCTTCACTCTAGATTCTGCTGTTGTTGAAGTACAAAAAACGTTCAGCTCGCATGGAAGCCTTCTAACTTTTGCAATGTATCATCAAATCCGTAACGTGTTGAATTGATGCTATACGACCAGACAACATGTCGGGGCGTTTCATTGGTTGACCCAGTGCTACATGTAAGCAGATGGTAAAATATCTTGCTCAATGACACAACACCATGGTTCCGATGAGGCTCGAACTAGCTATCCCTCAACCGCAAGTCGAGCACTATACATGTACCACTGAGCTCTTCTAGATCATCTGAAAGCCTACACAGGATAGCTAGAAATTTCGCTTGTATCATGTTTAGATGTGATACTTTCCAATAACCGAATAACAAAGAGGCTGATTAGGCTGCGCGGAAGCGCAGGCTGGTCTGCACCTTTGTAGTTCGCAAACCCCGAAGATAGTTTCTCTCACGTCGATGCCCATATGCTCTTGTGAAGAAATGCCGACTCTTTGCCCTAAATAGTGCTACTCCAAAACACACATACAATAATGTTGATTTTTTTTATATTTGATTCTTTACGTCCCATCAACAACCTTTCAGCTAAACAGGGACGGGTTTTCCTGGATTGAACCAGTACTAAGCTATGATAAATGGGTTTTGCTTAAGGACCACAACATAGAGACGCCGGTAAGGCTCGAACCAGCGGCCCTCGGTCTCGAGTCAAGTACTCTACCACAATGATGTTGAGCTCACGTGTTTGCTATTTAACGTATCCTGACAAACAAACCATCAAATCAAATTAATTGACTGTGATAGAAAGAATACAGCACATAGCCTGCACATCATCAGAGATTAAGGACAAAAGAACACTGATAGACCTAGCCAAACACTAACATGAGATCTGAAACAACCAAAAAACGGTTTTGAAGAGGGCTTTCCTTGAATTAGAGCGAGGAAATTATAGCTTTAAAAGTTTGTAAGCTATCATGTATGACTATATTATTCATTTTGTTATACAAATTAATATCAAACTGTTCGAACCAGTGACCTTGACGAATTGTGACACTACAAAACTCATTATCATATGAAAGCCAGCTTATTAGGATCCTGTTATCCAACCTACTTCTCACATGTTACCCACTTGAATTAAATAATGAAAATTGATAAGATAAAATATGTGATAGGAGTATATATTCTGCATGATATGTGTTACATGTAATGCAATTTATCATATGACGTCGCGTCTGGGAGTGAAATAACGCCGTGCAATAAAATTGATAAACCACTAGTTGTTTATAGATTTACGGGAAACGTTATGACGTCCATAACAACGTTGTGTACATAATGACAACATTATGACGTTTTTACGACAGAAATGAAAGTTCAAAGTAATCTGAATGTCATATGATGAATAGAATCTAACATTTGTGCTCTTGTATTATTGAATTTATTAAACTCGTCGCGAAAAAGAGATAAAATGCTCGGCAAGCCTCGCATTTTATCTCTTTTCCCCAACTCGTTTAATAAATTCAATAAAACATGAGCACTCATGTCAGATCCTCTTTGTTCAATCTATTTTGTATTAAATTGCAGGAACTTACACAGAAGACAGAAGAAGAAAAACGCATATGCAAAAATTACGTTTAGTCACACACAAGAACAAGAGATTTTGGTCCGGTATTCACTATGAAATATTCCAATCGGCCACCATACCTGAGACTATAGATATGAGCCGCGGCATGAGATTTCCAACAATTTGACATTTTGACAAGTGTAGACTCAGACGGGCCTGTGCAGCCTCCTTTTAAGCTTAGAAACTCCAAATGGTGTTCGGCCAGTAGCTTAACAATCATAGAACACTCAAGCGACAAGCAAAGGCTCTGATCAGACTGCGCGTATGCGCAGGCTGATCTGAGACTTTGCTGGTCGCACATACCACATTGTTGGAAATCTTATGCACTGGCTCATTATTATGATGTCTAATAAACAATAAAAATGAAAATAAATAAGATACTGTTTTGTTAGTACTGTAAAACGAGAAACACATTAAATTGAGCCTCGACATTTGATTTCCAACTATGTGGCAATTTAACATGAAATAGACTCAGACGAGCCTGTGCAGCCGACTTTTAAGCTTAGAAACTTCAAATGCTGCTCGGTCAGTAGCTTATTAGTCATAGAATATTCAAGCGACAAGCGAAAGCTCTTATAAGACTGCGCATATGCGCAGGCTGATCTGAGGCTTTGCTGGACGTACTTACCACATTGATGTGAATCTCGTGTTTCGGCTCATTTCTAAATGTTTTTTTTGTGGTAAAGACATAACATTTAAAATCAATATGCATGCTGATACCATTATTGAGCCATGACATGAGATTTCCAACAATGTGCTATGTGCACATTTGCGCAGTCTGATCAGAGCCTTTGCTAGTTGTTTGAATATTCTATGACTGTTAAGCTACTGACCGAACATCATTTGGAGCTTCTAAGCTTAAAAGGAGGCTGCACAGGCTCATCTGAGTCTACACATGTCAAAATGTTACATTGCTGGAAATCACATGTCACGGCTCAATTATGTATATGGTCACTGTTCAGAATAGCAAAGTTTTACGTTTTAGTTGATGCTTGACGTCAGAGTCAACAATGCTTCAGTCATACAGGGTTGTCGTATTGGATTAATATAGATGCTAATAAAAGAAGAAAAACCCACTTACATATAGCGAGAGAAACACAACAACAAAAAAACGTGTTCGATTTTTCATTCAAAAATACACATATTTAAATGCAAATATACATGTATGTTTCTTTACAGCTCTAAATGGGTATTGATTGGAGGTTTTGGTGTAACTTCTGTCGATCTTACCCCTTTGTAGTCCGAAAATGGTAAATAGGTACTTTCGGAAAACATTGAAGATCCAGATGAAATGGCACATCAAGGAGGCAGCATTTCATCAGGACTTGCACCGTATGCCAAGATTAAATCAATTTGTCTGGGATAGAAATGCATCTTTTAGTAGGAAATATTAGCGACCGCGTCTAACATTACAAAATAGACAATAACACATGTATTGTATCAATATATTTGGAATAATCCACCAGAATGAAAAGGGCTGAATAACAGTTCGTTAAGAAAACCCATTGTCATTGACAAGCTTCTTGAAGAAATTGACAGATTTTCTGGGTACACGTGTTCTATTAGGACTATTAAAATCAACTTGGTAAAGACCAAAGTGCTTGGTGTAGCCATCACGCCACTCTAGATTGTCCATCAGTGACCATGCCACGTAGCCCTTGACGTTACAGTTGTCGTGATGAACAGCTGAAATTATAAACAAAATAAATAGAGGATCTTACATGAGTGATCATGTTTTATTGAATGTATTAAACGAGTTGAGGAAAAGAGATAAAATGCGAGGCTTGCCGAGCGTTTTATCACTTTTTCGCAACGAGTTCAATAAATTCAATAATATAGGATCACGAATGTTAGATTCTATTTATCATATGACATAAAGATTAGTTTGAAATATCATTTCTTGCGTACAAGGAAAAGAGATAAAATGCGAGGCTTGCCGAGCGTTTTATCGCTTTTTCGCAACGAGTTTAATAAATTCAATAATACAGGATCACGAATGTTAGATTCTATTTATCATATGACATAAAGATTAGTTTGAAATCTCATTTCTTGCGTTAAAGGTGATTATTTTGTCATTATGTACGCAACGTTGTTATGGACGTCATAATGTTTCCCGAAAAGCTGTAAACCACTAGTGGTTTATCGATTTTATTGCATGGCGTTATTTCACTCCCAGACGCGACGTCATATGATAAACAAAATAAGGAAATGTATTAGTTAGCACACCAGCTTTGCATAGGCAGCCAGCGAATGTTCAGAAACGGCATTACCCTAGTTTATATAGTACAGTAAAACCTGTGTAAAACGGCCACTCTAAAAAAGACCGAAAATTTGTTTTCAAGACCAATTATCGCTTAACGCAGGTCAAAAGTATTGCATCTGCAATAGTTGTGGCCTTCATTAAGCTACCATTTGTCATTTATACCTTGTTTTGTCTATTTTTAGTGGCCGTGTTACACAGGCTTTACTGTATTGACCTTAATGCAAAAACCCTGTCTTCTCAGTTTGCAAACAACAAAGTAGCAGACCAGCTTGCTCAACATCGCAGGCTTCTTAGTGTCTTTGTTATTCACTCTATGAAAAGTAGTATAACTTCCTAAAAGCGAAATTTCAATTTTAACTAGTCCCTGTAGCTAAACTGACTAGTTTATATTCGACCTAGTCGGAAAGGCTAAGGATAGGTTTTCTCGCGTTGGGACTATAAGGAAGTTCAAATAAAACCGTAGTTCAACTTGATGTTTCCTTTAGCTCTGGCTATCTGTGAGGCATGAGCTCTTTTCTTTGTATCATCATAATTAGTACTGCAGATCTCAAGGCTGTCAGAGGGGTCTACTGGTCAGATCTTTGAAACATCTAGTGTTATATACCAAATGAAAATGTGGAGTCTCTAGTTTTAAAAAGTAGTTGATGACACCTCTGATTCTGAGTACTAACCGAGTTATCTCCCCTTGAATTACCCCACCCATTTTGATCATATTATAAGAGGTTATGATCATTAGCTTGTGAAATAATTGAGTTGAAGCATCAAGGAAGAAAAATATACCCATCATTACTCAAAACGGTACTTGAAAAAGTAGAAAAGTTAAGTTTTGATCAGAGAAATGGGCTTTTGAACTGTTATAATGGTCTTTTAAAGTTGAATTATGTGTTAAAACTGCATTGAATAAAAATATATTTGGAACTTTCAATTTAAGAATCTGCCCATTAGTGTTATGTCCTTAGAAATGACTAAAAATTTAAAGAACACTTATTTATCTATGTTATCAGGGTTTCTAGATTCCAATTTCGGTATACGGGATGCTCTGGGAGCAATAATAAGCATGTACATACCCCATTCACCTATTACTACTGCAGATCTCATGGCTGTTTTAGGGTGACCTTGGTCGTATTTTGCTAACATCTGGTGTCATAAACTTGTACATATACCAAACAAAAATGTAGAGTCTCAAGTAAATAGAAATAGTAGTTGAAACCGCTGATTCTGAGTACTAAATGATTTATCTCCCCTTGAATTACCCCACCCATTTTGATCATATTATAAGAGGTTATGATCATTAGTTTGTTTAATAATTGAGATGAAACATACAGGGGAAAAAATGCCCATCATTGCTCATAACGGTACTTAAAAAAGTAGAAAAGCTAAGTTTTAGTCAGAGAAATGGGCTTTCAAACTTTTTTGTTCGTCTTTAAAAGTAAATTTGGTGTCAAAACTCCTCTGAATAAAAATATATTTGAAACTTTCAATTTAAGAATCTGCCCATTAGTGTTATGTCCTTAGAAATGACTAAGAATTTAAAGAACACTTCTTTATCTAGGTTATCAGGGTTTCTAGATTCCAATTTCTGTATATGGATATGCTTTTGGGACAATACTAAGCATGTAAATACCCCATCCACCTATTACTACTGCAGATCTCAGGGCTGCTTGAGGGTGAACATGGTCAAATTTTGCTAACATCTAGTGTCAGATACATGTACATGTACCAGACAAACATGTAGAGTCTCTAGTAAATAGAAGCAGTTGATGACACCGCTGATTTTGAGTACTGACCAAGTTAAGTCCCCTTGAATTACCCCCACCCATTTTGATCATATTATGAGAGATTATGGGAATCAGTTTTGGAATATAATCGAAATAATGCATTCAGGAAATAAATATAGCCATCACTATTCATAACAGCACCTGAAAAAGTAAATAAATTAAGTTTTAGTCAGTGAAAAAGGGTTTGGAACTATTTTCTTCGTATATTTTAGTTATATCCTATTTCAAAACCCAGCTGCTTTGAATAAACATATATTAGAAACTTTCAACTAAAGAAACTGCCCGCTAGATTTATGTCTTTAAAAGTGAATAATAATTTAAAGATCAGTGTCTCAGTTATGTCAACAGGGTTTCTAGATTCTAATTTCTACAAATAGAGTGCTCTGGGACAACTACTAGCACGTAAATACCCCACCCACCTATAAGATGAGGTGAAAACACTAACATTGATAAAAGTCTTATAATACTAAATCACCCAAAAAAATTTATAGCCTCAATACGAAGAGAATAATTTCTGACAGTGTAACTGTATTGCTAGTGCATTTACATGATATTTCTTAAGACTGTCAAGCACACCCAAGAAAATGATTTTAGGTCACTAGTGGCACCAATAACCATAACCCTTGCAAGGCTAAACACAATTTACCTTATAACTTGAATATATGTTACCATTTATACCTGAAACTTACAGGGGCTAATATACTTAGTACGCCAAACATAATTATAATGCAATAAACTATCTAGATATTCTAACAAGAGTTACTGCCCTTGATTATTTTTACCATTGTTTCGTATGGAAAAAGGCAGTAAAATAATAATAGCTCAATAAGTTTAATTTGAAAACTTATTTTCTAAATAGGATTAAATATATCCTGAACCAATACTATGCCAAACTGCAGATCAAAATTTGTTTCTGCTAAATATTTCTATTTTTTGAAACACGAGTTGTTGTCCCTTAATGGCAAGACTCACACATAGAAAATGGATCTATAATCGAATTTTCTTCCAATAACTTGCTTACTGAGGATCTGATTGCAATAAAATATACGAGACATTTGGTTTTACACATCTTTACAGCATCTTTGTATTGCTTTAGCGATATAAAATGCTACATGGAACATGCATTATTGCCCTTGATTTTTCGTCGTTTTAAGATTAAAAATCAATATAATAGGCCTTATAAATAAATGAATCAATGGTCCCAAAATATTGGTGAAATATTGAAATTTCCTTCATTTTATAATTTGGTGACGTTTGCATTTGTCTTCCTGTATCACCCAACATAAATGTGTATTGGCATTTTATTCTTTAATCAAACCAGAGTAAATGATCATTGACAAAGTGGGTGAGGTACGATTATACTGACAATCTTAATGGCTTCATATTTCATCAGAAATGATGACTTTTCTAAATCTAAACAGAATGTAACTTTTAAGTTTTCTATATACAGATATTATTTATCATCCTCCTGCTTTGCTTAGATTATCGTCTATGCTTTGGAAAACTCTAATGTCTTTTTGTATCTTGTTAGTTTTAGGTACCCTAACACTTTAGATAAACCAAATTAATTTGCTAAACATCTTTTTCAAGACGACCATGCAAGACATACTGCAACCTACAGATTATTTCATTAACCTCAAATGATGACCTTACTAACTCACATTTTCTCGTCAAAAGTCCGCTCTATAAATTAACAATGAGCTGTTTTTAGTCTTTCTTACTCAGAAATAAATGAACTTTAATTTCATACCACTTTCAATTACCTTATTGCAATTGAAGCTATAAATTATTCATATTTTTCCAAGAACATGTTTCTAAAATACACCAAATAAACAGGGCCTGCAAATGGTTGACATTTTTTCTATCAGATCTAGATTATAACACGTACACCATGATGTAGACAAAATATTGTATGTGTTGAATCTGAAGTCATTGGTAGTGATGACAGTTCAATCAAAATCATGTTGAACCTGTCCAGTTCTCAGAAAATTTAGCATATACAGTATGTATGATGTTTCTCTAATGGCAACGTTTATATAATGGAAACCTCACAGTACTTTGATGTTATTCGCGTTTATTTCCAAAAAGGTGACAACAATAAAGCACGATAAAAGAGAACCACTGGACGATACTACATTGTTCTAGAACTAGTGGTTCTAGAGAAGATTTTTTTATGCTTTAACTATACAAGCCAATGTAAAACATGTGATCCCCCTGGGTGGAGCCATTTTTGAATAAACTTGGCTGCTCCAGGCCTTGTGGGTCAAGCAAGAAGGGTTTTGTGTTTTATTTAAATAAACCTATATAGCCTTCGTGGCTTGTTTTTGTCTGCACGGCCATTATTTGAACAGACTCAGTGGAGGTCTACTTTGTGATGCTACATACTAAATATAATGGCTTTGGGCTATGTGGTTGCAGACAATATTTTTTAAAATTGCTGTAAAAAACTATATAAAACCAAGGGCCATAATTTGAACAAACTTGGTAAAGTAGCACTAGGTGACGCTACAACTCCTGTGAATATTGTTTTATGCTTTCCCTATTAAAGCCTATGTAAAACACGTGGCCCCCAGGATTGGTCCATTTTGGCAACATGGGCATAATTTTAACAAACCTGGTGGAGGGGTCTACTAGATGATACTAAATACCAATTATCAAGGCTGTATGCCAAGTGGTTCCAGACAAGAAGATTTGTTATGTGTACCCTATATAAACCTATGGAAAACATGTGAATCTGGAGCGGGCCACTTTTGGCCCTAGGACCATAATTTTAACAAATTAGTAGAGGTCTACTAGATGATGCTACATATTTAATATCAAGGCTCAAATGGTTTCAGACAATATTTTTTCATGTTTCCTATTTTAAATAAAAGCATGTGAGTATGGTCAGGAAATACCACAATCGCACTCTGCAGACCAACCCACGGCCTATGAAAAACATGTGAACCCAGAGGCGGGACAATTTGTGGCCCAATGGGCATAATTTGAACAAAAAAAATATCTACTAGATAATCTTACACAAAATATCAAGGCTATCAGCCTTGTGGTTTCAGACAAGAAGATTTTTAAAGTTTTTGAAAATCTATTTTAACCTATGTGATCTAGATATACTATTTCATCAATTATTTGAGAGGGCCATATAAGGACTATTCATGTCAGCCAAATTTGATCAAATTCAAGCCATTATTTTAGGGTGAGATATCGTTTGAAGCAATTGTTGACAACGCACGATGGACAACGGACATCCAACGATCACAATAGCTCACTTTGAGCTTTTGACTCAGGTGAGCTAATAATATATACTAAATATTGTGATTTTAAATATGTCTATTTGACCTTTACCCTTGACATGTAAATAGGTCATAACACAAATTTTAACTCTGACATATATGGAGTGTATACTATTACTTATTTTGATGAAACAAAATTGATGAAATATGGCAATTGAACTATTTTAATATAGATAAAGGTTTTTTATGAAAAGTTTGCATTTTCCTTTTGCATTGAAACTATTTGCAAACAGACACACGGACAAACACAGCTTTTGGTACATGTATCATTGGTATTGATGATTTATTTTAAATGTTGTTTTTCAACCAATACCATACAAGTCATAACATTAGTGTCCTTATGAATAAATGCAATGCTCTAGACCAACTGTATACAACATATGCATAATCCTATATAACATGTGTGTATTGTTCAAGGGCCGTAACTGTGTAAGTACTCATCTTCGACGATGTCATCAACTGGATTCTGAAGTCTACATGCAGACAAATATTTTGGTATATATGACGCTTGATGTTAGCACAATCTTACCAGCAAAGTTCATAAGGAGAGGAATTCTGGCCAGTGGTATGTGGTAGTATAAAGAGGTTATTATCTTGACGTGATTCAAACTAAGGCCGTTACGGAATTGCTCACGCCTCGCTTGATTGTGGGTATTTATTAACCTTTGGTGGCAAAGAATATGTGGAATTTAAGTATGTAAGACTAGTACTTATAAGTTAAGCTTCAAACAGGCACAAACTATACTTTTACTAATAAACAGATACATAAAATACGCATTTTTTGTTATTTGGGGGGTATGCTTATTTGACCTTGACCTTTGACCTTGAGAAAGGTCACAACTTGATTTGAATCTTGACCTAAAACGAGTGTATGCTGGTGCTTACCTTGATGAAAAAAAAGATGAAACTTGCATTTTGAACTAAAATATTGTTAAAAAATGTGTTTTTGAAATATTAGCATTGCCCTTTTACATTGACACTATTTACAAAAAGACATACGGACAAACACACCTTTAGGTATCGTACATGTTGAAACTATATTTCAATGTTGTTTTCTAATTCAATACCATATAAATCATAAAAATATTTCAATTATGTATGCTTATTAGAAATATTTGCAATGCTATCTGCCAACTGTATGCAAAATTCTAATAATCTGTTATAATGGGTATGTACGGTTCAAGGGCCGTAACTCTGTTAGTACTTATCAGCGAAGATGTCATCAAGCGGATTCTGAAGCTGGACATACAAACGAACATTTTGGTATATGTCATTAGATGTTGCACCGATCTGACCAGTAAAGTCCTTAAGAGAGGACTTTTGGCCAGTCGTCTGCTGTACTAAATGTGCTTTTTGATTAGATTGTTTCACTTTGATGATGCATTGCATTAGTCTGGAAGCCTCCATGCGAGCTATAAAAACTGTGTTTTATCAAAAACATAATCTAGGTCGAAGCTTTAGCGCTAGTAAAATGCATTTAAGCTCCCCCCCTCTCACGGTGGCTTGGGCTGCTGTCCGTTCTAAGGCAGTGGTTCTGTTGTTGTTGATTTATTGTTTAATGTAATTCACATTCCTTGTGTGAGTTTTGTGTTTGCATGTGTTTTGTTCTGCGTTACTTTGTGTCCATTCTAGTTTTGCAATCATCTTGAAAAGGAAGAGAAAGTTGGTCGTTTTGCTATAATGTCTGAAAGATGTATTGTTACTATAAATGTTTTTGGCTCTTCCTCACCGTGCCGTGGGTTGGTCTGTAGTGTGTGATTGTGATATTTTCGATTCATAGTCTCTTACTTTTTACGTGTTTAACCCTCAAACACCATAAGGTATCTGTGCATATTCTTTTCAACAGTGAACTAGCGCATTTGAGAAGATAACTTAATTTCCATGTGCCTGTCAATATATTTAAGACCAATTTTTGTAATCATATGCCTTGCTGATCAATAATATCCAGCAAAGACAAAAAGAGAGAATGATCAGGAAATACCATAACCACACACTGCAGTCTAATCCACGACACCTGAGGAAGAGCTAAAGAACACTGACAGTCACGTGTCATTAGGCAAACAATTAAAGAAAAACCACCGACTCGCCCTCCCTCATCAATCCGATCACAATAATAGAAATGACACTAAGTACTGTATAACAAAACAAAGGAGCAATACAGAAACCTCACAAACAATAGGAGCAACAATAAACAATGACTCAACAACAACATAACCACCGCCTTAGATCTACTGAGAAAGCATTTGCCTATCTGCAGCCTCGGACAAAACATAAGGTATTTTTCTTGTACAAGATTCATTTTAGCAATTGTATTCAAAATATTCTGCCAGTTGTTCCTAAATAGCTTAACCCATCAAAACTGACTATGCCCAGAAGATATCACGAACACATATAGCTAACCAACCTATGGTGTCTTAGCGGCATGTAAACATTACTTTGATTTCACTGAACAATCTGATGTGATGCAATCAGGAGAACAAAGTCAATGCAGTAATAATCTTGAACCATTTCGACTTAACCCAGTCTGACTAGACTGGTTCCAGTCCTTAAAACAATTGTTCATCAATGTGCCATATCATATACTTGTAGCTAGTCTTACTCTGATGGCTCTGTTTTAAGCTTAAAACAGAGCCATCAGAGTAAGTCAAGCTACAAGTACATGGTATGGCACATTGATGAAAAACTGTTTTAAGGACTGGAGCCAGTCTACATTCTGATGTGTTACACTTAGTGCCTATTGTGTGTTGGTGGTAATGCTAGGTATTTTATAAAACTCTTTATTCTAAATTCCTGGCACAGTCATTAAATGCTCTGCAAACCTCAAATTTTATTTCTTTTTACCAACTCTTTTGATAAATTCAATAATACACGTAAGCTTATGTAAAAAATAGTAAGTGTGTATGTTCAGAAAATACCACAATAACAAAGCGCAGACAAACCCATGGCATGGCTAGGAAGAGCCACGCAACCCTCACGAGACACCCGGAATGCAAACTAAGCAAAGCAACCAGCTCTCTCTTCCCCATCAAGATGATTGCAAAACTAGAATGGTTATATCGTACAACAAAACATAGAACAATTAAAGACTCCCACAATTACAATAAACAAAAAGTCTACGACAACAGAATCACCGCCTTAGAATAGACATCAGCCTTAGCTACCGGGGGGCTTAAATGCATTTTACTGGTACCAAATCTTCACCCTAGATCCTGCTGTTGTTGAAGTACAAGAAATAATCAGCTCGCATAGAAGCCTTCTATTTTTACACTAAACAAACGAAATGTAATTACAGAAAATAGAATGAATCTACTAAAGTTGTACTTTTAAGCTATTTATATTTATATTGCGTCATTTCTACTATTTCACCATTTGTAAAATTATTTATACCACCTTTAACACCTTCAGCATGAAATATCTCGTGATGTGCAAGGTCTACACTGATGTTGGTGGTATAAAATAGTTATACCATGTTTGTCCACCTGTACGTAAGATAATCCACTCGCTAAAGCTCGTGGATTATCTCCACGTACAGGCGGACAGCCCATGGTATAACTATTACATAAACTGAAAAGAAATAACACGAATTGGGCTGTAGTGTCTATATATTTAATGGTATTACCTTTTAACATTTCATTCACATAGCTAGTGTAATATTCTATCCTTGTATCATCCTCAAGCGAGTCCCCCTCAGTTGGTCTGCCGTTTTCTGTCACATAGAGGGGAGGGTTATTGTATCGGTCACGTACCCAGCGAAGGAGACTGCGTAGGCCCCAAGGATTAACACGTAACCAACCAGCCTGTGTCCTGCCATAGAAATAATCTGATTGTTTGAGAAGAAAAGTATGTGAAGATTGTATAGAAGACAGCACTTTTCAGTTTCATTATTGCCTAATGTATATTCAATGTGAACACCCCACTAAATGTGCAAAATATAAACACTGGACGGATCTTAATATGTAAAGTATTTTGGCCATGACATGAGGTTTCCAACAGTGAGGTATGTGCGACCAGCAAAACCTCAGATCAGCCTGCGCATGTGCGCAGCCTGATCAGAGCCTTTGCTAGTCGCTTGAATATTTTACGACTGTTAAGCTACTGACTTAACATCATTGGAGTTTCTAAGATTAAAAGGGATCTGCATAGGCTCGTCCGAGTCTACACTTGTAAAAATGCAACATCATTGGAAATCACATGTCATGTGTCACTTTACATTTCCTGCGAGAGAAAATAAGTATAACTATTGCAGACTTTTTAGCAGTTAAGCTTTCAAGCTTGCTGTCATCTCATTTGGGCCTCGTCGCAACAAAACCTGTCTTCAGGGTTTCCAACAAAACGAGACTCAAACCAGTATCCTCAGCTGCAGAGACTAGCTAGAAAATTAAAATTTCGCTTGCAGCGTGTTCGGATACGATACTTTTCAATAAGGGAATATCAAAGGCGCTGATTAGACTGTAGGGACGCATAGGCGGATCTGCGCCTTTGCTGATCACAAACCCCAGAGACAGGTTTGCTTGCATTTAGGTCCATTTCTTTCTATAAGTATAGGTACATTGATCTTGATTTCCACTGCATAGTTGTATTGCAGAATACATTTGCTAATATTACATATTTTAATGTATCAGACAGTATTTTCTAATTCAGAAAAAAAATCATCATTGTTTTTTTGCAGGGCCGCGTAGCGCAGTCGGTAACATGCTTGGCTACAGATGCGTGTCTGACTGCAGATCCAGGGGTCGCGAGTTCGATCCCGGTCCGGTCCCATACTTTCGTGGAGATTGATCATGAAATGATTTCTACGGTCATTCTCTTCCCTTCAGCTGATTCATTCAAGAAGGGTTGTTGTCAGTTACAAGCGAAAGTATGTGCACGAATAACTGGTTAGCCGCTTGTTCAAGCCTGCCCAGGAAAAAGTGTGGTTAGGTGAACTGACCGTCCCGCAATGACCATAGCTGTTGACTTGGGACGTAAAGCAACAAAACAACAACAGGCTATTTTACTTGCTGTAGAGCTTTTAGACATGCATATTTATTTAATGCAAAACTGTTTTATTTATGGATCTCACTGCTGGGCGTAACACAATAGCTATCAGTGTACGGAGCTTAGCTCTACTAGTGCATTTAAGGTAGGAATCAGCATGGATTCTTGCTAAGTAGACCATCTCCCTCCATCACACAGCAGACGTGGTGATGCCTTTAAGCAGTCCCCATGTATGGATTGTCCTATCAACACATTTTATAGTGATTATTTGATTCGCATATCCATCCATATTTTCACAAGCCACTTTTTTGTAATTTGTTAGCTGTATGCTGCATATGTGTTATTCATTTGAAAGAAAGGTCCAGCTCATGTACTCTTACATATTGAACTATTTTTATATACACAGACAGCCCTTTCTAGAAATGGAGCAACTGGTCATTGTCATTTGCAATTATGGTTAAAACATGTATTAAGATTCAAATATAATTTATACTTATTTTTTTAATAACAAAAAATACACTAAAGGCAATGGAGACATTACAGTTCTAGTGAAATTGCCTTATATATGATCTCAAATGAATCTTACCAAATTATATATATTCTTACACCTTCTAATCTTTAGTTTTTTAAATGTGCACTCCATTATTAAGAAAGGGATAACCTCCAAGATTCTAATGGGCATTGTCATGTCTTAGACCTTGCGTTAAAGTAGTTTTTTTTTTCACTTACTCTGGCCAACAGTCATCAACTTTTGTATACAGATCTTGATCCCCCTCATAGTGATTCTGCCTGTTGTCAATGTTGTGCCGTACATACTGCGTTGTGTAATGATTCAAACCAAAGAAATCTGCTGAACCTAATAAGTGGAATAGATAAAAAATGCTAAATAAATGACTAAAACGGTTATTACTAAATTGATCAGTTGACCTATGCTACAATTTTTTTTTAAATTAAAATTACAATCAATCATTTACAATTGTTTGTATCACATCAGTATTCATCTTCTATGACTCCATCGTAAGGATATTTACTTGCAGTATTCTGGTAAATACCAAAGATTTCATATTATCAAAATAAAAGAAACTCAGGTTCCAATTGTAACATCAATCTATTTCTTGATTGTGCTGTTCCAAGTTTTGCCTTCTTATGACAAAAGTATACATGGGCATATGAAAATATACTAGTTATCGCATTTTAAAGCCTAATTTTGACGTATTTAGCATGGCTAAAGGTCAAAGGGAACTGTAGTTGTCTAGGGTTTATTAAATATCCATACTTTGTGTATGAGAGAAGCAAAAACTCCTTTAAGACAACCCATATGCACACACTTCTATGAAGGTTTGCTCCATGCTGATATCATAAGTTAAGAAATCCATTGTGCATGTCCGCTCTATTTCTTATCGTGTATAAGTTAGTAAGGGTGCAAAGATCAGGAATCGATACAAACCAGTACCACACCTGACCCAGTATACCAATGGGAAAGTGACAAACTCACATTTATTCACCACAAACGAGAGCCTGGAGGTAAGCTCTTTCCCAGCAGGTGACCACAAGGCACTAATAAACAGAGGCGCACAAAGGCATAACAAACACAAGACAGAAAAAAAAACATGAAAGATCCACAAAAAAGTACCGCCTTGGAACAGTCAGTAAAATATTTTACTGGATGGCTTAAACCAGTTTCATGGCACCAGCCTCACCCTCAATTCAGATGTGGATCAAGACACATAAATATTTGGTTTGCATGAAAGACCCCTAACTTATCAATGCATCATCTTCCAGAACATATAAATTAAGATATAAAGGAGATAAAGAAAAGAAAAGGACTATAAATTATGTTTTCGTCAAAGTGATTAAACATGGCTATGCAAAATATTTGTTTGACTGTTTGTCTTTGACAAGTTTTAATCATTGAAACATTTTACATGTTGTTTAGAACCAACAACAGCCTAAACTGCTCATGTTTTATGGAATTTATCAAATGAGATGGGAAAAGAGATACAATACGAGGCTTGCAGAGGATTTTATCTCTTTTTCGCAACGAGTTTAATAAATACAATAATATAAGAGACGAATGTTAGATTCTATATGACATTAAGATTATTTTGAAATCTCATTTCTGCGGTAAAAACGTTATAATTGCGTCATTATGTACTATGTTGCTATGGACGTCATAACGTTTTTCGAAAATCTGTAAACCACTAGTGCCTTATCGATTTTATTGCACGGCGTAAAATCATTCCCAGATGTCACGTCATATTATAAATGCATTTTACTGGTTCCAAATTGTAAACCTATATATAGTGAAAGTTTTTTCGAGCTTTGGTTTAAACAACCCTTCATACAATCAAACACAAACGTTTCATAAACGAATCCTGATACATGATGTATTTGTTTTATGTGAGAAACTATTAATTTGCCTGGTATATTTTTAATATACTGTTCACAAAATGTAGGGGATAATCGAATAGAAAAAATTATAACATTTACCAAACTAATGTCATAAACCTGAAACAGCTAGTATTAATTAGCAAAGTCATCTCACGGCCAATTTGAATAAAATTTTCAAGGATTAATTTGGTCGCGTGTTTCTGAGAGAACCATATTTAGACCAGGGGTAGCCTTTCAATTTTCACACGTGAATATCACGTTGACGGATTATGTAATTGCTATGCTTTTTTTTAAAAAAAATATCCGTCATTCAATAATTTTTATGTTCAGAATTTGTTTTGATCTCCCTTTTCTCAATTTTTGGAATGTGAGGCTAAAATCTGTAAATTTTTAGTAAATTTTGTCATTTTTTACATTTTTGTCACCGCCCTGTCTCCTAGAAATAACAATTTTGGTACACGAAAAAAATCTTAAAAAACAAAGTTGTCCATAATGCATCTTTAGCATGCATTATCGATAGCGTTCCAAAAAATTTGATACTTTTTTGTGAAATTTGGGTCTTGACCCCTAGTTTCTTTGGTACGCCCTTAAGGTCACATTACCCAATTTTCAGCCCTCAAATTAAGCAAGAAAACTTGCGTACATGTTGCTCTATAAAAAATACAAAATTATTAATGCGACAAATTAGGATTTTAATTATTAGACTTGTTTATGCCCCAATATCCCCTACTTTTTGTGGACAGTATAATATACTTCGAAAATATGATACCTTTATTCATAATCTTTTCACTTTCAGTGAATTCTGGTAGTCGTGAGACGTTCCTGTTCTCAGCACGGCTTTTCATTCCAACAGTTTGCTTTACTACGGCTGGATAGTCGCCATTACCAAATATTGGGTTTGCAAACCAACCAAGTTTAAATTGTAGTGCTCTTTCTGCAGCATATCTGTCCAAAGACCGAGATGTAATTGGCTCCTTCCAGTCACAGTCTAGTGTTATTCCCACCTTACCTGAAATGAGCCATGACATGTGATTGCCAACAATGTGGTATTGTGACAAGTGTTGATTCAGACGAGCATGTGCAGCCTCCTTTTAAGCTTAGAAACCTCAAATGAGGTTTGGTCAGTAGTTTAACAGTCATAGACTATTTAAGTGACCAGCAGTGGCACTGATCAGTCTGCACGTATGCACAGGCTGATCTGAGCCTTTGCTGGTCGCACATACCAAATTGTTGGGCATCTCATGCCATGGCTAGATATAATATTTTTTACGAAATATGTAACACTATTCTAAGCTGAACGAGTGCTCTATTCAGTTGGATACTCTACACAATCTGGCTGTATGTCTTAATATTTTGAGTGCAAATTAAATAAATGAAACGTATTGCATTGCATTCTGACACCTGGTGTTTAATATGTTTATCCAGCAAACAGTTAACAACAACATCTCTGCTAAATGGACTTGTTTTCAATTTACCCTGTAATATTTAATTGGTCAATGCCTGTTGTTTGTCTTTGGCTGGGCTAAATGCGGCTTATCGTTGGATTGTCTTGAGCTCTGACTGTCTGTGAGTTGAGAACCTTTTTTTGTTTCATCACATTCAGACAAATAATTTGACTGATTTACTATGATAATAATTTTCATTATTTAGGAAGCTGCAACGTGAGATAGTCAAGTTTTGTGTTTTAACAACAGCAAAATCTATAGCTAAGATTCGACCAGTAAAATGAGTTTATGTCCGCTAAATGGCCTTTATGCTATTTGTTCTAAGCTGATGATTCTGATGTTGTTGATTAACAGTTTATTCTTGCTACCATATGGGGGTTATGTGCATTGTCCTTGTTTTGTTATTCAGTACTAAGTGTTATTTTGAGTTTTGCGATTATGTCGCTCAGGTACAAAGATGTTAATGTTTTTACTTAAATTGTTGTATTGATTTTATGTGGCTGCTATTGGTCAGTGTCTCTTACTCAAGCCATTGGTTAATCGGTAGTTTGTGATTGTGGCATTTCCATGTCATACTCACTTACTTTTTTGTTGTATAGTTAGTGTGTTTGTCATGTTTTTATCATTATAAACTATTGGGTTCATTCATTTGGAAGTCCTGATAATGGTGCTGTCGCTCTTGTCTGTTGTGATTTAGGATAATAAAATGGAATCAGCTGTGATTATTATACTTTTGAGGTCCTCATATTCTAGAGTATTTATTTCATATCATTAAGTTCTTACAAACTTGATACAGACTGAGGTTAAAGCCCGTTATAGAAATTCCTATCTCGCCCTTGGTTTGTTACTCTGGTTGTATTTTGTTGTCTGTGTATGTATTGCATTTGAAGCCACACACATGGATGTCATGTGACGTGAATGAATTGCCAAAGGAACTCCAACAAGTAGTAGTTGATATAATAAAGCTTATACAGAATTATTAAGGCAGCTTACTCATATTATTTCTCACAAATTGATTGTATATTTATTAGAAAAATATCCAAAGCTGGTGTTTCAAACTTCGCATTGCCAGTTTTTATCACTATTGCTCATATCGCCAGTTTACCTTTTGACTATTATAGTATATAACAATTGTCTCATAATATATTAGTTTGAGATCACATACTTTATCTCAGTACTTTTTTCATGTTGAGTAATAACGTGTATGAAATCTATATACATACCATGATATAAGTGTTTGAAGTTATCATTATAAGTATGGTAGGCCTTGACATGTGATCTGATGATATTGTGGGTAACGGTATATACTTCTCCAGGTTTATATATGCCAGGTGCAAATACAGCTATGCCGTATCCAAGCCATGATACCACAAAAGCTTCATTGAATGTTATCCACAATGGAACCTAAACAATGGATAAATCAAATATTCAATAGTGTGATAAGTAGCCTTAAACTTTTATGACCTATATTTATCAGCAGCACTTAAAATCGCTTTACAAACCTATCAGTAACATACATGTGATAAGTCATGTTCTGCGTTAACTACTGTAAATTATAATTATAATTATTTTATTAAAGAGCCTTTGTTGTAGTCACTTTATAATTATGTAATATGACACAGAGCTTGAACAAAAAGTGCTAAAATGCGTGTTCAGTGAAGAGCAATCAGTCGCAATAAATGGCTAGTTGTATAGTTAGAAAATAATATGGGCGTCTTAATGGTATTGGTGCCCCAAAACTTTAACGCGTACTTTAAAACTGGAAAAACCAATGCTCAGGCTAAAAGGTGTATTCGCTTGTAATTAAAGGAAAATTACTCTGGACAGGTATACCACTATTTTGTCTTTATATATCGCCTAAATACATTTGTGATATTCTTAGATATTCATAGTATCATTATGATAATCTGTTTTTATGTCTATTTTATCATATGACGTCGCGTCTGGGAGTAAAATAACGCCATGCAATAAAATCGATAAACCAGTAGTGGTTGACAGATTTTTGGGAAACGTCCTGATGTCCACAACAACGTTGGGAACATAAGACAAAACTATAATGTTTTTACCGCAGAAATGATGCTTCAAAATAACCTTTATGTCATCTAACATTCCTGCTCCTATTTTATTGAATTAATTAAACTCATTGCGAAAAAGAGATAAAATGCTCAGCAATCCTCGCATTTTATCTCTTTTCCCAAACTTGTTACATATATTCAATAAGACATGAGCACTCATGTAAGATCCTCTATATATTTTACATGCTAAATTAGTGATGTGGATACTGTATTGAGAACAAAGCAGTTGCGTAGCGCCCATTACGCCATATATGCACGTCTGTTATAAAAATAGTAACACTCAAGAGAGCTCACCTATTGTGGTAAAAGTGATTTTCCATACCGTAAGGAACTGCTACAATAGGAAAGAATTCGCTACCTCTGGGAGCAAATTCTTTCCTTTAAGAGCAGTTCCCACTTTGAGAATGGACGTTATTGTAGAGAATCATTGCTCAATACAGTAGTCTCCCTTTGAGGTGCATAACTTTTTCAGCGTTCTGACTACGCCATTGCTAAGGTGGGATTTCTGTTGTTAATGCATAGTCCATTGTTGCTCCCATTGGGAGAGGGAGTTTTGTGTTGGGTCTCTGTTTTGTGGCATGGTTAGCTGTGTCCTTTGTAGTTTATCAGCCATCTTCATAGATGCACATGCTCTCATCAGCTCCCATGCAAGAGCTTAAGGAATTATTCCAGCACATGAGTTAGAAATATGCATGGAAATAAGCCATTTTTGTTTGTTTCATCATAGTGCATTAATTGTGATTAGATTGTGCCTCATTTTTTACAGTGCAAAAGTTAAGAAGCCCCCAAGCGAGCTAAACTTTTATTTGTATTTAAACAACAACATAATCTAGGAAGAAGATTTGGTACCATTTAAATACAGTTAAGCTCCCTAGTGGCTAAGGCTGCTTTCTGTCCTAACGTAGTGGTTCTGTTGACATTGTTGTTGTTTCGTTGGTTAGTGTTGCTCCTACTGAGGGGTATTGTGTTTTGTTGTGCAATGCTTTGCGTCCTTCCTAGTTTTGCAGTCGTCTTGATGGGATAGCTGGTTGCATTACTTTGTTCAAATGCTCGCAGTGCTGTGGGTTGGTCGGCAGTGTGCAATTGTGATATTTCCTGATCATACTCACGTTTAATATGGCTCATTACAAAAAGTAAAGAAGGCAAAATTCTGGATTCGATACAATCAAGTACCACACCTGTCCAGAGACACCATATTGAAATGTGACAAAAACACAGCGAAACACCACACACAAGAGAGCAAAGATATCAGCCCTTTTCCAAGCAGGTGATCACTAGGCTTGACAGTATAATAAAGACAAACATGAAACATAAATGACAAAAAGAATCTAGAAAAGAAGCAACGCCATTGAACAGCCAGTATTAAATGGCTCAAACATGTTTAACAGCGCCAACCTCACCCAAAAGTCTGAGGTTGATTTGCATGACTTCATGAGATATGTGGTTATGCTGCATCTCATCATGGATTTTACACTTCGCTGAGATCTCAGATAAAAGGTCAAGGCAATTGATCAGTTAACCACCAGTGCTCACCCTATCTCCAAACTGTTCAAAGCAGACTCTGGCATAGTCATTGAAATAGTCTATGATCTTCTCATTCTCCCAGCCACCAATATCTTGCAGAGCTTGAGGTAGATCCCAGTGATAGAGCGTTACCATTGGTTGGATACCATTTGCTAGTAGTTCATCAATTAAATTATTGTAATATTGAACTCCAGCTGGATTAAAAGACGTCATTGTCCCATCAGGTAAAACCCTGCTCCAGGCAATTGAGAACCGGTAGTGGGAGACCTAGGAAATACAATCTGAGTCACTTGACAAGGAAACCTGCGTTTTTACTTACTTACCAAGTAGGACGCACACCAGCCTTTTCAGCTACAGGAACCGTTGTGGATACTCTGCATTTTAAATAATCCAAGTAGTAAACAATAGCCCAATGTTTACTAACTAGTACAAGTATGAATGATACATGTAGTTTATTATTACAATATCATTCTAATACATGTAACATATATAACGTTCTTGATGATACAATAGTAAGCCCTTTAAGCTTATTTCCACTGCCAATAATGTGTTGACTTGTATGTGTGATCATTAATATCTACTCTTATATCTGTTTGCATTAGAAAGGAACAATTTATATATATGAATACATAATATTGTGTTATATAGATTGTGAAAGGTATGTTTCATATTTCATGTTCACTAAATATTTGAATGAATGCCAATTCCACAAAGGGGGTATTACCAGTAAATGCCATAATACCAAATCTTGTGGAATATAATGGCCTTCACCTGAGAGAGTTCACAATAATTGTGAATCACCCATGTTGACTTATAGTATTTGTTAATGTTTGGTTAAAATTAGACACAGATGTTACGCCAGGGGCGCTGTTGACATTTGTGATTGACTTGTCTATGTTTTATGAGGAATTCTGGCACCAGTTTGTTATTGTTTCACAAAGGTCATATTTATATGCTTGTCAATTATGATGGGGTGTTTTAACACTTTTGAAAGGTTTGTGATGACAAATGTTACTTAGTTTAGTAAAATTGAATAAGCCCAATAAATAGATCATTTCAATTCTGACATTGATTGGCTGGATTGCAAAATATATCTCGTTATATGACCTTAAGGAGAATGCGCAGCTGTTGTGACTACAAGTCACTATTGTACATTTTGATTGGTTGATATAAATGGAAGCTTATCTATGTAGAGAGCGCTTTATGGTAAACTTGAAATATGATTGGTTAATGATTATGTCATTAGGTGGCGCTTTGGTCAGCTTCTATTCTGTGACTTCATGGTATATAAGAT
This sequence comes from Loripinus fragilis, assembly GCA_964019695.1. Taxonomy (NCBI): domain Eukaryota; kingdom Metazoa; phylum Mollusca; class Bivalvia; order Lucinida; family Lucinidae; genus Loripinus; species Loripinus fragilis. The sequence continues at coordinate 19,509,503 of OZ026525.1, forward strand.
GATGTCCAGTGTCAGAGCCTCAGATTTTGGTTAAGATATGCACATATATTTAGGTTAGATATCCGAACTTGGGTGAAAGTTAGCTTCCAGAGATACTTTAGTTGGACATTACAGGATTTAATAAAAATATAGCAAGAAGTGAGCGAAGCTCACATACCCCTGGCGGTAGCCATCAGAGGTTGTAACACTTTCAGAGAAAAGACAAAATTGTCAAAGATTTCATAATCCTAAATCAAGTAGTTTCTGAGAAACTTTGATGAAAAATGTCCATATGTGTTATATAAGAGTGACAGAAGGAAAAATTGAAAATTTGTAAAAAAATAGCAGCCGAGAGATCTGCGACAGAAATTTTCATTGGAGAGAAAGAAAAATGAATAAATAAAGGGACTGATAAGCAATATGTGGCTGTTCTTTTGTTACACAATACAACTAATCACTATCAAGCTTTTTACCAAATTTCAGAATCCTAACTCAAGTAGTTGCTGAGAAATCTTTGACAGAAAAAAATGTCTATATGTATTATATAACAGTGAAAGAAGAAAAAAATGAAAATTTGAAAAAAGAAGGCAAAATGAGGATTAGCATCTTAATTGCCATTTACACAGTACACTTTGCTTTCCTGAAGGTGTACACAAAATTTGAAAACAATGGCTCCAATAGGAGCAGAGAAATCTGTGACAGAAATTTCCATTGGAGAGAAAGAAAAATGAACAAATAAAAGGACTGATAAGCAATATGTGGCTGTTCTTTTCTTACACAATACAACTTATCACTATCAAGCTTTGTACTAAATTTCAGAATCCTAACTCAAGTGGTTGCTGAGAAATCTTTGACAGAAAAAATGTCCATATGTATTATATAAGAGAGAAAGAAGGAAAAAATGAAAGTTTGAAAAAAAGGCAAAATGAGGATTAGCATCTTAATTTCCATTTACACAGTACACTTTGCCATCCTGAAGATGTAAACAAAATTTGAAAACACTGGCTCCAATAGGAGCTGAGAAATCTGTGACAGAAATTTCCATTGGAGAGAAAGAAAAATGAATAAATAAAGGGACTGATAAGCAATATGTGGCTGTTCTTTTGTTACACAATACAACTAATCACTATCAAGCTTTTTACCAAATTTCAGAATCCTAACTCAAGTAGTTGCTGAGAAATCTTTGACAGAAAAAAAATGTCTATATGTATTATATAACAGTGAAAGAAGAAAAAAATGAAAATTTGAAAAAAGAAGGCAAAATGAGGATTAGCATCTTAATTGCCATTTACACAGTACACTTTGCTTTCCTGAAGGTGTACACAAAATTTGAAAACAATGGCTCCAATAGGAGCAGAGAAATCTGTGACAGAAATTTCCATTGGAGAGAAAGAAAAATGAACAAATAAAAGGACTGATAAGCAATATGTGGCTGTTCGTTTCTTACACAATACAACTTATCACTATCAAGCTTTGTACTAAATTTCAGAATCCTAACTCAAGTGGTTGCTGAGAAATCTTTGACAGAAAAAATGTCCATATGTATTATATAAGAGAGAAAGAAGGAAAAAATGAAAGTTTGAAAAAAAGGCAAAATGAGGATTAGCATCTTAATTTCCATTTACACAGTACACTTTGCCATCCTGAAGATGTAAACAAAATTTGAAAACACTGGCTCCAATAGGAGCTGAGAAATCTGTGACAGAAATTTCCATTGGAGAGAAAGAAAAATGAACAAATAAAGGAACTGATAAGCATAATGTGGCTGTTCTTTTGTTACACAATACAACTTATCACTATCAAGCTTTGTACCTAATTTCAGAATCCTAACCCAAGTAGTTGCTGAGAAATCTTTGACGAAAAATTTTTCCATTGGAGAGAAAGAAAAATGAACAAATAAAGGGACTGATAAGAAATATGTGGCTGTTCTTTTGTTACACAATACAACTCATCACTATCAAGCCTTGTACCAAATTTCAGAATCCTAACCCAAGTAGTTGCTGAGAAATCTTTGACGAAAATAAAGTTTACAGACAAACAAACAGACAAACAAACAAACATAATTACAGAAAAGGCAAAAACTATATACCCCCTATATACTTCGTACCGGGGACCGGGGGTATAATTATAAAATTGTGGAAAATGTTGCAGAAAATTATCACTTAGAAATTCTAAAAAGACTTTGAAAGAACAATGCGAACTTAAGAAAAAAATCAAATATGTTACACTTGAACATTCTTTGCTGCACTAATATTATGCTTTAAATCATTCTTGAGGATTGGTGACGCTGTGGTCAGCTTCTGTATTAAGGGTGAGGTTGCACCGTTAAACCGGTTAAAGCCCTCCAGTAAAATATTTTACTGACCGTTCCAAGGCGGTACTTCTTTTGTGGATCTTTTATGTTTTTGTTCTGTCTTGTGTTTGCTATGTTTTTGTGCGCGTCTGTTTATATGTGCTTTGTGGTCACCTGCTGGGAAAGGGCTGACCTCTTGGCTCTCGTTTGTGATGTCTAAGTGTGAGTTTGTCACTTTCTCATTGGTATCCTGGGTCAGTTGTGGTACTTGATTGGATCGATTCCTGATCTTTGCACCCTTACTTACTTGTATTCAAAAACATCCGGTAGAATAAGATGTCCAATCAATCGTCACTTAACCCTAAAATAAAATGTGGTGCGTGCGTGTGTGTGTGTGTATGTGTGATAAGGTAAGGCTCTTGTAAAACTGTACAGATGCACAGGTATGGTTCATGTGCATCTTTATCTGCAGCCTATATATAAGTTCTAAATCCACAAGATCAAGCTTTGTTTTTATTGTCTTACAGGTGTCTTGTTACTGTAAATGTTATGTGGCTCTTCCTCATTATGCCCTGGGTTGGTCTGCATTGTGTGATTGTGGTATTTCCTGAACATACTCACTTACTTTTATTAATACATCATAGGTAAAAAACAACATGATAAGTCATTGTTTGACTTTCGTTGTATAGCAAATTGCCACATTTCGTGATACAAACATCTATGGTTTTAACTTACTCCAAGATATTTCACCATTTGTACGTCAGTTTTGTATTTATGATAACTGTCACACGCGACATCTCCGGTTGATCTGGCGTTAAGCATGCCATTATGTGCAAATGTATCCCATATACTTGGGCCTTTACCTGAAATGATATATGAGCCGCGGCATGAGATTTCCAACAATTTGATATTTTGACGAGTGTAGACTCGGACGAGCCTCTGCAACCTCCTTTTAAGCTAAGAAACTCCAAATGGTTTTCAGTCAATAGCTTAACACTCATAGAATACTCAAGCGACTAGCAAATGCTCAGATCAGACTGCGCGTATGCGCAGGCTGATTTGAGGCTTTGCTGGTCGCACATACCATATTGTTGGAAATCTCGTGCACTGGCTCATATATTAGTCAGAATACTATGAATTAACATATAAAGACCTGTAAAAGTCACAAGTCAACAAATTACAATAGCCTTTTAGACCAAAACGAAAATCCAACAACTTGGTGTAGTTTGAAACTTAGGTATTTAGGTTTAGATGACAGGTAGCAACTACATGTAAACTTAGCCAAAGTACTAAGTGGCCACTTTTCAATTTCATTTTGTTTAACTTAGTGCTAATACTGAAAAGATTTTTGCACAAATATGTGTATTTCAATGGACTAAGGATAAGCGGAGCTTTGGAAGAGTTTTCTATCACTTTACAATTTTTGGGTTTAAGAGTTTTAATGCAGTAATTATCAAATTGAAGTGCAGGAAATTAAAAAACATTTAGCCAATTTGAAAAAAACACCAAATACTTGAATGTTTGCTTATGACAGATTTTTTTTTTAAAAAGCTCATTTGCGACATTGTCCGATATTATTAAAAATCATCAGCTGCACATACTTAAATCATTCTATATGTTTTATTTCATGTGAATATGTTTGACCAAACAATTACAGCTTAATCAGCCCATTTTCTAACAATATATTTTCAAGACTGGTGTCCACTTCTGGGGAGTCTGTAATTGTTCTATGTTTTGTTGTACGTTACTTTATGTAAATTCTAGTATTGCAATCATCTTGATGGGGAAGAGAGAGCTGATTGCTTTGCTTAATTTGTCTTCCTGGTGTCTCGTGATGGTTGAGAAGCTCTTCCTCGCGGTGCCACAGGGTTGTCTGCAGTTTGTGATTGTGGTATTTCCTGATCATACTCACTTACTATTTTTAACGTGAAACTTTTAAGGTCATTTAAATAAATTATGTATAAGATTTTTTTTACATAGAACAGTGATGTCTATTCATAATTAAAATAACCGCTGAAAATAGCTTACAGAGCAATGCAAATTTTGTATGCCAATTGCATGGTTAAAGCTTATGTCATAGGGTACATTTAAGTAACCACCTTTCCCTATCCTTACCATACAAAGGCCTGCCCCTATATTGTCAAATGTATATAGTGTAAACAGATTATGTAGTGTGACGGTACTTAGGTAGTTGTAGGTAGTACTTTTGGTAGGTAACTGTAGGTAATATGTAGTGGTAAATAACCGCTTACACATAACACATAATCATTGTTTACACCTTTTGTGCTATACTGCATAGCACCTATCATATTTGTATAAATCATTTGACATATTTATCTATTAAATATATAATTCATATATATTTTGCAGGTTAGTAGCCTTTATCATATTCATTGCAAGTCATTTTAGTCATTTAGGTGATATTCACTTTGCAATATTTGCTTTATTGCAAATTGTGAAATTCACTCATGCATATGTGTATATTTGACAATGGCGTGTATGTAAATAACAGCTGACACATAACACATAATCATTGTTTACACCTTTTGTGCTATACTGCATAGCACCTATCATATTTGTATAAATCATTTGACATATTTATCTATTAAATATATAATTCATATATATTTTGCAGGCTTGTTATTAGAACCCATATTACGAAAACCCTTGGTTTGGGTACAGTATATACCCATAGGGCCAGACGTTCTGCGATATTGGTGGCCAGTGTGACTATTTTGTCAGCCGTAGATGGATTGTCAGATGATCATCGCTTCATTATCCATTGGAATCAACCGGTTTCATCAGTGATATCACGGAACACATGTGTTGCTTATCTGGGGCCCCATCATGTCATCAAGTTTCACCACCTAGGAGAGGAGTTTCTTAGTGACACCAGACAACCGTGTGATTAACTGTGATTATTCTATTTGGATAACAATGATCTTGTTTTAAGATCTGGATTCTACCGATTCTGGGCACGTCGCGTCAAATTGACGTCATATCCACGCTATATAACGTTGTGACGTTGTATGCCGTTTGATATGATGTTATAATGACGTTAACGTAATTGGGACGTCAACGTGACGTGGTGCGCCCAGGAGGACATTTTGTACAGTGTGAAATATGTGTTTTAGTTGTGTTTAGTTGCATTATTCAGTTATTGTGTTTTCACAAGGAGGATTGTGTTTTTATAAGGATGGATCATTTAAGGATTATCATATTATATGGTAGGCAATTTTTCTTACATTTGAATCATCTTTTGTAAGCATATTTTTTGTCTTTTGTATCCGTTCTTGACTGACTCAGTCAGAACTGATTGTCTGATTGTCTATCTTTCATTGGTTAATAGCAGATAACTAACTACTGCACGGTAGACACTGATCATTCAATCATCGGTTGACAATGCATTAAGTTATCTTAATACACTGTATTGCAGTCAACATCAGTATCATGAACGGTTGCAAATAGATAACTTGCAAAATCCTCAAGGGTTCATAAGTCATTCATTTGATCATCTTTTTATCATGCTTTTTACGTAAACATCTCATTCACTCATCATGACACATTTTGCGGTTGTTTACTGTAGGAGTTAGTAGACGATTAGTTGTTTCCCCCCCCCCTCTCCAAATCACCCGTTAGTAGGCCGTAAATGTTATTCCTATAATAGTTCCCTCCCTTGAATCGGTCTTTCTCGTCAAAACCCGCCCTGTATCTGAAAAATCGCCAATCTTTCTGTACTACCCCATGTAACTCTTTTTAGGCATAGAAAACTAGGGTCCGAGTTGTTGATTTGCTAAAAACTCTGTTTTTGTCCAAAATTCGAAATGAATAACTTAGTTTTTTTGTTGAAAAATTTTCGGGATTTTCCGTTTATAGCCAAGCTCTCGCTCGCTCGACCAGGTGTAATCGATAAATACTTAAATACGATCAAGTGAAGCATATACCTGCGTGGCGTAGTGGTTAAATTGAGTTTTGCAGATCCGTGATTAACTGATATCAGAGGGTCGTGAGATCGAGTCCCGCTGAAGTTATATGTTTTTTCTTTGCATTTTAATTTTTTTTTCCGATTTTTATTGGATACATTGAATTACAGTCGCTTGGTAAGTATAAACGGTGTTTTCATGAGTTTTGATGACAGGAATGACTACTTAAAGCAGTTACGACGTTAACGTTTTTCAATTGCCTAATTTGCGATAATTTGGCTGATTTTGAAGAACTATGCAGGATTTTGAGGTAGATGGTAAGAAAGTAGGGTTGTGAAGCATTCTCAAGTTGAAAATCTTTCAGAAGGTGCATGCTGAGATCAATAGAGACATTATAAGACTGAAAAGATACATTCAGCGAATGTTATCAGCTTTGTTTCTGTTGCCCAGCAAATAAGCCTCAATGATTTCAATGTGAGAAATGCAGTATCTTACAATATAAAAGTTGTAAGAATATTTTCACTAAGAACAAGCGCTACGCGTGATTTTGGTTGTGTGAGTTGCAACAAATGAGTTATCAGGGGTTATTATTGTCGTCTATATTAGACAATAGCAAAGTTAGTTGTCACTGGTTGTTAAGTGCTTGAGTCTGAAATCACTTTCAAACAACTGATTTAATTTTCACATTACATAAGGAAGGTGTTCTATAAGGAATATATGCCTTTTCAGATAGAAATGTGTAAATTTCCACTGTAATATAGTGCTACGACGTCCAATATATGCTAACCTTATTATTTCTAGGTGATGCTTATTTGCAGTAACAAATGTACACCATAAACCAAGTGCTACAGCGTGATAGATGCCAATAAATTGTATTTCATTTTACAGAAACCTTTCACCACTCTGCAAGTGCTACAGCGTGATACACAATTTTAGCTTGTAACTAAGATATGATGCAGAGTTGCAGTCTGTAATGCACTGAAGTTTTTACATCATACAGAAAGTGCTACAGCGTGATAGATAATTGATAGATAGTGTTTTCTATTTCAGAAAATTTGTTCTCACTGTTCTTCAAGTGCTACAGTGGAGAATATATTTGTTAGCTACATATAATGTTGGGTTAATGTAAGTTTCTTTCAGAAATTGTTCTCTTTCAGAAACCATACAATTCTGTTTCAGAAGTGGCTTTCACTCATTTAAAAACACTGTAGTACCAGTGTTACGCGTGAAACCACATTTGAGATACATGTTTTTTTTTCCAGATAATTTTATTAAAGGTAATATTCTGTTATTTTGGAAGTGAAATATATGTTACATTGTAACATTTCACTGTATGCCATACGCAGCTGCTAGGCATAACTTTCCATACAATAACAACTGGAAAACGCATAGTGAGTTGACTTTTCTCACTTGAAAAAAAGTCAGTAGTACACACCATACTACAATATTGTATTTCAGTAGAAAACAGGAGTTGTAGGTTGCAAATATGGCTGAACCAACAGACAGAAGTCGTAGACAAATGGATAGAGAGATGAGAGCCATGCAGCGTGAAAGAGAACGAATAATGAAAGACTTACAGGAGATGAGACAAGAAATGATACAAGCAAGAGCGGCACAACAGACTGGAGATAGTGAGACACCTTTGCCACCAGCAGATACCACTAATCCATGGGGATCCAGAACAGGCTCCGTTCAGGAAATTTCTTTTTCAGGTAGCCAAGTACTTAGTGAGCCTGACATTGATGTGAAGCAAGAACATGATAGTGAGATAGATAAGCTGAGCTTTGCTGGCAATCTTTCCTTAGATTACCAGGATTCACAAGGGGATGGTAGCATGGAGGAGCAGAGCGTTGAGTCTGAGGGAGGCGTAAGTCCTACTTTCCCATCGCCTAAAGCAGCAGAAAATACTAGCAAAAAGGCGTTGCATCTTCCAAAAGGACGTGATGACGATGTAGAAGAACAAGAATCTCAGACTGCAAGAATGCTTAAGATTTTGACTGACAGAATACAAGTTCTACGTCAGGATGAAAAAGTTATAGATGATAGAAAGACAAAGAAAGAGAGACAGATGGCAGAAGTTGAGACAAGATTACGTCAATTGAAGGAAAGAGAACTTCAGCTAGAAGAAGAACAAAAGAGGAAAGAAAAGTTGCGTCTTGCCCAGGAAGAAGAAAGAAAGCTAATTTTAGCACTGAGAGAAAAAGAGGAGGAAGAAAGGCGTTTTAATGAAAGATTAGAAGCTCTCCAATTACAAGAAAGACAAGCTCTTTTAGATTTTAAAAAGAAACAGCAAATGTGTAAGACATCACTGTTTATTAAACAGGAGGAGGATGTAAATCCAAGTAAAGTAAAGAGTAAAGTGCTGAAAAGAGATACTGACATTGGGAATGCACATACATCCACTTCGAGGGATAAAAGTGCTGAACTTGATGGTTTGCATAGTAATCGCAAATCAGAACTAGATAGAAAAGAAGCCTATTTAATGCAATTAGAGGCTGACCTTTTGAAAAAGGAGAAGGAAATTAGAGACAAGATATGTTTGGCTCCATCTGTTGAGCATAAAACGTTAAAGGATATAGATGAAGTTAATGATCAGGCTGAGAAGTCAGTAGATACTGGGTCTGCAAAAGCAGAAGTGAAAGCAGTGTCAAAACCAGAGCTGACACATTTTATTAAGCCATACATTAGTCAGTTTTCTGGTGTTGATCCAATTCCAAAGAACGAAAGTTCTTTTGAGGCTTGGAAGTTGGAAATAGAAAGTTTGAGGAGATCAAATATTTTTCCAGAGTATCTTATTACTCAGTCAATAAGAAATTCATTAAAACCACCAGCAAGGAATACCTTATTGACACTGGAGCCACTAGCATCAAGTGATGATATTCTAGTTAAACTAGATAATGTGTTTGGAAATGTGGCAAGTGGACAAAGTATCCTGCAGGAATTTTACACAGCTGTTCAACAGCCGGAAGAAAGTGTCACGATGTGGAGTCTAAGACTCGAAGAAATTTTGCAAAGAGTGGCACAGAAGACTGTAATTCCTGTAGAGCAAAAGAATGAAATGCTAAGGGAGAGATTTTGGAGATCTCTATACAATACTGAGCTCCAGAATGCTACCCAAGTTCATTACCACCAAACAAAAGACTTCGAGGAATTAAGAAAGAAAGTTAGAGCAGAGGAATACCAAAGATTCACTCATAAAAAGGCTCTAGGAGAGGTTAATTCACTTCAACAAGGAAAACAATCTCAAGTCAAGAAAGAAACTCAGCACCAGCCTTTGACTTTTAATACTGAGAGAGAAAAGCGTGAACAAGATCTGCTTAAAAGATTAGAAAATCTTGAAAATGACATGAAAAGAAAAGGAAATTGGCAAAATAAAAGGAGAAGAGCTGATTGTGGCTGTCTTCATGTTAATGTAGATCAAATCTGGACAGTTCCATTGTCACAAAACTTTTGATTTATTTTTATCTTATATCCCAGATGCAAACTAATTAAATATAGATGGATAACGTATCTGAGGAATGTTTTATATAATATTAAAAAGTGTGACTTTTTGAAATAAAGGTACATTTACTTGGACTTCCTCCGTGCATAATCTATCATTCATTTTGAAATGACATAATTTGTAGAGTCTTGACAAAGCCTTTTATTATTTATAGAATTAAGATTTTGTTAGAGCGACATTTACTCTCTGAAAAAGTACAACAAAAGTAATGCAATCACAGACTCGACTCTCCTCGAAACATAATTTTTGTCATGACCGTTAAAGAATGAATATCAATATACTATATGCATTCAATATATGTCATTACAATTGAATGTACTGACAAATAATTTGGAAACATGACTGCAAGTATAAATTACGCCACTCAACTTTAAGTTAATAGACATTATGCTTTTTATTGGCATAGAGTAAGTCACATTCTACATGCGTTGGACTTAGAGACGTTAGTGCAAATACACAATTTCCAAAAAACTTTTTTCTGGGATAATTCAAACCATACTCTGTGTATTTCAATTGCAGTTGAAAACATGGTCTTCAGAGCAAACTTGATTTATAATGCATTAGATATTGACTCATACACACTTATACATTTAAGTGCAATACTGCCTTCTATTTTCTCCATTAATAGAAGCATATTTTCAAGGTGCAAATTTACCAATTAAAATAATTTGATGAAGCAAGTAAAACTGTGAGCAATTACTTGAAAAAAATGAGGCATCTAGCAGTAAAGATGCCGCTCAGGGTGCGAGCAAAAAACTCAAATGGCACCATTAGAGGACATGTCAGCCAGTGAAAAAACGGTTTAGAAAAGGATGAAGGAATTGAATATTGACCTGGTTTTTGAAGCCATGGATGACCTTGTGACCCAAATCGCATGCAAGACTTGCAAATTATTTGCACTCGCTAATATTTTATAACTGAACTTGAAGAGGGAGTCTGTTTCTCTTTTCATGTAAACTTGTCCATGCATGACAGGGCAGTAACTGCCAAGGCAGCCAATGACAGGAAAGCTAGGAATGAAGTTCTCGTCAGAAGTTCTTTCCTAAATAAAAATTAACTGACTATAGACATTACGTGCAGTTGACTTTTGTTAAAGCAATGTGGATAGTACCACATATATTGTTATAAGTACATTTTGTTAACAGGGTTTAAATGTAAAGGCTTTATGTCCAAATTTAAGTGTTTACATTATTTATTTCAAAGTATATGTTCAGGGTAGTAAAAAGATGCAGACCTAAAATTCATGCTTACTTTATATACGCAAAACCTAATTTGATAAAAGTATGAAGTATATTCAGAAATACGCCCCATGAGTGTTCTCATCAAATCAAAAGTGATTCTATCCTGATTTATCAATGTTTTAAATACAACTAAGACAGTACCATCTGCATTCCAGCCACCTTCAATCTGGTATGCTGCAGTTGCCACGCCCCAATGGAAGCCTGCTGGGAAACGACCATGTAAGAATTCATCTTTCTCTCTTATAACTGTAATAGACAGACATTTGTACAAGTTAGCAGTTATGTAATTGAAGTCAAGAATCTTATTAGCCATTCCAAACAGTAGAGCACAATACTATACTATGTCAAATTTATGTTTAGAAGTTGGTGTCTTCGCATTATTGCAGATTTTGTCTGCCATTTAATGCATGGGCATTATAAACACATTGAAATTCATCCTACATAATCCTGCATAATTATGAACGTCTGTTGTTCCTATTGAAGATTCACTATAGATGCCTTGGCTTGAAAAAAAATTGAGCAAACTTTCTAGAGAGCCAACAACAAACTGATCAAACTGTGGGGATTTGAAGGCTGGGATCGACTTTGTTGCTCGCTGCGATAAAACCAATTTTATTTTTTCAAGCTATGTGCAGTAAATACTTTTTTAAATCATAGCAAAAGACACTATTTGCATAACAACATCAATAATGTGATTTTAATGTCTCACATTTCGAAAGGTAAGAGAGACATATTGATATGTTTTTTACATCCATCCACTACCCCTTATAAGTTGGTTAGAACTATTAAAGGTTTATAAAATAACATGTTAACATATTTAATTTCAGCATATTTTCTTAATTTGGCTGTTTATGATTTTCTCACAGAGGCAAGTGGCAAACATAAAACTGGCATATAACTAGCTTCTTGCCGATATGATTGTTATTGCTATATTTTCCTTTTAAAGTTACTTGCATATTCTTCAATGTTGGCTTTTGTATTCCTTAAATTAGTTTGCTTTGCTATTATTGTCTTACAGATATATTGTTCCTTTAAATGATCTTAAGCTCTTCCTCATGGTGCCTTGGGTTGGTCTGCAGTATATGATTGTGGTATTTCCTGATCATACTCACATATTCTTTAGATAATACAAACAAACAAAATGGTTCATTTGCATGGTTTAATTGTTTAGATAGTGTAACTTTAAACGTGAAAGATTCATTATCTGTATAAACGGTGATCTAAGCTCTATGCCAGTGGAATGTTCATATCAATATTATTTTTATTAATTAAGGTCAATATAGCCATCTCAAATTTTAAGAATTTCAAATAAACATTTGTATTTATGATTATTATATCGAATATTAACAGTAAAATTTGAACATATTCAAATAATTATTTTAACTGTTTGGGGCTTACTAAATTACTGTTTTGTACCATATGTGTACTAATCAAATATAACATTTAAAGCGTCAAATGTATGTATTTGATCATCAAATGCAAAACAATTGTAAGGATAAACGAAGTGCAACTCTCAAGAAAAAAGTGCGTAATTCTAAATAAATTCATTATTTCTCAGCAAAAGTCTTTTTGTGGGACAAATGTACTTAAATGCACCAGTTAAATGAGACAGTTCTTTAGAGCATCCCTAGTATATGGTTGAAATATCAAAACAAAAATAATCACAATTTTATGGAAAGAAACATGCTGATATTAACCTGTATAATATGGACTTACCACTTTGTAGACCAATATATTTTCCCACAAAGTGTGATAATTAACTGCATATAGTATACTGTATATATTTATGGCTCACAGGCTATAACTTCTAAACAAATATGTATGTTTTTCTCTGAAAAGCAATTGTGTTCAAGCAAACAGTGCAGACCTTGATAAATTAGAGGTTTCCAAGCTACAAAAGGTTCAAGCAAATGTTAAGGGGATAACTGTATTCAAAATTTTCGTTTAGGGAGGTATATCGTCGGATATAAGGTCGGAAATTTAGTTTTACGGCGACTCACTAGCAGAGCCGTAAAACGAGATTTCCGAACGTATATCCGACAATATACCTCCCCGAATGAAAATTTTAAATATGGTTATCCCCATTCTAATGCACTTTTGCAGTTTCGAACGTTGCAAGCACCATAATTCCACACGTCATCTAATGAAATGTAACGTAATTAATGACGTCAAACTGTTATCTACAGTAAATCGCAGGATATACTTTCGCAAATTTTTGACGTTATCCAATCAGAAGTAGCGTTACAAAAGTAAGCGCATTAGAATATGCTATTTACTTACCTTCGCTAGCGAAATGTGGTGGATAATTCCAATTCAAGCCTTTATGTTTGATAACGTGGCTGTAAAATCTTGCTGATGCCTTTTGCATTCTTTCTCTTTTTCCAAACTCAACATGATAGAGCCCAAATTGTTCTGAATAACCCGTTGTCCATTGAAAACTATCCATGAAATATCCAGCGAAGTAACCAGCAAGGTTTGTCTGATCCAATGATATAGCTGATAATATAGTTGGAAATTTTAAACAAAGTACATACATTTTAGATGTTTTAATGATATTAAATCAAATCTAACATGGAATTTCTATATCATATTCACCTTCAATTGCTTGTGCGTTGGTTTCATGTTGCAAGTCAAAGCGCTATCTCATGATAAGGTAAAAATAACAACATAAGCTATGCACTGTTAAACAAAACGAGCAAAAATGTAGTACGTAAAGCTAAGAGTCAGATCAGCCTTGGAATCTACCAAGTCTGATCATAGGCTTTGTTTTGCGCTCAAAAGGTGAATACCGATCCACACTTTCTTCAGGTGGACAGCAAAAACACTGATCAAAATAATCTGGTGCCTATGCTGATATGAGTCTTCTCACTAGCCAATGTTGTTGGCTTGCTCATGTCTCATAATTGTTGTTGTCTGTCATTTCACCAAGAAGAGCTTACTTAACTTCATGAACACCTTTTACTAAATAAATATAACGCTAAACCTGACATTTATTCGTCAGGACCTGTAGGTAAAGATATTTACTGAGAAGATTGTGAATGCAATCCTTTTTCCTTGAACACTGATTTATGATAAAAAATACATGTACAATACAACGTTAATGAATGAAATCAATAGCTCAGAGAACCTACCACTACTATAATTGAATATCAGATAAGTTTGGTTCATATAAAATGGCGTATAAATGAACTGAACTCTTTCATTCATTTACCCATCAAAACATGCGTTCTCAGTGAGACTTTTCTTTTAAGCAGCAGAATATGTGTTATGATAAGAAAAGTCCAGCGATCTAGGAGTCGATTGTATGTGAATTTAAATAGTTTTACAGCATATGCAACGCATCTTACGTATGCATAATTTCAGTAAAACTGTTTCCAAAATAATCATTATTGTTTTCATCAGACATATACTGGTATTTAAATGGTTGTAACAATAACTTACATCTTTTCAATGAGGCAATATAAGCTTTCATGTAATTAATCCTATCTACATCATAAAGAGTTCCACAATCAGATTTCCCCGTGTCTGTTACAAATAGTTTTGGGTTACCATATTTACTTTTCACATACTTGAGGAAACTCTCAATGTCATCAGTTGGAGACCTGAAAAGGGAAAACAAAGATATAATTGGTTTAAATTGGGACCATCATTTTGCTAATTAAACACAATAAAATCCTCATGTGCTGCATCTCCAATCAACTTTTTGTGTTTTAGCAATTATAGAAAATAAACAGCCCCATACAAACACCTGGCAGCCTAAATATTCTAAGATCATGGATATGTTGTTAGTCTTGGTTCATTGTTTTGTATTTCCGTTTGTGTATGGGCGAGTATTTGTCGTTGTTATCACGAGGCTTGCCGAGTGATGACAAACGGTGATCCCGAGAGACAGATATTTCTAACTTACCCTCACACGAATAAAGGATTATTTTTCTTGCTCACCACCGTTTTTTTTTAATTTCAAAATAAGCTCCAGAAGTCCCTGAATACGCTTAGATGCAATTTCACATGATGACGTCAGTTTAACATAACAATGAAGTCACTTGACGACCATGTGCGTAAGTTCCAATACACCCAATGTATGTAGCCCTCACGTGACAGCCTGGGTTAGATGAACTGAGTAAGATAAGATTTTCTATACCAGGGCAACATCTCAGATATCCTTATCCGGTGTGCAAGAACGTTAGTTGCATGTTAAATTGTTATGTATTGTTTCTTGTGTGAGTGTGTCTGCATTCTGTTGTCGTTTTTTCGTGGGGCCATTGGTTATATTGTGAGATGTGATTGTGGCATTTCCTGGTCATATTCATTTATTTTAAGGTCAATCTTTCTTAGTTCAATTGTGTTAATGTTAATGTTGTAGTTGTTATTGTTGTAATTGTTGCCCAATTGTTTGAATGGGTGGTGCAGTCATTTTGGAGTCATGCCATCATCAAGAAAGTTTTGTCAGAAGGGGCTCAACTCTTTACAACGTTTTCTTTTTCCCTTTAGTTAGGGACCGGAGAGATTATCCAAATACCACTAGAAGCGCGCCATCATCGCCCGCAATGGCGTTTCGCTGCCTGACCGATGATGGCCCAACATTGCATGCTGGCGTGGTAGTTGTGTGTGATTTTAAGGGAATCCCGACCTGTATTGCTTGTAACCCCTATAGTTCTGTGATTTACAAGTGTGTGTGTGTGTGTAGGGGGGGGGGTCCGGATCTCTCTGGATTCGCGCATGTTTGAGAAGATGTCATTTATACCTGGTATGGCAATCAACGCCCTAAAGACAAGACAGTCGGCTGTTTTGACAAATATGCGCATCGATGCAGTCTAACAATGTACAATAGCTTTCAAATGATAAAAGTAGAAGAAGTAGGACTCTATCCCGAATAATAAGCTTCGAATGCACTTTTCAAAAAACGCTTTACAAGCATGAGATAAACGCTACAATTGCTCACTAGTTCCCTGGAATACATTATGTTAATATCCGAGTATATAAGTTGGATGACTATTTTCCTTTTCTGTAAACATAAAAAGCAGGCCACAATCGGCCCTCAAGCGAAACGCCCAAATGCCAATGGCGCTTCGCTAGAGGGCCGATGGTGGCCCGACACTATGTGCTGGCTGGGAGTTCACAAATTATTATAAGCTTAGTAAGCAAATGATAATCTTATATCTTACATTTGTTTCACCTCGTAATTGACATCTTGGTCCAATATAAAGTCCTGTACCGCCACGTTATTTGTGTTGTCCTTGTAAGATACTGTATAGGTTTCCATCGATGATATGCCGAAAAAATCGCACGAACCTGCATAAATATATGTTAAGCCAAATCAGCAATCAAAGTAGTTGGTTTTACGTACATGTATGGTTCAAGAATAGAGAGGACAAACTAGGCTAGTTTTATATCAAATCCATAGCTTAATGCATAATACAGACGCATGCTTAAATTTGTTAAACTTTTACTGATATATGTTGTTTGACCCTTAACCACAGTATGTAAACTGAAATAAACATCCTGTACCGTTCCTCCGCTAGCTCACGCCTTAAAACATGAATAACAACACTCATGCGTAACCAGTAGTCGGAAAATGCGTGTATTTAGGTAAATGTACATGTACACGTTTCGATTTATATTGTTAGCGATACAGACAATACACATTCGAACAAGGTATGAAAAGCCATTTTATCTATTTTATTCCGTTTTATTCCATGATTTAACGGATTCCTCCTTTGCATTTTGCTTTGTTAAAAAACGACTAGCTCACAATCAGAGCCGTTCTGTGTCGAAAACGAACTTAAATGCCAGATTTTAGTGGAATTGGCAATCACATGTATACATGATTACATGGTTGTAACTGTAACAGTTACTTAGATCTATGGAAAAATCGATTTTAATAGGTGGGCCCTCGCAATAACAGCTGTACCAACAGCTCTCACATCACGCTTTCAGACAACTGGTTACGCACGAGTGCTGTAATTCATAATGTATAAAGCGTGAGCTAGGAGGAACGGGTACAGGATGCTTATTTCAGTTTACATACTGTGTTAACGCATCATTCACAGCCAATTCTTGTCTGCTGTTGTTTGTTGAAATTTCTTAGAAGCCACTTAGTCAAACGATGTAGACCTAGATCAGACTGCTCATATATGTGCATTCTAATTTGTGTCCACAATATGTGCCTTTATCCTTAATATTAGTCCATACTGTTAGCAACTATTTGCAAAAGCAGATGCTTTTTTTGGAGGTACATGCAATTACGAACCCCATAGTTCAGGAGAAAAATAGCGACGCCACAAATTAGGTCCCGAGGTTATAAAACATTTTCGCGCTCAACTCAACTGAGCACTAAACTTCAACTGCTCATAAAAACTAAAATACCGACAAATAAAGAAATTTCTTGCTCAAAGTCTCTCAGATGTTGTATTTATCATGCTAATTAATGTTAAAACGCCAACATCTGTTGGCATTTTAACATTTATGAGCAGGATGAATTTCATGCTCATTTGAGTTGAACATGGAAAAAGTTTTATAACTTCGGGGTTGGATCTCTTATTTTGGACTGAAAAAGCATTGGTTATATTTGCAAAAACATCTGAAAAATGAAATGCAGTCTTTAATGTCCGATTATATCAGTGTTATGAAAATGCGTGTGGCCTAACTTTTAATTGTATATGCCACTTTCCATTGAAAGAGCACAATGCGCTTACACTGCACAGAAGTAAAAAAGGAGTTTGTTCACCAAAAGTGAGGTGGAAGAGTCTGAGTCATATTTACCTATGGATGAATAAAATCACACAGCGTTACGATTGCCCACCAATACATCTCCAGTGTATCATAAGTCTTAAAAATGGTCTTATACAGTAAAACCTATCTTAAGTGGCCACTCAAAATAGACAAAACAAAGGTCTTAATGGCAAATGGTAGCTTAATGAAGAACGACAGAATGTTCGCCTTGGTATAATTTTGACCCGCATTAAGGTCTTCTTTTTGAGTGGTCGCTTGCAACATGTTTTACTGTAGTGTCTAACCATCGTGCACTCTACATGTACTGTGCCATAGGTGATAACATGTCCATTAAAACAAAGCGTACTCGAAAATTTCTAAATTTGATTACAAAACACAATATATTGCACCCATTTTATAAGTCAAAGCCTAGAAAGAATTTTAAAGAGTGCTACAACGGTCCAACGCTACATAATTAAGTTACCACTGTTTTCGGTTTTCTCAGCATCCGAGAACTCAGGAAGTCTAGAATTGGTGAGGCCTTGGGCAGTACTTCTTAGACTGACGTAATCTTTCATAACATTTGGGTAGTCACCGTTGCCAAAAAGAGGTTGGGCAAACCAACCAAGCGTGAACTGTTGTGCACGGTCTGTACTCGCCACATCGCTGCTAGATTGACTTTTTGGTTCCATCCAGTGGGAATTAAAGAACATACCAATACTCCCTTAATGAAAAAAAAAATATGTAAAATGGCTATCCCATGAAATGTTGACATTTATCGCATACTGTAAACATGGTAAAGGTGCATTAAGGGCAATCAATGCGGTCTACATGTCTTACGGCCAGAATTTTTAATTAGTTGATTTACGAACCCCTTTACTGTAATTTTCTGAAAAGTAGAAAAAAAATTCTAAACCTATTTTTTGTTATTTTACCCGCCGTTTTGTTGAAAAAATAATATATTTTTGAGGTTCTGTTTGTGTATTTATGAGAGTGACGTACACTGTTAAAATGATTGTCCTAGTATGCGGGATTAAAATATTTAATACGGACTGCTGGTTTCCTTTACTAGTGTAACTTTGTTCTGGAGATGAAAATAAAAAAAAAAGCTCTGAAATGATTCAGAGTTTTTTTTTTCGTTTTTTTCCGCCCCGACCCTAAATCTGAAAATAAAATCCCGTAAATTAACTAAATAAAAATATGGCTTTAGCATTGGTCTGTCTTTACCTAAATTTTACACTACAGTAAGTGAATTTAATGAATGAATGCTCTGGAGATACTGTGCAGATGCGTATTTACGTCTGAACCTTTACTGCTTGCCCATGTGATACATGTATAAATAGGTACTAATTTTAAATAAAATTAATTTGCCCTATAGTAACAGTGCGTACAAATAATGTGTACCACATTACTAAGCTTACTAAAATTACTTCTTATTTACTGTAAATTCGGAAATTTTCGCCAGAGTTTTATTTTGGCGAAACTTCGCATATGCGAAGTTTCGTGAAACTAAAACCCTCGCGGAATGACAATATCGCTCTGCCGTACACTGATGTAGGTAAATCATGCCTTAGTCGCGAATTTTTACCGCGCAAATATGTCTTTTATGACATTATTCGCGAAAAAAAATCTGGCGACAATTTCCGAATTTACAGTAATAGCAGATAAAAGTGTACGTCGGATTAAGAGTTGATGCCGATAAATAAATCAGTCTTTCTTTGTAAAGCTGAAACTAAACATTGAAAAGATGCAAATTGCGAGCCACCTTTCTTCCAAACTTGCGATTTGTTCTACTAAAGAAATGCAATGTACGAAAAAGCTAATCGCTGGTGTCCGACTTGTGTTTGCTCCATTGTGCAGTTGTATTACGGGGGCACTCTACAAATACTTTCAAGAGTGTGATGTTATACGTTTAGAAAATAAAGTTTTGAAATATACGTGATTGTTATGTTATAACCTGCTGCTAGACAATCGTGAAATGTACAAAAATGAGCCGCGACATGATATTTCCAACAATGTGGTATGTGCGACAAGCAAAGGCTCAGGCCAGCCTGCGCATACGCGCAGTCTGATCAGAGCCTTTGCTAGTCGCTTGAATATTCTCATCTTGAATATGCTAGGAGTATTAAGCTACTGGCCGATCAACATTTGGAGTTTCTAAGCTTAAAAGGAGGCTGAACAGGCTCGTCTGAGTCTTCACTAGTCAAAATGCCACATTGTTGGACATCATATGCCATGGCCCAAATTCTATTTGTGTGTAAGACACACACATTGTCTGTTTATTATTGTCTGAACCGCTCTGTGACATATCTTGGCACGTGACCTGTTTGTGTGACATTATCATATACACACGCTTTCTTGTGCTTTTGGTACCTTTGCTTGATTTAAAACTTAACAAATAAATTGTGAAGTATGCCAAAACAGCTATCTTCATCCGCATTTGAACTTTATAACGCACCATTCGTTAAATGCCTGCATAATGAGAAATAGTAAAGGGATAATTTAAGGACCTCGATCAGTCTTAAAGCAGGATGGCCAGATAAAACTATCAACAAAAATTATTTTTACATTGGGCAAGTACTGAGTTGTCTCATAAGTCAGAAATGGCTGGCCCTTTCAATAGGGGTGACACTATAATAAACAAGCACGCTTTACTGATTAAAAATATGGGTTGAAAACTCTGTTTCTGCTAACCAACATATAGGAAATAGAAAAGGTTTTTAGAGGTGCTTTCCCCACATTGATCAAGCTAATCCTTCGCTACAATTGTAGTTTTACATTAAACACATCATATACAAATGGCATGTTTGATCAAAGGGACGGGGAAGCTGTCAAAATGCTCAAAAATAGATAATAAAAGCTCAGTAATCACTAATTTTGTACGAATATCGTTTATTTATAATGGCATGTATTCAGTATGTAGTTATGATACATCTCAGTGAGCATATCAGACTGGTTGAACTAAGAACTGAACAGGTATAATCTGTGTGTAAGGCATTTACAGGTATTAGTCACAAGTTAAGGGCAACATACAATGTACTTATTTTTCTAGACCCGAGTTCTATGCAAACGCAACACTTTTGTCTGCAGTTAGGAGCAGCAAACATTATATTTCAATGTATTTTGATGAATACCTGACAAAACATTGTTTTTCTGCGGGGGGAAAATGCCCACAAAAATATCCCACCCCTTAACCCTTAGGTCCTGGAATTAATATGCAATAATTTCCAAATATATTTCTTTTGTTAGGTGCACTGAATGCTAGGCTTTAATTAAAGCACACAAATAAAGTTGTCAACTATCCTTTACCTTTTTGAGCAGCTTTGAATTCAGATTGGTACATTTTGTAAACCCTCACATGCGCTTTCAGAAGGTTGTGCCCCACAATATATGGTGCTGTACCCGACTCATTTAATCCAGGGGCATACACGCCAATACCATAGCCAGCATATGCTAAAGTCGCAGGCTCATAGATAGTTACCCAATGTTTAACCTGAAAAACAAGACGTGATATAGTTGTTGAAAAGCCTATACATCCGAACAGGATATGCAATACTAATAGATCTCAGCCTACCTTAAGTACAAAGAGAAATATATTGAATGACAAAAAAAATGAGCCAGTGCATTAGATTTCCAACAATGTGTTATGTGCGACCAGCAAGGCCTCAGATCAGCCTGCGCATATGCGCAGTCTGATCAGAGCCTTTGCCAGTTGCTTGAGTATTATATGATTGTTATGCTACTGACTGAACACCTTTTGTAGTTTCTAAGCTTAAAAGTAGGCTGCAGAGGCTCGTTCGAGTCTACACTTGTCAAAATGTCAAATTGTTGGAAATCTTATGCCACCGCTCATTTAATCCAACGTCATGGTATGCGTGTCCAAAAACTACCAGCATCCTTTCTTTTTCGGCATTGTGAATGGCAAACGAGAAAGGGTAAAATGTCAAGAGAGAGAGTCAGAGAGAGACAGAGACAGAGAGAGACAGACAGACAGAAAGTTAGAGAGTACATATACATAGACAGCAATTCATCTCAGATCACAATCGGCCCGCCAACGAAACGCCATTTTAGTGACCCATTTTTGCAAGTTTACTGTGTAGTCACCCAGAATGCATTTTAAGCTTACCTTCCTTCCAATTTCATTAAACATAAGTCTAGAGAATTCCACAAAATGGTCCACGGTACTGGCATTCTTCCAGCCTCCATGGTACATATGCATGGACAGCAAACCATCTAGGATCACAATCGACCCACCAACGAAACGCCATTTTAATGGCGTTTCGGTGGCGGACCGATAGTGACCCATTTTTGCAAGTTACTGTGTAGTAATTCAGAATGCATTCAAGGTATACCTTCTTTCCAATTTCTTGAAACATAAGTCTAGAGAATTTCACAAAATGGTCCACGGTACTGGCATTCTTCCAGCCTCCATGGTCTTCTAGCGACTGTGGCAGATCAAAGTGATGTAACGTAACAAACGGTTGAATACCATTCTTCACAAGCTCGTCCACCAATGTTTTGTAGTACTGTACGCCTTTATCGTTACGACTGCCTATTGTTCCATCCGGCAACACACGTGGCCACGAAATAGAAAGTTGGTAATGGCTCACCTAAATTATAAATGAATATAATAGTAAGCTCGAGGGCTTAGGGCTGACCTCTTGGCTCTCGTTTGTGGTATCTAACTGTGAGTTTATCACTTTCCCATTAGTATCCTGGGCCAGGTGTGGTACTTGATTGATTCGATTCCTGATCTTCGCACACTTACTTAAACCGGATAAGGAACGTCCATTGTAGGTTAAATGCCATGTTATAACATTTTCTTACGCACTTGACCACCAGATTGGGGTTTCATCATTGTTATGTTAAAGTGACGTCATAATGTTATGTCGCATCCCAGCGTATTCAGAAATAGTAAATGAGTATGGACAGGAAATACCACAATCCCAAACTACAGACAAACCCATACGGCGAGGAATGGCCACACAACAACCACAAGACACCACGAAGACACCATGAAGACAAACGAAGCAAAGCAACTAGCTCTCTCAAAGCATCTCTCTTCCATCAATATGATTGCAAGACTAGAATACACTTAAGGTAACGTTCAACAAAACATAGAACATAGAACAATTACAAACTCCCACAATGGGAGTAACAATATACAACAAGTCAACAACAACAGAACCACCGCCTAAGCCGCCATGGGGCTTGAATGCATTTCACTGGTACCAAATATTCGCCCTAGATTCTGCTGTTGTTGATGTACAAGAAAGTTCAGCTCGCATGGAAGCCTTCTTAATATTGCAATGTATCATCATGGAGAAACACTCTAATCAAATTAACACACCATGATGAAACAAAGAAAAGGGCTCACGACTTACAGATAATCAGAGCTAAAGAAACCTCAAGTTGATCCACGGTGGGTCCAGCTACAGACAAGCATCAGGCACCAACTCACTGATTAGAGCGGTCATAATCTGCGGCCTGACCCACTGTCAGACTAGGCGGATGTCCAGAATGTCTCGAATCTTCGCTAATGGTTTGAGAATTAAAGTATTGTGGTCATATTTAATTTTCGTTTTTTTATTAAATGTAGACAATAACGGTTGATGCTGTACATTACCACCGCTTAGTGTCAACATGGCCCTGTAGACACTAACGGTTGCAGTTGCAGCTAACGGGCGCTACACTCAGACTGAGCGGATAACCAGGCTGGTCTAAGTCTTCACTAAGCGAACCGTTTGGTTTGTTTTGTCATGAGTGGGCTTATATATATTATCTACACTTACCCCAATTTCTTTTAATTGTTGGATATCTTCCATATACTTATGATAGCTGTCAGCAGAGGTGTCCCCATTTTCGCCCTTGACGTGTCCGTCATGAGTGAAACGGTCCCATATACTCTCTCCTTTACCTTGAATATAAATAAACTGTCAAAGCATTAAATTCAGTGAAATGTTGAATACGTATGATGTATAATTTGTATACTGCAGGAAGTTATTATTTACCAGAGAAAATACAATATAACTTTTAAGTACCGGCGTGAAAATTAACAGAAACGTAAAACATTAACCTTTGTAAAAAATATAGTTTGCTTTTACACCCGTGTGAAAAGTACATGTACAAAATATGAAATCCGGGTGTATGTCTTATTTCACACATTTAGATAATCTATACGCCTTTCGGAGCAGATTCATGTTTGGCGTTGAAACTTTCAATAACGGTCTCGGTGAGAGTGTCTTTAAAAATAACACGTCATAGCCATTTGCTGTTCTCTAAAGTGCTGAATAAATATTTTAGGATTGCTTCTCGATGTGCGTCCGTACCAGAACTTGTAAGGAAACCTATAGCCATTTTTTGATTTTCCAGGTGTGGGGGAGGGGTCCAGACCCCCTATAGATCCGGCTCAAAGTACCCACTGAACCTGATCATAATTTATGAAGAATCGTTTTGAGGTTACATATACTCAGAAGAAAAAAAAATAGTCAGTATATATGTTTTCTCATAAAATCAACAATACTGCATATATACTTAACAGCAAAAGAAACGCATATTTTGCATATATGGTTTATTGTATAAATTGGATGTTAAATAATGATCTTCAGGATGTGAAAGGTATCAATGATGTATGGCACATGTGTATAATCAAATGTACCACAAATCGATAGCTCATTGGAATAATGCTAATAAAGGGGGATAACTCTGGGCGTAATGAATTTTCTCATAATTATGGCGAACTTCGAGATGCTGTATGCTTAAACACTGAACGGATTTTAATGAATATCACTCTGCGTCATAATCAGGACATACGAGTACAGACTACTTTTGAACGTTATATTGTCCGTACATGTAATTCATAAAGGTGGACCAATGCGAACGAGTTACATTATCAGACAATTAGCTGGAAGTGTGTATAAGACAGGCAAGTAAGTGTCCAAACAATTATTTCAAACGGTTCTGTTGGACAGTACCTTACTTGACATTAATCATAATGTACCAGGTTTTCTTACATCCTAGAGATTTTGGTGGTTTTCAAGACCAATGGAAAAATAAAAAAAAATAAGGATTTTTGGATCTGCAGTATAATTCCTTCAGCAATGTTTTTATAAAGTTTAATGCTGTTTTCTTATTTGTTACATTGTTTTGTCATGACATCCAGCTAAATCGGATTCAAAATGGGACTCTTCCCATGTAAGGCACTATTTTTGCGGTTTTTGTATTAATTAACAAAAAATAATAATTAACTGTGTAATGACAAATAAAATGGCCCTGAACGAACGCATGAGTCCAGTCAAACATATTTATATATTTCAGGGTAAATTTTGATTACGGTTTCTGGTATTAAATTGATATTGAATAATATGCGTTTCTTTAGCTGTCAAGTATACCTGTATCATTGTCAAATTTTATACATGAGTTGTATTATCGTAACTTAGCATGTACCTGTTATTGCGTGACAAATAATGCCTTTATTAGACTGTATCAACCAAATTTCAAAATGCACGATGTGCACGTGCTGCGGTAAACCGGCAGGTTTTTTTCTCCTCATATACTGTTTGATATTGAAAGAGAGTTGTTCCCATTGCAATAATCCGGAGAAAATTCAGTGTAAGCAAGCTTAATGCGCCGTCCAGGTTATCAACAAATTACAGAAATACCGCGTTTTGACGTCTTGAAACAGGTACTCGTATGGTGACGTAACACGCAGTTTTGGATGCAATGAACAAACAATTTATCGTCTGCAAACACGTTTTCAACGGCCTAACAGTAAAAATGACAAGCCTCTGTTAGGGAGACCACGGATAACTACGCCATTTGAAGTTAGGGTCATAGTGACGTCAACATGACGTAATCGCTTCATGGCCGCTTGGAAACTTCTTAAATTTCTTAGTAATGCAACAGGTACGAGAATTCCCGTCTGTACTGCCAGAAATCGTCTGAGGAGAGCTAGACTGATTTTTTAGTTATGAAATTTGAATTTTAATATTGACCACTTTTTGTAATTTTGATGAAGAAAATGGGTATATTTTCAGAATATTTTGTTGAAAATGTTCACGTTTGTAAGACATTACATGAATTTTATTTTGAGCAAGGTTTCCGTCAATATTAAGGCTGTCTTACAAAATTATTGCACACAGTGTCTGTACTGACTAAACTTTTTCTTCTGAGTATATATACGTATGGTGCACTGCTGAATTTTCCTACCAAAATATACGCTGTTGATATTTAAAGAACCATATTGTCGATAAAACACATTTTAGGAATAAAAAGTAGAATTCATATTAGCACTCAATTGTAACCCTCGTAACATGGACTTTGGATGAACGAGTGTCGATTATATTCATACATACAACACGCCCCTCTTATTTATTAAACACGTAGTTACACCAAATACTAATTAAACCAAACAGGTTAAATTATGCTGACTCCCAACGTGCCATTGTCGGTCCGTCAGCGAAACGCCATTCCAATGGCGTTTTGCTGGTGGGCCGATATGGCACGCTCCGCTATTATATACCTCATATGTACTGATAACAATACAACATACCATCTTCGTTCCACGCTCCCTCTATCTGATACGCAGAAGAGGACACACCCCACACAAAGTCGTCACTAAATTCAGCTGCATCAATCGAGTACTTGGAACTAGCACCGATTCCAACATATAGTACTAATAAAACACTAAAAAGAGTTCGAAATCTGTGTACATCCATCTTGAGGGCCAAGAGTATTGTGTGATGCCTCAGTCGGTAGAGACGACGTTTATGGAGATAGCGATTGACTTAACTCAGAGGGCCTTGCCACGAGAAAACCTGTCTATGTACATGTACTCATGCCATGGTAAGGATTGTATATGCCTACAACGCTGGAATGACCGTTTGCAGACATAGAGATAATCAAACACGTTGACCAATAACTTGCGATTATCGTTTTTAATCTATTAGTCAAAATACACGTCCCGGGTGCTCCAAAAGCACCGTCTCAACAAAGCACCGTCTCGTTGAGACGGTGCTTTTGAGTACCCGAAACATGTGTTTAGGTTATTGAATTAGAAAATTAATTTAGTGCTCGCCCCTCACATCTTTAGGCCTGGGACACTCTATCTATTGTCTTGGATCTAAAACATTTAACTGAAAATCTACATGTACCATGTCCAGGTACATGTATATGTATCTTGCTTTCAGAAATGCAATAGCACCTTTGTTTCTCAAGCTCGTATATAACAAAATAAGATTTTCGCATGGCGTGGTAACGTATGCATTATTACATCATACCGTTCACTGCCTATGTCCTATTAAATTCTGGTTAGTCTGACTTCTACATTAATGATTATAATAAATGAGCCCGGATCCAGCATACGGTACATGTTGGCATATGCGTACAGCGGAGATTCAAATCAGTATGCGCATCCAGTCAGTTTTCCGCCTGATGAAACGTTGGTCCCTTAATCATTCACAGAGCGAGCATTGAGAATTTTGATCAGCCTGCGCGGATGCCCAGGCTGACCCGAGTCTTCCATGGGTACAAATGCCAAATTAATACCATGCAACTACCAGCTAAGCAAAAGCATAGTTAGGTGAAAATATTATACTGACGTCAACTAAAAACGCCTCACTCATTATCACTGATTTTTCAGCGATGATATACAAAAAATCAACAGCCACGTACTGCTTCTTTATTAGAGGTTGGGCGATTTCGGAATATAACCTTAATTTGATAATAATATTATGCAGGTGACGCGTTATTCCGATGACGTCATACAGGCTCAACGTACACATGGCGGTATTATGCATCAATCGCTTATGATTTCAATTTGAATTTGCACCCAGTTCTTGCCGTTAATGTTTTGCTAAACAATGAACAAATTTTGGATCATTTTTACAACCAGTTGTGCTTGCTAGTAATAACTTAATGAAATTATGACGTCATATTAAAGACAAAATGTAAGGTCCGTTTACGAAACTTGCCAATATTCTCGTTGTGCTTTAATTATTCGAAAAAAAATGTTAAGGGGGTACATAAGGTAATGTACACAGAATATGTCTACATAAAATTACGCTATTTAAGATGAGCTGAAACGCATAATGGCAAGTCGTTGGTCTACGTTAACGTCATTTAAACCGGCCGTCTGGAACACGTGTCATATTGCGTTTTCTCAGCAATGACAAAAGACTTTTGCAAATGATTCGTCACAATATTTTCACCCACTTTGCAAAGTAATGACATTTAAGTTTTACTGAAATGCATTGCGAAAAGATGGGTGGGGTAAGTTGTTTCGTTCAGCTGACGCATACAAACATTGATTAAAATTATAAATGCATTTTTGGTAAAAAAGAGACTGTTTTACAATGGTAACACACGTTTTCAAGTCAATGGATTGTGTCTGGAAACAATGCAAATGTTGCTAAAATCTGGTTTCGCACGAAACTGGTGACCCTCTCTCAAACCGAGGTCGTTTTCTCAGCTTCGAACATTCTTTCAGCAAATTTTGTTTTCATGAGATACGCTTGACTAATAAGATTTTATAATGCACTAAAATTCATAACTTTAGTCAGATCAGTCTTTGAGATACTCATGTTTACTTTTAGATGAGGCGTTTTTTCTTGACGTCAGTATACTTAAGGACTTTGAAAACGCATCACGCAGATTAAATCATTTATTTCACAAGCCCTGAGAACGTCAGCGAGATTTGTGTTATTGCATATCATAGTCTTATCAGCTTGCAGTGTGTCCTAGAGAATTCATGGTTATAAATTTAATTTAAGGTATTCAAAAAGTATCCGTTTTATGACAGGGGTGGTCGATTTTGAAGGACACACATTCAGCTGCAAGTTAACACGCGTTAGTTTTGATTCTTGACTCAACAGATTTGCGTTTTGCTTCTTTCTCGATTGCACATTCATCATTGAACGATTAGAAATGTATTGACAGTTTGGTATGCTCAAAATTACACCCCTTTAAAAATACCGACATACTCCACCCACCCTGATTACTATAGTCTAGTTATAAAATTCAACGTCTTAGGCCTTATAGAGTTTCGATTTTTTACGTCCAGTTTTATTGGAAGATGCTAAGAGCATACACAAATTTCTTATTTTGTATAAATTACGCTTGTATCACGTGTCTTTTGTATTGTGCAAGTGACGCTAACGTAATTTTTAAGACGCTCTCGATCACATGGCAGCAGATCTCCTGCCATTATTTACATCAAAACGTTTTCCCCACATGACTGCCAGTGCATGTAGTAAATATCAGTAATGAAAGCGTGCATAAAGGTAACTTTTGAAGATGTTTCTAAAAAAGAGCTATACATTGATTTTCAAATTTGACGTTTATTTTCGAAATATTAAAGTTATTAATTACTTTTAATTAGAAACAAGTCTATAAACTCTTTTGGTGATATGTAATCATACACGCCACAGTTCAAACATAAAAATAATCGAAAAGCTTCATTTAACTGTGCAGAAAGGTGCTGGATGATGTATGTACCCATGTGACGTCATCAGCAGTGTCGCGTGATAGTACAGTCAAATTAACGACTGAT
This sequence comes from Loripinus fragilis, assembly GCA_964019695.1. Lineage (NCBI taxonomy): Eukaryota > Metazoa > Mollusca > Bivalvia > Lucinida > Lucinidae > Loripinus > Loripinus fragilis. The sequence continues at coordinate 19,538,700 of OZ026525.1, forward strand.
TCATACCAATTCTGGGTTGCACATTAAAATCTGCGAGTAACTTTTCAATCGCATATAAGGTTTGCAAGAAAAATGCAAAAATATTGTGATGCGTTTTCAAAGTCCTCTAGTATATAAACAGCCATATAGTGCCAGGTATTGTGATACTGATTGGCAGTTCGAGATGTTTAAAAGAGGAACGCCAGTATAGCCCAGTAAGGATTCACCCATTAAACACTGACCAGATCTCACGCCGCAGAACGCAGTGTTTGATCAGGTTCTACACTATCTACTTACAGAATGTACTTTTGAAATTTGAATGACAATAAAACTAAATTCCCAACGATCCTTAAGTAAATGTACGAAATGGATTCGCCTGACTAAAATAGAGTGAAAAACTATTCGGCATTCACCACAAGCGGAGAGGTCCCAAATACGTATTAATTGAGCGAATACTACAAACTAGACTAGTTGAGAAATTTCTGTAATGATGCCGGTTTAACGAAACGTACATAGCATGCACACAGAGAAAAACATCATTCTGAACTGCCTCGGCAAGCTTAACTCCAAACTTGGGCGCATTGTTCCGATTGCGAAAAACACGTGTGTAAATTACATGTACCTGTTATCACGCTCAAAATCTATCACATGGGCGGCTCTAGAGGGAGGCCATTGGGTCCGGATCCCCCACCCCTAGAAAATCACAAGTGGCTATAGTTTAGAAATTATGGTACGGACCCCCTAGAGTAGCACTCGGGTTCAATTGTTTTCCATGGAGGTTCGAACGGTCCTATGTGAAGTTCGTTGATGACTAAAAAAACGTGTCTCTGGACCCTACTGACATCATTATCTGGACCCGCCATTTAATTATGGTTGTAGTCAGTTGGAAACATGTAAGCAGGACAAGCGTACACCAGAGGCGAATTCAATAATGCGAGAGCTCGGCGGGCGCTCGTTGAATGGTACCTAATTTATTCGTAATGTGTAAAGCCAGATATCAATACACCGAGCGATTGAGAGCGCTTGCATTGTTTAACTCGCCTCTGCTCCACATGCTAAGTTAGTTTAAACATATTTTATTGCCAAATTTTTATACAGCAATGGGGTTGGGTCACAAGTTCTCACAACCTAAGTTACGACCCTTCCCCTACAATCTAACATACATAAAAGCTAGTAAACATGGCTTAACATGTACAAAAACATATGGATACATGAATAACTACATATGAATACAAACCAAATTATTTAAGTTAAAGCAAAATAAACGAAGAAAAATATATGGTGAATAAATAAATAAATAAATAAATAAATAATTATAAAACTGCTATTATGAACCCCTTCAGTTTGAAATTTTAAATTGTCAGGTCATCTGGTACAGATTTATAAGTATGTTTCAAAAAAGAGTCATAGAAGGCTATTAAAAGCGTTTTGAGACATGTATATACCTGTGCACAGCCCTGAACAAGACCACATTAACTTCAGTATTCCAGTTTTCATTGCCGTTAAGGATCACATTGATATTTAGAGGATGAAAGCCTCTAACTGTATCATTAAAAACCTGTCTTTCAACAGTGTATTTTCTGCATTGAAAGAAGTAATGGTAGGCATCCTCTACCACGTCACACAAATCACATAAAGGGTTATTACGAATATGATTTCTAAAAAGATCACTGTTTAGACTACTGCATTTATTTCTCAGCCTTGCATGTAGGACAGACATATATCTATTTCCAACAGTAAAGTAGGGAGGAACATGTGCTATGCTAAGTTTTGAGAATATATGCCTTTTAAAGGTTGGCAATGTTGATATATCTTTTAAGTTATCATCAAGAGAATTCCATAGCATAATGGCTGATGGAATACAAGATTTCTGTGAAATACTAGTGCGATTAAGAGGTACAGATATGTTTCTATTGTTTCTCAATGGGTAATCCGAAATTTCATTAACTAAAGGAGGGATTAAATCTTGTATGTAAGAAGGCACTACACCACTGTTTACATTATACATAAATGATAGTTTATGTTGCTGCCTTCTTTGTGATAGAGTTGCCCAGCCGCACTCTTTGTACAGGTTTTCCAATGATACTGACCTAGTCAACCCAGTAACAATTCGGGCTGCCTCATTTTGAATTTTTTGAAGTGTTTGTGAGTCTTGTTCAGAGCAGCCATCCCATACAACTGACGCATATTCAACAACTGGTAACAGATAAGACATATACATCTGGTTGAGGGCATTTCTACTAATAGAAAATTTCAATTTACGCATTATTCCCAAAATTTTAGTTGCTGAATTGACAATATTTTCAATATGAGTGTGCCACTGGCCATTACTACTTAATGTTACACCCAGATGTTTATGACTATCTACAAAGCTAATTGCAATATTATCAAAAATAAGATGTGGTAATATCTCTAGTTTTTTAAGAGTAAATAAGACAGCCTCTGTTTTTAGTGGATTAAAGGTAACTAACCACTGTTTAGCCCAATTTGACAACAGTTGTAAATCATGGTTGATAATACCAGCTATGTCAGCAATATTTGCTGCAGCATAAAATAAAGAACTATCATCTGCAAACAGCCTTGTCAAACTAAGAAGTTGTTTAGCTATATCATTAATATATACTGGAAATAAAAGAGGCCCTAGAACAGATCCTTGAGGCACACCAGCAAAGATAGATTTTAAGCCAGAGTAACACGATTTAAAACAAACTTTCTGTTTTCTTTGGCTTAAATAACTATTTAACCACTCTAAGAGTTTCCCATCAATGCCATTTTGTCTTAAAGCTTAAACAGGAGACCCTTGTGCCAAACTCTATCGAATGCTTTTGACACATCACAGAAGACAATACAAGAAAACATGTTATTATCAAAGGCTTGACATATATTATGAAAGATGTCAATTAACTGAAACACTGTTGAATGATGAGGTAGGAAACCAGATTGATACTTATATAAAAGATTATTATCTATTAAGAAATTATACATGTTCTTAAGAACAATCCTTTCTTGTAGCTTTCCAATACAGCTCAAGAGTGCAACTGGTCTATAATTAGAGGGTTTAGATTTGTCTCCCTTCTTAAAAATGGGAATAACGTTTGCAAGTTTCCATATATCAGGAAATATTCCTTCATGAAAGGATCTATTCATTAAAATACAGAGGGGTTTTGAAACAGTTTTTGACACGCCCTTGAGCATTTTATGACTTATGCCATCATCACCACTTGCTTTATTAGGGTTGAGTACTTCAATAATGTTTTCAATTTCGATTTCAGTGCAGTTAATTTGAGAAAGAGAGTTATCAGTAAGCTTAGTAAAGGGAGGTAGCTGGGTTTCTGCATCATTGACCGTTGAGATAGAAGCAAAATAATCATTTAAACAATTAGCTTTGTCTTGATCGTTGAAATGCCATTGATTGTCACCGTTTGAAAGCGTTGAACATAAAGGAGGAATACAAGATGAAGATTTGTTATTTTTCACAAAATGGCGAATTACTTTCCAAAATTTACGTTTATCATTATTTTGAAAGTCTGAAACAATAATATCTAAATTATTATAAAACAATTCCTTAGCATGCTTTTTTTTTATTATTTACCTTATTCCTGAAGAGTTTGTATTTGTTCCAGACGTTTGGGTTACCTGATTGTATAGCTTTCTTCTTTAGTCTATCTCTTTTCCTTGAATTCCTCCTTATTTCAGAATCGTACCACGGTTTATCATCTTCACGAACTACAATTGTTTTACTAGGTATGCATAATTTAGCGAATTCAATGAAAATTTTTGTGAATAAGGAGCTAGCTTCATTTACACTACCCTGATGAAGACATGACCAGTCAAATTCAGAGAGTTTTTTGTTAAACAATTCATAATTGGCATTTTTATACATCCAGACATTTCGAGTGAAAGTTCCATGTACAGGATACTCAAATGGTAAGTATACATAAGTTGCAGAGTGATCACTTATATCAGGTGGGACTTTAATAATACCGTGATTTAACGGTGACATATCATCATGAAGTATAATAGGATCTAACAAAGCAAGCTGTCGTGTTGGTTCAGATATGATATTATAAAGGGAGTTTAGAAGCAAAACATCTTTCAAATGATGCATATTGGGATTAAGTAGATCTTCATTCATATCTCCCAAAATTATAATATTATTAGTAATGTCTAATGCTAAGTTGAAATATAACATCTAAACAAATAGCATTCACCTACTGATGTCATCTTAAAACTGACACACTTTTGTGTTGTTATGATCTGCAATAAACACCTACCCGAAAATAATTATGTAGCAAGCCACAAGCATTCGTTATAGAATGAGGAAGCTCACTTATGCATACGCATATACATATATGTAATTGTAAGTAAACCATGCATATGACGTCAACTGATGCCTAATGGGTCAAGAATCACATAGTATCACTCAACCTATCTCCAATTTAAGTAGGATTGTTGTTAGTACACATACACTAAGTACTGGTTACCCTAAGTACTGGTTAATAATCTAAAATATATATTTTTCGAGATTTTTCAGAGCTACATCGAATCTGTGAATGAGAGTTAATAAATATAGCCTTCATTCTCATGCCTTATAGCACCGTTTTCAACGATATTATTATCAAAATTGGGACGCATTGTTCCGATTGCGAAAAACACGTAATCTATGTAAATTACATGAACCTGTTATTACGATCAAAATCTATTACATGGGTGGCTCCGGAGAGAGGACAGGGGGTCCGGAACCCCCACATTCTGCAGAATCTAATATTCCAGACAAACCAGAATATGAGATATGTCAATACTATATCGTTGTACGAAAGCTCTGGCAACTCTGGCAAGGTGCCACGTTGCGACTTATTAGATATAGGCAATCTAGCTTTAGAGCAGCCTGTCTACAACACATATTGTTAAAAAAAACTATAAAACCTCCTCTGATTAGCTAATATAAGCCTTCACATGTTGTGACAGATCCTTGTGTTTACCAGTGATGAACTAAATTTAGCCCAGGACAGGTAGACATCAGGATTTTCAATGCTGCCAGACAGCTAGAAATAGATATTGGAAAACCGACATCAGTTATGAACTAAATTTAGCCCAGGACAGGTGGACATCAGTTTTGTCACTGATTCCTGACAGCTAAAAATAGATATGGGAATCCGACAACAGATTTTTCACTCAAGAGAGGGAAAATAGACTAGCATGATTTCTTTTGTACGTATATTCCACAGGTTAAAGGTTTTGAATAAAGAATTGTAATCTTTTATGATAACAGTTATTTTAAAAATGCAATTATTTTGCCTATCTTATAAGAATTTCAGAAACTTGAAAAGCAATTATTGAAATAAGTGCACAATGAAAATCTAACTTGAGTAAATTTATATGAAAATCAGGAAAAAGAGACAGTGTCATATAACAAAACAATTGGTGCATTATTTTTTCAGTTAAAATCAGATTTTATCATACCCGAGAACAGTGATGTTTACAGAGGCTCAATCAACCTTTGAAAGTGATGTTGACCTCGGCTGTCTTCGGTGAACATCACTGTTCTCGGGTTGACAAATCCTGTTGTTAACACCAAAAGAATGCATCATATGTATAATGTCACATAATGACTTAAAGGCGTACGCCAAGTCTGACCATGGTCATTTTTTTTCTGGAGAAAACAAACGCCATCTTGGTACATGTAGCATTCGGACGTGGAATAGTTTAGTTGTCTTGTATCTGGGCATACTTTGGTATCTTTAATGGGTCGCTAACCTCAAAATCAGATTTTCTCACGACATGGCTCATGAATTGAGACAAAAAATGCCGATGCTTCTAAGTGGACTGTAGACATTGTACTACTTCTTTTCAACCTATTTACATGATAACATTTAAGATACTTGTTAGTGTCATAAAAGTGTAAGATACATGTACATTGTAACAATATGAGATCAGTGTTGCTGCTTTTAGCAATTACCAGGATGGGGATGTGTTCAGGTAATCGAGAAAATGGTATCAATACTGTAAATAGAGGATCTTACATTAGTGCTAATGTTTTATTGAATTCATTAAACGAGTTGGTGAAAAGAGATAAAATGCTAGGCTTGTAGAGCAGTTTATATCTGTCGCAATGAGTATAATAAATTCAATAATACATGAGCACGACTGTTAGATTCGATTTATCATATGACATTAAGATTACTTTGAAATCTCATTTCTTCCGTAAAAAACATAACAATTTTGTCATTATGTACGCAACGTGGTTATAACGTTTCCGAAAATTTGCTAACTACTAGTGGTGTATCGATTTTAATGTATGGCATTTTATCACTTTCAGACGCGTAATTTGTCGAATTTGAAAATATGACATACGAGGGATGATCCTAAAGTTCTGATCCTGGCGTGATATCTCTGTAACCAACAATGCAACATGCCTGAAAATTGTACCAAATAATAATATATTCTTTGTCTATACACCGCTCTGACAAGTTTTATGTAACTTGAAGGAGCGGCCAGAAAACTCCCCCAAAACAGCCATACCCTAAATGCACTGACCTATCAGGCTGACTGTGCATAAAAGAGACCTCACAATTTATACAGGAGCAGTCTCAGCAATTCATATTTATGGCTGCACAATGTTCATACAGAAGTCAAATGTCCTGTACATATGGTGAAGTTTCTATATGATCTCGGATAGCTAGGTCCTTAATTGTATGGCCATGTAACTGTCAACTATTATCAAATTTAGGACCACTTGAAGTTTTGACCGGCCCATACTTCAGTAGAAACAGCTGCTTTAAAAGTAAAAAAAGATTTTACGCAATCTTAGATGAGCTGACTTATGTCTGAAGCAATTATGAATAATCCTTATCGTCGGAGACTGATAGTAGCCCTCATTAGAAAATTAAAACGAGACCACAAATAAGGTTAATATTTTGAGGTACACAGCTTTGGATGTGTATACCTAAAAACAAAACCCAATCAGTCGTCGAAATGTGCACTATATCGTAAAATGATGCAATATGGAATTAAATTGAGCACAAAGCATCGGTCTGAAACCAATACCAATTTAAAAATTCTTATTTAAAATCAATCATTTTTTAATTAAAAATTAAAGGTTTTACAATATTCCAATTAAAATTAAGATATTTCGTTATCAAAATGATATTGGTGTCAAATATTTTGCCGACATTAGGTTTGGCATGTTCTTAGTCCAAATCGATAGACAAAAATAGAATATTCTCTGAAATGTAAATTCTGCAATGTACTCAAAATGACGTAGTTGTCAATTTCAATGACGTCATAAGAATTGCCCATTATGCTTTAAATATTGAATCGACACAACATGTCGCCATTCTTACATTTGAATTGACATTATAAGTAACAAAAAATAAAAAAAACAGTGCAGTTTTACTTTGTAGTTTTAAGGATGCGGGGCTTGAAAGATTCAGATTCAGATATTATTAAAATTCTATAACACGAAAACAGGCCAGTAGTATGGAGTGGACCATATATATTGTGCTGTAATTATTAAACAAAACAGTACAGGGAGAAAATACTAGCATCATTATAAAGGTCAAAGCTTATTCGTTTGAATGGTGCATGGTATGCCTCTCAAAAATGTCTCTGGACAAAGCTACAAGGTAACGATCAGAACTTTTGAATCATCCCTCGTATTTGCGTAGTTTAATTTAGGCAGTTGCCTTATTTATGTACCTTTGAAGACATATTCTATTATCAAAGGGGTATACTTTAAGACAAAAAATGCTCCCCTCAGGGAGCACATTCTTTTCTTTTAGAGGGATGGGTTTTACTCCACAGGGAATTAGACACTATAAATCAATTTGTTTTTATACAGAAAGCAACAAAACTATAGATGAGGGTTCATTTATTGCGTATTGTTAAACTAAATTCGAAAATGTATTTTGTGGTATTCTATTTTGGCGGTTTACGTTAGTATTGCTTATAGCGCTAAATTTAAATTACCGCCAAATATAAGTGTATCACAGTATGACGACATTTACAGATGACAATAAGTCAAACAGTATGATATCAGAAGAAGAAGTGCTGATACTGCTTTTGATGAAAAGTGGATTCTATAAACATATATTGAACTCCTTTATTGCAACATGGATATTTTTGACGTCATTTTTGAACGGTTACGGTCTTGCTACACTGTACTGACACATATTTTAGGCAGCTCAAGCTTTGAACATCTCCAGGAGCTATTAAGGCTTATCTTTAATTTGATTGGCTCATCTTATAAAATGTGAAAATGATTGGCACCTCTTATCAGCTCAGTGACCATATGGTTGTGTCGTGTGGGGTATTCTACTAACACTACCAATTATTAGGAAATTTAGTCAAAACCTAAGCAATAAAATTTGAATTTTGAAAGAATTTTATTTTGAATATTTTTTCTATATATCGAAATTAGGAAAGCAGATCAGTGCTATAAATCATTTAGTTGCAAAATAAATAAATAATTTAAAAAAAAATATATTATTTTTTACCACATTTTGCTACTAGGACAACACTGTTTTAAATCATTTAGTAGCAAAATACAAATAAAAACATATTATTTTTATTTGTATTTTACTTCTAAATAATTTCTAATAAACATTTAGTAAAACAATAAATAGAATGCTGATAACATCTCATTTATTTAACTTTTTCTTACTTATTATACCGATCAAACTAAGATAATAACATAAATGTTATGATACTTTATACATTACTGCCACTGAAAACAAATGAGGCGAGTCCTGTTTGTTTGGTGTCCACACGTTCATAGTTACTCTTTAATTATTCAAAGATAATAGACGTTTAGCCTTTTATGATCCTTACACAAAAAATCGTTATATAGCAATTATCATCAATTCACTGGATGCACAGTCACCTTTTGTTTTCTTATTTTAGATTTATATTTGCTAACTAATATTTGTAAATTTATAAAACAAAAGTTTGGGATAAATCTTACAAAGTTTTATTTCAAAAACGGTGAAGGTCTAGCTCAGCTGTGCTGATCAGAACTCAAACTGAAACTTAGGTAAAATGCTGCATATTGTTTATTATTTAACTAATTTAACTAACTTAACTTAACTTAACTTTATTTGATCAAAACCAGCAGGGATAAAGTGCATAAATAATCTATCCAGCATGATAATTATTGATAACTTTTTGTGACAAAAAATAAAATAAAAAAATTATGATTATTAAAATAATATATTCGAATGTTATCTGTTATCTGCTAGACCAGATTATGAAAAGTTTTAAAGTTCTGCCCACTGACCATCTCATACAGGTGAGGGGGTACGAAATCCCCGGGTTTAACCAGCCAACAGTGATGCCAACGATTAAACAGTATCAAGCATTGTATTTGTATTGCAGGACATAGTCAAGTGACAGGAAACGTAGACACCCAATTCCTGGCATTATTTTGAAGCTTTACAGCGGAGTATAGCTCTTCATATCATCATGAACCGCTAAAAACACAATTATATAGAAGATGTTAACTGTTTTGTGATGAATACCAAATCTATGTCATTGTGTGTGTTGAAAACATCAGAATTGTCACGAGTGCGCAGCACGAGTGAAAATTATGATGTTTTCAACTCACGAGATGAAATATACAGTATAAATTTGGTATTTACCAAAAAAAAGTAAATTGTCTTAAAGTTTTTATTTTATACTTTTTTATAGGCTACATGCAATGTCGCACCCACTGAAAAAGGAGTAGGCATCAGCAGATGTAGCCCTTTGTTTACTTCGTTAAAACTCCGTTACATGATGTAGAGAACGAATGTGGTATACTGAGTATGCCGGTAACTGGGACTTAAAAAGGAGGTCTAAGAAAGCAAAAAAACGAAACTTTTTAGCAAACCCAAATAATTTTGGTACCAAAATAGTCGTTACGTTCTTACTTAGAATATGAATATCCACACTTGATGTTTGCGTTTACTAATAAGAAAGTAATGGGCGTTTGAAGTTTTGAAGTGAAATGAATACATTGCATGGAAAAGTCAGGGGTAATCCGAAAATGCTACAGTGAAATTATAGGCTATCATTTCACTTGTAATTGATATCACTTATATTTGTTTTGATACGGATTAATTTCACTGCTAAGTATAAAATAATAATACATATTTCACTGCAATTCAGACAGAAACATTCAACGACTGACAAATATTTCTGCCTACATTTTGTAAGTGATATACTTTTTTAACAGTCATGTAAATACTTGTATTTGACAGGGCCAGATGATGATGAATTTCTATTTGGACAGTTTCCTGAAGACTTCATATGGAGTACGTCATCAGCGGCCTATCAGATCGAAGGTGGCTGGAACGAAGGAGGTTTGTGAGGTTTAAGGAAATGCTTCTGTACATAATCAGCAATCTTTGTAACATCCTGATTAACCTGTTTCTAATTTTGTGTTTGATTTGATTATTTACATCCCATTCAGCACTTTTTCAGCTATGTTGGGATGGGTCTTGCTGGGTAGAACCGGTACTTAGCTATGATTAATGTGTCTTGCTCAAGGACACAACGCAGTGTCACAGGTGAGGCTGGAACAACATTTCTAATTTATCCTTAGAATGCATTTGTGTAGGTATTCATTGGAAGCGTCTCTCGAGACGCTTCCAATATGCTTCTTGGCGAAATATGGCACATGTTATTATTGTTTTATCAATGCCAACTCTAGGTTTCCCACATTGACGGTATTTATACATGTTAACGTACTATCCTTGGTTTCTCTTGTACAGAGATGTTTTTATGATAGCTTACATTACAAACTGACCAATGTCTATTTTTGTGTATATACTATCTGTTATGTATATTTAGACTGTATTGTGAAATATATTATCCGTTTAACAAATCAATGGATAATCAATTAAGTTAATTGATTATTTAAAAGTACTTGGTCTGATAAGGAGCAGTTTAATTATTCAGATAGTGTTTGAAGTAAGAAAGGCAGCAAAGATCAGGAATCAATACAATCAAGTACCACACCTGCCCCAGAATATCACATGGGAAAGTGACAAAAACACTATTAAACATCACAAACAAGAGCCAAGAGGTCAGCTCTTTCTCAGCAGGTGACCACAAGGTAGCAATGAACAGACGCACAAGCATGACAAACACAAGACATAAATGGTCCAAACAAAACTACCGCCTTGGAATGGTCAGTAAAACTATTTTACTGGAGGGCTTAAACCAGTTTCTATTATTTTAAACACGAGCAATTTTTAGTATTTCAAAGTAAGTAAGGGTGCAAAGATCTGGAATCGATACAATCAAGTACCACACCTGACCCAGGATACCAATGGGAAAGTGACAGACTCACAGTAGACACCACAAACGAGAGCCAAGAGATCAGCCCTTTCCCAGCAGGTGACCACAAGGCACATATAAACAGACGCACACAAAAACATAGCAAACACAAGACAGAACAAAAACATAAAAGATCCACAAAAGAAGTACCGCCTTGGAATGGTCAGTAAAATATTTTACATTTTAAATATTTTAAAATATTTTAAATATTTTTATATTTTTAAAATAATGTTTTATGTTTTTGTTTTACCTATTGACCTGTCAGCTTTATATAAAAAAATGGCTATTTTTCATACACTAAGTTCATCTCAGGTGTGCATCTATCTAGGCTTACCATAGTTATATGCATGCTTCCTTATTGTGAATGTGTATTTGTTAGGTCGTGGTTTAAGTATCTGGGACACATTCTCACACAAGCCAGGACATGTCATCAACAATGCCACTGGTGATATAGCTTGTGATAGCTACCACAAATATGGTGAAGATGTAAATCTTCTGAGATCATTGAAGGTACACGATTTATTTTTTTTTATTTTTTTTTTTTTTAAATTTAATTATCATTGCTTTACTAAGTTTTATGTCATTGTATGGTTGGTGCGCCTGTATGGGAACATAATACACAGGCTTTAGTAAGTGGAGCATTGCCCGTACGGACGTCGAAATCATACAACATATTTTTAGTCCATGACCCACCCACTTCTGTTTGTTTTCAGCCAATCAGTTGCAAGAAAAGAAGGACAATATTCAGCGTGGTTAATGTTCCAACTCACATGTTTTCAGATCACTCCCATAATTTGATGACAGGAAATTGCAGTCCGAAATGTTAATTTTGTATACTCTTTTGTCCCATTTTATCTGTCTTTATTTTCAAACGCCTACTACAACAATGGCAAGTTCATTATCTGAATAAATGAATTGAGTTTTGCATAATGACATTGGACTTATATTGTTTAGCTATATTTGTGTCAATTTGAAACCATTTCGAGGAATTTTGATATGTGCAGTGATTGGGACAACAAAGATACATTTGGGTAACATTTGATTAAAATTTATTATAATGAAAAAAGAGGTATGTGTATAAAAATGTTGTAATTAAATTTCTGTTCTACAGCTCCGTAGACTGTTTGTTTTCATTTCTTAGATATGGTGACTTATACTTAAATGATGTTCTTTTTCATAGCTTTGCCTAGAGTACTTCTAACACCCATTATTAATACTAATTTATTTACTCTTATTAATATCTCAACCTTGTTATTTAAACAGGTGACTCATTACCGTTTCTCCATAGCTTGGCCAAGAATATTTCCCAATGGAACTGGTACCACTCCTAACATAGATGGTATAAATTACTATCACAGGGTTATTGACCTACTATTAGAAGCGAGGATACAGCCAATGGTTACTCTATATCACTGGGACCTACCTCAAGCCCTTGAAGATTATGGAGGCTGGTTGAATGAAACGACATCTGACCTTTTTGCAGAGTATGCACGTGTTTGTTTTAGAGAATATGGGAATAAGGTAAATGACAATCTAAATACAACATATATATAAGAAATGAATTCAATGTTTGGAATGTTCATGGAATCATTAAGACTTTGGGTCTCTTGCAAAGTAAGTGAAGCCCAAATGAATAGATCAAAATTTACATTTAATTTTGTATATTTACATTTTATTATAAATATCTAAAATATAAAAAAAACTATTTCTAATTCGGGAATTAAAAAATCTATGTAAAATATAATCATTTTAACGGTTTTATCGGAGTGAAAACAGCCAGCTTGAAATCGGACAACCAATTGAGCAAACAAGAAGCGTGTTGTACGTGTGACTCTGATCTGGCTTGCTGTCAATCACAACACCAGTGTCATTTCTGGCAAATGTTCGAAGCGTGTTGCACGGTCAAGTAATCTTGGCAGCTGCCAATCAAATTTGTGTAACTCATGAGACTATGAACTGTTGAAATAGTCTAAAGAATCATTAAAGGCTTGCTTTGAAAATGTATATATTATGAATTTAACTTTCAAAAGGCATGCTTTATCCAGCTTTATAGGTTACTCCGCCCCTTCCTGTGCTCCACAACCAATCGGTTTGAACAAAAATTAAAATTTTGACCAACTTAATCACATATTTTGTCAATATGTGTAATATATATTTAGTAAAATCATGAAGAAAATCAATGAAGTGGTCAATGCGGCTATTTTCAATAGAGAGAGTGAAATAAATGATATTCTATTTGGTCTATGGTCTCAATGATTATTACTTTTTGGGTAAATAAATTCTCATGTCTACCACACTGAGTCAATAATTGTATACTATTATCTGCTAATATGGCAAACGAGTGACAGCATTGTTGTCGCTATAGCAGCGAGTCATAGTATACAGTGAATTCATGCCTGTTTGTAGGATAGTATACAATATTCCATGCATGTTTGTAGTATACTAGTAAAAACAATTACCCTCGGTGCTGTGGACGACCTGGTGCAATATTGCACAAGGCCCAAGGCCAAGTGCAATAGTGCATCAGGTCGTCCACAGCACCGAGGGTAATATACTACTCAAAGTTTGATAGGGATAACTTTTTATCCATCAAAATGTGTATTGTAAATGTTCAATTCCATGGCGAGTTTGCTTTCCGTATATTGCATATTGTCTTGAGCAGCAACTCGTATGCATTGCAGTACTCACAAAAGTGAACACTTTGCCTCAAAATTTTCCGTAGCTCCACATTCCAATCGGCACATCAAAATTGTCAATTTTCAGTTTCTAACCATAAAAAGGATTTAATTTGATTCCTGGCCCCTTAAAATTATTCGAGGAGAGTTTATAAATCGTTTAAGCCAAAAAAATGAACCTTGGTGTCAGAATATTAGAATCTGGCGTCTGGCTCTAAATTCCGCCTTATCTGATCAATTTTGTTCTCAAAGTGTTCCATTGTTCTTACTAAGAAAAGAGTGTCCACACTTTATGTTTCTGACCATAAACTACGAAGTTATGGGAGTTTGAAGGTGCCAAACTTTGTTACATAAAATGAACCTTACACACATTTTCGTCGCCTATGCCGATGAGCATCATGTTTGTAACAGTAAAGCCGGAAACCAGGCATAATTAAGTCCCAGTCAATATCCAAAACTATTGCTCTGGCAACAGTTCAGTGACTCATGACAAAGCAAAAATTGACAACTACTCCGTATAAAGACGGTTGGGTAATAATACAAATTATATCAGTCGCTTGTTTATGGAAGTTTCTTGTGGGAAAATAACGTGAGATACATAAGAAAATATATGGTGATGACGCTGAACTAGTAACCTACATCATATACGTTAAATTTAGAATCTTTTTAAGGACAAATAACAATAAAACATAAATCGAGAGCTTAACAAGAAAGGCATCTAGAATATGAACTACCAGTTCTGACCATGTTCGCTTGGTTGTTAAAGTTACAGTCAATGTACCGGCTGCGTCATGACAAATAACCTAATGATAATTTGATGTTTGAAATTTATTGTAGGTAAAATTCTGGCTAACGTTGAATGAGCCATGGGTTGTGGCGTATCACGGATATGGCAGAACTCACAGGGCTCCAGGACTAGGACAAACAGGAACTGCCGACTATCTGGCTGGTCATAATCTTATCAAAGCGCATGCAAAGGCATATAACGTATATGATAGAGAATTCAGACCACAGCAGCAAGGTATATTAACTATGTTAGTTGCCCTGAAAATGCCATCTGCTTATTACATATGGTGCATATTTTCAAGTGCAATTCAGACTAAAGTTTATCATAGAAATATATAACCTGATCAGAGTGCTCCCATGAGAGCGTCTGTAAAGGTATGACTCTAAATAATCTGGAAAAAAACGTATCTTTCGGAAATGGAGAGAACCCTACAAAATGAGAACACATTAGACTCGGTTTTAGTGAGGCTTTTCATGAGGACTAATGGAAAGTGCAACAATTCCCACGCCCCCTAGCACCGGCTTAAGCAGTATTCTACTGTCCGTCAGAACCCAATACTCCCTAAGGACCAGAATATTAAAAAAATATCAACACTATATCGATGTACGGGGATGTACGGGGAGACATTTTACCAACTCCACGTAGCACAACTCGTAGGATGATCTGGACTGCTTTGAACTTTAAACAAAATATCAGTAGCACACATTCTTTCAGACTGGGTCTTTGAAATTTAACATTGTCCAATTTCAAAGCTAGAGTAACTGGAAAAGTCTATTTTGCCCTCTTGCATGTTTCACTGGAAGCTTGTGGTTGCATTAATTACAACAAAACATTAAATTCAACTGTTTGATTAATAATTGATCAGATTTTATTATGAACCAAACACATATTTCATAGTATAGTTGACAGAATCGGCTACTTACAATATGAATCATTTATCCCTACGTTTAATCTTACGTAATACGAAAGATAAGAATTAGCTGCCTGCTGCCAGACGCCAGCCACCAACAAATATTGTTAAAAAGGCTTTGATATAGGCTTTACCTCAGTCCCTGATTTGTTTTACCTCTGTAAACATTGCATGCTTTGAAGGTTTGCCTCAGTCAGTGATGCTCTTAAACACACAGAATGCATGATTGATAAGAACTGTTCATGATAATCTGTTTTGTCATATATTACTACAGACTGGTTTCTTTAAAGATGAACTACTGATAATCGGAGAACATATGGGACTGTAGATAACAATGATCGCTTCCTAGATAACAATGATCAACTAAGCCGCGGCATCTGATTTCCAACAATGTGGCATTTTGGCAAGTTCAGACTCATACGAGCCTGTGAAGCCTCCTTTCAAGCTTAGGAACTCCAAATGATGTTTATCAGTAGCTTAACAGTCATAGAATATTCAAGCGACTAGCAAATGCTCTGATCAGACTGTCCGTTTTAAGCGTTGTTGAATGGAATTATTCATATTTATCCTAATTTTAATACAACATTCTGTAAACAAACAGTGAATACCCTGTTCAAGCGCCCTGTTTTGCGGCGTCTGATCTGGGTCTGCACTTTTTGTCCATGTCCCACAAAAAAGACCCTAGGCTTATATGTGTTAACCCATAGACTCCAGCAAAGATTCTGACCAGTAAGTCCTACTGATGTGACAACCAAGAGTGACAGTGATGTAATATTTTATTTACATTTGTTAAAGCTGCATAGTCTGTAACTTTTGATCTTTTAATTTTAGAACCAATGTTTGTTTTTTTGAAGAACACAGTAAAATAACTAAAATTCAGGTAAACAAGGACCTCGGACAGTCTTAATGAAGGATTGCCCATAAAATGACCAGAGAAAAGTTTCAACGAAAATGATATTTTTCTATGAAAAAGATAGTAGATGCAACCCTTGACTTATCCGCAAAAGCCGTTTTCTCATTTGAAAAATATGGGTTGAAAACTCCGTTTTTGCTATTCAACATATAGAAAATAGAAAAAGTTTTACTGAGGTGCTTTCCCCCCCCGTGACCAAACTAATCCTTTTGCATACAGTAGTAGTTTTACAGTTCACACATCATATAAAAACGGCGTGTTTGGTCACGGGGGGGGGGGGGGGGGGGGCTCAAAAACACTTTATTATAAAAACTTATTAGAAACTTATTTTGTAAAAGCCTGTAAGTAAATATCAATTTGCAATGGCATATATCAGGGCTTTAGTTATGAGTGCTTACGAAGAAATTAATTGTCTCATTTTTTAACCAAAACATTATGTTGTGGGTACTCAAAAGAACCATCGCAATGAGACGGTTCTTTTAAGCACCAAAATTATAGGTTAAGTCTGATAGGTAAGAAAATATTACTATTTTACGCTAAAAATCTGTGTTTATCTAGGCTATTATTTATACAGTATATAAGATAGGGAAGGGGATAATGACAACGGTCCCCGCATGGTGCGTTTCTGCGCATGCGTCATTTGTTTTTAAAATAGACAGCCAAAAAACCCAATGTCTATTAATAGCGCTTAACAAGATGCAGCTTTTAAAAAAGATAATACTTTATGTAGAGGTCATATTTAAAGATGCCTGAAATGAGGATGGATGCCTCTATGGAGGCTTAATGTAAATAATCGCACATCATTTCCCATGCGCGGATCTAGAAAGTTTTTTCAGAGGGGGTCCAACTTTGACTACGTATTTCTTTTGTTGATGATGGGAGAGATGATCCAAAATACCAATATAAGCGGGCCATCATCGGCCCAGCAGCGGAACGCCATTTAAATGGCGTTTCGCTGGCGGGCCGTTGGTGGCCCAACATTGAAAGTTTGCTTGGTAGCTGTATGATTTTACAGGGGATCCGGACCAGTATAGTACTGAAACCCCATATTTTTGTGATTTTTCAGGGGGGGGGGGGTCCGGACCCCTGTCCCCCCCCCCCTCTGGATCGGCACATGTTTCCTACAATGTGCCCCCGACCTCAATCCTCCATTTAGACTCAGATCAGCCTGTGCGTATGTACAGTTGTAAACGTATCAGCATATTTGCTATTTCCTTTATGAAGATGACATTCACAAGCGCTAATTTCTTTAACTATGATCAGACGATAGCTATCGCCTGCACATATATCATATAAGGCTAGCATGGAAACATGTCCTAATTCCTGTAATAGAATGAAGGCAAATGGATGGGCATGTTTCTCCTTTAATAAACGTACAACTATGTTCTGAAGTCGCTGTGAGGAGACGGTCAGAACTGGATGAGCGTATTTCTAAATCAGATATTGGTATTACCATATTCTAACTACGATCACAGCTGGCTGATCATGCTCCTCATCAGGTAGATGTATAAACATTATCTTACCGATGTAATGAGACGACCATGTTCCTTATGAAATAGGGGTATAACCATGCTCCGAACATGGTCATGAGATGATCATAATGGACGGAGCATGTTTCTTACCTGAATGAGGTATAACCATGCTCTGACAGTCGTCACGAAAAGATCACAACTGACGGTGCATGTTTCTTACCTGCTCTGTCCATTGTCAAGAGACGATGACAACTGTCGGAGCAAGTTTCATACATAAATGATATATTACCATGCTCTGACCGTTGTCATGTCACGATGAAAACTAACGGAGCATGTTTCATACCTTAGGGATGAATAACCATGCTCTGACCGTTGTCATGAGACAATGACAACTAATGGAGCATATTTCATACCTTAGAGATGAATAACCATGCTCTGACCGTTGTCATGTCACGATGACAACTAATGGAGCATGTTTCATACCTTAGGGATGAATAACCATGCTCTGACCGTTGTCATGAGACAATGACAACTAATGGAGCATGTTTCATACCTTAGAGATGAATAACCATGCTCTGACCGTTGTCATTTGACAATGACAACTGACGGAGCATGTTTCATACCTTAGGGATGAATAACCATGCTCTGACCGTTGTCATGAGCCGATAACAACTGACGGAGCATGTTTCATACCTAAGGGATGAATAACCATGCTCTGACCGTTGTCATGAGGCGATGACAACTGACCGAGCATGTTTCATACCTTAGGGATGAATAACCATGCTCTGACCGTTGTCATGAGACAATGACAACTGACGGAGCATGTTTCATACCTTAGGGATGAATAACCATGCTCTGACCGTTGTCATGAGGGGAATAGCAACTGACGGAGCATGTTTCATACCTAAGGGATGAATAACCATGCTCTGACCGTTGTCATGAGGCGATGACAACTGACCGAGCATGTTTCATACCTTAGGGATGAATAACCATGCTCTGACCGTTGTCATGAGGTGATAACAACTGACGGAGCATGTTTCATACCTTAGAGATGAATAACCATGCTCTGACCGTTGTCATGTCACGATGACAACTGTCGGAGCATGTTTCATACCTTAGAGATGAATAACCATGCTCTGACCGTTGTCATGAGACAATGACAACTGACGGAGCATGTTTCATACCTTAGGGATGAATAACCATGCTCTGACCGTTGTCATGAGGCGAATAGCAATTGACGGAGCATGTTTCATGCCTAAGGGATGAATAACCATGCCCTGACCGTTGTCATGAGGCGATAACAACTGACGGAGCATGTTTCATACCTTAGGGATGAATAACCATGCTCTGACCGTTGTCATGAGGCGATAACAACTGACGGAGCATGTTTCATACCTTAGAGATGAATAACCATGCTCTGACCGTTGTCATGTCACGATGACATCTGTCGGAGCATGTTTCATAACTTAGAGATGAATAACCATGCTCTGATCGTTGTCATGAGACGATGTCAACTGTCGGAGCATGTTTCATACCTTAGAGATGAATAACCATGCTCTGACCGTTCTCATGTCACGATGAAAACTGTCGGAGCATGTTTCAAACCTTAGAGATGAATATCCATGCTCTGACCGTTGTCATGAGACGATGTCAACTGTCAGAGCATGTTTCATACCTTCGGGATGAATTACCATGCTCTGACCGTTGTCATGAGACGATGACAACTGACGGAGCATGTTTCATACCTTAGAGATGAATAACCATGCTCTGACCGTTGTCATGAGACGATGACAACTAACGGAGCATGTTTCATACCTTAGGGATGAAAACCCATGCTTTGACCGTTGTCATTTCACGATGAAAACTGTCGGAGCATGTTTCATATCTTAGAGATGAAAAACCATGCTCTGACCGTTGTCATGAGGCGATGACAACTGACGGGGCAAGGTTCATACCTTAGGGATATATTACCATGCTCTGACCATTGTCACTAGACGATAACAACTGACGGAGCATGGATAATACCTCAGGGATATATTACCATGCTCTGACCGTTGTCACAAGATGATAACAACTGACGGAGCATGATTCATACCTTAGGGATATATTACCATGCTCTGACCGTTGTCATGAGACGATAACAACTGACGGAGCATTGTTCATACCTTAGGGATATATTACCATGCTCTGACCATTGTCACTAAACGAAAACAACCAACGGAGTATGGATCATACCATAGGATTAGATTACCATGCACTGACTGTTGTCATGAGACGAATACAACTGACGGAGCATGGTTCATACCTTAGGGATATATTACCATGCTCTGACCGTTGTCACTAGACGATAACAAGTGACGGAGCATGGTTCATACCTTAGGGATATATTACCATGCTCTGACCGTTGTCACTAGACGATAAAAAGTGACAGAGCATGGTTCATACCTTAGGGATATATTACCATGCTCTGACCGTTGTCATGAGACGATAACAACTGACGGACCATGGTTCATACCTTAGGGATATATAACCGTGCTTTGACCGTTGTCACTAGATGATAACAACTGACGGAGTTTGGTTCATACATTAGGGATATATATTATTATGCTCTGACCGTTGTCACTAGATGATGACAACTGACGGAGCATGGTTCATACCTTAGGGATATATTACCATGCTCTTCCCGTTGTCACTAGACGATAACAACTGACGGAGCATGGTTAATATCGTAGGGATATAGTACCATGCTCTGACAGTTGTCATGAGACGATAACAACTGACGGAGCATGGTTCATACCTCAGGGATATATTACCATGCTCTGACCGTTGCCATGAGACGATAACTAGTGACGGAGCATGGTTCATACCTAAGGGATATATTACCATGCTCTGACCGTTGTCACTAGATGACGACAACTGACGGAGCATGGTTTATACCTTAGGGATATATAACCATGCTCTGACCGTTGTTATGAGACGATAACAACTGACGGAGCATGGTTCATACCTTAGGGATATATTACCATGCTCTGACCGTTGTCACTAGATGATAACAACTGACGGAGCATGGTTCATACCTTAGGGATATATTACCATGCTCTGATCGTTGTCATGAGACGATAACAACTGACGGACGATGGCTCATACCTTAGGGATATATAACCATGCTCTGACCGTTGTCACTAGATGATAACCACTGATGGAGCATGGTTCATACCTTAGGGATGAATAATCATACTCTGACCGTTGACACTAGATGATAACAACTGACGGAGCATGATTCATACCTTAGGGGTATATTACCATGCTCTGACCGTTGTCACTAGATGATGACAACTGACGGAGCATGGTTAATACCTTAGGGATATATTACCATGCTCTGGCCGTTGTCACTAGACGATAACCACTGACGGAGCATGGTTCATATCTTAGGGATATATTACCATGCTCTGACAGTTGTCTTGAGACATTAACAACTGACGGAAAATGGTTCATACCTTAGGGATATATTACCATGCTCTGACCGTTGTCATGAGACGATGACAGCTGACGGAGCATGTTTCATACCCTAGAGATGAATAACCATGCTCTGACCGTTGTCTTGTCACGATGACAACTGTCGGAGCATGTGTCATACCTTAAATATTAATAACCATGCTCTGACCGTTGTAACTAGACGATAACAACTGACGGAGTATTGATCATACATTAGGTATAGATTTCCATGCTCTGACTGTTGTCATGAGACGAATACAACTGACGGAGCATGGTTCATACCTTAGGGATATATTACCATGCTCTGACCGTTGTCACTAGACGATAACAAGTGACGGAGCATGGTTCATACCTTAGGGATATATTGCCATGGTTTGACCGTTGTCACTAGACGATAACAACTGACGGAGCATGGTTTATACCTTAGGGATATATTACCATGCTCTGACCGTTGTCACTAGATGATAACAACTGACGGAGCATGGTTCATACCTTAGGGATATATTACCATGCTCTTACCGTTGGCACTAGACGATAACAAACAACTGACGGAGCATGGTTCGTACCTTAGGGATATATTACCATGCTCTGACCGTTGTCATGAGACGATAACAACTGACGGACCATAGTTCATATCTTAGGGATATATAACCAAGCTCTGACCCTTGTCACTAGATGATAACAACTGACGGAGCATGGTTCATACATTAGGGATATATATTATCATGCTCTGACCGTTGTCACTAGATGATGACAAATTACGGAGCATGGTTCATACCTTAGGGATATATTACCATGCTCTGACCGTTGTCACTAGACGATAACAACTGACGGAGCATGGTTAATATCGTAGGGATATATTACCATGCTCTGACCGTTGTCACTAGATGATGACAACTGACGGAGCATGGTTCATACCTTAGGGATATATAACCATGCTCTGACCGTTGTTATGAGACGATAACAACTGACGGAGCATGGTTCATATCTTAGGGATATATTACCATGCTCTGACCGTTGTCATGAGACGATAACAACTGACGAAGCATGGTTCATACCTTAGGGATATATTACAATGCTCTGACCGTTGTCACTAGATGATAACAACTGACGGAGCATGGTTCATACCTTAGGGATATATAACCATGCTCTGATCGTTGTCATACGACGATAACAACTGACGGACGATGGCTCATACCTTAGGGATGTATAATCATGCTCTGACCGTTGTCACTAGATGATAACAACTGATGGAGCATGGTTCATACCTTAGGGATAAATAATCATACTCTGACCGTTGACACTAGATGATGACAACTGACGGAGCATGATTCATACCTTAGGGGTATATTACCATGCTCTGACCGTTGTCACTAGACGATAACAACTGACGGAGCATTGTTCATATCTTAGGGATATATTACAATGCTCTGACAGTTGTCATGAGACAATAACAACTGACGGAGAATGGTTCATACCTTAGGGATATATTACCATGCTCTGACTGTTGTCATGAGACGATGACAACTGACGGAGCATGTTTCATACCCTAGAGATGAACAATCATGCTCTGACCGTTGTCATGTCACGATGACAACTGTCGGAGCATGTGTCATACCTTAAAGATGAATAACCATGCTCTGACCGTTGTCATGAGGCGATGACAACTAACGGAGCATGTTTCATACCTAAGGGATGAATAACCATGCTCTGACCGTTGTTATGTCACGATGACAACTGTCAGAGCATGTTTCATACCTTAGGGATATAAAACCATGCTCTGACCGTTTTCATAAGACGATAACAACTGACGGAGCATGTTTCATACCTAAGGGATATATTACCATGCTCTGACCGTTGTCACTAGACAATAACAACTGACGGAGCATGGTTCATATCTTAGTGATATATTAGCATGCTCTGACCGCTGTCATGAGATGATAACAACTAACGGAGCATGGTTCATACCTTAGGAATATTACCATGCTCTGACCGTTGTCACTAGACGATAACAACTGACGGAGCATGGTTTATACCTTAGGGATATATTACCATGCTCTGACCGTTGTCACTAGATGATAACAACTGACGGAGCATGGATCATATCTTAGGGATATATTACCATGCTCTGACCGTTGTCACTAGATGATAACAACTGACGGAGCATTGATAATACCTTAGGGATATATTACCATGCTCTGATCGTTGTCATGAGACGATAACAACTGACGGACGATGGCTCATACCTTAGGGATATATAACCATGCTCTGACCGTTGTCACTAGATGATAACCACTGATGGAGCATGGTTCATACCTTAGGGATGAATAATCATACTCTGACCGTTGACACTAGATGATAACAACTGACGGAGCATGATTCATACCTTAGGGGTATATTACCATGCTCTGACCGTTGTCACTAGATGATGACAACTGACGGAGCATGGTTAATACCTTAGGGATATATTACCATGCTCTGGCCGTTGTCACTAGACGATAACCACTGACGGAGCATGGTTCATATCTTAGGGATATATTACCATGCTCTGACAGTTGTCTTGAGACAATTACAGCTGACGGAAAATGGTTCATACCTTAGGGATATATTACCATGCTCTGACCGTTGTCATGAGACGATGACAGCTGACGGAGCATGTTTCATACCCTAGAGATGAATAACCATGCTCTGACCGTTGTCTTGTCACGATGACAACTGTCGGAGCATGTGTCATACCTTAAAAATTAATAACCATGCTCTGACCGTTGTAATTAGACGATAACAACTGACGGAGTATTGATCATACATTAGGTATAGATTTCCATGCTCTGACTGTTGTCATGAGACGAATACAACTGACGGAGCATGGTTCATACCTCAGGGATATATTACCATGCTCTGACCGTTGTCACCAGACGAAAACAAGTGACGGAGCATGGTTCATACCTTAGGGATATATTGCCATGGTTTGACCGTTGTCACTAGACGATAACAACTGACGGAGCATGGTTTATACCTTAGGGATATATTACCATGCTCTGACCGTTGTCACTAGATGATAACAACTGACGGAGCATTGTTCATACCTTAGGGATATATTACCATGCTCTTACCGTTGGCACTAGACTATAACAAACAACTGACGGAGCATGGTTCATACCTTAGGGATATATTACCATGCTCTGACCGTTGTCATGAGACGATAACAACTGACGGACCATAGTTCATATCTTAGGGATATATAACCAAGCTCTGACCCTTGTCACTAGATGATAACAACTGACGGAGCATGGTTCATACATTAGGGATATATATTATCATGCTCTGACCGTTGTCACTAGATGATGACAAATTACGGAGCATGGTTCATACCTTAGGGATATATTACCATGCTCTGACCGTTGTCACTAGACGATAACAACTGACAGAGCATGGTTAATATCGTAGGGATATATTACCATGCTCTGACCGTTGTCACTAGATGATGACAACTGACGGAGCATGGTTCATACCTTAGGGATATATAACCATGCTCTGACCGTTGTTATGAGACGATAACAACTGACGGAGCATGGTTCATATCTTAGGGATATATTACCATGCTCTGACCGTTGTCATGAGACGATAACAACTGACGAAGCATGGTTCATACCTTAGGGATATATTACAATGCTCTGACCGTTGTCACTAGATGATAACAACTGACGGAGCATGGTTCATACCTTAGGGATATATTACCATGCTCTGATCGTTGTCATACGACGATAACAACTGACGGACGATGGCTCATACCTTAGGGATTTATAATCATGCTCTGACCGTTGTCACTAGATGATAACAACTGACGGAGCATGGTTCATACCTTAGGGATAAATAATCATACTCTGACCGTTGACACTAGATGATGACAACTGACGGAGCATGATTCATACCTTAGGGGTATATTACCATGCTCTGACCGTTGTCACTAGACGATAACAACTGACGGAGCATTGTTCATATCTTAGGGATATATTACAATGCTCTGACAGTTGTCATGAGACAATAACAACTGACGGAGAATGGTTCATACCTTAGGGATATATTACCATGCTCTGACTGTTGTCATGAGACGATGACAACTGACGGAGCATGTTTCATACCCTAAAGATGAACAATCATGCTCTGACCATTGTCATGTCACGATGACAACTGTCGGAGCATGTGTCATACCTTAAAGATGAATAACCATGCTCTGACCGTTGTCATGAGGCGATGACAACTAACGGAGCATGTTTCATACCTAAGGGATGAATAACCATGCTCTGACCGTTGTTATGTCACGATGACAACTGTCAGAGCATGTTTCATACCTTAGGGATATAAAACCATGCTCTGACCGTTGTCACTGGACGATAATAACTGACGGAGCATGGTTCATACCTTAGGGATATATGACCATGCTCTGACCGTTGTCACTAGACGATAACAACTGACGGAGCATGGTTTATACCTTAGGGATATATTACCATGCTCTGACCGTTGTCACTAGATGATAACAACTGACGGAGCATGGATCATATCTAAGGGATATATTACCATGCTCTGACCGTTGTCACTAGATGATAACAACTGACGGAGCATTGATAATACCTTAGGGATATATTACCATGCTCTGATCGTTGTCATGAGACGATAACAACTGACGGACGATGGCTCATACCTTAGGGATATATAACCATGCTCTGACCGTTGTCACTAGATGATAACCACTGATGGAGCATGGTTCATACCTTAGGGATGAATAATCATACTCTGACCGTTGACACTAGATGATAACAACTGACGGAGCATGATTCATACCTTAGGGGTATATTACCATGCTCTGACCGTTGTCACTAGATGATGACAACTGACGGAGCATGGTTAATACCTTAGGGATATATTACCATGCTCTGGCCGTTGTCACTAGACGATAACCACTGACGGAGCATGGTTCATATCTTAGGGATATATTACCATGCTCTGACAGTTGTCTTGAGACAATAACAACTGACGGAAAATAGTTCATACCTTAGGGATATATTACCATGCTCTGACCGTTGTCATGAGACGATGACAGCTGACGGAGCATGTTTCATACCCTAGAGATGAATAACCATGCTCTGACCGTTGTCTTGTCACGATGACAACTGTCGGAGCATGTGTCATACCTTAAAAATTAATAACCATGCTCTGACCGTTGTAACTAGACGATAACAACTGACGGAGTATTGATCATACATTAGGTATAGATTTCCATGCTCTGACTGTTGTCATGAGACGAATACAACTGACGGAGCATGGTTCATACCTCAGGGATATATTACCATGCTCTGACCGTTGTCACTAGACGATAACAAGTGACGGAGCATGGTTCATACCTTAGGGATATATTGCCATGGTTTGACCGTTGTCACTAGACGATAACAACTGACGGAGCATGGTTTATACCTTAGGGATATATTACCATGCTCTGACCGTTGTCAATAGATGATAACAACTGACGGAGCATGGTTCATACCTTAGGGATATATTACCATGCTCTTACCGTTGGCACTAGACGATAACAAACAACTGACGGAGCATGGTTCATACCTTAGGGATATATTACCATGCTCTGACCGTTGTCATGAGACGATAACAACTGACGGACCATAGTTCATATCTTAGGGATATATAACCAAGCTCTGACCCTTGTCACTAGATGATAACAACTGACGGAGCATGGTTCATACATTAGGGATATATATTATCATGCTCTGACCGTTGTCACTAGATGATGACAAATTACGGAGCATGGTTCATACCTTAGGGATATATTACCATGCTCTGACCGTTGTCACTAGACGATAACAACTGACGGAGCATGGTTAATATCGTAGGGATATATTACCATGCTCTGACCGTTGTCACTAGATGATGACAACTGACGGAGCATGGTTCATACCTTAGGGATATATAACCGTGCTCTGACCGTTGTTATGAGACGATAACAACTGACGGAGCATGGTTCATATCTTAGGGATATATTACCATGCTCTGACCGTTGTCATGAGACGATAACAACTGACGAAGCATGGTTCATACCTTAGGGATATATTACAATGCTCTGACCGTTGTCACTAGATGATAACAAATGACGGAGCATGGTTCATACCTTAGGGATATATTACCATGCTCTGATCGTTGTCATACGACGATAACAACTGACGGACGATGGCTCATACCTTAGGGATGTATAACCATGCTCTGACCGTTGTCACTAGATGATAACAACTGATGGAGCATGGTTCATACCTTAGGGATAAATAATCATACTCTGACCGTTGACACTAGATGATGACAACTGACGGAGCATGATTCATACCTTAGGGGTATATTACCATGCTCTGACCGTTGTCACTAGACGATAACAACTGACGGAGCATTGTTCATATCTTAGGGATATTTTACAATGCTCTGACAGTTGTCATGAGACAATAACAACTGACGGAGAATGGTTCATACCTTAGGGATATATTACCATGCTCTGACTGTTGTCATGAGACGATGACAACTGACGGAGCATGTTTCATACCCTAGAGATGAACAATCATGCTCTGACCGTTGTCATGTCACGATGACAACTGTCGGAGCATGTGTCATACCTTAAAGATGAATAACCATGCTCTGACCGTTGTCATGAGGCGATGACAACTAACGGAGCATGTTTCATACCTAAGGGATGAATAACCATGCTCTGACCGTTGTTATGTCACGATGACAACTGTCAGAGCATGTTTCATACCTTAGGGATATAAAACCATGCTCTGACCGTTTTCATAAGACGATAACAACTGACGGAGCATGTTTCATACCTAAGGGATATATTACCATGCTCTGACCGTTGTCACTAGACAATAACAACTGACGGAGCATGGTTCATATCTAAGTGATATATTAGCATGCTCTGACCGCTGTCATGAGATGATAACAACTAACGGAGCATGGTTCATACCTTAGGAATATTACCATGCTCTGACCGTTGTCACTAGACGATAACAACTGACGGAGCATGGTTTATACCTTAGGGATATATTACCATGCTCTGACCGTTGTCACTAGATGATAACAACTGACGGAGCATGGATCATATCTTAGGGATATATTACCATGCTCTGACCGTTGTCACTAGACGATAACAACTGACGGAGAATGGTTCATACCTTAGGGATATATTACCATGCTCTGACCGTTGGCACTATACGATAATAACTGACGGAGCATGGATAATACCTCAGGGATATATTACCATGCTCTGACCGTTGTCACTAGATGATGACAACTGACGGAGCATGGATCATACCTTAGTGATATATTACCATGCTCTGACCGTTGGCACTATACGATAATAACTGACGGAGCATGGATCATACCTTAGGGATATATTACCATGCTCTGATCGTTGTCACTAGATGATAACAACTGACGGACGATGGCTCATACCTTAGGGATGTATAACCATGCTCTGACCGTTGTCACTAGATGATAACAACTGATGGAGCATGGTTCATACCTTTGGGATAAATAATCATACTCTGACCGTTGACACTAGATGATGACAACTGACGGAGCATGATTCATACCTTAGGGGTATATTACCATGCTCTGACCGTTGTCACTAGACGATAACAACTGACGGAGCATTGTTCATATCTTAGGGATATATTACCATGCTCTGACAGTTGTCATGAGACAATAACAACTGACGGAGAATGGTTCATACCTTAGGGATATATTACCATGCTCTGACTGTTGTCATGAGACGATGACAACTGACGGAGCATGTTTCATACCCTAGAGATGAACAATCATGCTCTGACCGTTGTCATGTCACGATGACAACTGTCGGAGCATGTGTCATACCTTAAAGATGAATAACCATGCTCTGACCGTTGTCATGAGGCGATGACAACTAACGGAGCATGTTTCATACATAAGGGATGAATAACCATGCTCTGACCGTTGTTATGTCACGATGACAACTGTCAGAGCATGTTTCATACCTTAGGGATATAATACCATGCTCTGACCGTTGTCACTAGACAATAACAACTGACGGAGCATGGTTCATATCTTAGTGATATATTAGCATGCTCTGACCGCTGTCATGAGATGATAACAACTAACAGAGCATGGTTCATACCTTAGGAATATTACCATGCTCTGACCGTTGTCACTAGACGATAACAACTGACGGAGCATGGTTTATACCTTAGGGATATATTACCATGCTCTGACCGTTGTCACTAGATGATAACAACTGACGGAGCATGGATCATATCTTAGGGATATATTACCATGCTCTGACCGTTGGCACTAGACGATAACAACTGGCGGAGCATGGTTCATACCTTAGGGATATATTACCATGCTCTGACCGTTGGCACTATACGATAATAACTGACGGAGCATGGATAAAACCTCAGGGATATATTACCATGCTCTGACCGTTGTCACAAGATAATAACAACTGAGGGAGCATGGTTCATACCTTAGGATATATAACACTTAGGAGCATGGTTTATACCTTAGGGATATATTACCATGCTCTGACCGTTGTCACTAGATGATAACAACCGACGTAGCATGATTCATACCTTAGGGATTTATTACCATGCTCTGACCGTTGTCACTAGACGATAACAAACAACTGACGGAGCATGGTTCATACCTTAGGGATATATTACCATGCTCTGACCGTTGTCATGAGACGATAACAACTGACGGACCATGGTTCATACCTTAGGGATATATAACCGTGCTCTGACCGTTGTCACTAGATGATAACAACTGACGGAGCATGGCTCATACATTAGGGATATATATTATCATACTCTGACCGTTGTCACTAGATGATGACAACTGACGGAGCATGGTTCATACCTTAGGGATATATTACCATGCTCTGACCGTGGTCACTAGACGATAACAACTGACGGAGCATGGTTAATATCGTAGGGATATAGTACCATGTTCTGACAGTTGTCATGAGACGATAACAACTGACGGAGCATGGTTTATACCTAAGGGATATATTTACCAAGCTCTGACCCTTGTCACTAGATGATAACAAGTGACGGAGCATGGTTCATACCTTAGGGACATATTACCATGCTCTGACCGTTGTCATGAGACGATAACAACTGACGGAGCATGGTTCATACCTTAGGGATATATTACCATGCTCTGACCGTTTCATGAGACGATAACTAGTGATGGAGCATGGTTCATACCTTAGGGATATATTACCATGCTCTGACCGTTGTCACTAGATGATGACAACTGACGGAGCATGGTTCATACCTTAGGGATATATAACCATGCTCTGACCGTTGTCATGAGACGATAACAACTGACGGAGCATGGCTCATACCTTAGGGATATATTACAATGCTCTGACCGTTGTCACTAGATGATAACAACTGACGGAGCATGGTTCATACCTTAGGGATATATTACCATGCTCTGATCGTTGTCATGAGACGATAACAACAGACGGACGATGGCTCATACCTTAGGGATATATAACCATGCTCTGACCGTTGTCACTAGATGATAACCACTGATGGAGCATGGTTCATACCTTAGGGATGAATTATCATACTCTGACCGTTGACACTAGATGATAACAACTGACGGAGCATGATTCATTACTTAGGGATATATTACCATGCTCTGACCGTTGTCACTAAACGATAACATCTGACGGAGCACGGTTCATACCTAAGGGATATATTACCATGCTCTGACCGTTGTGATGAGGCGATTACAACTGATGGAGCATGGTTCATACCTTAGGGAAATATTACCATGCTCTGACCGTTGTCACTAGACGATAACAAGTGATGGAGCATGGTTCATACCTTAGGGATATATTACCATGCTCTGATTGATGTCACTAGATGATTACAACTGACGGAGCATGGTTCATACCTTAGGGATATATTACCATGCTCTGACCATTGTCACTAGACGATAACAACTGACGGAGCATGGTTAATATTGTAGGGATATATTTGTATGCTCTGACCGTTGTTATGGGACGATCACAACTGACGGAGCATTGTTCATATCTTAGGGATATATTACCATGCTCTGACCGTTGTCATGAGATGATAACAACTGACAGAGCATGGTTCATACCTGAGGGTTATATTACCATGCTCTGACCGTTGTCACTAGACGATAACGTCTGAAGGAGCATGGTTTATACATTAAGATATATTACCATGCTCTGACCGTTGTCACTGGACGATAATAACTGACGGAGCATGGTTCATACCTTAGGGATATATGACCATGCTCTGACCGTTGTCACTGGACGATAACAACTGACGGAGCATGGTTCATACCTGAGGGATATATCACCATGCTCTGACCGTTGTCACTAGATGATAACAACTGAGCGGAGCATTGTTCATACATTAGGGATATATATCCATGCTCTGACCGTTGTCACTAGACGATAACAACTGACGGAGCATGGTTCATACCTTAGGGATATATTACCATGCTCTGACCGTTGTCACTAGACGATATTAACTGACGGAGCATGGTTCATACCTTAGGGATATATTACCATGCTCTGACCGATATTATGAGACAAAAATAACTGACGGAGCATAATTCATACCTTTGGGATGTATAACCATGCTCTCTCTGTTGTCATGAGGCGAAGACAACTTGTGGGACATGTATCATAGATATATGATATATTTCATGCACCATGCTCTGACTGTTGTCATGAGACGATGACAACTGACGTAGCATGATTCATACCTTAGGGATAAATAACCATGCTCTGAACGTTTTGATGAGACATAGACAACTGACAGAGCAGGTTTCATACCTTTGGGATGTATAGCCATGCTCTGTCCGTTGTCATGAAACGATGACAACTGACGGAGCATGATTGATACCTTAGGGATCTATTACCATGCTCTGACCGTTTTCATAAGACGATGGCAACTGACGGAGCATGTTTCATACATAAGTGGTATATTTCCATGCTCTGACCGTTGTCATAAGATGATGAGACCTGACAGAGCATGTTTCATACCTTAGAGGAAAAATAACCATGCTCTGACCGTTGTCATGAGATGATGGCAACTGACAGAGCATGACTCATACTTGAGGGGGTGTAATCATACTCTTACCGTTGTCATGAGACGAAGACAACTTGTGGGGCATAATTTATATCTTTGGCATGGTAATATATCCCTAAGGTATGAACCATGCTCCGTCAGTTGTTATCGTCTAGTGACAACGGTCAGAGCATGGATATATATCCCTAATGTATGAACAATGCTCCGCTCAGTTGTTATCATCTAGTGACAACGGTCAGAGCATGGTGATATATCCCTCAGGTATGAACCATGCTCCGTCAGTTGTTATCGTCCAGTGACAACGGTCAGAGCATGGTCATATATCCCTAAGGTATGAACCATGCTCCGTCAGTTATTATCGTCCAGTGACAACGGTCAGAGCATGGTAATATATCTTAATGTATAAACCATGCTTTGTCCGTTGTCATGAGGCGAAGACAACTTGCGGGGCATGTTTTTAAAGATATATGATATATTACCATGCTCTCACCGTTGTCATGAGACGATGACAACTGACGGAGCATGTTTCATACCTTAGAGATGAATAACCGTGCTCTGGCCGTTGTCATGAGATGATGGCAACTGACAGAGCATGACTCATTCTTGAGAGGGTATAATCATACTCTGACCATTGTCATGTGATGATGACAACTGACGGAGCATATTTCATACATGAATGATATATTACCCTGCTCTGACTGTTGTCATGAGATGAAGACAACTGACAAAGAATTTTTCATACCATATGGATATAGATTACATCAACCGAAAAAAAGAAGGTACCACAGGTGCATTCGCGAGAACATGTCCACTTTCACATGGAGGCACTATTGTGGCACTTGAGTGTATAAACCATCACTAGGTGGTACTACAGCGACAGTTGAATGCGTTTATAAAACTAGGAGGCACAACAGTTGCATTAGAATATATTAAAAAGCAAAAGGAGGCACTATAATAGGACTTGAGTACATGTACCTATACTACGAGCACCTACAATTGCACTTTAGTACACGTACCATCACAAGGGTACACTACTTTGTGGCACCTGAGTGTTTATATCATCACAAGGTGACACTACAGTGACACTTCAATACATGCACCTTCACTAAGAGGCACTAAAGATACAATTGGACACATGTTCCTTCACTAGGAGCACCACAGTGCCACCTCAGATCACGTAGGAGGCACTACAGTGACACTCGAGTATATATATCATCACTAGGTGGCAGTACAGTGACACTAGAATATGTGCATCTTCTCAAGGAGGCACTACATTAACACTTAGGCATATGTTTTTCACTAGGAGGTGCTACATTGACACCTGAGAACATGTACCTTCACTTGGAGACATTTCAGTTACTCTTGAGTTTGTTTATCATAACTATGTGGCACTACAGTGACACGTGAGTATATGCAAGTTGCCAAGGAGGCACTACAGTGACACTTGGGCACATCTACATTTGCTAGAAGGTATTTCAGTGACACTTGAGTGTGTATAACATCACCAGATGGCACTTTTGTGACATGCACCATCATTATGAGGCACTACAGTAATCTTTGAGTAGATTTATCATTGCTAGGAGGCACTTCAGTGACACTTGAGTACATGTATCTTCACTACCTTCACAGTTATGCAGCACATAAACACTTGGGTGAACGTACTTTAACCACGAGCCACCACAATGACGTTTGGGTGCTTGTATCATCACTAGTAGGTACTACAGATACGCTTGAGTATATAACCTTCACTAGGAGGCACTATAGTGACACTTGATTACAATAATCATCGATATGAGGCATTACAGTGACACTTGAGAGCATGCACCTTCACTAGGATTTGCTACAGTAGCACTTGAGGGCACATATCTTCACTAGGATGTGCTACAGTAACACTTGAGTGCACATATCTTCACTAGGATGCACTACAGTGGCACGTGAGCGTATATACCAGCACTAGGAGGCACTAATATTAAAGTGTCACTGTTGTGCTAAGTTATGACTGTAAATGTACTAAATTGTCTTTGTTGTGCCTCCTTGTGATGATTAAAATAGTCATGTGTCAATGTAGTGCCTCCTAGTGATAGTATATGTACATGAATATCACCGTAGAGCCCATAGTGAAGTACATGTGCTCAAGTGTCACTGCAGTGGTTTTTAGTGATGATGTATCTTCTCGAATGTCAATGTAGTGCATCCTACTGTTGATGCATGTTCTGAAACGTATATGTAGTGCCCTTAGTGAAGAAAGTTGCAATCAAGTGTTACTGTAGCACCTCCTGGTGACAATGCATACACTCAATTGTCATTTTAGTGCCCACTATTGATTGTAAATATATCCAATTATAACTGTAGTGCATCAAAAGGAAGGTTCATGCACTCAAGTGTCACTCTAGTGTATACTTGTGATTGTAAATGTGCTCAAGTGTCATTGTAATGCCTCCTAGTGATGGTGAATGTACTCAGGGGGTCAATGTAGTCCCTCTTAGAGATGGTAATTGTACTCAAGTGTCCCTGTAGTGCATCCTAGTGACAATATATATACTCAAGTGTCACTGTAGTGTGTCCTAGTGATAAATACTATACTCAAATGTCACTCCTAGTGAAGTTACATGCACTCAAGTGTATGCGTAATGCTTACTAGTGTTTATAAATGTACCCACGGGTCACTGAAGTTCCTTCTATGTGAGGTATATGTTCTCAAGTGTCACTCTAGTGCCTCCTAGTGATGATACTAATTCTCAATCGTCACTGTTGTGTACCCTTGTAAGGGTATGTGCACTAAAGGGATACTGTAGTGCCGCCTTAAGAAGGTACATGCACTCAAGTGCCACTGTAGTGCTGTCTAGTGATGGTAAATACACGTATGTGTGACTGTAGTGCCTCTAAATGATGATATATGTACCTAAGTGTCCTTGTAGTGCATCCTGGTGATGGTGCATATACTTAAGTGTAA
Source organism: Loripinus fragilis (assembly GCA_964019695.1). NCBI lineage: Eukaryota > Metazoa > Mollusca > Bivalvia > Lucinida > Lucinidae > Loripinus > Loripinus fragilis. The sequence goes on from OZ026525.1 coordinate 19,574,368, forward strand.
CTGTAGTACCTCCTAACGAAGTCAAATGAACTAAGGTGTCACTGTAGTGTCTCATAGTGTAAGAGGCACAACGATGACACTTGAGTACATTCATCATCACTAAGAGGCAAAGCAGTGACTCTCGAGTATATGTCTTATAAATAGGAGGCACCACTACTGTGACACTTGAGTACATGAACCTTCTTTAGGAGGCACTACAGTGACACATGGGGAGTATATAGTCCATCACTAGGATACTCAAATGTCACTGCAGCACCTCCTAGTGAATATACAAGGTTTTAAGTGTGACTCTAATTGCGATTGTAAATGTACTGAAGTGTCAGTGTAGTACCTCTAATGATAGTACATGTAGTCATGTGCCACTATAATGCTTCCTAGTGAGGATACATGTGTATAAGTGTCGATGTAGTGTGCCTCTTAGTAATGAAGCACGTACTCAGGTGTCACCGTAGTGCCTCTTATTGATGATGCATGTACTAAAATATCACTGTAGTGCGTCTGAGCGGAGATAAGAGAACTCAAGTGTTGCTGTAGCACCTCCTGGTGAAAGTACATACACTTTTGTGTGATTTTAGTGCTTACTAGCGGGAGCGCAGTGGCTCAGTGGTAGAGTGCTTGACTCGAGACCGAGGGGCCGCGGGATCGAGCCTCTCTGGCGTAACTGCATTGTGGTCCTTGAGCAAGACATACTTATCCTAGCTTAGTACTGGTTCAACCCTGTAAGATCCGTTCCTGTTAAACTGAAAGATTGTTGATGGGACTTAAATAATCAAATCAAGCAAACAAAGTGTTTACTAGTGGTTGTAAATGTACCCAATCGTAACTCAAGTGTTACTGTAGAGTCTACTAGTAATTGTAAATGTACTAAAGTGTCACTATAGTGCCTCCTAGCAATGGTACATGTACTCAAGCCTTCTAGTGATGGTTCATTCACTCAAGGATCACTATAAAGTCTCCTAGTGATGGTATATGTACTAAATGGTCACTATAAAGGCTCTTAGTGATGGTGCATGTCCTCAAGGGTCACTATACAGCCTCATTGTGCTAGTGCATGTATTCTAGAGCTACTATGAAGCCACCTCGTGAGGATACATGTACTCAAGGGTGATAATAAAGCCTCCTAGCGTTGGTACATGTACTCAAGGGTCACTAAAAAGCCACCCAGTGATGGTATGGGTACTCAAGAGTCATTATAAAGCCTCCTAGTCATGGTACATATACTCAAGCGACACTTTTTAATCTACTAGTAGGGTGCATGTACTCAAGTGTCATAATAGTGACTCTTCGTGATGCTACATGTACCCAAAATCGTAATAAAGCCTCCTTGTGATGGTACAGGTACTCACCGGTCATTATAAAGCCTCCATGTGATGGTACATGTACCAAAGCGTCACAATAAAGCCTCCTAGTGATGGCATGGGTACTCAATAGTCTACTATAAAGCATCCTAGTCATGGTAATATACTTGAGTGACACTATTAAGCCTTCTTGTGATGGTACATGTACTCAAAATACACTATAAAGCCTCCTAGTGATGGCACATATACCCAAGGGTCACTAAAAGACTCCTAGTGATGACATATGCAGTCAAGAATCATTATAAAGCCTTCTTGTGATAGTACATGTACTCAAGAGTTATTATAAAGCATTCTAGCGATGGTACAAGTACTCAAGGGTCAATATAAAGCCTCCTTGTAATAGTACATGTACTCAAGGGTCACTATAAAGCCGCCTAGTGATGGTGCATAGTCACAAGAGTCACTATAAAGGCACCTTGTTAAGGTATATGTCATCTAGGGTCACTATAAAGCGTCCTACGGATGTAACATGTACTCAATGGGTCACTATAAAGCCTCCTAGTGATGGTACATGTACTCAAGGGTCACTATAAAGCCGCCTAGTGATGGTGCATAGTCACAAGAGTCACTATAAAGGCACCTTGTTAAGGTATATGTCATCTAGGGTCACTATAAAGCGTCCTACGGATGTAACATGTACTCAATGGGTCACTATAAAGCCTCCTAGTGATGGTACATGTACTCAAGGGTCACTATAAAGCCTCCTAGTGATGGTTCATGTATTCAAGAGTCACTATAAAGCCACCTTGTGATTTAACACGTACTCAAGAGTCGCAATAAAGCCTCCTAGTGGTACATATACTTAAGAGACACTATTAAACCTCCTAGTATGGTCCATGTACTCATTGCCACTATTAAGGCACCTAGTGAAGGTACATGTATTAAAGGGTTACTAAAAAGCCTCCTCGTGATGGTACGCGTACTCAAGGATCACTATTTAGTATTCTGGTGATAGTATATGTAGTAAATGTTCACTATAAATCCTCTGAGTGATTGGACATGTACTCAAGGGTAACTATACAGTATCCTTTTGATGGGTCATGTAATCTAGAGTCAATATAAAGCTCCCTCGTGATGGTACATGTACTCAAGAGTCACTTTAAGCCTTCTAGTGATGGTACATTTACTCCAGAGTCGCTATTAAGCCTCTTTGTGATGTTGCGTGTACTCAAGAGTCAATATAAAGCATTCTAGTGATAATATGAGTACTCAAGGGGAGGTTTAAAGCCGATAGCGATGGTTTATGTATACAATAGTCACTAAAAAGCCTCCTTGTGATGGTACATGTACTCAAGCGTCACTATAAAAGTAAGTAATGGTGCAAAGATCAGGAATCGATACAATCAAGTACCACACCTGACCCAGGATACCAATGGGAAAGTGACAAACTCACAGAAGACACCACAAACGAGAGCCAAGAGGTCAGCCCTTTCCCAGCAGGTGACCACAAAGCACATATAAACAGACGTGCACAAAACATAGCAAACACAAGACAGAACAAAAACATAAAAGATCCACAAAAGAAGTACCGCCTTGGAACGGTCAGTAAAATATTTTACTGGAGGGCTTAAACCGGTTTAACGGCGCCAACCTCACCCTTAATAAAGCCTCCTGATGATGGTACATTTACATAAGTGTCACTATAAAGCCACCTTGTGTTGGTATATGTACTCAAGGGTCACTATATAGCCTCCTATTGATGGTAAATGTACTCAAGGGTCATTATAAAGCCTTTTTGTGAAGGTACATGTCCTAAAAACACTATAAAGCCTCCTAGTGATGGCAAGTATACTTAAGGGTCACTATAAAGTCTAATAGTTATTGTATATGTACACAAGGGTCAATATAAAGACACCTAGTGATGATACATGTACTCAAGTGTCACAATGAAGCTTTCCAGCGATGATACATGTACATAAGTGTCTCCATTAAACCACCTTGTGATGGTACATGTCCTCAAGGCTAACTATACTCCTCAAAATAATTAAAGGACCAAGATTTTAGAACGCGAGTATAATTAGCTCAAACATTTAAATTCTGTAAAACTTGGCCCAAATCTTTCAGTTCTTTATGCCCATAAATCAAGAATCATTATTAATGATTCCCATGCCTAATTCTGCCATAACTGTGTCTCAAATGCACATACCCTCAAAAACACACTTTCAAAAGGCAGTGGGTGGGGTAAAGAAATTCTTCTGTGGTCATTCGAGTAGAATGAAAGTGACACCAAATCAAACTTTGTTTTAAACAGTTCAGCTTACATGCAAAAAAATCTTCAAACAGTTTCAATATACTGGGAAGCAAGCATTTTCACCTCTGACAATGGAGTTTTGACATTGTTTTCTTTTCTGATATCAATGCGTGTACTTGGCCATCAAGAATCAGATTTTCAATCGTCATTCTATGCCATTTAGTGTTAGAAAGATGTCCCGACGAATTTTTAAAGATTGTCACAGACAAACGCCAAACCTGATGTCTGAATCTATAGTCTGGCTATTACGCCACAGCCAAACGGGGCAATTTTCTCTCACAGGAAGAGGTGGGTGGAATTGATGGGATTCAAACACCATAAAAACATGCGAAAACAGAGATTTCAGCATCTAAAAGCAATTTGCATTCATTTCATGCAGTTCTGTAGTCCATGGATCACACACAAAAAAATTACATTCCAATACATTTAGGTCAAGTTTTAAAATGACAAAAAATCCTTGTTAGTAACATTTTCTACCACTTTATTTTTGCCGTTTCACTTGGCAATAAGACGTCAAAGATGTCCGAAAAGTTTAGGCTAGATCGTAAAATTGGTTTTCAAAATACGTTCTACACAAAATGCATCAATATTATAATTGATAGTATTGGTCCTTCAATTATTTTGAGGATTATATATAGCCTTTTAGTGATATTACATGTAGTTAAGTGTCAGTATAAAGCCACCTAGTGATGGTACATATACTCAAGGGTTACTATAAATCCTCCAAGTGATTGTACATGTACATAAGTGTCACTATAAAGCCACCTTGTGGTGGTACATGTACAAAAGGGTCACTATATAGCCTTCTAGAGATGGTACATGTACTCATGGTTCACTATAAAGCCTTCTTGTGTTGATACTGATACATGTACTCAAGAGACACTATAAAGCCTCCTAGTGATGGTACCGATAATCAAGGGTCATTATTAAGCATCCTAGTGATGATACATGTACTGAAGAGACACTATAAAGACTCCTAGTGATGATACTTGTGTTTAAGAATCGCTATATAGTCTCTTACTTATGGTACATGTACTCAAGGGTCATTATAAAGCCTCCTATGGATAGTACATGTACTGAAGTGTCACTATGAAGCCACCTAGTGATGGTACATGTACTCAAGAGACACTATAAAGCCTCCTAGTGATGGTACCGATAATCAAGGGTCACTATAAAGCCTCCTAGTGATGGTACATGTACTCAAGAGCCACTTTAAAGCCTTCTAGTGATGAAACATGTACTCAAGAATCGCTATATAGTCTCTTACTTATGGTACATGTACTCAAGGGTCATTATAAAGCCTCCTATTGATAGTACATGTACTAAAGTGTCACTGTAAAGCCACCTAGTGATGGTACATGTACTCAAGAGACACTATAAAGCCTCCTATTGATGGTACGCATACTCAAGGTTCACTATAAAGCCTCCTAGTGATGGTACATGTACTCAAGAGTCACTATAAAGCCTTCTAGTGATGATACATGTACTCAATGGTCACTAGAAAGCCCCTTGTGATGGTACATATACTCATTGGTCCCTATAAAGAATCTTTGTGATGGTACATTTACTCAAGAGTGACTATAAATCATCATAGTGATGGTACATGTGCTCAACGGTCACTATTAAGCATCCTAGTTGTTGTAGATGTACTCAAAGGTCACTACAAAGCCACCTAGTGAAGGCATAGGTACTCAAGGGTCACTATCAAGCATCCTAATGATGATACAAACACTCAAGTGCCACTATAGATCCTCCTTGTGATGGTACATGTACTCAAGAGTCACTATGAAATCTCCAAGTGATAGTACATGTGCTCAGGGGTAATTTGAAGACTCATTGTGACGGTGCATGTATTCAAGTGTCACTATAAGGCCTCCTATTGATGGTACATGCACTCAAGGTCACTATTAAGTTATCATTCATGACAACGGACAGAGCATGGTAATTTATCTCTAAGGTATGAAACAGGCTCCGTCAGTTGTCATTGTCTCATGACAACGGTCAGAGCATGGTAATATACAATTCATTTAACAAACATGTTCTGTCAGTTGTCATCGTCTCATGACAACGGTCAGATCACGGCATTATATCATTCATCTATGAAGCAATCTGCGTCAGTTGTAATCGCCTCATGACAACATACAGAGCATTGTTATGCTCTAAGTTATGAAACATGCTCCGCCAGTTGTCATTGTCTTATGACAACGGTCAGAGCATGGTAATATATCATTCATCTTTGAAACATGTTCTGTCAGTTGTCATCGTCTCATGACAACGGACATAGCATGGTTATACATACCTAAGGTATGAAACATGCTCCGTCAGTTGTCATCATCTTATGACAACAGTCAGAGCATGGTAATATATCTCTAAGATATCAGTCATGCTCTGTCAGTTGTCATCGGCTAATTAAAACGGTCAGAGAATGGTGATATATATCCCTCAAGTAAGAAACATGCTCCATCAGTTGCCATCGTCTTATGACAACCGTTAGAGCATGGTAATATATCATTCATGTATGAAATAGTTCTGTCAGTTGCCATTGTCTCATAACAACGAACAGAGCATAATTATTTATCCCTAAGGTATGAAACATGCTCTGTCAGTTACCATCGTCTCATGTAAATGGCCAAAGCATGGTAATATATTCCTAAGGTATGATTCATGCTCCGTCAGTTGTCATCGTCTCATGACAATGGTTAGTTTATGGTAATATATCATTCATGTTTGAAACATGTTCCGTCAATTATCGTCGTCTCATTACAACAGACAGAGCATGGTTATTAATCACTAAGCTATGCAATATGCTCTGTCAGTTGTCATCGTCCCATGACACCGCGCAGAGCATGGTGATACGCCCTCAAGTATGAAACATGCTTTGCCAGTTGGCATGGTCTGATAACAACGGTCAGGGGATGGCAATGTATTTCTCAGTCATGAAACATGCTCCGTCAGTTGTCATAGTTTCATAGCAACGGTCGGAGAATGGTAATGTGTTCCTCAGATATGAAGCATGCTCCATCAGCTTTCATCGTCTCATGATAAAGGACAGAGCATGGTTATTCATCCAAAATATATGCAATATGCCCTGTCAGTTGTCATCGCCCAATGACATCGGTCAGAGCAAGGTGATACCCCCTCAAGTATCAGATGTGCCCCATCAGTTGTCATCGTCAGAGCTTGGTTATACATCCCTAAGGTATGAAATTTTCTGTCGGTTTTCATCGTCTAATGACAACGGTCAGAGTATGATGATACCCTATCAAGTATGAGTCATTCTTTGTCAGTTGCCATCATCTCATGACAACGGCAGAAATTTGTGATATTCACTCAGGTATATTACATGCTCCGTCAGTTGCCACCGTCTCATGACAGTGGTCAGAGAATGTAAATGTATTTAAAGCATGAAACAGGCTCCCTTAGTTGCCATCGTCTTATGACAACAGTCAGAGCATGGTTATTCATCCCTGAGGTATGAATCATGCTCTGTCAGTTACCATCGTCTCATGACAACGGTCAGAGCATAGTAATGTATTCCACAGGTATGAAACATGCTCCGTCAGTTTTCATCGTCTCATGACAACGGACAAAGCATGGTTATTCACTCCTAAGATATGCACCATGCTCTGTCAGTTGTAATCGTCTCATGACAACGGTCAAAGCATGGTAATATATCCCTAATGTATGAAACAGCTCCGTCAGTTGTCATGGTCTAATAACAACGGTCTGAGCATGGCTTTTCATACCTAAGGTTATGCATCATGCTCCGTCTGTCGTCATCGTCTCATAACAAGGGTCAGAGCATGGTGATGTATTCATCAGGTATGAAACATGCTCCGTCAGTTGTCATCGCATAATGACAACGGACAGAGCATGGTTAAACATCCCTAAGGTATGAAATCTGCGCTGTCAGTTGTCATCGTCTCATAACAACGGTAAGAGCATAGTTAATAATCCCTTAGGTATGAAACATGCTCCGTCAGTTGTCATCGTCTCATGACAACGGTCAGAGCATGGTGAAATATACCTCAAGTATGAAACATGCTCCGTCAGCTGTAATCGTCTCATTACAACGGTCAGAGGATGTTGAAATATCCCTCAAGTATGAAGAATGCTCCGTCAGTTGTCATCGTCTTATGACAACGGTAAGAGCATGGTAGTATCTCCCTCGTGTATGAAACATGCTCCGTCAGTTTTCATCGTCTCATGACAACGGACAGAGCATGGTTATTCATCCCTAAGATATGCAACATGCTCTGTCAGTTGTCATCGTCCAATGACAACGGTCAGAGCAGGGTGATACCCCCCTCAAGTATGAAACATGCTGGGTCAGCTGTCATAGTCTCATGACAACGGTCAGAACATGGTAGTGTATTCGTCAGGTATGATACATGCTCCGTCAGTTGTCATTGTCTCATGCCAATGGTCGTAGCAAGGTTATTCATCCCTTAGGTATGAAACATGCTCCGTCAGTTGTCATCGTCTCATGACAACGGTCAGAACATGGTTATATATCCCTGAAGTATGAAACATGGTCTGTCAGTAGTCATCGTCTAATGACAACGGTCAGAGCATGGTGAAATATCCCTCAAGTATAGTATGAAACATGCTCCGTCAGTTGTCATCGTCTCATGACCACGGTCAGAGCATGGTTATATATCATTCATGAATAAAACATGCTCTGTCCGTTGTATTTGCCTTATAACAACGGACAGAGCATGGTTATACATCCCAAAGGTTTGAAACATGCTCAGCCAGTTGTCATCGTCTCGTGACAACGTTCATAGCATGGTAATATACCCCTATAGTATCAATCATGCTCCGTCAGTTGTCATCATCTCAAGACAACGGTCAGAGCATGGTAATATATCCCTCATATATAAAATGCTCCGTCAGTTGTCATAGTTACATGACAACGGTCAGAGCATAGTAATATATCACTCATGTGCGAAACATCCTCCATCAGTTGTCATCAACTCATGACAACGGTCAGAGCATGGCAATATATCCCTCATGTATAAAACATGCTCCGTCAGTTGTCATCGTCTCATGACAACGGTCAGAGCATGGTTATTCATCCCTTAGGTATGAAACATGAACCTTCAGTTGTCATCGTCTCCTGACAACAGTCAGAGCATTGTAATATATCCCTAAAGTATGAAGCATACATGGTAATATATCCCTCGTGTATAAAACATGCTCTGTCACTTGTCATCGTCTCACGACAACGGTCAGATCATGGTGTTATATACATAAAGTATGAAACATGCTCCGTCAGTTGTCATCGTCAAAAAACAACAGTCAGAGCATGGTTTTATATCCCTTTGGTATGAACCATGCTCCGTCAGTTGTTATCGTCTCATGACAACGGTCAGAGCATGGTAATATATCCCTAAGGTATGAACCATGCTCTGTAAGCTGTTATCGTCTCATGACAACGGTCAGAGCATGGTAATATATCCCTAAGGTATGAACCATGCTCTGTCAGTTGTTATCATCTAGTGACAAAGGTCAAAGCATGGTAATATATCCCTAAGGTATGAACCATGCTCCGTCAGTTGTTATCGTCTAGTGACAACGGTCAGAGCATGGTAATATATCCCTAAGGTATGAACCATGCTCCGTCAGTCGTTATCGTCTCATGACAAGGGCCAGAGCATGGTAATATATCTCTAAGGTATGAACCATGCTCCGTTAGTTGTTATCGTCTAGTGACAACGGTCAGAGCATGGTAATATATCCCTAAGGTATGAACCATGCTCCGTCAGTTGTTATCGTCTAATGACAACGGTCAGAGCATGATAATATATCACTAAGGTATGAACCATGCTCCGTCAGTTGTTATCGTCTCATAACAACTGTCAGAGCATGGTAATATATACCTAAGGTATGAACAATGCTCCGTCAGTTGTTATCGTCTAGTGACAACGGTCAGAGCATGGTTAAATATCCCTAAGGTATGAACCATGCTCTGTCAGTTGTTATCGTCTAGTGACAACGGTCAGAGCATGGTAATATATCCCTTAGGTGTGACAATGCTCCGTCACTTTTTATCGTCTAGTGACAACGGTCAGAGCATGGTGATATATCCCTAAGGTATGAACCATGCTTCGTCAGTTGTTATCGTCTAGTGACAACGGTCAGAGCATGGTAATATATCCCTAAGGTATGAACCATGCTCCGTCAGTTGTTATCGTCTAGTGACAACGGTCAGAGCATGGTGATATATCCCTAAGGTATGAACCATGCTTCGTCAGTTGTTATCGTCTAGTGACAACGGTCAGAGCATGGTAATATATCCCTAAGGTAAGAACCATGCTCCTTCACTTTTTTTCTCGTCTAGTGACAACGGTCAGAGCATGGTAATCTTTACCTAAGGTATGATCCATACTCCGTCAGTTGTTATCGTCTAGTGAAAACGGTCAGAGCATTGTAATAAATCCATTAGAAATGAACGATGCTCCGTAAGCTGTTATCGTCAAGTGACAAAGGTCAGAGCATGGTAATATATCCCTAAGGTATGAACCATGCTAAGTCAGTTGTTATCGTTTAGTGACAAAGGTCAGAGCATTGTAATATATCCCTAAGAAATGAACGATGCTCCGTAAGCTGTTATCGTCAAGTGACAAAGGTCAGAGAATGGTAATATATCCCTAAGGTATGAACCATGCTCCGTCAGTTGTTATTATCTAGTGACAACGGTCAAAGCATGGTAATATATCCCTAAGATATGAACCATGCTAATTAAGTTGTTATCGTCTAGTGAAAACGGTCTGAGCATTGTAATATATCCCTAAGGTATGAATCATGCTCCGTCAGTTGTTATCGTCTCATGACAACGGTCAGAGCATGGTAATATATCCCTAAGGTATGAACCGTGCTCTGACAGATGTTATCGTTTAGTGACAATGGTCAGAGCATGGTTATATATCCCTAAGGTATGAACCATGCTCAGTCAGTTGTTATTGTCTAGTGACAACGGTCAGAGCATCGTAATATATCCCTAAGGTATGAACCATGCTCCGTCAGTTGTTATCGTCTCATGACAACGGTCAGAGCATGGTAATATATCCCTCAGGTATGAACCATGCTCCGTCAGTTGTTATCATCTTGTGACAACGGTCAGAGCATGGTAATATATCCCTGAGGTATTATCCATGCTCCGTCAGTTGTTATCGACTAGTGACAACGGTCAGAGCATGGTAATATATCCCTAAGATATGAACCATGCTCTGTCAGTTTTTATCATCTCATGACAACGGTCAGAGCATGCTAATATATCCCTAAGATATGAACCATGCTCAGTCAGTTGTTATTGTCTAGTGACAACGGTCAGAGCATGGTAATATATCCCTAAGGTAAGAAACATGCTCCGTCAGAGCATGGTATTATATCCCTAAGGTATGAAACATGCTCTGTTAGTTGTCATCGCCTCATGAAAACGGTCAGAGCATGGGTATTCATGACTAAGATATGAAACATGCTCCGACAGTTGTCATCGTGACATGACAACGGTCAGAGCATGAGTTTTCATCCCTAAGGTATGAACCATGCTCCGTCAGTTGTTATCATCAAGTGACAACGTTCAGAGCATTGCAATATATTCCTAATGTATGAACCATGCTCCGTCAGTTGTTATCATCTCATGACAACGGTCAGAGCATGGTAATAAATCCCTAAGATATGAATCATGCTCCGTCAGTTGTTATTGTCTCATAACAACGGTCATAGCATGGTAATATATCCCTAAGGCATGAACCATGCTCCATCAGTTGTCATCATCTAGTGACAACGGTCAGAGCATGGTAATATATCCCTTAGGTATGAACCATGCTCTGTCACTTGTTATCGTCTCATGACAATGGTCAGAGCATGGTAATATATCCCTAAGGTATGAACCATGCTCTGTCAGTTGTTATCGTCTAATGACAACTGTCAGAGCATGGTAATATATCCCTACGATATTAACCATGCTCCGTCAGTTATTGTCGTCTAGTGACAACGGTCCGAGCATGGTAATATATCCCTAAGGTATGAACCATGCTCCGTTAGTTGTCATCATCTAGTGACAACTGTCAGAGCATGATAATATATCCCTAAGGTAAGAACCATGCTCCGTCAGTTGTTATTATCTAGTGACAACGGTCAGAGCATGGTAATATATCCCTAATGTGTGAACCATGCTCCGTAAGTTGTTTGTTATCGTCTAGTGACAACGGTCAGAGCATGGTAGTATATTCCTAAGTTATGAACCATGCTCCTTCAGTTGTTATCATCTAGTGACAACGGTCAGAGCATGTTAATATATCCCTAAGGTATGAACCATGCTCCGTCACTTTTTATCGTCTAGTGACAACGGTCAGAGCATGGTAATCTTTACCTAAGGTATGATCCATACTCCGTCAGTTGTTATCGTCTAGTGACAACGGTCAGAGCATGGTTATATATCCTAAGGTATGAACCATGCTCCGTTAGTTGTTATCATCTCATGACAACGGTCAGAGCATGGTAATATATCCCTAAGGTATGAACCCTGCTCCGTCAGATGTTATCGTTTAGCGACAATGGTCAGAGCATGGTAATATATCCCTAAGGTATGAACCATGCTCCGTCAGTTGTTATCGTCTCATGACAACGGTCAGAATATGGTAATATATCCCTAAGGTATAATACATGCTCCGTCAGTTGTTATTATCTTGTGACAACGGTCAGAGCATGGTAATATATCCCTGAGGTATTATCCATGCTCCATCAGTTGTTATCGTCTAGTGACAACGGTCAGAGCATGGTAATACATCCCTAAGGTATGAACCATGCTCCGTCAGTTGTTATCGTCTATTGACACTGGTCAGAGCATGGTAATATATCCCTAAGATATGAACCATGCTCCGTCAGTTGTTATCATCTAGTGACAACGGTCAGTGCATGGTAATATATCCCTAAGGTATGAACCATGCTCCGTCAGTTGTTATCGACTGATGACAACGGCCAGAGCATGGTAATATATCCCTAAGATATGAACCATGCTCCGTCAGTTTTTATCATCTCATGACAGCGGTCAGAGCATGCTAATATATCCCTAAGATATGAACCATGCTCCGTCAGTTGTTATTGTCTAGTGACAACGGTCAGAGCATGGTAATATATCCCTAAGGTATAAACCATGCTCTGTCAGTTGTTATCGTCTCATGACAACGGTCAGATCATGGTTTTATATCCCCAAGGTATGAAACATGCTCCGTTAGTTGTCATCGCCTCATGAAAACGGTCAGAGCATGGGTATTCATCTCTAAGTTATGAAACATGCTCCGACAGTTGTCATCGTGACATGACAACGGTCAGAGCATGAGTTTTCATCCCTAAGGTATGAACCATGCTCCGTCAGTTGTTATCATCTAGTGACAACGGTCAGAGCATTGCAATATATTCCTAAGGTATGAACCATGCTCCGTCAGTTGTTATCGTCTCATGACAACGGTCAGAACATGGTAATAAATCCCTAAGATAAGAATCATGCTCCGTCAGTTGTTATTGTCTCATAACAACGGTCAGAGCATGGTAATATATCCCTAAGGTATGAACCATGCTCCATCAGTTGTCATCATCTAGTGACAACGGTCAGAGCATGGTAATATATCCCTAAGGTATGAACCATGCTCTGTCACTTGTTATCGTCTCATGACAATGGTCAGAGCATGGTAATATATCCCTAAGGTATGAACCATGCTCCGTCAGTTGTTATCGTCTCATGACAACTGTCAGAGCATGGTAATATATCCCTACGATATTAACGATGCTCCGTCAGTTATTATCGTCTAGTGACAACGGTCTGAGCATGGTAATATATCCCTAAGGTATGAACCATGCTCCGTTAGTTGTCATCATCTAGTGAAAACGGTCAGAGCATGATAATATATCCCTAAGGTAAGAACCATGCTCCGTCAGTTGTTATCATCTAGTGAAAACGGTCAGAGCATGGTAATATATCCCTAATGTGTGAACCCTGCTCCGTCAGTTGTTTGTTATCGTCTAGTGACAACGGTCAGAGCATGGTAATATATCCCTAAGTTATGAACCATGCTCCTTCAGTTGTTATCATCTAGTGACAACGGTCAGAGCATGGTAATATATCCCTAAGGTATGAACCATGCTCCGTCACTTGTTATCGTCTAGTGACAACGGTCAGAGCATGGTACTATATCCCTAAGGTATGAACCATGCTCCGTCAGCTGTAATAGTCTCATGACAATGGCCAGAGCATGGTAATCTATACATAAGGTATGATCCATACTCCGTCAGTTGTAATCGTCGAGTGACAACGGTCAGAGCATGGTTATATATCCTAAGGTATGAACCATGCTCCGTCAGTTGTTATCGTCTCATGACAATGGTCAGAGCACGGTAATATATCCCTAAGGTATGAACCGTACTCCGTCAGATGTTATCGTTTAGTGACAATGGTCAGAGCATGTTAATATATCCCTAAGGTATGAACCATGCTCCGTCAGTTGTTATCGTCTCATGACAACGGTCAGAGCATGGTAATATATCCCTAAGGTTTGAACCATGCTCCGTCAGTTGTTATCATCTTGTGCCAACGGTCAGAGCATGGTAATATATCCCTGAGGTATTATCCATGCTCCGTCAGTTGTTATCGTCTAGTGACAACGGTCAGAGCATGGTAATATTTCCCTAAGGTATAAACCATGCTCCGTCAGTTGTTATCGTCTAGTGACAACGGTCAGAGCATGGTAATGTATTTCTAAGATACGAACCATGCTCCGTAAGTTGTTATCATCTAGTGACAACGGTCAGAGCATGGTAATATATCCCTAAGGTATAAACCATGCTCCGTCAGTTGTCATTGCCTCATGACAACGGTCAGAGCATGGTTATTCACCTCTAAGGTATGAAACATGCTCAGACAGTTGTCATCGTGACATGACAATGGTCAGAGCATAGTTATTTACCCCTAAGGTATGAAACTAATCCGACAGTTGTCATCGTGACATGACAACGGTCAGAGCATGGTTATTCATCTCTAGGGTATGAAACATGCTCCGACAGTTGGCATCGTCTCATGACAACAGTCAGAACATGGTTATCTATTCCTAAGGTATGATCCATACTCTGTCAGTTGTTATCGTCAAGTGACAACGGTCAGAGCATGGTAATATATCCCTAAGGTATGAACCGTGCTCCGTCAGATGTTATCGTTTAGTGACAATGGTCAGAGCATGGTAATATATCCCTAAGGAATGAACCATGCCTGTCAGTTGTTATCGTCTCATGACAACGGTCAGAGCATGGTAATTATATCCCTCAGGTATGAACCATGCTCCGTCAGTTGACATCGTCTCATGACAACGGTCAGAGCATGGTAATATATCCCTGAGGTATTATCAATGCTCCGTCAGTTGTTATCGTCTAGTGCCAACGGTCAGAGCATGGTAATATATCCCTAAGGTGCGAACCATGCTCCGTTAGTTGTTATCGTCTAGTGACAACGGTCAGAGCATGGTAATATATCCCTAAGATATGAACCATGCTCCGTCAGTTGTTATCATCTAGTGACAACGGTCAGAGCATGGTAAAATATCCCTAAGGTATGAACCATGCTCCGTCAGTTGTTATCGTCTAGTGACAACGGTCAGAGCATGGTAATATATCCCTAAGGTATGAATCATGCTCCGTCAGTTGTTATCATCTCATGACAGCGGTCAGAGCATGCTAATATATCCCTAAGATATCAACCATGCTCCGTCAGTTGTTATTGTCTAGTGACAACAGGCAGAGCATGGTAATATATCCCTAAGGTATGAACCATGCTCCGTCAGTTGTTACCGTGACATGACAACGGTCAGAGCATGGTTATTCATCCCTTAGGTATGAAACATGCTCCGTTAGTTGTCATCGCCTCATGACAACGGTCAGAGCATGGTTATTTATCTCTAAGATATGAAACATGCTCCGACAGTTGTCATCGTGACATGACAACATTCAGAGCATGGGTTTCCATCCCTTAGGTATGAAACATGCTCCGTTAGTTGTCATCGCCTCATGACAACGGTCAGAGCATGGTTTTTCATCTCTAAGGTATGAAACATGTTCCGACAGTTGCCATCGTCTCATGACAACGGTCAGAGCATGGTTCTTCATCGCGAAGGTATGATACATGCTCCGACAGTTGATATCGTCTCATGACAACGGTCAGAGAATGGTTATTCATCTCTAAGGTATGAAACATGCTCCGACAGTTGTCATCGTGACATGACAACGGTCAAAGCATGGTTATTCATCTCTAAGTTATGAAACATGCTCCGACAGTTGTTATCATCTTGTGACAACGGTCAGAGCATGGTAATATATCCCTGAGGTATTATCCATGCTCCGTCAGTTATTATCGTCTAGTGACAACGGTCAGAGCATGGTAATATTTCCCTAAGGTATAAACCATGCTCCGTCAGTTGTTATCGTCTAGTGACAACGGTCAGAGCATGGTAATGTATCTCTAAGATATGAACCATGCTCCGTAAGTTGTTATCATCTAGTGACAACGGTCAGAGCATGGTAATATATCCCTAAGGTATAAACCATGCTCCGTCAGTTGTCATTGCCTCATGACAACGGTCAGAGCATGGTTATTCACCTCTAAGGTATGAAACATGCTCAGACAGTTGTCATCGTGACATGACAACGGTCAGAGCATAGTTATTTACCCCTAAGGTATGAAACATGCTCCGACAGTTGTCATCGTGACATGACAACGGTCAGAGCATGGTTATTCATCTCTAGGGTATGAAACATGCTCCGACAGTTGGCATCGTCTCATGACAACAGTCAGAACATGGTTATCTATTCCTAAGGTACGATCCATACTCTGTCAGTTGTTATCGTCAAGTGACAACGGTCAGAGCATGGTAATATATCCCTAAGGTATGAACCGTGCTCCGTCAGATGTTATCGTTTAGTGACAATGGTCAGAGCATGGTAATATATCCCTAAGGAATGAACCATGCTCCGTCAGTTGTTATCGTCTCATGACAACGGTCAGAGCATGGTAATTATATCCCTCAGGTATGAACCATGCTCCGTCAGTTGTTATCATCTTGTGACAACGGTCAGAGCATGGTAATATATCCCTGAGGTATTATCAATGCTCCGTCAGTTGTTATCGTCTAGTGCCAACGGTCAGAGCATGGTAATATATCCCTAAGGTGCGAACCATGCTCCGTTAGTTGTTATCGTCTAGTGACAACGGTCAGAGCATGGTAATATATCCCTAAGATATGAACCATGCTCCGTCAGTTGTTATCATCTAGTGACAACGGTCAGAGCATGGTAAAATATCCCTAAGGTATGAACCATGCTCCGTCAGTTGTTATCGTCTAGTGACAACGGTCAGAGCATGGTAATATATCCCTAAGGTATGAATCATGCTCCGTCAGTTGTTATCATCTCATGACAGCGGTCAGAGCATGCTAATATATCCCTAAGATATCAACCATGCTCCGTCAGTTGTTATTGTCTAGTGACAACGGTCAGAGCATGGTAATATATCCCTAAGGTATAAACCATGCTCCGTCAGTTGTCATTGCCTCATGACAACGGTCAGAGCATGGTTATTCACCTCTAAGGTATGAAACATGCTCAGACAGTTGTCATCGTGACATGACAACGGTCAGAGCATAGTTATTTACCCCTAAGGTATGAAACATGCTCCGACAGTTGTCATCGCCTCATGACAACGGTCAGAGCATGGTTATTTATCTCTAAGATATGAAACATGCTCCGACAGTTGTCATCGTGACATGACAACATTCAGAGCATGGGTTTCCATCCCTAAGGTGTGAAACATGCTCTGTAAGTTGTCATCGCCTCATGACAACGGTCAGAGCATGGTTTTTCATCTCTAAGGTATGAAACATGTTCCGACAGTTGCCATCGTCTCATGACAACGGTCAGAGCATGGTTCTTCATCGCGAAGGTATGATACATGCTCCGACAGTTGATATCGTCTCATGACAACGGTCAGAGAATGGTTATTCATCTCTAAGGTATGAAACATGCTCCGACAGTTGTCATCGTGACATGACAACGGTCAAAGCATGGTTATTCATCTCTAAGGTATGAAACATGCTCCGACAGTTGACATCGTCTCATGACAACGGTCAGAGCATGGTTATTAATCTCTAAGGTGTTAAACATGCTCCGTCAGTTGTCATCGTGACATGATAACGGTCAGAGCATGGTTATTCATCTCTAAGGTATGAAACATGCTCCGACCGCTGTCATCGTGACGTGACAACAGTCAGAGCATGGTTATTTATCTCTAAGGTATGAAACATGCTCCGTCAGTTGTCATCGTCTCATGACAACGGTCAGAGCATGGTAATATATCCCTAAGGTATGAACGATGCACCGTCAGTTGTTATCATCTCATTACAACTGTTAGAGAATGGTAATATATCCCTAAGATATGTATCATGCTCCGTCAGTTGTTATCGTCTAGTGACAACGGTCAGAGCATGGTAATATATCCCTAAGGTATTAACCATGCTCCGTCAGTTGTCATCATCTAGTGACAACGGTCAGAGTATTATTATTTATCCCTATGGTATGAACCATGCTCCACAAGTTGTTATCATCTAGTGACAATGGTCAGAGCATGGTTATATATCCCTAAGGTATGAACCATCGTCCGTCAGTTGTTATCATCTAGTGACAACGGTTAGAGCATTGTAATATATCCCTAAGGTATGATCCATACTCCGTCAGTTGTTATCGTCGAGTGACAACGGTCAGAGCATGGTTATATATCCTAAGGTATGAACCATGCTCCGTCAGTTGTTATCATCTCATGACAATGGTCAGAGCATAGTAATATATCCCTAAGGTATGAACCGTGCTCCGTCAGATGTTATCATTTAGTGACAATGGTCAGAGCATGGTAATATATCCCTAAGGTTTGAACCATGCTCCGGCTGCTGTCATCATCTAGTGACAATGGTCAGAGCATGATTATATATCCCTAAGGTATGGACCATACTATGGCAGTTGATATCATCTAGTGACAACGGACAGAGCATGGTAATATATCCCTAAGGTATGAACCATGCTCCTTCAGTTGTTATCGTCTCATGACAACGGTCAGAGCATGGTAATATATCCCTAAGGTATGAACCATGCTCCGTCAGTTGTTATCATCTTGTGACAACGGTCAGAGCATGGTAATATATCCCTGAGGTATTATCCATGCTCCGTCAGTTGTTATCGTCTAGTGACAACGGTCAGAGCATGGTAATATATCCCTAAGGTATAAACCATGTTTCGTCAGTTGTTATCGTCTTGTGACAACGGTCAGAGCATGGTAATATATCCCTAAGATATGAACCATGCTCCGTCAGTTGTTATCATCTAGTGACAACGGTCAGAGCATGGTAATATATCCCAAAGGTATAAACCATGCTCCGTCAGTTGTCATCGCCTCATGACAACGGTCAGAGCATGGTTATTCATCTCTTAGGTATGAAACATGCTCAGACGGTTGTCATCGTGACATGACAACCGTCAGAGCATGGTTATTTATCCCTAAGGTATGAAACATGCTCCGTCAGTTGTCATCATGACATGACAACGGTCAGAGCATAGTTATTCATCTCTAAGGCATGAAACATGCTCCGTTAGTTGTCATCGTGACATGACAACGGTCAGATCATAGTTATTTGCCCTAAGGTATGAAACATGCTCCGACAGTTGTCATCGTGACATGACAACGGTAAGAGCATGGTTATTCATCTCTAAGGTATGAAACATGCTCCGACAGTTGTCATCGTCTCATGACAACGGTCAGAGCATAGTTATTCATCTCTAAGTAATGAAACATGCTCCGACAGTTGTCATCGTGACATGACAACGGTCAGAGCATGGTTATTCATCTCTAAGGTATGAAACATGCCTCGTCAGTTGTCATCGTCTCATGACAACGGTCAGAGCATGGTTATTCATCCCACAGGTATGAAACATGCTCGGTCAGTTGTCATCGCCTCATGACAACGGTCAGAGCATGGTTATTCATCCTTTAGGTATGAAACATGCTCCGTCAGTTGTTATCGCCTCATGACAACGGTCAGAGCATGGTTATTCATCCCTAAGGTATGAAACATGCTCTGTCAGTTGTCATCGTCTCATGACAACGGTCAGAGTATGGTTATTCATCCCTAAGGTATGAAACATGCTCTGTTAGTTGTCATCGTGACATGTGAACGGTCAGAGCATTGTTATATATCATTTATGTATGAAACTTGCTCCGACAGTTGTCATCGTCTCATGACAATGGACAGAGCAGGTAAGAAACATGCACCGTCAGTTGTTATCTTTTCGTGACGACGGTCAGAGCATGGTTATACCTCATTCAGGTAAGAAACATGCTCCGTCCATTATGATCATCTCATGACCATGTTCGGAGCAAGGTTATACCGCTATTTCATAAGGAACATGGTCGTCTCATTACATCGGTAAGATAATGTTTATACATCTACCTGATGAGGAGCATGATCAGCCAGCTGTGATCCAAGTTAGAATATGGTAATACCAATATCTGATTTAGAAATACGCTCATCCAGTTCTGACCGTCTCCTCACAACGACTTCAGAACATAGTTGTGCGTTTATTAAAGGAGAAACATGCCCATCCATTTGCCTTCATTCTATTACAGGAATTAGGACATGTTTCCATGCTAGCCTTATATGATATATGTGCAGGCGATAGCCATCGTCTGATCATAGTTAAGAAATTAGCGCTTGTGAATGTCATCTTCATAAAGGAAATAGCAAATATGCTGATACGTTTACAACTGCACATACGCACAGACTGATTTGAGTCTAAATGGAGGATTGAGGTGGGGGGCACGTTGTAGGAAACATGTGCGGATCCAGAGGGGGGGACAGGGGGTCCGGACCCCCCCTGAAAAATCACAAAAATATAGGGTTTCTGCACTATACTGGTCCGGATCCCCTGTAAAATCACACAGCTACCAAGCATACTTTCAATGTTGGGCCACCAACGGCCCGCCAGCGAAACGCCATTTAAATGGCGTTCCGCTGCTGGGCCGATGATGGCCCGCTTATATTGGTATTCGGACCATCTCTCCCATCATCAACAAAAGAAATACGTAGTCAAAGTTGGACTCCCTCTGAAAAACCTTTCTGGATCCGCGCATGGGAAATGATGTGCGATTATTTACATTAAGCCTCTATAGAGGCATCCATCCTCATTTCAGGCATCTTAAAATATGACCTCTACATAAAGTATTATCTTTTTTAAAAGCTGCATCTTGTTAAGCGCTATTAATAGACATTGGGTTTTTTGGCTGTCTATTTTAAAAACAAATGACGCATGCGCAGAAACGCACCATGCGGGGACCGTTGTCATTATCCCCTTCCCATATAGATATGGTACACCTCAGTGCACCTGTCGCACTGGTTGAACTCGAAACATTACAGGTAATAGCCAAAAGTAATTGACAGCACACTTCTTTAGACGAAACAATGCAATCTTCTCAACCCTTATTTTATGCAAACGGAGCACTTTCGTCTCAAGTTTTATGCCGCAAACATTATATTAATATGTATTTAGGTGAATACTCAACGAAACTTTGACTTTCTGTGAAATAAAATTTGGTCACAAAAAATACCCCCACCCCCTAAACCCTAAAGTCCTGGCATAATTATGCAATATTTTCAAAATATTTCTATTTTGTTAGAAGCACTAAATGTAAGGGTTTCATTTAAGCACAAAACTATAGTTGTAATTTATGCATTATGCTAGCCACAGGCTGTCAAAATTTGGGCAGATTGAATAGGAAACTGTCCGAGGTCCTTTACCAATTTCGTAAATCTTAACTAATTATCAGTATCAAAAATGTTAAAATTACCTGTCTATAATTATTGGAGGGACGCAAATAATTACCAACACGAGAAAAACACACCTGTTTTATAAGATAATTCACCCTTTCCGTGCAGTTTTCAGCTATAGTGAACATATCTATTGTGAAAGCGTAACTTAATTCTACTTTTACAAATGATTTAAAAAGAAAATAAAAAAAAAATGAAAAAAGGTTCATAGTTGCAGACTTATTCTCTTTAAGTAAAACATTAACTTGTCCACTTCACTTGAGCTAACGCGAATAGATAGATCACTTAATAATATGTATTTATGCTATCCTGCGGATAGGATTAATACATACGTGATCTATTGATCATAAGTCCCTAATACTGTTGTAAACAAAACATGACGTTACTCTAACTCTTGGCTGGCAGGACAGTAACTTGGCACACATGCTACTCAGTTGTTTCATTATGAAGATATTCACTCACTAGGTTATTGATTGTTTAGGACAGGTTGGAATTTCACTAAACAGCAACTGGCTTATACCGAAAAGCACAGACTCTGACGATGTTGAGGCCACTGAAAGAGCGTTACAATTTAACCTAGGTTGGTTCGCTGAACCAATATTTGGAAACGGAACGTACCCTGACGCAATGCGTTCTAGGATCGATGAGAGAAGCACTCTACAAGGCTTCAATCAATCAAGATTGCCAAGTTTTTCTGACAGTGAAATGAAAACAATCAAACGTAAGTAAGACGAATGCTGCTATTGTTACTCTAAAAAAAATGCATATAATATATGTATTCAAATTACCAGGCTTTATATTCCTTTTTGCAGTGTTGGATAAATCCAATAATACAGGAGCACAAATGTTAGATTCTATTTATCACACGATATTAAAATGACCTAAAATCGTATGTTTGGTGTGAAAAAGCCACTATTTATCCATCGTTTACGCAACGTTAATATAGACGCCATTACTGAACGTTACTATATCTGTAAACCACTAGTGATCTATCTATTTTTTGCATGATAATATATCACTCACAGACGCGATGTCATGTGAAAAATAGAATCTAACATTCGTGCTCTTGTATTGTTGAAATGTATCGCATTTTATCTCTCTTTGACCAACGCATTTAATAAATTACTTAAAACAAGAGCACGAGTGATAGATTCCATTTATCATATGACATCATCTCATGTCTGGCGCAAAAAGTTGATATTCTGCCAATATGTACGCAACGATGTTATGGACGTCTTTTCATAACGTTTCCAAAAATCTGTTGATCGATTTTAATATGCATGTCGTTATTTCACTCCCAGGCGCGACGATATATGATAAAATAGCATATTTAATCCAAAATATTGAATATCTCCTAATAGTTTATATAGGGCGCAGTAATAAATAACTCATCTTCTTTTTTGTTGCCCAAAATTAAATGGGATCTAAAAAAAGGTCCATATCCAGTTAATGGAGAGCCAGGCGCTGACCAGTCAAGGCAGCTGGCATCCTATCTATACTACCTCTCCTGCACATTCCAGACTCATGCGACTTCTTTGGTCTAAACATGTATACGTCTAGTCTGGTATCTAATGTTATGTTCAACGTATCTGAGATTGGCTACTACCAGGACATGGGTATAAAGACAGATAAAGATCCTAGCTGGCCAAGGTATACAATAATTTTACAATAATTCTACCACTGATAGCTCGATGTAACAGCTTAGTCATTCATTTAATTAAGATATGATCAACTTTAAAGACACCCAACTGTGTTAAATGAACAGAATATAAAATATGTGCAAACGACACAAGTATTTAACAAGATAAAGCTAGTATGTGTTTCTTAAGCATGTTTAACCTGTTCTTTTTATAACTAATTCTAATTAAATCTGATTTAACATTGTACTTTGATATAGCATCGTCTAGCATTAAATATAGTGGATACAAGAGATAATGTCTTTTAAACCTGGTATTTTCACTGCAGTTAATTTGTAATTTAGGTAGAAAAAAGAGCCAACGATTTAAATCTTTTTGACATTAGAGCATTGCCACAAATGATTAGCATCTACATTGACGTCAGCTGCTAAAAACAGTGTGTAATACCTATTCAAGTATCAAATACTTAGTATTGATTTGATAATATCAACATTCCTGTCAATCTATCTCGGCAAATGTGCGAGAATGACAAACGTTTTTGAAATACCTTACATTAATTTCTATGAAATTGAAACTGCATTCTTTTCTTGCATCTTTCAACAAAATAGATCTTTAAACACTTCAGAATCATGCCATTTTATTTAAAATACGCGAAATCGTGGCACATACCTATTTAAGCTTCAATGACCTCTTCATCTGCTTTAGCATTATTCATTTACGCCAAATAGACTTGCCTACCTCTATCAGTAGGACGAACCCATTTCCAATATTAGGATTCATTGGCGGTATATTTCATTTTTATTCAAATCATAAAAGAAATTTCTGTTTGCAAACAGTGCAGAACCTGATCAGGCGCCGCAAAACGCGGCGTCTGATCTGGTTTTGCACTGTTTTCCGCTGTCTCGTTAAAAGGAAGCTATGCTTGTATGGGTTTAAACTACAATCAAAAATCAACTTGTCAACTGTCAAATATAAATGCAGTCATTCTAGAATTTTATAAACCTATGAAACAGACTTATATCACTTTTTGACAAGTTATCATTGACAGGTCAGCCTCAGACTCTCTCAGAGTTACACCATTTGGAATAAGGAAACTTCTCAACTGGATCAAAGACTCGTATGGCAACTGGTCAATTTATATCACTGAGAACGGATATGCTGGAGATGGTGACCTGGAAGATACTGGTAGAATGAAGTACTATATTGGGTATATAAACCATGTTCTTAAAGGTAGGTCTAACCCATTTAATCCAATAGATTTTCCCACTGTTATCGATTTGATCTGTCTATTTCCGTTTTCAGGGTTGTTGTGTGGTATTTTACATTTTTATTAAAATTTTAATAGACCATTCTGTAAGCAAGCCTATGTTCCACAAAAATGATGCTAGGCGTGTATGGATTAAATAAAGTACAGTATTCAACAATAGGACCAATCTGCCGACTGATAATATACTAAGTAAGACACATGACAATAATTGGTATAATTTTATGAGCCAGTGCATGAGATTTCCAACAATGTGGCATTTTGACATGTGCCTCTGCAGCCTCCTTTTAAGCTTAGAAACTTCAAATGGCGTTCAGTCAGTAGCTTAACAACCATAGAATACTCAAGCGAGTAGCAAAGGCTCTAATCAGACTGCGCGTATGTGCAGGCTGGTCTGAGGCTTTGCTGGTCGCACATACCACATTGTTGGAAATCTCATGCACTGACGCATATCATAGTATAACCGGGGAAGACAACTTTGATAAACGTCAATGCTTCATATGCTTTGCCTTTTTAGTTATTTTTGGGGGAATGCATAATATATCATTCACAAACATTTTCCAGCCTAAAAATGTGACTAGAATGGTTGTTAGTATGTCATACGTTATATCATTTAGTAAGATAAGACATATTGAAATATAAGACAATTAGCTCCCTTTATTTTGAAGGAAGGCAAGCAAGCTTTGCAGAACCCTGTATATGGATCACGTCGTAATGTAAATGGCTTATGCGTCATGTGCTTGACAAAAACATGTTCTACTTTATTCAAAAGATAGAAGTGTGTTAATGATTAACAAGCTATTAATTCACATGTTAGGATTACATGAGCTGGTTAAACAATTTTATGACAACCCATCATTTACCGCTTTTCAAATTATACATTTCTTATTACAATATATAAGGCTTGGGTCGATTTTTTGATTTGTTGCAATTAAGATACTTAGATACAAACATAAAGCATTGATATACATCAGTGGTCTACCCAGGCATACGCATATACGCAACGGTCTAATATCAACATAGGCTAGGCGTACAATGCTAACATTAGATTTGATGCATATTGGTAGAGCAAAAAAATGTCAAAAAGTCGCTTATTTAAGGTGGAACCCCTCCCCATATGTAAAATGGAAAACGACTGCATGGATGATATGGCAAGAAATTAAAGTTTCTTGGATTGCCGGAATTACTTTTTCAAAGAGGGGCAATGGTGTTAAAATTTGGCAAAAACTTCATTTTTTGAAGTGAAATTGCAAATTTCTGAAATCCATTTGACGCAACAAATACACGACACTGGTTAAGAAAGACTGAAAAGTGATCATTGTGTTTTATATAATCCTGACCTGACTTTCTTATGAAGTCGAAATCAGAAATGAAATGTCTTTATTTTTGGGTGAAAATCAGTATTTTTATAAAAAATAATCCAATTTTTTGTAATCTGACAGGTAAAGTTTTTAAAATTTATACTTTTTAGTTATCTTGTTTTAAATTTGATGCTGCATTATTCAAATTACATATATCCTGTCGTGTTTACTTAAAAAAAACCTGTCAATTTTTTTCCTGTTTTGCCTCGAAAACTGACATTTTTATATTTAGGTATATTTTGGAAAATGCATGTTTTGCTATTTCATAGATATCAGGGCATTGTCTTATTATGAAAACGACGTACATATAGTAAACATATCAAATGGAAACAGCATGTATCATGTTCTGTGATATCATATCAAGTATTTACACCCACTAAAAGAGGGTCAAGTAACCCTGGATTGCTCACCTGAGTTTTTGTTTAAAGCCTCTAATCTATATGTATCTATTAAAAACTGACCATGCTCTGGTGATCGCTTGGTGGGGGCCTTTTTGTCCCCAGAGCTCTTTTTGGAGCAAATTTAAATATGGTCCATCCACTTGGTGATATCAGGTATCTAGACCTAGTGGTATCAAACCAGGAGATTCGTATGTTTCATTTTATACTTCAATGTAAACTCTGTGACATCCAGGATGTGGACCATTTTGACCACATAACCACAATTTGAGCAAACTAGGTAGAGTACCACTAGGTGAGATGTTACATACCAAATATCAAAACTTTGGGGCAATTTATTTTCTGGCAATACTATTTTTAATGTTTCTCTAAATAACCTATTGATCGAGGAAAGACCTGGCAAATTATAAGTCGCTCAGTTGAAGTGGAACCTCTCCCTACCTGTAAAATAGGATTTTGATATATCAATGGAAAGTTTTATAACTGTACATTATGAAACCACATGAATTACTTTTCAAAACAGGGACAGTGACTCTTTATTAGGCTTCGAAGAAAAGCACTCTCATTCAAAGAATCATATATAGCATCCAAAATAAGCAAAAGTTGGCTGGGTGAAAAGAATTGCAAATGCAAATTATTTCAAAATTTTAAAGCATTATAGGGGTGTTTATTTAACCAAAAGGCTATGCATTAAAACAGTTAGGCCTATTTTAATGTAATACATAAGAACGCGGATCTGACAAAAGGGACCTCAAGGAATCAAAGTAATTATTACGTAAGAGACATTTGAAAAATACTTAAAATAACATAAAATTACATACCTTTATATTTCTATGAAAATGCTTTTAAACTTTGATACCATCAAAATAACAAAAGTTTCTGATTATACCATTTCTTAAAAGTTTTCTATAAGGGTTGTTGCCATGTGAACACTCAGATCATCACTACACCTACAAGTGGGTCATTTTGAATGTCTATAATTCGATCTAGAAGATATAAATACATGTCTGCACTTTCACTATCACATGTATAAGAATTGCGAAAACTATATTTGCTAAATTATTATACTGAGCATGCAATAGTCAACAAACAAATACTGACCAACACTCTGACGTCATCATACGGTAAAGGTCATTATTGACGTTACATTCCACCCTGATTACATATTGTTTCTAACATCCATATAATCATCAGGTTCGAAGATAATCACTTCAAATTTTCAGGAAATGCTCTAAACATGTAATGCTTTGCAGATGTAACATTAGCCTGATTATTATTATCGCCACCATAAGGTACCTTTCATCATATCCTGGCCCATATATATGCCAAGTGGAAGTACCTGATTTATCATTTTGACATCATTATTTAGTACCATGATTACATTTATTTAATCTATTATCTTCATGCTACACTTATTGTCAGTGCGTACGATTTTAACGCATTCCAAATCAAGTAGGGTCTTTTATTTTTCAGATAATTAATAATATAGGTTTTGCCTATATGTATTAGTAGCAGCATGGAGTTTGTACATCACCAATTGTCCCCTAAAATCTGTTTTAAAGAGTAACTATGTTAGTGCTATAACAAAAACTTGCCAATTAACTTTATGTCTCGATGTTCTTATTTGCCTGTGGTGTGAATTTCAAATTATCAATATAATTTTGGAGTCAAAGCTCAAGGTCAAAACAAGACAAAATCTGTAATATGTCTCATAACATGAACTCCTCTTTCCTTTCTACGACCGAGGGTGTTCATATATGACACAATGATTGTCTATGGTGTGCAGATTACAACTTAGGTTTCTTATCACCACTTTGCCATTGGTGTCAAAAGACAAGGTCAAATATACTTACAATCAGTTTATGGCTTGTTACGCGAACTCCTCCATTACTTTTTTGACCAATAGTATTCATACTTAGCACAATTATTGCTTATGGTGTGAAAATTACAAAGTACGTTACATATCACCGCTATGGCCCTGGAGTCAAAGGTGTATTAGATTCTGTCTTACAGTGGCATGTTTTTTGATAGAGGTGCTTCATATTTTGTAAAATAATTGTCAAAGGACATTTGAGCCTTAATTTTCAAAATAATTTGAAGCCTGTTGTATGGATTGTAAAGCAATATCTCTAACATGTTTTGTTGTAGATGGTTCATATTCTGCACACTGATTTTCTTAGGTGTTCTCTTCTCACTTCTGATAAGACCTTTGTATCAAAGTTCAAGGTCAAACTGCTTAGAAACCTTCAATTTAAACCCTCAAAGTGGTACTAATAATAAATGTTTTCATAACTCTCCTAGATTCTTTGCTAGGCAGACCAAATAGTAGATTATGAATTCCCTGCATGTGGTAATAAAGAGATCCTTAAAGGGTTCAGCTATTTTTATGATAAAATATTTATATTAATCTAAGTGAACCTATATAGGCGGTAAGTCCCCTCTTGGAGTCCCTTAGTCCAATGAGATATTGAAATACATTTAGACATGAAATAATCTTTCCCTTAACAGATAATCTGCTGATGACATCTCATAAACCAGAATGTAGACATGAAATAATCTTTCCCTTGGCAGTTAATCTGCTGATGACCACCCATAAACCACAATCTAGACCTTTAAACTCTGCATATAAGGCATGTAATGCATTCTGTTTCGGAAGAGATGTATAAATGATCATATTTGGGACACTGGCTGTCTATGGTTTTATGATGGCACAATCTCCTCCTAAATTACTAGCTAGATTTTAATCAAACTTTGCAGGAATGATTCTTATATGACCCTCTTAAATAATTGTTCAAATAGTTTAGTTCATTGCATATCTAGGTCACATGGGCTAAAATAGATTTTCAAAATGAAAATCTTCTTGTTCAAAACCACAATGCATAGAGTCTTAATATTTGGTATGTAGCATAACCTATTAGATCTCCACCAAGTTTGTTTTTCAAATTATAGCCCTGTGGTTTAAATGGCACATTCCTGGAGGTGGCATATTTTACATAGGCATATGATCACCTGCTGGGAAAGGACTGATCTCTTGGTTCTCTTGTGTGTGGTGTTTCTTGTATTTTGTAACTTTCCTATTTGGTTTCTCGGGTCAGTTGTGGTTCTTGATTGTATCCATTTCTGGGTTTGGCCATCTGCTTTACTTTTATATCGGGGAAAACATAAAACAAACCTTCATTTCTGAAACGACAATGCCCAGTACCTTGATATTTGGTAAGCAACATCACCTAGTACGTATATACCAATTTTATTCAATTTGGGGCACAGGGACTATTAAAAGGACCCACTTGCGAGCTCACACGTTCTATTTAGGAATCTATTGGGAAAATCTTCTTGTCTGACACAACAAGGCGTAGAACATTGATATTAGTTATGTAGCATCACATAGTATACCTCTACTAAGTTTGTTCACATAATGGCCCTTGTGCCAAAACTTGCCCCACCCGTGAAACACATGTTTTACATAGGCTTACATATAGAACAGTTAAAAAAATCTAGTCTGAAACCACAGAACCTAGAGTCTATATTTGGCGTGTAGCCTCATCTAGTAGACTTACTAAGTTTGTCTAAAATTATGGCCATATGGCCGAAAATGAGGCCGCCTCGGGGATCAAGGTTTTATATATAGCTTATAGAGAACATATTAAAACGCATTTTTGTCAGATACTAAAAGGTTTGATATTTGATATGAAGCATCTAAAAGTGGTACTCTATTCTGTGGTCAAAATGGCATCGTCACAGAGTTTATGAGGCTGTTATTGTTCTTTGACTCTTCCTCTCGGTGCCGTGGGTTTGTATGCAGTTTATGAGTGTGACATTTCCTGGTCATACATTCTTTTTTACATTGTCTTACATATAGTGAAAACATAAAAAAAATATTCTTGTCTGAAATCACCAGGCCTAGAGCCCTGATATTTGGTATGTAGCATCATCTGGTAGACAACATTTAAATATGTTCCAATAATGACTCTGGGACCGAACATAGACCACAAAACAGGTCATCAGGAGCGAGACCAGTTTCCAATAGATACCTACTCAGGTGAGCGATCCAGGGTCACTTGGTCATCTTTTTATTATGGCATTACTTGAAATGATATCATAGTACATGATAAATGATGTTTCCATTTGAAATGTTTACTATATGAACGTCATGTTCTTAATATGGCAAAGCCCAGATATACAAGTAATAGCAAAACATGCATTTCACAAAATATACCTGAATATCGAAATGCTGATTTTGAGATAAAACGAAAATATTTTGGTGGGTTTTTTAAGTATACACGACATAGATATATACTGAACAGCAAAAGAAATGCATATTTTTGCATATTTGGTATAGTGTATAAATTTGGGTTGAAATACTGATCTAATGATACGTAAGGCATCACTGATGTATGGACTACGTGTATAACCAAATGCATCACAAATGGACGCTCATGGGAATAATATTAATTAAGGGGCTTAACTCTGGGCATAATAAAACAACTCGTTATAAAGGCGACTTTCGAGATGGAGTATGCCTAAAACATCTGAACGGATTTGGATGAAAATCACTCTGCTTGATAGTCATGACATACAGACTTCTTATGAAGGTTAATTTGTCCGATATTCTTGAAAGTGGGCCATTCGGACCCAGTTACAATATTGGACAATTAACTGGAAGTGTGTTTAATACAGGCAAGAAAGGGTCCAAACAATTGTTTTAAATGGTTCTGTTGGACAGTACTTTACTTGACACCGATGATACTGTGCCAGATTTTCTTACACCCCAAAGATTTTATTGGTTTTCAATACCAATGCAAAAAATGCAAAACATGAAGATTTTTGGTTAAGCAGCGTTATTTCTACAGCAGTGAATTTTAAAGTTTTAAGTTGTTTCCTTATCTGATAAAATTGTGTTCTCGTGACATGCAATGAAATCGGATTCGAAACATGCATTTTCCAATGTATGGACTTGTTTTTTGCGTTTTTTGCATTAATTAACAAAAAAAAAACTAATTAACTGTGTAATGACGAATATAATGGCCTGGAACGAACGCATGTGTCTGTTCAAACATGTTCATATCATTTAGGGTAAAATTCAATAAAGGTTTCTGGTATTAAATGGATATTGAATAATATGCGTTTCTTTTGCTGTCAAGTATATGTAAGTTGAATAATTCAGCATCAAATTTGAAACAAGCTAAATAACAACTCTAAATTTTAAAACTTTATCAGCCAGATTACAAAAAAAATCATGTTTAAATTACTAAAAACACCGATTTTCGCCCAAAAATCAAGACATAAGAATTCCGGTTTTGACACCATAATAAAGTCAGAGTAGACTTATATAAGACTCAATAATCGTTTTTCAGTGATTCTTTGCAGGTGTAATGTATCTGTTGCTGCAAATGGATTTCAGAAATTCGCAATTTCACTTCAAAAAACGAAGTTTTTGCCAAATTTTAACACCACTGCCCCTCTTTGCAAAAGTAAATCCGGCGATCCAAGAAATTTCAATATCTTGTCACATCATTCATACAATCATTTTCCATTTTACTGATGGGGAGGGGTTATCTGTCAATTTTCGCTAGTTTTTGCTCTACCATATGTATAACAGAAGTGTTGAAAGTTCAACACATATCACCTTATAAGAAGATATTTTTCCGATATCATAATTGAGCCATGGCATAAGATTTCCAACAATATGGTATGTGCGACCAGTAAAGGCTCAGACCAGCCTGCGCATACGCACAGTCTGGTCAGAGCCTTTGTAAGTCGCTTGAGGATACTTGAGTTTTAAGCTATTGACCAAACAGTGTTTAGAAATTCTAAGCCTATAGGGATGCTGCGGGCCTTGTCTGAGGCTACATTTGTCAAAATGCCACCTTGTTGGAAATCACATGTCACGGCTTATATTTGTTATTAAAAGCTGTTCTTATTACAAAAAGGTCCAATATTACAAAACAAAGTGCTGTAAGAGTAGTTTTCCTATTATGTGCGTGACTATTCCATTGATTTCCTTTATATTTTCTCTATTGTAGCAATTCAAATTGACAAAGTAAATGTCAAAGGCTACACAGCTTGGTCACTTATGGATAACTTCGAATGGGAGAAAGGATATTCTGTGCGATATGGTCTACACTACGTCTATTTTTCTGATCGTAATCGTTTAAGGACGCCAAAACTATCCGCAGCAACCTTCCAAGAAATTATCATGCGGAATGGATTCCCAATCTGGCCAATAAAGCCTGTGGTTGTTCCATACAAAGCTGAATTTCTGTATGGAACATTCCCAGAAGACTTCATGTGGGGAGTAGCAACTTCAGCCTACCAGATAGAAGGAGGATGGGATGAGGATGGTATAATGTGGCTTTGTTATCATTTATATTATTTTGTCTTGTTTTTGTTATGCTTTCGTGTGCGTCTGTTTATTGATGCCTTGTGGTCACCTGCTGGGAAAAAGCTGACCTCTTGGCTCTCGTTTGTGATGTCTAATTGTGAAGTTGTCACTTTCTCATTGGTATCCTGGAGCAGGTGTTGTGCTTTATTGTATCGATTCCTGGTCTTTGCCCTCTTTCACACTTTGTTATGACAAGAAGACAAGTACCTATGATCAGGAAATGCCACAAACACAAATTACAGTTATACCTTTAACACCAAGAGAAAAAGACAAACATTTATGTAAACCTGCAATGAACAAGCAAAGCAACCGGCTCTCTCTGCCTCTCGAGATTGTTGTCAAACTAGAAATGACGCAAATATTACATTAAAAATGTGGGACTTGAAAGAAGCCTCTGCATTAAATGTGAACAGCAGAACCAAACAGTTTGCAAACTTAGCCTTCAACGCAGAGCAAACAACACACACAACCACTACAGACAAATGACTCTGATGTTATTTAATGTTTCATGCTCAGTTCTACTGAGCAGGGAATAATGTCAACTATTCTTACAAAATTGAAACAAAATGAGAAACCCTGATTATGCTATATGTGAACAACAAAAGATATTACACCCAACATAATAAAGATCTATGTGATTGACTGTCACAAAGTGAGAGCAACTTTACATTAGATGTATTTCTTCTGACACTTCCAGTGAATATGAGAACGAATTGACTGGCACATTACTTTTTATTTTATAGCCACATTGTCCAGCAACGAATGTTGAGTCAAGCGAGGGCAACTTTTGCATATACAGTATTGATGATTATGAAAATTCGGACAAAACATTAGACCGTTAGTCCCGCTGGATAGGTCGAAAGTATTTTTTTAATATAAGAGATTAATACTAGAAGTGATACTGGTATTGTGTTTGGCAGCAAGCCACACCAGAGTTGCACGTGCAAAACATTCCTTTTGTTTGCTCCATTGGCTGTCCGTGTTTAAGCTTCCTGTTTCGCTTTTCCATTTAACACTCGGACTAAACCGTTAATATGATTATAGTTTAAATACAAAGCTGTTTTATTTCCTAAATTAAAAATATGTTTTTTAAATTTTAGATATTTATGATAAAATGTAAATATAAGCAATAAATTCAATTTTTGGTCTGTTCATGGAATCATGAATAATTCGGGTCTCTTGCAAAGTTAAGCCTGAAGAAGGATTTCACATTAACTTTACAAGAGACCCCAAGTATTCGTGGTTCCATGAACTTCGAATCAAATTCATTTCTTAAATGAACTTTTCTTTTTCTTAGGTAAAGGTCCAAGTATTTGGGACACTTACTCACATGAAGGCAAGATCCTAAACGGTGATACTGGAAACATAGCTTATGACAGCTATCATAAATACCAAGAAGATATACAACTTTTAAAACAGCTAAAGGTTTGCTAATAACTTCTCAGAATGTACACTCAGTTGCCTTTGGTGAGTTCCCAAAATGGTAAACGTTGTGTGTTTCATCTGCAAACAATTAAGCACATTTAAAATTTTGATATCTTGAGAACGAAGAACGCAAAATATCTGAAATTTGAGCATATTACTAGTTGCTATTTTTCAAATTAAAAATGCTACATTATCGTAGAAATAATATCATCTAAAGGTTGTTGTGGGTGTTATTCATTTTGACCACCCTAGATTCTGAAACAGTTTGAAAATTTGATTTGGGTCCTCAGCTTCTTTTTTTTTAACATGAATATTGATATTGTTTGTTTTATATGTATTTGATGATAATGGTGCTAAGTTGTTATAAACGTGAGCTGTGAACAAGATGTGTTCACATCTGCCTAATTTATTCATGGTCATATTGGGTGTCGATGGGGTATTTATAACCCTGGCAGCAAAATCTAAATTAATGAATAAATTCAAATGAAAACTTAGCAACAAGTGTCAGTCTTTCTAGGTCTATAAATGAGTATCTGAATCAATTAGTTTTTCATTGATTCATTCTTTCAAATCAAAAAGTAAGCAACCAGCGATACCTGACCTCTGGGTCAAATTTTGCCTTATGAGGGGTTACCCAAACTTTCATTTAAAATTATAGGATAGTTCTTCTTAAAAATAAATGTTCTGTAAAACTGTAATCCCAAACGGTACTTACAACTGAACATAATTATTACACAACTATTATATCATTGATTATGCTGCTTATGTCACTAATATCAGGGCTGCTATGAAGATTAGCAGATTTTCTCAGGAACCAACCGTAGCTTATATCCATCAACATATATTCAAAACAAAATATTTCAAACATAACACAGGTATGATACTTCACAAAACATACATGATATCTCATATTCCTGCATTTGTTTATTTATTTTGTTTTCACAGCCAAAGTATACTGCAGTCGCACCATTTAAAATTTATGGTTTTGTTTCCGCCCACTTTCTTTGCTCTGCATTACTTGTTTGGTGTCTATACTAATTTGAATTTCTACAGAGTGTTTTCCAGTATATTTCAAATATTTCTTCTAATTTTTAATAGAAAATATTACCATCTGATATTTTTACAGCAATTTGTCAACACCTACTATCATTTATGAAGAAATGTAGCAAATGTTTGTGATACACAATATCCCCATAGCAACAGATGATGACATCATACATATTGGTGATGACGTTAATATATACCCTGTATATTTATCCTGGGCAATTATCATTTGGGAAAATTATCTTAATAAGCTAGAAAAGACCATTGTTCCAGACCATAGTTTTGTCAATTTCTTGAAAGCTAATTTGGGAACTCACCAATGGCCACAAAATGTACCTCAGATATTTCATTATTCCATCCTTTTGTTGCCAATTTAACTAAGCATAATACTGCCAAATGACCAGACTATGAGAACATAATTAGACTAAAAATCTATTTCAGAAACGAAAATTATAATCATACATTTATAACCCTGTCACATTCAACTACTACTAGGTGTTTTGATGCTAATATATTTATGTCAATACAAATTTTAAAAAAAAATACAATATGCATTTTCATCTTTAAACCTGTACACTAAGTCATTGTATTGTTTATACAAAGTTATAGGTCCACTGTGATTAAGTGAATGAATCAACTGACTGTAATGCGCACGAACCATGGTGAACATATAGTTTAATCAGTAACCGGTGCCAGGGTCGTGCAAGGGTCGTGCAATTTTAATCTGACGAGCACAGGTAAAGGGTATATAGGTAAATTGCTCTAGTGTAGTATACAACATGTAGTTATAGTGCAGACCCAAGGGTCGTGTAATTACTTATCTTGTAAACTAGGGGTCACAAGTTTGATTCCTATTTCTTTTACCTGGCTACTAAAACTAAAGGCATTGGCTCATTAGCATAGTAGTGGGACATAAATACAAATCACACACAAAACGAGATAATTTATTTAGCAGAAATTTGATAACTGTGCAATGTTATTGTTTATATAAGACAATCCACAATATGTTGGTACTTATCGCATCGGCTTACAGCGTAGGCGCATGTGCGAATTCTGGTCAGTCCTTCTGTATATTTCATACACAAAGTATGGATGTCAAAAAAGGCTCATACCTTCATTTAGACCTCTAGCTTCACCATGTTTTTTTTATAAGAATCAAATTGTGCAAATGCGATAAGTACTGAAAATTCATGCACTGACCCATGTAAAGAATATATTGTTTGTTTGTTATGGTACTTTACGTCTCACACAAC
Organism: Loripinus fragilis; assembly: GCA_964019695.1. Lineage (NCBI taxonomy): Eukaryota > Metazoa > Mollusca > Bivalvia > Lucinida > Lucinidae > Loripinus > Loripinus fragilis. Next base: position 19,610,656 of record OZ026525.1, read on the forward strand.
AATGTTTTGTTTTTGTCTGGGCAATTTCCTGACCTGTACTAAGCAGGGGATAAAATGTCTTGCTCAAGGACAAAACACAGTGACTCTGCCAGTGGTTAGTCTCAAACCAGCATCCCTTTGGTCGATAGTACTGAGTCATTTTGCTCCAAAATATAAAGAATTTATGTTAATACTAGTATGTGTTTATTCAGGTCAAGCATTATCGTTTTTCTATATCTTGGCCTCGTATACTCCCAGATGGAACTACACACAGTGTAAATCTTGCCGGACTAGCGTATTACAACAGCTTGATCAATGGCTTACTCAATGCTGAAATAACTCCAATGGTGACCATGAATCACTGGGATTTACCACAGGCGTTAGAGGATATGGGTGGTTGGACAAATGATTCTATTGTAGACATGTTTACTGATTATGCCGATGTTTTGTTCTCCAATTTTGGGGATCGTGTAAGTAATGTGAGATGCTGTCCTGCCAGCAAAGAGTGACAGTGACGTCATTTTTGTTTACATAGTTATCAGGGACTTGGAATCGATAGATCACTTGTGCATTAATCCTATCCTGTGGATAGGATTAATACACAAGTGATATATAGATTATCTGACTCGCGTATGCTCAAATGAATTGAACACGTTGGTGATTTACTTAGCAAGTGTAGAAAAAATATTACATCACTGTCACTCTTGGTTGGCACGACAGTAGTGCTTAACAAAAACAACACAATGGATTAGGGGTCTATGGACGAATCAGATCCACCTTAACATCTACCAAATTAAATCAGAGTCTTTCCTGAGAACTCAAGTTATTGTTAATTACTCATTGTTTCTTTGTGCTCAAAGCAAACTATTTGATCATACTGGGCAAACGCCTATGCCTATCCCTGGCTTGGCTTCTAGTTTTGCAATAATAGTTTTGAGGAAGAGAGAGCTGATTGTATTACTTTAAAATTATTGTGTTATTACTGTTCTTTGGTTGTTTTTGTCCCGTGTCTCTTCTTCACAGTGTCGTGGCTTGGTCTGTCAGCTGTGATTATGACATCTTCTTGTCATACTTACTTGTTATATAATCGTGTTGTAAACGTTGTCCTACACTACATAAAATTAGTATAATAACTAGAGATTATAATTTATTAGAATGACATCTACCTAATACAGTTAAAGTTTAACATTCAATTTGTTGATTTTTACAACAATAGTTCTAAAAAATTCTAAAAAGGAGCTTAGCTGATGATGTTTTATAAAATAATAATACATTGTTTGTGTAAATGTTCTCTTGATCAAATAATATATTAAACATGATTTCATTGAGCAAGCTGTCATTAGATGATATGGTGTTGTCCAAATAATGACGTCACTTCTATTTAAAATACATGTAGGTACACTTCTGGATGACACACAATGAACCATGGGTGATTGCAGTCAATATCTACGGAGGAAGGCCAAAATCAGGCGAAAAGGACGTTTATGTTGCAGGACACAACTTATTGATTGCACATGCCAAAACTTACCAATTATATCAAACCAAATATAAGATGAAGCAAACTGGTAGGTCAGGCCCCAAGGTTGTAAAACCTTTTTCATGCTCAACTTAACTGAGCACGAAATTTCAACTGCTCATAAAACCTAAAATACAGACAAATAAAGACGTTTCATGCTTTAAGTTTCTCAAATGTTGTATTTATTATGCTAAATAATATTGAAATGACAACCATTGTTGGCATTTTAACATTTGTGCGAGCAAGATAATTGTCACACTCAGCTGAGTTAAGCGTGAAAAAAGTTTTATAACCTTGGGACCAGGGTTTCATAATTTTTATGTTATAAGCTGTACAACCTCGTGATCTGTACAAAATATAAATGGACCATGACATGTGATTCCCAACAATGTGGCATTTTGACAAGTGTCGACTCAGATAAGCCTTAACAGCCTTCTTTTAATCTCCAAATGATGTTTGGTCAGTAGTTTAACAATCGTAGGCTATTCAAGCGACTAGCAAAGGCACTGATCAGACTACGAGTATGAGCAGGATCGTCTGAGCCGGTGCTGGTCGCACATACCACATTGTTGGAAACTTCTGGGCTGGGCTTGAATCCTGTGTACTTTCCGCGATTTTAATTAATAAAAGCCATCTCACAAACATTGTATGAAGTTTACTTTTAAGCATGGTGACGGCTTATTATTGAAATTATTGATAAAAGCATCTGGGTTCCACTGAACAATTATATAGAAACGCATATAAACCAAACTGACGTTTGCAAGCAACTAGCAGATTTCAAACATATAATTTGTCCTAGGTAAATCAGATTTTTTGGCAAAAATTGCACTATTGAAATCTGTGAAGTATCATTTTAAATCTTTACTGCAAAGGTCCAGACTATATTTTGGAACAATATCTTAATCAGTTAATTAGTTAATTAGTTAAATATCTTCAGACATACATATTTATTTGATATTCAGGGAGATGAGATGTCTGAAGGATGTTTATCTTGAAATTGAAATGCATTTCAGCAGCTACAGTCAAAAACAATTTTTAAGCAGTGACTGTATCTCCCATGTATATAAGTGGCAGTGCTATGTATGACAAAGCTGTATTTTATAAGCAGGAAATGGCGTAAAGAAAACAGTACCGTAGCATGTGGGTTAAGTCCTATTAAAATTTATTATTCTGATTATGTTGATTACCCGAAACAAATAAATTAAGTTTATGCATTTTCAATAAAATATTGCTATAGCTTGTTTCGCTGCAGTCACAAATGTTATTGTGTTGGCATGGATTATGTGACGTCAGTGTCACGTTATAAAAGTAGACCCTTGATGTATATATGAGGTATGATTCTACGGAGTTGGCCGAGGCAATCTAACTGTTATATTTAGAGTTGTGAGGATTTCTGATTAACCCTTTTATGCTGAATGTACTTATCAGTTGGACGAATTGATTTCCTATTTTAGGGTTGTCAGGTGGTATTTTCTTTTTCTATTCAAATTTTAAAAGAAAATATTATAAGCAAACAGTAGAAAACATGATTGGATAAACTTAGTCATGTAATCATTTTCGTGTCTGTATGAGTTAGTGCTCATGATGTTTGACTAAAAGATGCCAATTTGAAACATCGCTACGTAAATGAGCAATCAATTAAGAAATAGTTTATAAATGATTGCAAAACAAAATGTATGAAAAAACAAACCTTTGATCAAGACATGCGTAAATATTTAACCCCAGCATGCTGGCGTAGATGAAAATAATTATTTTTTTCATTGAAGAACATTATACAATTGATGCATTCTTTTGAGGTTAACATCAGGATTTGTCAACCCGAGAACAGTGATGTTCACCGAGGCGAAGCCGAGGTGAACATCACTTTCGAGGGTTGACTAATCCTGATGTTAATCGAAAAAGAATGCACCAATTGTTTTGTTATATGACACTGTCTTTCTTTTCCAAGGTTTATTTAAAGTATTTTCATATTTATAAATTTACTCATGTCAGATGTTCCTTGTGCACTTTCACTAGGAAGATTATTTCAACAATCTACTTCCCAAATTTCTGAAACTCTTATGAGATAAGCAAAATAATTGCATTTTTAACCCATATATGCCTAGCGACCTTTATGTGGGACATAGGCAAATAGCGCAGACCCAGATCAGACGCCACAGAATGCGGCGCCTGATCAGGGTCTCCACTGTTTGCTTGCATAATTTTCTATTACAACTTGAATAAAAATGAAAAATACCACCTAACATCCCTTCAAACAGAAATGGACTGTTCCAATTGATAATGATGGAAAATTCCATTCGGCATAAATGGGTTAAATGCTGTTCTCATAAAAATGAACAAACATTTTACCTGTGAAATATACATAAGAAACCAGTCAGTGTTTCAATGTCTATTTTTAGCTCTCTGTCGGCTCTGACAAAAGCCATGTCATATGGGCTAGATTTAGGACAATCTATTTTTAGCTCTCTGTCAAGACTGACAACACTTGTTAACCTGTCTTTAGCTCATCACTGTTTGACATCATGATCTGTCACAACCAGTGCAAGCTAGTTTCAGCCAATCAGAGGAGGTCTTTTATAGGAGTCATATAACAATTTTCATTAATGTGTTATGATAAGAGTTACATGTTTGATGATTCTATATCATTTTAGTGTTTTCCAAATGTTTTAAAATACATGTTCGAACACATCAACGCATTCTCGCACAACAGATAAGGAGTTCCATTGATTTACCCATATGAGATATTTCTTTCTCACATACCAACGCATACGAGATCGAATGATACCTATGTAAGCTCGCTGTCGGAAAAATCTGTCCCACATCGCTACCCATGTGAGATAAGCGTAACTAATACGAGATAAGCCACACGCGGCCGGTTGCTAATGTGAGATAACATTTTTGGCACATGACAGTATTCCTTCGAAAACGAAAGTTAAATTGTTGTGAGTCAGGAAAAAATTTCTATGTCTAATTTTCAGCGATTTAAGTCGGTCTTCAACTTGGTTTAAAAGTAAAACTGCGCATTTTTACTTTCAACCTTTATTCAATGCTTTGAATATGCTGAGTGCATTGCGGTTGACATATTTAACCTGTTGTGTTGGACATTGATCGAGTGACTGACACCGGGACGGGGAGCCTTGGCGATGTAAAACACACCACACACACACATTTTCCTCAACAAAATTACTTACTCGAGTTACTGTGGCTGATAAGCTAGTTCTTGTAAATCCATTTTGATGAAATAATCATTTGTTCATTGTTTATGCGCTGTTTATTCGCTGTTTCAAGTTGATTTGTACTGCGCGCGTCATTGACTGTAAACATTGATCTCAGTGACGTCACCAACAAATATTACACAGTACTGTACCGTACGGTCGTGGTATATGAGAAAAAGAATCGATCAATGGTGTTCAGTGCTGTCAGAAAAATCCCAACCCTCCGGTGCACCGTTCAGTGGGAAACTCGGCAAGCCTCGTTTCCCACTGGAACGGTGGGCCCTCGGGTTGGGATTTTTCTGTCCCCACTGAACACCAATGATGGATTCTATTTATCTCACACACCCATACATACCAGCCCGTGGGAAATATAAAAAAATGAACAGCAGGCTGGTCACACATCGATCCATGAAGTCATTGTAATGTTAAAATGACGTCACCATGTCGCATCTCAGCAAATTAACTTTTTTCATGTTTTCCCATATAAAATGAGGTATTTAGTGGTAAACAAGAAAAATTATCCATTATTCCTATGAGGATGGGATAGAAAATCCGCCCCTCGCGATCACCGTTTGTCATCACTCGGCAAGCCTCGTGATGCCAATAGGTGATCCTCGGGACGGTTTTCTCTGTCCAACCCTCACACTTATAATCTGTGTTTTTTCCAGGTATGGTTGGGATAACATTAAGCCATATCAATGGCATGCCAAAAGATTCAGACAGGGTGGCAGATTTAGAAGCGGTTAACAGGTATAACCAGTTTTCTGTGGGATGGTGGGCTAACCCAATATTTGGCGACGGAGACTATCCAGATGTAATGAAATGGCAAGTTGGTAACAAAAGTCTAGAGCAGGGTTTAAATAGTTCACGATTGCCAGAGTTTACAGACACACAGAGGAGACTATTAAAAGGTATGAATGTTATGTGTAGTTCGAAAAAGTTTTGAGAAATTTAATTAAGATAAAAAAAAATATGCAAAACTGTCATTTGTCTACTTCTAAATGGGCCTTGTCCCGGCAAAACGTGTCTTTTGGGTTTCTAATAAAGTGAAATTCAAACCAGTTTCCTCAGTTACGGAGACTAGCTAGATTATAATTTGGCTTGTAGCTAGTTAAGATATGATACTTTCCATTAAACGAATAACAAAGGCGCTGATCAGTCTGTGCGGATGTGCAGACTGGTCTGCGCCTTTGTTGTATGCACACCCCCAAAGACAGGTTTTCTTGCGTCGCTGCCCATAATAAAGATAGCTATATATACGAAATGGAACGTTAAACCCCAAATCCAGCTTAATTACCAACAAACAATAAATATAAAATGCCACCCTCTCCAATGACACTCTTCCATTTGTTGGCTGCTCATCCCCAAATCGCTGTATTATAAACTCCCATCACACACTTAAGTTACTTGTACGTATGAATCCTATGTACGTACACCACTATCCTTCCTCCCCCCACACAGAGTTCTCGTTGTGCAACTCAATGGGGAACCCCCTTCTTTTCAAATAGGTGTCTGCTGAAGATTGTGACAGAAAGAGAAAAGTAGTTGGACCACTTACATCAATAATAGTTATAAATTTTATAGAAGGACATTTTCTATAAATTCTTAAGTAAGATGTGTAAAAAAGCTGCATTACAAATAATGTTTATGCTGTATGTAAACTTAGCTATGTATAGATCTCAAGAGCGTAATCTATTCTTTAACTTTGTTCTTATTATAGCAGCGCTGATCTCCTTTGCTTCCAGAGGTATAAGTTTAAGTTCGTTTACTCATCTGTTATTTTTAGGCAACGCTGATTGCCAGGGCTTCCAGATGTATACGTCTAATTATGTTATCTGTTCTTTTTTAGGCAGCGCTGATTTTCTAGGCTACCAGATGTATACATCTTATTATATTTCCTCAGCTGTTCAACCATTGTTTCCCAGCGGCTATAGTGCTGACATGGACGTTGACACTTCTCAGGATCCATCATGGAAAGGGTAATATAAACCAGCATATACAGATATGAGCCGCGACATGTGATTTCCAACAATGTGGCATTTTGACAAGTGTAGACTCAGACGAGCCTGTGCCGCCTCCTTTTAAGCTTAGCACCTCAAAATGGTGTTCAGTCAGTAGCTTAACAGTCATAGAATATTAATGTGATTAGCAAAGGCTCTGATCAGACTCCGCGTATGCCCAGGCTGGTCTGAGCCTTTGCTGGTCGCACATACCACATTGTTGGAATCTCATGTTGTGGCTCATATGGTACCAAACGCATATGCGCAAAATCCTCTTTTTAACACCATACTGACGTATCCAGCGGGGATAGATGTCTCAATTTTGGTCCTAGTGTTTATATATACGTGTATTTTTTGTGTATGTGAGCAGGGCATGCTCTTGTGAGACTGTGTAGAGCTTTTGGTGCTCATCAATGTTATCAGTAGAACATCCGTTGATATTACTCGTAATTATATGGGCCTCAGCGCGAAAAACTGTCTTTGGTGAACAACTAAGACACAGATCAGCCTGCGCATATGCGCAGTCTGATCAGCACCTTTTTTATTCGCGTTTTAGAAAGTAACATATATAGACGTGCTACAGGTGAAATTTCAATTTTCTAGCTAGTCTCTGTATCAGAGCAGGCTGATTTGAATCTTACTTTGTCAGACACCCAAAAGACAAGTTGTGTAGCGTCGAGGCTCATATTACCTTTAAAATCCCTTGCTATTCTTCTATATAAGGGCCTAATCACGAGAATACCTGTCTTCGGAGTTTCAGACAAAGCAAGACTCAAACCAGTCTAATCAGCTGCATAGACTAGCTAGAAAGTTGCAATTTCTCTTATAGCAAGCTTAGATATGGTACTTATCAAAACGTGAATAACAAAAGCGCTGATCAGACTGCACGGATGCGCAGGCTGGTCTTCACTTTTGTTGTTGGAAAACCCCAAATTTTCTTGCAAAGAGGCTCATATGCAAATTGTTCTAAAATATGTCTTATTGATAATTTTAATGTTATCAATGTTGATACAGTTGCATCACTTATTTAGAACCATGTTTTCTTAAGCTGGTAAGTAAAGAGGCAGAAACGTATACCCATGCACTATTTGAACGAGCAAAATGCAGTTAATATGACTGATTGTAAAAGGGCAAATGGGGTCACAATGCTGCATTGTTGTTCATATAAAAAATATGTTCACCACCATGACCCAGCAAATTCGTTAAAAGGTAATGACTATAAATAAATTTACACAATATATGTTAGTTTGAAGCTAGGTCAAGGAAAAATATTCTTTTATACAAACAACATTAAAGCATCCACATTTCTATATTTACAATCGAAACTATTATTTACATTTTTACATGCTAAGATAGTGCGTAGGTATACGGATCAGGCAGATTAAATCATATTTTGTTAGCTTAATCTATTTTACATTCATTGATGGTAAAACACAATTGTGGGATTAATAAAAGACATACTTTTCAGCCCACCGACATTAAGATAGTATCAAGATACATTTTTTAATGTAGTTATGGTAAGCAGTATTTATTTCCAAATTGCATTTTTTTTGAAAATCATAAAGTATATGTTTTGAATAATTTACATGTTTGTCAATTCATAGTTACGAACATTATTGCAAAATTTGTAATTTGAAAATTTGTCTTTTTTTTGTTAAATGACCTTTAGTGGATTTTATGCCTTAATAGTACATGTTCTTTGTTTACCAAATTCTTATTGAAACGAAAAATCTGTGGGAAGCAACTTTTTTACATTGTAAATATTTTTATATATTCTGAATGTGAATATTATAAAATTTAGAACAATTGACTGTTCTTTTATCTGGATTCTGTTTTTATATCCAGGTCTGGCTCAAAATGGCTGAAGGTTACCCCTTGGGGTATTCGGCAGGGACTAAATTGGATAAAGACCCAGTATAACAACCCACCAGTCATTATCACTGAAAATGGAGTATCCGACTCTCAAGGAGTATTAGATGATCAAAACAGAATCAAATATTACAAAGCTTATATCAACGAAGTTTTGAAAGGTACACATTATAATGTATTTGAACCTGTACAAAATAATCTGATACTTTTCACATATAAGCAAAAGGTACCTTCAAACGCACATGCTGACTTATCTAGCAGGTGTTTTGGTCTCCCCTTCTATATCTTCATCCATGTTTAGTCATCCTATTGTTGGCGATTCATTATTTATTATTGCTCAAATTGGTTGTGCTTTTGTATGCTTTGTTTGATCCTGGTTTGGGTTTGCTGCACTTTGGTTTCATTTCACTGCGGAAGAAAAAACTGGTTGCTTTGCTCAAATTGTCATCTTGATGACATGTGGTTGTTGGTGTTTGTGTCTTTTCCTTAAGGTGCCGTGGGTTGGTCTACAGTGTATGTGTGTGCTGTGGTATTCCCTGGTTATACTCGCTTACTTTTTATATGAGCGACTCTGGAGAGTCAGCACATTAGCACAGTATCACCTTAGCCTACGTTACTCAACTATTTGAAAAGTACACACGATTTCTATGCTAGTTCACATGCTTTATCTGTCAACGTGAAAGAAGTTATATCATCATTAAAAAGCATTTTCAAGTCAAATAAAACGATAGCTGTCATTGCCATCAACAATTTTCTCGGTGTAACTTATATACAACTAGAAATGGTATGTGTCATACAAGTATACTCCTCAAAATAATTGAAGGACCAATGCTATCAATTATAACATTGATGCATTTTGTGTAGAACGTATTTTGAAAACAAAATTTACGATCAAGCCTTAATTTTTCGGACATCTTTGTCGCCCAATTGCCAAGCGAAACGGCAAAATGAAAATGGTAGAACATGTTACTAACAAGGATTTTTTGTCATTTTGAAACTTGACCTAAATGCATTGGAATGTCATTTTTTTGTGTGTGATCCATGGATCACGGAACTGCATGAAATGAATGAAAATTGGTTTTAGATGCTGAAATCTCTGTTTTCACATGACTGTATGGTGATTTAATCCCGTCGATACAATCCACCTCTTCCTGTGAGAGAAAATTGCCACTTTTGGCTGTGGCGTAATGGCCAGTCTATTGGTTCAGACAACTGGTGTTGGCGTTTGTCTGTGACAATCTTTAAACGATTCGCCAGGACATTTTCTTACACTCAAAGGCAAAGAATGACGATTGAAATTCTGATTCTTAATGGCCAAGTACACACATTGTTTTCAGAAAACAAAACAATGTCAAAACTCCATTGTCAGAGATGAAAATGCTTGCTCCCCAGTATATTGAAACTGTTTGAGGAACTTTTTGCATGTAAGCTGAACTGTTTAAAACAAGGTTTAAATTAATGTCGCTTTCATTCTACTCGATTGACCACAAAGTAATTTCTTTACCCCACCCACTGTCTTTTGAAAGTGTGTTTTTGAGGGTATGTGCATTTGAGACAACGTTATGGCAGAAGTAGGCATGGAAATCAGTAACAATGTTTCTTGACTTATGGGCATAAAGAATAGAAAGCTTTGGGCAAATTTTTACAGAATTTACATGTTAGAGCTAATTAAACTCGCATTCTAAAATCGTGGTCCTCTAATTATTTTGAGGTGTATATATCCCCAACTACTCGGCACAATGCAAAGACGCTGGTGATACTTGAACCCGCTGCCCTTTGGTTTCAAGTCTACCACTGAGCCACTGCGGTCCCTGTGTGGAGCGCAGTGGCTCAGTAGTAGAGTGTTTGACTTGAGATCCAGGGGTGGCGGGTTTGAGCGTTTTGTCTTTGTGTAAGACACTTATACTCTGCTTAGTATGGGTTAAATCCAGAAAGACATGTCCCGACATGACTGAAAAATTATTGACTGAGAAGAATAAAATCAAACAAAGCAGCTGCTCTGTGGGAATATGTATATATACTGAACCTAATGCAAAATCAGACAGAAAATTAAATATTCCAAATATTTTTCATCCATTGTAATGCAGTTTTATCAAAAGACAGCAAAGCTTTTGCGAAAACAAAAGTAAAATTAGAACAGGCAATTATTCCCTATTAATTATTACCTTATTGAGTGAACGCTTATCATAACCTCTGACTAGTACAATCATTTCCGCAAGAAAATTTTCTGATGAAAATTATACTCATGAACAGTTTGCGTTGGAAGTGTGGGTCAGTATATTTTGGGTCTCAGTTTTCACAAGGGTTTACATATATATGGACAAATGGTAGGTTTTGGATATAGAGAAAAAATGAATGTAGGGATCACACATGATTTTCTTTGCATTTATATTTGCCAGGGTCCCGAGGAAGCTGTTTCAAAATGAGGCCTATAGGCAGAGTGTACAAACATATCCAGAGATATGTTAATGCAATGAAACAAAAATATATGGTCGTTATCCTTGCTTACTTTACTCTATTACAGCCAAATCCGCGCTCAAAACATTACTAAAAAATATATCCATGTTCTTACTCTCGATTTCTCCAAACAAAATGGCACCAGCTGTAAACTTTCGAACATCAAAACGTCGTCACAACGTCATAGTCGTATGCAACGTTTCGCAAACAAAAACATCAGCAAAAAGACCAGTCTGGTTCGCAACGCTTTGCGTATATAAAGTCATGCATATAGCATAGGGCTCATTTTAAGTATTTTAAGTTTTTTCAAGTTCAAAGCAATGCTCAACCAGCACATAAATCTCCTGATTTGAACATGGATTTTCTTTTATATACCAATTAGTTAAAGCAGCTATACGAATAAATATTTATGCAAGAATGCTGCACCAAGTTTTCAATTGTTATTGAACGTAATGGGCCTCGAAAAAAACTTGTCTTTCAGAGTTGTCGAACAACAAAGGCGCAGACCAGCCTGCTCATCCACTCCTCTAATTTGAGCCTTTGCTGGTAGCAAGTACCACATTGTTTAAAATATCACGTAGTGGCTCAATAAAGATTGTGCCACTAGCTTTCATTTCATCAGCAAAATGATTGCAAACTATAAAGGACACAAATAATTAAAGACCTATCACAAAAAACAAAACAAAATCCCTTACACTACACAAGCAACAACAAACATTGACGCAACAACATTCATATCTTTCAGGAGGCGGGACTTAATATATTTAACAGCTCATGTTAAGCTTAGTGTGGGCAGAACCTTCACTTTTCCCATGCATAATGATTTTTAGTACATAAAAATGCACACTGAATGTAACCCCCACTGTATAGGTGTGTCTTAAGAATACTGCCTTATATAGATAAGCCAGCACATTCAATTTTGGTATGATTAGCATACCTCAACACGCATACAAACTATATAGTGGGACTAGTACATGTACCTACATTTTGCTTGAACATTCATCTACGCCAAATACGCTTTGAGCTTTATTCTGCTGAACCCAGATTTATATGTTTGGAAATCACATGCTTACATTTTGACTGTATCAGGCTATAAAGATAAAAACTGGAGACGGTTGTAGTACATAAACAAATTATGCGTAGTAAGGGTTAAGTGCCATTAGTTCATATGCTTTATATTCTGATTTCAGCAATACGTTTCGATGGCTGTAATGTAACAGGATACACTGCATGGTCATTGCTGGACAATTTTGAATGGATCAGAGGCTATTCTGAACGATTTGGACTTTACTATGTCAATTTTTCCGATCCAGACAGACCAAGAATACCAAAAGAATCTGCCAAGTACTATACATCTATTATCAAGAATAATGGATTTACCAGGCCTGTCATATATGACCAATCTCCGGCAACTGCCAAGATTTCTCCAATGGCCCCAAGTGCACAGCCTTGTAACACAAGACATGTTACGGACAGATCCAGTGATCGTAGCTTTGGAGTAATGCCAATAGGAAATAAAGTCTATGTTATACTTCTATGTGTAATAAAGATAATAGTTGTTTAAAATATGACTTATACATTTTTTACTGACCGTTCAAAGGCAGTGCCTCTATTGTGGATCATTTTTGTTATTTATGTTTCGTGTTTGTCATGCTTTCTTGTCTATTCATTGAAGCCTTGTGATCACCTGCTGGTAAATGGCTGACCTCTTGGCTCATGGGTGTGTGATGTTGTATTGTGTTTTGTCACTTTCCCGTGTGGTGTCCTGGGTCAGGTGTGGTACTTGTATCGATTGCTGATCTTTGCCTCCTTACTTCCTTTGTTGATATTTTCAGTAGAATGTGATACAACTTTATACACGTTTATGTGTAATGGTGAATTAGATACTTAAAGATGAAAAATTAAAAATATCTTCTCAAATACCAGCATTTAAATTTGCTTTTTAGGAGGGTGTAAACAAAGTAAGAACAGGTGTCTAAATTGAGACCTCACCTTCTAGACAGAGCTGCAAGATAGTGTCAAAGACATTGCTTGCTGCATTTATTCTGCAAAATAGATAATGTGCCCAATTGACTTACTGTTACTGCTAGTATCAGTTATGTGCTATAGGTTATTTCATACCGAGTTTTCCTGACATATTCCGATTAGCTCCGAGCTCTCGCAATTAGAAAAATATCTGGCCAATCAAAAAAACTTCCCAACAACGTGACGTATATTTGAATAAGCATTGCAGATACCCATTGTCGACAAGTAAAAACGTGCAAATTTATGTAGTTTTCGGTTATATTAGGAATTTCTTTCGCTAAATTGACTTGATAGCTCGATGCCACATTACAAATTATGTTTTTTGCGATATTTTGAGTCATTCTTCAATTGGTGAAATGTTTACATAAACACCTACTCAGTCAGTAACACCGGTGATGTGACGTACTAAATACTGATGTCATCAGCCTGTAAACAACCATGGGTGCTGATTGAAAACATAAAATTGGTTTTCGAGGTAAAAATAAACATACAAAGCGGCTTTAATTGGCCCCTTACAACTAATTCTCACTTCGTATGCAATATATACAAGCCTGTTTGCTTACAAAACAGAATTTCTCTTGGTGTTCTGATGTTGGCCTCGAGCATATGGCTGCTTGGTCTCGTGATTATGGAACACATTTCGATTGGCTGAGAAAGTCATGTGATATAAGTGCATCTGACTTGAGTCCTGATGAAAATCAGGAAAAGTACAGAAGGCCTATAAAATCAGCTATACCAGTATGTTAACCATTGATCGATAAATAATTAAAAATAAGTATGTAGCTTTAATGTCTGCGATTATCCTTTTTATAGCTTCAACCACAAGAAAATATACAAACTATGAAGCCTGTACAAAAATGCACACATTTTATATGTTGCGCACTATACATGGTTGGACACCTTGTAATGAACCAACTTAAGACGTTTTTTGTTATTAATTACATAAGCAGTCAGCGAGGTTTCAATCAAGAGAGATAATTTAAGCAATAAGTCAGGAGTGGTGTTAACCATTAATTCTGGCATGTGCCGCACTGTCTAGACTCCTTTTATAATCCTTAACGTCTTCCTTATTAAATCAGACAGATTTGAGCAGTCGGTAATCTCTTTGTTGCCCTGACCTTTCTCATCAAGTGGCCATTTAATCCAGCATATTATTTAGGAAAATTTGTGGCTTGAGGAATTTTAAGATGGATGCCATGGTAGTATTATGTGATTTCCAACAATGTGGTATTTGACAAGTGTAGACTCAAACGAGCCTGTACAGCCGCACATACCAAATTAAATCAAATCAATTTTATTGGTATAAAGTCCAGTCACAGGACTGTCACCAGTCACGTGTATACAGTAACACAAGAGCAATCACATACATAATACAAGTACAAATCTTGTCATCGATGAGACTATGAAATATGAAAAATATGGAAATTATTGTGTGTGTGTTTAATAGAACAGACTATTAAAATTGGCAATTCTCGACATGTTTCATGTGGAGCACTCAGGCACGCTTTAAAAAACCGTACCTGAGTGCTCCACTGAACCTTTCTTTCACAAAATAAAACGGTGTCATCATCAAAAAGTGTCCATCACAACATGCTTTAATAACCATCACAACATGCATTTTAAGCATATGTTCTTAAAGGGCACTTATAGGCTGATTTTTACTATCAACATGGATTTTATCTTTCCAGAAATTAATGTAAGAGTTTTTTAGTTTATTTATTAAAGAATGCAAAAATCTCTTTTTAGAAAAAAGTGTTCTGATAATTCCAGTTAATATTATGCAAAAATGTCTTCAATATTCGGGCAAAGCCTTTAGGACAATTCATGCTGTCTTGATATGCTTGATAGGCTAAAGAACTCTTGTTTGAGTTGACAAGGTGCATCCAAAAGTTTGCTGATGCTTTGAGACCTGAAATTGCTAAAGGAAAAATACCAAAGTCTGCTCTGGCAGCATCGTTAATGGAATATTTATGGACACCCATCACATTCTTAAGGAATTTTAGCTGTTTTTTTCAAGAATAAAAAAATCATATCTATTTTCCATCTACGTCAATCCAGGTTTATTTATTAGAAAATCGATTGACCATACCTCACTTCCATATAGGAGAATAGGCTTTACATAATGATTATATAAAGTAACATATAAACCTCTGTTCATAAAGTCTGAAATAAGAGCTTTCTTAATACATAAGATGGCTTTAAGTGCTTTATTACAAAGGTACTTGACACCTTGTGTGAAAATACCAGATGACCTAAAATATATACCTAAGTACTTATACTCATTTACATGTTCCAACAAGATATTTCCATAGGTGAAGTTGTGACCCTTCAGGACTTTGCCTGCTTTATTGAAAATTATGATTTTTGTTTTGTTTATATTAAATTTCAAATTCCATTTATTACAAAAGTCTTCTAATCTACTAAGAAGAGTTTGCAAACCTTTGGCTGATTTAGATAAAAGTACAATGTCATCTGCATACATCAGGCAATATATATGTAAGCCACAGTTACCTAGTGGCACTGGGTCACACTGGTCATCAAAGCATTTTGACAAATCATTTAGGTACAATGAAAAAAAAGTATTATACCACATTGTTGGAAATCTCACGTCACAGCTCATATTGGAACCAAATTATCTTAGCGATTCTGAACTATTATGCTGCTTCGATGCATCCCACCAAATTTTCAAATTCCGCATATATATAATAACAGAACTATTTGATCTATTCAACACCTCTATTTGAACCGTAACCAACAAATTTTTAGTCTTGATTACCTTGACACTTGAGTTTTGAAGAATGTAAAAATGCTTCATTTAATTCATATGCCATTGTTCGATTTCATCAGAATATCGCAAAAGGTATTCCCATATATTCTGCTTACATCCAGCGTATGAAGACTGTATCCAAACATTGCCATATTAGATGAATTCGCTAAATATGTTTTGCGACTGTTTGTTATCATGGTTTCAGACTGCAAATTACTGTAACAGACATTTTATTGCACTGGCTTTTATCTTGGAATACTACATAATCACGTTCTCACTTATATCATTCTGAAACGACCATGCTTGTCAAGAATTAAATCTTATCAAACATGATCATTTTGACTCTGTGGTCTTTCACCAGAATTCGTTAAGCAGCTCAAAAATGACTTTATAAAATGCTCACCAAAGAGTGTATGCCCAGGTAAACAAGCATGTTGGATATTGTAACAGACTGTTAGTTACAGTTTGAATACAGGAGTTGAATTCTGAATTTCCTTGTTGTCTTAATGCCTCCCTACCAACTTCAGGGATAATTATGTTTCAATGGCTAAATCTTCAAGAAATTGAAAAAAGGTGAATCCATTTGAATCAGTTTAATAGATCTTTTTTATTTATAATAAAACATTTTCTTTTTAAATTTACATGGAATAGCAAATCAAAAGAATTATAATCAATGATGTAGAAAGAAAACTAGACTGACTAGAATTACCATTTCCATTGACCTTATTGTTTTCTGATGTTTTCATATAAGTCAGTGAGGTTTGCCTAGTCCCTGTAGTTTCAACACTTGTTTCTGTGCTAGCAGTTTTTGTTGCAATTGATGGCCCTGTATTCACTATCATATTACCTTTACTAGATACAGGCGTTGAATCAATACTGTTAATAGTGTGCATGAACGACCTAGGTGTTGATTGTTCAATCGTTGAACCTTGTCTGATAGACTTCACTGTAGTGTATTCGGTTGTAGTGTTGGTAAGATTAGCAGATAGAGGAAAACCTCTGTTAGCTATGATAGTTCTGTAGGTTGCAACACCAGCTATAATTGTTTTCATTTCATTCATTGAGTTGAATTGATCACGTGCTGTGCCAATTGTAAATCCATGTATTTCTACTCTATCCAAGTTTAAAGCTGTAAGTAAACATATAGTTATCATACAGATACCCTTTGTAGACCACAAAACGTTGAATGTGTACTTTGACAAATAGTGCAGTCCATGATGCGCAGCATTTCATCAAGGTATTTACTGTTTGCCTAGATAAAATCAATCTTCAATGAAAGACGTACAAATTTTGTTTGTATTTTATAGCCGGGGACATATCAATATATAAAATATACCATCCTGACTTTATTATATGTAGCTTTATGACAAATTACATTGGTCTGAAAAAAGTTAAAACAAAGAAGACAGCACATGTATATTTGGTAGTTATCTCAAAGGCAAGCAGCGGAGGCTCAGATGAGCTTGCAGGTCCCCAGAATCTAACCAGGGTCTTTCTACTCTAACACTTAACGTAGTGAAAAGGATAGAGGATCAGACTAATAATTTTGACCTCTAGCCCCCCTTATTAGCTGTGTATGCATTTTAAAGAGTGCTTTTACATGAGTGTTAAATCTCATGAACTGGTTACAAATATTAATTTGAAAATTTAATATGAAATATTCGAACTATTTTGAGAACAAGGATACTTTTTCAGTGATACATTATACATACTGTATTTTTTAAAGAAGACATAGTACAATGAATTTGATGTTAAGATACTAACATACAAGTATTAGATAAAAAATTGTTTAATCGTTAACATTTAATTTGCATGACTACATATATCAGCGTTACACTTGTCCAACAAAGCAGTGTACAGAGACTCTTTTGCAGGATAATGTTATAAATGACATTAACCTAAATTATACACAATTATTTCTAAGTGCAAAACAATTCCATTGGAAACTAACCTTTTAAGAAAAATATTTAAGAACTAAAGAAGTGTCTCTAATTGACAGGTTTATTATTTGTTAAACTTTAATGAGTTAAATATTAATATAACAAGCAAAAATGACCAGACATTATGACAATCACAGATCACAAAATAACCTATGGCATCAACACAGAGTAGCATTATATTACAGACTGCACTAAGTATACATTTACAGTAAAACAACCTGGCCCCAAGGTTATAAACTTTTACCATGCTCAACTCAGCTGAGAACGAAATATATCATGCTCATAAATTTCAACATTGGTTGGCATTCTAACGTTTATTAGCATGATAAATACAACATCTGAGAGACTTAAAGCGAGAAACTTCTTCTTTATTTGTCGGTATTTTAGTTTTTATGAGCAGTTAAAATTTCGTGCTCAGTTGAGTTGAGCATGAAAAAAAGTTTTATAACCTCGGGGCCAGTTCTCTTTCTCTCAGCAGGTACACAAAGAACTATACAACAAAACAAGGGCCAAACACAAAACAAGCAAAGAGTAAGATATGCCTCAATCACACACTACTGACCAACCCACCACACCATGAGGAAAGGTAAAAGAAGACTGACAGCCCCATGACACCAGGAGGTCAATTTTAGATAAAGAACCAACTCTCTCTTTCCCAGCGAGATAGATACAGAACTAGAAAGGACACTAAATTATGCAAAACAAAACAAGGCCCAAACATAGAACCCACATAAACAATGGGACTACAATGAACGATGAATTTAAACCAACAGAACCATAACATTAGAACAACCAAGAGCTCCAACAGCTGAATACACTTGAGGCCTTGATAAAGTTTACTGTTCAAATCCTCAGTGTACCAATCAAATGAATTAACATACTGTAAGGAAACAAAGAAAATAAATTTCAACTCACATATAGTCAAAGCTAAAGGTGTAGTAGTAGTAGTTATAGCAGATGCAGATTGTTTCTCTGTGCTCTTCATAAATTAGGAATACGCTATGCAAACCAAAAATGTTTTGTTTTGACAACATAAATTAAGACCTGTAAAATTCATTTAAGCACACAAGTTGATTATGCTGCTGTCTGTTCTAAGGCGATGGTTCTGTTATTGTTAATTTATTGTTAAATATTGCTCTTATTGTTTGTGGGGTTTCTGTGTTTGGTCCTTGTTTTTATATGCAGTACATAGAGTCCTTTCTATTTTTGCAATCGTCTAATTGGGAAAGAGGGAGCTGGTGGCTTTTCTATAATTGGCTTCCTGATGTCTTGTGACTATGATTGTTAGTGTTCTGTGGCTCTTCTTTAGGTTCCCATCTGTTTGCCTGCAGTGTGTAATGGTGGTACTTCCTGGTCATACTCACTTACTTTCAAAGAAAATCCCCAATCGAGGCAAATGTATTAATGTAATGAAAACTATACCAAACAATGAACCTGTAATGATATAATTGCCATTCAATGTGTACCTACCTTTCAATACTTCATTTAGGTATGCTCTGATGAAAGTTCTGGCATCTATTTCGTTCAGATCTCTGTATTTTCCAGACATTGCTGTTTGTACATGGATAGGTACATCTCCATAGTTTGATTTAATCCAATTTAAGGCTTTTCTCATGCCCAGTGATTCAGCTGCCAAATCCAATGTATCATTTCTGTAAATGAGGCATCATATTCACAATTTGTTTTCTGCATTCAAAGAATAGCATGACCAGGATGGTCTGTGAGTATGAGGACATTTATTTGGCCATAATAAGTTGCTTTTTTATTATGCCTTAACCAGATCATATTAATGTATTCCAAATACTTGTGTGTTTTGCCAACATAAGTATTTCTACAAAAAATGATAATTTATTCAATTAATGTGATATTTAGCTATGGAAGAGCTGTGTTTGTATCTGTAAACACATATTTTTAGCATATACGAGGTATGTCCATAAAGTTCGTGTACAAGTCTTATTTAGGTCTTATAAGTGCCTGATTTCGATACTGTTGTGTATAATTCTTTAAAGCGACGTAATACGAATAATTTGAGTTATTCAATGTACAAAATAGGTGAAAAATGTGTATCTTGTTTTCGTTTGTTGACATGTTCCCCCTAGTATGCGGGGCAGGTATCAAAATTCACAATTTTAAAATTAATAGTCATGACATGCTTCTTAATATCAAATTAACAGGATGCCCTACGTTTTTAACTTTTGCTTCACTGATGTAGGTAAACATATAAATGATGTACTGAAAATAATGAGTGGATGTGAAGTGTTTTGCTAATTTTGTAGGCTCATTACCAAAATAGCTGCTGATTTGATAGGGCGATCAAAGGTAAAAGTTAGTGTCAGCAAAAACAGGCTACCCATAGAATTATGGGTTTTTATTCAAACTATACCTCTAAATGTATTCAGACTGACGTCAATTAGTTTCTTATAACCATATAGTTTGTAAATATGTGTTGATAGTTTATCAAATAAGTTTCCATTTGATATTCTAGCAACAGTTCGTAACATACCACCATTTTTGTTTAAAACGTCTTGCAAATAGCCTGGAACAGTACCAGGTGTACTAAAATAATATTCTATGCATATACTTAAACTATTTGTGTTGATTAAACAGGCGCAATATGCTAAGTTGTTTCTCTAAATGAAACAAGCAACAGAAACCTAAAGAAGAAATTTATTTTTTAATATAAACTAAAAACTTCAGGGCCAGTATTGTATAAAAATAGGGACGTCATGATGATTACAGACACCTGCCCCGCGTATACCATGGTGCCTAATGTAAAACTGTTGTAAAGAACATATCGCTTGTCGCATCTTCATCATTTTTCACACATGTTTTCCTGATACATTACTAAATATAATGATATAGCTGAAAAAACTAGTAATTGTTTATGTTGAGCTGTGTACAGGCTGTCCACGAACTTTAAGGACATACCTCGTATTATATGGTTATAAACTTATGTTTCAGAATTATACATTGTTACATGTACACTTTGATGGATTATTTAACAAAAAGCTTACTGAGCCTTACTCCCACTATACCGTCTTATATTATAAACTTTGTACCAAAATATAAATATCAATGTTTTGCATCTAGAAATATTCTTCAATTATCTGATGTTTATATACGTATATCACGACAAGCTGCATGTAAAGTAAGTGAAACCATATGAGTCATGTCTTTTAAACACGTTAACTCATGTTTCCAGCTCTTATCAATTGGATCAGTCCATATCCATTTTAATGGTTGCTGGGTGTTACTTTTCATTTGTATTTGAATTTAAAAAAAACATTCAATCAGCAAAGAGTGACGGTTCTGATAAGACGCCACCTTATACTGTGTGTTAAATAATGTGATCAAGCAAAACACTCCATACACATTGAGTCGAATAAAAAATATTATTTGAACATGGGCTGTTTATCTGTGCCCCATAAAAAGGACGCTAGGCTTTTATTGGTTAACAATACTTTGTGCCCTTTTGTTTAACATCATCTTGACCAGGACGAGAGAGGGCTGGTTGCTTAGCTTTTATTGTCTTCCTGGCGTCTTGTGACTGTTAGTCTTCTGTGTCTCTTCCTCACATGGCTACTGGTTGGTCTGCAGTATGTAACTGTGGTATTATTTATTTATTTTGGATTGATTGTTTCTCTGTGTTGTTACAATTAACAATTTTAAAAGACTTTACCTGAGATAAAAATTGTATGTGCTTTGACAACAGCCAAATCAAAGGGTTACACAGGAAATCATCTTACACCGCCAGACTTCCTGTATCTGGGGTTTTTGTCTGCTCTAAGGCCTTGGTTTTGTCCCAATTACGTGTGGAGGTTTGCATGTGGGCCTGAATAAGTAGTGTAGTTTTTGTGCCAATTTTAGTTTTGCAATCATATTGCTAAGGAAACTTTTCTTTAAATGTATTCTCCCTATATTAAAATGCCTTTTTATAGCCTTTTTTCTAGCCGTGGTATAGGTTGGTCTGTAATTGTGGCGAATTCCATGTCAAAGTAAGTAAGGTTGCAAAGATCAGGAATCGATACAATCAAGTACCACATCTTTTTCTGATGCTGTTATACTCCAATAAACACCAGAAAATCACGTTTATTCTTATATGCATATTCTTTTTGTGTTGTTTGGTAAAATAGACATATCTGCTTCACTTTGAAACTAAAATACAAGTATAAACACCTATACAGCGACTGGCAAAATCTGACATCATAACGCTATAAATGGTAGATACAATGTATATGAAGTGACACTTCACAACATTTTTTCAACAGAATTTTGTATTGAGTGTTTGCCTGATCACATTTTTAACACACTAGTAACTTTAAAAAAAATCTCTGATAGTAGTTTATCTAGCCAACTTGACTTATGAAATGGTGCATTCTGTTTCTGTCGATGGCTTTACCTTCTGTGCTGTCAATTTTCTACATTGTCCATTTGGACTCAGTTTAATAATTAAAGGTAAATGTTATGTCGTACTCAAACACATTTGTCACTAGTTATAGTCAGTTTTGAAAGATATGCTAAATAAAAAAACTGTTCTAAGGATGTGACTTATGTATTATGCAATATGTTATATTATACTGACAGTTATTGACAAAATAATTCAATACCTATATATAGATATAGTTCTGTCGACAATTGCCTCACTCTCTGTGGTAGTGTTGATAAACGAAGTACACATAAATGCAGTGGCATAGTTTATACCAATGAAATCAGCAGAACCTGAAAAAGAGTAAGCAGATGTAGCGCACTAAATAAGACCCTCATCGCTATCAACGGCGTAACCTGAACGCTGAAAAAGTTAGGCACATCAGAGGGAGACTACAAGATCAAGCAATGATTCTTAACAATTGCACCCCTTTTCAAATGGGAACTTCCCTCAAAGCATTCTTTTTCTTTTATGAGCAGTTCCTTATAGTATGGAAAATCACTTTTATTACATTAAGTGACCTCCCTTGAATGTTACTATTTTTATTATGCATGTGCGTAATCCGCGTAATGGGTGATACGCCAATGACTATTACAGAGTTTACCATCATGTAAGGGGCAAATAATCCTCTTCAGCTATATACACTTACTAGTGGCATGGTTCATGTGCTACTTTTGCTACACTACTCTCTCAAAAAAAAGAATATCAAAGGCACAGATTAAAATGCGAAGGTTCTCAGGCCGGCACAGGGCGTTGTTGCTTGTTGGTATAAAATGTGGAATTATATTTTTTTATGTCAATGTCATTAATGTTATCATTTATTGTCACATATGCAAATCAGTTCATTGTATTATATTTAATATTTCAGCCTTGGAATGGTAAACTGCTTTTGATAATCTCATAGCTATTTAATCTTTACCTCTGACTGTTCAGCAGCAGAACATTTCTAGTGATATAGAGTGTAGCAAGAATAGACATGGATCCTGCAATATCCAGGAAACGACTAACATCAGTGTTGATTATATTGTATAGATGATAAGATGTACAGACACGCCTTACTTTCTGATATAATCATATGGGGTTCATCACAAGAAAATACCTAATTAATATGACGAAACATACCATTATCAAATAGCATATAAAATTCCATGGCACCAAGAATAATACATGATAGACAACAGTTTACGTTAATGACATTGTGAGCTAAACTGTGACTTGGAATAGGTCAACATGACATATTTAGTGTTGTACAATAAGTGTACATTATATTGTAATGCTTTTATGTGGAGTAATGGTATGTGTATAGCAATGTTTCAATGTGTCTCTTAGAACAACATTGTTAAATATAAGTTAGCTAATCATATTACATTAAATTCAGACAGGTAATATTTTGTTTAATTCAGTACCTTGTGTTGCCATTCAACCAAGCTAAACTTGATATGACTGAAAAAAGCTGAACATATAGAAAACACTATAACTGCGTTTAGGGTATATACCTTTAAGTATTGGCAGTTCTTCTGGTAATTGGTGGTCTTTGTATTGAAAAGTACTGTTGGTGATCAAATCTAGCACCGCTGGTGGATAATCACCACTTCTTAAGATAGGATCAGCTAACCACCCGAGCATCAACTGTTTTATGCAAAAAAACACACATCATTTTCCATCGACACCGATGGACAGAGGATAGAGCTAGTTGCTATACACTTATTATATTATTGGTTTTATGAACATGTATGCGAAACACTCCATAAATTTAACTGTTTATATGAGAGGTGGCATTGATGATAAAGTCTTTGTCAGAGTCACTATCCAGGGGTACATATAATACTTAACAAAGCCTTCCAAAGAAGTTAAAGAATAGTCTAGAAAATGAAATTATAATGATGGCAATATTTGATCAGTATTAGTTTGGAAATAATGGTACAATCAGCTTATCAGACAATTTGATTATCATGCTGTATGCACAACCTAAATATAAATGCATAAAAACATTTCTGTTTACCAACCAAAAGTATACGCCTGTCAAAGTAATATTTAGAAAATGAAGCAGCTTTCAATTAAATATATTCTAAATTATATGGCATTTCTTCTAATTTATTTTAATTCTCTACTGACATTTAACAACACTATCACAGGACAATTAATATAGACATGCAATATGACATACTTTAGATTCAACGTCTATGATATTACATATTAAAAATATGTGTTGCAATGCAAAACGATTCCATCTGATAAATTTTAAATTTTGATCTGCCCTTTGAATATCCTGTTTTTTTTTTTAATTTCTTTGGCAATTATAGGTCCCCTCTTTAACATTGCGTCATTGGCTTTTTGTGATCTGTAAAAATGTTGTTTCCTAGTCAAATAAAATGTTTGAGTTAAGTAACGCATTGCTTACATGTAAATAGTATCTGTAGTAGAGTTAGTACCTGCATGGCATGATCAGATGCCCTCCAATCTGCTGGATTAAATTCATCCTTTGGCTCAAACCAGTGTGTGTTGAAACTTATGCCAATCTTATCTGGAACAAGGTTTCAAACAGAATTGTCCGTACATTAACAAAATAATATATATGTAAATATAAATATTCATCCTAAGGGATAAAAGTACAATCTACAATTGGGTAAACCGATAAGTGCGTCTGTCTCATTTAGCTAAAGTTACATACAATATCACAGAGTGTGATTATTATTGTCCTTTGACAATATTCTCCATGGCAAAACTAGCAATTAAATACTTTTGTTATTTTCTTAACACCAAAGGCAATCAGTGTCTGAATAAATAACAACTTAAATCTTAAATAGCTAGCATTGAATTAAGTGAGTATGATCAGGAAATAGACCCGTCTACCGTACCCTAAGGAAGACCACAGAACAATGGTGGTTACAAGAAATCAGGAAGACAATTTAAGTAAAGCAATGAGCTCTACCTTCTCCATCAAGATGATTGCAAAACTAGAAGAAGACAAGCAAACTGAATAACAAAACAGGGAACACACAAAGAACCCCCACAACCAATGGGAGCAACAATAAACAATGAATCAACAACAACAGAACTGCAGAATTAGGACGGAAAGCAGCCATAACCCCTGGGGGAGTTTGAATGCATTTCACTTGAACCACATCTTAACTCTAGTTAATTAAATCACAAATACTGTTTAGCTCGCATGGAGGCGTCCTTACTATTGCAATGCATCTAGATCAAATTAACACACTGTGATGTAAAACCCCAAAGGACAAATATGAAGTATTTACTTAAAAAAACTCAAGGTCATATCAACAGTACAACCCCATTGTAGACATTTATCTACCTTAGGTCATCATTGTGCAAACTATATAAGGAATATGTTCACACTACAGACCAAATCATGGTACCATTTGGAATTGGAAGAAAATGACAGTTACATGCCTTTAAGAAGACATTAAAAGTAAACCAGCCTTCTCTCCCCCCCCCCCCCCCCCCCAAAGTGATTGAATTCCTCAAAAGGACACAGATTACTGCATAAAAACAATTACCATACATGATACTCCCACATACAATGGCTGCAGCAATAAACAATGAATAAACAATAACAGTACCCCACCTTAGAAGGTACAGCTGCTAAAGCCACTAGATGCTTAGATTTTAAGTACATTTAACATTGACTTTTGAATCCAAGGTCATATTGATAAATGGACACCTTTTACTATAATATACACAACATAGGCTATGATTGTGACAATTATGAAGACCCTTGATCCAAAGATGAAAGTCGAGTTTGTGTTATGAAGATATGACATATATAAGAATGTTTGATCATGACTTTTGACTTCAGAGTCTTATCAGTAATCTGTTTAAAACTAAGATCACCCTTGGTGGATAAATGGTCTCCTCGTTTGTGTCACCTGTAAAACCAGCTGACAGACGGACAGACGAAACACAATATTTATATTTACTTTTTCATAAAAATGCAGATTTTATAGCATACATGATGCATAACTAAATAAATCAGCGAGTATTAGGCTTAATGAGTATATGAGTAAAAGTAAGAAAGGTGGTAGCGATCAAAAATCGATACAATAAAGTACCACACCTGACCCTTAAATGCCCATCTAGGACATATAAATGCACACATTGAGCAAACAGAATTATTCTACTACGAATTAACTAAACTTATGCCAGTCTGTGATATATGCGCATAAAATTTCCTGGCCTTGAGGTTATAAAACTTGATTTCATTCTCAGACTCAAAATAAATTGCCACTTGCACACGTGTCCGCAAGCAGCCAATCATTTCACTTCATTTTGAGTCTGAAATGTACTCAAGTTTTATTACTTCAAGGCCTGGTTATATTAAAAATAATCATTTGTTTTCCATTATGTTTGAGCTGTGACATGTGATTTCCAACAATGAGCATTTTGACAAGTGTAGACTTAGATCATCCTATTCATCCTCCTTTTAAGCTAAGAAACAACAAATGATGATCGGTCAGTAGCTTTACACTCATAGAATATTCAAGCAACTAGCAAAGGCTCTGATCAGACTGCGCATATTAACATGCTGATCTGAGGCTTTGCTGGTCACACATACCACATTGTTGGAAATCCCATGTAGCGGCTCGATTATTTCCTGGTCATAATCAAATTTTCAATGGTTTTGCCATTATATTTAGTGATTGCATATGCGAAAAAATACAATTTGTAATTACCATCTTGATTTACTTTGTATTTAGTTTGATACAAGTTGTATGCCAACGAGTGTGCTCTCAGAATATTATGACCTGCTATAAGCGATGTATTGTCGCCTCTAACAAAATTCTCTACTATATCTGAACCATAGCCAACTGCTGAGAAGGCAACAGAAAGTGGATCATTGATCGTTATCCATATTGAAACCTAAAAATAGATGTAACATTTGACATTAAAAGCAATGTTGTATATTAAACATATGCATTTGGTAAAAAAAAACAGTTCAAGTACTGACCTCGTCTGGACCTAATGACATACAATGCTATGGTATCACTTGCCACAGAATTACGAATGAATAAGCAAGAAGGTGATATTGAAATTAAAAGTAAGTGACATTATGGAGACCTGCCTTTCACTAAAAAAGTAAGTGATCAGCAAATACCACAATCACACTCTGAGCAATCACACACTGCAGACCAACCCACAGCACCGTGAGGAAGAGCCACATTACACTAAAAGTCACAAGACATCAGAAAGACAATTATTAAAATGGAGCAACTAGCTCTCTCTTTCTCGCCAAGATGATTGAAAAACTAGTGAGGACACTAAGAAATACGAAACAAAACAAAGACCAAAACACAGAACCCTCACAAACAATGGGAGGTACATAAAACAATGATTCAACAAAAACAAAATCCCCACCTCAGAATGGACAGCTTCCTAAGCCATTGGGAGGCTTAAATGCATTGTACTGGTGCCAAACCTTCGCCCTAGATTATGTTATTTTAAAACACAATTGGTGTTTACCTGGCATTAACACATCATGATGAAACAAAGAAAATGGCTCTTGACTCACATAAAGTCAGAGCTTAAGAAAACCTCAAGTTGAGCCATGTTGGGCCTAGTCAATGACACACATCAGGCACCAACCAACGGATTAAAGCTTTACGTAAGGGCCACCATTGAGTCTAAAGCCTGACCCACCTGAATATGTATTAGATATTCAATCAATAAGCATAATTCCCTAAATGCGAATTTCACGACGATCAAAATACAAAGTAAAATTGCCTTGTCATTGGCATCCATTATGTAGGTTGGTTTACATATCTATATCATAGGACAGTAGAAAGGCAGATGGGCCTTAACAATAACTTCAAGAATTCGCTGATAAAACGTTTTAAAGAGATCTTTATGAAACTGCATGCTAATTGTGCAAACAACGCAGGATTTTAAGTGTCCATTTGGACTCAAAGTTTATTGTATAGGCTTGAAAAAATGTAGGAAACCCGCACAGTTCTGGTTAGGTTGCCACACCATGCCCATGCAGTGTCCATAAAATTGCATAGGTATTAAGCAGTCATCCTACTAAAAACCCCATGGAAACTGCCACATGACTTATGATGGCTTATTATTTTCTGGATGGGGATTTTTGCATATAAGATGCAATAATACAAGCATAACTATAAAGTTGTACACATAAACAACTCCACACTGCCTCCATATGGAAGCCACACAGGCTTTGTGTGATTTATGTGAGGACTGCACGATTTGGGTACAATCCCTATGTGGTTCCTATACAGCGTTGCAACTGTGTACAGCCAAACATATATGTCTTTCTCAGTTAAGTGACAAATGCCCCAAAATAATAAGTAAAATACAATACACGTTTCTGGAAAATTATTTGTTATATAGGAGGTATGCTAGGGTCACAATTAGTTGAGAAAACAAGGTTAGAGGTCAAGGTCAAGGTCACATGAAAATGTAGGCGACACTCCATTATTCTGAGATGTATCCATACATATAATTTGATATTTCTACCTAAAATAGAATGGAAGATATGCTTCAGACAAGTTAAGTATAGAAACGACATCAGAGGTCAAGGTCACAGCGACTCAGAAATTGTACACTTCACTCCACCATACCAATATGCATCCAAATACCAAATTTGTGATCTTTACCTCAAAAAATATAGACAATATGCTCAGGACAAGATTATTCTACAAACCAGGTCAGAGGTCAGGAATAAATTGACCCAAAAATGGTACGAAACACTCTGCTATCCAAAGTTGTATCTGCACACCAAAGGTGGGATTCCTACCTCAAATAGTATTGGAGGTATTCCCTGGACACGATTATTCTAGAAACAAGGTCAGAGGTCAAGATTAACAAGGTCACAGTGAGCCAAAATTTTACTAGACACTCAGCTATCCCATAATGCATCAAAACAACAAATTTGGGAGTCCTACCAAATAATGCAGGAGACATGCTCAGGACACTATTATTTTAGAAACAAGGTCAATGGTTAAAGTTAAGATCACAGTGACTCAAAAATGGTATGCAGCACTCTGTCATCCCAAGATGCATCCACACACAAAAGTTGGATTTCCTACCTAAAATACTGTATGAGATAGGCGGAACATGATGCGTCACAGATGGACGGACATACTGACATGACGGGAGTTCTGGGGCTCAAAATGGTCTGTGGCCATTATAAATTGATTTGGTTGACCTGATAAGGATGTTTCACATGATTCTTGTATACAATGTAAGTATATACACCATGGACTAAGTAAATCGTGCCGACAATCATAGACAAATAAATTGTACAATACCTGGCCAAATATAGCCTCAAATACACACTGGAAGGAACAATAACAATGAATATATAATAAAAACTAATCTATTGCCTTAGACCAGATAGCAGCTAAAGCAAATGGGATGATGGAAGGCTTCAATACATTTTACTAGCAAATTTTGTCCTTGAATCTGCTGTTGTCAATAACATTCTACACAGGTACATTATTTTAAGATATTGGTATACAAACTTACTTACTCTACTTCCATATGTTGAGAAACAAAAGTCAGCATATTTTTCAAACCAGCCAGCAATATCAGGATTTAGCCATCCTCCTTTATCTACAAAGGCCTGTGGAAGGTCTGTCTGATACAGAACAGCTACTGGTTGCACCTGGGCTCCTAAAAGCTGATTTATAATGTTGTTGTAGTAGTTAATACCATCAGGGTCAGCTTGTTCTGTCCCATTGGGAAATATCCTTGACCAGGAAATGGAGAATCGAAATTGCTGAACCTTTAAATTGAAAACGTAACATGATATGCTCAATAAAACTGTCACTCAAACATAGACAAAACAAAGATCTTAATGACAATTGTTAGCTTACTAAAGGGTCAAAAGTATTGCAGAATGCTCCACTGGGAGCAATCTGCAATACGTTTGATTTGCATTTAGCGATAATTGGTCTTGAAAAAAAAAATTGATCTTTTAGAGAGTGTCCGTTTTACACAGGTTTTAATGTATAACATAGCATATAGAAACAAAGCTAACATTGCAATAACCTGATTCAACTAGTTATATTTATGAACGGCTGTACTTTTGCCACAGGGTAACATGCGATATGTAGGTGTGTCTGCAGTAAGGTATTTGTGGGATTTTCTGGTCATACTTACCTATATGTTTGTGTTTGCCATAATTAAGTATTTAAATGTATACTGCCTGGTTAGTTCATGACGTAACCATAGCTCATATTCAAGTTTTTTTTAAACTTTAGAAATATCTTTGTGGTCTTTACATATAGGTTTTCTTTAATATTAGGGTAAGACCTGGAACATGTGTTCCAATCATCATAATTACCTTGTCTGTTTGACATCATTAAATAGTAAAACTGTGCATAATTCTTAGAAAATTTGTCAAGACACCTATCATGTTTCTGCTTTTACAGTACTGTACCTAAATACTACCATTTTTGATGATAAGTGTATAATCATCATGTTAGAAGTGTGCAGTAAATTGTAATGTTTAAAAGAGATTATTTTTGCAATTAAAAAGGGAAGTGGTTGCTTTACATTGTAAGTGTTCTTGCTGCAGAGTCGCTGTTTTGTGTCTCTTCCTTGCAGTGCCATGGACTGGTTTGTGGACTGTGATTGTCACATTTCTTGGTCATGTGTGTATGTGTGATAGAAAAGATACCTTTAGATCCTTAATGAGGCTGATGTCTTCTTTTCTGATAGAAAATTCTGGTACATGGTCTCTACTGATATCTATAGAAAGTAACACAGTAAGCTGTATGTCATGATGTTACTTATAAATTCGGCTATGTATAAGTTAACACTGAAATAATCATTTTGATAAAAAAAATGTATATACTCACTTAAAAGGCAAACCAAAATGACCTTTCATAAGAATATTTTTAAGCACATCCCTGATGTCTGAGCCATGTAACAACATTTGATACGAGTTGATATCCTTCAAATAAACAAAAACTGTGACCAGGAAATTTCAAAATCACAGACCCACCCATTCATGAGGAAGGAACGCTAGAACATAGACAAAGTCAACTAATTAAAACGAGGATAACTTTGAATTAGAGTAAACCTGCTCTCTGATTCTTAGCAAGACAATAGCTAAACTGAGAATAGAACTAAGAATTAAAGGACCAGACACCTAGGACCAATTATGTACCCCACATACAAAATTGTAGCCCCAATAAACAATGAAAAAACAACAACTATAGAATAACAACTTAGATCATACAACAGCGACCAGTCGAGTAATGCTTTAAACTAGCCAAAGCTCTGCCTGCAAATTTATATTTCAGATATAATAGGTATTCTACTATGTGGCTTAGAATGATGTCAGTTGGCCAAGTTAACCCAATCGGTGCAGTGTTTTATACAAAAGTAATGCACTTTTTTTACCAAATGATATGAATAATTATAAAAAAATCACACTTCCTTTGTTATCCTTATATATATGTGTGTCGAAATAAATAAGGAAAGTAAGTAAGGGTGCAAAGATCAGGAATCGATACAATCAAGTACCACACCTGACCCAGGATACCAATGGGAAAGTGACAAACTCACAGTAGACACCACAAACGAGAGCCAAGAGGTCAGCCCTTTCCTAGCACATATAACAGAGGCGCACAAAGACATAGCAAACACAAGACAGAACATAAACATAAAAGATCCACAAAAGAAGTACTGCCTTGGAACGGTCAGTAAAATATTTTACTGGAGGGCTTAAACCAGTTTAACGGCGCCAACCTCACCCTTAATTCATATGTGGATCAAGACACATAGATATTTGGTTTGCATGAAAGACCTCTAACTTATCAATGCATCATCTCCTAAAACATATAAATCAAGATATAACAAGGAGATAAAGCAAGGTTAAGGACTCACAAGTAAATTAAACTGAATACCGGAGCAAAAGAAATCCAAAAGGTAAACCCCAGTGGGCCCGACAAACAGCCAAAGCATCAGGCCCCTACCATCTCATCAATAGATAAGTCTTCAAGTCGGAACCATCATAGAGTCTGAAGTCCAACCCACCGGCATGCAATTAAAGGGGAAAGCAAAGTTGCCAACCGTGAATGGGTTGACTACCATGCATGCAGTCTGTTGCAATACATTAATGTTATAGCCAATCTTTTTATAATGGGAAATTATTTTATTGAATTGCGCTGAAAAATTATTATAGCCAACAATCCTCTTCAATTTATACACCATAGTCACCATAGAAATCAGGTTCTGAAAGTCCCTGGCGCAAGAGAGATTTAAAAATAGTAAGTGAGTATGATCAGGAAATACCACAGTCACAAACTGTAGACAACCCCGTGGCACCGTGAGGAAGAGCCGCTCAACCATCACAAGACACCAGGAAGACAAATTAAGCAAAGCAATCAGCTCTCTCTTCCCCATCAAGATGATTGCAATACTAGAATGGACATTAAGTCCAACTTGGAATTTAGAAATCAAATCATAGTATTGTCTATAAAATTTTGAAAATGTTTTGCAAAGTTTATGATACCGATAGCCTTGTTTAAGAAGTTTCTGAGTTAACAATTTATAGCGAGTGTGGAAGTCAACAACATAGCTAGATGCTCTAGCAAAACGAATGAGTTGAGAGATATAGACTCCATAGGATGTAGAACGAGGAACATCACCATCTAAAAATGGGAAATTGACAAATTCAAAATCAAAGTCGTCACGTTTATCATAAATTTTGGTAGAAACAATATCATTAGAAATTGACAAATGCAAGTCTAAAAATGCGGCTTTGGTATCAGAGGCGTTGGCTTTATTCAGTTGGAGCTCTGAAGGGTATAATTGACTAACCATATTGTCAAAATAAAAATTATTAATATTTAAAATATCGTCAGAATATCTGGAAGTAGTGTTAAACGCATCAATAACATCAGCCTGCTTATCATCAGAAAGAGACATCAAAAAGTCCCTCTCATAACACAACAGGAATAAATCTGCAACCAGGGGAGCACAATTAGTGCCCATAGGAATCCCAACTACTTGTCTATAGAGCTTGGTGCCAAATTGAATAAAAAATGTTGTCCAACAAAAAGGTCAGCGCATCACATACATTTTGACACGACCATGCATGATATTTTTTAGGTTTTTCTGAAGAAAAAAATTCATTTCTGTCATTACATGCAAGGTAAGGAGAGCTTTCTTTCTGGAAGCTTCTTCAATAAGATCAATAAGTTTATCTTTAATTAAATTATAAGGTAAAGTAGTGTAAAGATTTGAAAAATCATAAGTAGACAAACTGGTCGCATTGAAATCTCTAGCTTTGAGAATAGACCAAAATAGGTTTTTACCGGATCTCTCATATACCTTTTCACAATATTCGATAAAATGTTTTTTAACAGCTGTAAGACACGAGGTTTACAATTTAGAAAGTTCTGTTGTCGTACAAGAACTAGAATTAGCAATAAATCTTACTTTATAGGTTTTTTATGGAGTTTTGGTAACCCGTACAACGTAGGAACTCTGTCTTGATTTTCTTTAGCTTTGACACCAAAATGCAGGGCTGTATGACAACCATGCCCATCAACAATCAACCTTTCACTTAAAGAAGGTTGCAGTTTATAGGCATTAGTGTCAACAAGCTCACGCTTAAGAGTATTAATATAATACAATCGTCAAACAACTACAACATTTTTAGCAGCTTTATCTACTGGAACCAAAACATAGTTCATATGAAAATCCTGGATACCTCGTTTAAGATGACGAAAAGAATAAACAAAACGTATATTCAAACCTATAAATATAATGTATATTTAAAGCAATTATTGTGATGATGCAACATGTTAGTGCTTTGCTGATGTAAGGGATTCAAATGGAAATCATAAGACATATCAGACTCATCCTGGCGTTGTGCATCAAAGTCACTGCTTTTCAGGATACTGCCTTGAGCTTGATAATAAATAACATTCAAGGTTTATCTATAATATATGAGTAAACCAAACACCATGCATGTGTCCTTGTTTTCAACAGCCCTTCTAGTTTAGTCGCATGCGTCTTAATGTATCAAAATCGAAAATAATAATGTGTAAAGTCTTAATACTTTCAAAATTGAAGACATACATTTTCCTATTCTATGGTAGTATATAAAGTTCATAAATTGTCAAACAAGTATACATTTTTGTGGATCCTTTTTGTTATTCATGTTACATTTTAACTTTGTTATGCTGTCTTGTCTGTACCGTGCAGCCTTGTGACCAGCTGCTGGGAAAGGGCTGACCTGTTGACTCTCTTGTGAGTTGTATTTTCTTGTGTTTCGTCACTTTCCAAATTGATGTTCCAGGTCATCGATTCCTAATCAAGGTCTTCCTCTCTACATTGTTTTTTTTTCATTCTAGAGCTTGCAATGAAACTTGTATTAGAAAATCAAATACACTTGATACTAGAGCCATGAAGATTTATTACACACTGTTTAGGCAAAAGGTGGCAACATAGATCAGTATATACATTTCAACAGTATGTTCACACAAATAATATATTGATCACACATTTTTTTTCATGCATTATCATTTGCCGGGTTCCTAGGATGCTGTTTGAACATGAGGCTTATAGGCAGAGTGTTCAACATCATCCCGGGGACCTGGCAAGTGTTAATGCAATGAAACAAACATGTATGATCGTTATTCTTGCATATTTTACCTTATGCCAGCCCAAATTGCACTAAAAACGCTGCTCAAACATTTAATTGTCCATTTTCTTACACTGGATTTCCGTAAACAAAATGGCGTCGGCTGTTTACTTTTGAACGTCATAACGTCGTCAAAACGTCATAACCGTACGCAACGTTTTCGCGAACAAAAACATGGGCGAAATGATCAGTCTGGAATGATCCGCAATGCTTTCAAAATATAACGTCATGCAAATAATACAGGGCTAATTTTAATTATTTTCAAGTTCAGACTCATGTTCAAACAGCACGTGAATCTCCTGATTTGAACATGGATTTTCGTTCATTTGACAATGGATGTAAACAGCTATACGAATAGACATCTATGCAAGAATATCAGGTTTGACAATGTTGTCTACTCTGATTGAAAAACGCATGCTTAATTTCTCAACTGAATTGACGCAAGTAAACATGACAAAGAATTAGGTTTGAGTGTAGTACATAAAGTTAATTATTATGACAAAGGAGCGCATCTACTTACTATTTACTCTTGTCATATTTGCTATAGGATACATTGAGCCTTGTATACCCCACTGGAAACTTGAAGGAAATACTCCATAATAAAACTTTCCAAGATAGTCTGGCGCAGTGCCTCTTCCACCTTTTCCAGGAAATCCTGGGATATATCCATTGTCTTCTATTAACTAAAGAAAACATATTTAGGTAGCATCATGTGGTTAATCTTAATATCAGGCACCTTTGATAAACGCAAAATTGGAAATTGTGAATTACAGATTTTAGGGCAAAGTTACATTTTTGAAATGAAGTCTATAATAACGTTGCTTACATAATGACTTGTTTACACCAGAAATGAGTAAACCAGAAATGAGATTTCAAAGTAATCTTAATGTCATATGATAAAAAGAATCTAACATTCATGCTCCTGTAGTATTGAATTTATTAAACTCATTGTGAAAAGCAAAAAATGCACGGCAAGCCTCACATATTATCACTTCTTCCCAACATGAACGATTGATTTGATAAAACATGAGTACTCTATTTATTGAGGATAGAGAGCTTGATGCTTTACTTCAATTGTATCCTTGCTTTTATGTGTGTATTATTGTTTGTCTATGTTTAAGCGCCTCTTCTTCATTATCTCATGGTTAGTTTGTGTTCTGTAACTGTGGCATTTCCTGGTTACATGTATATGTGTTAAGTGTAACTTAAAAACTGTGTTAGCAACAATTTTGTTTAACTAGCTACGCTACAACATTAATTTTGATAAAACAAAAACGTTACAAAAATTATAATTATTACTTTATTACATGTTTTATCATTTTCTCAAACTACTGTAATTTCAAAAAAGACAAATGTCGTTATATGGACTTTGAGATAGAATAGTCAGATGTATAACAAGGGCAATCGAGCCAACACAATGAGAATATGGTATTTAGCACAAAAGGATAAGCGAAGGCTAAGGCAATCATGCACAGACACAATGTCATGATGGCTCAGACCAATACCAAGTAAGTATGACAATGGAATCTTACAATCAGAAACCAGAGCAATGGAAGGAAGAAACACAAACACAGACATTCAAACAACATAAACAACTTAATAGTAAATCAACCTGCTGTCGCTCCCTCAGCAAGAAGATTGCAGAACTAGAAATTGCGCTACATGTACAAACCACATTCCAAAACAAGAACCCAATCCAAAAACCGCTCAAAGAGTGGAAGCAACAGCAAACAATTAACAAACAGCAACAGAATCACCGCCATCATCAGGTCTAAAGCTGCACCTTTAAGGTGTACTTACATGCTAAAATAGAGAGTATTTTGTGATTATGTGACAAACACCTGTCACATTCTTGCACAAACGATTTTTTTGTATTTTTGTATATAATAGGTCAGCTTAAACTATTTTTAAGATCATACTTTTGGGTGTGTGTTTACTAGAGTAAAACTCGTATGACTTACATTCTAATCACCCATATCAACGTATTGTTGACAAGGACAGTAATTGATCTATTTCACTATGACAGTGCATATACCTACTTTCAGTACTTGTAGCATGCTCGTAATACTACCATTAAAACATACATGTACAGTCAACTAGGGGTATAAAGCACTTTAATATTAGCTTGAGCCTTTAACTAAGTAAGAAAGAGGGCATAGCACATCGTTTTGTGTGTGAGCATCAATACAAGGGGTCTGGCGAGTGTGGATGCGCAAGGTCGCCTGAGCCCTCGTTGCTCACTTCTGTGGTAAGTATCAAAATCTCATAAACCGACTCATTTATTTTTGTGTATGTATTACCTGACTGTACCATCTGGCTGACGCCTTTGGTATTCTTGTCCTGTTTGGGTCGCTCATATTGACGAAATGTAGGCCAAACTGTTCTGAATAACCACTTGCCCATTCAAAATTATCAAGCAGGGACCAAGCTGTGTATCCTTTAACGTTGCAGCCATCTAGTCTTATTGCTAAACAAAACAAATACAGCTGAATGCAGAGTTGAACTGTACATGTACATATTTTACACGTTTAACTGAAACTACATTTAGGTGGATCATCATTTCCCCTTCAACGCATTTCAATATTTTGTATTCATTTAGTTTCATAATGATGTTTAATCAAGTAAAAAAGGTAAGAAAGGTGGTAAAAATCAGGAATCAGTGCAATCAAGTACCACACCTGACTCAGAATTTGACAGAAACACAATTAAATATAACAAACTAGACCCAAGAGGTCAGCCCTTTCCCAGCAGGTGACCACAAGGCAGCAATGAACAGACGCGTAAAAGCATGACAAACACAAGACATACCTAACATAAATGGTCCACAAAAGAAGTACCGCCTTAAAATGGTCAGTAAATCTATTTTACTTGAGGTCTTAAACTGGTTTCACAGTGTCAACCTCTCCCTTAGTTCAGATGTGGATCTAATCACATAGATTTTTGGTTTGCATGTTGTCTTCTATAATCCAACTCAAAGGTTGAGGGTGTGTATATATATATAAGTAATATTTCCAATTCTAAGTAACAGGAAGCGCAGTATTGTATTTAGTAAAGCTTTTTAAGTCTAGAATTATATTGTTTAATTCTGACCTTTTAATAGCTCGTTGATATATGTTCTGTAGAAGTGTATTCTGTGGAAATCTTGCAGTGTACCATTTCTATCAGAAACGCCATTTTCTGTTATATAAACAGGGATATCTTTATATTCTTTCTTTAACCAGTTCAACAGTTTGCGAATTCCAAATGGCGTCACCTTCAGCCAAAACGAGCCTGACCTTTCAAACAAAAAATCAGAAAGCTTGGCAAAAACTGCATACGTTTATTAAACTGTAATATTGTCCTATTATAATTGTAGGTGTTTTCTAGGTAGAAAAGACATTAATTGCTGGTCTCTTTGTGCGGTCAAGCAATAACAGGGATAAGTTTTTATTTCAGTAAATATTTCTAAGCTCTAAAAGGCTGTGTATGTTATCCATAATTGGGTAGTTTTATGTCTATAGTAGCTGTTCTGGTGTTTCATTTTGAGTTTCCGATTACGTTATCTTGTTTTAACCCTGTCTGTGATACAGTTGTCTGTTTAGTGTTGTTTATTAATCCATTTTATCGCTATAATATTAAAAATCTGAACTTTTCATCGTAGGTGCTTCTTCAATAAGGTTCTAATAAGTATCTACCTAATCGTTAAACGTTACATTAAGAAAGGTAGTCATTATTGTACCTAAAGCTGTAGAAATACAACTTGCTGCAAAAAAGTGATAAATGCTTGACTAGCCTCGTATTTTAACATTTTCCCTTACTCATTTAACACATTCATTAAAATATGAGCACTATTTATTTCACTTTTAAGTACAAAATTATACTTACCCAAGCCAGGTAGGATCGCTGCTGCCTTTTGTATCCTTATCATTGTAATAACTTGGATTGTTCAGATCTGTACTAACATCTGAGGTCACATAATTAGCAGAATAAAAGTTCAAACCCAGAAAATCATATGTTCCTAAATGTATAAACAAATCATGATAAAAACACACTAATATTTCTCAATTTAAGAGAGAGCTAGTTGCTTTGCTTAGTTTGTCTTCCTGGTGTCTCGTGATTGTTGTGTGGCTCTTGCTAGCGGTGCCAATGGCTTGTCTGCAGTTTGTGATTGTGGTATTTCCTGATCATACTCACTTACTATTTTTATGTAGTTTGAAAACCATATGGGCCTCAACGCGAGAAAACCTGTCTTCGGGGGTTTGCGAACAACACAGGCGCAGACCAATCTGCGCATCGTCGCAGTCTGATCATCACCTTTGTTTTTCGCTTTTTGGAAAGTAGAATATGTAAACTTGCTACAGGTGAAAGTTCAATTTTCTAGATAGTCTCTGTAGCTGAAGAGACTGTTTTGAAACTCGTTTTGTCAGAAACCCCGAAGATAGGTTTTGTTGCGTCGAGGCATATTTTGTGGGAAGCCAGCAGATATTTTTTTAAATATGTTCTTCTTTCCTGTTTCTGAGTAGCGTGTCCATATTCTATATCTCGTCCTCAAGGGGTCATGGTTTGGTTAGTTAGCTGTTTCTGTAGCATTTCGTGTGTTTTAAGATCATGTCTTGGAATCAGTGGTCAGTTCCCAAGTGTGTGAAAATATTTCATTAATGGTTTGTCTTGTGGAAGTATTTTACCATAAAGAAACTCTCTTGCATCAAACATATGCAATATGTATAAATTACTTTAACAGAGTAGCAAATAGATTTGTTGATAAGAAGAGATTTAAAAAAAGTATATGAAGAGCGGGTACCACTGTTTGTCCTACACAGCAAACCAGCCATGACCAAAGTAATAATGGTGATATGTTTTCAACAGCAGGCCACTTTTCTGTGGAAACAGAGATTTGATTATGGTAAAAAACAAAATTAGAAATATTTCATTTACTGGTATCCATTTGATTACTTGATTTATTTTACTCAAAGTTTTAATGGAAATTCAGTTGCACGTTATCAAAAGTATACATTTGTTGCTTACATAAGGTTTAAACAGTAATTTTATTTAGATACAAGTAGCAGTTATATTGTGCTGTACTAATAGTAGGAATTGTACAAAGTTTAAAACGTATACAAAGTTGCAGGAGGTTCTATGCTGTTCACTTCTAGTGTATGTTTGTCTCTAATTCCAGCTCAGGAAGTACTACTGTTTTTGTGTTGAGGTCAACGTATTCAAATATCGCCACACGCAACTAGTTTGCATGGATTTTATTTTATATATGTCTGGTCACATTAATCCTGTGTTGCAAGAATTTATCACTAGTAGTCACATGGGATCTTATCAGAAGCTCTCGCTAGTGTCTGTTAAATAGTACGCCACCTTTAGTTGTTGTTGATTCATTATACATGTAGTATTGCTATTATTGTGAGTAGAAATTCTGAGTTTGGTCTTTGGTTTAGAATGCATTTCTTGCATTGATGCTTTGGCTGTTTGTCGGGCCCACCGGGGTTTACCTGTTGGATTTGTTTTGCTCCGGTATTCAGTTTTATTTACTGTTGAGTCCTTATCTTTGCTTTATCTCCTTGTTATATTTTGATTTATATGTTTTAGGAGATGATGCATTGATAAGTTAGGGGTCTTTCATGCAAACCAAATATTTATGTGTCTTGATCAACATCTGAATTAAGGGTGTGGTTGGCGCCGTTAAACCGGTTTAAGCCCTCCAGTAAATTATTTTACAGACCTTTCCAAGGCGGTACTTCTTTTGTGGATCTTTTATGTTTTTGTTCTGTCTTGTGTTTGCTTTGTCTTTGTGAGCGTCTGTTTATATGTGCTTTGTGGTCACCTGCTGGGAAAGGGCTGACCTCTTGGCTCTCGTTTGTGGTGTCTGCTGTGAGTTTGTCACTTTCCCATTGGTATCCTGGGTCAGGTGTGGTACTTGATTGTATCGATTCCTGATCTTTGCACCCTTACTTACTTTGGTGTCCTTTCTAGTCTTTTGCAATCATCTCGCCAGGAAAGAGAAAGCTAGTTGTTTTAATTAATTGGTTTGTCGAGTTGTTGTGTGGCTATTAGTATTCTGTGTCTCATTCTTACTGTGTGGTGATTTGGTCTGCACTGTGCGATTGTGGGATTTCCTGGTCATACTCACTTCCATGTAGGGGGTGTGCTTCAGAGACTGATTAGAATTGCTCTTTAAAACTGTTAGTTATTGCACTTTCCAGAGAGTGAAAATGGCGCTGATTAGACTGTGCTAAGACACTCTGCGTCATTTTATTTTCACAAACAACAACATGAACGTCCCTATTTTGCATGTTTGAGGACAAACATTACGTAAGCTTGTCTGAGCCCTGACTTCTTGCATTTGGGGAAAGTATTGTATTTTTTTCAGTTAGCTTATTTGTACAAACCATTTACAAGTGATTTATCATCCTCGCTGAAGGCTGGTAATCTAGAATGGTTGAAACCCTGTTCAATACTTTTATTTCCTATTTTCCATTTTACAATATCAGGGTAGTCTCCATTTTTGTATATTGGATGAGCAAACCAGCCATGACCAAAGCTTAAATCTCTCTCAGAGGCTTCAATATCATCTGGATTGTATATATCTAAAGGTTCTGACCATCCTACACTCAATGTGATACCTACAAGACCTGCAAAACAATGTACAAAAATGTCTATGTAATATTTAATAGTAAAGCAAGAAACAAACTCGAAATGATGTACTGCCCCTAGTCATATGCTTGTCAAGATTCAATATTTAATACTTATGGCCAATTGAATCCATCAGAGTTGACAAGAACATATTTTTTAACAAACATAGCAAGACAATTGGTAAAGTTGGAAACAATACACATGTAAAGCAACCGGCTGTTAAACCAATCAACATTAAATTAGGGTGGTACTATTTCTAAAGATAAAAAAGCAGGAAATGTCACAATCACCAACTTCAGCCCAACCCATAGCACCGTCAGGAAGAAACACAACCCACTTATACTTACTCAACAGCAAAAGGCAATTAAAGTAAAGCACCGGGCTCTCTCTTCTGCATCAAATTGATTGCAAAACTAAACACCCTTTGTATAATGAAAACTCATAAATCTGCCTTTTGGAAAATAGTGAAGAAACAGATGTAATGCTGCTGGCCACTCCATTTTATCAGGCTCTAAAAAGGTAAGTGAGTGTGATCAGGAAATACCACAATCACAAACTGCAGATAAACTATGGAACCGTGAGGAAGAGCCACACAACATTCATGAGACACCAGGAAGACAAGATAAGCAAAGCAACCTGCTCTCTCTTCTCCATCCCCTGCACTGTTTGCTTTGGTACATGTAAAAACAATATTTATGCCTTGAGACTAAATTTCATTTGTGTTACCATAAAAAGTAAAAATAATAAAGCACCTTATTTTGCGCATACAGTTTTCATCAGGCACATGCAGCCTTTGAATTTTATCAGATTAGTTTGCAGTAAACGCTCAAACCAAATATTAGAATTTTAGCTTCACTAGATAGCAAAACATTCACGTGAAACAGAAAATAACTGGTGAACGCCTTTTAATATTAGGTTTACCAGGCATGGTATTAAATCGCGAGGCATGTTGAGCAAATCAACGATTGTTATCAAACCTTTGCCTGGTACAATTGATATCATAAGACTTGAATCAGGTGTTATACTTATCAGTTTATATGTTGGTTCAGTCTTCAAACAAGCGATTATAACGTAATGATCGATTTTCGTGTCAATCCAATGTCAGTGACGACGTCATTTAAATAGTGCACCATCACCCCTGTGGTCATATAACTATGGCAATTTGGGTTTATCACTTATTCTTGTGTTAAGGTATCTTTCTCATCATGTTCAATTTCTTTATTTAAATACAGATAAAAGCCCCAAAATGCTTGGGTTCTGACTGATTTTTGGTCATTAAATTCACATTCTATCTTTTAGCTTAAAAATGATATGAAAATTTTAGCGCTTGGCGTCCAAGCATGAAATTATTAATTACGGTTTTGTCATAGTGGATAATTAATCAATGACAAAAACGTATAATTATGACTAAACTTTAATTGACATTTTTTAATATAACTGTAAAAACACATTTAAAATCTGATTTTATCTCCATTTTGGCAAAATACAGAGGCTGTTAACTAGATGGTGCAATCATGAAGCAAACATGTTCTAAAGTTCTCATTTTTGTAAGCGTTTATTTGAAGGTAATTTTACTATAGCACGGGAGTGTGTGAAAAACCCCAAATTGCCATAGTAGTATGACTACAGTGGTCACGATCGCCTGATGAAGGCACAAGCATGCCATGAGACAGGCCATGTATATCAGGCCAACGTGCAGCAATGCAGTTTATATGACAGGTAACTGACGCAATATAAATAACGCAGATGCAAAATGTAAGTGACCAGGAAATGCCACAATGACAGACTGTGGATTTTAATATGGAATTCAAATAAAATTAAGCCATTTAACCTTGCTCTATAAGTCAGTTAGTGTGTATATAGGAGGCATTTGTAAAACAAACACCTAGCTCTCATGTGATAGCCAATATATTTACCATTTTGCGACTTATTATAGGCTCTGTATGCTTTAGCATGTGCTAGTATCATGTTATGTGCAGCAATGTAGACTTTTCTTCCTGGTGAATGTATTCCAGGAGCAAATCCTCCACTTCCATAGCCACTTAAACAAACTGTACGGGGCTCATTGAAAGTAATCCACAGTTTTACCTGTTAAGACAAGACAAATCATAGATTAGGCAACACCTGGCATACTTATGAGCATTGAAGGAACAAGAA
Source organism: Loripinus fragilis (assembly GCA_964019695.1). Taxonomy (NCBI): domain Eukaryota; kingdom Metazoa; phylum Mollusca; class Bivalvia; order Lucinida; family Lucinidae; genus Loripinus; species Loripinus fragilis. The sequence continues at coordinate 19,654,262 of OZ026525.1, forward strand.
CTTGTTATACATGCCAGTGTATGGCCCTGAGAGCAGTCATTTCTCTGTGGTGGTATATTTGGTGGGTTAGGAGGCCTTAATGCTGACTGGGAGGTTTATGTGTTTGAACAGCGGTGTAATCTATGACTATGTTTTGAAAGTGTAATGTATTTGGCATATCCTTGGCTTGTGATTCTGTTTTGGTCAGTCTGTGTTTGCTTCCATTATGCTTGGAATGTGTGTACTTGGTTATGTTTTTTTTAATAGTATGTTGTGTCATTTCTAGCTTTTTCAATCATCTTGTCAAAGAAAAGAAAGCTAGTTGTTTTACTTTAAAAAATTTTGGCTTTTAAGTGCGCATGTGTCTGTCTATGTTTCAACGTCTCTTCCTTAACTTCCCATGAAGTTAATTATGTTTTAAGATTGTGGCATATCCTTGTCATATTCACTCATTTTATAAATATATTGGCTTTGGTTCTATGTGCATTACTTTGTGTCAAAGTACTATTTTATAGAAAACACGCATGGAGCTTTGCTTCATCTGGTCTTTTGCAAAATATTTGGGATTCACGTTAACTTTGCAAGAGACAGGAAGCATTCATAATTCCAATAACAGACCAAACAATATAATATTCTATATATTTACATTTTATGATATTCGTCAATTATCAATTTTCAATTTCCCCCAGCTTGGCTGGTTTTCCGGTTATTTTGAATTAAATCAGGCATAATGGAGGTTTTGGAATAGCCCAAATGCCATATTTCAACATCATGGCGGTTCATCGTCATGCAAAAGTCAATAAACAAACGTTATTGAATGACGTTGACGTTGGATCATCCAAATGTCCAGTATGTGGGTGAGGCTTAAATCGATATGTTTATAAAGATATGAAGGACATATCAAATGTAAAGGTTTATTTAATTTAAGAAAGAGGGCAATGTTCAGAAATTGGTACAATCAAGCACCACACCTGACCCGTGACGTTACAGGGGAAAGTAACAAAATCACAATATACATCACACACAAGAGACCCAAGACATAATAATAAAAGGAAATTGTACACACAATCCCTGATAAGAATAATAAGAGCATTAAATGATAGTGGGGGATCCTTTTTAGGACCGCCACCTAGCACAGACATAACAACTTATTGACTCACAGTAGAAATTTGAACATATGATAATCAAACCTCTTAAACGCCCTTCACATCTGCAGCACACAACCAAATTAGTGTCATCTACCATCGTTTTGGGATTAAAAGAAAATTGATATTTCTCGTGAATTATCTATTGTCAAAATCTGCCTCTAACCACAACGTACTTTATGAAAGAAATTAACGAAATTAATACAGAAATAAGCTGCTTTATTCACCTCTACTTAGTCCCAAACTCAACCAATAAACTATCAGATTTTGATTTACCAATGTTTTTTTCTGTACTGCACTCTATACTTACACGGTCACCAAATTCATCGTAACAAAATTTTGCATATTCCTTGAACAAATCTGTGGTAGATTCATTTAGCCAACCACCATAATCTTCAATAGCTTGAGGGAGATCCCAGTGATACAATGTAATCATAGGTTGTATGCTGTGTTTTATTAGTTCATCTATAAGATTATTGTAATAATCTACACCCTTCTGGTTCCTTGAAGACACAGTACCATTCGGTAACACCCGTGACCAGGATATAGAAAAGCGATAGTGAGATGCCTGAAATAAATAGCTGAATACAATAGGTGTTCTGAAAATCTAGAATACTAGGTAAGTGTCTTTTGATATTGAGTTTACCAGGCAAGGCTTCGACAATGCTTGTTGAGTGGCAATGCTTGCTGAGTGATTCACATAAGTTCTCCTAGCCAAGCCTGGTAAACTTGATATCAAAAGACCTGAACTTTGTATTCTATTTATCAGTTTACCAATTAGTTCACTATTCGAACTAATGATTATTAATGTAATCATAGAATTTTGTGTTGATTCAGCGTCATTGGTAGTGTCATTCAAATATTGCAACGTCAACATGACCTAACAAAGACACCGTGAGATAGCCAACGTTTATCAGGTCAGTGTGCAGCAATGCATGTAAAATCTATGCGAAATTACAGATTGTACTTAAAAATTATTAAAAACTAATGTAAAAAAAGCAAACAAGTGTTTTATTCTATTTTTAAGTGAAAACAAATTAAAAAAAAACACTGTCAATGCGGCCTATATCAATGTTGTTGGGATTAGATATTTACTTTGAGTTACATGTATCAGTTGTGCAAGCTAAAGGGCGTTGGTTTGTAAATAATAGTTGACAAACAAGTGAATGGTTTCTTTATATCCTTATAAAAGTGTACACTATGGACGCATTAGATAACTGTACTCAGACCAAAATAATTGATTGAAAAGAAGAAATACTACCTATGGTCTGAGTCTAATCCTCAATTTTTATTCAACCATAGTTAGTAACTGCGAGCTAACCGAATTGGATTTATACAAAATTTTCTGCCCCAAGTGTATATTTACCCCTAAATTTTTGATCAGCTGTACATCTTCCTTATATTTGTGGTAACTGTCGCATGCTATATTCCCTGTGTCATTTTTATAGATATTCCCTGGAGTTTGTGCAAACGTGTCCCAAATACTTTTACCTTTACCTGCAAAAAAGTAATCAAGAGATTTATTAGAATGCATCTAATATCTAAATCGTATCCATGTGTTTGTCTGTTTTAGATTAAAATATTTGATCATTGTATGACATTTTTGCAAAGAGTAGCATATGCATATTGGGAAATTTACTATGCTATTTAACGAATAGCAATATGTTCCAAGTATGTATATCTAATTTGTGTACCTTTTTGTACCGCTCCTTTGGTAGAATGGTTTGCTAGAATATCCCATAAGCAGGCATGTAATCTATGCTTGCTTAAGGGGTTACGATACTAAATACGTCATCATTTCCTGTGTGCTCAAAAGTTTTAACACACAATTTGAATACAGTTAAAAAGTCAGCTTCTGCCATTGGATGAATATGATTGCTGTGCATGCTTTAATTATTTTTTCTAAGATAATATGGTTTGATCATTCAATTACTTATATCAAAATTTGTCTGTACTGATTAACTATTTTCACATTAGTTTTTTATGCACATGTAGAGTTTTGCAGATCTTCATAAGAAATAGCTACCTCGCAGATGGTTGGTTTGTTTGTGATATAGCGGTTTTCCAAAATGGTACATGAAATATTGTTTTTTATTTGATTTTTGAAACATTGAGTCCACGTGCATGCATGGACTATTTATGAAAGTGATTGGAATGCGCGTAAAAAGTGATTTTTGGCCAAAGTCTTTGTATTAAGGTATATGGGAAATGAATTAGTACCGTCACCCCAATGATATTTTCTTAATAACGATCTAGGGCACAGCAAAATGTACTATTTGGTATATGTGATAAGTTAGACTTAGAGCAGCCTGCGCATCTGTACAGACAGAGCAGTCTTCGCTAGGCGCTCTATAGATAGTCAAGTTCCAAAATGTTTATTCACATGAACAGCGAAGATTCTGACCAGATTGAAAGGATGTGCAGTCTGATTTTAGTTTTCACTAGAAGGAAATGCAAAATTTAACATCTTGCTGTTCTTGATTTAGATTCTTTATTCCTTACCATCTTCATTCCATGCCCCTTCTACTTGATAAGCAGCTGTTGCTGTGCTCCAGATGAAATCATCTGGAAACTTGTTGTAATATATTCCTTCCTCCATCTGGATTTTACCAGAGGGGAAACCACCGGGTCCGTTATAGCCACGTAGAAATCCATTTTCTTTGATTATCTGAAAACATATTGAGCCGTGACATGTGATTTCCAACAATGTGGTATTTTGACAAGTGTAAACTCAGACACGCCTTTGCAGCCTCCCTTTAAGCTAAGAAACTCAGAACGCTGTTCTGTCAGTAGCTTAACACTCATAGAATATTCAAGTGACTAGCAAAGGCTCTGATCAGACTGCGCGTATGCGCAGGCTGGTCTGAGCCTTTGCTGGTCGATCATACCACAGTGTTGAAAATCTCATGTCATGGCTCAATTATGATCTAGCTTTTGTAAAATTGGTAAACTTCACATTCGTGCAGTCATTATTTAAACGCAAATACGCAATTATATAGTGTTGTTATAGGCCCAATATGTGGTCGAATCTGTATGAGAGTATGATCAGGAAAAACAACATCATACACTGCAGACCTATCAATGGCACCATTAGGAAAAGAAACCCTACAATAACAATCACAAGACAGCAGGAAGACATAAAAAAGTAACGCAATCAACTTTCTCTCCCCATCTAGATTATTGAGAATCTAGAAAGGACAAAAAGCAATGCAAAACAGCCTTCTTTATTATTCTGTTGTGGATCTTTTTTGTTTTTGTTCTGTCTTGTGTTTGCTGTGTCTTTGTGTGCGTCTGTTTATATGTGCTTTGAGGTCACCTGCTGGGAAAGGGCTGACCTCTTGGATCTCGTTTGCGGTGTCTACTGTGAGTTTGTCACTTTCCCATTGGTATCCTGGGTCGGGTGTGGTACTTGATTGTATCGATTCCTGATCTTTGCACCCTAACTTACTTTCATCCACTTTAACCCATATAAGCTGAATGCAATCTCATAATACCTTTCGTAAAAATGGCGCTTACATAATACATGTATATACACATAAGGTAAAAAAAGGCTGGATAAAGTTGGTATGCCATAGGTTTATCAATCTGCATGTACTACGAACCTGTGCATATAGAATTGATGAAGTTTTTGGACGACTTGGGAGGTTTGGATTACTAAAGTTTGTAGCAAACAGGCCATATTTGACCGAATAGCCATGGATCCACTCAAAACTATCAAACAGTGTATACACACTAAAGCCTCTGATTTTGGTACAGTTGTCAAGTTTAATGGCTGAAAGAAAACAGAATAACTTTTTGCACTTTAGCTCCTATTAAATATACAAGTAGTATGTATAATGCCACATTGTATAGTGGTCGTCGCTGTTTGTGGATTGCTTCTTCATTTGATACTAGACATGTCTGTGTTAAACATCACGCTGTATGTTATTAAATAATACTAACACAAATTAGATTATCTGCAGCTAATCTCCTATATGTTTACGTGTTGCGTAAGATACACCTATGACCACTGCATAGGTCTCATATTTAGTACATTATCGCAGTTTTACACCTTTAAATGTTTTATATGAATCTTGGAATAAAATTGTCTTTTATAACCTCATTTGCCTTTAAAACGAGGAAAGAGAATATTTAATGCTTAACTCTGAACATCAGTGTAAAACCACATCAGGGTCTGCGCAATTTGTCATTCAATTACACTAATATCTAGGGTGTAAATTGGATTGTTTTTGAATGTTAGAAAGCGTATGCTCAAGTACCACAGGACATTTACAGTAACAGGACATCCGAAAGACAATACAAGCAAAGCAATCAGCTCCTTTTGATACATACACATACACTTGTACTTACAAGTCTGTATGAAAAGTGGCAACTCAATATTGTAATGATTTTTACATTGTGTATGTTTTATGTTTCATCACCTACATGCAGATACCTAGCTCAGGAGGAACCAAAGTGCTATCTGTCATATTGATACTCATAAAATATCCGTTCAGCTCGATCATAGCCTAGTATAATATTTTAACAGCAAAACATTCAGTTGATATTGCCATAATGATACTCATACTTTTTATATAAACTATTCCATACATTCACTCAATAAATAGAGAATATGACATGAGTGCTCATTTTTAATGTTTTTTAACGAGTTGAGGAAAAGAGATAAATGCGAGGCTTGCATAGCATCATGTCTTCTTTCTCGCAGCGAGTTTAATAAATCCAATAATACAGAAGCAATAATATTTAAGTCAATTTATCAAAGGTCATTACCTAGAAATCACATTTTTGGCGTGAAAACGTCAATAGTTTGCGCTATATTACTACAAGGTGTGACGTAATGTGATAAAGCAAAGACTCATATTTGCCTAAAGCCTTTTACTGCACAAATATCAACGGTTGCTAATTCACTGTATTACCCATTTGATATAATGTAACAAACGTTTAATAATTCAATAACACAGGAGCATGTATGTTAAATTTAATGTATCAAATGACATAACTTAGAAATCACATCTTTGGCGTGAAAACGTCAATATTTTGCCATATTTTACACTAGTGGCCTTTAGGTTTTATTGTACAACGTTATATTACTTCCAGATTTGACGTCATTTGATAAAGCAAAGACTGATATTTGCTAAACGCCTTTTACTGCACAAATACCAGGTAGTAACGATTGCTGTTACGCTTTATTACCTAGTATTTGGTTTTGTGAAGCTGGCCTGTTCAATAGAAAGATTCAGCATTTGGGCCAGCACATGATATTTTGGTACTCATGTGCAGATCCAGAGGGGGTATTAAAATGGCGTTTCGCTGGTGGGCCGATGATGGTCCTCTTTAAGGGTTATTTGGATCCACTCTTCTACCCATCAACTAAAAAACTTGACAGAGCTGGACCCCCTCTGACAAAACTTTCTGAATCCGCACAAGGTACATATCGCACAATCTCAATCAAGGCTCTGTCATTCTCACAGTCTCGCCAGCGACTTTACTGTTCCCACACCTAAAGCATTTAAAACGGCACAGTATCAGGTCGAAATGCAGACGTTTACCCACACTATGTAGCTGCGCATGCTTTTTTTAATGAATAAACTTATGCATATATGATAAGTACCAGAGTACTGTAAATCCGCAAATTTTCGCGAGAACTTTATTTTCGCAAATAGCGTTAAAATTCGAGACTAGGGCATGTTTTACGTTTATTAGTAAACGACAGATCAATTTCGCTTCTTCTCAAGGGTTTTATTTTCACGAAACTTCGCTTATGCAAAGTTTTACGAACCCTCGCGAAAATTTTCGAATTTACAGTATGATGAGCTTGTAGACTGTATTGTATAACGACTAACCTTTAAGAACTTCATTAGCATGTTCTCTTATCCACTCCACTCTGAGTTTGTCACGTACTCCATCATCTATGTCCATTACACCAGTCCCTGATATATACACGTCTGTGCCATTGTACCGAGTAGCTATCCACTTCATCAATTTTCTTAATCCAGCTGGATACATGTATGTGAGTGGATCATCTCGTCTATGATATTTAAATATAATATTTAACCATGCACTTAGTATAGAAATACAATGGAATATATATAAAAAATGAACGAATGGCATAGTTTATGGAATACTTTTTCTAAAACATAAAGTGTTCAGGAAATGTAACTGCATGAAGCACAGCAGGACTTCATTTGCATAGGACATGACCTATACCGCAATTATTTAAAGATCATATTCTTGGGTTGTTGATGCTCTACGCACCAGTCAATAATTCCTTATTAGTCATGTCAGGATTTTACCAAGGTTGAACAAGTATTAAGCATACGACGAAGTATCTTGCTGAAGGACACTACAAAGTACCTTCGGTGATTCTACAACCAGCTATCTCTTGCTCTCTTAAAGTAAATGATTATGGCTGGGAAATATCACAGTCACACACCTCTCAGACCAAACACACAGAGCTGTTAGGTAAAGAGGGGGCACAGAAAACGTATAGCCACGTGACAGCAAGAACGCGTATATAGTAATAAATCAAGCTAATTCTTCCTCAGCGAGACGATTTCGAAAATAGAAAGGACACTAAGTACTGCATTGTGAAACATAGCCAAAGAAAACCCCAACAGACTACAACAAATTAGCACTTTACCACTATTCAACTGCGTTCCTCTTCTACACTATCTGCTAAGCCAATGTATTACAAAACTAACAATGCGACCAGGTAAGACTATATGCAGGCGAAAATCATCCAGTCGGTGTAATAAGAGATATCTCAGTGTGCATTAAGCAAGTTTGTATCCTGACTTACCATTATCACTCTATATTAGATTGGGCTAATGCCCATCTGGCATCCAAGTCAAATTGTGCTGGTTGTGTCAGGTACAGGTCCGTGCATTACATAATAGGACTGCCGAGATGTGCATAATCCCATCAGACAACTCAAACTGCAGCATTCAAGTTCATCCAGTCAATAACATACTAGGATCATTAGAGTAAATAACAATTTGAGGAAAGCAACCAGTTCTGTCATCCCCATCAATATTATTGTAAAACTAGAAAAGACTTGAAGTACTAATAAGAAAACAAGAACCAAAGACAGACCCCGACAAATAGTTAGAGCAACAATAAGGAATAAATCAGCCGCTGTAGTACGAACAGCAGCCTAAACCACTGAGAGACTTTAATGTATTTTACCAAATCTCTGTCCTAGATTATGATGTTGTCAAACCAGAATTGTACCGATACAAGTCCAAAAGCTAAACCACTGAGCCAAAATGCGATGTACGGGCAAGTGGTGGGAATATTATCAACTAAAATGTATGTGTTAAAATTGATGCGACCTTTTTATCCCAAGTGCAATTAAAATGCATGTATTTCCACTATGCTGCATATTTGCCATATACGGACGTTCTACCTACCTCCTCCAAGTCTCTCTATGAGTAAGTACAGCACCGACTTCGCTTTCCATCCCTTCCTTTAAAGCTATACCATTAGATAGGTCTACCATATACGACGTATAGTAATTGATGCCAATGAAATCTACAGATCCTGCGAAATGATAAACATAAATATGAACAAAACACATATCAATATAAATTAAAACTATCAAATGACAATAAAAGTTTGTGTTGCTTTTAGAACAAAATCAGGCTTGAAAGTTCATGTGAATCACCGGGAGAAGATAAACATGAAATGTAAAGTATTATCCTCGACCTCAACATGAGTGAATATGTAATAAAATATGTCGTTAGCTTCAGTGAAGGTGGCCAACTAATTCTATAGGAGGCTACACAGAGGACTTAAATAGCAGACAACATTATCTTGGCTTATCTAAAATAGTCACTGGTTTCGTCTGTGTGGGTTCATAATAATTGTGAATTGCCTGTGGGCATTTACAAAATTTGTGTTTTCAGCCAGGTGTGGTGTTGACATCTGTGATTGACATGTTTATGTTTTTATAGGGAATTCTGACACAAGTTTGTTATTGTTTTTCAAATGTCATGTTTATTAGCCTGTCAATTCTGATGGGATGTTTTAACACTTTCAAAATGTCATGATGACAGATGTTACTTAGTTTAGTAAAATTACATAAGCCCAATAAATAGATTGTGTCAATTCTGACATTGATTGGCAGGATTGCGCAATACATTTAATCATATGACCTTTGGGACATTGCGCAACTGGTGTCACTATGAGTCATTTGTTGTATCTTCTGATTGGTTGATATAAATGGAAGCTTACCTATGTAGAGGGCGCTATATAGTAAACTTGAAATATGATTGGTTAGTGATGATGTTATTAGGTGACGCTGTGGTCAGCTTCTATCACGTGACTTCATACTTCATGGTATATAGGATGAAAACCAGTGGCAGAGCTTCAGATTTCAGAACTTTGGGCTACAGATAGTTTCTAGAAGTATTTTAGTTGGACTTAGAGTCTGTAATTGTTCTATGTTTTGTTGTACGTAACTTTATGTCCATTCTAGTATTGCAATCATCTTGATTGGGAAGAGAGAGCTGGTTGCTTTGCTTAATTTGTCTTCCTGGTGTCTCGTGATGGTTGAGCGGCTCTTCTTCGCCTGGCCACGGGGTTGTCTATGGTTTGTGATCGTGGTATTTCCTGATCATACTCACTTACTATTTAAGAAGAATTAATAAAATTATAAAACTGTGAAATTTGTTGATGAAATTAACAAGACTTAGAAATTCTGAAGAGACTTTGAAAACACAACGCGAACTCGAAGATTAGAATTAAGAAATAGATTTGCGCTAGCAGTGATTTGTTGCTTAATATATCACTGGCTGGAGGTCAGTCGTTAAAGTGAATAAATCATGAGCGTGAAGCGCGAATGATTTATCCACTTACGATTGACCGACAGTGATATATTAAGCAACAAATCACTGCTAGCGCGAATCTATTTCGATTCTAACACACAAAAAGATTAAAAATAAGAACGAATCCTTCATAGTCTATAACGATTCCGCCATTTTGAACAGACTGTCAGAATTTCCTGCAAAGTAAGTAAGGTTGCAAAGATCAGGAATCGATACAATCAAGTACCACACCTGACCCAGGATACCAATGGGAAAGTGACAAACTCACAGAAGACACAACAAACGAGAGCCAAGAGGTCAGCCCTTTCCCAGCAGGTGACCACGAAGCACATATAAACAGACGCGCACAAAACATAGCAAACACAAGACAGAACAAAAACATAAAAGATCCACAAAAGAAGTACCGCCTTGGAACGGTCAGTAAAATATTTTACTGGAGGGCTTAAACCGGTTTAACGGCGCCAACCTCCTTGTTTAGACTGAAATGCGTATTTTTACGTACGTTTTGAACGTCAAGCAGTTGTAAAAACGACGTTTCACCGTCTGTTGTCAACGTAACAATGCGGTATGTGATAGATGACGTCATGAAAATTTAAACTGGCGACCGAATGACGTCACGCCGGTACGTGCCCTGTCAACGCAGTGATTTATCAACCAATAAATCACTGAGTTTAACCATTGGCTATATAGGCGAGGTGTGTTAGAATCAGCTACTTCCTTACACTTATGGTATCTGTTTACCTATTGTCAAACAAAATGAGGTTGTTTTTAAGGTCACTGCCCATAGCAATAACCGCAACTCTAAATCATCAAGGGAGGTAATACTTGGTAGCGTTCGATTATGACAAAGGGTGATTATACGCAACTATGATATGTTTTCTACAGACAGAAATGCCCGTTACACTGCATGTTGGTAATCTGAAAGTGATTGATGTCACATTAAAAATGCAAACAATATTTTAAGTATAATGAACAACAAAGGTTGGCATTCTTTACGGATACTAACCGATGGACGCTCAGCTCTGTGTGAAGAAAAAAATCAGTCACTGTAATGGAACACGCATTTTATCAGGGAAATGTCAGTCGACTGTTGGCGGTTTTTTGACAGTCCACAACAACAATAATGATATAACTACATGTATACTGATCTATATATGATTTTCTGGTTTTATTTTACCTGTATTTAAATCTCGTCACGTTCTCTAACGTCTACTTTGAACCCGACGTGCGCTAATGACGTCACTTGCTCTTATGACGTCATTATGCGTAAATGACAAGTATTGAACTCGACGTTGACGTTGAGAGTCCCTCGCTTTAATCTGCGTCCTAAAAAAATTGCCTTATATCAAATGTGTTCCAATATTTAGCTACAAGGGCTATCTTGGGCTAAGGTTGACCCAAGTATGAGTATAGTCGTGAGTCTAAATTATAGTAGACCTACTCTAAATTTACGAAGGTACGCGAGGAATTCTGCCATCGGGGTCTGCGAACAATAAAGTTGCAGACCAGCTTGCGCATCCGCACAGTCTGATCAGCGCCTTTGCTATTCACTTATTGAAGAGTATCATATTAAACTTGCTCAAAACGAGATTTCACTACTCTATCTAGTCTCTGTGGCTGAGAAGGCTGGTTTTGATATTATCTTATCGGAAACCCTGAAGACAGGTTTTGTCGCATCCATGCTCAATTATGTTCATGTAAATGCGGACCCAATCCACAAACCTGGTTCCTGTGATATGAATATATAGAAAATGTCTATCCCCTCTAGACTACTCGTGGCCAATTCCGACCCATGACCAACGCCGACGGGATCCGTACCAAAACTAATACCCCCCTCCGCGCCACTGAATACCCACTTCAGTAGCGGGAAGGGTGTGGGCATAAAAAGAACCTTTTCATATTAATGCGGGTCCAACCAAAGCAGGTAAGTTATAGGTACTCAGTGAGACGGTTCTTTTGAGCACCCAAAACAAAAATAAAAATAATGAGCAATAAAATATTTACAATTTTACGCTAATTTTTTTGCTAATCTCCAAGTTTACTCTACATTTGACACGTTTCAACCGAAAGATGTCCGTCAAGGGATATATAAATCTTATAGAAATAATCCTCCTCTGGTCAAGTGTTAAGGTCTGGCCTTGCTCCGGGATCGGGCACTGGTATGGCGCCTGAGGCCGCAACAAAGATTTGTAAACATTTCAGATTCTTTGATAAGTACATGTAGTATATGCATCGATAAATTGAAGCGATGCATATTAAAACGGGAAGGGGATAATGACAACGGTCCCCGCATGGTGCGTTTCTGCGCATGCGTCATTTGTTTTTAAAATAGACAGCCAAAAAACCCAATGTCTATTAATAGCGCTTAACAAGATGCAGCTTTTAAAAAAGATAATATTTTATGAATAGGTCATATTTTAAGATGCCTGAAATGAGGATGGATGCCTCTATGGAGGCTTAATGTAAATAATCGCACATCATTTCCCATGCGCGGATCTAGAAAGTTTTTTCAGAGGGGGTCCAACTTTGACTACGTATTTCTTTTGTTGATGATGGGAGAGATGATCCAAATACCAATATAAGCGGGCCATCATCGGCCCAGCAGCGGAACGCCATTTAAATGGCGTTTCGCTGGCGGGCCGTTGGTGGCCAAACATTGAAAGTTTGCATGGTAGCTGTGTGATTTTACAGGGGATCCGGACCAGTATAGTACAGAAACCCTATATTTTTGTGATTTTTCATGGGGGGGGGGTCCGGACCCCCTGTCCCCCCTTCTGGATCCGCACATGTTTCCTACAATGTGCCCCCGACCTCAATCCTCCATTTAGACTCAGATCAGCCTGTGCGTATGTGCAGTTGTAAACGTATCAGCAATTTTGCTATTTCCTTATATGAAGATGACATTCACAAGCTCTAATTTCTTTAACTATGATCAGACGATGGCTATCGCCTGCGCATATATCATATAAGGCTAGCATGGAAACATGTCCTAATTCCTGTAAAAGAATGAAGGCGAATGGATGGGCATGTTTCTCCTTTAATAAACGTACAACTATGTTCTGAAGTCGTTGTGAGGAGACGGTCAGAACTGGATGAGCGTATTTCTAAATCAGATATTGGTATTACCATATACTAACTACGATCACAGCTGGCTGATCATGCTCCTCATCAGGTAGATGTATAAACATTATCTTACCGATGTAATGAGACGACCATGTTCCTTATGGAATAGGGGTATAACCATGCTCCGAACATGATCATGAGATGATCATAATGGACGGAGCATGTTTCTTACCTGAATGAGGTATAACCATGCTCTGACCGTCGTCACGAAAAGATCACAACTGACGGTGCATGTTTCTTACCTGCTCTGTCCATTGTCATGAGACGATGACAACTGTCGGAGCAAGTTTCATACATAAATGATATATAACCATGCTCTGACCGTTGTCATGTCACGATGACAACTAACGGAGCATGTTTCATACCTTAGGGATGAATAACCATGCTCTGACCGTTGTCATGAGACAATGACAACTGACGGAGCATGTTTCATACCTTAGGGATGAATAACCATGCTCTGACCGTTGTCATGAGTCGATAACAACTGACGGAGCATGTTTCATACCTAAGGGATGAATAACCATGCTCTGACCGTTGTCATGAGGCGATGACAACTGACCGAGCATGTTTCATACCTTAGGGATGAATAACCATGCTCTGACCGTTGTCATGAGACGATGACAACTGACGAGGCATGTTTCATACCTTAGAGATGAATAACCAGGCTCTGACCATTGTCATGTCACGATGACAACTGTCGGAGCAAGTTTCATACCTTAGAGATGAATAACCATGCTCTGACCGTTGTCATAAGACGATGACAACTGTCGGAGCATGTTTCATACCTTAGAGATGAATAACCATGCTCTGACCGTTGTCATGTCACGATGACAACTGTCGAAGCAAGTTTCATACCTTAGGGATAAATAACCATGCTTTGACCGTTGTCATGTCACGATGACAACTAACGGAGCATGTTTCATATCTTAGAGATGAATAACTATGCTCTGACCGTTGTCATGTCATGATGACAACTGTCGGAGCATGTGTCATAGCTTAGGGATAAATAACCATGCTCTGACCGTTGTCATGTCACGATGACAACTGTCTGAGCATGTTTCATACCTTAGAGATGAATAACCATGCTCTGACCGTTGTCATGAGGCGATGACAACTGAAAGGAGCATGTTTCATACTTAAGAGATGAATAACCATGCTATGACCGTTGTCATGTCACGATGACAACTGTCGGAGCATGTTTCATACCTTAGAGATGAATAACCATGCTCTGACCGTTGTCATGAGACGATGACAACTGACGGAGCATGTTTCATACCTTAGAGATGAATAAACATGCTCTGACCGTTGTCATGAGACGATGACAACTGTCGGAGCATGTTTCATACCTTAGAGATGAATAACCAGCTCTGACCGTTGTCATGAGACGATGTCAACTGGCAGAGCATGTTTCATACCTTCGGGATGAATAACCATGCTCTGACCGTTGTCATGAGACGATGACAACTGTCGGAGCATGTTTCATACCTTAGAGATGAATAACCATGCTCTGACCGTTGTCATGAGGCGATGACAACTAACGGAGCATGTTTCATACCTTAGGAATGAAAACCCATGCTCTGACCGATGTCATGTCACGATGACAACTGTCTGAGCATGTTTCATACCTTAGAGATGAATAACCATGCTCTGACCGTTGTCATGAGGCGATGACAACTAACGGAGCATGTTTCATACCTTAGGGATATATCACCATGCTCTGACCGTTGTCACTAGACGATAACAACTGACGGAGCATGGATAATACCTCAGGGATATATTACCATGCTCTGACCGTTGTCACAAGATGATAACAACTGACGGAGCATGGTCCATACCTTAGGGATATATTAGCATGCTCTGACCGTTGTCATGAATCGATAACAACTGACGGAGCATGGTTCATACCTTAGGGATATATTACCATGCTCTGACCATTGTCTCTAAACGATAACATCTGACGGAGCACGGTTCATACCTTAGGGATATAATACCATGCTCTGACCGTTGTCATGAGACGATAACAACTGACGGAGCATGGTTCATACCGTAGGATATATAACCATGCTCTGACCATTGTCACTAGACGATAACAACTGGCGGAGTATGGATCATACATTAGGTATAGATTACCATGCTCTGACCGTTGTCATGAGACGAATACAACTGACGGAGCATGGTTCATACCTTAGGGATATATTACCATGTTCTGACCTTTGTCACTAGATGATAAAAAGTAACGGAGCATGGATAATACCTCAGGGATATATTACCATGCTCTGACCGTTGTCACTAGACGATAACAACTGACGGAGCATGGTTCATACCTTAGGGATATATAACCATGCTCTGACCGTTGTCACTAGATGATAACAACCGACGGAACATGGTTCATACCTTAGGGATATATTACCATGCTCTGACCGTTGTCACTAGACGATAACAAACAACTGACGGAGCATGGTTCATACCTTAGGGATATATTACCATGCTCTGACCGTTGTCATGAGACGATAACAACTGACGGACCATGGTTCATACCTTAGGGATATATAACCGTGCTCTGACCGTTGTCACTAGATTATAACAACTGACGGAGCATGGTACATACCTTAGGGATATATTATCATGCTCTGACCGTTGTCACTAGATGATGACAACTGACGGAGCATGGTTCATACCTTAGGGATATATTACCATGCTCTGACCGTTGTCACTAGACGATAACAACTGACGGAGCATGGTTCATATCTTAGGGATATATAACCATGCTCTGACCGTTATCATGAGACGATAACTAGTGACGGAGCATGGAATATACCTTTGGGATATATAACCATGCTCTGACCGTTGTCACTAGATGATGACAACTGACGGAGCATGGCTTATACCTTAGGGATATATTACCATGCTCTGACCGTTTTTATGAGACGATAACAACTGACGGAGCATGGTTCATATCTTAGGGATATATTACCATGATCTGACCATTGTCACTAGAGATAACAACGGACGGAGCATGGTTCATACCTTAGGGATATGTTACCATGCTCTGACCGTTGTCACTAGACGATAACAACTGACGGAGCATGGTTCATACCTCAGGGATATATAACCATGCTCTGACCGTTGTCACAAGATGATAAAAACTGACGGAGCATGGTTCATACCTTAGGGATATATTACCATGCTCTGACCATTGTCATGTGACGATGACAACTGACGGAGCACGGTTTATACCTTAGGGATATATTACCATGCTCTGACCGTTGTCACTAGACGATAACAACTGACGGAGTAATGATCATACCTAAGGTATAGATTAGCATGCTCTGACCGTTGTCATGAGACGAATACAACTGACGGAGCATGGTTCATACCTTAGGGATATAATACCATGCTCTGACCGTTGTCATTAGACGATTACAAGTGACGGAGCATGGTTCATACCTTAGGGATATATTACCATGCTCTGACCGTTGTCACTAGACGATAACAACTGACGGAGCATGGTTCATACCTTAGGGATATATTACCATGCTTTGACCGTTGTCACTAGATGATAACAACTGACGGAGCATGGTTCATACCTTAGGGATATATTACCATGCTCTGACCGTTGTCACTAGACGATAACAAACATCTGACGGAGCATGGTTCATACCTTAGGGATATATTACCATGATCTGACCATTGTAATGAGACGATAACAACTGACGGACCATGGTTCATACCTTAGGGATATATAACCGTGCTCTGACCGTTGTCACTAGATGATGACACATGACGGAGCATGGTTCATACATTAGAGATATATTACCATGCTCTGACCGTTGTCACTAGACGATAACAACTGACGGAGCATGGATAATACCTCAGGGATATTTTACCATGCTCTGACCGTTGTCATGAGACGATAACAACTTACAGACCATGGTTCATGCCTTAGGGATATATAACCATGCTCTGACCGTTGTCACTAGATGATAACAACTGACGGAGCATGGTTCATACCTTAAGGATATATTACCATGATCTGACAGTTGTCATGAGACGATAACAACTGACGGAGCATGGTTCATACCTTAGAAATACATTACCATGCTCTGACCGTTGTCATGAGACGATAACTAGTGACGGAGCATGGTTCATACCTTAGGGATATATTACCATGCTCTGACCGTTGTCACTAGATGATGACAACTGACGTAGCATGGTTCATAACTTAGGGATATATTACCATGCTCTGACCGTTGTTATGAGACGATAACAACTGACGGAGCATGGTTCATATCTTAGGGATATATTACCATGCTCTGACCGTTGTCATGAAACGATAACAACTGACGGAGCATGGTTCATACCTTAGGGATATATTACCAGGCTCTGACCGTTGTCACTAGATGATAACAACTGACGGAGCATGGTTCATACCTTAGGGATATATTACCATGCTCTGACCGTTGTCATGAGACGATAACAACTGACGGACGATGGTTCATACCTTAGGGATATATAACCATGCTCTGACCGTTGTCACTAGATGATAACAACTTATGGATCATGGATAATACCTCAGGGATATATTACCATGCTCTGACCGTTGTCACTAAACGATAACATCTTACGGAGCACGGTTCATACCTTAGGGATATATTCCCATGCTCTGACCGTTGTCACTAGATGATAACAACTGATGGAGCATGGTTCATACCTTAGGGATATATTACCATACTCTGACCGTTGACACTAGATGATAACAACTGACGGAGCATGATTCATACCTTAGGGGTATATTACCATGCTCTGACCGTTGTCACTAGATGATGACAACTGACTGAGCATGGTTTATACCTTAGGGATATATAACCATGCTCTGACCGTTGTCACTAGACGATAACAACTGACGGAGCATGGTTCATACCTTAGGGATATATTACCATGCTCTGACAGTTGTCATGAGACAATTACAACTGACGGAGCATGGTTCATACCTTAGGGATATATTACCATGCTCTGACCGTTGTCATAAAACGATAACAACTGACGGAGCATGTTTCATACCTATGAGATGAATAACCATGCTCTGACCGTTGTCATGTCACGATGACAACTGTCGGAGCATGTCTCATACCTTAGAGATGAATAAACATGCTCTGACCGATGTCATGTCACGATGACAACTGACAGAGCATGTTTAACACCTTAGAGATGAATAACCATGCTCTGACCGTTGGCATGAGACGATAACAACTGACGGACGATGGTTCATACCTGAGGGATATATAACCATGCTCTGACCGTTGAAACTAGATGATAACAACTGATGGAGCATGGTTCATACCTTATGGATGAATAATCATACTCTGACCGTTGACACTAGATGATAACAACTGACGGAGCATGATTCATACCTTAGGGATATATTACCATGCTCTGACCGTTGTCACAAGATGATAACAACTGACGGAGCATGGTTCATACCTTAGGGATATATAACCATGCTCTGACCGTTGTCATTAGACGATAACAACTGACGGAGTATGGATCATACCTAAGGTATAGATTACCATGCTCTGACCGTTGTCATGAGACGATAACAACTGACGAGCATGGTTTATACCTTAGGGATATATTACTATGCTCCGTTAGTTGTCATGAGACGATTACTAGTGACTGAGCATGGTTCATGCCTTAGGGATATATAACCATGCTCTGACCGTTGTCATGAGACGATAACAACTGACGGACCATGGTTCATACCTTAGGGATATATAACCATGCTCTGACCGTTGTCACTAGATGATAACAACTGACGGAGCATGGTTCATATCTTAGGGATATATTATCATGCTCTGACCGTTGTCACTAGATGATGACAACTGACGGAGAATGGTTCATACCTTAGGGATATAATACCATGCTCTGACCGTTGTCCATAGACGATAACAACTGACGGAGCATGGGTCTTATCGTAGGGATATATTACCATGCTCTGACCGTTGTCATGAGACGATAACAACTGACGGAGCATTCTTCATACCTTAGGGATATATTACCATGCTCTGACCGTTGTCATGAGACGATAACTAGTGACGAGCATGGTTTATACCTTAGGGATATATTACTATGCTCCGTTAGTTGTCATGAGACGATTACTAGTGACTGAGCATGGTTCATGCCTTAGGGATATATAACCATGCTCTGACCGTTGTCACTAGATGATAACAACTGACGGAGCGTGGTTCATATCTTAGGGATATAATACCATGCTCTGACCGTTGTCCATAGACGATAACAACTGACGGAGCATGGTTCTTATCGTAGGGATATATTACCATGCTCTGACCGTTGTCATGAGACGATAACAACTGACGGAGCATGCTTCATACCTTAGGGATATATAACCATGCTCTGACCGTTGTCATGAGACGATAACTAGTGACGGAGCATGGTTCATACCTTAGGGATATATTACCATGCTCTGACCGTTGTCACTAGATGATGACAACTGACGGATCATGGTTCATACCTTAGGGATATATTACCATGCTCTGACCGTTGTTATGAGAAGATAACAACTGACGGAACATGGTTCATATCTTAGGGATATATAACCATGCTCTATCCGTTGTCATGAGACGATAACTACTGATGGAGCATGGTTCATACCTTAGGGATATATTACCAGGCTCTGACCGTTGTCACTAGATGATAACAACTGACGGAGCATGGTTCATACCTTAGGGATATATTACCATGCTCTGACCGTTGTCATGAGACAATAACAACTGACGGACGATGGTTTATGCCTTAGGGATATATAACCATGCTCTGACCGTTGTCACTAGATGATAACAACTGATGCATCATGGTTCATACCTTAGGGATGAATAATCATTCTCTGGCCGTTGACACTAGATGATAACAACTGACGAAGCATGATCCAAACCTTAGGGATATATGACCATGCTCTTACCGTTGTCACTAGATGATGACAACGGACGGAGCATGGTTTATACCTTAGGGATATATTACCATGCTCTGACCATTGTCACTAGACGATAACAACTGACGGAGCATGGTTCATATCTTAGGAATATATAATCATGCTCTGACAGTTGTCATGAGACGATAACAACTGACGGAGCATGGTTCATACCTTAGGGATATATTACCATGCTCTGACCGTTGTCATGAGACGATAACAACTGACGGAGCATGATTTATACTTAAGGGATATATAACCATGCTCTGACCGTTGTCATTAGACGATAACAACTGACTGAGCATGGTTCATATCTTAGGGATGTATTACCATGCTCTGTTAGTTGTCATGAGATGATCACAACTGACGGAGCATGGTTCATACCTAAGGGATATATTACCATGCTCTGACCGTTATCACTAGACGATAACGTCTGATGGAGAATGGTTCATACATTAGGATATATTACCATGCTCAGACCGTTGTCACTAGACGATAACAACTGACGGAGTATGGGTTATACCTTAGGTATAGATTACCATGCTCTGTCCGTTGTCATAAGACGATAACAACTGACGGAGCATGGTTCATACCTTAGGGATATATTACCATGCTCTGACCATTGTCACTAGACGATAACAAGTGACGGAGCATGGTTCATACCTTAGGGATATATTACCATGCTCTGACCGTTGTCACTAGACGATAACAACTGACTTAGCATGTTTCATACCTTAGAGATGAATAACCATGCTCTGACCGTTGTCATGAGACGATGACAACTGACGGAGCAGGTTACATACCTTAGGGATGAATAACTATGCTCTGACCGTTGTCATGAGGCGATAACAACTGACGGAGCATGTTTCATACCTGAGGGATGAATAACCATGCTCTGACCGTTGTCATGTCACGATGACAACTGACGGAGCATGTTTCATACCTTAGAGATAAATAACCATGCTCTGACCGTTGTCATGTCACGATGACAACTGTCGGAGCATGTTTCATACCTTAGAGATGAATAACCATGCTAAGACCGTTGTCATGAGACGATGACAACTGACGGAGCATGTTTCATACCTTAGAGATATATTACCATGCTCTGACCGTTGTCACTAGACAATAACAACTGTCGGAGCATGGTTCATATCTTGGGGATATATTAGCATGCTCTGACCGCTGTCATGAGATGATAACAACTGACGGAGCATGGTTCATACCTTAGGGATATATTACAATGCTCTGACCGTTGTCACTAGACGATAACAACTGACAGAGCATGGTTTATACCTTAGGGATATATTACCCTGCTCTGACCGTTGTCACTAGATAATAACAACTGACGGAGCATGGTTCATACCATAGGGATATACTACCATGCTCTGACCGTTGTCACTAGACGATAACAACTAACGGAGCATGGTTCATACCTTAGGGATATATAACCATGCTCTGACCGTTGTCATGAGACGATAACAACTGACGGACCATGGTTCATACCTTAGGGATATATAACCATGCTCTGACCGTTGTCACTAGATGTTAACAACTGACGGAGCATGGTTCATACCTTAGTGATATATTATCATGCTCTGACCGTTGTGACTAGATGATGACAACTGACAGAGCATGGTTCATACCTAAGGGATATATTACCATGCTCTGACCGTTGTCACTAGACGATAACAACTGATGCAGCATGGTTGATACCTTAGGGATAAATAATCATACTCTGGCCGTTGACACTAGATGATAACAACTGACGGAGCATGATCCATACCTTAGGGATATAATACCATGCTCTTACCGTTGTCACTAGATGATAACAACTTATGCAGCATGGTTCATACCTAAGGGATGAATAATCATACTCTGGCCGTTGTCACTAGATGATAACAACTGATGCAGCATGGTTCATAACTTAGGGATGAATAATCATACTCTGGCCGTTGACACTAGATGATAACAACTGACGGAGCATGATCCATACCTTAGGGATATATTACCATGCTCTTACTGTTGTTACTAGATGATGACAACTGACAGAGCATGGTTTATACCTTAGGGATATATTACCATGCTCTGACCGTTGTCACTAGACGATAACAACTGACGGAGCATGGTTCATTTATTAGGAATATATAATCATGCTCTGACAGTTATGATGAGACGATAACAACTGATGGAGCATGGTTCATACTTTAGGGATATATTACCATGCTCTGACCGTTGTCATGAGACGATAACAACTGACGGAGCATGATTTATATCTAAGGAATATATAACCATGCTCTGACCGTTGTCACTAGACGACAGCAACTGAATGAGGATGTTTCATACTTTAGGGATATATTACAATGCTCTTACCGTTGTCATGAGCCGATAACAATTGACGGAGCATGGTTCATACCTTAGGGATATATTACCATGTTCTGACCGTTGTCACTAGACGATAACAACTGACGGAGCATGGTTCATATCTTAGGGATGTATTACCATGCATCGTTAGTTGTCATGAGATGATAACAACTGACGGAGCATGGTTCATACCTAAGGGATATATTACCATGCTCTGACCGTTGTCACTAGACGATAACAATCGACGGAGCATGGTTCATATCGTAGGGATATATTACCATGCTCTGACAGTTGTCACGAGACGATAACAACTGACGGAGCATGCTTCATACCTTAGGGATATATAACCATGCTCTGACCGTTGTCATGAGACGATAACTAGTGACGGAGCATGGTTCATACCTTAGGGATATATTACCATGCTCTGACCGTTGTTATAAGACGATAACAACTGACGGAACATGGTTCATATCTTAGGGATGTATTACCATGCATCGTTAGTTGTCATGAGATGATAACAACTGACGGAGCATGGTTCATACCTAAGGGATATATTACCATGCTCTGACCGTTGTCACTAGACGATAACAACCGACGGAGCATGGTTCATATCGTAGGGATATATTACCATGCTCTGACAGTTGTCACGAGACGATAACAACTGACGGAGCATGCTTCATACCTAAGGGATATATAACCATGCTCTGACCGTTGTCATGAGACGATAACTAGTGACGGAGCATGGTTCATACCTTAGGGATATATTACCATGCTCTGACCGTTGTTATAAGACGATAACAACTGACGGAACATGGTTCATATCTTAGGGATAATTTACCATGCTCTGACCGTTGTCATGAGACGATAACAACTGACGGAGCATGGTTCATACCTTAGGGATATATTACAATGCTCTGACCGTTGTCACTAGATGATAACAACTGACGGAGCATGGTTCATAACTTAGGGATATATTACCATGCTCTGACCGTTGTCATGAGACGATAACAACTGACGGACGATGGTTCATGCCTTAGGGATATATAACGATGCTCTGACCGTTGTCACTAGATGATAACAACTGACGGAGCATGGTTCATAACTTAGGGATATATTACCATGCTCTGACCGTTGTCATGAGACGATAACAACTGACGGACGACGGTTCATGCCTTAGGGATATATAACGATGCTCTGACCGTTGTCACTAGATGATAACAACTGATGGAGCATGGTTCATACCTTAGGGATGAAAAATCATACTCTGGCCGTTGACACTAGATGATAACAACTGACGGAGCATGATTCATACCTTAGGGATATATTACCATGCTCTTACCGTTGTCAATAGATGATGACAACTGTCGGAGCATGGTTAATACCTAAGGGATATATTACCATGCTCTGACCGTTGTCACTAGACGATAACAACTGACAGAGCATGGTTCATATCTTAGGGATATATAACCATGCTCTGACCGTTGTCATGAGACGATAACAACTGACGGAGCATGATTTATACCTTAGGGATATATAACCATGCTCTGACCGTTGTCACTAGACGATAACAACTGATGGAGCATGGTTCATATCTTAGGGATATATTACCATGCTCTTACCGTTTTCATGAGACGATAACAACTGACGGAGCATGGTTCATACCTTAGGGATATATTACCATGTTCTGACCGTTGTCACTAGACGATAACAACTGACGGAGCATGGTTCATATCTTAGGGATGTATTACCATGCTCCGTTAGTTCTCATGAGATGATAACAACTGAGGGAGCATGGTTCATACCTTAGGGATATATTACCATGCTCTGACCGTTGTCACTAGACGATAACGTCTGATGGAGAATGGTTCATACATTAGGATATATTACCATGCTCTGACCGTTGTCACTAGACGATAACAACTGACGGAGTATGGGTCATACCTTAGGTATAGATTACCATGCTCTGACCGTTGTCATAAGACGATAACAACTAACGGAGCATGGTTCATACCTAAGGGATATATAACCATGCTCTGACCGTTTTCATGAGACGATAACAACTGACGGACCATGGTTCATACCTTAGGGATATATAACCATGCTCTGACCGTTGTCACTAGATGTTAACAACTGACGGAGCATTGTTCATACCTTAGGGATATATTATCATGCTCTGACCGTTGTCACTAGATGATGACAACTGACGGAGCATGGTTCATACCTAAGGGATATATTACCATGCTCTGACCGTTGTCACTAGACGATAACAACTGATGCAGCATGGTTCATACCTTAGGGATAAATAATCATACTCTGGCCGTTGACACTAGATGATAACAACTGACGGAGCATGATCCATACCTTAGGGATATATTACCATGCTCTTACCGTTGTCACTAGATGATAACAACTTATGCAGCATGGTTCATACCTTAGGGATGAATAATCATACTCTGGCCGTTGTCACTAGATGATAACAACTGATGCAGCATGGTTTATACCTTAGGGATGAATAATCATACTCTGGCCGTTGACACTAGATGATAACAACTGACGGAGCATGATCCATACCTTAGGGATATATTACCATGCTCTTACTGTTGTTACTAGATGATGACAACAGACGGAGCATGGTTTATACCTTAGGGATATATTACCATGCTCTGACCGTTGTCAAAAGACGATAACAACTGACGGAGCATGGTTCATTTGCTTAGGAATATATAATCATGCTCTGACAGTTGTGATGAGACGATAACAACTGACGGAGCATGGTTCATACCTTAGGGATATATTACCATGCTCTGACCGTTGTCATGAGACGATTACAACGGACGGAGCATGATTTATATCTAAGGAACATATAACCATGCTCTGACCGTTGTCACTAGACGACAGCAACTGACGGAGCATGGTTCATACCTTAGGGATATATTACAATGCTCTTACCGTTTTCATGAGCCGATAACAACTGACGGAGCATGGTTCATACCTTAGGGATATATTACCATGTTCTGACCGTTGTCACTAGACGATAACAACTGACGGAGCATGGTTCATATCTTAGGGATGTATTACCATGCATCGTTAGTTGTCAAGAGATGATAACAACTGACGGAGCATGGTTCATACCTAAGGGATATATTACCATGCTCTGACCGTTGTCACTAGACGATAACAACCGACGGAGCATGGTTAATATCGTAGGGATATATTACCATGCTCTGACAGTTGTCATGAGACGATAACAACTGACGGAGCATGCTTCATACCTTAGGGATATATAACCATGCTCTGACCGTTGTCATGAGATGATAACGTCTGATGGAAATGGTTCATACATTAGGATATATTACCATGCTCTGACAGTTGTTATGAGACGATAACAACTGACGGAACATGGTTCATATCTAAGGGATAATTTACCATGCTCTGACCGTTGTCATGAGACAATAACAACTGACGGAGCATGGTTAATACCTTAGGGATATATTACAATGCTCTGACCGTTGTCACTAGATGATAACAACTGATGGAGCATTGTTCATAACTTAGGGATATATTACCATGCTCTGACCGTTGTCATGAGACGATAACAACTGACGGACGATGGTTCATGCCTTAGGGATATATAACGATGCTCTGATCGTTGTCACTAGATGATAACAACTGATGGAGCATGGTTCATACCTTAGGGATGAATAATCATACTCTGGCCGTTGACACTAGATGATAACAACTGACGGAGCATGATTCATACCTTAGGGATATATTACCATGCTCTTACCGTTGTCAATAGATGATGAAAACTGTTGGAGCATGGTTAATACCTAACGGATATATTACCATGCTCTGACCGTTGTCACTAGACGATAACAACTGACAGAGCATGGTTCATATCTTAGGGATATATTACCATGCTCTGAAAGTTGTCATGAGACGATAACAACTGACGGAGCATGGTTCATACCTTAGGGATATATAACCATGCTCTGACCGCTGTCATGAGACGATAACAGCTGACGGAGTATGATTTATACCTTAGGGATATATAACCATGCTCTGACCGTTGTCACTAGACGATAACAACTGACGGAGCATGGTTTATACCTTAGGGATATATTACCATGCTCTTACCGTTTTCATGAGACGATAACAACTGACGGAGCATGGTTCATACCTTAGGGATATATTACCATGTTCTGACCGTTGTCACTAGACGATAACA
Source organism: Loripinus fragilis (assembly GCA_964019695.1). Lineage (NCBI taxonomy): Eukaryota > Metazoa > Mollusca > Bivalvia > Lucinida > Lucinidae > Loripinus > Loripinus fragilis. The sequence goes on from OZ026525.1 coordinate 19,680,908, forward strand.
ACTGACGGAGCATGGTTCATATCTTAGGGATGTATTACCATGCTCCGTTAGTTGTCATGAGATGAAAACAACTGACGGAGCATGGTTCATACCTTAGGGATATATTACCATGCTCTGACCGTTGTCACTAGACGATAACGTCTGATGGAGAATGGTTCATACATTAGGATATATTACCATGCTCTGACCGTTTTCACTAGACGATAACAACTGACGGAGTATGGGTCATACCTTAGGTATAGATTACCATGCTCTGACCGCTGTCATAAAACGATAACAACTGACGGAGCATGGTTCATACCTTAGGGATATATTACCATGCTCTGACCATTGTCACTATACGATAACAAGTGACGGAGCATGGTTCATACCTTATGGATATATAACTATGCTCTGACCGTTGTCACTAGACGATAACAACTGACGAAGCATGTTTCATACCTTTGAGATGAATAACCATGCTCTGACCGTTGTCATGAGACGATGACAACTGACGAAGCAGGTTACATACCTTAGGGATGAATAACTATGCTATGACCGTTGTCATGAGGCGATATCAACTGACGGAGCATGTTTCATACCTTAGGGATGAATAACCATGCTCTGACCGTTGTCATGAGACGATGACAACTGACGAGGCATTTTTCATACCGTAGAGATGAATAACCATGCTCTGGCCGTTGTCATGTCGCGATGACAACTGTCGGAGCATGTTTCATACCTTAGAGATGAATAACCATGCTCTGACCGTTGACATAAGGCGATGACAACTGACCGAGCATGTTTCATACCTTAGGGATGAATAACCATGCTCTGACCGTTGTCATGAGGCGATGACTACTGACCGAGCATGTTTCATACCTTAGGGATGAATAACCATGCTCTGACCGTTGTCATGAGACGATGACAACTGACGAGGCATGTTTCATACCGTAGAGATGAATAACCATGCTCTGACCGTTGTCATGTCGCGATGACAACTGTCGGAGCATGTTTTATACCTTAGAGATGAATAACCATGCTCTGACCGTTGTCATAAGACGATGACAACTGACGAGGCATGTTTCATACCTTAGAGATGAATAACCATGCTCTGACCGTTGTCATGTCACAATGACAACTGTCGGAGCAAGTTTCATACCTTAGAGATGAATAACCATGCTCTGACCGTTGTCATGAGACGATGACAACTGACAGAGCATGTTTCATACCTTAGAGATGAATAACCGTGCTCTGGCCGTTATCATGAGATGATGGCAACTGACAGAGCATGACTCATTCTTGAGAGGGTATAATCATTCTCTGACCGTTGTTATGAGACGATAACAACTGACGGAGCATGTTTTATACCTAAGAGATATAGATCCATGCTCCGATCGATATCATGAGACAAAAACAACTGACGGAGCATAATTCATACCTTTGGGATGTATAACCATGCTCTGTCTGTTGTCATAAGGCGAAGACAACTTGTGGGACATGTTTCATAGATATATGATATATTTCATGCACCATGCTCTGACTGTTGTCATGAGATGATGACAACTGACGGAGCATGATTCATACCTTAGGGATAAATAACCATGCTCTGAACGTTGTGATGAGACATAGACAACTGACAGAGCAGGTTTCATACCTTTGGGATGTATAGCCATGCTCTGTCCGTTGTCATGAGACGATGACAACTGACGGAGCATGATTGATACCTTAGGGATCTATTACCATGCTCTGACCATTGTCATAAGACGATGGCAACTGACGGAGCATGTTTCATACATGAGTGGTATATTTCCATGCTCTGACCGTTGTCATAAGATGATGAGACCTGACAGAGCATGTAACATACCTTAGAGAAAAATAACCATGCTCTGACCGTTGTCATGAGATGATGGCAACTGACAGAGCATGACTCATACTTGAGGGGGTGTAATCATACTCTTACCGTTGTCATGAGACGAAGACAACTTGTGGGGCATGATTCATATCTTTGGGATGTATAACCATGCTTTGTCCGTTGTCATGAGGCGAAGACAACTTGCGGGGCATGTTTTTAAAGATATATGATATATTACCATGCTCTCACCGTTGTCATGAGACGATGACAACTGACGGAGCATGTTTCATACCTTAGAGATGAATAACTGTGCTCTGGCCGTTGTCATGAGATGATGGCAACTGACAGAGCATGACTCATTCTTGAGAGGGTATAATCATACTCTGACCGTTGTCATGTGATGATGACAACTGACGGAGCATGTTTCATACATGAATGATATATTACCCTGCTCTGACTGTTGTCATGAGCTGAAGACAACTGACAAAGAATTTTTCATACCATATGGATATAGATTACATCAACCGAAAAAAGAAGGTACCACAGGTGCATTCGCGAGAACATCACCACTTTCACAAGGAGGCACTATTGTGGCACTTGAGTGTATAAACCATCACTAGGTGGTACTACAGCGACAGTTGAATGCGATTATAAAACTAGGAGGCACAACAGTGGCATTGGAATATATTAAAAAGCAAAAGGAGGCACTATAATAGGACTTGAGTACATGTAACTATACTACGAGCACCTACAATTGCACATTAGTACACGTACCATCACAAGGATACACTACTTTGTGGCACCTGAGTGTTTATATCATCACAAGGTGACACTACAGTGACACTTCAATATATGCACCTTCACTAAGAGGCACTAAAGATACAATTGGACACATGTACCTTCACTAGGAGCACCACAGTGCCACCTCAGATCACGTAGGAGGCACTACAGTGACACTCGAGTATATATATCATCACTAGGTGGCAGTACAGTGACACTAGAGTATGTGCATCTTCTCAAGGAGGCACTACATTACCACTTAGGCATATGTTCTTCACTAGGAGGTGCTACATTGACACCTGAGAACATGTACCTTCACTTGGAGACATTTCAGTTACTCTTGAGTTTGTTTATCATTACTATGTGGCACAACAGTGACACGTGAGTATATGCAAGTTGCCAAGGAGGCACTACAGTGACACTTGGGCACATCTACATTTGCTAGAAGGTATTTCAGTGACACTTGAGTGTGTATAACATCACCAGATGGCACTTTTGTGACATGCACCATCATTATGAGGCACTACAGTAATCTTTGAGTAGATTTATCATTGCTTGGAGGCACTTCAGTGACACTTGAGTACATGTATCTTCACTACCTTCACTGTTATGCAGCACATAAACACTTGGGTGAACGTACTTTAACCACGAGCCACCACAATGACGTTTGGGTGCTTGTATCATCACTAGTAGGTACTACAGATACGCTTGAGTATATAACCTTCACTAGGAGGCACTATAGTGACACTTGATTACAATAACCATCGATATGAGGCATTACAGTGTCACTTGAGAGCATGCACCTTCACTAGGATTTGCTACAGTAGCACTTGAGGGCACATATCTTCACTAGGATGTGCTACAGTAACACTTGAGTGCACATATCTTCACTAGGATGCACTACAGTGGCACGTGAGCGTATATACCAGCACTAGGAGGCACTTATATTAAAGTGTCACTGTAGTGCTAAGTTATGACTGTAAATGTACTAAATTGTCTTTGTAGTGCCTCCTTGTGATGATTTAAATAGTCATGTGTCAATGTAGTGCCTCCTAGTGATAGTATATGTACATGAATATCACCATAGAGCCCATAGTGAGATACATTTGCTCAAGTGTCACTGCAGTGGTTTTTGGTGATGATGTATCTTCTCCAATGTCAATGTAGTGCATCCTACTGTTGATGCATGTTCTGAAACGTATATGTAGTGCCCTTAGTGAAGAAAGTTGCAATCAAGTGTTACTGTAGCACCTCCTGGTGACAATGCATACACTCAAGTGTCATTTTAGTGCCCACTATTGATTGTAAATATATCCAATTCTAACTGTAGTGCATCAAAAGGAAGGTTCATGCACTCAAGTGTCACTCTAGTGTATACTTGTGATTGTAAATGTACTCAAGTGTCATTGTAATGCCTCCTAGTGATGGTGAATGTACTCAGGGGGTCAATGTAGTCCCTCTTAGAGATGGTAATTGTACTCAAGTGTCCCTGTAGTGCGTCCTAGTGACAATATATGTACTCAAGTGTCACTATAGTGTGTCCTAGTGATAAATACTATACTCAAATGTCACTCCTCAAGTGTATGTGTAATGCTTACTAGTGTTTATAAATGTACCCAAGGGTCACTGAAGTTCCTCCTATGTGAGGTATATGTTCTCAAGTGTCACTCTAGTGCCTCCTAGTGATGATGCAAATTCTCAATCGTCACTGTTGTGTACCCTTGTAAGGGTATGTGCACTCAAGGGATACCGCAGTGCCGCCTAAAGAAGGTACATGCACTCAAGTGCCACTGTAGTGCTGTCTAGTGATGGTAAATACACGTATGTGTGACTGTAGTGCCTCTTAATGATGATATATGTACCTAAGTGTCCTTGTAGTGCACCCTGGTGATGGTGCATATACTTAAGTGTAACTGTAGTACCTCCTAACGAAGTCAAATGAACTAAGGTGTCACTGTAGTGTCTCATAGTGTAAGAGGCACAACGATGACACTTGAGTACATTCATCATCACTAAGAGGCAAAGCAGTGACTCTCGAGTATATGTCTTATAATTAGGAGGCACCACTACTGTGACACTTGAGTACACGAACCTTCTTTAGGAGGCACTACAGTGACACATGGGGAGTATATAGTCCATCACTAGGATGCGCTAGAGTACCTTACTCAAATGTCACTGCAGCACCTCCTAGTGAATATACAAGGTTTTAAGTGTGACTTTAATTGCGATTGTAAATGTACTGAAGTGTCAGTGTAGTACCTCGAATGATAGTACATGTAGTCATGTGCCACTATAATGCCTCCTAGTGAGGATACATGTGTATAAGTGTCGATGTAGTGTGCCTCTTAGTAATGATGCACGTACTCAGGTGTCACCGTAGTGCCTCTTATTGATGATGCATGTACTAAAATATCACTGTAGTGCGTCTGAGCGGAGATAAGAGAACTCAAGTGTTGCTGTAGCACCTCCTGGTGAAAGTACGTACACTTTTGTATGATTTTAGTGCTTACTAGCGGGAGCGCAGTGGCTCAGTTGTAGAGTGCTTGACTCGAGACCGAGGGGCCGAGGGTTCGAGCCTCACTGGCGTCACTGCATTGTGGTCCTTGAGCAAGATATACTTATCCTAGCTTAGTACTGGTTCAACCCTGGAGGACCCGTTCCTGTTAAACTGAAAGATTGTTGATGGGACGTAAATAATCAAATCAAGCAAACAAAGTGTTTACTAGTGGTTGTAAATGTACCAAATTGTAACTCAAGTGTTACTGTAGCGTCTACTAGCAATTGTAAATGTACTAAAGTGTCACTATAGTGCCTCCTAGCGATGGTACATGTACTCAAGTAGCATAATCGGGCCTCCTCGTGATGGTACATGTACTCAAGGGTCATAATAAAGCCTCATTATGATGGTACAGGTACTCAATGGTCACTATCAAGCCTTCTAGTGATGGTACATTCACTCAAGGATCACTATAAAGTCTCCTAGTGATGGTATATGTACTAAATGGTCACTATAAAGGCTCTTAGTGATGGTGCATGTCCTCAAGGGTCACTATACAGCCTCATTGTGCTAGTGCATGTATTCTAGAGCTACTATGAAGCCACCTCGTGATGATACATGTACTCAAGGGTGATAATACAGCCTCCTAGCGTTGGTACATGTACTCAAGGGTCACTAAAAAGCCACCCAGTGATGGTATGGGTACTCAAGAGTCACTATAAAGCCTCCTAGTCATGGTACATATACTCAAGCGACACTTTTTAATCTACTAGTATGGTGCACGTACTCAAGTGTCATAATAGTGACTCTTCGTGATGCTACATGTACCCAAAATCGTTATAAAGCCTCCTTGTGATGGTACAGGTACTCACCGGTCATTATAAAGCCTCCATGTGATGGTACATGTACCAAAGCGTCACAATAAAGCCTCCTAGTGATGTCATGGGTACTCAATAGTCTACTATAAAGCCTCCTAGTCATAGTAATATACTTGAGTGACACTGTTAAGCCTTCTTGTGATGGTACATGTACTCAAAATACACTATAAAGCCTCCTAGTGATGGCATATATACCCAAGGGTCACTAAAAGACTCCTAGTGATGCCATATGCAGTCAAGAATCATTATAAAGCCTTCTTGTGATAGTACATGTACTCAAGAGTTATTATGAAGCATTCTAGTGATGGTACAAGTACTCAAGGGTCAATATAAAGCCTCCTGGTAATAGTACATGTAATCAAGGGTCACTATAAAGCCGCCTGGTGATGTAGCATAGTCACAAGAGTCACTATAAAGCCACCTTGTTAAGGTATATGTCATCTAGGGTCACTATAAAGCGTCCTACGGATGTAACATGTACCCAATGGGTCACTATAAAGCCTCCTAGTGATGGTACATGTACTCAAGGGTCACTATAAAGCCTCCTAGTGATGGTTCATGTATTCAAGAGTCACTATAAAGCCACCTTGTGATTTAACACGTACTCAAGAGTCACAATAAAGCCTCCTAGTGCTGGTACATGTACCAGAGCCTCACAATAAAGCCTTCTAGTCATGGAATGGGTACTCAAGGGTCACTATAAAGCCTCCTAGGCATGGTACATATACTTAAGGGACACTATTAAACCTCCTAGTATGGTCCATGTACTCATGGCCACTATTAAGGCACCTAGTGAAGGTACATGTATTAAAAGGTTACTAAAAAGCCTCCTCGTGATGGTACGCGTACTCAAGCATCACTATTTAGTATTCTGGTGATAGTATATGTAGTAAATGTTCACTATAAATCCTCTGAGTGATTGGACATGTACTCAAGGGTAACTATACAGTATCCTTGTGATGGATCATGTATTCTAGTCACTATAAAGCTCCCTCGTGATGGTACATGTACTCAAGAGTCACTTTAAGCCTTCTAGTGATGGTAAATTTACTCCAGAGTCGCTATAAAGCCTCTTTATGATGTTGCGTGTACTCAAGATTCAATATAAAGCATTCTAGTGATGATATGAGTACTCAAGGGGAGGTTTAAAGCCGATAGCGATGGTTTATGTATACAATAGTCACTAAAAAGCCTCCTTGTGATATTGCATGTACTCAAGCGTCACTATAAAGCCTCCTGATGATGGTACATTTACATAAGTGTCACTATAAAGCCACCTTGTGTTGGTACATGTACTCAAGGGTCACTATATAGCCTCCTATTGATGGTAAATGTACTCAAGGGTCATTATTAAGCCTTTTTTGTGATGGTACATGTCCTAAAAACACTATAAAGCCTCCTAGTGATGGCAAGTATACTTAAGGGTCACTATAAAGCCTAATAGTTATTGTATATGTACACAAGGGTCACTAAAAAGACACCTAGTGATGATACATGTACTCAAGTGTCACAATGAAGCTTCCGAGCGATGAAAAATGTACATAAGTGTCTCTATTAAACCACCTTGTGATGGTACATGTCCTCAAGGCTAACTATACTCCTCAAAATAATTAAAGGACCAAGATTTTAGAACGCGAATATAACTAGCTCAAACATTTAAATTCTGTAAAACTTGGCCCAAATCTTTCAGTTTTTTATGCCCATAAATCAAGAATCATTATTAATGATTCCCATGCCTAATTCTGCCATAACTGTGTCTCAAATGCACATACCCTCAAAACACACACTTTCAAAAGGCAGTGGGTGGGGTAAAGAAATTCTTCTGTGGTCATTCGAGTAGAATGAAACTGACACCAAATTAAACTTTGTTTTAAACAGTTCAGCTTACATGCAAAAAAAAATCTTCAAATAGTTTCAATATACTGGGAAGCAAGCATTTTCATCTCTGACAATGGAGTTTTGACATTGTTTTTTTTCTGATATCAATGCGTGTACTTTGCCATCAAGAATCAGATTTTCAATCGTCATTCTATGCCATTTAGTGTTAGAAAGATGTCCCGACGAATTTTTAAAGATTGTCACAGACAAACGCCAAACCTGATGTCTGAATCTATAGTCTGGCTATTACGCCACAGCCAAACGGGGCAATTTTCTCTCACAGGAAGCGGTGGATGGAATTGATGGGATTCAATCACCATAAAAGCATGCGAAAACAGAGATTTCAGCATCTAAAAGCAATTTGCATTCATTTCATGCAGTTCTGTAGTCCATGGATCACACACAAAAAATGACATTCCAATACATTTAGGTCAAGTTTTAAAATGACAAAAAATCCTTGTTGGCAACATTTTCTACCACTTTCTTTTTGCCGTTTCACTTGGCAATAAGACGTCAAGATGTCCGAAAAGTTTAGGCTAGATCGTAAAATTGGTTTTCAAAATACGTTCTACACAAAATGCATCAATGTTATAATTGATAGTATTGGTCCTTCAATTATTTTGAGGAGTATATATAGCCTTTTAGTGATATTACATGTAGTTAAGTGTCAGTATAAAGCCACCTAGTGATGGTACATGTACTCAAGGGTCACTATATTCCTCCGAGTGATTGTACATGTACATAAGTGTCACTATAAAGCCACCTTGTGGTGGTACATGTACAAAAGGGTCACTATATAGCCTTCTAGAGATGGTACATGTACTCATGGTTCACTATAAAGCCTTCTTGTGTTGGTACATGTACTCAAGAGACACTATAAAGCCTCCTAGTGATGGTACCGATAATCAAGGGTCACTATTAAGCATCCTAGTGATGATACATGTACTGAAGAGACACTATAAAGACTCCTAGTGATGATACTTGTTTTTAAGAATCGCTATATAGTCTCTTAATTATGGTACATGTACTCAAGGGTCATTATAAAGCCTCCTATGGATAGTACAGGTACTGAAGTGTCACTATAAAGCCACCTAGTGATGGTACATGTACTCAAGAGACACTATAAAGCCTCCTAGTGATGGTACCGATAATCAAGGGTCACTTTAAAGCCTCCTAGTGATGGTACATGTACTCAAGAGCCACTTTAAAGCCTTCTAGTGATGAAACATGTACTCAAGAATCGCTATATAGTCTCTTACTTATGATACATGTACTCAAGGGTCATTATAAAGCCTCCTATTGATAGTACATGTACTGAAGTGTCACTGTAAAGCCACCTAGTGATGGTACATGTACTCAAGAGACACTATAAAGCCTCCTATTGATGGTACGCATACTCAAGGTTCACTATAAAGCCTCCTAGTGATGGTAAATGTACTAAAGGGTCACTATAAAGCCTTCTAGTGATGATACATGTACTCAATGTTCACTAGAAAGCCCCTTGTGATGGTAGATATACTCATTGGGCCCTATTAAGAATCTTTGTGATGGTAAATTTACTCAAGAGTGACTATAAATCATCATAGTGATGGTACATGTGCTCAACGGTCACTATTAAGCATCCTAGTCGTTGTAGATGTACACAAAGATCACTACAAAGCCACCTAGTGAAGGCATAGGTACTCAAGGGTCACAATCAAGCATCCTAATGATGATACAAACACTCAAGTGCCACTATAGATCCTCCTTGTGATGGTACATGTACTCAAGAGTTACTATGAAATCTCCAAGTGATAGTACATGTGCTCAGGGGTTATTTGAAGACTCATTGTGACGGTGCATGTATTCAAGTGTCACTATTAGGCCTCCTATTGATGGTACATGCACTCAAGGTCACTATTAAGTTATCATTCATGACAACGGACAGAGCATGGTAATTTATCTCTAAGGTATGAAACAGGCTCCGTCAGTTGTCATTGTCTCATGACAACGGTCAGAGCATGGTAATATACCATTCATTTAACAAACATGTTCTGTCAGTTGTCATCGTCTCATGACAACGGTCAGATCACGGCAATATATCATTCATCTATGAAGCATTCTGCGTCAGTTGTAATCGCCTCATGACAACATACAGAGCATTGTTATGCTCTAAGTTATGAAACATGCTCCGCCAGTTGTCATTGTCTTATGACAACGGTCAGGGCATGGTAATATATCATTCATCTTTGAAACATGTTCTGTCAGTTGTCATCGTCTCATGACAACGGACATAGCATGGTTATACATACCTAAGGTATGAAACATGCTCCGTCAGTTGTCATCATCTCATGACAACAGTCAGAGCATGGTAATATATCTCTAAAGTATCAATCATGCTCCGTCAGTTGTCATCGGCTCATTTAAACGGTCAGAGCATGGTGATATATATCCCTCAAGTAAGAAACATGCTCCGTCAGTGCCATCATGACAACGGTCAGAGCATGGTAATATATCATTCATGTATGAAATAGTTCTGTCAGTTGCCATCGTCTCATAACAACGAACAGAGCATAATTATTCATCCCTAAGGTATGAAACATGCCTTGTCAGTTACCATCGTCTCATGATAATGGCCAGAGCATGGTAATATATTCCTAAGGTATGATTCATGCTCCGTCAGTTGTCATCGTCTCATGACAACGCTTAGTTTATGGTAATATATCATTCATGTTTGAAACATGTTCCGTCAATTATCGTCGTCTCATTACAACAGACAGAGCATGGTTATTAATCACTAAGATATGCAATATGCTCTGTCAGTTGTCATCGTCCCATGACACCGCTCAGAGCATGGTGATATGCCCTCAAGTATGAAACATGCTTTGCCAGTTGGCATGGTCTGATAACAACGGTCAGGGGATGGCAATGTATTTCTCAGTCATGAAACATGCTCCGTCAGTTGTCATCGTTTCATAGCAACGGTCGGAGAATGGTAATGTGTTCCTCAGGTATGAAGCATGCTCCATCAGTTTTCATCGTCTCATGATAAATGACAGAACTTGGTTATTCATCCAAAATATATGCAATATGCTCTGTCAGTTGTCATCGCCCAATGACATCGGTCAGAGCAAGGTGATACCCCCTCAAGTATCAGATATGCCCCATCAGTTGTCATAGTTAGAGCTTGGTTATACATCCCTAAGGTATGAAATTTTCTGTCGGTTTTCATCGTCTAATGACAACGGTCAGAGTATGATGATACCCTATCAAGTATGAGTCATTCTTTGTCAGTTGCCATCATCTCATGACAACGGCAGAATTTTGTGATATTCACTCAGGTATATAACATGCTCCGTCAGTTGCCACCGTCTCATGACAGTGGTCAGAGAATGGAAATGTATTTAAAGCATGAAACAGGCTCCCTTAGTTGTTATCGTCTAATGACAACAGTCAGAGCATGGTTATTAATCCCTGAGGTATGAATCATGCTCTGTCAGTTACCATCGTCTCATGACAACGGTCAGAGCATAGTAATGTATTCCACAGGTATGAAACACGCTCCGTCAGTTTTCATCGTCTCATGACAACGGACAGAGCATGGTTATACACTCCTAAGATATGCAACATGCTCTGTCAGTTGTCATCGTCTCATGACAACGGTCAGAGCATGGTAATATATCCCTCATGTATGAAACAGCTCCGTCAGTTGTCATGGTCTAATAACAACGGTCTGAGCATGGCTATTCATACCTAAGGTTATGAATCATACTCCGTCTGTCGTCATCGTCTCATAACAAGGGTCAGAGCATGGTGATGTATTCATCAGGTATGAAACATGCTCCGTCAGTTGTCATCGCCTAATGACAACGGACAGAGCATGGTTATACATCCCTAAGGTATGAAATCTGCTCTGCCAATTGTCATCGTCTCATAACAACGGTAAGAGCATGGTTAATCATCCCTTAGGTATGAAACATGCTCCGTCAGTTGTCATCGTCTCATGACAACGGTCAGAGCATGGGGAAATATACCTCAAGTATGAAACATGCTCCGTCAGCTGTCATCGTCTCATGACAACGGTCAGAGGATGTTGAAATATCCCTCAAGTATGAAGAATGCTCCGTCAGTTGTCATCGTCTTATGACAACGGTCAGAGCATGGTAGTATCTCCCTCGTGTATGAAACATGCTCCGTCAGTTTTCATCGTCTCATGACAACGGACAATACATGGTTATTAATCCCTAAGATATGCAACATGCTCTGTCAGTTGTCATCGTCCAATGACAAAGGTCAGAGCAGGGTGATACCCCCCTCAAGTATGAAACATGGTCGGTCAGCTGTCATAGTCTCATGACAACGATCTGAGCATGGTAGTGTATTCGTCAGGTATGATACAGGCTCCGTCAGTTGTCATTGTCTCATGCCAATAGTCGTAGCAAGGCTATTCATCCCTCCATCAGTTGTCACCGTTTCATGACAACGGTCAGAACATGGTTATATATCCCTGAAGTATGAAACATGGTCTGTCAGTAGTCATCGTCTCATGACAACGGTCAGTGCATGGTGAAATATCCCTCAAGTATAGTATGAAACATGCTCCGTCAGTTGTCATCGTCTCATGACAACGGTCAGAGCATGGTTATATATCATTTATAAATGAAACATGCTCTGTCCGTTGTCTTTGCCTTATAACAACGGACAGAGCATGGTTATACATCCCAAAGGTTTGAAACATGCTCGGCCAGTTGTCAACGTCTCGTGACAACGTTCATAGCATGGTAATATACCCCTATAGTATCAATCATGCTCCGTCAGTTGTCATCATCTCAAGACAACGGTCAGAGCATGGTAATATATCCCTCATATATAAAAATGCTCCGTCAGTTGTCATAGTCACATGAAAACGGTCAGAGCATAGTAATATATCACTCATGTGCGAAACATGCTCCGTCAGTTGTCATCAATTCATGACAACGGTCAGAGCATGGCAATATATCCCTCATGTATAAAACATGCTCCGTCAGTTGTCATCGTCTCATGACAACAGCCAGAGCATGGTTATTCATCCCTTAGGTATGAAACATGAACCTTCAGTTGTCATCGTCTCCTGACAACAGTCAGAGCATTGTAATATATCCCTAAAGTATGAAGCATACATGGTAATATATCCCTCGTGTATAAAACATGCTCAGACACTTGTCATCGTCTCACGACAACGGTCAGAGCATGGTGGTATATACATAAAGTATGAAACATGCTCCGTCAGTTGTCATCGTCAAAAAACAACGGTCAGAGCATGGTTTTATATCCCTTTGGTATGAACCATGCTCTGTCAGTTGATATCGTCTCATGACAACGGTCAGAGCATGGTAATATATCCTTAAGATATGAACCATGCTCCGTCAGTTGTTATCATCTAGTGACAACGGTCAGAGCATGGTAATATATCCCTAAGGTCTGACCCATGCTCCGTCAGTTGTTATCGTCTAGTGACAACTATCAGAGCATGGTAATATATCCCTAAGGTATGAACCATGCTCCGTCAGTTGTTATCGTCAAGTGACAAAGGTCAGAGCATGGTAATATATCCTTAAGGAATAAACCATGCTCCGTCAGTTGTTATCGTCTAGTGACAACGGTCAGAGCATGGTAATATAATCCTAAGGTATGAACCATGCTCCGTCAGTTGTTATCGTCTCAGTACAACGGTCAGAGCATGGTAATATCTCCCTAAGGTATGAACCATGCTCCGTCAGTTGTTATTGTCTCATGACAACGGTCAGAGCATGGTAATATATCCCTAAGGTATGAACCATGCTCCGTCAGTTGTTATCGTCTAGTGACAACGGTCAGACCATGGTAATATATCCCTAAGGTATGAACCATGCTCCGTCAGTTGTTATCGTCGTCTCATGACAACGGTCAGAGCATGGTGATATATCCCTAAGATATGAACTATGCTCCGTCAGTTGTTATCGTCTCATTACAACGGTCAGAGCATGGTAATATATCCCTAAGGTATGAACCATGCTCCGTCAGTTGTTATCATCTAGTGCAAACGGTCAGAGCATGGTAATATATCCCTAAGGTATGAACCATGCTCTGTCAGTTGTTATCATCTAGTGACAACGGTTAGAGCATGGTAATATATCCCTAAGATATGAACCATGCTCCGTCAGTTGTTATCGTCTGGTGACAACGGTCAGAGCATGGTAATATATCCCTAAGATATGAACCATGCTCCGTCAGTTGTTATCATCTAGTGACAACGGTCAGAGCATGGTAATATATCCCTAAGGTATGACCCATGCTCCGTCAGTTGTTATCGTCTAGTGACAACTATCAGAGCATGGTAATATATCCCTAAGGTATGAACCATGCTCCGTCAGTTGTTATCGTCTCATGACAACGGTCAGAGTATGGTATGATATCCCTAAGGTATGAAACATGCTCCGACAGTTGTCATCGTGACATGACAACGGTCAGAGCATGGTTATTTATCCCTTATGTATGAAACATGCTCCGTTAGTTGTCATCGCCTCATGACAACGGTCAGAGCATGGTTATACATCTCTAAGATATGAAACATGCTCCGACAGATGTCATCGTGACATGACAACGGTCAGAGCATGGGTTTTCATCCCTAAGGTATGAAACATGCTCCGTTAGTTGCCATCGCCTCGTGACAACGGTCAGCTTATGGTTATTCATCTCTAAGGTATGAAACATGCTCCGACAGTTATCATCATCTCATGACAACGGTCAGAGCATGGTTATTCATCCCGATGGTATGAAACATGCTCCACCAGTTGTTATCGTCTAGTGACGACGGTCAGAGCAGTGATATATATCCCTAAGGTATGAACCATGCTCCGTCAGTTGTAATCATCTCATGACAGCGGTCAGAGCATGCTAATATATCCCTAAGATATGAACCATGCTCCGTCAGTTGTTATTGTCTAGCGACAACGGTCAGAGCATGGTAATATATCCCTAAGGTATGAACCATGCTCCGTCAGTTGTTATCGTCTCATGACAACGGTCAGAGCATGGTATTATATCCCTAAGGTATGAAACATGCTCCGACAGTTGTCATCGTGAAATGACAACGGTCAGAACATGATATTTATCCCTTAGGTATGAAACATGCTCCGTTAGTTGTCATCGCCTCATGACAACTGTCAGAGCATGGTTATTCATCTCTAAGATATGAAATATGCTCCAACAGTTGTCATCGTGACATGACAACGGTCAGAGCATGGGTTTTCATCCCTAAGGTTTGAAACATGCTCCGTTAGTTGTCATCGCCTCATGACAACGGTCAGAGCATGGTTATTCATCTCTAAGGTATGAAACATGCTCCGACAGTTGTCATCGTCTCAAGACAACGGTCAGAGCATGGTTATTCATCCCTAAGGTATGAAACATGCTTTGTCAGTTGTTATCGTCTAGTGACAACGGTCAGAGCATGGTAATAAATCCCTAAGGTATGAACCATTCTCCGTCACTTGTTATCGTCTAGTGACAACGGTCAGAGCATAGTAATATATCCCTAAGGTATGAACCATGCTCGTCATTTGTAATCGTCTCATGACAACGGTCAGAGCATGGTAATCTATACCTAAGGTATGATCCATACTCCGTCAGTTGTTAGCTTATAGTGACAACGGTCAGAGCATGGTTATATATCCTAAGGTATGAACCATGCTCTGTCAGTTGTTATCATCTTGTGACAACGGTCAGAGCATGGTAATATATCCCTGAGGTATTATCCATGGTCCGTCAGTTGTTATCGTCTAGTGCCTAAGGTCAGAGCATGGTAATATATCCCTAAGGTATGAACCATGCTCCGTCAGTTGTTATCGTCTAGTGACAACGGTCAGAGCATGGTAATATATCTCTAAGATATGAACCATGCTCCGTCAGTTGTTATCATCTAGTGACAACGATCAGAGAATGGTAATATATCCCTAAGGTATAAACCATGCTCCGTCAGTTGTTATCGTCTAGTGACAACGGTCAGAGCATGGTAAAATATCCCTAAGTTATGAACCATGCTCCGTCAGTTGTTGTCATCTCATAACAGCGGTCAGAGCATGCTAATATATCCCTAAGATATGAACTATTCTCCGTCAGTTGTTATCGTCTCATGACAACGGTCAGAGCATGGTAATATATCCCTAAGGTATGAACCATGCTCCGTCAGTTGTTATTGTCTAGTGACAACGGTCAGAGCATGGGTTTTCATCCCTAAGGTATGAAACATGCTCAGTTAGTTGTTATCGTCTAGTGACAACGGTCAGAGCATGGTAATATATCCCTAAGTTATGAACCATGCTCCGTCAGTTGTTGTCATCTCATAACAGCGGTCAGAGCATGCTAATATATCCCTAAGATATGAACTATGCTCCGTCAGTTGTTATCGTCTCATGACAACGGTCAGAGCATGGTAATATATCCCTAAGGTATGAACCATGCTCCGTCAGTTGTTATTGTCTAGTGACAACGGTCAGAGCATGGGTTTTCATCCCTAAGGTATGAAACATGCTCAGTTAGTTGTCATCGCCTCATGACAACGGTCAGAGCATGGTTATTCATCCCTAAGGTATGAAACATGCTCCGACAGTTGACATCGTCTCATGACAACGGTCAGAGCACGGTTATTCATCTCTTAGGTGTTAAACATGCTCCGTCAGTTGTCATCGTCTTTTGACAACTGTCAAAGCATGGTTATTCATCCTGAAGGTATGAAACATGCTCCGACATTTGACATCGTCTCATGACAACGGTCAGAGAATGGTTATTCATCTCTAAGGTATGAAACATACTCCGACAGTTATCATCGTGACATGACAACGGTCAGAGCATGGTTATTCATCTCTAAGGTATGAAACATGCTCCGACAGTTGACATCGTCTCATGACAACGGTCAGAGCACGGTTATTCATCTCTAAGGTGTTAAACATGCTCCGTCAGTTGTCATCGTGACATGACAACGGTCAGAGCATGGTTATTCATCTCTAAGGTATGATGCATGCTCCGACAGTTGTCATCGTGACATGCCAACGGTCAGAGCATGGTTATTCATCTCTAAGGTATGAAACATGCTCCGTCAGTTGTCATCGTCTCATGACAACGGTCAGAGCATGGTAATATATCCCTAAGGCATGAACCATGCTCCGTCAGTTGTTATTGTCTCATGACAACTGTCAGAGCATGGTAATATATCCCTAAGATATGAACAATGCTCCGTCAGTTGTTATCGTCTAGTGACAACGGTCAGAGCATGGTAATAAATACCTAAGGTATTAACCATGCTCCGTCAGTTGTCATCATCTAGTGACAACGGTCAGAGCATGGTAATATACCCCTAAGGCATGAATCATGCTCCGTCAGTTGTTATAATCTAGTGTCAACGGTCAGAGTATGATTATTCATCCCTAAGGTATAAACCATGCTCCATCAGTTGTTATCATCTAGTGACAACGGTCAGAGCATGGTTATATATCCCTAAGGTATGAACCATCGTCCGTCAGTTGTTATCGTCTCATGACAACGGTCAGGGCATGGTAATATATCCCTAAGGTATGAGCCATGCTCCGTCAGTTGTTATCATCTAGTGACAACGGTCAGAGCATTGAAATATATCCCTAAGGTATGAACCATGCTCCGTCAGTTGTTATCGTCTCATGACACCGGTCAGAGCATGGTAATATAATCCTAAGATATGAACCATGCTCCGTCAGTTGTTATCGTCTCATAACAACGGTCAGAGCATGGTAATATATCCCTAAGGTATGAACCATGCTCCATCAGTTGTCATCATCTAGTGACAGCGCTCAGAGCATGGTAATATATCCCTAAGGTATGAACCATGCTCCATCAATAGTTATTGTCTCATGACAACGGTTAGAGCATGGTAATATATCCCTAAGGTATGAACCATGCTCCGTCAGTTGTTATCGTCTCATGACAGCTGTCAGAGCATGGTAATATATCCCTACGATATTAACCATGCTCCGTCAGTTGTTATCGTCTAGTGCCAACGGTCAGAGCATGGCAATATATCCCTAAGATATGAACCATGCTCCGTCAGTTGTCATCATCTAGTGACAACGGTCAGATCATGATAATATATCCCTAAGGTATGAACCATGCTCCGTCAGTTGTTATCATCTAGTGACAACGGTCAGAGCACGGTTATATATCCCTAAGCTATGAACCATGGTCCGTCAGTTGTTATCGTCTCATGACAACGGTCAGACTATGGTAATATATCCCTAAGGTAT
The DNA here is from genome assembly GCA_964019695.1 of Loripinus fragilis. Lineage (NCBI taxonomy): Eukaryota > Metazoa > Mollusca > Bivalvia > Lucinida > Lucinidae > Loripinus > Loripinus fragilis. The sequence continues at coordinate 19,699,046 of OZ026525.1, forward strand.
GAACCATGCTCCGTCAGTTGTTTGTTATCGTCTAGTGACAACAGTCAGAGCATGGTAATATATCCCTAAGGTATGAACCATGCTCCGTCACTAGTTATCGTCTAGTGACAACGGTCAGAGCATGGTAATATATCCCTAAGGTATGAACCATGCTCCGTCAGTTGTATTCGTCTCATTGGCTATAACATTAATGTATTGCAACAGACTGCATGCTTGGTAGTCAACCCAATCACAGTTGGCAACTTTGTTTTCCTCTTTCATTGCACGCCGGTGGGTCGGACTTCAGACTCTATGATGGTTCCGACTTAAAGACTTATCTATTGATGAGATGCTTTGGCTGTTTGTCGGGCCCACCGGGGTTTACCTGTTGGATTTCTTTTGCTCCGGTAATTAGTTTAATTTACTGTTGAGTCCTTATCCTTGCTTTATCTCCTTGTTATATCTTGATTTATATGTTTTAGGAGATGATGCATTGATAAGTTAGGGGTCTTTCATGCAAACCAAATATCTATGTGTCTTGATCCACATCTGAATTAAGGGTGAGGTTGGCGCCGTTAAACCGGTTTAAGCCCTCCAGTAAAATATTTTACTGACCGTTCCAAGGCGGTACTTCTTTTGTGGATCTTTTGTGTTTTTGTTCTGTCTTGTGTTTGCTATGTTTTGTGCGCGTCTGTTTGTGTGTGCTTCGTGGTCACCTGCTGGGAAAGGGCTGACCTCTTGGCTCTTTCTGATCTTTGCAACCTTACTTACTTTCATGACAACGGTCAGAGCATGGTAATCTATACCTAAGGTATGATCCATACTCCGTCAGTTGTTATCGTCTAGTGACAACGGTCAGAGCATGGTTATATATCCTATGGTATGAGCCATGCTCCGTCAGTTGTTATCGTCTCATGACAAAGGTCAGAGCATGGTAATATATCCCTAAGGTATGAACCGTGCTCCGTCAGATGTTATCGTTTAGTGACAATGGTCAGAGCATGGTAATATATCCCAAAGGTATGAGCCATGCTCCGTCAGTTGTTATCGTCTAATGACAACGGTCAGAGCATGGTAATATATCCCTAAGGTTTGAACCATGCTCCGTCAGTTGTTATCATCTTGTGACAACGGTCAGAGCATGGTAATATATCCCTGAGGTTTGAACCATGCTCCATCAGTTGTTATCGTCTAGTGACAACGGTCAGAGCATGGTAATATATCCCTAAGATATGAACCATGCTCCGTCAGTTGTTATCATCTAGTCACAACGGTCAGAGCATGGTAATATATCCCTAAGGTATGAACCATGCTCCGTCAGTTGTTATCGTCTAGTGACAACGGTCAGAGCATGGTAATATATCCCTAAGATATGAACCATGCTCCGTCAGTTGTTATCATCTCATGACAGCGGTCAGAGCATGCTAATATATCCCTAAGATATCAACCATAATCCGTCAGTTGTTATTGTCTAGTGACAACGGTCAGAGCATGGTAATATATCCCTAAGGTAAGAACCGTGCTCCGTCAGATGTTATCGTTTAGTGACAATGGTCAGAGCATGGTAATATATCCCTAAGGTATGAGCCATGCTCCGTCAGTTGTTATCGTCTAATGACAACGGTCAGAGCATGGTAATATATCCCTAAGGTTTGAACCATGCTCCGTCAGTTGTTATCATCTTGTGACAACGGTCAGAGCATGGTAATATATCCCTGAGGTTTGAACCATGCTCCGTCAGTTGTTATCGTCTAGTGACAACGGTCAGAGCATGGTAATATATCCCTAAGATATGAACCATGCTCCGTCAGTTGTTATCATCTAGTGACAACGGTCAGAGCATGGTAATATATCCCTAAGGTATGAACCATGCTCCGTCAGTTGTTATCGTCTAGTGACAACGGTCAGAGCATGGTAATATATCCCTAAGATATGAACCATGCTCCGTCAGTTGTTATCATCTCATGACAGCGGTCAGAGCATGGTTATTCATCATTAAGATATGAAACATGCTGCGACAGTTGTCATCGTGACATGACAACGGTCAGAGCATGGTTTTTCATCTCTAAGGTATGAAACATGCTCCGACAGTTGTCATCGTCTCATGACAACGGTCAGAGCATGGTTATTCATCCCGAAGGTATGAAACATGCTCTGACAGTTGACATTGTCTCATGACAACGGTCAGAGCATGGTTATTCATCTCTAAGGTATGAAACATGCTCCGACAGTTGTCATCGTGACATGACAACGGTCAGAGCATGATTATTCATCTCTAAGGTATGAAACATGCTCCGACAGTTGACATCGTCTCATGACAACGGTCAGAGCATGGTTATTCATCTCTAAGGTATTAAACATGCTCCGTCAGTTGTCATCGTGACATGACAACGGTCAGAGCATGGTTATTCATCTCTAAGGTATGAAACATTCTCCGCCAGTTGTCATCGTGACATGACAACGGACAGAGCATGGTTATTCATCTCTAAGGTATGAAACATGCTCCGTCAGTTGTCATCGTCTCATGACAACGGTCAGAGCATGGTTATTCATCTCTAAGGTATGAAACATGCTCCGACAGTTGTCATCGTGACATGCCAACGGTCAGAGCATGGTTATTCATCTCTAAGGTATGAAACATGCTCCGTCAGTTGTCATCGCCTCATGACAACGGTCAGAGCATGGTTATTCATCTCTAAGGTATGAAACATGCTCAGTCAGTTGTCATCGTGACATGACAACGGTCAGAGCATGGTTATTTACTCTAAGGTATGAAACAGGCTCCGACAGATGTCATCTTGACATGACAACGGTCAGAGCATAGTTATTCATCTCTAAGATATGAAACATGCTCCGTTAGTTGTCATCGTGACATGACAACGGTCAGATCATGGTTATTTATCCCTAAGGTATGAAACATGCTCCGACAGTTGTAATCGTGACATGACAACGGTCAGAGCATGGTTATTCATCTCTAAGGTATGAAACATGCTCCGACAGTTGTCATCGTCTCATGACAACGGTCAGAGGATGGTTATTCATCTCTAAGGTATGAAACATGCTCCGACAGTTGTCATCGTGACATGACAACGGTCAAAGCATGGTTATTCATCTCTAAGGTATGAAACATGCCTCGTCAGTTGTCATCGTCTCATGACAACGGTCAGAGCATGGTTATTCATCCCTAAGGTATGAAACATGCTCGGTCAGATGTCATCGCCTCATGACAACGGTCAGAGCATGGTTATTCATCCCTTAGGTATGAAACATGCTCCGTCAGTTATCATTGTCTCATGACAACGGTCAGAGCATGGTTCTTCATCCCTAAGGTATGAAACATGCTCCGTTAGTTGTCATCGTGACATGACAACGGTCAGAGCATGGTTATTCATCCCTAAGGTATGAAACATGCTCCGTTAGTTGTCATCGTGACATGACAACGGTCAGAGCATGGTTTTATATCATAAATGTATGAAACTTGCTCCGACAGTTGTCATCGTCTCATGACAAAGGACAGAGCAGGTAAGAAACATGCACCGTCAGTTGTGATCTTTTCGTGACGACGGTCAGAGCATGATTATACCTCATTCAGGTAAGAAACATGCTCCGTCCATTATGATTATCTCATGACCATGTTCGGAGCATGGTTATACCCCTATTTCATAAGGAACATGGTCGTCTCATTACATCGGTAAGATAATGTTTATACATCTACCTGATGAGGAGCATGATCAGCCAGCTGTGATCGTAGTTAGAATATGGTAATACCAATATCTGATTTATAAATACGCTCATCCAGTTCTGACCGTCTCCTCACAACGACTTCAGAACATAGTTGTACGTTTATTAAAGGAGAAACATGCCCATCCATTTGCCTTCATTCTATTACAGGAATTAGGACATGTTTCCATGCTAGCCTTATATGATATATGTGCAGGCGATAGCCATCGTCTGATCATAGTTAAAGAAATTAGCGCTTGTGAATGTCATCTTCATAAAGGAAATAGCAAATATGCTGATACGTTTACAACTGCACATACGCACAGGCTGATCTGAGTCTAAATGGAGGATTGAGGTCGGGGCACATTGTAGGAAACATGTGCGGATCCAGAGGGGGTGGGACAGGGGGTCCGGACCCCCCACCCCCCCTGAAAAATCACAAAAATATAGGGTTTCTGTACTATACTGGTCCGGATCCCCTGTAAAATCACACAGCTACCAAGCAAACTTTCAATGTTGGGCCACCAACGGCCCGCCAGCGAAACGCCATTTAAATGGCGTTCCGCTGCTGGGCCGATGATGGCCCGCTTATATTGGTATTTGGATCATCTCTCCCATCATCAACAAAAGAAATACGCAGTCAAAGTTGGACCCCCTCTGAAAACACTTTCTAGATCCGCGCATGGGAAATGATGTGCGATTATCTACATTAAGCCTCCATAGAGGCATCCATCCTCATTTCAGGCATCTTAAAATATGACCTCTACATAAAGTATGATCTTTTTTAAAGCTGCATCTTGTTAAGCGCTATTAATAGACATTGGGTTTTTTGGCTGTCTATTTTAAAAACAAATGACGCATGCGCTGAAACGCACCATGCGGGGACCGTTGTCATTATCCCCTTCCCTATTAAAACAGCACATTTCACCTAAAATAGACATGCAGAGTTACCCCGTGACTTTGAAAAACGGTAAATGTCCCCAAAATATTACATCTCTATCCTAATGATATATCTATACAAGTTTGGTCATAATATATCGACTAGGTGTTCAGACAAACTGCAGATGAGTTTCTTTTTACCGTGGGTGGGGTATTTTTGTATTGTTTTGGGTATGGAAAAGTCTTCTCATATATGCATATAAATGTTCCAAGTATTTGGAGTACATATGGTTTCATTTGGCAGTTCACAGTGAGGTATTTCAATCAATAGTGTTTGGTTCGTAAGGTTTTAACATGCTTAGAAATAAGAAAAACCTGCTTAGATCATTATTTTGCAGTTTAAGGGGTAGGGATAATTATTTGGTAATTTCTCACTAATTAGACGGTGATTTTTTTAAAAATTCTGTCATAATGCATCTTATATAATGATCACTTTTTTAAACAAAATTTAGAAAAATTTATTTTTTTAAAGTGTGTTTAAATATTGAATTATCAGTCAGTAATTGGTGAAAATGAATGCATAAATATCGGAGAATGCTGGTTTGAAAACGTGATATGAAGAAAAATACTTGTATAGCTGCAAAAGAATGGTTTGAGAAAAAGTTCTTAATTATTTATGGCTTCGCCTGCTTGTTTGAAATAACGATTTTCAAATACAAAATTGAGTTACATAATATTTTACTTGTCTTAATGAGTTTCCAAAAGGCTGCGCAAAATAGCCAACATAGGCCATATAATGAAGAGCTGTAACTTTTGAACTGGACGGTAAATTTTCTTTATTTTGCGTTATTTTTCTTATAATATCATGTACTACAATATATCAAAAAATGAAAAAAATCTATTTTTTGGAAAAAAAAATCGCCCAGGTGTGGGCAGTGACCTTTTACTTACATGTCTTAGGTCGACATCCCTTATTTATCTTGATAAACTAGGAATAAAGCTGGTTGTTAAAGAATAAAAGAGGGGAAATATCAGATATCGATACAATCAAGCACCACATCTGACCTGGGATACCAATGGGAAAGTAGCAATTTCACAATTAGACATCACATAAGCCTATTTCGTTGTCGTCTAGCTTACATGGGTTGGCTGTGGAATGTGAATGTGCAATCCAATCATTCATACTTGTTCGATATGACGTGGCCACAAATTGTAGAGTTTGCAAAATTCAAATTACACCAGCACTGTCTATGATTCAACAAATTACCTTTCACAATATGTGATTCGTTGCTGGTAAATGTTGGAAGTCTGTGAGAAACCTCTTCACTAGTAGATATGTTCGCTATATGCTGCTTCATAACTTGTGGATAATCGCCTGTGAGCAGGATAGGTTCAGCAAACCAACCTAGATGGAACTGAAACGCTCTCTCCGCTGCTTCGTTTGCTTTCAAATCTGTGGAGATTTTAGGCTCATACCAACTGGCCGCTAAGTTAATACCTATTTGACCTGGAGATATACATTTAACTAAGACATAACATGCTTGAGCTAATCAATGAAAGAGGAACGCATCAATATGCTAAGTAATGTATTATTGTATAGATTTCATAAGATTAAATTATTCAAGATTGTGAACCATTAACCATAGGAGGTCTCGTTTTGTTACCTGTGTCCGTGGCGGTATGCTAACGTTAAACAGGATCAGCATATATAATGCATGATAAGGCCATAAGGTATGGCATTTAAATCATATTTATATACAGTTGATGGAATGCAGTGGATCCGTGGTAGGGTTATCTACTACTTGAGATCGAGAGGTCCCCGGTTTGAGAATCCCAAGCGGCACTGATTGAGGCGGCACCTTGAATAAGACACTTTAAGCTTGCTTTCAACATAAGAAAACGTCGCGATATGATTGGGTATTTGTTACCTGGGATGTACACCATTAGCTGAAAACAAACAAGATATAATCAACAGACTTAGTATAATCTGTTTTATTTCTTTTATCAAATTTTAATGTAAGCAAATGCAACTATTCAACGCATACATGTATAAACGGAAACTCAGCATCTATCTGTATGACAACGTCGTTAAGTGTCTATGGATTAGATAATTAGAGATAATCTCATGACCTTTTGGTTATCGCCTGAAGTATCAACCCGAGACCACATTATCAGCCTCAGAGCTTTGGCTCGATGGCTGATAATGGTCGAGCGTTGATACTGAGGACGATAAGCAAAACCCCCTGTTATAATCTGTTTATCACATACTCCATTTCATTATTTCAACGCGTTTGGCGTTAAAAAATGTAAGAAAAGCATAGGAATGGCGAAATTTTTGCTTTACGCCACGCCACCTGTTTACATCTGACCTCAGTAAATGATCAACGTTACTTGCCGGGCATGATAACCTCTCTGCGTTCAAAATACGTGGCTTTCGGTTATCATCATGGCAGGCTGATAACCAGTTGTCGGGAAAGAGCTTATCGCATATGCAGACTTTGAGTTATTACGGCAAAATGTGTCTTAAATATGTGATAATAATATATATAGGGATACATTAAACTTATTGTAGAGATATGAATAATGATCAAACCAACTGCCAAACAGAGACAAATATACCTTGAAATCCCATAGTTTTGTAACTCCTGTACGCGCATGCGTGTGCTAAGATCATATTATGAGCTGCTTGGTATACTTTATCTCTAGGACCATAGATGTTCGGTGCATCCTGGCCGGTACCATACCCTTGATATGCCATTGCATAAGGATCGTGCATAGTTGTCCATATATCTACCTACAAAAATGGAATGAGCCGGTACACGAGATTTCCGCACTTACTGTAAATGTGGAAATTTTTGCAAGGGTGTTAACTTTGCGAAATTTCGCAGATGCGAAGTTTCGCGAAATTTAAATCCCAGCTAAATTGCAAAATTACTCTGTTGTTTACTGGTGTAGGTAAATCATGCCCTAGCCGCGAATTGTTAGTATGTAGAGTTTGCTGTGCACCTAGTAAAATTCTCGCGAAAATTTCCTAATTCACAGTATTACATTTAGGGGTCTAACGGAAGATTATTTCAAGGCGTACAACCAAGGGGAGACTCAACATAGTTATGGACATTTTGCAAATGTTTTATATTTTCTAAAATTTCGGTGAATAAAAAAGTAGAATATGAAGTTTATTTTCACCATAAGACGTTAGACATGCCCTATACATGTATATACCAATGCAGTGGGTCTACAGGTGCTGTTTACCAAAATTTTCAATTCAAATTGACTAGTACATTATTTATTTTAAAAAGTATTATATAAATAAATAGTTGATAATACAACGCATGCCAGCGATAAGGCAATTTAGGCTGATGTCCGTTCTAAGGCGATGGTTATGTTGTCGTTGATTAATTGTATATTGTTGCTACCATTGTTTGTGGTGCTCTGTGCTTGGTCATTATATTGTTATTAAGTACTTTATGTCCTTCTAGTGATGTGTATTGATGGGATAGAGAGAGCTAGTTACATGCACATTAAGTGTCTTTCAGATGTTTTGTGATTATAACAGTTCTGTGGCTCTTTCTCACGGTGCGTGGGACGTGGGTTGGTCTGCAGTGTGTTATTGTGGTATTTCCTGATCATACTCACTTGTTTTTTTATCATCGCAATGCGATGTACAAGTTAAAACTTTTCAACATAATGTTTAACCTTTTACTAAAAACTGGACAGGTCTCCATATATGCAGCAGCACTTAATGTGTACTTCTTTGTGTTATGAAATATATACTTGCTGTTCTGTGAGAAGTGGCATAATCATATTACACAAATACCATGGGCGAGGCATACGCAAACACGCATTTGCGCACACATTTGAACCGAAAATTTTGGATTATTCTATCCCAGTTCTGAAGGTTTCTTGATGATACGCAAACAATATGTGTGCGGAAAGCAATTCTAATGTGTCTAATTTCAAATATGATAGGGGTTATAAATGATGTTGTTATATGACTGGAGAGAATCCTGATTGGTCCAATTTGTCTTCATAAATCTCTATCTCTACCTGGAAACCGGTTTTTGACACTTCTGCAATATTACTACTCTAGAGAGCTCAAATAGCATGATGAGTGTGAAACTAGCATGTGCTGCATGAAATTTACATGATTTGCTGTTTCACCTCCCAACAGGTAAACTAAAGACTTTCATGAATTTATACAACAGTTTTGTTTTGTTTTGTTTGCTTATTTATCTTTGTTTGAAAAATCAAATTGTAAAAACAGTTTATGTTAACACATTTTATATTCCCCATGAAGAGACTTAAAGCTGCATACTCTGTAACTATGAACATTTTTCGAAAAAAAATATTTTCTTTTTAAATCATTTGTAAAAGTAGAATTAAGCTATGTTTTCACAATAAAACTGTTCAGTGCAGCTGAAAACTGCATGGAAAAGCGAATTTTCTTACCAAATAGGTGTATTTTTCTCTTGTTGGTAATTATTTGCGTCCCTCCAATAATTATAGACCGTTGAATTTTAACATAAATGCAGTTGTTTTGATAGTGATAACTTGTTAAGATTTACGAAAATTGTAAAATGTTTACCTGAATTTGAGTATTTTTACTGTGTTCTTGAAAAATAAAAACATTATTTTCAAAATTAGAAAATCAAAAGTTACATATTATGCAGCTTTAATATACATTTGAAAATGCAAACTACTACACTAACACTTTCATTGCCAAACGCGACTGTAGTCGAATTTACCGTTCACTGTCAAACGAGACTACAGTCGATTTACAGACACTGTTGATAGTGGTCTGTTTTTAACCGTTATATGGGACGCAACTCTTTGTTCTTTATCTCAAAATGTTCAGGGGACATAACAATATAATGTCATTGGATTTAGCTGACACCAAAAATAACGAAAAAACATATGCAGGGGAATTAAAAACAATACGGAAGAGGTTTTCGATGAGAGATTTAATGATTTTAATTCAGAGAAAGGTGTTTTATTATCAGGAAATGAAAACGAAGACGATATTTGGTCTCAGACAGGCCAGTTACACGTGATTTTGACAATCAGGCGCCCTTTCCCAGAAAAGGGCTGAAAATTATTAGGCAACAAGAGGTCCAACAAATGCGACAAAGAGACCAAATGCCTCTCACAAACCCCTTGTAAACAATAATGGTAATGGTGCTGAGAGGGGCTTTGAGTGGGAACATTTTATTTTTGAGGATCCCCATAACCCTGAAAGCGACCAAATTTTCACAAACCACATTATATATAGATTGCACAATCATTTGTTATGAAACACTCCTTGGAACAGCGCATTCAACCCGTTAATTGCTCTATTGTGCTTTATTTCTGATGAACAATATATCAGAATTAATCCTGAAGTTTAATACTCTGTGTTGATGGATGTTTCGCCTTTTTTTGCAAAAATATAGTCATTTATAGGCATTTTGCTTATTTTCAATATGGCACCCAAAATGGCCGCCAAAGGTCACGTGACTATTTTTCATTATTAGTGGTTCGAATGAAAGTTAAATATATTAGCAACATTCTATGAAAATTTCACAGCAATAGGTTTAATGGTTTAATGGTTCTGAAGATACTCTATGTTGAACCCATATAGCCAGAATATTCAGGAGTCCTTAAAACATGCTTGGCACTGAGGTATTGATTTTTTGAGTGGCTTGGCAGCGAAAGTGTTAAAATATTTTAATAACAGTTGCTAATACTTTGGAGAAAGTCCTTAGATGTCTTAGAATGAAGACTGAACATGTCTTTAACAACAAAAGTGAAAGTATCAAAATTTTCATTCTTAAATGAAAAGTCATATAACAAAACAGTTATTGACTTAAATTTCGGTAGACTTTAGGATGTATCTACCCTTAAAAGTGATATTTACCTCGGCCTGGCCGCCTCGGTGAATTATCACTTTCTCGGGTAGATAAATCCTTAAGTCTACCTCATTGAAGTCAATAATTGTATAGTATCATCTGCTCTAAGAGATTACTGTCTGACACCCTTTATTATTGTCAACCGTTACCAAATATATGCTTAACAGACCCTGATGAGACGCCGCGGTGTACGGCGTCTCATCTGGGTCTACGCTATTTGTACATTTCCCATCTTCTGATTTTGCTGCATAAATGTATTGCCCACGTCCCCACAATTGCGTACATTGAATTTTAGCCACGCTACCCCCATGTATTCTACAACTTTGATAGACAAATAAGTCAAATCACCTTATTCCCATATTGTCTGAAGCATTCTGTCGCATAATCACAGAAGTAATCGATAATCGATCGATTGATCCATCCACCTTCGTACTGCAGTGCCTGAGGCAAGTCCTTGTAATAGAGGGTGGGTATAGGTTCGATTCCATTTTGTATAAGGTCATCTATAAACGTATGATAGTGGTCGATCCCAGCTTTATTTAGACTGTCATTCTTCCCACTTGGGTATACTCTGGTCCAAGAGATTGAGAATCGGTACTGTTGAACCTGTTTAAATACGTAACACTATTAAACAAAAATTACATGTAAATCTAATGCTTTTTTGTTTTCTCTTGACCGAAAATAATTTATGGAATTGTCTTTTGAGGCCTGGTGCAGGTACATGTATATATTGAAGGTATAAAAAACAATACCAAATTAAAACGTTCAAATATAAATAAGTTTACAGATAAAATTAATCAAGAACCACTTTTAATACGTGCGTAAAACGAATATAATTGTAATTTAGTCTATATACCCCGAGTTTCTTTAATGCGTCAATATCTTTGTCGTAGCTATGGTAACTGTCTATGGCTACATCACCAGTGTCACCTTCTACGATGTTCCCTGGTATGTGAACGAAGTGGTCCCAAATACTTTCTCCTTTACCTATAATTGTAAAAATATATCACAATTTTCATTTGGCATTTTGTTTATTTCCCATTCAATATAAATAACATGAGATCAATCAAATTACTTTGTGTTGCCATCTACAGGCCAGTTACAGGTTCGACCAAAGCAGCATTGGTGTTGAGTCATTGTTTATAGTTGCTCCCATTCTTGTGGGTGAATGAGCTAAGTCCTTAATTTGTAATGCAGCACTTAGTGTCCTTTTTAGTTTTGCAATCGTCTGAGCTGGCTGCTTTACTTTATACCACCTTTACCAATTTTAGCATGAAATATCACTTGATGTGCAAGGTCTACACTGATGTAGGTGGTATAAAATAGTTATACCATGTTTGTCCACCTGTACGTAAGATAATCCACTCGCTAAAGCTAGGATTATCTCCACGTACAGGCGGACAAGCCATGGTATAACTATTACTTATTTGTGTTTTTGCTGTTGTGTGACAATTTGTGTTCAATATATCTTCCTCGCGGTACCGGTGAATGGTCTGTGCTGTTGGCATATCCTGTTCATACTCACGTACGTTTTGTAGCTTGGTAAATGCGAAATGATTTGAATATTAACAATTTTATTTTTTTACCAGAGTAGCGTCCACCTGTAGCATCATATAAACATATGAGTACGCTAGCGTTTCCCGACGTCATTTTAAGTACAATGACGCTGCATCCAAACAAATCAGAGGGTTTAGCATGTATTACCTTGGCAAGAAAAAGCCTGCGAGTACGCTCAATCTCGCCATACACAAAGTATGGGTAAAGATGAACTTTCAAGACATCTAGTCCCGCCCGATATGTCAGTATTGGCATACAAAGGAGAATGCGTGATTAATACCGAAACCTGGTGTTCTGTTTTGAACTTAAAATTTCGTCCATACCTGACTTGCAGATTTGCCCAATGTGTTGGCTGCTTCTAGTCTCATGAACACATTATAAATAAGTGCTCACTTTTACTTTGCTGGCAAATAACACGGTATTGCTAGCTTTATTTTCCCAGAAAATCAAGAAAAGTTTCGCAGAGATTATCGTATTGATACATACCACCCCCCCCCCCCTATTTCAAAGATTGAAACGTTAATGTGTAAACCAGCATATCGACCAGCACACGAGATTTTGGTAGTTATCGCACAAGAGCAAATGCCTTTACAAAACGCATCCAAGCTTCCGTTTGTAACACAAACTGACTTCTTGAATTTTTTGTTTGATTTGATTCTCTACGTCCTATCAACAAGCTTTCGTTAAACAGGGACGGGTTTTCCTTGGCTGAACCAGTACTAAGCTAGGATAAATGTTTCTTGCTCAAGGATCACAACGCAGTGACACCGGTGAAGTAAATAAAGAGTAGAAATTTAATTGTAATTACGAAAATGTGTGGATTGATTTTGGGCCGAAATCACAGTCCCTCAAATGCAGTCACTAAAGGTCAGTTTCCGAATTTGAAAAATGTGTATTGATAATATATACAAGGATTGGCCAATGTTGGCATGCGCGGATCTAGAGCGGGGACAGGGGTACAGACCCCCTCTGAAAAATCACAAAAATATAGGGGTTCTTAGCAATACTGGTCCGGATCCCCTGGAACATCATAAAGCTACCAAACCAGCATTCAATATTGGGCCGATGATGGCCCGCTTTATTGGTATGCGGATCTTCTCTCCCTTCATCAACTATATAAAAAAACGTTGTCAAAGTTGGACCCCCTCTGCAAAACATTCTGGATCCGCGCATGGTTGGAGACATAAACATACTAATACTTACTTTCGTTCCAAGCACCCTCCGTTTGGTATGCAGGTGTTGTTACTCCCCATTTAAAATCACTCGGAAAGGTATCAAAATAAAATGCGTCTTCGCAAAAAGAACAGCACACTAGGGATAGAGTGATTATTAAGAGAACTTTTAATTTTAAACACATGTCTGTCACTATTTGTATTCTTACATTCCAGTCTCTACTTGTGTCTTTAGGATGTTATATTTATTAACCCTTTGTATACTAGTGACTACTAAATGCGTACTTTGGCAAACAGTGAAGACGAATATGAAATACCGCAAAGTGCGATATTTTTCATGGTCTATACTGTTTATTATGGCAGAAACAATTTTCAGAGAAAGAACCATAATTTCATTTGGAAAGTGTGGCTGTGACAATGCACCACCCCATGTTCATTGTATCAATTAATTAGTGCATAAAGGGTTTAATCACATATCAAGGTCATACTGCAAATTCGGAAATTTTCGCGAGGGTTTTATTTTAATGAAACTTCGCAGCTGCTGCGTTTCGTGAAACTATAACCCTCGCGAAATGGCGAAATCATTCGGTCGTTAATTGATGTAGGTGCAGTAAATCTTGCCTAAGTCGCGAATTTTTAACGTGTCAAATCTATCTTTTAACGCCCTTTCGTGAAGATAAAATTCTCTTACAAAATCCATATTTTGGATTGTCATGCTCACCCAGGCTGGGCGTAAAGAAAAGAGTCACTAAGCATTACATACACATTCTTTTGTATAACATGATTCTGTTTTTCTCGTGCAGACCACTATCTTGTCAGGCAGATTCATTTAAACTTGCATAGTGTACTTCCCACATCTAACATGCCTACAACGATAGGAGTCCAGTCATTCTTTATATAATATGTTTATATATGTTACATCTTGGTCAGCCAACGGGACAGTGGTACTTATCGCATATGCTCTTGGTCAATCTTGTGCATGCACGGGAAAATGTCTGGAATTTATCTGTAACATTGTCTGCTACATAACATTTTACATGCATGATTAGTTGGTTCTGGTGAATTGGTACAAAGCACCAACCTTCCAGATGCCAGCTGAAATCATTTGTAAAAATGGACCCCATATGCAGTATGTGCTATAGTTACGTGGGCTGCATCACTTGATGAATTGCTATTGTTTTTCGATTATACTTATAGACTTGCAGGCACTTGAAGCAAACGAATAACGAAAAAAAAGTAATGAAGCAACAGCGCCGGGTTAGCGTCGATGAGGCACTATCACGTGACATTGGCGTTATCACGACGTTTTTGATTCAGTTCACTTAAGTGCCTGTTAGAAAAGGAGCATCTATCTATCAATCTATCTATCTATCTATCTATCTATCTATCTATCTATCTATCTATCTATCTATCTATCTATCTATCTATCTATCTATCTATCTATCTATCTATCTATCTATCTATCTATCTATCTATCTATTAAATGTGTTTGGACTACGCATGCCATTCTCAAATATTGTAAAATCAAACTGTATTAGGAAATGACCAAAATAAGCCTTACGGCTTACTGTCAGATCCTACTTCTTTGATATTGTACCTATGTAAAAGTGATTGATCAAATAAAATATGTTTAAACCAAAATCCACATTTACATTATATACGTTTGGTGCTTTCGAATGTACACAATTTGATGGAATACACAATGCCATGACAAATAATCGTACTCTTTCACATATGTATGATAACCCTATATTTCTAAGCGGGTATACATGTACTCAGATTTCTAAAAGATTTAGAAACGGTGCATATGAACATAAATTGTTCTGACTAGACTGTGGTGATACATAGACTTCTCTTAGGATGGGATTTCGTCTTTATCCTGGAAATGTATTTCACCATCGCGTCAGCGATGGTGATCTACGTTTACTAGTATTCTTCCATGGTTACCAGCTTACTTCTGATGATGAAAGGGCGTATAGATTGGTTCCCCTCGTTGATAAAGCTCCACTTCAGCTACGCATATAACGACTGGTAACGTCTATTTCATCACAAGTAGAGAATCCTACTTATCCGACTGCGCATGCTCCAGAAAAGATTTTTCAATTCAAACTTCGGGCGGAGATTTGGTACCAGTAAAATGCATTAAAGCCTCCCCCCCCCCTCCCCGGTGGCTTAGGCTGCTGTCGGTTCTAAGGCGGTGGTTCTGTTGTTGACTTTTTGTTTATTGCTACTCCCATTGTGGGAGTCTGTAATTGTTCTATGTTTTGTTGTACGTTACTTTATTTCCATTCTAGTATTGCAGTCATCTTGATGGGGAAGAGAGAGCTGATTGCTTTGCTTAATTTGTCTTCCTGGTGTCTCGTGATGGTTGAGCGGCTCTTCCTCGCGGTGCCACGGGGTTGTTTGCAGTTTGTGATTGTGGTAATTCCTGATTATACTCACTTACTTTTTTTCAGTATTATTTCAGTTGCTATAATTTGATAATTAAGTAAAAGAAAAGAAAAGAAACTCCCGGAACAAAATAGACTTAATAAAACGGCCTGTTTGAAAAGTGCACTTTATGTCAAGGGTTTTTTCCAATACCACGTCACTCATGACGTCAATGTGTATGCTATACGTAGGCGCAATGGCGACTAGTAGTTACCTGTCTTAATATGCTGACAAGCTATTAAAGGGAGAGAGCCAGTCTGAAGGGCGTATAGAGATCTCCTCTGAGCCGGAATCAAAATCCCCAATGAAGCTAATTCGGATATTCTCGGCTTCTTATTAAATTCGGGTATGAGGAAATCAACTCCCCAAAGTTCATCTTCAAATTGTGTGTGTACTGTCAAAACGTCCCCAAGTCAAAATGCCCCCAAAACTAAACGTTCCCGAATTGGTCAAAACGTTCCCATTAAAACGTCTCCAATTAATTACTGGTAAAATCGGCAGAAACCAAATCATTTTCTTTAAGATACGTGTTGAAAAGTGGGTGTGGGAGGGTGTGTTTGTGAACTCTTGCACTTTTCAGCGTGTCACGAATAGTCAATAAACCCAGCCTGGTAGATTCACATTTTCTGTATTTCATTTGCTTCACCTAATCAGAACTTAGTATACACATACAAATACTTAAACAAAAAATACTGATCTTGAAAAAACATGATAAAATCTGAACAAATACTGGCTAAAGAAAAGGTAAAATTAAAATCTATTAAAATTGTTGTCTAATAGCAATAATGCGCTTCGCGATAGTTCTAAGCTTTTATTTCAGCATCTAACCCTGGAAACGTGGAGCCCTAGGATATACTCGGCTAAGTGAGACGAAATACTCAGATTTAGTTCTTTCAGCAAATGCAAAATTAAAACACTAAAAAGGTTATCTGGTATCTATAGTACGCTATGCGATGGTTCTAAGGCTCTTTAAAGCTAAGCTTGTATATAGTATACATGTAGAAGCGTTAAGTCCTTTCTAGTTTAGCAATGCGGAAGTTTGATCTGACTTGTAAACATAAATTGTGACACTAAGCAGGCCTCCAGATAAGAGTACTATCATACAAACAGTTTATGACAGTGACGTAAGGTAAATCCCAACAATACAATCAGCATACAGTGTCGGCCCACCATCGGCCCGCCAGCTAAACGCAATATAAATGGCGTTTCGCTGGCTAGCCGATGAGGGCGCAAATTTAGATGTTTACTGTTTTTTTTAATAATTCTAAGGTCTGATAATTTATCTTCCTTGACATCAAAGTCGGAATCTCCTTGTTTAATAGAACGTTTTTTTTCTTATTTCCAAACCAAAACATATATAGTGGGTATTCAAAGGACGTCAAAGGCAGCTTGATGTTAGCTCCTTTTGTTGTGATCGGCGCATTTAGGGTTAATGTACGTGTATCTCGGTACTTACTATAAGTAATCGCTTTGAAATAAAATTTTAGAGCATGGATTCGAGATCAAGTGTAATGCGGTTCGTCGAACTAGTCTAGAAAACTTGTGGAAACACAGCAATGCCCATGTGTAAATAAAGGGAGGTCACGCTAGCAGGAGTTGCTTCGTTGTTAGGCTGATAAGTTATCACAAATATCTGAGTAGTTAATGCAGTATTACGTATGTCTGTAGATGTTCAATTGTAATAGGACCACATCTTGAGAAAACAAGTTTTTACAATATGCGTCCAACAAATGCCAGACAAGCATAAACATATCTACAGTACGATCTGTACATTTTTATTCACTATCTATAACCCATTATAACCTTACACGTCACGTGCTCAACAGGCTTGCTTTGGCTGTTGTCAGGCCGAACGGGGTTTACCTGTTGAATTCCGTTTGCTCTTGTATTCAGTTGTATGTACTGCTGAGTCCTTGTCTTTGCTTTATCTCTTTTTTATATCTTGATTTATATGCTCTAGGAGATGATGCATGGAACGTTATTGGTCATTCATGCAAACCAAACCTCTATGTGACTTGATTCACACCTGAACAAAGGATGAAGTTGGCGCTGTGAAACCGGTTTGAGCCCTCAAGTAAAATATTTTTACTGACCGTTCTCAGGCGGTTCTTCTTTTATGGATGTTATGTGTTATTTATGTTTCGTGATCGTCATGTTTTTGCGTCTGTTCATTGCTGCCTTGTGGTTACCTGCTGGGAAAGGCTGACCTTTGGCTTTTGTTTGTGAGGTTTATTTGTGTTTTTGTTACTTTCCCATTTGGCATCCTGGGACAGGTGTAGTACTTGATTGTATCGATTCCTGATCCTTGCTGTCCTTCTTAATTCAACATTATGGAACAAGCTTGGTAGATATATTGTAAAAAATCGTGTAAGGTAGCACCAAAACAGGCGACAACTATGCTGCCACCCTTTCTGTGTAAACTTACATTTACTTTCCTACTAAACAGCTTGAGGCCGACATTTCTCCAGCAATAAATATTAAACATTATTATCCAGTAGTTATTCTCCATTTCTGTGCATCCGAACAGAGCATAGCTTTTGAAGCAGTTGAAAGGTTACAGCTAGGCAAGTGGCAGTTCGGATGTCACCACATGAGCCGCGACATGTGATTTACAACAATGTGGCATTTTGACAAGTGTACACTCAGACGAGCCTGTGCAGCCTCCTTTTAGCTTAGAAACTACAAATGACATTCAGTCAGTAGCTTAACACTCATTATTTAAGTGACTAGCAAAGAATCTGATCAGACTGCGTGTATGCTCAGGCTGGTCTGAACCTTTGCTGGTCGCATATGCCACATTGTTGGAGGCACATGTTGCGCCTCATATCTGATGTGAAGGCAAGCAATACCTGATACAGTCTATGTTTATGTTGATTCGACGTCATTAGCGACGTCACTCAAAAAGTGAAACGTCATCATAACCTAATAAAGCCACATGCCGTGAGATAGACAATGTTTATCAGGCAACGTGCAACAGTTAATATGAGAGGTACATGATACAATTGAATTACAAAGCATACAGCTGAAGGGAAGAAACCCATTCACTTAAAGAAGCAATCTCGCTCTCCTCCTCAACGGGAGAAATATACTTGACTGCAGGCGAAGGTACACCTTCACCAATACCGCTTTTTTATGATCATGGGGTCAAGATCTCACGATACATTGTCCAGTATCCGCTACATCATGTGACGTTTGCACCTGTAAAATCTGAACTTACAGCACCTAATGGTTTTGGAAATGTCCACTTAAAAAAATTACTAATTGGTCACTTTTTAAACTAATTATTTCTGATCAAGAGCTAATAAAATTGAAAATATCGTTTGCCTATATATGTGCAGTTTAAGTGGTAAAAGTTAAGCTGTCTTTCAAAAAAATGTATTTCAATCCACGGTTTTTGGTTAAAAATGCAAAAATATGCTTTTTGGAAGAAAAATGGTTTTGAACGAAGTTTTATATCACATTTTAATGCAGTTGGTAATAAACTAGTCTAGTCGACTTCAAAAAACACCAAACACTTGAAATTTTGACTAAAGTAGATGGAAGCGCAGTGGCTCAGTGGTAGAGTGTTTGACTCCAGACCGAGAGACCGCGGGTTCGAGCCTCACCGGCGTCACTGCATTGTGGTCCTTGAGCAAAACACATTTATCCTAGCTTAGTACTGGTTCAACCCAGGAAGACCCGTCCCTGTTTAAATGAAAGATTGTTGATGGGACATAAAGAATCAAATCAAACAAACAAACCAAACAAAGACGAAAGTAGATTTTTTATGCATTTTTAAAAATATCATATTTTTCGACATTTTTGAAATACACTAGTAGCTTGTGCAAAATTTGTTGTATGCATTTTATTTTATCTAAACAAGATAGCTCAAAAGAATAGAACTTGATTCGTCCATTTTGTGATGACAAACATTTCACTGCTGCTGGCCACTTCCGGTTTGAATGTAAAACTTAAAAAGTCAATTTGACGGTACTTTACATTATTTTTTTTTTTAATATTTAAACCAGAACAGTGACGAATAATAGATAATAGTAATAAGTAATCGCTGATAATTCCAATAACGTATCACAGATAGTAAGGCGTACAGAACAGTGCGAAGTTCCTTTGAAAATTGCTTGCAAAATGCTGAATTTCTATGATTTAGCTGCTGGTAGTGTTTGTCATCATGCTATTACGTAACAGAAAAGAGGAGTCTGATTGAAGCAAATCATTTGAAGCGTATTTGTCTGATATCACAGCAGTCAGAAACATCTTCATGCAAACAAAAATACAAATGAATGGCGTCTCTGTGGAATATTTTATATTGTAGAAAAAATGTGATTTTTTGACGTTAGGGCACCTTTACTCTAGCATCGTCTGTGCAAGACGTACCAGTCATTTTAGATGGAATGGTAAGCAGAGATTCAGCAAGGCCTTGGTTGATTCATAGAAGCATGGATTTTGTATAATAGAATCTTACTATCGAAACTATTGCAAAAATGTAAGGTGACCAATTAGAAATTTTGCTCAGTGTATGTACATGAAACTGCATTATTTCACCTTGAATTTAGGGTCACAATTAACGTTGTCTCTACATCATGTGTCCTATGTCCTATGGTATATTGAAGTTTCTAGCAAACCGGATAAGGATATCTTAGATTTTACCCTGGATAGAAAATCTCATCTCAAAGAGGGGCAATGGTGTTAAAATTTGGCAAAAACTTCATTTTTAGAAGTGAAATTGCGAATTTCTGAAATCCATTTGCAGCAACAGATACACGACACCGGCAAAGAAAGACTGAAAAATTATCATTGAGTTTTATATAATCCTGACCTGACTTTATTATGAAGTCAAAGTCAGAAATGAAATGTCTTTATTTTTGGGTGAAAATAAGTTTTTTTATAAAAAAATATCCATTTTTTAGTAATCAGACAGGTAAAGTTTTTAAACTTTATAGTTTTTATTTATCTGGTTTTAAATTTGATGCTGCATTATTCAACTTACATATCTCCTGTCGTGTTTACGTATAAAATCTGCCAAAATATTTTTCTTTTTTTGCCTCGGAAACTGACATTTTTATAGTCAGGTATATTTTGGAAATGATGTTTTGCTATTTCATGGATATCAGGGCATTGTCATATTTTAAAAATGGCGTACATATAGTAAATGTTTCAAATGGAAACAGCATTAATTTTATTATGTTCTGTAATATCATATCAGGTGATGACACACACTAAAAGGGGGCCATGTGACCCTGGATCGCTCACCTGAGTTTTTGTTTTAAACCTCTTATCTATAAGTATCTATTTAAAACTGACTGTGCTCTGGTGAACCCTTGGTGGGGCCATTTTGGTCCCCAGAGCTCTATTTGGAGCAAATTTAAATATAGTCCATCCACTGGGTGATATTAGAGATCTAGACCTAGTGGTTTCAAACCAGGAGAGTTTTCATGTTTCAATTTATAAGTCAATGTAAACGCTGTGACATCCTGGATGAGGTCATTTTGACAACATAACCACAATTTGAGCAAACTCGGTTGAATACCACTATGTGATGTTACATACCAAATATCAAAACTTTGGGGTATTTTGTTTTCTGGCAAGAATATTTTTTAATGTTTTTTTTCTAAATAACCTATTGATCGAGGAAAAATCTGGCAAATTATAAGTCGCTCAGTTGGAGTGGAACCTCTCCCTACTTGTAAAATAGGATTGTGATATATCAATTGGCTGGGTGAAAAGAAATGCAAAAATGCAAATAATTTCAAAATGTTAAAGCATTAGGGGTGTATATTTAACCAAATAAGCTATGCATTAAAACAGTTAGGCCTAAATAAATTAAATACATAAGAACGCGGATCTGACGAAAGGGACCTTAATGAATCCAAGTTATGACGTAAGAGACAATTGAAAAATACTTTAAATAACATAGATTTACACACCTTTATATTTCCATGAAAATGTTTTCAACTTTGATACCATCAAAATAACAAAAGTTTCTGATTACATTTTTTTAAAGTTTTCTATAAGGGTTGTTGCCATGTGGACACTCAGATCACAACACCTACAAGCGGGTCATTTCGAATGTCTATAATACGATCTAGAAGATATAAATTCATATAACTTCATCTGCATTTCCATTTTCACATGTATAAGGCATGGTAAACTTTATATTTGCTAGATTCTTATGTTGAACATGCAATAATCAACAAACGAATATAGACCAACACTCTGACGTCATCATACGGTTAATGCCATTATTGACATCACATTCCAAACCTGATTACATATGTTGTTTCTTACATCCGCATAAGCATCAGTTTCGAAGATAATCACTTCAAATTTTTAAGGAAATGCTCTAAACATGTAATACTATGCAGATGTAATATAAGCCTGATTTGGATTATCGCGACCATAGGGTACCTTTCATCATATCCTGGCCCATATATATGCAGAATGGAAGTACCTGATTTATCATTTTGACATCATTATTTAGTACCATGATTACATTTATTTTAATATATTGTCTTCATTTTACACATATTGTCAGTGAGTACAGTTTGAACGCATTCCAAAATCAAATATGGTCCTTTATCCATCAGCTAATTAAAAATATAGGGTTTGCCTTTGAGTATTAGTAGCAGCATGGCGTCTGTGCATCACAAATTGTCCTCCATAATCTGTTTTAAAGAGTAACTATGTTAGTGCCAAAACAAGAACTTGCCATTTAACTGTATGCCTCGATGTTCATATTTGCCCATGTTGTGTATTTCAAATTATCAATATAATCTTGGAGTTAAAGGTCAAGGTCAAATTAAGACAAAATCTGAAATACAACTAATAACATGAACTCCTCTTTCATTTCTACGACCGAGGGTGTTCATATACGCCTTAATGATTGTCTACGGGGTGTAGATTACAACATAGGTGTCTTATCACCGCTTTGCCATTTGGTGTCAAAAGACAAGGTCAAATATACTTACAATCAGTTTATGGCGTGTTACGCGAACTCCTCCTTCATTTTTTGACCAATGGTGTTCAAACTAAGCACAACTATTGCTTATGGTGTGTAAATTACAAAGTACATTACATATTACCGCTATGGCCCTGGAGTCAAAGGTTGATCAGAATATGTCTTACAGTGGCATGTTTTCGATAGAGGTGCTTCATATTTTGTAGAATAATTGCCAATATGACATTTGAACCTTAATTTTCAAAATAATTTGAAACCGGTTGTATGGATTGTAAAGCAATATATCTAACATGTTTTGTTGTAGATGGTTCAAATTTTGCACACTGATTGTTTAAGGTGTTCTTTTGTCAATAATAGCTTCTGACTGCTGATATGACTTTTGTATCAAAGTTCAATGTCAAACTGCTTAATAACCTACATTTTAAACCCTAAAAGTGGTATTAATTATAAATGTGTTTATGACTCTCCTAGGTTCTATGCGAGACAGACCAAATAGTGTATTATGAATTCCCTGCATGGGGTATTAAAGAGGTCCTTAAAGGGTTTAGCTATTTTCTGATAAAATATTTATATTAATCGTAGTGAACCTATATAGGCGGTAAGTCCCCTCTTGGAGCCCCCTTAGTCAGGTGAGATATTGAAATACACTTAAACACGAAATAATCTTTCACTTAGCAGTTAATCTGATGATGACCACTCATAAACCAAAATGTAGACCTTTAAACTCTGCATATAGGGCATGTAAAGCATTCTGTTTTGGAAGAAATGTATAAATGATCATATTTGGGACACTGGCTGTATATGATGGCACAATCTCCTCCTAAATAACTAGCTAGATTTTGACCAAACTTTGCAGGAATAATTCTTATCTGACCCTCTTAAATAATTGTTTAAATAGTTTAGTCCATTGCATATCTAGGTCACATGGGCTAAATTAGATTTTCCAAATGAAAATCTTCTTGTTTGAAATCACAATGCCTAGAGTCTTAATATTTGGTATGTAGCATATCCTAGTAGACCTGCGCCAAGTTTGTTTAAATTATAGCCCTGTGGTTTAAATGGCACATTCCTGGAGGTGGCATATTTTACATAGGCATGTGATCACCTACTGGGAAAGGGCTGATCTCTAGGCTCTCTTGTGTGTGGTGTTTTCTTGCATTTTGTAACTTTCCCATATGGTGTCTCGGGTCAGTTGTGGTACTTGATTGTATCGATTTCTGGGTTTTGCCCTCTGCTTTACTTTTGTACTTGGAAAACAAAACAAATCTTCTCGTCTAAAACGACAATGCCTAGTACCTTCATATTTGGTATGCAACATCACCTATCACGCCTCTACCAATTTCATTCAATTTGGGGCACAGGGACTATTAAGTGAACCGGACTGCGAGCTCACACGTTCACTATAGGAATCTATTGGGAAATTCTTCTTGTCTGACACCACAAGGCATAGAACATTGATATTTGTTATGTAGCATCACCTAGTATAACTCTACTAAGTTTGTTCACATAATGTCCCTTGTGCCAAAACTGGCCCCATCCTGGGGTCACATGTTTTACACAGGCTTACATAATTATGGATCACTTAAAATAATCTGGTCTGAAACTACAGAAGCTAGAGTCTATATTTGGCATGTAGCACCAACTAGTAGACTTAGTAAGTTTGTTGAAAATTATGGCCCTGTGGCCAAAAATGAGACCACCTCGGGGATCAAGGTTATATATAACTTATATAGAGAACTTTTTAAAACACATCCTTGTCAGATACTAAAAGGCTTGATATTTGATATGTAGCATCATCAAGTGGTACTCTACCAAGTTTGTTCAAATTATGGTTCTGTGGTCAAAGTGGCATCGTCCTGGAGGTCACAGAGTTTATGAGGCTGTTATTGTTCTTTGACTCTTCCTCTCCGTGCCGTGGGTTTGTATGCAGTTTGTGAGTGTGGCATTTCCTGGTCATATATTATTTTTTAAATTTACTTACAAATAGTGAAAACATAAAAAATATTCTTGTCTGAAACCACCAGGCATAGAGCCCTGATATTTGGTATGAAGCATCAGCTGGTAGACAACATTTGATTATGTTCCAATTATGACTCTGGGACCGAACATGGACCACAAGGCAGGTCATCAGGAGCGTGGCCAGTTTCCAATAGATACCTATAGATAAGACGTTTAAAACAAAACTCAGGTGAGCGATCCAGAGTCACTTTGTCCTCTTTTTATTATGTCATTACCTGATATGATATCATAGTATATGATGAATGCCGTTTCCATTTGAAATGTTTACTATATAAACATCATTTTCTTAATATGGCAATGTCCAGATATACAAGTAATAGCAATACATGCATTTCACAAAGTATACCTGAATATCAAAATGCCAGATTGTGAGGTAAAAACGAAAATATTTTGGTGGTTTTTTTTAGTATACACGACATAGATAAATGCAACGTGAATAATTCAGCATCAAATTTAAAACAAGTTAAACAATAACTCTAAATTTTAAAACTTTATCAGCCAGATCCCAAAATTCGTGTTTAAATTTATAAAAAACACAGATTTTCACCCAAAAATCATGACATTAAATTTCCAGGTTTTGACACCATAATAAAATCAGAGTGAACTAATATAAGGCTCAATAATCATTTTTTAGTCATTCGTTGCTGGTGTCATGTATCTGCTGCTGCAAATGGATTTCAGAAATTCGCATTTTCACTTCTAAAAACGAAGTTTTTGCCAAATTTTAACACCTTTGCCCCTCTTTGAAAAAGTAATTCCGACGATCCAAGTTTTGAATAATAATTTATTTTGATCATCAACTGTGCTCGCTATTCAGTAACATGTGTGGGAAATAGACCGTTAAACTAAGGTAAACAATCGTCATACATTTCTCACGATAGAGTATATGATATATATTTATACAGTTGATGTACAATAAAAACGACCATCTTGCAAAGTGGTCTATTTTTTCAGATGATAGATGTCTTCTTGCGCTTATACAACCCCTTTCCCCTTCTAGACCCAAGGCGCCCTTTACACATGTTGTATATTTATATAATGACGTTCAATTGTCCAAAGGGCATCTTGAGTCTAGGGAGGGGGGGGGGAAGCATCTAAAAACAAACTGAAAGACACCAGTTTAATCTTTTCAATGAGAAACATCACAATTTTAAGCATATTTCGTGTGCATGCGCAGAAGGAATACTGCAAATTTTTGACTCTGAAGGGCATTTATATCCTTAATAATTTAGTTCTTTTCCTTTTTGAAAACCTATAATGGATTTACTAAAATTCTGGTCTAAGCGGCACCCAGTATTAAGACGTCAAATGAGGGGTGGGAGTAGAAAGCGCAAGTTTTCAAGGCTTTGTAAATAATGAATCGCTTTGAAACGTATTTTGATGCTAACTATACATATTATACTTCCCAAACAGACAATTTTTAAAATATTTACGGCTATTTGAAAATTTAGCTTTTGTAATCATGCCAACCAATATACGCCTTATCGCTAGAGCTTCTTTAGGCGGGGGATAATAATTCGTTGTTAAATTTGCTTGTTTAGTTTATAATCGCAGGGAATAACCAAATCAAGGGAATTAGATTAATTGTTTGAGTACAACGCAATCGACGCTTAACTCGTAAACAAACAGGAATAAAGAATATCACTTGTTGAGCCACAATGGTCCTAGACAAAGACAACCATCAGACACAAAACCACGGATGAACGTTTTCTAAGGTGGTGGTTCTGTTGTTATTGATCTGTTGTTTGGTGTGCATCCCCTTGGTTGTGGGGGTTGTGTTTTGTCTTTGTTTTGCTGTGCATTACTTTGTGTCCTTTCTAGTTTTTGCATTCATCTTGAAACGAAAGATAGAGCTGGTTGCTTTGCTTTTATTTTTTTGTAGATGTCTTGTTACTGTAAATAATCTGTGACTCTTCTTCACGGTGACGTGGGTTGCTCTGCTGTGTGTAATTGTGGTATTTCCTGATCATACTCACTTACTTTTTTCATTGTGTTACATGCCTGACTAATTATGCTGCAATTTAAGATGCAGACTTCGCATAGCGTTTATACTAAAAGCATTCAATATGTTTTAATATCCCTATTTCCTAGTTACTCATTGGTTGAAAAATAGTTTGTATGTATTCATGTTCAATTGTGTTGACATTTTTAGGGTAGTTCTGAAATGTTTCTATATTTGGTGCCACAGGTTGGCAGTGATCTGTGAATGTGACTTCAGTAATTGCCTTACAGACCGTCACAAGGCGGTGCTTCTCACGTGGATCATTTGTTTGTTTCGTGTTTGTTTTTGTCATACTGTCTTGTCTGTTTCTTGCAGACTTGTTGTCACCTACTTTAAAAGGACTCAGCTCTTGGCTATCTTGTGTGTGAATCTTTCTTGTGGCTTTTTCGTTTTTCCATATGGTGTCCTAGGTCAGGAGTGGTACTTGATTGTATCGATACCTGAAATTTGGCTGCTTCCTTACTTTTCCTGGTCTAACTATCTGTTCAACTCCCTTTCTTACCCATAGCCGACTTTTTGAAATGTTGTTTCCTTTTATTATGCCCCCGCCATGACAATTAAGTGTAACCCCTTTCGGTCCATACTTACGTACGTACGTACGTCCAACGACGTCTGCTCTCTAAGTCAAATACTTTTGATCAGAATTTTATGAAACTTGGTCACATTGTTTAGTATCATGATGTCTTCTTTAAGTTCGATAACGGTCCATATCGCACATGCTTTCAGTAGTTATGGCCCTTTGTTTAAGAAATTCTACCATTCGAAACGATGTCCCCTCTCTAAGTCAAATATTTTTTTATCAGAATTTTATGAAACTTGGTCGCATTGTCTAGGACAATAATGTCTTCTTTAAGTTTGATAATGGTTTATATCGGACCATGCATTCAGTAGTTATGGCCCTTTGTTTATGAAAATTCACCATTTGAAACAATGTTGGCTCTCTAAGTCGAATATTGTTTATCAGAATTTTATGAAACTTGGTCAAATTGTTTAGTGCCATGATGTCTTTGTCAAGTTCGAAAATGGTTTATATCGCGCCTTGCGTTCAGTGGTTATGGCCATTTGTTTATGAAAATTCACCATTTGAAACGATGTCCACTCTCTAAGTCAAATATTTTTATCAGAATTTTATAAAACTTGATCACATTTTTAAGTTCTACAATGTCTTTTTCCAGTTTGATAATGGTCGATATCGCACCATGCTTTCAGCAGCTATGGCCCTTTGTTAATGAAAATTCACCGTTTTAAAAGATGTCTTCTCTCTAAGTCGAATAGTTTTGATCAGAATTTTATGAAAAGGGCTAAGTTCACAAAGGGGTAAAATTGGCCCTGTAAAATCCTATTTTTGAAATGTATGAATATTATATAAATGACATTATTTCTGAAGAAGATGAACTTCCCTCTCTTCAAATACATACCAAACAATTTCTTGGATGCTTCCCTAATACTGCAAAAATCCATATTATGACCCCCAGTTTCCCCAAAATGGCTGATATTGTGGGGATTTAGTGTAAATATATCCATAGCAAAACATGAGGCCATTATTTCGACACCACAATTTTTGGCTTAGCTGTGCATATTAAAATTGAGAACCCATGACCCAAGATTATAAGGTGTCGAAATTATGGCTTCATAATGTAATATTATGTTATCTAAACGATCACGTTTGGATATTGTGTCTGTGTTTGGTCTTTTCATGCCATTTATACATGTTCTAAGGCTTAAAATATACAAATATGACTACATTATCTCATGAAAGCAGGGGTGGACTATTTTAGAAGGCGAAAATACGCCTACTTTCTCACATTTTACAGTGCAAACAATGCCGATGCCGGAATTATGTTACGTCCGAAATTAACATTCAGTAAGAGACGCTCGTCCTGCTACCGTTAGTTTTTGTCTGCTTTCGCAGGTATGAAGTACCCCTTTGGGTAACGGAATGTGAATTTATCCATAAATCACTATTAGAAAAATACACGGGGTCATATTTTTTACAATTAATGAGTGTCAGCTTGTTTATTTTTGTATATTTTTAAAAGCCTATTGTTGTTTTGTTCATATTCAAAAATATATTGATTTAAGTGCACAGCGTCCTAATGAAAAGACCCGCGTGGCCATACGGTTAAGTGTATAAAACTTTAATTATTTCATGCAAGGGGTCCTGGGTTCAAGTCTCAGCGACGTCATTTTTTTCTTTCATTTTTCTCGTTTCTCTTTAAGACCTTCTCAAAGTGCTAGTTTATATATAATTGCAAGCTTTGAGGTTTATCTGATAGCTGAAAACAATTATCCACATGTACTGGTCGCTTTGTTTCAGAAATCTTCCACTGTCCAGTATATAATTACGCCAAGCATATTTGACATGCCTTTATTATATTCCATTAGCTAACTAAAAAGCATGACTGACATGTGCGGATCCAGTAATTTTCGTCTTAGAGGGGGTGGGGGGGGAGACAGAATCTGACAGAAAAAGGCTTTGTCAACTTTTTGGTCCTCGAACCTATCTACAGGGGGTTCAACTTCCTCAACTTGTTTACAGTGGGATCAACTGTCAATTTCAAAGAAAACTGTACTTTTTGGTTCCAAAGGGGGTCCAACATTTTCCAGGGGTGGGGGTTGAACTCATTTGCTTATTCCCTATAGAACGTGTGATTTTTCAAGGTGAGTCCTGCCCACTTGTTACCCCCCCCCCCCCCAACCACCTCTCTGGGTCCGTGCATGGCTGATACCTCACAAAATGATCTAGTTTCATGTCTTAATCATGAGTTATGCTTAGTCTGTACTGCACTGATTTTCCTATTGCAAAAATAACGTATTTAGCGCCAATATGCATGTGGATCTTCAGAAATGTGACACAGTTGGAGACTGTTATGAAAGAAAAATCGCATTGGGCATTTGCGATGTACGGCTGTTTGGATAAGGTGATAGGTCTACTATATTTATGTCCCTCATTGTCCCCGTGTACCCTAAGTGTAAGTTGTATTGTTAAGAACTGGGGATTTTTTGGTCAATAATCGGTAATGACGCATGTTTCACATACGTTCACAAGACGTACAGTTAATTCAAAGATAGATGAGAATCGTTGTAAACAAAAATATGAACTAATCCAGGTAATGGGTATTTTATACAGGTATTGTTGTTTCAAAGATGCATAGTAATGAGGCAATTCTATTTTTCTTCTAAATAGGTAAAGCATGACTATTCACTGCCACGCGCATATGCAGTAATCTGTGGTAGGTTCAATATAACTGTAAACTGAGACTACCTGCACGCCCAACATCAAGGTAAACTCGCCACTGTTTGTTTACAACGATTCTCATCTATCTTTGAAAGTACAATATATTACTTTAACTGCCTCAAACGGCAGTATTTCATTGACCGTTATTTACCTGTTTCAATGGAAAAAATACACAATGTGGTATAGTCTGATTATTTTGCATCTTTGAAACATCAGTACGAGCAATCTGTGGGGTGAACGGATTTTTTATACTTTGTCACACCTGTATTTGCATGGGGAGAATAAAGGAAGGTAATATAGTTTAGGATTAATCGTGATTTCAGGAGTCAGGCACATCGTTTTGAAAATAAAGATCCATGTAAAACTTAGAAGTTTGAATTACTAACAATTAAACTCCACCTGAAATGTTTAGACCTGTTTTTCGCGATAATTTTTACTACGTCATTTTTTCGAAATCCTTATCCCGATAAAAAGTATTCTGGAACATTCCTGCAAACTTTTCAAAACGGTTCCAACATCCAAGATGATGAAGTTACATCTGTGTATAGATGCACTCTGAGCATTTTAAGCAAAGCGCAAATATAACAAGTCAAAAGATGTCAATCAAAATACTACATTGTACCGCCACAATTCACTTGTTTTAACGATGTATGGCCTGATTCGCACGTGCGTTAAGCTAGTGGGATCATCTCGAACCGTAAATTTTAGAACACGTGCAAAGGAAAATGGCACGTTGAGCAAAAACCCAAACTTTGTTCGTACAAATGAGCCTGTCTGACGTTGATTCTGTGCGTGCACGGAACATTCTGAGCATGCAAATGCCAGTTTTATCACTTTCATGTTGTACACAACCTTTGAATGACAGGATTTTCATCGTTCATGATTTTTTTGATAGTATACCTCTTTCTGTCACGCCCATACGAATTTTACCCGTCAATAAAAAAAAACGTTGAAATGATAAACGAATTCAATTAATTGCAAATTTTTATCTAAATTCAGTTGAATCTCGTTAATTTTCGAAGTCCTAGGGACTAGAGATTTTATTTCGAATTATCAAAAATTCGAATTGTAGTGAGGCAGAAATAAAAGATATCTAACCCCCCAGAAATTATAATTGGGTGTGCAATGGGTGCTTTATATTTTATTGTGCGAAGGACCGCGGCACACCAACATCATAACCGAAATTCGTCGAAATTATAATGATTATTTTTTTCTTATCAAATATATGTTTTGGGTGCATAAAAGAAGAATAGCATAAGCTTCCAGCTTTCATTCTAATCCTTTCACATTATGTAGCTTGTATATATTTGTATGTCTATCTTACCAAGTTGAAATAAAATATGTTTAAACTAAGAAACGTCTCAGGGAGACGTTTCTTTTACGCACCCAAAACATGTATTATTATAGAAAGTTATTAAAATAGATCATGAATAGGTCCTATACTCTGAATTCAGTGTGTACCAAATTCATTTCGAATGAGCCAGTATTTCAAAAAATCGAAGCTCGAATTTTTGAGGTTTTACTGTACACAAAATCAGTATGTGCAGTGCAACAAACACCAAACCCTTTGGAGAAGTTGTCGGAAAGTCTCCTTTAAAGCTTTATCGTCAACACATTTTGCTAAAATTGAAGATAAAAACGTTATTGCGAAAGAATAGCAGCTGTTTTATTTTATTTTTTTTTTCATTTCGTATAATAACCTATTTTCAGGATTGAGATTTACTGTCATGGTAGAGTGCTTGTCTCGAGACTTAGTGTCCGTGGGTTCAAGCCTCACCAGCGCTACAACGTTGTGTCCTTGAGCAAGACACATTGATCCTAGCTTCCAGTAAGACTCGTCCCTACATAATCGAAAGATTGCTGATGTGACTCATGGCAAACAAGGTTTTACTGTTACATGTATCACTATTGAATTCCGTCCATCAAAAATGCTATCATGACGTTTCGTTTTGTGTAAATGCTTAGTGTAAGTCCCATTATCATATTTTGACAAGTCTGTCCCACTTTAGCGAGGCGGGGAGAATCAAAAATAGCAGCTGTTACGATACAGAATGGCTGGAATAACAGAATCAGCGATGGTTGCGTATACCCACAAATACGCAGAGGTTTAGGTATGCACCTGGTCATCTATTCAGACCATGATACGGTACTCTTTCTATTGATAGTCCCAATAAAAGGTCGGTTTGTCTGAGATGGAATTCATTGTATCTATATTTATCAACGCTTGCACGTTTTCCTTATTCTTCTTGAATATCTCGGAAATCTTGTGCGTTTTTCAATATATAAAGGATGGAATTTCCCATTCTTGTTAGGGGACATTTTAAACATACCGTTGAAAGGTTCGATATAGAGATGCTATTCATTATTATGAAAGGTACGTGAAGTTATATATATTGTTACTGTGTTGATATTGTACATGACAGGGCGATGGCGATTCGTGTAATTGCATTGAATCGCGATGTCTCTAGCATGTCACATTGTATTGAAATAATAAGTCACTCGTTTTCTATTTTGTCGTCTGTTGAATCGGCCAGCATTCCGTGTATGAGTTCTTTCGGGTGTTATCAATAACGTCCCGTTTTTTCGGTGAAAATAGCGATTGTTACGCACTTGCGTATGAAGTTACGCACATGCGTATTGCCTAAAAATCTGCTGGGACCATTCTTGCGGCTATAGTAAAAGCTGTCCGGATGGACTCGTCGGGTTATTTCGGACAAAAGTAGTCACAGGCCATGTCGGGCCTGCACCTAAAACTATAATGGCATGCTGAAAGATTTACCAGGGACCGGTAGGTGAAAAACAATTTTAGCAGCTAGATTTTAAATTGTTGTGATTTTGTACGGCGTTGTTGGAAAGACGATTTAACTGCCAGTGATAATCGACTTTCTGTAGCGACCTGTATGTGTCACCTCGAGTTATATCTGACGCATATAAGAATAAGGATTAGGTGCATACACTACAACACACTTACATAAATAAGGTGATAGCTGACATGTATGTTTAGAGATTAGGTAGGTGTAATGTTACACCAAAGTAAATGTAAAATATTTTTTTTTTGTTACACCAAAGTAAATGTAAGATATTTTCGTTACACCAAAGTAAATGTAAAATATTTTTGTGTTACACCAAAATAAATGTAAGAAAGCATTGTACGGTTTTACAAACATAAAACAGCAGAATGTAATCTCTCAATATTGATGTATATATTTTTTGCCGAGAGGTCATAATTAGTTGTTTACGACTGATACGTTATACATGTACGAAATTAGTGCGTGGGCAGGGTGATGTCCGACGTAAACGTCCAAACGTTACGTCGGCACCACACTGTTCAACCGTTTTCCTGGAATTTTAAGAGAATTGGTATCAGTATGTGTAAACCTCGAAACTATCTAGATAACGTGACCTTGAAGGGAAAAAGGGCCACGGGATCTTGATGTTTCGGCTGCGATAGCGTCTCAACCAGGGTGACGTTACGACAGCGTATAGAAGAGTTTGTTACGTATGGGTTTGTTCGTTTGGCATAAGAGGTATTGTTTAGCGCTGACATAGGCCAGTCACTAAAGAAATACTTCTCTATTATATAAGTTTAAGTGTGGATATTTAGAAGAGCCGATCCATCCTAACCGCATGGGAGCCGTTAGCCATACACCCACAGGTGAGGGCTAATCGCGCGCTTATAGGGTTAGGATGTAATTTAAAAGGGTAAGACCACTAAAATTATTCCTATTTTTGTGAACTTCAAACGAACAACCCCATTATTGACGCAAAAGAGTGATTCTGAGATTCTAAATATAGATTGTTTTTTGCAGAATCGTCTCTTGTGTCCCCTCCTACGTTGGAGGCTGAATGTTGGTGAGCCGTTGATTAGCACCTGAGGGCACATATTAGTTGTCCCCCTCAGGCCACGACCAGCGTGGATCAAGGCCCAATCGTTACAACGTAGCACAATCAAATGGGAAGCCAACCGGCTTGAATGGTTATATGTGAATCTGACACCCAACGTGGGGATATGATCAGGAGGACATATATATATTAATGCTGACGTCTTGAGCGACGATCAGCAGTACGCGTAACAGTTATTACGATTACGTGAATCCAGTGACGACCAAAGTACAGGTTCAATCACCTCAGCGCCGATGGTCTGAAGTAGACACACGTGCAGCTTAGAAGACATAGTGTTCGCGAGACGCGTATAATCTCGAGATTTCTCGTCAATACGAGAACTGAAATATTAAAGGGCCCAATTGTTTTTTTTCTTTTATGAGAACTTAAGCTATATGTTAATCATATTCTTTACGTCTCTTATTTCTGACTAGTTGACGTACATCTAGAACAGGACAGTCCAAGATTGGTTCTAATTGAAACGATCTTGGAGTGGCAACTTGCTCTAGTATAGGATGGTCAATTAGCCAGAAATAACAGCGTAGGTGGTGTCATTGTATATTAATGTGTTGTTGATGTTTTCTTAGTACATAAAGTACTGAAGAGTTTTTGCTAGTTGTGTGCATTATTTTTCCCTGGTAGCATCGTCATCGCATAAAGGAATTTTCCAATAGGATTTCCCCTCTTCCTTCCTGACCGGCTTTATGTCGTAACAATGGTGTCAGAAGTGGGATTTTTGAGGTTTTATTGGCAAATTTCTCTGCTGCGACGTTGCTACGGGCGCACACTAGTAGTTTTCCTTTACAAGAAAGGTTGTGAGTGTCAACACACAGTACCGATTGCATGCGTTCCCCTGTGATGAAGTGCGACACATGTAAATAAGTCATCACATAACATTCTGAGGGGACCCATACTTTCTTGTTCTGTGGATTGCCATTAGGGTATAAAACCCAAGGAAAATTTGACAGAGTTTAATTTTTAGACTTGTCCACCTTTACTTTACCCATATCATTATGTATTGGCTTATGCCCTGTATTCCTATTAATTAAGGATACTGATGTGGAAAATTTCATATCGTTTGAGGGTACTAATAATTTAAATCACCTCAGTGACGTCATAGTGTGTGACGCCACTCAACTGATTTCTATTATTAGAAGAAGTCCATAGAAAGATTATTTTAGTCAATTATTATGTCTTGCTATGACAAGTGACTGTTGACTTGACTGTAACGCGTTTATATTAATATCGCGTAGGTATACATTTCTTGACATAAATACGAGAAAATGAATGACGTTTTTTAGTCAAATACGTTCAGTGAAGGCCTATTTAAAGTTGATATATATCCTAGGCACCTTTCCGTGGTGATCTCTTATACGTTGTACTTTACGTTACTCATATGTAACGTCATTAAATCCCTAGTAAAATTATTAGTTTACCAGCGCTAACGTTGGTTAGCCCATACCTATTTTTAAAGGGACAAAGCGAACCCTTATTTATTTTCAACAGTATAGTCGACTTATACCATTCCCAACAATAGGCTAAAATGGATAAACATATTTCATTAGCACGGGAATTAGGATATGAAGGGCAAGAACTAAGGGATTATCTTAAGAGGCAACAAGATTTAGAAAGGGAGGAAAGGTTGGCCCAAAGGGAATATGAAAAAGAGAAAAGGGAGGCCGAGCAAAAAGATAAAGAAAGGGAGCAAAAAGATAAAGAAAGGGAGCAAAAAGAGAAAGATAGGGAGCAAAAAGATAAGGATCGGGAATTGGAAAAGTTAAGGATTGAGGCGGAAAAATTGAAAATTGAGGCCGCGCGCAAGGATAAGGAAATAGAAAAAGAAATTGCACTAAAAAAAATTGAGGCCGAATTGGAACTAAAAAAAATCGAGGCCGAGGCCACTTCACATCCCTGGGGGCCCAAAGAGAAAAGTTCAAATCCTAGGAGTCCCAAGCTTCCATACTTTGACGAACATACAGATAAGATGGATAGCTATTTAACTAGGTTCGAAAGTTATGCCTTGTCAAATAAATGGGACCCGTCCATGTGGGCATCATACTTAAGTGCCTTATTAAAGGGACGCGCTTTGGAAGTCTTCGTTAGGCTTTCCAGAGATGACCAGTCGGATTATGGTCAGATTAAGGAGGCTCTGCTTACTAATTTCGACCTCACCGAACGATCTTTTCGTAAGAAATTTAGGGATTGTAGGCCCGAGAAAGCCGAAACTTTCAGACAATTTAGCGGTAGGCTAGCGAGCTACCTTGATAAATGGTTGGGTTTGGCTAAGGTCGAAAAGACCTACGAGGCGGTTTGTGATTTTTTGGCCCGAGACCAGTTCCTTGACTGTTGCAGTCATGAGCTCTATTTGTATCTCAAACCTAAGACGTTTAAGGCCCTGGGTGAGTTAGCCCATGAGGCGGATTTGTTCGCCGATGCAAAAGGGGGTGTTCCCTTGTGTGTTGCAAAGGGGCGACATGAAAATAAAGTTGTAGGTCAAGCCCAGCCTAAGGTAGAGCTCAAGCAAGATCAACGGCCTGTTATCCAATGTAAGATTTGTGGCAAGCCTCACCCCACCTATAAATGTTGGAAAAACCCCGATAACAAGAGGGTGGCATCTAGTGCAGAATTTGATTCCCAGTATACTTATAGGGGAAATAACTCGAATTGGGGTCAAGATAGGAATCGTGGTCGAGTTGACCACTGTGACAATCATTATGATAATAATTACAGGACCGACCATCAGGTCAATTTTTGTAAGATTGATAAAAGTTTGGATGTAGGCAAAAGATTACCCCGTAAGGATAATAAGGGAACTTGTCATTTCCCACGGTCAAGGTTGCCGACAACGATTGGTATCGTAAATGGTAAAGAGATCAGAGTTTTGAGAGATACAGGTTGTACGGGGGTAGTTGTAAGGAGGAGCTTAGTTTCTGATGGTCAGATGTTAAATAAGCAGTCTGGTGTGACTCTTATTAACAATTATAAACAGAGATGTCCTATGGCCCGTATTAATATTGATTGTCCATTTTTTAGAGGTAGTACGGATGCATTGTGCATTGATGATCCAGCACATGACTTAGTCATTGGTAATATCGAGGGGTCTAAATTTCCCGATATGACCCATTTTTCATCGGGGGTAGTCAATAAGAAGAGGTCAAAGAAAAGTAGAAAGGATAGAAAGGTCAAGGTGGCAGACAAGTTTATTAGGCAGCACAGGCAAGAATTAGTATTGAAGTTTCACTTCAGTTAGTAGTTCCTTCTAGTTTAACGCATAGCGTTATGAATTTAGCCCATGAATCACGAAAGGTGGTAAATCATAGAGGCAGAAAGGAAACTACATCTAAGGTCTTAGATGAATTTTATTGGCCCGGTGTTTGCAGGGAGGTAACTCAATTTTGTAGATCTTGTGCCATTTGTCAAAGGACAACTCACAATATAAAGGTCGCAATGACTCATTGTTGTAGTGTACCCCAGAGAAACATATCCTCTAAGGAGGCAGTAGTTAGCCGTACAAGACGGACTGACAGCCAGACAGAACGACGACGTTCATATGGTAGTGGTAGACGTTGCCCAATACCATATTATTGGCGCAATATGACAGTGACTGACAGCAGTAGTCGGTATTAGTATTAAAAGTGTGCGACAGTGTAATGACCCAATTGTCTTGGATTGTTGACCTATATTTTAGCTATGATAGCATAGTAGTTAGTCACAGAGGTGTACTATAGGCGTGAGGAGTCACGAAATTTATTTATGTCATGACGGATGACGGTAGACTGTTGACGTGAGCAAGTCACGATAATATATATTTCAGCAACAGAGGTTGGCTGCAACGTGAAGAGTCACGTTAATTTATTTGCGCAAATATTGTATTATGGAGGAAGTTATTGATAGGGATACTTGG
Organism: Loripinus fragilis; assembly: GCA_964019695.1. Classification (NCBI taxonomy): domain Eukaryota; kingdom Metazoa; phylum Mollusca; class Bivalvia; order Lucinida; family Lucinidae; genus Loripinus; species Loripinus fragilis. The sequence continues at coordinate 19,736,665 of OZ026525.1, forward strand.
CATAAATAAAAATGCGTAACATGTGGATCTTTGCAAAAGGTGTTGGCTATTAAGCCTTATATATTAAATGTCATAAGACATAAAACTTCATAGGAAGTTAAAGGGGTACAAACCCATATTTATGTGTTAAGCATAAAAGCTTCAACAAAACAGGTCTATGATTGTGGCAATCCCAGGACAAGACAATGTGGGGGCAGACTATCTTTCCAGGTAGTCCGCCATTTAAGTCGTACGTGTATATATGTTGTATTATATATTTATTCTGTATTATTCCTTCTTTTCTGCATCGTGTATCGTAAGAAAAAGTCTTCCTTTTTCTCCCAAAAGGAAGGGCCTTGTTACGATACAGAATGGCTGGAATAACAGAATCAGCGATGGTTGCGTATACGCACAAATACGCAGAGGTTTAGGTATGCACCTGGTCATCTATTCAGACCATGATACGGTACTCTTTCTATTGATAGTCCCAATAAAAGGTCGGTTTGTCTGAGATGGAATTCATTGTATCTATATTTATCAACGCTTGCACGTTTTCCTTATTCTTCTTGAATATCTCGGAAATCTTGTGCGTTTTTCAATATATAAAGGATGGAATTTCCCATTCTTGTTAGGGGACATTTTAAACATATCGTTGAAAGGTTCGATATAGAGATGCTATTCATTATTATAAAAGGTACGTGAAGTTATATATATTGTTACTGTGTTGATATTGTACATGACAGGGCGATGGCGATTCGTGTAATTGCATTGAATCCCGATGTCTCTTGCATGTCACATTGTATTGAAATAATAAGTCACTCGTTTTCTATTTTGTCGTCTGTTGAATCGGCCAGCATTCCGTGTATGAGTTCTTTCGGGTGTTATCAATAACGTCCCGTTTTTTCGGTGAAAATAGCGATTGTTACGCACTTGCGTATGAAGTTACGCACATGCGTATTGCCTAAAAATCTGCTGGGACCATTCTTGCGGCTATAGTAAAAGCTGTCCGGATGGACTCGTCGGGTTATTTCGCACAAAAGTAGTCACAGGCCATGTCGGGCCTGCACCTAAAACTATAATGGCATGCTGAAAGATTTACCAGGGACCGATAGGTGAAAAACAATTTTAGCAGCTAGATTTTAAATTGTTGTGATTTTGTACGGCGTTGTTGGAAAGACGATTTAACTGCCAGTGATAATCGACTTTCTGTAGCGACCTGTATGTGTCACCTCGAGTTATATCTGACGCATATAAGAATAAGGATTAGGTGCATACACTACAACACACTTACATAAATAAGGTGATAGCTGACATGTATGTTTAGAGATTAGGTAGGTGTAATGTTACACCAAAGTAAATGTAAAATATTTTTTTTTGTTACACCAAAGTAAATGTAAGATATTTTCGTTACACCAAAGTAAATGTAAAATATTTTTGTGTTACACCAAAATAAATGTAAGAAAGCATTGTACGGTTTTACACACATAAAACAGCAGAATGTAATCTCTCAATATTGATGTATATATTTTTTGCCGAGAGGTCATAATTAGTTGTTTACGACTGATACGTTATACATGTACGAAATTAGTGCGTGGGCAGGGTGAGTTCCGATGTAAACGTCCAAACGTTACGTCGGCACCACACTGTTCAACCGTTTTCCTGGAATTTTAAGAGAATTGGTATCAGTATGTGTAAACCTCGAAACTATCTAGATAACGTGACCTTGAAGGGAAAAAGGGCCACGGGATCTTGATGTTTCGGCTGCGATAGCGTCTCAACCAGGGTGACGTTACGACAGCGTATAGAAGAGTTTGTTACGTATGGGTTTGTTCGTTTGGCATAAGAGGTATTGTTTAGCGCTGACATAGGCCAGTCACTAAAGAAATACTTCTCTATTATATAAGTTTAAGTGTGGATATTTAGAAGAGCCGATCCATCCTAACCGCATGGGAGCCGTTAGCCATACACCCACAGGTGAGGGCTAATCGCGCGCTAATAGGGTTAGGATGTAATTTAAAAGGGTAAGACCACTAAAATTATTCCTATTTTTGTGAACTTCGAACGAACAACCCCATTATTGACGCAAAAGAGTGATTCTGAGATTCTAAATATAGATTGTTTTTTGCAGAATCGTCTCTTGTGTCCCCTCCTACGTTGGAGGCTGAATGTTGGTGAGCCGTTGATTAGCACCTGAGGGCACATATTAGTTGTCCCCCTCAGGCCACGACCAGCGTGGATCAAGGCCCAATCGTTACAACGTAGCACAATCAAATGGGAAGCCAACCGGCTTGAATGGTTATATGTGAATCTGACACCCAACGTGGGGATATGATCAGGAGGACATATATATATTAATGCTGACGTCTTGAGCGACGATCAGCAGTACGCGTAACAGTTATTACGATTACGTGAATCCAGTGACGACCAAAGTACAGGTTCAATCACCTCAGCGCCGATGGTCTGAAGTAGACACACGTGCAGCTTAGAAGACATAGTGTTCGCGAGACGCGTATAATCTCGAGATTTCTCGTCAATACGAGAACTGAAATATTAAAGGGCCCAATTGTTTTTTTTCTTTTATGAGAACTTAAGCTATATGTTAATCATATTCTTTACGTCTCTTATTTCTGACTAGTTGACGTACATCTAGAACAGGACAGTCCAAGATTGGTTCTAATTGAAACGATCTTGGAGTGGCAACTTGCTCTAGTATAGGATGGTCAATTAGCCAGAAATAACAGCGTAGGTGGTGTCATTGTATATTAATGTGTTGTTGATGTTTTCTTAGTACATAAAGTACTGAAGAGTTTTTGCTAGTTGTGTGCATTATTTTTCCCTGGTAGCATCGTCATCGCATAAAGGAATTTTCCAATAGGATTTCCCCTCTTCCTTCCTGACCGGCTTTATGTTGTAACAATGGTGTCAGAAGTGGGATTTTTGAGGTTTTATTGGCAAATTTCTCTGCTGTGACGTTGCTACGGGCGCACACTAGTAGTTTTCCTTTACAAGAAAGGTTGTGAGTGTCAACACACAGTACCGATTGCATGCGTTCCCCTGTGATGAAGTGCGACACATGTAAATAAGTCATCACATAACATTCTGAGGGGACCCATACTTTCTTGTTCTGTGGATTGCCATTAGGGTATAAAACCCAAGGAAAATTTGACAGAGTTTAATTTTTAGACTTGTCCACCTTTACTTTACCCATATCATTATGTATTGGCTTATGCCCTGTATTCCTATTAATTAAGGATACTGATGTGGAAAATTTCATATCGTTTGAGGGTACTAATAATTTAAATCACCTCAGTGACGTCATAGTGTGTGACGCCACTCAACTGATTTCTATTATTAGAAGAAGTCCATAGAAAGATTATTTTAGTCAATTATTATGTCTTGCTATGACAAGTGACTGTTGACTTGACTGTAACGCGTTTATATTAATATCGCGTAGGTATACATTTCTTGACATAAATACGAGAAAATGAATGACGTTTTTTAGTCAAATACGTTCAGTGAAGGCCTATTTAAAGTTGATATATATCCTAGGCACCTTTCCGTGGTGATCTCTTATACGTTGTACTTTACGTTACTCATATGTAACGTCATTAAATCCCTAGTAAAATTATTAGTTTACCAGCGCTAACGTTGGTTAGCCCATACCTATTTTTAAAGGGACAAAGCGAACCCTTATTTATTTTCAACAGTATAGTCGACTTATACCATTCCCAACAATAGGCTAAAATGGATAAACATATTTCATTAGCACGGGAATTAGGATATGAAGGGCAAGAACTAAGGGATTATCTTAAGAGGCAACAAGATTTAGAAAGGGAGGAAAGGTTGGCCCAAAGGGAATATGAAAAAGAGAAAAGGGAGGCCGAGCAAAAAGATAAAGAAAGGGAGCAAAAAGATAAAGAAGGGAGCAAAAAGAGAAAGATAGGGAGCAAAAAGATAAGGATCGGGAATTGGAAAAGTTAAGGATTGAGGCGGAAAAATTGAAAATTGAGGCCGCGCGCAAGGATAAGGAAATGGAAAAAGAAATTGCGCTAAAAAAAATTGAGGCCGAAGTGGAACTAAAAAAAATCGAGGCCGAGGCCACTTCACATCCCTGGGGGCCCAAAGAGAAAATTTCAAATCCTAGGAGTCCCAAGCTTCCATACTTTGACGAACATACAGATAAGATGGATAGCTATTTAACTAGGTTCGAAAGTTATGCCTTGTCAAATAAATGGGACCCGTCCATGTGGGCATCATACTTAAGTGCCTTATTAAAGGGACGCGCTTTGGAAGTCTTCGTTAGGCTTTCCAGAGATGACCAGTCGGATTATGGTCAGATTAAGGAGGCTCTGCTTACTAATTTCGACCTCACCGAACGATCTTTTCGTAAGAAATTTAGGGATTGTAGGCCCGAGAAAGCCGAAACTTTCAGACAATTTAGCGGTAGGCTAGCGAGCTACCTTGATAAATGGTTGGGTTTGGCTAAGGTCGAAAAGACTTACGAGGCGGTTTGTGATTTTTTGGCCCGAGACCAGTTCCTTGACTGTTGCAGTCATGAGCTCTATTTGTATCTCAAACCTAAGACGTTTAAGGCCCTGGGTGAGTTAGCCCATGAGGCGGATTTGTTCGCCGATGCAAAAGGGGGTGTTCCCTTGTGTGTTGCAAAGGGGCGACATGAAAATAAAGTTGTAGGTCGAGCCCAGCCTAAGGTAGAGCTCAAGCAAGATCAACGGCCTGTTATCCAATGTAAGATTTGTGGCAAGCCTCACCCCACCTATAAATGTTGGAAAAACCCCGATAACAAGAGGGTGGCATCTAGTGCAGAATTTGATTCCCAGTATACTTATAGGGGAGATAACTCGAATTGGGGTCAAGATAGGAATCGTGGTCGAGTTGACCACTGTGACAATCATTATGATAATAATTACAGGACCGACCATCAGGTCAATTTTTGTAAGATTGATAAAAGTTTGGATGTAGGCAAAAGATTACCCCGTAAGGATAATAAGGGAACTTGTCATTTCCCACGGTCAAGGTTGCCGACAGCGATTGGTATCGTAAATGGTAAAGAGATCAGAGTTTTGAGAGATACAGGTTGTACGGGGGTAGTTGTAAGGAGGAGCTTAGTTTCTGATGGTCAGATGTTAAATAAGCAGTCTGGTGTGACTCTTATTAACAATTATAAACAGAGATGTCCTATGGCCCGTATTAATATTGATTGTCCATTTTTTAGAGGTAGTACGGATGCATTGTGCATTGATGATCCAGCACATGACTTAGTCATTGGTAATATCGAGGGGTCTAAATTTCCCGATATGACCCATTTTTCATCGGGGGTAGTCAATAAGAAGAGGTCAAAGAAAAGTAGAAAAGATAGAAAGGTCAAGGTGGCAGACAAGTTTATTAGGCAGCACAGGCAAGAATTAGTATTGAAGCAAGCGTCAGATGTTAAGTTAAGAGAGATTAGAAGAAGGGTAGAGTCTGGTAGTGTGACTAAGAGTCGCAGTTTCTCTAGTGGTGAAACTAAATTCATTCGTAGGAATGGTTTAATTTATAGACATTTTAAGAAAAATGCAAATGTTTCACTTCAGTTAGTAGTTCCTTCTAGTTTAACGCATAGCGTTATGAATTTAGCCCATGAATCACGAAAGGTGGTAAATCATAGAGGCAGAAAGGAAACTACATCTAAGGTCTTAGATGAATTTTATTGGCCCGGTGTTTGCAGGGAGGTAACTCAATTTTGTAGATCTTGTGCCATTTGTCAAAGGACAACTCACAATATAAAGGTCGCAATGACTCATTGTTGTAGTGTACCCCAGAGAAACATATCCTCTAAGGAGGCAGTAGTTAGCCGTACAAGACAGACTGACAGCCAGACAGAACGACGACGTTCATATGGTAGTGGTAGACGTTGCCCAATACCATATTATTGGCGCAATATGACAGTGACTGACAGCAGTAGTCGGTATTAGTATTAAAAGTGTGCGACAGTGTAATGACCCAATTGTCTCGGATTGTTGACCTATATTTTAGCTATGATAGCATAGTAGTTAGTCACAGAGGTGTACTATAGGCGTGAGGAGTCACGAAATTTATTTATGTCATGACGGATGACGGTAGACTGTTGACGTGAGCAAGTCACGATAATATATATTTCAGCAACAGAGGTTGGCTGCAACGTGAAGAGTCACGTTAATTTATCTGCGCAAATATTGTATTATGGAGGAAGTTATTGATAGGGATACTTGGCATAAATAAAAATGCGTAACATGTGGATCTTTGCAAAAGGTGTTGGCTATTAAGCCTTATATATTAAATGTCATAAGACATAAAACTTCATAGGAAGTTAAAGGGGTACAAACCCATATTTATGTGTTAAGCATAAAAGCTTCAACAAAACAGGTCTATGATTGTGGCAATCCGAGGACAAGACAATGTGGGGGCAGACTATCTTTCCAGGTAGTCCGCCATTTAAGTCGTACGTGTATATATGTTGTATTATATATTTATTCTGTATTATTCCTTCTTTTCTGCATCTTGTATTGTAAGAAAAAGTCTTCCTTTTTCTCCCAAAAGGAAGGGCCTTTGTTACGATACAGAATGGCTGGAATAACAGAATCAGCGATGGTTGCGTATACGCACATATACGCAGAGGTTTAGGTATGCACCTGGTCATCTATTCAGACCATGATACGGTACTCTTTCTATTGATAGTCCCAATAAAAGGTCGGTTTGTCTGAGATGGAATTCATTGTATCTATATTTATCAACGCTTGCACGTTTTCCTTATTCTTCTTGAATATCTCGGAAATCTTGTGCGTTTTTCAATATATAAAGGATGGAATTTCCCATTCTTGTTAGGGGACATTTTAAACATACCGTTGAAAGGTTCGATATAGAGATGCTATTCATTATTATAAAAGGTACGTGAAGTTATATATATTGTTACTGTGTTGATATTGTACATGACAGGGCGATGGCGATTCGTGTAATTGCATTGAATCGCGATGTCTCTAGAATGCCACATTGTATTGAAATAATAAGTCACTCGTTTTCTATTTTGTCGTCTGTTGAATCGGCCAGCATTCCGTGTATGAGTTCTTTCGGGTGTTATCAATAACGTCCCGTTTTTTCGGTGAAAATAGCGATTGTTACGCACTTGCGTATGAAGTTACGCACATGCGTATTGCCTAAAAATCTGCTGGGACCATTCTTGCGGCTATAGTAAAAGCTGTCCGGATGGACTTGTCGGGTTATTTCGGACAAAAGTAGTCACAGGCCATGTCGGGCCTGCACCTAAAACTATAATGGCATGCTGAAAGATTTACCAGGGACCGATAGGTGAAAAACAATTTTAGCAGCTAGATTTTAAATTGTTGTGATTTTGTACGGCGTTGTTGGAAAGACGATTTAACTGCCAGTGATAATCGACTTTCTGTAGCGACCTGTATGTGTCACCTCGAGTTATATCTGACGCATATAAGAATAAGGATAAGGTGCATACACTACAACACACTTACATAAATAAGGTGATAGCTGACATGTATGTTTAGAGATTAGGTAGGTGTAATGTTACACCAAAGTAAATGTAAGATATTTTCGTTACACCAAAGTAAATGTAAAATATTTTTGTGTTACACCAAAATAAATGTAAGAAAGCATTGTACGGTTTTACACACATAAAACAGCAGAATGTAATCTCTCAATATTGATGTATATATTTTTTGCCGAGAGGTCATAATTAGTTGTTTACGACTGATACGTTATACATGTACGAAATTAGTGCGTGGGCAGGGTGATGTCCGACGTAAACGTCCAAACGTTACGTCGGCACCACACTGTTCAACCGTTTTCCTGGAATTTTAAGAGAATTGGTATCAGTATGTGTAAACCTCGAAACTATCTAGATAACGTGACCTTGAAGGGAAAAAGGGCCACGGGATCTTGATGTTTCGGCTGCGATAGCGTCTCAACCAGGGTGACGTTACGACAGCGTATAGAAGAGTTTGTTACGTATGGGTTTGTTCGTTTTGCATAAGAGGTATTGTTTAGCGCTGACATAGGCCAGTCACTAAAGAAATACTTCTCTATTATATAAGTTTAAGTGTGGATATTTAGAAGAGCCGATCCATCCTAACCGCATGGGAGCCGTTAGCCATACACCCACAGGTGAGGGCTAATCGCGCGCTTATAGGGTTAGGATGTAATTTAAAAGGGTAAGACCACTAAAATTATTCCTATTTTTGTGAACTTCGAACGAACAACCCCATTATTGACGCAAAAGAGTGATTCTGAGATTCTAAATATAGATTGTTTTTTGCAGAATCGTCTCTTGTGTCCCCTCCTACGTTGGAGGCTGAATGTTGGTGAGCCGTTGATTAGCACCTGAGGGCACATATTAGTTGTCCCCCTCAGGCCACGACCAGCGTGGATCAAGGCCCAATCGTTACAACGTAGCACAATCAAATGGGAAGCCAACCGGCTTGAATGGTTATATGTGAATCTGACACCCAACGTGGGGATATGATCAGGAGGACATATATATATTAATGCTGACGTCTTGAGCGACGATCAGCAGTACGCGTAACAGTTATTACGATTACGTGAATCCAGTGACGACCAAAGTACAGGTTCGATCACCTCAGCGCCGATGGTCTGAAGTAGACACACGTGCAGCTTAGAAGACATAGTGTTCGCGAGACGCGTATAATCTCGAGATTTCTCGTCAATACGAGAACTGAAATATTAAAGGGCCCAATTGTTTTTTTTCTTTTATGAGAACTTAAGCTATATGTTAATCATATTCTTTACGTCTCTTATTTCTGACTAGTTGACGTACATCTAGAACAGGACAGTCCAAGATTGGTTCTAATTGAAACGATCTTGGAGTGGCAACTTGCTCTAGTATAGGATGGTCAATTAGCCAGAAATAACAGCGTAGGTGGTGTCATTGTATATTAATGTGTTGTTGATGTTTTCTTAGTACATAAAGTACTGAAGAGTTTTTGCTAGTTGTGTGCATTATTTTTCCCTGGTAGCATCGTCATCGCATAAAGGAATTTTCCAATAGGATTTCCCCTCTTCCTTCCTGACCGGCTTTATGTCGTAACAGCAGCTTACCATCGGCCGAGCAATATGCAATTCCCTTTCGCCGGTGGCCAATAGTGTTTAGCTTTAACGTAATTTCACGAGCTTAATCATTTTAACTTCAACGCTGTCTTTAATTTGAGCGGGCAATATCAGGGAAGGTTCTGGCCAGTCTGTCCGTATGCTCAATCTAGCCTGCACCTGCGCTGGTCGACAATGATAAAAAAACATAAATATCTTATGAGCTGACTTAACCCTTAATGCGCCAATCGCAACAAAAGTCGCCTGCTTTCTTGTCTGCCGAAATGTTTAAGAAGCCTCTATGGAAAACAGTGTGGACCTAGATAAGACTGCTCCTATAGGAGCAGTCTGTTCTGGGTACACACTGTTTGCTTCTATACTTAATTCGTCAGTAATGCTAGGCATTTTTTTGCAGCAGATGACTTCAGCAGACGACATTTTCAGATGCATTTTTTTCTTGGCGCTTTAAGGGTTAAATATTACAGCATCACTCTACAATAAGTTACCACGTCCGGGAAACCCAACTATATATATAAGCAAGGGTATTTAAGATCAGTCAGAATGACAAGCTCCTGTCTGAAAATGACGAGACCACCGTAAAATGACCACTCTGCATTCAATTGCATAAAATGCGTCATGATTTTTTTATCCATCGCATCAGTAATATTGTGTGCATACAGTTTTAATACGCTTTTTCTCGGACCCGCGAAGCGTAGTCGGCAGAGTTCTATTTATAGTCTGACTTCTATGGACTACTCTTGGGGGTGGCGGGGGGAGGGGGTCCTGAGTCATGAGTTTGAACCCTTGTACAGTTTTGTTGAAATTATTTTCTCTCTTCTAATGATTCTGATGAGAGTATTTAGTAAGTACTTGATACTGATAAACCCTTTGTAAAGGAGCGGTATAGCATACATTGACCGCTACCGTGATATGACTAAAATTGATGAAAAATACATGGACATAAAGCCTCAAACAAACATGCACATTTCAGAGAGTTGGCGGGCGTATCGCCATGATAGACTGTTTATCGAGGTTTATAATACATTTTGGCACACATTTGAATGCGACACACACTTGCTTAACATAAATTTGTTAACCAAACTTGGCGACGTCTTTGGCGTTACATTGCAATGTAAATGACGTTGCTTTTTGCGCAAAATTTACAGAGGGTGCTTGTCTTTAGAAACCCATAGTTTACACAATTTAAGCACTAGGCAGATAAAATTTCGAGTTTTCTCAATGGAATAAACCATATAAACATATTTTAAGTCAGTATGCATTTCTATGGCAGGGCCGATTTCACCCCTTCGTGAACCTAGCCCTTTGTCACATTGTTTAGTACCATGATGTTTTCTTTAAGTTTGATAATGGGCTATATGACACCATGCTTTAAGAAGTTATTGTCCTTAGTTTATGAAAAGTTGTCGGTTGAAACGACGTCTGCTCTCTAAGATGAATAGTTTTGATTATAATTATCTGAAACTTGGTCGCATTATTAAGTACCATAATGTCTTCAAGTTTCAGAATGGCCCATATCAGATCATGTCTGCATGAGTTATTGCCCTTTGTTGATGACAATTCCCTATTCATGTGAATTTGGCATCAGCAGGGGCATCCGTGTCCCATGGACACATTTCTAGTTAAGAGTATGTATGACCAGGAACTGTCACAGTCAAAGACTAAATCATGGCATCAGGAGGAAAAGAGACCATAGATCAGAGCACAGACACACAAACATATACATAAAAATAATAACTTAACCAGCGTTTTCATACTAACTATCTTAAGTTTAGTAGAAATAATATTAAGTTTAGTATATCCAATCTGTTATATTGAGTAATGAGCCTCATTATACGTTCATCTCAATATATTTCAGCCTCGACATGATATTTTCAACAATGTGGTATATGCAATCAGCAAAGGCTCGGATCAGCCCGCGCATATTCACAGTCTGATCTTTGCCTTTGTTAGTCGCTTGAATATTCTATGACAGTTAAGCTACAGCATTAGGAGATTCTAAGCTTAACTGGAGGCTGCACAGGCTCATCTGAGTCTATTCAAGTCAAACTGCCACATTGTTAGAAATCTCATATCGCCAATTAAATTCGTTTGAAACGAAAGGAATTAATCAGGAAATACAATGCTTCCAATGGAAACAAGAAGAAAGAATACTTGACATGCTGACAGCAGAACGAAATGATTATTAACTCATTTTTAATATCAGAAAGGATACACATAGATTGGTCTTGCAAACAGCAATGCCTTAATAGTGTATGGTGTACAGAGATAACTCTTAACGTCAGTATGGCTTGATAATGCCACAATTACAAACCGCAGACCAAGTGTTACCCCTGTCCGTCCGACCATACATACGTACGTACTTACGGCTATCCAACGACGTCCGCTCTCTAAGTCGATCACTTTTGATTAGAATTTTATGAAACTTGGTCACATTGTTTAGTACTTCGATGTCTTCTTCAAGTTTGATAATGGTCTATATCGCACCATGCTTTCAGCAGTTATGACCCTTTGTTTATGAAAATTCACTGTTTTAAAAGATGTCCTCTCTCTAAGTCGAATAGTTTTGATCAGAATTTTATGAAAATTTGTCACATTGTTAAGTACCATGATTTCTTCTTCAAGTTTGATAATGGGCTATATCGCATCATGCTTTAAGGAGTTATTGCCCTTAGTTTATGTAAAATGGTCGGTTGAAACGACGTCTGCTCTCTAAGAAGACTAGTTTTGATTGTAATTCTATGAAACTTGGTCACATAATTAATTACCATAATGTCTTCAAGTTTCAGAATGGCCCACATCGCATCATGCCTTCATGAGTTATTGCCTTTTGTTGATGACAATTCCCTATTCATGTGAATTTGGCAATAGCGGGGACATCCGTGTCCCATGGACACATTTCTAGTTAAGAGCATGTATGACCAGGAACTGTCACAATCAAAGACTAAATCATGGCATCAGGGGACCATAGATCAGAGCACAGACACACAAACATATATACTGAAGGACTTTAAAAACGCACCACCTGCTTAAATGCTAATTTATGTCGAAAATTTGATATTTTCGTTATGTGAAAAATAAAATTGACAAGTTTCGTCATTTAGCTTGCATTCAATAAGAAAATCGAAACGCTGTGGCTTATGATTGCTGTGACGTCGCGATATTTCTGAGACAACTCAAATTCAAAAAGTCACAGAGTCCCCATACCTTCCATTATGAAGGAAAAAAGCTTTCAAACCGATGTTTGTTCTTGAAAGCAAAATGAAAGACAAAATCAAATCATGAAGTTTTAGGCCTCCGGCAACGTTCGTTACGTCTACATGACGTCAGTGATTTTGACGTAATTGGCCGTTAATATCCTAGGGATCAAAAATAATCAAAATTTTTTTGTTGCCAACAGATTTTCCTCAATCAGTTGCATAAAAGACAAAAGTATCGCGACGTGCGCTGACGTCACCGTCTGTTATTGATGTTTGAAATTTTAAGACTGACGTTAGCAAAGAAACGCTGCGAGCGGGAGTGCAATCAAATGATTATTTCTGAAAACGTTTGTGTTTTTTCCATTTGTTAAGACATCTGGCTACCACCTAAAAGTGTTTGTTTTCAAATTGAATCAAATTCACATTTGTCAGACGACAATTGTTGAAAAACACTTACGTCAATATTACGTCAGAATGAACAGCATGAGCAAATCGAAATAATGGCAAATCATGGTTCATTTTGCAAGAGGATAAAAATAATAAAGAATACATCCTCAAATTTATCATGTGGAAGAGACAAAGAATGTAAAATGGTGCGTTTTAAAGTCCCTCAGTATACATAAAAATTATAATTTAACCAACGTTTTTATACTAACTATTTTAAGTTTAGTAGAAATAATATTAAGTTAAGTATATCCAATCTGTTATATTGAGTAATGAGCCTCATTATACGTTCATTTCAATAGATTTCAGACTCGACATGACATTTCCAATTATGTGGTATATGCAACCAACAAAGGCTCAGACCATCCTGCGCATATTCACAGTCTGATCAGAGCCTTAGCTAGTCGCTTGAATATTCTATGACTGTTAAGCTACAGCATTAGGAGATTCTAAGCTTAAATTGAGGCTGCACAGGCTCATCTGAGTCTATTCAAGTCAAACTGCCACATTGTTAGAAATCTCATGTCGCCAATTAAATTCGTTTGAAACGAAAGGAATTAATCAGGAAATGCAATGCTTCCAATGGAAACAAGAAGAAAGAATACTTGACATGCTGACAGCAGAACGAAATGATTATTAACTGTTATTTAATATCAGAAACCGGATCCATTCAACCATGTGGGAAAGTGACAAAAACACAAGAAAACATCACAAACAAAAGAGCCAAGAGGTCAGCCCTTTCCCACCAGGTTACCACAAGGCTGCAAGGAACAGACGAAACAGCATGACACACATGAAACACAAATAACAAAAAGAGAAATACATGTATTATTAAAACGAGGACCAAACTCAAATCAGGAGCAACAGTAAACAATGAATCCACAGTGACAGAACCGACGGCGAAGAATGTCATTCGTGACCATGTGCTTGATGTTTGTCCTTGGCTGAGTCAACCGTGGGTCAAATGTGTGTTTACCTTAGCACTGACTGACTGTAAATTGAGAGCCTTTCCTCCTCGTTGCATATTAGTATGTTATTAAGTTTGATTGTTTCTCTGTGATGATACATTATATAAGTTAAGACACATCCACGTGAGCTAGATAAATGGTGATCTTTGATGGCAGCAGGGTCTGTGATGCCCCCGTTGGTTCGGCTGCTGTCAGTTCTAAGATGGTGTGGTTCTGTTGATTTTATATCATTCGGTGCTCTTGTAACTCCCATTGTTTGCTATATGGGAATAGTGATTTGTCCTTTTTGTGGTGTGGCGTCCCTTCTAGTTTTTCAGGCATTTTGTTACGGGGCGTGTTGCTTTACTTTAATTGTCAGTTTGATGCCATATGGCTGCAGTGTTCTGTGCCTCTTCCTCATGGTAATATGAGTTGGTCAGAAATGTGTGATTTTGCCATTTCTGATCATGTGTATTTACTTTTATTCAAACTAGATAAAACACTTTAACTTAAAGATTTTGCCACAGTTTAGTCTGTGGTCCTTGATTGTGGCATTATTTCCTGGTTATAAGCATTTGCTTTCATATAAAAGCTAATATTATATACTGATTCTGTGATAAACTCTTACATGACCATAAGAAATCATGTAAGCATAATAATTGAGCCTTGGCATGAGATTTCCAACAATTTGGTAGGTGCGAGCAGCAAAGGCTCAGTTCAGCCTGCGCATACGCGCAGTCTGATCAGAGCCTTTGCTAGTTGTTTGAATATTTTATGACTGTTAAGCTACTGACTGAACACCATTTGGAGTTTCTAAGATTGTCTGAGTCTACTATTGTCAAAATGCCACATTGTTAGAAATCATGTACCGCGGCTTAACTGAATCTATCGTGAACCCTGGTGCCAACATATGCGGAAATCACACAAAAACACCCTTTCTTGTACAAAGGATAAGAGTACCTGGGATTACAGCCGATGTCAGAAATTATTATCTTAACCATATGGGCCTCGACGTGAGAAAACCTGTCTTTGGGGTTTTTGGACAAAGCTAGACTCAAACCAGTCTCATCAGCTACAAAGGCTGGCCAGAATAGTAAAATTTCGCTTGTAGCATATCTAGATATTATACTTTCCAATTAGCGAATAACAAAGGCGCTGATCAGACTGCGCGGATGCGCAGCTGATCTGTGCCTTTATTGTTCGCAAACCCCCGAAGACAGGTTTTTCTCACGTCGAGTTCCATAATATCTTTCCAAGGATGTCACGTAAGGAAGGTTTGTTTGTTTGTTTGATTTGATTCTTTACGTCCACTCAACAATCTTTCAGTTATGCGGGACGGTCTTCCTGGGTTGAACCAGTACTAAGCTAGGATAAATGTGTCTTGCTCAAGGACCACAACGCAGTGACGCCGGTGAGGCTCGAACCCGCGGCCCTTCGGTCTCGAGTCAAGCACTCTACCACTGAGCCACTGCGCTCCCATACGTAAGGAAGGTACATCTGGTGTATTAAAGTTGTATATCCTGTTTTTGATAACACAAACTTTTCCATTCTTTTGTCATAATGAGTAATTGTTATTTACAATCATTTTATATGATTTTGCTCGATGGGCTATAGTTCTCTAAAGGAAAGTAAGTCAATTAAACATCATAGTTTTGTTTACAGTTGAATTTTCTTATTCGCTGAATAATAAGCAGAAGACGTACGTTGCTAAGAAATTGTTCTTACAAATGTTGTCAGGCTTAACCTAGATTTTGCAATTTACTATACACAAACAGATTAATGTTAAACACAGGTCTTTTTGTGTACAATTAATTAATTCAATCAAAAACAGCAAACTTGGCTTCATCGTGTCGGTTAATGAAAATTCCAATGCACTTGAGTTTGTAACCCCATGTCCGATTGGATACCGTAAAAAATGTGCGACAGCATATCCAGCGATGTACTGTGAGAAATAGTTTTTTCATAGCTTGCAATGTTCCAAATTGAGCTCAAACTGCAAAAGTGCATTAGAATGGGGATGACCATATTCAAAATGTATATCGTCAGATATACGTTCGGAAATCACGTTTATAGGCACCGCTGGGGCGTCACCATAAAACTAAATTTCTGACCGTATATTCAAAATGCACTGACGATTGTGTGTACAGTTAAACCTGTGTAAAATTGCCACTCACAAAAAGACATATTCTGCAATATTTTTGACCTGCATAAAGCAATAATTGGTCTTGAAATCAAATTTGTGGTATTTTTGAGAGTGGCTGTTTTACACAGGTTTTACTGTGAATGGTCTCCTATGAATATAACACTTAAGGGTGTATTTAAGATTTAGACTAAACCTCATGGGATAATCTTAGATCTGTTACTATGGTGATTCCCAATCATAACCATGTGTTTCATAGGCAGCTTGTCCCATTAAACTGGTGCACTTTTATTTAAAAATGGCGTTACTTTTTTATTACAAGCATGTTCGATCTATCAGTTTTCATGATATATGTGTAGCTCAAAAAAAACTTGGTACTCAAGCATTTAAGCTTCTACACTTTATACTTGGGGATTGAGCAAATCTAATTTGACAGTAATAGTGTCAATTAAATTGCAGATACCTCGATATCTGTCTGGCTATGTGATGTCATAACTGACTTAATGATCACGGCATAATGTTTAAAGTGACAGCTGCCATTTTATTCATATTAGCATATAGCTTAATTAAGTAATATATAATTAAATTGTACTGTTGTTTTAGATAAAATTGATTGACAACTTTTTTAATTAAACAAATATACGGTTTAATGTCATTTTATTCACATGGAATTTGCTAGATAGTGTAGCTAACCTTGTTTTGTGAGACATGGCATGGAACAATTTGTTAGTTTTGAAAGCGGCCCAGAAACCAACAAGATCTAACTTGTCAGCTGTCTAACAGTGAGTAATACATATCAAACGAAGCTTGTGATTCTTTATCGTAACTTAATTCTGTTCAGAACGTTCATACCACAAAAACTGATAAAATCCCCATATACTTCTCTTAAATTGTTACAGATATATTCTGAAATGTAAACAGCTTAAGATTGTAAATAGACTAAGATAGATCATTCTGATATCGATAAAAACATGTAGACAGATCAGCAACGTTTGGCCGATATGGTTTCTTTTCCAGATAAACGAAATGTACATACATTTGCATTGTGTAAATAGATTTAGCTATAGTTTGACTGTATAGATTAAATGATATGAAACCATATACTAGGATTGCATCAAAGAAAAAGATACAATATAAAGGACATTAAACAGAACATCAATCCTATTCCTTTAGATTGAAAGTGTTTATCTGCAGCATTCACACTGTCCGTATTTCCTGCATTATTTAATGTAATGCATAGTGGAGCAGGTTGAGTTGTTGCTGCATGCACAGGGTTATTGGTAGCACCTGCAACACTTGTGGTTGTTTCCGTATTGTCGATAGAATGACTTTCTTTCAAGAAGCCATTGGCTTCAATTATGGATCTATAAAATGCTGCGGAAGCTTTCGGTGTTCTTGGGCGATCAGGATCAGAGAAGTTGACATAATGGAGACCAAAATGTTCTGTAGTTCCCATCATCCATTCAAAATTATCCAGTAACGACCATACTGTATACCCTCTTATGTCACAGCCATCCAATCGTAGAGCTGAAAGATAGAAAATATATGTTTTAATGCACACAATGATCACGTGTTCTGCAATCTATTATTACATTACCTATTACGTTTGAACCATGGAATTTAACCCTTTCGCTGCCGAGCATATAATTATATATTGGCTAGCCATTTGCCAGGTTGGTTTCTAAGAGTTTCAGGTATTTTTTGTAAAAGGGGTATGGCGGCTATATTTTTCAATGAAAGTATACAAAACCTACATTTGTATGTATAAAAATATTTGACCGTTTTATTTCCAACCTAAAACTTGTTTTAGCACATTTTTTTCCTATCAAAAATATGAAAAATAACAAAAGTTCACAAAATCCAGATACCAATTATCATTATATCAAGTATGGGGGGGGGGGGCACCTTTTCCCCTATAAGTATATAATTCTGTTCATTTTTTTGGTAGGAGAACAAAGAAACCTATAAATAACACAATATATTTCCATCCTAAAATGGTTTTAGGTATATTTTGCAACGCTTTATAAAATCATAAAACCGAAAATCATAACATCTCATGTCTCGCGTCACCATCGGCCATTTTGGAACATTAAGCTTCATATGGTAAATTCCCATCAACCAAGGTCGGTTTTGGCTATTTTATTGTACACTTGATAAATTGGAAATATTGCGATGATCTGAAATCATCTTGAGACCTGATTGGCTACAATGCTAAAAAATTCCATGACGTAATATGTCCTGGACAACCATAGGAATGTGGGAAACCAGAAGGCGTAAAAACCCGTCATTGTGGCAAATAGGTTGCAGTATATGTATGACAGGTATACCTGACCTTCTGGCAGCCTTAGTGTTAAGACAGGTTTAACGTATATTCTGATAAAGCAATGATACAAATAAATAAGATATATGCAATCATATCTGATTCCAAAACAGATAAAATTTCTTAAAGCTTAAGCAGTTTTTCCAAGTTATTACTTTCCAAGTTACAATAGATTAACTGTATATCGATTCAATAAACTAACATTACTAAGACAATTGAGTAGATTATTCCCTTATAGCCATAGTACTTTGATTCACCAGTTCAAAAAGAAAATGATCAAAAGTTTTACTCTTGTTTGTCACCACCCATGATGTAGCGTGTAAGCGATACTGGTTGATAACTTTATTTTGGCATTACGAGACAAATTCATAGGACCAGTTGAGCAAAAATAATTTGAATAAAATTGCGATTATTTTCTAATCCATCAGTTTCAACATTTGTTTTTGGTGCTAAAAAGAAACGTCTGAATAAGTTCTTTTGAGTACCCACAAAGTATGTTTTCGTTGAGATATAAGAAAAAATAATTTTCAGTTACACACTCTTATCTGGGTGCATGCAAATTGCGCTTACAATAAAGCGTTTAGTGTGAGTCTCCTCCACATGGAAACTTTCTCTTTCTATTTTCCATGTGCAACCAGATGTAATTTTCTATAAAGCTACATACAATAAAATTAGGATGGTCCATAAAATATATTGAGGTGTCACAAAAATAGTAAGTGAGTATGATCAGGAAACCACAATCACAAACTGCAGACAACCCCCTGGCACCGCGAGGAAGAGCCGCTCAACCATCACAAGACACCAGGAAGACAAATTAAGCAAAGCAATCAGCTCTCTCTTCCCCATCAAGATGATTGCAATACTAGAATGGACATAAAGTAACGTACAACAAAACATAGAACAATTACAGACTCCCACAATGGGAGTAACAATAAACAAAAAGTCAACAACAACAGAACCACCGCCTTAGAACGGACAGCAGCCTAAGCCACCGGGGGGGGGGGGGGGCTTAAATGCATTTTACTGGTACCAAATCTTCGCCCTAGATTCTGCTGTTGTTGAAGTACAAGAAATGTTCAGCTCGCATGGAGGCCATCTAACTAATGCAATGTATCATAATGGAAAACACTCTAATCAAATTAACACTCTATGATGAAACAAAGAAAGGGGCTCATGACTCACTGATAGTCAGAGCTAAAGTAAACCTCAAGTTGAGCCACGGTGGGTCCAGCTATAGATAAGCATCAGGCAAGGCAAGTTAAATTTTCCAACACTTTATTTTATGTACTTCTCAGAAGAAAGATTTTGTCTCAGCAAATAGTTCACCCCTGACGAAATGTTGTATTTGCAGCATTTTATCTTAGTCTTCACTATTAGCAACAGTACCCATTTAGAGGTTACCAGTCCTCAAAGGGTTAAACTGTTTTTGGATGTCATGGGTTGGCAAGAAGAGTCTCTATCGTCTAGCTTATCTAGACATATACCTGAAATATATTACCTTTTAACACTTCATTGATGTAAGCTTTCAAGAAATCTATTCTGTGTTGATCATGGACTGTTCCATTGTTGTCTGAGACTCCATTTTCAGTAACATAGACAGGTACATTGTCATACTTCTGTTTTATCCAGTTTAAGCCACGGCGGATACCCCAAGGTGTAACTTTTAACCATGAAGATCCAGAGCTAGTAAATAGAGAATACCAGGTCCACATCTTTTGATATTATGTTTACCAGACAAGAGCTTTGAGAACACTTGTTGACATCACGAGACTTGCCGAGATATATAGAATACCAGGTTGGCGTCCTTTGACATCAAGTTTACTAGGCAAGGCTTTGAGAACGCTTGTTGACATTGCAAGGCTTGCCGAGCGATAAAACATGCGTTTGCAAAGCCAAGCCTGGTAACTTGATATTAAGAGACGCGAGCCTGGTATTATCTTTATCAGTTAGCTCACTGATTCACTTTGAAACTAGATATTATGACTTACTTTTCGATTTTTGTGCTGAACCAGCGTCATAAGCGACCTTATTCAATAAGTGCAACATCATCATGACCTAATTAAGGCACATGCTATAATAGACAATGTTTATTAGGCAACGTGCAGCAATGCAGTTAATGTTAATATGAGAGGTAACTGATAAGATAAAGTATCACTGAATCAAGTTCATTAAATATGCAAGTGTATTCACCATGCAATAAAATGATGTTTTTAGCGTCTTTGTTGAGCTCTTTATGTTGTTACCTCCGTTCAATATAAAAGTGTTACTAATTTGGGGGAAAATCGTGCGATACTGAGAAAATCTTTTATGATGATACTTTGAAATAAATGTAAAGAGCAGAAATAGAATATCAAAATTTAGTTGCTTCTGGGGATACTAATTTGTTTAAAAATGTACAATTTGAATTAGGTTCTCTTCAAAAGAAGCAATCACATCTTGATTCATTATTATCAACAAAGCCTGTATTGAAATCAATGTAATCATGCAAATGAACCGACTGGAACTAGAAGATGAAGTTTTAATTTATAAACATTTATAAATAATCTATGCGTTGAATTTTCCAGAACAAATATTTTATTTGTGTAAAAGGCATGTGTATAGATCCACATCAGAATTAAGGGTGATGTAGATATGCTAAACATGTTAAAACCTAAAAACCTTCAGTATTTTTGTTGTGGACCCTTTTTATTATTTACGTTCCACATTTGTCATTATTTTGCTATCTTGTCTTTTCCTATAGCCTTGTGATCACCTTCTGGGAAAAGCTGATCTCTAGGCTCTCTTGTGTTTGATGTTTTCTTGTGTTTATGTAACTTTCCCATATGGTGGCTAAGGTCATGTGTGGTAGTTATGCTTCAAATGGTTTTACAATATTTAGCCATGAGCTATACTAAACGAAACATCTAAACCGCCAGTTGACAAAACACATTTTTTCAATGAAGCTCATTTATTTTTAAACTGTTTGACATGATATTTGACACAGTATATTTGGGGACATGTATCCATCGATTGAACATAACAAAGTGTGATTCAACAAGGATGTTCATTTATGCGTAACGATAGAGTACTAATACCGGTTTTGCAAGTGGTACACGATGCTAAATGTTTTTCGCCTTGTGTATACTCGTATTTTAACCGACGACTATCGGGAAACTTTATTTTATCAAAAAATTGCCAACGTTTGGGTTGTATGAGTATAAAGTAGAGGGGTCGGGTGTGGGTTCAATCAAAAACGGGGCCTGGCTGAGACTGATTCATAATTTATCATAAAGTTTGACATGCTTTGGTAGAGCCGAAAGTTGACACCACAACCTGTTGGTCATTTCTCATTTTTGCACTCGCATGACGAGAAAAATCGACAAAAACTGAGTATTACATATGTCATTTAATGTCCTGTATAGTCCACAATACTTTGGCGCGGTGATGCACAAATAATAAATTGGAACGTTGTAAGTGTCGAGATTGATTTGCAGTACACGGTTAATGGCTGACGGATGTTTCAATAATATTGTAGACAAAAACAGTTCATCACCATAAACACTTTTCTGTGTTCTTTTAGGCCATATGGGCCTCCATAGGAGCACTAAATTGCATGAAAATTGCTACTTGATTACAAAATAAACACGATAGTGTTCAATAATGTCCATTTACAGCACCAGAAAGTTTCAATAATATTGTGGACAAAAACATGTCATCTCCATAAAGTATTCTTGTGTTGTTTTATGTCATATGGGCTTCCATAGGAACATTGTGGATTACCTGAAAATTCCTACTCAATACAAGTGAAAACACAAAAATATTCAATAACGTCCATTTATAACACCATAAAGTTGGTGTTTTCACTTAAAGTCCCTGGAATACTCGCTTTTAAGCGATAAGTTAAACTTTTAGCGTTTGTGTGAAAATGAAATGCGATGGTGCCTGTATACAGTCTATCAATTGAGCATGGTAATTTCAATTTATGAAAACGAAATTTTGACAGGTTCTGTTTCATTGATTGTTCCATATTGAGTGTAAATTGTAGGCATGTAGGTATCGTATATGTTAAGATATATGAGAAAATATCGAGTGGCGGTTTGGAAGTTTCGCTCAGTATAGTATTTGTATCATTTTAGTTAAGCACAGTAATAGAATAGATGCTAGAACAAGTGTGTGTAAAATTAATACTGTACCCGCGCCATGAAGGGTCTTGTGTTTCAGCAATGTCCCTGTCTGCATCAAAATAACTTGGGAACAGTGGGTTTACTTTAGCCTCAACTATTGTTGATGTATACATCTGATATCCAAGGAAGTCTGCGCTACCTAGACACCAAATAGTTCAAATTTCATAATTATGATATTAATTGGAAAGACATATGATTATTCTTTAAAACTATATCACGTGAATATGGTTTTAATACACTAATTAATAGTGTATACCAATATGAATGTCCAAACTCGTCGTAAAAGATGATAAATAATGATGAATAGAGATTCAAACAGTGGACAGTGAATCATTTAAAGGTTATTAAAATTGTCAATCCACTGGTATCTTAGCGCCCAAGGCAGAAAACCTGTCTTCAGGGGATTGCAAACAACAAAGGTGCATACCAGCCAACGCATCTGCTCAGTATGATCAGCGGCTATGTTGTTCGCTATTTAGAAAATATCATATCTGAATATGCCTCCAGCAAAAATTCAATGTTATAGCTAATCGCTGGAGCTTAGAAATCTGGCATAATTTCATTTTGTTGTAAAACTCAAAGACAGTTTTTTTTTCGCTCAGAGGCTGATCTGTAATATGGGCAGATTTACTCTTTATTACCAATATGCAATGGGCATCTAGCTGAGCAATATCCATACTATGAAGATTTAACAGGCCTCCAGATAAGAGGGTGTATTATATAACCATTTTCTTTATTACTTAGCGAAAACAATATGTTGTGGGTACTCACAACGTCTCAACGAGATGGTTCTTTTGAGCACCCAAAACACATTTCTAAATTGATGAGTAAGAAAATTATCACAACGCTCATAAAATATTATTATCTGGACCTATATTAAAAATACAACTTACAAAACATTAACTGCTTAAACTGCTGGTTATAATTTAATTTGCTTGTACAATTTCTAGACATGTTTCTAATTTTGTACTTCTTTCTCAGTATCTGAGCATTTCAAATATGCTGTGCATCACTAGACACCTACAATAAAACCTGTCTTAAGCGGCCACTCAACAAAAGACCAAAATTGGTTTCATGACCGATTATTGCTTAACGCAGGTCAAAAGTATTGCAGAAGGGAGCATTCTGCAATACATTCGACCATCATTAAACTACTATTTGTCATTAAGATATTTAAAATAGTAAGTGATTATGATCAGGAAATACCACAATCACAAATCGCAGACAACCCTGTGGCACCGCAAGGAAGAGCTCTCAACCATCACGAGACACCAGGAAGACAAATTAAGCAAAGCAACCAGCTCCCTCTTCCCCATCAAGATGATTGCAATACTAGAATGGACATAAAGTAACGTACAACAAAACATAGAACAATTACAGACTCCCACAATGTGTCTATGTTTGAGTGGCCGCTTAAGATAGGTTTTACTGTGTTCTACACAGCAATGTCATAATAGCTTACTGAGCTGTGTTCTTATAAAGATATATTCATTCGTTGCATGCTATTAGACAATAACAATAGGTAAAAAGTACAAATAATGAAATCTATGTAATTTTGCACAGTTTTAAGTTTGTTACATTGAAACGAACCCTATCATGCAATTTAGAAGTTTCTTATTAAGCAACCCTTAAGCCGATTCTTGAAATATTTAACAATGATTAACTTGGTTTAAAATTAATTGGTGTACTCTTGACTTTTAGTTCTTAGGTGTATTCTTTTAATTATTACTTATATCCTCATTAAGTAGTACAATCCAATATCACAACTTTTTGCATAACTCTTAACTATATACAATAAATAAATTGTAAACTATAACTCAATGCATGAATAGGAGTGTCGTACTGGCTGGCTTAACAATACACAATTAAAAAAATAGCACAACTCTTCGCATAACTCTTAACTATATACAATAAAAAAAATTGTAAACTATAATTCAATGCATGAATAGGAGTATCGTACCGGCTGGCTTAATAATACACAATTTAAAAAAAGAAAGAAGAAAGGCAGAAAGAAAAAAATCAATAGAAAAAGGAAATATGTGTCTGTGATGCATCATTCTGTATACATTTTATAGTCTGAGAGTTTAGTTTATTTATTGACTTTTGGTGTTTTCTTTGGTACCAAAGGATGATCAATATAAGAAAATGTTTACTTGGACAATTGACTAGGGAGTGCAGTTGTTCAGTGGTAAGGTGTTTGACTCGCTGCTGAGGGGCTACGAGTTTGAGCCTCACTGGCTTCACTGCATTGTGCCCTTGTCCTGACATAACTAAAAGATTGTTGACTTGGATGTAAAGTATTAATCCACCAAGCAAGCACAATTGGATACTAGAACAATCAGACTCCTGGGTTAATGATAGAGTTTTTTTTATCTTGGTAATCATATCAGTGAGAAAACGTGTGACTGTTCTTAAAGTACATTCACTCTTTTATGCCTATGTTTATTTCTTGTATATTTATATCCATTCCTCGACGTACCATAGTTGGAACTTTGACATATGATTGTGACTATTTTGGTCATGCACAATCTTTTTAAACAGTGGTTTATGTTAATCATGGATTTCAAAATAATAAGGTTGAAAGTCATCCATCAAATCCGTACCTTTATTCAACATTGCCTCTTCATCTGTAAATGTAGGTAACCTCGAAGCACTTAATCCTTGCTCTAAACTTTTGTTTCCTATTTGCCACTTCATAAAATCAGGATAGTCACCATTACCAAATATAGGATTAGCCCACCATCCTAGACTGAACTGATTATAGGTTTCCACTGCCTCATTATCAGCTAGACTGTTAGGATCTTTAGGAATAGCGTTTGTATGGCTAAGCGTTATACCCACAATACCTAGAAAAAATGTTTTAGAAATCAACAAGGAGAACTGTCTTTAAATTCAAAAATTAATGAATCAACACAAACGCCTCATTTGGAACTAAACATGAATATCTCTAACCTTGAGCAGACTTAAGTTATGAATTTCAGCTCTTTACAACATCTTATCAGTCAAGCGTGTCTCGAGTAAAAATATGATTTAAGAATATTGAAGGTTGAGAAAATGACCTTGATTTGAGACAGGGGTCATGAGTTTCGTGTGTCGCAGGAAGTAAGCCAAGTTTTTCTTGTTTCCAGACACAATTCGTTGAAAGGAATGACTTTTTTTTCTATTGTAAAATTGTCCCTATTTTACAGAAAAATGTGTTTATATTGTTTAGACAATGTTTGTATGCTCCTGCTGAACGAAACGACTTACCCCATCTACTTTTTCGCCATGCATTCAAGAAAATGAAACTCACTGGATTGCAATGTGGTTGTAAATACAGTTACAAATCATTTGCAAAAGTCTATAGTATTCAACAAGTGACTATCGCTGCAAAAACGCAATCTGGTTTTATAAAATCTTATCAGTATAGCATATTTTGGAAAAAAAAACAATTGCTGTAAGACTATTTGAGGTGGAGAAAAAAAAACTTGGTTTGAGACAGGGGTCACCAGTTTCATGTCACACAGGAATTAAACTACTTTTGATATGTTTCTAGACACCATACGTTGACAAGAATGACTTGGTTTTCTTTTGTAAAATGGTCCCTATTTTTACAGAAAATGTTCTTATATTGTTTGGTCAATGTTTGTATGCTTTTGCTGAGCGAAACAATTTACCCCATTGACTTTTTTGCCATGAATCTAAGTAAGTAAGGGTGCAAAGATCAGGAATCCATACAATTAAGTACCACACCTGACCCAGGATACCAATGGGAAAGTGACAAACTCACAGTAGACACCACAAACGAGAGCCAAGAGGTCAGCCCTTTCCCAGCATGTGACCACAAAGCACATATAAACAGACGCGCACAAAACATAGCAAACACAAGACAGAACAAAAACGTAAAGATCCACAAAAGAAGTACCGCCTTGGAACGATCAGTAAAATATTTTACTGGAGGGCTTGAACCAGTTTAACGGCGCCAACCTCACCATTAATTCAGATGTGGATCAAGACACATAGATATTTGGTTCGCATGAAAGACCCCTAACTTATCAATGCATCATCTCCTAAAACATATAAATCAAGATATAACAAGGAGATAAAGCAAGGATAAGGACTCAACAGTAAATTAAACTGAATACCGGAGCAAAAGAAATCCAACAGGTAAACCCCGGTGGGCCCGACAAACAGCCAAAGCATCAGGCCCCTACCATCTCATCAATAGATAAGTTATAAGTTAAACTTAATGGCTTTGCAATGTGGTTGAAAATACTGTTATGAATCATTTGAAAAAGTCAATAGTCTTTAACAAGTGACTATTGCTTCAACAACACAATCTGGCTCGTGTTCCATATTGCCATTTTGGATGACGTCAACCTGGTCAACGAATTGGTTATTGAACGTGACAGCTCATCTTAAATTGCGTCATTTTATGTAGACGTCTTCTTTGTACATTAACTTACGTGCCATTGTGTCACTTTTCCATTACTTAAGCTAAAATGATAATTCTCGCTTGTTTTATAAATGAACCTTACATTTTGTCTTTAATACGACGTCATAATGTTACAAAGTTAATGCTCGCAAGCGGGACTATTTGAAAAAATGATCTTAAATTTGATCAATGTTTAGCAAAACATAAACGCCACAAACTGCGTGCAAATTCAAATTTAAATCATAAGAAATTGATTAATAATGCTGTCATGTGTATGTTACACCTGTATGATGTCCACAGAAAAATCGCACCTTCATCATATCAAAGTCATTTTTTTAATCTCTCCCAACCTCTACATGAATATGAACTGCGTTTCTGTTCATCTTTGTATACTCTCGATAAGATGATAGTGTTTTTGTTGACGTCAGTTTACATTCCTTGAGAGGTTGATAGTTAAAATATTATCCTGTGGAGTATGATTGTCAATCAAGTTTCAGTTGAGTTAATAATCATATTTCAAGGGATGAATTTGTTCAATTATCACCCTCTCTTAGGAAATGTATCATTTATTTTATTATTACAAACATCATTACTTTATCTCCTACCCCTTTCCTCTTATCATGGTTTTGGAGGTTCCAAAGGCCACACAATAGGTATATGAATTAATAGATTATATTTTCATACATAAAGTCTCTTTTTTAACAGTTTGTGAGCTCAAACAAATTATGTAATTTAATCAAACAGCGTTATAAAACTAATTACAT
Source organism: Loripinus fragilis (assembly GCA_964019695.1). Lineage (NCBI taxonomy): Eukaryota > Metazoa > Mollusca > Bivalvia > Lucinida > Lucinidae > Loripinus > Loripinus fragilis. The sequence continues at coordinate 19,764,162 of OZ026525.1, forward strand.
CAAAATCAATACTTAGAACTCAGAATCATATTATCAACTGTTGGATTTATTTAGCTCTGATATTCAGGTGAATATACTGTTGACTCCTTATTTTGTCTGTCTACTTTTTATAAGGGTATAATACATAAATAAAATAGGTATCTTAAATGCAAACAAAACACCTATGTGTCTTGGTCCACATCAGAATTAAGAGAGAGTTTGGTACCATTATAAATATTTTCCAATTTTATAGCTGCTTATGCACGTTTAAGGCATTACTTAAAGCGTTTGCATTAACTCTTTGTAGATTAGAACACCCTCAACATGTACTTTGATAAACAGTGAATACTTAGATGAAATACATCATAATGTGGCATTGAGGCAAACACAGAAGACCTTGAATTTCATCACTGGCAGCACTGTTTGCTAAACTCAATCTTCAAACAAATAGTATTATAATTTTAAAAATAATAAAAAGTTCCCCTCAATATATACAATGGACCATTCCCGTTCTTTTCCATCTTTCTTACTTTTATTGTATGTGGCCTTATAAAATTTACATTAATCTGTATAAACATTAAGCAAGGGGCTTGAGTGTACCTTTTTGTTGAGATTTGTACTTGCTCTCATACAGTCTGTAAGCTTTAGTATGTGCTCTAATCAGATTATGCCCAGCCTTATAACCTTTACCCTTCAGTAGAGGTGCGTGGTCAGCTGTCTCATAGCCATGGTGGGCAATAACCCATGGTTCATTGTGTGTCATCCAGAATTTTACCTGAATAATAAATTAATACACAGGTCAGCTAATGTGAGATAACTTTCTGCTGTATATATGTAATATGATATTTTAAACATACATATAAAACCAATTTACCACCAACTGCATCAAAACGTCTAGTTTTGGCTTAATGTTAAACTGTTTTAATGCATATTGTGTACCTGAGTGTTATAGGATTTATTGAATTGAGGGTTATCTTGATGCATGTTAAACACTTAATTTATAGACTGCTATCAAAGAAGGAAAAAAACATTCAATTAACTGATATAATTCATGTGAACTTGCTTGACTGTGTTAGTGTTTATTGCCAACAAATTAGCCTTCATATGCTTGAATACTAGTTATGGAGAAAGCATATATTTCAAGAATATGCCAAAAATCTATCTTGTCAGTGAAACAGTTGTTGGAGCTTAAAACGTGTGAAGAGTTGAGAAATACAATCACACTCAAATCAAGTTACACTGCTCACTTAGCCAACCTGATTGCCACTGCAGCATAACATTTTCCCAGACATTATTAGCAAATAGTATTAAAATAGCATAGCAAACTGATAAATTAATGAATATGTGTCAGCACATAACAAAGTATAAATAATTACGTTTCCCAGTACTTTTACAGTATTACGTTTCCCAGTACTCTTACAGTATACAATTAGGTATAACATATGGGTCAGTACACTAGATTCCTGAAGTGATCACATCAGTGAGCAGCTCAAGGGCCCTCACATACATGTTATGTGAATGTCAGAACAATATTTATCATATTACTTCTTGTCTGGGAGTGAAATAACGCCATGCAATAAAATCTATAAACCTCTAGTGGTTTACCGATTAGTAGCGTAACCTAATGACGTCCATTATAACATTGCGTAAAAGATAGCAAAATATTGACGTTTTCACGCCAAAAATGTGCTTTAGATTATATCAATGCCATGTGTTAAATAGAATCTAACATTCGTGCTGCTGTATTATTGAATTTATGAAACTTGTTGGGAAAAGGAGATAAAATGCTTGCAAAGCCTCACATTGTATCTTTTTTCCTCAACTCGTTTAATAAAATCGATAAAAAGTGAACACTCATGTATGATCCTCCAATTAGACCGCTAGGATTGGAGGATACGTTATCATAGGCACGCATTAAATATAGATTAAGGCTTATATAGCAAATACCAAATCTCATGCACAGGCCTATTTTCTATAAAGTAAGAAATGGCTGAGAGGGTTATTTTTGTAAAACTCCGCATCCACAAAAGTTTGTCAAAATAAAACCCTAAAATGGGTGGGCTGCGTAGCAGAGTCAATAAGGTTTCTGACTACATATGCGTGTCTGACTGCAAATCAAGGGGTTGCAAATTTTATCCTGGCCTGGTCCCATAGTTTTGTGGAGAATGATCATGAAACAATTTCTGAGGTCATTCTCCTCCATTCTGCTGATTCATTTCAGAAGGGTTGTTGTCAGTTACAAGTGAAAGTATGCGCACAAAGTACTGGCTATAGTTACCATTTTTTCAAGCTTGGTGTGGGTAGGAGAACTCAACTTCCCAAAATGACCAAAGCTGTTGACTGGGAAGTAAAGAAAATAACTAAACCAAAAACCTTGCGAAATGGCGAAATTACTCTGCTGTTTACTGATATAGATAAATCAGGTCCCAGTCGTAAATTTTCAACATTGAATTCATATCTTTTAATGATATTCACAAATCTTAAAAATTTCACAATTATTTCTGTATTTACAATTATGTACATGTTTTACTGAACTTACCCTATCACCAAATGTTTGGAACATCAAATTGGCATAGCTTGTAAAAACATCCACGATTGAATCGTTTGTCCAACCACCAACGTCTTGAAGTGCTTGTGGAAGATCCCAATGGTTTAAAGTTACCATAGGAACAATTTGTGCATCTAATAAGGCACTAAGCACCTCTTTGTAATAAGCAATTCCTAGCTGGTTAATGGTTTTTGTTGTTCCATCAGGTAAAACACGTGGCCATGATATAGAAAACCGGTAGTGATTGACCTGTTAATGTATAAAGATCTATATAACATGAAGGGAACTAATTAAATACTGATATTTTGTAAATTGTAAGCATTTATTATTATTTAATACCACTGTTGCAAATTTTGCTTATTCTCACAAACAAAAGCAAAAACAACATTTTTATGAACAAAGGCCAATCACACTGGACCACTTTCAATCTTGAGCAAGACATTCAGATGTTAAGTATTGTGTCGAAGTTTCCTTAAGTTCCATTTGAAATTACTTGAATTAGAGAATAAACGTCGCAAATAATGGCATAAGTTCATGAACAAAGGACAATAACTCCTGAAGGAATGTTGCGATATATACTATGATAAATCTTGTGAATGCAAGTTTGATACTTAGCATTGTGAATAAGTTTGATACAGTTATGATCAAAATTACTCAATTAAGAGACAGTAAATCATAAAATTTTGAGATTTTTTCATCAAAAAAGGGAAATAACGTATGATGGTACAAGGCCATATAGACCATCATTATCAAAATTGAGAAAGATATCATCGTATTAAACATTGTGAACTAATTTCATAAAGTTGTGATCAAAATTACTGGACTTAAGACACCAGACCCCATCAAAAATGTTTAATTTTCATGAACAAAGGGCAATAATTCCAGAAAGCATGGTGGGATATGGACGATAATCAAAATTGAAGAAGGCATTTTAGTAATAAACAATGTGACTAAGATTCATAAAATTCTGATCAAATCTATTCAACTTAGGGAGCAGACATTGTTTTAAACTGTGAATTTTCATAAACAAAGGACCATAACTCCTGAAAGCATCGTGGGATATTGACCATTATCTAACTTGAAGAAGACATTATAGAACTAAACAATGTGACCAAGTTACATAAAATTCTGATTGAAACTATTCAACGTAGAGCGCAGACATTGTTTTAAACTGTGAATTTTCATAAACAAAGGAACATAACTCCTGAAAGCATGGTGCGATATTGAGCATTATCTAACTTGAAGAAGACAACATAAAACTAAACAATGTGACCAAGTTTACTAAAATTCTAATCAAAAGTTCTCGACGTAGAGAGCGGACATCATTTCAAATGGTGAATTTTCGTTAACAAAGAGCCAGAACTCTTGAAGGCATGATGCGATATGTCACATTGTCAAACTTTACGAAGACATAATGGTACTGAACAATGTGACCTAGTTTCATAAAATCTGATCGAACGTATTCGACTTAGAGAGCAGACGTCATTTGGTGTGAAGTATGTACTGACAGACGAACATACGTTGTGACAGAAGGATGGACAGGGGTAACACTTATTACACCAACCATTGTCATGGCAGGGCATAAACAGTAAACAAATGACATTACTTCAAACTTAATTTATTATGAAAATTCAATATATTGATTTATCATATGATGCCATATATCAAAATTGATATACTACTAGTTGTTTACAGATCTTTGGGTAATGGTGCGAAATGACGCTTTTTACGTCATGTATATGGCAACACCCTAACGTTTTCATGCCAAAAATGATATTTTAAATAATTTCAATGTCATATAATAAATAGAATCTTACAGCCGTTCTCCAGTATGATTGAATTTATTAAACTTATTGTGAGAATGCGATAAATGTGCGGCTTGGGAGGCTCTTCCTCAACGTGTTAAATAGGCCCAATAAAACATGAGCACGCATGTGAAATCCTTTATAATATCAAAGTGGATGCATAAATTGAAATTAGTCTATAATGACCTTTTTAGACATTATGGAAAATGTGTGGATTACAGAAAAACTGATCAACTATCAGAAATATAATAAGTAAAACTTAAACACAAAAATGTTTCAGGTATGTTTATATACAAGTTCTCTGATTTAAGTATATATCTGGAAAAAAAATAAGGTGGGAAAAGGGGATAGAAGCATTGGTATTGATTTATCATATGATGCCATATATCAAAATTGATAAACTACTAGTTGTTTACAGATCTTTGGGTAATGGTGCGAAATGACGCTTTTTACGTCATGTATATGGCAACACCCTAACGTTTTCATGCCAAAAATGATATTTTAAAATAATTTCAATGTCATATAATAAATAGAATCTTACAGCCGTTCTCCAGTATGATTAAATTTATTAAACTTATTATGAGAATGCGATAAATGCGCGGCTTGGGAGGCTTTTCCTCAACGTGTTAAATAGATCCAATAAAACATGAGCACGCATGTGAAATACTTTATAATATCAAAGTGGATGCATAAATTGAAATTAGTCTATAATGACCTTTTTAGATATTATGGAAAATGTGTGGATTACAGAAAAACTGATCAACTATCAGAAATATAATAAGTAAAACTTAAACACAAAAATGTTTCAGGTATGTTTATATACAAGTTCTCTGATTTAGGTATATATCTGGAAAAAATAAGGTGGGAAAAGGGGATAGAAGCATTGGTATTGATTTATCATATGATGCCATATATCAAAATTGATAAACTACTAGTTTTTTACAGATCTTTGGGTAATGGTGCGAAATGACGCTTTTTACGTCATGTATATGACAACAGCCTAACGTTTTCATGCCAAAAATGATATTTTAAAATAATTTCAATGTCATATAATAAATAGAATCTTACAGCCGTTCTCCAGTATGATTGAATTTATTAAACTAATTGTGAGAATGCGATAAATGCGCGGCTTGGGAGGCTTTCCTCAACGTGTTAAATAGGCCCAATAAAACATGAGCACGCATGTGAAATCCTTTATAATATCAAAGTGGATGCATAAATTGAAATTAGTCTATAATGACCTTTTTAGATATTATGGAAAATGTGTGGATTACAGAAAAACTGATCACCTATCAGAAATATAATTAGTAAAACTTAAACACAAAAATGTTTCAGGTATGTTTATATACAAGTTCTCTGATTTAGGTATATATCTGAAAAAAAAATAAGGTGGGAAAAGGGGATAGAAGCATTGGTACCTTTAATCGTTTTAACAACTCAATATCTTCTCGAAACTTGTGGTAACTATCACAGGCTATGTCACCTGTCTCACCATTAATAATCTGTCCACGATGTGATGCTGTGTCCCAGACACTTGGGCCTTTTCCTTAAAATATACAAACTTACTATATGTATACATGAACAGATCGAGTGATTGGAGACATGCCATCCAGAACCCTCTGGAAAATAACAAGTGGCTATAGGACATCTTAGAACCACTGGTAAGGTGGTATGGACTCCCTCAAGAGAGAGAGAGAGATGTCTGTACAGCCCTCTGTGATAACATCAATTTATAAAATAACGTACATGTAACCATGCCTGGCGAAACGCCTGGCACATTAGATATATGATACCAGTATATATCCAATAGGAATACAAAGCATAGTTCAGATTTGTAAATTGCTATGCATAGAGGATATACTATAGGCGCTTGTATGTTATTAAATTTTTAGCAAGTTGATGAAAATGATACATTTTGGCATAGACTTTAAAGATAAGTGAGTATGGTCAGAGAATCGTGCAATCTCACACTGCAATCCAACCCAAATCACTTTGAGGCAGAGCCGCAGATCACTAACAGTCACAAGACATCAGAAAGACAATTAAAGCAAAGCAACTGGCTATCTTTTCCTCGTCAGGATGAATGCAAAATTATAAATGACACAAAGAAATGCATAACAGAAAATTGCCAACTCAGAACGCTTACAAACAATGTGATGTACATAAAACAATGAATTAACCACAACAACAACAATAGAGTTTGTTTACCCTTTTCGTAGTAAAGAATTGAGAGAAACAATATATCAACATTTTATTTCATACTTAGCAGTGAAATCAATGCATATATAAAACAAATAAAAATGGCATTTTTTCACAAAGTAAAACGATATGATATCAATGATATCAGCCTATTTTTCATTAGTGATTGATAACAATTTTTGGATTACCTCTAACTTTTCCATTCACTTAATGCAGCTCACTTCGAAAGTTCAAATGCCTATAACTTTCTTATTTATAAACAAAAACAAAGAGTGTGGGTATGCATTTAGCACTTTGGTACCAAAAATACTTCAGATTGCAGGAATTTTTCGATTTTGCATTTTCAGCACCTCCCGCTTCAGTGAGTAAGGCAATGCATATAACCTTTGTTACGTAACGTCTTCCAACATTTATGACGTTGCTTATGACGTCTCTTGTGTCTCACTTTGACCATGGCTAAATTTCCTTTTATCTGTAGATCCCAATGACTATGGATTGATCCAGGTCTTCTGTCACAAATACTCTTTTGTCTTCTTTTATATTATTATGATTCGGATTAAAGCATGGTTAATTGATCAAACGTAAATCTTCTAAAAATTATAAAATGAAAAGAAAATTTACTTTTTCTTCAGTTAATATCAAATGTATGTCATCTCTAGAGTTGTGCACTCGTGAAAATTCTGATCCGCTATGTATCTTTTAAAAATACAGTAAAGTGGCCACTCAAAAATGAAAAACAAAACGGCTTAAAGACAAAAAGTACTCTAATGAAGGTCAAAAGTATTGCACCTCTTGGAGCATTATGCAATATTTGCTCCAGTATTAGGTATTAATCAATCTGTAGTAGTGGTAGTGGTGTAGTGGTAAAGTGCATCTAGATTTCATTCTGCTCAATAGTAAAGAAGAACGAAATTACCTGCAAAATGGATTTCAGCTTGTAGGCAATGGTGTGTGTATTTTAATTCAATTGTAAACAAATATCAACTTTTGATGGAAACCCTACCAAATGTAGAATATTTCAAGCATATATTTTAGTTTTATCAAAAAGGACAGCCATCGCTAAGTAGCTCAGCACTTCATTTGTTTAATTAGTCGATTGCTAGTCAGTGATAATAAATATTATTGCAATGCATCCCTTAAACTTATCCATGGTGTGGGAGAGTGGGAATGGACTATGACGTCAAAGAATTTATTAACATATTGCAGTAAACTTAAAATATCAAGATAATTTGAGTGGCTATGATAAAGTATAGAAAGATACATAATCACAAATGACTAGCATGCGTATAGCATATCGTGACATTTATTACAAAACTATGTGTACCTAAAACCCCTAACTTGGTACTTTGGCACTCAGTGAAACAAATATTGTGGCATTTCATCAAGGTCTCAGCTGATTGCAAAACCAACATCGATTTTCAGAGATCATCATATTTCAATACATTTTTAGAAATATTAACCACTGACCCCTGCATAATTACAATGGGTTATCCGAGGTGGGTTGTATGAAAAACAAATATAATATTCCATTTGTACAGAAAAGGTTATAAAGAAAGAAAGTAGCGACTTGCCATCTTCATCCCATCCTCCTTCAATCTGATATGCAGCCGTGGCAACTCCCCATTCAAAGTCAGAAGGAAACTGCCCAAATAAAAACTCATTCTCATATGGTATGGCTTTCTGTTGTACTGGATTCTGTACAAAACCATTGTTCAGTATGATCTCTCTATATGCTGCTGCAGAAGCTTTTTGTGTCCGTGGTCGTTCGGGGTCAGAAAAATTGACATAGTGGAGACCAAATCTTTCTGAGTAACCACGCTCCCATTCAAAGTTATCCATAAGAGACCATGCTGTGTAGCCTTTAACATTCACACCATCAAGAATGACAGCTATAAATTAAAGAAGGAAGCATTCAATTCATTAAGTAACATATATTCAACAATAATTTTAACTTGTTGATGTTTGATTTTTAATTAGTATATAAATGTTATCCATATGGTATTTGATTGTAACGATTCCTGGTATTTGCCTACTTCTACATTTAATACATGTACATACACATTGCAAGATAAGGAGTTCATACTGATATTTTGGCAACCACTCTTTATATGGTTAAGATCAAATATATGCAATAACGTTCACGTATTAAGAGCTAGACTTCATGATTGCTACCATCTTATATTACTTTTAGCATCTCAAGATAATGTGTTTGAATATTCGATAACTAACTGAGAAAGGTATTATTGCTTTTTGCATTGCGTTATATCCGTTGTGTATCTCATTCTCGCCTTGGTGTAGCCTGACCACTGGTATGTGGTTGGGACATTACCTGGTAAATGTCATTTGCATTAATTTATTCAAACATGGTAGATACACACAAACAGTTACATGTTAAATTCATCTCCCCATTAAAAGATGCTTTGGTTTTAAAGTATTTATATTGTATAGTTTTAATTATTATTTGCGTTCCTGTACAGTTTTAAATGTTAACAGCGTTTGACTAATTTTATGGCAAACACTATAAAAGTGAATTAGTTTTAAAAATCAAACATAAGGGCAAAAGTGCATTCAAATTTTCAGATAATAAACTCAGCTTTAAAAATCAATTTAAAAAAATAGACCAATTAATATAATATTATTAATTTTTAAACAATATAGAACTAGGCAATAAGATGAATTTCTAATTAGATACTGTAAAACATTTAAAAGTCGTGATATTACAATATGGCATATTTAAAAGACCATTCTAGTAGTGTAATTTTGGCGGTTTCTCAATTAAACACCCTCTTTAATAATTTTCTTATCTAATAAGGGCTACTCTTACGATAAAGAAAATGCTCTTTATGGAGAATATATTATTTCCCTTAAAAGAAGCCCCTTTTAAAACATAGTTTCCTCTATGTTGAATTATATTATATGCCTTTTTTGGTTACTGTAAAAGTGGCAAGTTATGAATGCGTAATTAGGACATGTCAACCTTAGACATAAGTAAAAGATAAAAATGAGGCGTGGTTTTATTCAAAAGTAACTGTATCATTTTGCACCATTACCTCAGTATAGACGCAAAGCACATCATTTAGTCCTTAAAAAGCCAGCAAAATAACTGCATCTGAAAATGTCTATTTAACATAAGCATGGAGGCAAACATTGTGGAACCGGATCAGACTGCTCCTCACAGGAGCAGTCTGATCTGGGTCCACACTGTTTGTCTATGAGACTCCCAACATTTTAGTGGACGACACAAAACATACATTTTGTGATTATGCGCTTTAAGGGTTAATAAATGTGAGTTCAGTGTGTATCCGGTTAGGTTTTTTATGAAATGCACACACGTTTGTGCGGCTCAAACAACTTATTTATTCTTCACAAAATTTTAAATAGAACCTGATTTTCCCCTGTTAAGCAGATAAAAAAGACAAACCACGCCCAGTTATGAATATTAAAAGTGCCGCCATTACAGCAAGAGAAAAGTATATTAATACTCTACAGTTCCAATTAAAAATGCCGACCAAATATAAGTGGTTTACAATTTACTGATCTTAAATGCACAATACCTTTGGACTGATATAAGAAAATGCAAACCTTTCAAAACATTGTTAATGTATTGTTGATAGTAGTTTACTCTGTCAGAATCATCAAGGGTCCCGTGGTCAGAAAACCCATTTTCTGTAACATATATTGGGAAATCTCCATATTGGTCCTTTATCCAGTTCAAAACTTTTCGAATGGCGAAGGGAGTTACAGCTAACCATGATGAAGCTGATCTGAATAAATAATATAAGAATTTATCATGAGCATGAGGTTGAAATTAATAAATCTATTCAGGGGATCACCCTTTAGTATCATGAGGCTTGATACGCTTGTCTGCTGTACAGCTTGATTGCTTATTTGACGTTGATCTGATTGAACCCTTTCATTCGCTGACTTAATATACCGGCTACTTAAGATATGTTTCAGTGACTTAATTCATACAATACAGTAGCATCATGGAGTTTAGTTGTACAAGTAAAACTTAAGGGTTGGTAGAAGAAGACAACTCAAAATGAAATCAACAAAGCAAAGGAAGTTTACAGCAAATTGCCTTTTGAAAGATGTAAATAGAAATTAGTGTTGCATTGCTAAAGTCTGTCAGTATTTTACAAATTGGTAACTGAACTTGATATTGAAACTACTTTTCATGCTTTTTGAGAATGTAAGTGTCGTAGGGTTACTTTATGCGTACTCTCCGCAAAGGGGGAGTTCCACCCTATATGGAATTTACATAGGGTTCTGCCCACGCACAGAATTTTATAAAATTTTGTACAAAGATTGTCTATGATATGTGTGTTCTGTTTGTGAGATATTTACCCATTCATCTATTTCAGCTGTTAAATTTAAATAATTTTAAATTTTAAAATTAAAAAAATGGACACCTTAATTAAAAGTGGTCCTAGGCGACAAGATTTTTGATTCTTCAACCTAATTTATTTTCAACATGATGCCTAATAATTTGTAATTATGTATGCACCATACATATTTTTCAATGTATAAAATAAACAAGTCCACATCAAATTTTGTTTGAAGGTTCCCCTAAATTAAACATTTTGAAAATATTTTCAACAAATTAAATAGTCAATTTTACCTAGTTACTGTTCTTGTTAACCTATGAAATTTATATCAAATTTGTCCACACATGTGTTTGTTATAATCATAAAATCTCAAGAAAAAATAAAACCTGTAAAATGGAGTTTTCTGAATTTCAATCTTAATGGTCAAGCTTTTGAAGAATGTAAAAATCAAGATTTTATGTACACTTCCAGTAGTATGCTCAATTTACATAGAGTTCTGTTCTGCACAGGCATTGATGATATTATGCATATTGACTGTTTGGCTTATAAGTAGTTCGTTTACAATCGCTTTACATTGGTTGCTTACAACATTTGGTATTGTGTAGTATGTGATTATAGGGGTACCCTCAAATAAGCCCAATTTGCATCTATCCAAAATCAGAATGTCTATAAATTATAATTATTAGAACAATCTGTGAGTTCTAGCTTATGTGTGCGGTACACACATTACCATATTTATCACAAAAATTGTTTAAAATAATGTTTCTTTAAGATATTTACTCAAATTTAGCTGTACAAATTATATCAACAATGTTTGGGTTTTAATTTTGGTGTGTTACATTTCTTGTCAACCTTTCCCATCTATATATAATTTGACTATGTGTATAAGAATAATATTCACAAGATTTGAAGCCTGGAAATATATTTTGTTTGAATGGTGAGTCAGACTTTTTGTTAAATGAATAAATATTATTGAATTCATCATAAATATTTATGCCCAGTTTTACAGAATTGTTTAGTATGTCAGCATTATGATTATGAGGTCATTTGAAATTCAAATTCATAATTCTATGACCACAATGGAAATAAAATAACAAAGACTGTTTCACCTTGTCTAATGCCAGATGTTCAGTATGTATACAATCAAAAATTCGCTAAGTTTTTCTTAATATTTGAAATTCCGTTTAAATTCTTAAAACAAGTATCATTTTTATTTTCATCAACTCCATTTCTATTTATTGGAGCAGTTTTAAAGCTTTTGTTGGAATATTAATGATTTTAAATGGGGTTTATGATAAGAAGTTTTGGATACGCTTTTGAAATGTTTTGGCGGATAGAACTTAATGCAGGAGAAATAACCACAATCAATACCAATTAAGATACAATGCAATTCAAATACGATTCTGTAAACCATTCATTAAAATTTACACATTGATTGACTAAGGGACTGCAAAATAAGGATACTAATTAAATAATGTGGGAAAACAGATCATTCCATAATAGAAATAAACTATAAAGTTTTAAAACTTAAGACTCAGTTTCACTCAGTCTCTGCATGACACTAAATGGAAAGTGCTGCAGCTACCATGCCTCCTAGCACTGGCTTCAATTGTCTTCTACTTTCTTCTGAAACTAGATATTCCAGAAGGAACAGAATATGAAAATTCAACACTTTATCAATGAACGGGGGGGGGGGGGGGGGGGGGTGTTAACCCAATACAAAGACAGCTGGTGTGAAATCCAAATTCTCTGGAAAAAAGAACCTACCAAAATAGTGAGAACATGCACAATTTCTTAAATACTTGACCTGTTTTCACTTAGTTTATGAGAGTTAATGAGAAGTATTCACATAGTCCTGAAACAATTTACCCTCAATATTTGATTTGAAGGGACATAAGATAGAGGCAATTCTAGGTGCAACAGGAACATAGTATGTAGATGAAGACGATGAATTACCTAGCATAAATCCTAATCTGTTTGAATTTTTTCAATGACTGAAAGACATTCAGAGCATAACCACCTGTTGGCTTCAGTCAAAAAATAATTTGGAAACCAGTGGAAGATCAAATCACAAATGATACCTGCTGGACATCCACCTGTACAACTCAGTTCTAGACCAAGTGCTACTTATCAAATGCTGCTTACAAATATGCCAGTTTTATTCTATTAAATTAGCTAAAACTTCTGACACCAAAGAAATTTGGACCTAATTTGACTGAAGATACTAAATAGTGATAGTCAATGCGTTTTTAGAATAATGCTGGTGGAAAAACTGCGGTTTGTAAGATCTAACTGGAATATTTTATTTTAAATCACTTAAGAATCAAAACTGACTTAACTCATTTCATGCAAATTATAACACTTTAACCGGTGTCCAAATTTTATGAAAATTTATATGCATAAAGAGGATGTAGTTGATCTACTTTTCTGAAAATATTATGGGTTGACAAAGACTGGAACATGGTAAATATTAGGACAGAATCCCCTTTAGACACTTACTTTGGTGTTCAATATGGGGATGATTCAAATTTTGATGGGTCAGAAAAAAATTATCTAGATATATTCATATACATTAATGGTAGTAAGGTATACCCTGGTAAGTCTTCTTTCATATTCCATTACCATACTTTCTCCTATAGGCATTGATTCAATGCATTTGGTACCATATTCTCATATAGTTTATCTTATAAGTAGGGCATATTCAGTAAGTACTTCTCACGTTTTTTAGCACGCGTTTCACAAGATTCACGCTTTTATGCATTGGCATGCACAAACTCACCTAAAGGCCCTCTTTCCTTCATTTTTCGGTTTGTTCTGAAAGGGTTAGAAGCTCGCATTTCTCGCCATATCAGTATTTATTAAGATTATTCCTAGTATTTAAGATTGTTATCATATATCTTGAGAGGTTGATGAGAGGTCAAATTAAACGCTAGAAACATATTGATCAATGTTGTTATTGCTTGAGCCTGAAACCCCCCTACAAGAACGAGTGTTCTGGCCCATCATGGCTACCAGTCTAGATACTCTAATCATGTGACATAAGCAATCCAAATATTGCTATCAACCTGCTGGTCATATAATCACTGGGGTTTTTAAAAAAATTACTGATTCAAAAAATTGGTTTATTATATGTAAATCATCTAAATACAGGGTTTCCTCGCTGATAGACTTCAACAAATGTTGTAAGGAAATTGCTGGTTCCTGAGAATTTTGTAATCGATGGTATATGTTGAATCTAATGCATTAAAGGCTTTGAAATTGAATTATTTTATAAATCATTGATAGTAGGCTAACATTTTATGCAATAGTTTGAATCGTTTTCCACCTAAACCTAAATTCACTTTTAAAATCTTGAAGAAATGAGTCCAGGAAGCTTAATATAGCGCCTGCAGAAAATGGCTGCAAATAACGTTGTGGTCATTTGAAAATTGAACTACATTAACAATGTAAAGCAAGAACTTCTAAGACGAATGAGCATACTTTTTTGATTAGAGATCTGTCAATGATTGACATCGATATAATATGTCAGCAAAGTTTGGTATATTTGTTGATAAGGATCATAGCAAACTTCCTACATTATACTGGTTACCTAAACTTCTTTAAAACTCTATAAGTCACGTAACAAATTTAAACAGAGGGGGCTAATTTAATATGCTTGTAAAGAGAAACAGGCATTTTGTTTTACTTCTGAGCAACCTAAAATATTTTATTTGTGGTCATGTCATAAAGTGTCTGACACTCTCAATTAGCATTTGGATACTACATTTTTAAGATTTGGCTCCATATTGTGCAATCATATTAGGTATTCCTTTGGGTACTAATTATGTACATCTAGTTGCAGATTTGTTTTTGCTTTGTTATGGGTTAGTCTTAATGTTGTCTCTTTCTAACAATAATCAAACCGGTGTTGTTGAAGCATTTAACTCTACCTCAAGATATCTAGATGACTTGCTTAATATTGATTATTCTTATAAACAGATAAATCCAACTGAACTTCAGTTAAATAAGATGAAACTCCTTAGATAAAAAAAGCCCCCGTTTAGGAATTGGCCTTTTTCCTAAGAAATGGCATAGTTTCAACTAAAATTAATGAAAAACAGGCCGATTTTAATTTTGCAATAGTTAATTTTCCATTTCTTGGTGGAGATGTTCCTCACTCTCCTTCCTGTGGTGTAAACATTTCGCAACTTATTTGTTTTGCGAAAGCATGTTCTAACGTTGATGACGTCAACAAAAGAAACAAAATTTTTGACTTCTAAGTTGATAAAATAAGGTCATCATTAACCATAAAGCTTTTTTCTAAATTTTATTACAGACTCTAAATTGATTGATAAATATAATAATTGTTATGACTCATCAAAAAGGCATATCAGAACCTATATTTTATGCTGATTTAGTTAATAAATTTAAAGGAATCATAGGAAAGTCTAGTTTAAGTGATCAACTTAAAAATAAAATTAAACATAATAAAAGAGTGGAATACAACTTGGTTTTCATGCGACAGTCTGCATGCCCTGGTTGTTAACCCAATCATGGCTCATAGCTATGGTTTCCTCTATAATTGCATGATGGTGTGGCAGACCTCAGACTCAATTATACCTAGACGTAAGCATTTAATCTGTTTGTTGATGCCTGTTGCTTCTCTTTGGCTTGAGTTTTCTCTAGTTCTGACTATCTATGAGTGATGAGCTCTTGTATTTGTTAAATCATAGGTGATAATTTGATAATAGTATTTCTCTGTAACGATGCATTGTATGCAAGCAAGCTATAACAGAATCTAGAGCAACGTTTTGGCACCTGTAAATACATTTAAGCCACATGGTAGCTCAGGCTGCTGTCCGTTCTAAGACGGTGGTTTTGTTGTTGTTAATATTTTGTTTTATGAACCTCGCATTGTTTGCTAGGTTTCTGTGTTGGTCTTTGTTTTGGTATGCATAACTTTATCTCCTTGTTTTGCAATCAACCTGACCAGGTAATGAGAGACGGTTTCTTTGTATTTATTTTCTTTCCAATGTCTGTAAATATTGCATGGCTCTTCCTCAAGGTGCAATGGTTTGGACAGTCACTGCAGCTTGCGATGGTGGTATTCCTGATCATACTCACTTTGTGTTAGTTCATTCTTTAATGCATATGCCTTTGATTGCATGTGTTCCAATGTCTCTTCCTCAAAGTGCCAAAGGATGATTTTGCACCGACTAGTGTAACTCTACTGTTTTTTAAATAATACTTACATATATACAAAATATATTATTATTATCTAAATAGCAAAAATAGTCTATTGAACATACTTTGGCCATTTGGGATCTTTTTCTTCATCAACTCCGATGTCATGCCTACTAGCTTCATTTACGTCAGTGCTGACTTGATAAATGTTATTGGAAACCAAGTTAGCAGTATAAAGGTTGAGGCCAAAAAAGTCGTAGGAACCTAAAATTATAATACAATGTAAAAATAAGGCAAATGTCAGGAATGGATACAATCACGCACCACACCTGAGCCAGGAAACTACATGGAAAAGTGACAAAAAAAACAATAAAACATAACATACAGAAGAGCCAAAAGGTCAGCCCTTTCCCAGCAGGTGACCACAAGGCTGCAATGCACAAAAAAGAAAGCATGACAAACGCGAAATATAAAAAACAAAAATGATCCACTAAAGAAGCACTGCCTTCGAACAGTCAGTGGTATGAATGCAATCAAAAATACAACCCACTACTACTCGTCAAGTGTTTAATAAGAACCAGTATTTTTTCATTATTTTTTTATAAAACATGTTAGAAGGCCTAACTTTTTGTAATCAATTAAAATGATAATCAAAAATTATACAGATTATATAACACAGATATCATGCAGCAGTCTGCATATCTGGCTGTAAACCTAATTAATGTGTATTTGTTAAATCATACGTGATAATTTGATAATAGTATTTTTCTTAAATCTCTTAGATTTCCTCTTAAACTGCACAACCGTGTGTCAGGTGGCAGGCTCAATGACAGCCCTAATGTAAAGCTTACATCGTCTGGTTGGCCTCTGATGCTTGTCTAGCTGGACCTTCGAAGGCTTAAATTGATATGTTCTTTAGTTATGTCTTATAGTGAGATATGAGCTCTGTTGCTTCATCATAGTGTAATAATTTGATTAGATTGTGATAAGATATTGTAATAGTTAGAAGGCCTCCTTGGAAACTTAACATTTTTTGTGTTTTACTAACAATCAACAGAGTTTAAGTTTAGGATTTGGAACCAATTAAATGAGTTTAATCAGACCCTAGTGACTTGCTTGTAAGGTTGTTTTCTGTTCTAGGACATTGGCGTGTTTGGTGTGGATTCATTTTATTCCTTTTTACCATGAAAGGGGTTCCGTGTTTTGCTCTATGATTTTTCATGCAGAAATCAAAAAAGCAACATACGTGTTGTCTTAGACATACAAGAAGTAGATTTCACACTGCTAATTTATGAAATTTTGATACAAATTATTGTGCATTTGTTTATTTTTAATCTGCAAAAATCCTTCGTAAATAGAGATATCCTCCCTTATTTAAAAACAGTAGATGTATATAGACAGCAAATACGCAGGGTAGTTTGTCTATATGCACTGACTAAAAATGCAGCATTATGAAACAGATGAATCTATAGACCAAAATCTAAAAAGTGAGATCCATTTTGAGCTGTCAGGACAAATTCCATGGAATCATACCTCAGATGTATATATATGGTCTACTTTGATAACAGGTCGTTGACGTCATATAATGTGACGCTGATATCACAATAACTATACCAATACAATAACAAGTGTGTTTGCAGTGAAACAAACAGTTTCCATATTCTAAAAGATGTGATAAATGAAGATTATTTTTTTATTACTAAACTTCATACTTTCAGTTGACAGAATATTGGCTTTTGATTGAGCTGAACATACATGATACAGAAATAATTTTCGTTAAGACAGTTCAGGCTAACATAATGCAGCATTTCCATACATAGTCATATGCCTTACATACACCCACGCTTGATTCTCGAATTGGGCAGAGATTTTCTGATTGAGCTAGGTCTAAACTCTTCAATGAGTGAGCTACATGAATGCGTTTTAACTGCAGCAAGATCTAGGACACTGATTTGGCTGGTAAAAAGTATTTAGGACCTGGTGTTATGGGCTGCTGTCCTTTTTAAGGTGATAGACCTATTGTTATGTGTCTTATAAGTTACGTGTATGTGATGCTTTTTCTTGGTGTAAAAGTAAGACAGATGTTATGTGATTTCAGTCGCTATTTCTTTTGAAAATGAACTTGATACTATAAGTAAGATAATATTGTAGTTTTGAGCATCGTCTCCAATGATAGAGTGACACCTACTTAAACAAATTATAGCCCAGGTAGATCAGCAGTGGTTACTTTCTGTTCCAAAGTATTATCCTATTGAGTCTGGTTCAGCTGTGTATGTCCTGCTTTGTCTAGGAAAGAGAGAGCTAATTTCTATTTTTTCTCTTGTGTTCTTTCCATTGTAAGTTTTTTGTGCCATCTGCTAGAAATACATCATATTGGTCTGTTATCTATGATTATGACATTCTGTGGTTAGACCCAATTCGTTTTTAGGGGTTGTTTTATACCTTTTACAATCATCTTATCCTCTGGTGAAAAATGAGGCAAACGTGATATCTGTAACCCTTGCTCCTTGCTACGCTCATCAATTGTAGATCGCATAACTTGTGGGTAATCTCCATCTCCAAATATTGGATTGGCAAACCATCCAAGATGAAATTGTTCACCTCTTTCAGCAGCATCCCAATCAGCAGGGTCCATGGGATTCTTAGGCGCTTCCCAGTCAGTATTGAGTGTAATGCCTACTTGACCTGGACAATAATATGCCGTGACATGTGGTTTCCAACAATGTGGTATTTTGACAAGTGTAGACTCAGATGAGCCTCTGCAGCCACCTTTTAAGCTTAGAAACTCCAAATGGTGTTCAGTCAGTAGCTAAACAATCATAGAATACTCAAGCGACTAGCAAAGGCTCTGACCAGACTGCGCGTATGCGCAGGCTGATCTGAGGCTTTGCTGGTCGCACATACCGCATTGATGGACATTTCATGCACTGGCTCAAATAATTTAAATACTGAGTAGATGCATAGCTTTATTGTGCGTCTTTTTATCAAATGAAATTTTGCAAATCAACTTATGTGTCTAATTTGTTCTCAAGTTAAATTAACAAATTGGAGTTTACATCTCCATATGGCATCATTGATTAACTCATTGTTTTAAGTATAACTAAGAACATTGGTAGGAGTCAACATTTCTGATATTTCTTTCAAAGCAAATAAGTCATTAGGTTTCCTTGCAGTAATAATGTTGCAGCTTCAAACCTAACTACACTAAGGAAAATGCATATAAAACTTTGGTTTTATAGCAAATAGTGTAAACAGCACTCTGTTATTATATGTATTGAAAATCAAGTTACTAAAACTAAAAAAGCACAGCACTAGACCAGTAAAATATGGCATAACACAAGTAGTTATGGTAAATGGCTGGACCTATTGTAGAGTCCAATTATCTAGACCTGCTCAGAGGCCATAAATTATTTTTTTGATGCTCAACTCAGCTAAGCATGAAATTTATTCTGCTCATAAATATTGAAAGGCCGACAATTGTTGACAGTTTAATATTTATTAGCATGATAAGTACAACATCTGAGAGACATAAAGCAAACAACTTATCAATGTATGGGTATTTTAGTTTGATAAGGAGTTGAAATTTCGTGTAAAATTGATTTGCAAATGAAAAACGTTTTATAACCTCGGACCTGGTATGATTGGTACTTTTATTATCTATATCAAAAGATTCCTTGTGGGTATGTGTTGTTATATTTTTATAAGTATCTGACTGCCAGATAGGTCAACACTTGTCATGCTAATTACACATCTCAAAGTATAAATTACCAGACACACAGTGATACCCTAAGAAATCGTTTCATTTAAAATCAATACCCACAGGAAGAGCCTGTATCCATTTGTGACTGCAGTCCAAGCAAGATATAAAATTTCACAAGTCAAATAGATAGAAGAATTAGGTAAAACGTGGGTTTTGTTATCATGCTCACGTGTAAAGTAGGATTAATAATAAACATACCATATTGTAGAGGTTTCCATTTACTTTCATACAGTCTATATGCTTTTGCATGTGCTTTTATGAGATTGTGAGCTGCTTTATAGTCAGCTGTCCCCATCAAATTAAGGCCAGGGGCTTTATCATTTGTACCATATCCCAGGAATGCCACAACCCATGGTTCGTTTAGGGTAATCCAAAATTTAACCTGAAAGGAATACCTAGTAATAATAGTATCTGAACCTATTTGTCACTATTAACAATCAACATAGGGAACTAAAGTCAATTAAAAGTGTTGCATAGCCATATTAATATATTCTATGTATACAAAAAACTTGTTCAATAAAAAGAAAAACAATATTGTGTTTGCCCAAAGTATATGTCAATCACTAACACGTGTCAGTGTTAAGTACAAACAATAGAACAAATACTACAACAAAACATAATAGAAACAATGAAACCAACTCTCCCTAACCCACTGAGAAAATTGTAAAAATAGATACCTTTTGAAAGAAAAAAATACTGTATTTTAAAAAAGTACCACCATAAATACCCTCAGACAATACCAGACACAATAAACAACGGATTAGCTGCAACAGAATGACGACCCATTAAGTTGTGAGAGCTGTTATGCATGGGAAGGAAGGGGGGTCTTAGTTATATTTTTTCTTGCTGAACCTTTGACATATTTCATTTGCTCTTGAAGAGACATTCTAACCTACTAAGTACATGAATCATTACAAGGCCATATTCAAAAACTTATTTAGTTACTTAGAGGCAGAGCTGAAGATAAGGGGATACAAGTGTGGTCTAACATATACATTTTAAGCATGGGACTTACTCCCTACATAGATATATTGTTTTTAAGGCTAGATTTTGAATTATTGAGTCATCCAAAACAAAATTATGTTTGCCTCTTGTTTTAAAGCAATTGTTTGGGTAAAGCAAGTGTTGTGGATCTATATTTAATTTATTAAACTATACTATGCAGCATTGTACATTTTAGCTGTATTAATAGTTTAATGTGAGTATTTTTTGATGCTGTTAGTAATAGAAATGAAGGATTGTTTTATCAAATTAAGACAATCATATTCACCTCCTCTCTTTGAAATTATGTCATGAGTAGAAGATACTTGTATTTTTTCACCACATAAAGAACGCTTTGTTGAGAAAAAAATATTTGGTAATGTGCGTACGGGAATTCAGAGAACATCGTTTTTCTTTTTTAAAATGTCTTTAACGATATCATTTTGGACTGAAACTTTGCACATGCATATAATATATCACCGCCTAATATACAATTGCATGTTTGAACATTTGGGATTGGAAAATAAGTCTGGAATCTCTTGTAAAATAAAACAACTTAGTCGTTTTCGATTTAGAAAACTCCTCATTTTCCCTCAATGTATTTCATAAGGGTAACACGTGGTTTATACAGTTCAATGATTACCATGTTAACTTTCATATAAGGTAGTATGGCAAAGAAAACGGTCACCCGCAGGACAACTCTTGGTGTGTCTACATACACACCGCAATTCTGTCTGAGTTATATTATATTTCACGAAAATCAAATCGCATCTTGCTTTCTAAGCGTTCATTGTAAAACGACATACGAGCCGCGATATGTGATTTCCAACAATGTGGCATTTTGACAAGTGTAGACTCGGACGAGCCTGTGCAGCCTCCTATTAAGCTTA
The DNA here is from genome assembly GCA_964019695.1 of Loripinus fragilis. Lineage (NCBI taxonomy): Eukaryota > Metazoa > Mollusca > Bivalvia > Lucinida > Lucinidae > Loripinus > Loripinus fragilis. The sequence continues at coordinate 19,785,815 of OZ026525.1, forward strand.
GAAACTCCAAATGATGTTCGGTCAGTAGCTTAACACTCATAGAATATTCAAGCGACTAGCAAAGGCTATGATCAGACTGCGCGTATGCGCAGGCTGATCTGAGGCTTTGCTAGTCGCACATACCACATTGTTGGAAATCTCATGTCGCTGCTCATATAGCAATTGGACTGCGACTGAGAAAAACCGTCTTCGGTGATTTGTAATAACAAAGGCACAGACCAGCCTATGCATCGACGCAGTCTCATCAGCAACGTTGTTATCTGCTTTTTGGAAGAATCATATATAGATCTGCTACGAGTGAAACTTCAATTTTCTAGCTTGCTTGTTTATCCGAGGAGACTGGTATCGGAGACCCAGAAAATAGGTTTTCTCGCGTCGTGGCCTCGTATATTTACAGCTCTAGGACAAATATAACAAGAGCAACAGATGATAATATTTAAAAAAAATAATGAGGAGACTTCTCATCAGATATGTTAACGGGGGTCACATTAATTGGCTGCGCTCTACATCGTCTAATACACAAGTCATTCACAACTACAGCTCACAGAGCAGGGGGAACGGCGGGGACTTTGATTTCTGGTTTCAGGTCACTGGTATGACCCTGTACTAACAGCTCATTTACCCGGCTGGCGCGTGATTGCAAATGACTGGTGCGCATAATTTATTTTGCCTTTATGCACTAGTCAAGTGACCACTGCCCCCAGCCAAGGGGGGGGGGATGTTGAGGACTTTGATTTTGTGTCTGCAGTTTCCCAAAGTAACCACCACACTGCAGGGACAGCCAGCTGGCAAAACCATGACAGTCCTCCCCCGCAGTCTGCTATTTTACTGCACTGCCATGTTTGTCTATGTCTATCAAACACCTATATGTTTCCTCCGCATTATGGAGACAATGTAAAAGTAAAATCACAGTACATCTGCCAGGCTATCCCCGCCCTGCCCAGGGGCATGGGTGAAGCCCAGGGGGAGGGGTACTCTATTTTCATACATACGTGGGCTCGGGTCTTTTTTGGGGGTTCGAAATTTTGAATTTTAATATTTTTGGGGGTTTTCAGAAAAATGAATATAAGGTCAAGGTACAGAATGGGGGATATTTTTGGGGGTTGCTAAAATTTCAAATTTTTTTGGGGTGCTTGAAATTCCTGATATGTTTTTTTTTTTTTTTTTTTTTTTTTTTGGGGGGGGGGGGGTGAACAGAAGATGCTGAACCCCAGCCTACGTATGAAGAAAAAAATGAGAGTACATCCCCAATCCCCCCTGGGGTGAAGCAGTGGTTGCAAATGACTGGTGCATTATTTATAGCTTATGATGCACTTCACATGAAAATTTAGTTCTCAGTCATCCCCAAAATTATATTGACCCCAAACTCAAAATAAGACTTCCGTTGATATATTTTCCAACCTATTTCCAAGTACAATCCTACCCCATCACTAGTTTCTATTTCTGATCTCAACTGTTTAACGGCTGAGGGAGCATTATTTTTATTGGATGAGTCTATTTTCACTTGGATCACACCTACCAGATGAGCCCTGTGATATTTTTCTTATCAATTATAGTTGCTAGGAAATACGATGCATATTTTGCATTGCCTGGTGTCAACAAATCAGTATTTGGAATAAACAGATAGATATTTAAATTAATTTAATAAAACAAGTTGGAAAATTGTTTAAAATCTGATGAACTGAGGGATAAAACTTTCAAGGAGCAGGGAGCACAGAAAATCTAGATATTGAATTAAGGAACAAGGGAACACAGCGATTCATTTCGTAGGAACAAGTGGACGCGTACCCACTGGGAAGACCTCAATATTTTCTTGTATGCCAAAATTCTGTGAGCTCAAATTATGGCCATAATTTGCATTTGGTGGAACTATTTTGATATGATAAGAAATCCTTTTCCTAACACGTTACTTCGTCTTACAAAACTGTATAATTATTCACCGATAGTCAACTAAATGCAGTGATCCGTACAAAGGTGCGTTTAGGGTAAATTAAATAATGCAAATGCTCAAATGAGGACAAATTCCATCATATCACAGCTCATTTGGCAATACCTTTTGTAACGAAAAAAATATAACCAATTAGGCGGTGTATAGATGAATTAAATTCTTATGTTTATTGTGCGATTAGTCTCCACATATAAAAATAAACGCAAAAAAGCGTTGTTCACTGAATTCCTGTACGCACTATAGTTTTAGTATACGTCTTGAAACTTTATAAATGTTATGTGATAAAATATACACTTTAACTGTACCTTGTTTCCAAACTCCTTAAAGCATATATCTGCATACTCTTTGAATAAATCAGAGGTTGTTTCATTTTGCCATCCGCCATAGTCTTGCAGCGCTTGTGGCAAATCCCAGTGATAGAGTGTAACCATTGGCTGGATATTTGCTTCAATTAATAAGTCCATCACCTTATGGTAATAATCAATGCCTTCCTGATTTGGTATAGTACCAGACCCTGAAGGAAATATTCTTGGCCAAGCTATAGAGAAGCGATAATGCGTCACCTAAGGAGAAAAGCAAAATGATAGTTCTTTAGCAGCCTAAAATAAATCTGTCTATAGATTTCCCAAGTTATTGATTTTCGAATTATAAACACCTTTTTGCCAATCAAAAAGATGTTATTGCGCTATATGTTATATTTATGTATGGTTCTATTTTATATATAGTCAGCAGTTGTTAATTCTAAAAGTTTTGAGACAATGTGACATATGCATTAATAATCTAAATACTGTTTAAGCTGATGTTGAGGAATAATATCTATATTCCATTAGATTAGTTATTTTATGTAAAGATTTAACCTTTTTTAAAAGTCCGATTCTTCATTCCCATTTAATTGTCTTTCTCTAGCTAATCTTGTATAGGAAATTGTTGAAATCAGCCATTAGATGGGCCCATTCATTCATGTATAGCGGTTTTATATACATTAAGTAATCATTGTATACATGAAATGTGGTGATACCTTTAATGCCCTAAGAAGGTTTACATCTTCGTTGTATTTGTGGTAGCTGTCACATGCTATATCACCAGTTGCATCATTCACAACCTTTCCTGGAGTGTGAGAGAATGTATCCCAGATGCTTAGGCCACGGCCTGAAAATATTCATATGATTACAGTAAATTCTGAAATGTTTGCAAGGACTTTACTGTCACGAAACTGAACATAAAGGCCCTCGCAAATGGCAAAATCACTTTGCCATTTATTGATGCAGTAAACCATGCCCAGTGATTTATTTTCAATGTGGCAAATGTGTAGTTTAATGATATTTGGGAGATAAGAGTCTCTTGAAATTTTCCGAATTTACAATGTAGTTTTCATTTCTTGTTTATCAATCAAACAAAAAATACATAAAATAACGTCAAAAATATAGAGGATCTTACATGAGTGCTCATATTTTATTGAATTTATTAAATGAGTTGGGGAAAAGAGATAAAATGCGAGGCTTGCCGAGCATTTTATCTCTTTTTCGCAACGAGTTTAATAAATTCAATAATACGAGAGCACGAATGTTAGATTCTATTTATCATATGACATTAAGATTACTTCGAAATCTCATTTCTGGCGTAAAAACGTTATAATTTTGTCATTATGTACACAGCGTTGTTATGGACGTCATATGTCCAACGTTGTTATGGACGTCATAACGTTTCCCGAAAATTGATAAACCACTAGTGGTTTACAGATTTTATTGCATGGCGTTATTTCACTCCCAGACGCGACGTCATATGATAAATATCTTTAAAACATTCTATCATATGTAGTTACTGTTACTCAGCAGAAATCTTCATGTCATAAATAAAGTTATGACACCCGTTACACAACATTTTAAGCAGAAACAGGTTACACCATGACAATGTGCGTTACAACAATGCCACTTTTCATAGAGATAAGCATTTTTTAAGACGATAAACCCAAATTTAAAGGGTAGTATGATAAACAAAATCATACACTCATAATCATTATATATTAAATTTGTTAAACTTGTCAAAGGCTCGTTTATAAGTTTCACTCCTGTAAGATCTCCCATTAAATGTATATTTAATTCACTTTGTACTGGTGTCATCACTCCTTACAGATTTAATCACCATTGACACAAATGTTATAGTTCGAGTGTAACTTGGCAAAAATGGACAATTGACATGTTAAAAGTTTCAATATAAATTGAGCTATATGCAATATATTATTATTATATGAATAAATTTTATTGATGTGTAAAATCACGGAAAAAAACGATAAAAAACATTGAGTTGGTTTATACTTTAGTGAGTAAAATATTTTTAAATAATGTGTGTTGCATTTTTTTATTATACACATTGATAAAAGCAATTTACTTTTTAGATAAATGAAATGTTTAATATATAGAGATATAAAAAGTATCCTTGTGTCCGTAAAGATATAAGAAGTAAAGAATGAAGAAACAGCTTTTAAAACATTTAATCCTGTAGTGATATTATTTATCATTTACCTCCTTTATCCCATCCTCCTTCAATCTGGTAGGATGCAGCGGCAGAGCTCCAAATAAAGTCCTCGGGAAAATTTCCATACAGAAATTCATCAGTGTTTGTCATAACATCTGAGTATTGCTCAAATGCATTGTCAACAATCAGATTACGATAAAAGGCAGCAGATGATTTTGCTATCCTATTTCCACTGGAATCAATGTTATAAAGACCATACTGTTGTCCAGCCGGGGACCATATATTTATCCCTGTCACATCCACTTTGTCTAAATTGATAGCTGTAAAGAAAAGTACAACGATCCTTGTTAGTAAGAATAACACAAAAACGAATTAGACTGGTACATGATACCACAGTTAAAATATTGCATTACAATGTAAAATGAATATCATTGTTTGTCTTAGAACAGGCATTTAATAGCTCACTCTGTGATTGCTATACCATGTCATCCATTGCATAAATATGAAATACCAGGTGGCTTCTTATTGTATCATAATTATCATATTACCTTTGTGGAACAAAAGATGTTTTTATCTTCCATTTACTCTAGTTTGACTTAAGCCTTTAGCTTAATGGCGGGGTATGTGATACAAGGTTTTAAATAGTGTAGCAGTCGTGACAAAAATAAATTCTGATCACACAAATGTTGGTCTGTAATCTAACTGTGTAAGTAAGTATAACCTGGAAATACCACATTAACAAGCTGCACACCATTGCATTGCTCCTTGAGGAAGGAACACATACCACAAACAGTTGCAAATTAAGGAAGAAGGCAAAAATCAGCAATCAATTTCAATGGAGTTCCACACCTGACCCCAAACATCATTTGGGAGAGTAACAAAATCATTAAGGAAACATCACAAAAATGGGCGATGATGTCAGCCCTTTCTCAGCAGGTGATCATAAGGCTGCAATGAACAGATAAGACAGCATGACAAAAACAAAAATGAATCTCAAGTAATAAAAGTTTAACAAAATAACCATCCCCTTCGAACTATCAGTCTTGAAATTACTGGAGGGCTTAAACAAGAATCAATCAAAACAACTTGTGTGTGTTTCGTCAACCAAAGCAATGCACCTAACATCATGCCAACTTATATAACTTGGATATCATGCGACAATCTGCATGCCTAGTTTTAAACCCAATCACGGTTTATAGCTATGGTTTCCTCTTTAATTGCACGACGGTGGGTCAGGCCTCAGACTCTATGACGGGTCTGACGTAAAGCTTTAATCAGTGGGTTGGTGCCTGATGCTTATCTGTAGCTGGACCCACCGTGGCTCAACTTGAGGTTTTCTTTAGCTCTGACTATCTGTGAGTCATGAGCCCTTTTCTTTGTTTCATCATGGCGTAGTAATTTGATAAGAGTGTTTTTCCAAGATGATACATTGCATTAGTTAGATGGCCTCCATGCGAGCTGAACATTTCTTGTACTTTAACAACGGCAGAATCTTGGTACCAGTAAAATGCATTTAAGCCCCCCGGTGGCTTAGGCTGCTGTCCGTTCTAAGGTGGTAGTTCTGTTGTTGTTGACTTTTTGTTTATTGTTACTCCCATTGTGGGAGTGTGTAATTGTTCTATGTTTGTTGTACGTTACTTTATGTCCATTCTAGTATTGCAATCATCTTGATGGGGAAGAGAGAGCTGGTTGCTTTGCTTAATTTGTCTTCCTGGTGTCTCGTGGTGGTTAGGCGGCTCTTCCTCGCGGTGCCACGGGGTTGTCTGCGGTTTGTGATTGTGGTATTTCCTGATCATACTCATTTACTATTTTTTAAGGTCAGTGTGGTTAGTGAGCCTGCCACCTAACCCACCTATTTGCAACTGCGGATGCAAACATACTTTTAGGTCCATTTAAGGCATGCATACCACTGCAAAATATGCATGCTGCAGCCCATCTCTTATAAAATTTTGTTAACTTTTTGATGTGATTAGAAAAATAAAGTTTTTCAAAAAGAAATTATGTGGGGAATATAGCGAAAACATAAGCTAGTTTGGATCAAAATATACTATTAATCAATCTATGCAGACACTCTTAATACTAATACTTCACAACAAATGGCACAGCACGAATGCGAAAGAAATTCATGGATCATTTTGTTGCTTTTATTAAAGAATTAAGAACTGTTAATCCATATGTTAAGATTGAAAACTGGTACTATCAATTCATCCATGACCTTACCTTTCAATATTTCATTTGCATGTGTCTTTATATATTCCACTCTGTTCTGATCGTTAGTATCGCTAGAGTCAAGACGTGAATAAATAGTAACAGCTACTGTAGCATCATAATGAGCTTTAATCCAATTTAAAACTTTTCTAATACCCCATGGAACTACCTTTCCTTTGTCAGGGCCATTCCTGGAATAGGCAAAAAGCTCATTTGAGCCGCAACATGTGATTTCCAACAATGTGGCATTTTGACAAGTGTAGACTCAGACGAGCAGCCTCCTTATAAGCCTAGAATTTCCAAATGATGTTCAGTCAGTAGCTTCACACTCAAAGAATATTTAAGCGACTAGCAAAGGCTCTGATCAGACTGTGCGTATGCGCAGGCTGATCTGAGGCTTTGCTGGTCGCACATACCACATTGTTGGAAATCTCATGTCACGGCTCATTTATTATCTACAAGTGAGCAAATATTAGCACACTAGCGTTTCACTGCCAGGCAAATGGTTGTCTGACACAGTCAGCTGGCTGGATGTCTGTTTTCCAGCTTTAAAACTAGATTTGTTTTTCTACAAAAACAGATTTTCCCACAGCCCCTTTGGTGTCAGAAAGATCCAGATGTCAGTAAATCCTATTTCAAACTAAAATAATGGTGAGTTTTGGGTTGAATATTAATATCATGTCCAGCAAAGATACCTAGCTTATGCAGTAAACTATCCCACAATCAATCCATCATGTAGAAGAAAGTTAATTATTGTACACTTAAGCAAACTTATAAACAAACACTTTTTTCTGACTAGGGCACCAATAATATTGAATTAATTTTAACATGATCATGCTAATTTAGATGGAGCAATTTTTTAAAGTATTCATGGATAATTTTCATTCAATTTACATTTTTGGGGTTCAGAAATGTAAAAATCAACATTTTTGGTGAAAAATAGTTTTCGGTGTATTTTTATCAAATTTATATACAGATGTTTACAAATTGGTCAATTTTACTTTTGAAATTTGATATGCTGTACATTTTTTACACATCTTTAAAAATTAAAATTAAATCACATTTTACGAGATTTCTGAAATCGACAGTACCACTTGTTGAATTTTCAATTTGATAACATTTGTCAAAAAATACGTTTTAAATAAAGAACATTGACTTCTGGTAAAATTGAAAAATCGCTGGAAAAAATCAATGCCATACATCATATAATAAAGTGTAGAGAGCAGTACAAAGTTTGTACCTAAACAGCATGATTGAATCCAATATTATTTGATAAAGCTAATCTTAGCACCTGCTTTCATGTTATTACAGAAAAGAAATGGTGAGACTAACTGTGTCAAAACGTTTGATTCATATTCATCATAGATGATGACAGGCAGTAACATCTACAAACAAGCAAACATGTCAATAGGTAATGTTTCTGTGGAATATTTATTATCGATGTGAAAATTGTTAATTTTTGAAATTAGTGTACCTTTACTCAGATGTAGTCTGTACAAGACTTACAAGAAATTTTGAAGTGAGTAAAATGACATGTATCGTCTTGGCATAGCCTTGGTTTATTTATAGAATTAAATATTTTTATGACGGAGTTTTACTTTCTGAACTAGCATAAAATGTAATTTGTTCATTTATAAGTTTGATTAAGTGTATATTATTTCCATTATAATAAAAAAAAGTCCATGTTACATTCAATCACATACACATTTTGAGACCTAGACAAAACAGCTGCAAAGTTTAAAAAAAGACCCAGGTAAAATTGTATGAGGAGTTACATCCACAAGATAGCCAGTGTGTATATGCTTTAAGCCGAAACATGACTATGCCAGAACTGCTAAAAATGACAGGAAATAATCTGAGGCTTACAGCAAAAGACCATGAACATTTTCAGACCTTGACAAAAACACCAGCATATTTTCAAATAGACTCGTCGAAAACTGTAAGAGGAGTTGTGTTCACAAGATATCTGGTGTCTAAATGCTTTCAGCAAAAAATGACTAAGTCTGAATTGTGAAAAAAGTGACCAAATTTAATCAGAGGATTACAGAAAAACGTCATGTGACAAAACACGTGCAAATTTTCAAAAAAGATCTTGCTTTAACTGTAAGAGGAGTTGCAAGTACACAATACCCAGTGCCTAAATGCTTTAAGCCCTAAAATGATTAAGTCAGAACTGCAAAAAAAATGACAAGATTGATCTGAGGATTACAACAAAGCGTCAGACACATTTTCAGACCTTGATAAAAACCTCTGCAAAGTTTAAAAAAGATCCCCTGAAACTGTAGGAGGAGCTGTGTTCCCAAGATGTTGTGATGGACAGTCACATGGGCGGACAGACAGATGGATGCACAGGAAAAACAATATGTCTCCCGGCCCTGTTGGGGTGAGACATAATAACCAAGGAATTTAGTTTGATATATGGTAAGCAGACCACAATATGATAGCAAATGGGTGACAAAACCAGTAAAATAATGCACGTGAACATGTTCAACAAAGAATTAGATAAGAATTTACCCAAATCGATGCAATTATTTGCTGTTGACAGGAATACTTAATGAGTCTTAAGCTACCATGTAACTGTTCAGATAAGGTTTTGAGCTTGTTTAGTTTATGTCTTGGTCTTGATGGATACAACTTATTTTGATGGTTTGGTTACGCATATGTTTTTGGATTCAAACAGCACAAATCCACTCAGTTCTATTGAAACAGTTATTGTAACAGTCTCTCAACTCCAAGTAAAGCTGACAATTGTGTTATCATATAAAGCTGTTACAACAGTAGCAAATTAAAAGCATCCAATCGCTTAGTATTAAGCCAATGTATTTCTTACATAGATATTTACTTTAAAATGCATTTTTTGTTAACAACTCTGTAGTTATTGGTTATTATATTATAAGACAAATGTAGTTATCATATCCCCAGAATGTAAGCAGTGTATTAATTAGTAAATATAGATTATCATTAATATTATCCAATCGTAAAGTTGCACAATTGACTTTTGCATGTATTTCACCAACAAAGCAGACACTAAACAAAGAGTTTAATCATACACAGCTAAACTTATTTAGAAATATAAAGTTAAAATTAGATATATGTGTAGTTACCCATTCCATTTGTCGTGAGGGTGACAATCAATATCTTCATATCTTTTGAGTTCTGCTCCAGGAGTTTTCACAGTACATACCTCTGCGTTTGTGTACGTTATTGATATAAAATCAGAAGTTCCTGTCAAATATATAAAATATGAACGTTTCATATTTCATAAAATCTTTGCTAAAGATATCTACAAATATTAAAAAAGTTGGTGTCTATATGGAATCAATATTTTTGAAAAAAAAAGGTTAATGAATGCTCAACAGGGTGTACAACTTCCACCTAATTTATTCCGTGATTGGTAAAGTCCAAAGTATAAGGTATATATAATGTTAACCCATATAGGTCTTGCATTATATTCAGTGGGATGATAGACAAACGGCGCAGATTAAGATCAAACATCACAGCAGAGAATGGCGACCTGTCTGGGTCTCCACTGTTGGCTTATATAATGTTCTATCAAAAAACTAACACACATGAAAAATACCACCCGACAATCCTTAAAACAGAAATGGACAGTTCAATTTGATAAAAGTAGTACATTTTGTTGGGCATAAATAAGTTCATTAGACCAAGAATTAGACAGCCATGTTGTATCCTAACAAAAAAAATCATATCACATAACCATGATAGAGGGATGGCAACTGATAGTATGTATAAGCAGTTTATATACAGATCAGGCTCTACAGAATACCAGGCTCAATCTGGATCTAAAACTGCTTGAAACTAGTAAACCTCCATGCAAGCATAACAATTTTGTGTTTTAACAACAACGAAATCTAGTGCAACGATTTGGTACAAGAAAAATGCATTTAAGCCCCCCGTTGGCTTTGGCTGCTGTCCATTCTAAAGTGGTAGTTCCGTTGTTGCTGGTCAGTTGTTTGGTGGGCGTCCTATTGGTTGTGGGGTTCTGTGTTACTCTTTGTTTTGTTGTGCATTACTTTGTGTACTTTTGCAATCATCTTGGAGAGGAAGAGAGGGCTGGTTTATTTGATTTTATTGTCTTACGGATGTCTTGTTACCTTAAATGTTCTGTGAATCTTCCCCACGGTGCCAGGGTGGTGCGTGATTGTGGTATTTCCTGACCATACTCACTTACTTTCTTATATCTACATCAAGGTATAGCCTATACTATCATTTATAAACAGGTACCAATACAAACTGTTTGAACAATGTAAACCCAAGTTTTTCAAATTTTTTACCACTGGTTGACATCTTATGGACAGGTCAGACAATAGAAACCTTTCAGTCTGATCGGAAAAAGCAGTGGTTTTATTTGGAGAGTGTTAGACGGGGGATAGAAGGGTTTAATACTCGCCAGAGTCTCTGAGTTATGTCTTTGAGCAAGACACTTAACCCATCCCTTAGTCCTGTTTCAACGATCGTTCGGATATGATTGAAAAAATAATGACTGGGATGTAAAAAATCAGCATAAACAGAATCAACCCAGTCTGTTTGAAGAAAATAGCAGTTAATAGTGAGCTAGCAAGTAAATTTAACAAATCTTTTGAAATGATTTGTTTCTCTATAAATATAGACAATGCAGCTCTATAAGATAAGATTGTACATTCTTATTGCTAGTTAAAATTTCCAGATTATTTTCGTTGCTTATTGTGTTTTAATGACAGCAAATGGTGTTGGCCCTAATGAGATTGGGCCTAGTATGGTAGCTCATCTTTATCTTCACCGTTTGTGAAGGTTCCAGTTTGAGGATGGGTGTGAAGTGTGGGGTTAAATTTTAGATTTTTTTCTTATTTTAACCCCTTTGATAAACGTGTTTGCATAATGCATATTTTGGCAAAAAGGAAAGACCTAGATTTTATCAGGCTCTCTACTTATTATAGTTAGAAACGGTATTCAGGGAAATAAATGCAGTTTTTTCTGGAAATTATAACCTGTGATCCCTCAATATATACATGGAACTTTCAAAGTTAAAAATATCAAGCCAGAAGGAAGAGTTCATTAGTGCATAAAGGGTTGAATAAATATAGACACAGGTGATCTTAACGGAAGCGTGACATACTGTCCAGATGAATATAGCTTCGAGCTGTGCAGACTTCCTGCTTTCCCAAAACAAAATATATTTCTACTTGTATACTGCGATGGTATGGCGACTGATCGTTTTGATTATGAATACCAGTAAATAAATGTTGAGACTTTGGCAGACAGAGACGAATCAGATGTCTCTGTCAATTTGGGACATGAATTGAACCATATCAGTTAATTAATATCTGAAAGTGTTCCTTTTCTGTATCACGGGAAAGAGGCACACAAACTAAAAAAGGTGTAGAAAAACCCTGCCCAGCCTCATGAAACCGCCGTTTTTTACTTCTTTTTTGGTACAAATCTCTATTTGGTGTTGTTTGCTTGTTAACTGAGCAGCATAGTATAAGGTCAACAGTTTGTACTTTTATATCGCTGTTTCAAATAGATCAGTTGTCAACGCATTTCACTGTCAGCCCAGCACAACTGTGTAGCTCACAAAGACATTAAAAACTTGTGGAAAAAATTGCAGAATAATTAATTTAGCCGCTTAATAAGTGCATCCATAAGAATGCAGAACAGTACAAATTACAAACGCAAACTCATTGAATCATCCACATTGACACATATTCAAACGATTTACGACTGATAAAACCGTCCATCCTTATTATATGTATTCATTTAGAATAATTTAAGAATTCAATATAAGGGGTTGTTCTTTAATCATTTCATATTATTTCGCTTGCTGAATGTGTTTCAATGACATTATGAGTGGTAATTTATCGTTTTATGCATCATCTTAAGGAAAACTATCAAGTCTTAATAAATTTCTTAGTAAATGTAGACACTGATTAGAGGTGGTTTGTGATTTGTTATATGTTTTTCCTGTGTATATTCTCAATATGTTGCTTGCATTTTATATTTCTCCGGGTTATTGCGCTAATCTGCATTCCAAAAGCCGTACCAAATGAAAGTATGTTCCTACTTGTTATTAGAATGATAATTATAATGTATAAACATGATAAAGAATATAATATTATGTCTAATAAACTGATGGGTTAGATGTAAGAAAATGAATCAAATCTGAATTTGGTTGACTCAGAACAGCACTATCAGCGCACAAGGTCTGCAATATTGGCCGTGCCGAGATAGAAAAAATCTCAGCAGGTACTACCAAAATTTCAGTACCTTTGATTGTCTGTTTGATTGTTGCGTAAAATCAGTGTCTACGTTGCCTGCTTGGTGTTTCGCTGTAATGACCCACCAATAAAGATTTCAGTCATGTTGGGCTAGTACATCAATTCATTATTCTTTTAATACATGACCACGCTCTTATTCTTTAGCACGCGAATGGTAGGCGCCAAAGATGACGGTTGTAAAATAAACTGTGACCTGTGAAAACTGCATTTGATCATTTGAGAACAACGTAGGTATTGAGCATCCCACAACAGATACAGTCTGACTTGCACTGATACTGTCTGTTTCTTTAAAATTGTTTTAGCTATAATTTGGAAGTTTACGAGCTGCGCAGATCATGTTATGTCTTATCTTTGAGTGAATCCCTTAGACCAGCTGTAACCATTGAGTGGCTCAAACAATCTGCAGTAGTTTTACCCATATGGGTTGCCTTCTGGAAATCGATGAGTCTGTGTAGTAATATTTCTTAATATGTTAATAATTTTATATCACAAATTAATCCTTAGATTTTATTTAAGATAAAGAATGAAAAGCATAAACTATTTTTATTATCTGTTAATTGATTCTGGGGCTATAGTTTGTATTTCCAGCTAAAATATAGCCTGTTTATGGATGCACTTTTTTGACTATCTCTGCCTTTCCCCTGGATTTGCTATATAAACGGTGCAAATCTGGGAAGTATTTTGCACGCAGAAGTTCATGTGATGATCAGCTGAGATATTGTCTTGTTATCGTAAAAAGCTAATTCATGTATCTTTTATATCGATAAACAAATGTCATTGCAAATTTTGTCAAAGAGATGATGGGAACCAGTTAGTTATATCTACTATAATTAACGCCTTGCTTTATACCATTTATATACATATATGTATTCAAAATTAAATGATGTATCAATGCATTATACAAACCTTTAATATCCCTCAGTTCATTTGATGTAAAGTTTGTTAGTCCGAAAGCAGATTGGTCTGTGTTTGTTGATGTTACATAGTCTGTGCCGCCATATATAGGGTTTGCAAACCATCCAGACATTAACTGTAGAAAGAATCAGTTCACTTCAAGAAAACTTGGTAAAGTAGACATTATCTCATCTCTAATTGTTTAGTAAGAGATCAAAAAAGTACAAATGAACCAAGATCTGACAAAAGGGACCTTCTGGCAATTAAAGTCAAAAGTGAGATATTTGCGAAGAAAGAAAGACCTAGGTGTTGTGAACAATTGCAGAAAATTCGGAGAGATTATCTTTTCAAATAACAATGATATAAGCGTTTAAACTTGTATATATAATGCGTTTTAAACATGACGTCACTTAACGATGTTAACAACATTCTGACGTCAACGCCATTGTGTTAACACATGGCGCTAATACAAAGACGCTAGGAGTAATATTTCAAAAATGCTACATGTTTCTGTAAATTAGACGTGTGTGCAATTGTATTGACTGCAAAAATAGGCCACACACGCATGTCCTGTGTTTACAAAAGTATTTGAAATGAGGTATCCTGTTTTCAAGGAAGTGTGTAGTCCATATGCACAGCTGTTGCCAAGCAACATACATACGTTTTTGAAAATTTGATTACACAAAAACTGCTAAAATACCCAAAGGGCCCTTTTGTCAGATCAACGCTCAAATATAACTTAACATATAATACCAAATAAATGTATTAATAGGTAAACAAATTGATTGTCCATACCAGTTTGCAGATATGGAAACTTCCCAATCCAGAAAAAGAAAATATAAAACTGTTTAAAAAATTAAAATCATCTCATTTATTGTAAATATTAGATAAAACTTTTCCATTAGCTATTGACAAGTCGCTATATATTAAACGAGAGCTACAGTATTATAAGAATTTACTTTACCTGACTGATATATAGTATGCAGGAAATATCTGACGTACCATTTCTTTAAAATAAGAGAAAAGGATGACCTCTTCGCTTGCTTGTGTGTAATGCTTCCTTGTGTTTTTGTCACTTTACTATATTGTGTCTCAGGTAAGGTGTGCTACTTGATTGTATCAATATTTGACACTTTGCCTTCTTCGTTACTTTTACATTTTGGCTCTCTTGTGTGTTATGTTTTCTCATGTTTTTTCACTTTCCATTATGTATCTTGATCCACTTCAGAACTAAGGGAGAGGTTTATACGGTAAAGCATGTCTAAGCCCTCAAGTGATGTTTTTGCTGACAGTTCCAAGGCTGTGTTTTTGTGGATCCTATTTGGTTATTTATGTTTGACTTTTGTCTTTATTATTGTAAAAACATAACTTAATTCTACTTTTACAAATGATTTAAAAAGAAAATAAAAAAAATCGAAAAATGTTCATAGTTGCAGACTTAGCCTCTTTAAAGGGAAATGCTCACCATATAATTAATGAGATTTAAAAGAAGGGATTTGCCTATCAAATTAGTTTGCTGCAAATTTTATCAAAATATGTCAAGAAAAAAAGAATTTATATACATTTGAAGTTCCCATTGTTTCTTTTATGGAAGCCTCCATATAAGTGTGTTTATGACGTCATAGCCTCCTAATTATATATGCAAAAATAAAACAAATAAGATTTGAAAAATAATTTTTACTATATTTTAATGTATTTGTCTAATATAACAATAAAGGATCATTTATACAAGAAGATCTGTGATTATATGCTAAAAAAAGATTTTATGCATCTTAATAACTTTTCATGCATCTCATCAGCATCTCATTATACATTCAAAATGGCGGCTATGACAGGATGTTATGCAAACTTCATTTACTAATAACAGTCTTAATTCTCAGTGGATTTTGATCAAGTTTGCACTAAAAGTGTTTGTGTGCAAATTCCTGTCCTTTCAGATGCATTAACTTCTTGATCTGCGTTTTCCTTTTGTAAGTATATATAGGAATGCCTTCAATAAGTCTATACAAATTAGAGCCAGATCTTATAATAATTGAGCCGTGACATGAGATTTCAAACAATGTGGCAATTTGACATGAATAGACTTGGACGACCCTGTGCAGCCTCATTTTAAGCTTATAAACCCCAAATGCTGTTCGGTCAGTAGATTAACACCCATATAATATTAAAGTGTCTAGCAAAGTCTCTGATAAGAATGTGCTTATATGCAGTCTGGTTTGAGCCTTTGCTGGTCACATATACTACACTGTTGGAAATCTCTTGGCACAGGGAATATATAATTATAATCCATAAGATAATAGAGAGCACCAAAGCTTTCCTGACACAACCACACATTATATGTCTTTGGTCGTTCATAAGTTTAAAAATCATGTTTCTCATCACAAAGTAAGTAAGAAGGCAAATATCAGGAATCAATACAATCAATCACCACACCTGACCCAGGACACCACGTGGGAAAGTGACAAAAACACAAGAAAACATCATATACTTGAGAGCCAAAAGGTTAGCATGTTTTCAGCAGGTGATCACAATGCTGCAATGAACAGACAAGAAAGCATGACAAGCACCAAACATTAATAACAAATTGATCCACAAAAGAAGCACCGCCTTAGAACGGTCAGTAAAAATATTTTTACTGGAGGGCTTAAACTAGTTTAATGGCACCAACCTCAACTTTATTTCTGATGTGGATCAAGACAAATAGATGTTTGGTTCGCATGAAAGATCCCTAACTTATCAAAGTATCATCTCCTCGTGAATACAAATCGAGATATAAAAAGGAGATAAAACAAAGATAAGGACTCAACAGTATACACAACTGAATACAGGAGTAAAATAAATCCAACAGTTAAACCCCGGTGGGCCCCACTATAGGAAATCATCAGGGCCTAACCCTCTTATCTATAGATAAGTCTTTAAGTCTGAACTGTCATAGAATCTGATGTCCGACCCACTGGTGTGCAATACAATAGAGCAGACACTCTATATGAACAATTAGATAACAATAGTTTTGTAAGGTCTTTTGTGGAATAATGTAGGAAAGAGTGTAGATAAATGATATGTCTACAAACTAGATGCTATAAAACCTTAAGATTGTAATTAATACGAATCCCACCTACATTTTAATAGGCCAAAATAGGTCTTTGCAATTTTGTTCATAAACTGTTTTACAATATTTAATAACACAACGTTACAGGTATAGACAATTCATATACAAAGAACCAAAATCCTAGGTGCGCTACAAGATTACTAGGAGAAAGTTAAGGAAAATCCCATCAAAGGTCTCTGAGGATTTGCTTTGGCATGACATGTTTAGAGATGGGAGAAAAAAATGTTGAAGATTCTATTTGAGTTTAAAATTAGCTCAACCTCTGGTACCTTTGCATTCACAATGCCAAAATAAATTTACACCTATATAAACAACACAACAGATTAGAAAATAATAGTACCTGTATGGATCTTTCTGACGCTTCCCAATCTAAAGGACTGAATTCGTCTTTTGGTTCAAACCACTGTGCATGTAGATTTATACCTATCAAACCTGTTGCGAGGAAAGTTATATGTTCGTTAGCATCTTAATACATTTTGTACTTTCAAGACTTATAACATACATATGGGAAAGTGTCTAAGAGAAAGGTATAGCCATTTATATGATGAATTTTACCAGCTTGGAAGTAGGTCATTAGTATTTAAGGCAATCGTTCCAATATAAAGTAATATGTTAATAACAATTTTATCAGAAAAAGGAGTCATGCTCTTAACCAACAGTTCAAACCCACAAGTAGCTTTGGATGTTGTCTTTTTTATGACGGTGGTGCAGCTGTTGTTTATTCATTGTTTGCTGTTGCTCCCATTGTTTGTGGGGAATTTTTGTTAAGTCCTTGTTTTGTTTTGGGGTATTTTGTGTCCTTTCTAGTTTTGCAATCATCTCTCTGGAGAAGACAGAGCTGGTTCCTTTACTGTATTGTGTGCTGGATGTCATGTTGCTGTTATCGTTCTTTGACTCTTCATCACAGTGTTATTGGTTGGTCTGTATCATGTTATTGTGGCCTTTCTATATTGTAATTATTTACTCTTGTCCCTAGGTGTTGCTTAGTCAAATTCAATAGTCATATTTCAATGGTGACAAAATATGTTTACACGACCCCATTTTTAATACTATATAAATATTACATTCCCTGAGAGAGTGATAGTAAAAAATATCATCCCGAAGAATGTGATTATGAACCGAGGTGTGCAGCTGAGGTTGATAAGTATATTTTAGGGATGATATTTTCGCCTATCACCATCTCTGGGGATTTAATATTCATTTTATTATATGGAACAAAACCTGAAATCCTTTATTTTCTGCGATTTTTTCTCTTATACCTACCATGGTGAGGGGAGTTCCAAAGGGGAACATAATGCACAGCCTCTTATTTATATATGCATAAATGGAACTTAGATACATCATTGTAAATTGTTTTTTACTCAATTTCACCTTATCCCTCAAATTTGATCTTAACGAGTTCCTAACGTACTAACTAAAAAAACGAGTACCCACACTTTATGTTTTTGACCATAAACAACGAAGTTATAAGGAGTTGAAAGTCACCAAATTATGCATCAGGCTTAACCATGGTTGTTGAACGTCTCCTGACGTGAACAAACCGTACGCGCATTGGTGTTGCGCATCATGTAACAGTACTGATATGTTAGACTATAACCAGCTGCTATGGCAAAGGAGTGACAGCATTCGTCGTCGCTATAGCAGCAGATGATAGTCTAAAATATCAGTCATTCGTCAATGGAAGTTTTGTTTGGAAAAAATACGTGTAGTATAATAAAAAATGATATCACCTAATATCATAATTATTAGCAAAAAATATATTTGAGTATGAACAATGAAATGCCGAAAAATTAGTTCTGATCATAAATATGAAAAAACAGTAATTGCTTTTAAAATCATGACAAGAACATATTAGCATAATTGTGCATAAATATACAGACAGTATAAAGTAATTGATACATTGTCAGCTATAAATTCAAAGCCTAATTTAATGTCACGGCTAAACACATCTTTATCTCAACATCTGGACTTCAACACATTTAGTGTGTGTGTTTTAGTAAACTAACGCATCCAGTGTATTTATCCAGTAGCTTTACTTTTTTAAGAACTGCCAATTTGAGAATGATTTTTTTAAATAAAAATAGTTGTAGCAAAATTGTAATTTAACCTTTTTGAGATTTGCTGTTCTTCCTCTGGTATATTTTGTAAATTGAAGCATGGGCGTTGATGATATTTTTGCGCAAACTAGATTTGTCATTTTGTTGACCATCTGTTGACATAACAAGGCTATTTGGGTCATCTATTGTTATCCAAGTTGTGACCTTAAAGTAAAAGAAAACGTATCAGTAAATGGTTAATGCAAAAAGAATTGCGTTTGGTTAGGAAACGCAGATGGAATATATAGATTATGACAGTGCGACATTAAGCTGCAACAAATATAAAACATAGTAGAAAATACTCCAGCACCCTGGCTGGGAATTAAACTGGTGTCTTACTGGTGCAACTACTATGCTCTATTCACTGAGTCAAACGTTTGTTTATGTTTATTTGACGCATTTTCATAGGTTGAATAAAGCAGAAACTACGTAAAATCTATTGTGTGTACAAAAGTGACGTGATAATGACTGACTTCTAGCACACACTCTGTTTAAGAAAGTCATCATGTACGATAATGCAAAGACATTCTTAGTGAAACGGAATATCGTTGATAAGAGCCCCCATGTTAGGCATGCAGCTGTAACACAAATAAAGGATAGCAGAAAATATTACTACATCTTGACTGGTAATCAAACTTGAGTAATACTTGCTCAAGTCCAATGCTCTAACCACTAACCCAAAGATTCATCTCTCTGACACAGGCACCAGCTATTAAATATCAACTGAAAGCTTTACACAATCTTTGGTCTAGATGAGAGAGATAAACCAGTTACAAGTTATCGCAGTTAGGTATTCTACCTGAGGTAAAGATTCTAGAAAATTAATTAATTAACCCCCTTGTATTATGTTTTACTTTTTAATTGTTTTCCAGCGCTTGGTTAGCTTTAAAACGTACAATACACATGTTCATGCATTATTTTAAAATATGTTACCCTATCTCCAAATGTCTGGAAACAAACTTCTGAGTATGCACTAAAGTTCCCAACAATATCAGGGTTGTTCCATCCTCCATTTTTCTCCAACGCTTCTGGCAGACCAGACCTGTGTAATACTACTACTGGTTCAAATCCTGCTTTTATAATGTCATTAATCAGCTTATCATAGTAGCCAACAACTGCTGGATTTGGAGCGCCTGTCTCACCTAAAATCATTCTAGACCACGAAAGTGTTAACCTGTATTGTTTTACCTGAAAGGGTAAACACATAAGTTACCAAGCTATTTATGTTTATTTTTCTA
The DNA here is from genome assembly GCA_964019695.1 of Loripinus fragilis. Lineage (NCBI taxonomy): Eukaryota > Metazoa > Mollusca > Bivalvia > Lucinida > Lucinidae > Loripinus > Loripinus fragilis. The sequence continues at coordinate 19,806,058 of OZ026525.1, forward strand.
CTTGTTATTCCATATGCACATACACACTATTTATGATTGTTTCAGACGTTTATACGACCTTTTTATTATATTTTTGATTAATTACAATAAAACCCGACTTAAGTTGCCACTCAAAAAGGAAACCTTAAATTATTTTTAAGACCAATTAATGCTTAATACAGGTCAAAGTATTGCTCCAAGGGGGCATTCTGCAATACTTTTGAACTTGCTTAAGCTACCATGTGCCATTAAGACCATTTGTTTATTTTTTCTATGTTTGAGTGGCCGCTTAAGATAGGTTAACTGTACATCGCCCAATTCTTATTGGATAAAAATAACTCATTCTTTGTTAAACCTTTAAAAAACCCTAAAAAATTAGAATCGAGTTTGTTTATGTCCCTTAAGTTAAAACAATCACAAGTATATGCATGTAATTTTAGCTCTATCCTAAATAAAGAAGATCTGGTCAATGCAATATATTAGGCTCATCCCAGAGGCTAAATTAGCTGCCTGGTCTAGAGCTATGATTCTTCTGCTATTAGTATATTGCATTTTGTTCAAACTTTTTGTGTGTGGGGTTAGTGTTTCATTCTTGTTTTGTGATGTAGTGTGCTTTGTGATATAGTATTTTCTTCATTGTAGATCATCTTGCAGAGAAAAAGAGAGAAAAGGTGGGCTGGTTGTTTTGCTTTGATTACGTACCTGCTTTTGTGAGTGGTCTTTGTCTCTGCTTTAATAAGTGCCATGAGTGATCTGTGATTCTATAATTTCCAGGTCATACTCACGTTTTCAATCACTATCTTTTGTATTTTGCTGCATCTCATCAGAGCACTGACTACTTGCTTAGATAAAAATAACCTTCCACGACAGAAATCGATCATTACCTGGAAACTTTTACACCTCACCGGGTATATCAATTTTGAAATTCCATACATATTGTATCAATATGTACGTAAACAAGAAATGTTACAGTAACATGACGAATGTCCACAAAGGAATTGGTATAGCATACAACAAATTTGAGAACAGTTATTTGTAATGAGGGAGATATGATCCAGATACAAAAAAAAAACCCTAGAAATTAGTCAGAAGTCACTGTCAAAGTTAAAATGAGCGAGCCAAAATGGTATGCACCACTCTGCCATCCTATGAGGAATCCACACACCAAATTTGGGATTCCTACCTCAAATAATCCATTCAGTATGCTCCAGACATGATCATGCCAGAAACTAGGTCATAGTTCAAGGTCACAGTGAGCTAAATATAGTCCAAGACATATCATCATCCAAAAATGCATCCATACATCAAAATTGGGATTCCTACCTCAAACAATATAGGAGATTTGCTCCTGACACGACAAATCTAGAAAATAGGTTAAGGTCACAGTGACCAAAAACCTGGTACATACACTCTGCCAGCCCAAGATGCAACCACACACCAAATTTGGGATTCCTAGCTCAAGTTTATAGAGAAGATATGCTCCAGACATTCAAGTATCACTGGCGTCATTGTGTTGTGTCCTTGATAGTCACATTTATCCTTGCTTAGTACTGGTTCAACCCAGGAAGACCCATCCAGACATAACTGAAAAATTGTTGACTGGAACGTAAAGAATCAAATCAAACAAAATATGATCAAGACATGATTATTAAAAGTACTAGGTCAGAGGTCAAGGTCAAAGTGACCCAAAAATGCTACTCAACATATCACCACACAAAGATGCATCCATGCACTAAATTTGGGATTACTACCTCATAAAATATAGAAGATAAGCACCAGAATTGATGCCAATTATAGAAACTATGTCATTCTACAGAGATTCAAGAATGCGACAGGACACTCCTCATTCCACAGATGCAGTCACACACCAAATTTGGGACTCCAATTTCAAATAATAAAAGATATATGCTCCAGACATGATTATTCAAAAGACTAGGTCAGGTCAATTTTAAGACCACAGTGACCTGTAAATAGTACATAACACTCCACCATCCCAAGATGCATCCACTAACCAAATTTGGGATTTTCTATCTCAAATAATTCATGAGATATGCTCCGGAAACAATTATTCTAAAAACTAGGTCAGAGTTCAGAGTCATAGTGACTCAAAAAGGTATGTGATACTTCTCCATCTATAGATGCATTCACACATCGAATTTTGAAATACTTCCTCAAAGAATATAGAAGATATGCACCAGACTCAATGCTGATTCTAGAAACTAGGTCAGAGGTTAAGGTCACAGAGACCCAGGATAGTACGCGACACTTTGTCATCCCAGCATGCATGCTCACATCATAATTGGGGAGTCCTACCTCAAATAATAAGAGAGCTATGCTCCGGAGACAAATATTCTAAAACCTAGGTCAGAGGTCAAAGTCAAGATCAAAGTGAACTAAAAATGTTAGGCAACACTCCGCTATCCAACGATGCACCAACGCACAAAATTTGGGATTCCTATAGTAAAAAATACAAACGATATGCTCCAGACATGATTATTCTAAAATCTAGATCAGAGGTTAAGGTCACAGTGACCCGAAAACGGTAGATGACACTTTGCCATCCAAAGATGCATTAACACACAAAATTTATGATTCCTACCTCAAAGAATATAGGAGATGTGCACCAGCCTCAATACCAATTTTAGAAACTAGGTCACAAGTCAAGGTCAAGGTTACAGTGAATCTATGATGGTATGCGACATCTTGTCATCCAACGATGCATGCACACATCAGACTTTGGATTCCAACCTCAAATAATATAAGAAATATGCTCCAGATACGAATATTCTAAGAACTAGGTCAGAGGTCAAGGTCGAGGTCACAATCACCAATAAATGATACGCGACGCTCCGCAATCCCAAGATACATTTGCACACCAAATTTGGGATTCCTACCTCAAAGAATATAGGAGATATGCACCAGACAAGATGTGAGATGGATGGACTGACTGACAGAAATGTCTACCTAAGTTCCTTTGAGGACATAGAAATCATCAGAATGCAAAACATTAAGGATGTGATGAACCAACCAGCTGTCACTTCCTCTTCAAGATGATTGCAAAACTAGAAAGGACACAAAATCATGCATAACAAAACAAAGAGCGATAAAAAGAAACCCCTCCAAACAATGTCAGGTACATAAAACAATGAATCTACAATAAAAGGACCACAGCATTAGAAAAGACTGCAGCATTAGCCACCAGGGCTGATATGGATTTTATTGCATTTTACTGGTACAAAACTCTTCGTCCTAGTTTCTGTTGTTGATAAATAAACATACATTGTTAAGCTCACACGAAGGCTTCCTAACTAATGCCATGCATCATCACAAAACAATCTAATCAAGTTACATGTAACACATAAGGATTAAACAAAGAACAGGGCTCCTGACTCACAGAAAGTGAGAGCAAAAGGAAACCTCACGTTTACCTGTCTTTGAGATTTTTGACAAAGAGAGGCATTAACAAGTCTCCTCAGCTTGTAGTAAGTTTAGATATGATACTTTCCGAAAAGGGAATAACAAAGGCGCTGCACAGTGTGCGTTAATGCGCAGGGTGGTTTGCACTATTGTTGTTTGTAAAACCCATAGACAGGATTTTTGCTTCAAGACCCATATGTACTGTAAATTCGGAAATTTTCGCGAGAATTTTATTTTTACGAATAGCATTAAAAGACATATTTGAGACGTAAATATTCGCAAGCGTGACATAATTTACCTTCATGAGTAAATGACAGAGTGATTTCGCCCTTTTGTGAGGATTAAACTTTTACGAAACTTCGCGTAAGCAAAGTTTTGCGAAAAATTAACTCTCGAGAAAATCTCAAATTTACAGTAATCACTGTTTTCAATACTCAAATAGCGTTATAGGTATGGTATACTTGTATTTCTGTTATGAATAGCATTCAAAGGACACAACTATTTCTATGGTGTGTATATGAAAATGTATCTAAAGTAAACACTTATGAAATTTTCAAAAAATAAATCTGCAAAAGTTGGCATGTATCTAAAAGCAGGGTACATAATGACAAGGTAGTTACCCGTAAAGCTCTGATTACATCGAAATCTTCTGCATTACTACCAGAACCTGACAACAAAGACACATTAAGTAAATATTCAAATTCAAAGTCAGCTTAAGCAATCATGAAATGAGCCATGACATGTTATTTACAACAATAAAGCCTTTTGACAAGCATAGACTCAGACAAGCCTAAAAAGCCACCTGATAAGCTTAGCCAATTTAAATGCAGTTCTATCAATAGCTTAACATTCATAAAATATTCCTGCAACTTGCAAAGGCTCTGATCAGACTACTAGTATGCTGGTCGCACGAACCACATTGTTTGAAATATTATCTCACAGCTCAAATGTTGTTAAGCTCAGTGAAAATTGGTGTCATTAGAAAATTCCAACTGCTTATCTATGCTAAAACCATTTTATTAATATGTGATTATCTACTTGAACTAGGCACACACATCAAAATCGAAATACTTTATAGAACTGGCCACTTCTAAAAAGAGATATGCTGCAGTGTATTTCATGTTAATTATCATTTTCTTTTCATGGATATAATCGGTCACAATCCATGTCCTGAACTTGGGTTGTTCCTAACAAAATGTATGAATATGACTTAAAAAGGACACTCAGAAAAGACAATACCTTTAACAGATAGTTTGACATGTATAAAAAACTACTTAAATACCTATCTGAACAGACTGACATACTGAATATACGGCACACCTGTAATTATTTTAGTTCAGGACATAAAGCACACATACGGAATCGAATGTATTTTGAGTCATGCAATTACCGCAATTTTAAGAATTAAATGTGTTATTGTCCTACCTATATAATAACATTTAAAGTAAAGGACAGAATAAGCCATGTAATATAGTGATAAATTCTCTGTCATCAGAATATGAACTGGAAACATGTCAAAAAGAAAGTAAGTATGATCAGGAAATACCACAATCACAAACTGCTGACCAACCAATGACTATGTGAGGAAGAGCCACAGGACATTTTCAGTAACACGACATCCAAAAGACAATAAAAGCAAAGCAACTAGGTTTCTCTTCCTCTTCTAGATAATTGCAAAACTACAAAGGATATAAAATGATATATACAAGAGCAAAGCCTAACACCGAACCCCCACAAATATTGGTGGGGTACATAAAACAATAAATCAACAACAACAGAACGACCACCTTAGAACGGACAGCAGCCTAAGCTACCAGGGGTTAGGGGGGGGGCTTAAATACATTTTACTGGCGTCAATTCATCGCCCTAGCTTCTGTTGTTGTTAAAACACAAACATTGTTTAGCTCGCATGAAGGATTCCTAAATGATGCAATACATTATAGAGTCTTGCTTAAGGTTGAAAAAACTTTGTAAGATATTTTCATTTAACAGAGACTTTCAAGATATTTTATTAAATTTAAAAATCTTGCCCTGACTCAACTCAACCTACTAGCATTATAAATACAACATTTGAGACTTTGAAATCAGGAAATATCTTTATTTGTCAGAAGTTTAATTATATACGCCGTTGAAATGTTGTGCTCAGTTGATTTGTGCATGATATTTTTAGAATTTACACAACTTACCATCCATGGCTGATGTATCCAAGCCCCACTTAAATCCATCTGGAAATGAGCCATAATAGAATTTACCAACATAGTCAGGAGCTGTACCTCTGCCACCTAATCCAGGATATCCACGAACGAAGCCATGTTCCTGAATCAACTGAAATCACAATCACATGCACATACATGTAGCATAATAAACCAGCACATGTCATTGTATACAAATATCATTGACAAGAGGTAAAACACAGATGATCCTTTGCATCTGAAGGCCTGAACAGAGGCGTTTTAGCTTGTACATGTATACAAACGCAGATGTCGAAGGCTAAGATTCAGGTTTAGACCTGTAGTCATAAAGTGTAAGTGTCCACACTTGTGTGAAGAGTTAATACAGTAATATATTTATCATATGACGTTGCGTCTGGGAGTGGAATAACGCCATGCAATAAAATCGATAAACCACTAGTGGTTTATAGGTTTACGGGAAACGTTATGACGTCCATAACAACGTTATGCACATAATGACAAAATTATAACGTTTTTACGCCAGAAATGAGATTTCAAAGTATTTGTCATATGATAAATAGAATCTAACATTCGTGCTCTTGATTTATGAATTTATTAAACTCGTTGGGAAAAAGAGATATAATGCTCGGCAAGCCTCGCATTTTATCTCTTTTCCCCAACTCGTTTAATAAATTCAATAAAAAATGAGCACTCATGTAAGATCCTCTATGTACAAAACTGTAGGACCTTATGATATTGGTCCATACTCGAGATGTTTTTGTACTTATTAAACCAACAAGCAACGAAAGCTAAGGCGTAGCTTGACTAGCGCAATACATATTCAGTACTGTAAATTCGGAAATTTTCGCGAGAATTTTATTTTTGCAAAAAGCGTCAAAAGACATATTTATGACGTTAAAAATTCGCGAATAGGACATGATTTACCTACATCAGTAAATGACATAGTGATTTCTCCATTTCGCGAGGGTCCTATTTTCACGAAACTTCGCATATGCGAAGTTTCGCGAAAATAAAACCCTCGCAAAAATTTCCGAATTTACAGTAATGTAATGACATACAAATTACGCTCATGACAAATTACCCTCATGCATAGTTATGTTAAAAGTGTTATAATTTAACAACAAAACTGCCATTTTAAAGTCATTTGGTATCGTATGATAAACAGAATCTAACATGCGAGATCCTGTATTGTTAAATCTACAAAACTGGTTGCCAAAAAGCCAAAACATGCGTTGCACGGTTGTGCATTTAGTCAAATTTCTTAACTTGTCAAAACTCTAGCGTTATCAATATCTAAATACGTCTAAAGTCTTTAGAAAGTATGATATTTTACCTATTGTCTCGTTAGTAAATAGAGGTTCTAAATGTTTAATCAGAACGCAAGTTTTTTTTCCTCACACATCAGATTGGTATTTCTGCTGTTTTACCTATATGGGATAATTATATTTCACAAATCCATAGGAACCCATGGGAAAGACAAATATCTCTCAGTTGCCAGTCGAGGACCAAGTCACGACATCAGCATGTTAAAGTGACGTCATTATGTTATATGTCACATCCAAGCGTATTCACTTTTTTGAAAATATAAAATGTCTTACTTAATGGTATGCAAGAAAATAAATCTATTATTTGTGTGAGGAAGGGATAGAAAAGTCAATTCCTCATGATCACCATTGGTCATCACTCAGCTTAATCCGAGCCTTCTCTGATGTTTAAGTGGCTTTTCCATATTTTGATATTTGCCACTAGTGGCAAATATCAAAACAAAGAAAAGCCACTAAAACGTCAGAGAAAACTCGGACTACACTCAGCTGAGGTTTGTGATGTGAATTGATCCTTGTGACATATTTTCTATCCCACCCTCACACTAATGATAGATTCTTATATTCTGAAAGCACGTTTTATCTTAACAGCCACCACTGGCATATATTTACAAATGCAACAGTAAAGGCAGTGTTACCTGATTGTACCATTTTGTGGATCCCTTTGGTATTCTCTGTCTGTTTGGATCACTCATATTTACATAATGAAGTCCAAATTTTTCAGAATATCCAGCTCCCCACTCAAAATTATCCATCAATGACCAAGCTGTGTAACCTTTAACGTTACAGCCATCAAGACGTATAGCTGCGTAAGAAAATGAATTAAAAACACAAAATATTCTATTATGATGTATATCACATGTATTGTACTCTTGAAAATATAGCAGTAGGTGATCCCATTATTTTTTTTTTTCGAATTTAAAGCAGTTTATACAAAATAGCTTATGAGTGTTGATTGAGTATTCCTGTGTATTAATTTTAAAAGAAACAACATGACCAACTTCATCTCAAATAACCTTTATATACCAGGGATATTCCTTGTCCAGAATATAAATGGGCCATGACAATGGGCCAATGGCCCATGTCCCATTAATTTGCATGCATCAATCAAGATTTTGATGGGGCATTTGAATTTTTGATTGGTCATTCTGAAAATATGAAGGGCCCAAGAAACCTTATCATCCACCTTACAGCAAAATGAACACAATATTTGAATAGCCTATATATTTTTTTCATAAAATGGTTAGGGCCCATCCCAGAAATATTCCTGATATACTATATTTTTCCTACACGACTAATTATTTATTTAGGCAGCTTATGAGATACATGTAGTCTGACGACCTTGCCTGAAACCTGTTTGTGTTGTATTTTTGACCAAGTAAGACTCTAACAAACCTGCTCTGCTACAGATATTATGTAGAAAATTAAAACTTATATACTCAAAAGGAATATAAAGACAGCTTATGAACCTGTGCCAGGACATAAGATTCCCAACAATGTGGTATGTGCGACCAGCAAAGCTTCAAATCAGTCTGCACATACGCGCAGTCTGATCAGAGCCTTTGCTAGTCGCTTGAATATTATATGAGTGTTAAGCTACTGACTGAACATTATTTGGAGTTTCTAAGCTTAAAATGAGGCTACACAGGCTTGTCTGAGTCTACACTTTACAAATTACCACATTGTTGGTAATCACCTTTCGTGGCTATTATGCCAATGTGCTGGCTGGGCTTTATCGTTGCTCGTGCACAGGCTTAGGCTGCTGTCTGTTCAAAGGTGGTGCTTCTGTTGTTGTTGATTCATTATGTATTGTTAATCCGACTGTGGGGTTTTGTGCTTGCTCCATGTTTCGCAATGCAGTATTTAGTGTCCTTTCTAGTTTTGCAATCATCTTGCTGGGGAAATGAGAACTGACTGCTTTACTTTGTCTAATTGGTGATATGTTGCTGTTAGTGTTCTGAGTTTCGTTCTTATGGTGCCATGGATCTGTTTTCAATGCTTGGTTGTAGAATTTCATATTGACTTCTTTACGAGGGGCGTACAATATGTAATGAAAACAGCCCAGTATATCTCAAAGTTTTATATTTACACACTTCGTAATTACTTTAATTTATAGGTCTGTTTTCTTGGCTAAATACATGTAAATTGCAGCTGTCTAGCTCATTATCTAATTTACACAAGCCACTTTCAAGATAGGGTGCTGAAGTACACTGTGATATGAAATAAAACAATGTTTTCAAAAGCAGATAACTACGTGAAGGAGGGATGTTTTCAGTCTGCTTCTTTGTGTGGTAAGTATCTATATATTGGAAATTTATACTGGCAAAATGTTTTGATATTGCTTCATAATCAATGAAATACTGAGACTGTCATTTTGGTTAAAATCCCCCTACAGCAGCATTTTCTGGCATTCCATTGACAGAGTCGTTTTTGCGTGAACGAATACATAGCAAAAATTCATATGAAAATCATTTGTAACATTTTTTTCTGGTCGCTTTGATGTCCATTTGCAAGTAAAAAAGCCGATTTTGAAATTTCCATATTTAATCTCACTTATAAAGTACCCCAAGTAGGTCATTTGAAATAAGAAAATCACTAAAAAGAATGTCATCATTTGCTAACACTGAAATGGATCAGACAAAATACCGCGTTTCATCGATGTTTGCATCCGGATGCATTATTTGGACATTATTACACGTATTTACATGTACATAATCTGGCTGGCTAATTTCAGACAATAAAATTATAGGAAACGAAAATGGTATACCACTCAGATGAGATACCCCTAGATATTGGTTTCAGTTTAGCTGGTCTGCTGCCTATGCACTGTGTTTACTGAAACTTCGATACAATCAAAATTGTCCTTTCCTGGTACAAAGCCACATTTCCAATTTTCAAGAACCATGCGTTTTTTTAGTGTTACGTCCATTGCTTTAAACGACGTCAACGTAAAAGGGGGTAACGTACTAAAACCGTTTGCAAGAGACATTGGTACCGATCAAAAGTTTGTATCGTTATAGCAGAAAAAGGGGAAATGAGTCAGAAAACTATGGATATGTGATTCATGCATGTTAAATGTTTGTTTTAGAAAATACAGCATGCCTTTCCATATTTGTTAAAATGAGTCTTTACAATTCAGAGGAAAATATATGCAGTGTATATTAGTGTGCTTTTTAAAAAGCCTGTAAAATATTGAATTTGGAAAGATAAAAAAATGTTTCATGCACCATTATAACGGCGACGCTTTGATCTTTTGTTTGGCATATGGCATTAAATCCTAACGCGTTTGTGGATGGAGTTATGAACGGGTTTTCATTACATATTGAACCCCCCTCGTACTTTAATTTTCCTTTGGATGTCAGATGGCTGTTAGTGTTCTGTGATTTTACCTCAGAGTGACACTGGTTGGTCCGAAGTGTATGTCAATGGCTTTGCCTGATCATACTCCCTTTTATGACTGAAATCTGTTATCAAGGTTACATTTTGAAAGCCAACATTTTCGGTATTACGTTTATCATACCAAGTTCATGCTACCTATACTCTCAAAGGTAACTGCAAGATAAGATAAGATCATTTAATATTGTATCATGATTCTATTAAGATGGTATAAGTGAATGATGGGTAATTGAAATTACTTTTAAATTATGTTTTGTTTTTGCTGTACGGCGGTCTACGTCCTGTGTCTTTTCCTCATAGGCTGTGTTTTGGTATAGGTTTGTGGTTGAGACATGTCTGTATTAATACTCACTATTTGTTTAATACAGCAATAATGCAATACAGTCTGATACCATAACTTATTTTACAACGTTAGCTATTCAATTAATAAAAAATAGGCACACCTAATGGGCAACTAACCACTATTTGATCTGAGAGGATAGCACAATATACGGCATTTCTTTTGAGTCGGTACTCGTGTGAGTAAAAAAAGTAAGGAAGAAGGCAAATACAATACAATTAGCACCACACCTGGCACAGAACGCCTTATGAAAAGTGACATAAGTGTTTCAGTAAATTGTCATTGCTCTGAGTATAAGGAAAAACAATAATCATGCAAGCTATTTAAAAGGCGCTGGGACTCTTGAACAGAAGTTCTTATTGGATATCATGAGGATTTTAATTTGAGCCGCGACATGTGATTTCCAACAATGTGTCATTTTGACAAGTGTAGACTCAGACGAGCCTATGCAGCCTTCCTTTAAGCTTAGAAACTCCAAATGAAGTTCAGTCAATAGCATAACACGCATAGACAATTCAAGCGAGTAGCAAAAGCTCTGATCAGACTGCATGTCTGCGCAGGCTGATCTGAGTCTTTGCTGGTCGCACATACCACATTGTTGGAAATGTTGTGTCTCGGCTCATTTGTGGCCGTCCTTTTTCAAAGGCGCGATGATGCACGTGGTAGTTGGCGTTGGCTCAAGTTGTGATCACATCGTGACGTAACGTTATAAGAATTGTGACGTAACGTCATGGGGATCACACAGCCGCTTGCTTGAAAGAGCTATCGTTAACTTTCAAGCTCCTGGTGATCGAAAAAATCCCTCAGTCTTATGGTTAAAATACAAGTTAAATATCAACAAAACTGGCATCTTCGCAATTCTCTTTTACTTTTACTATTTTTCAATGTCAATGATGATCACTCCGTTTTGACAGAATGGAAATCAGGCCTTCATACAGCAGATGAATAGAACAGAACAAAGCCTCTAATCCTAACAGCAACCAACCAACCCTCGTTGTTGCCGCTGCCCGGCAACAACTCGTTGGTTGGTTGCTATTAATGAACACAAGATGTCTTTGATGAGCTACATAATGAGCTCATGCATTGAAAAAACAACATATACATACCTTTCAGCATCTCGTTGATATATAGTCTATAGTAATGTATTCTATGGTAATCCCTCAATGTACCGTTTTTGTCAGATATGCCATTTTCAGTCACATAGACAGGAGTATTGTTGTACTCATTTTTTAACCAATTTAAAATCTTCCTCATTCCAAATGGTGTCACTTTTAGCCAACTAGAACCTGACCTGTAAAACAAAATTGATTAATCTATTTGATATTTGAATTACATTGAATAATCATTACAACATACTACAAGGAAACAACTGAAGATTGTTAATTCAAAAAACAAAAAAGTTAGTAATTGATAATTATGTAACAGCTTATATTACAATGTGTCCTTTTCAGTTTAGATGACAAACAATAGTTTAACAAGTTTGGAAACATGCTCGATTTTACTTCACTCTGATACTGAACCCTGCAACAAAGACAGATATCAGTGAATTTCATATATTTATTGTTCTATAGAGATACATAGGCAAAACCCTAGTTGTATATTACATGCTATGAGCTGACTATAATCATTTGCTCCAAATGTATTTAAAATTCTTTATAAACTCAAGATATTGTACATGCATTTTCTTATTTTGCTACTGGTTGTTTGCATATTTTGTTACAGTTAAATCATATTTGTAAAAAACACTCATATTCGGGCTAATTGGAAAACTTTTCGTTCATTTATGATTGTATGATCTATTCTGCTGAAAACATCTGTGTAGTGAAGCAACTCGTGTATAAGTAAGAAACAAATTGACAGCATGCAATACTTTTCTCAAAGAGACAATTGTGTAAAACGAGTGGACCAAATTAACCCCATTATAAAGCCAGGGTTAAACTCAAAATTCAATACTCACTGTTTCGTCAAGATATTTAAAGTTCCTTATCGATTCCAGGTGGTCTGTACAATAAATACAGCCAGTTAAAAGAACGCAAAAGTAAGTGAGTCAGATAGTCTGATTCACAGATCCAGAAATTCATGAATAGGTCATATTTCCAGTGTGCCCCAACTTTATTTTGAATTTGCGAGGATTTTAAAAAAAATCAAAGTTCAAATTTTCAAGATTTTACTTTACACACACTACAACTTACCCCAGCCAATTTGGATCACCACTTCCTCTGTTATCCTTGTCGTCATCTATGCTTGGATTATCATGGTCTGTCTTAATGTCTGAGGTAACGTATCCAGAGGTATAGAAATTTAGGCCAAGAAAGTCATAGGTGCCTGAACGTAAAGTAAACAAAGTAATTCATTGTTATTAATCTGTCTGAGAAAATCTTTTTTATCTCATTTTAGTGGAGCAGCAGTTAATGGTGAAATTTTTAATTCATGAAAAATACTTAAGTAAGGAAACGAATATATCTCTTATTTGTATGTATTTCTTTTCAATAAATATTTTACGCTAATAAAATAAGACGTCTTGACTACGGAGTTATATACAACACTCATTCTGATTAGTTGATTATTATAGCTGTCCTACCTGTATATAAAGGGAATTATCTAAAAGAGGCGCACATTTTGAATAGATTTTAACAATTTCGCTATTATCTCACTAGAGAAAGAGCGTTGGTTGCTCTACTTTTGTGGTATTCTGAATTTTATGTTTCTGTTATCAGTAGTTGCCTCTTCTTCATGGTGTCATGGGTTAGTCTGTAGTGTGCGATTGATGTTTTTTCTGGTCATATTCGAATATAGTCTAGACCATTATCATACAACCAAAGAGGAAACCGTTGCTATAAACCATAACTTAGTTTACAATGAGACATATAGACTATTGCAAAATATCTGCTATAAATTCTAGTACTCAACATCAAAACTACGCATTTACCTTTGATAAGCGTTTTGTCTTCCTCTGAGAATACGGGTAGTCTGGACTCTGCAAATCCTTGCTCTGCACTCTTGTTTCCTATTTTCCATTTCATCACATCAGGATAATCTCCACTAATATAGATTGGATGTGCAAACCAACCAACATCAAATTGTGATGCTCTTTCTGAAGCTTCGAGGTCATCTGGGTTGTAAAGGTCTAGTGGCTCTGACCAGCCAACATTAAGAGTAATCCCTACTGAACCTGCAATGCATCATACTATTTCAATACTGCAGATAATGTTATTAAACCACAATTTGTTACCATAATGTTTGCCTAAGTGTGCATAGAATGTGTGCTGCATGTGTTTGCGTTTGAATGGTTAATTAATACTCAAGAATGCAATGTTCAAAGAAATAACCCATCTTTGGCTAGTTAAGTTTGGCAGGTGTTTAGAGGAACATTGAATGATGGGTTAAATTTTATATTCTGTGTGGTAGAGATTATTAAAGGGCCTAAACGTGAGTCTAGTTCAATGTTGGTCACTTGCAATAAAATCAGGTTTTCACTGGATAAGGCCCAAATATAATGATTAAAAAAATAGTGTATGTTAAGAAAGAATATTTAAGTAACAATGTTTTATGTAATAATTAGGCATGCGAGTAGAATATGACAGAAAATACTTGTTTGCTAAGTGATACTGTGCTATATTTAATTGGAACAAATATTGCTAGGTAATAGCAAGACAACAGCTCTGCTAGGATTGCAGAGATGTCCATTATAGAGGGAGCCTTCCCAAGTAACCTATGTGATATGTACAAAAATTGAATATGCTGGCCAATATATCATACTGAAATTTGCAAGATTTACAAATTCAAGCTGTGGATATATTTGAACAAGCTGTGTAAATGCCCAGTCACACAGATCTTACAATCTTGCTGCTACCTTGCCGCGACTAAAAATTTACAATTGCAGAGAGGTTTCAGAGGTCGCAGCAAGGTTTTACAAAGGTCATAACAAAGTTGCAGCAAGCCGGCAATTGGTCGCCATACAAAATCAGTTGCGACTAGTCTTTTGAGCATCACAAAAGACTAGCCGCGAATGATTTCGATCGCCCACTACTTGCAGAGGTTTTCTAGAAGTCAGCGATCAGTCACAGACAAGTCGGCAAACGATCGCCAATCAATCGCAGATCAGTCACCGACTGATTTCAGGAATACTTTGACTATGGAATCTTTAGCAACTAGTCGGCGACTCATCGTTGACTGACTGACGACTGATTGGTGACTAGCCAGATGATATTCTGTCATACTATCTTATATGTTCCTTGCAGTCACCTGCTTGGAAAGAGCTGACCTCTTGGCTCATTTGTATGTGATTTTATTCTTGTGTTTTGTCACTTTCTCAGATCTGTGTCCTGGGTCAGGTGTGGTATTTGATTGTATTGATTCCTGTTCTTTGTTTTTCTTAACTTTACAAGTAGTACTGTTTCAAATGATAAATATAATAAACAGAAAATGCAAAAAATATATAAGCAGTGAATGATACGTTTGCAATATTTACCATTTTGAGTCTTATCATAGACCCTGTATGCCTTAGCATGTGCCAAGATTATATTGTGTGCAGCTATGTAGACTTTAATACCCGGAGAATAAATCTTTGGAGCAAATACAGCATTTCCATAGCCAAGCACTGTCACAACCCAAGGCTCATTAAATGTTATCCAAAGCTTTACCTGTAAATATCAATATTCATGGCAATATCCATCTATATTTAATGGGACTTACAACTTATTCAAAGGTATTCCCCATACTCTGAATTAAATGTTTCTGAGATCTATTTCAAAGTATGCCAAGTCATTGTAGTTCAAGTAATTAGTGTCTCTAACTTAAGTTTTAGGCTATGTTTGTAAAATTCAAACTTGTTCAAATAAACATGAAACAGGTATTGTACTGTAATTTGTGATTGTGTCATTTTCTAAGCATAACGAATTGGTTTAAATTAGCATTAAATATGTATACATTTTGTGATGTGCAGGCAACCTGTATTATGTAGGGAAAAGGGTAAATGAGTATAATCAGGAAATACTACAATCACACACTTCAGATCAAACCAAGGCACCGTGAGGTGAAGCCACCGATTACTATTTAACAGTCATAAAACATCAGGAAGACAAATTAAGTAAAGCAACACGCTATTTCTCGTCCCCATCAAGATGATTGCAAAACAAGAAGGACACAAAGTACTGAATAACAAAACAAGGACCAAACACTGAACCCCCACAAACAATGGGAGCAGCAATAAACAATGCATCCACAACAACATTATAACCACCACCGTAGAATGGACGGCAGCCTAAGCTACTTTGATGGTGGGGGCTTAAATGCATTTTAATGTTACCAACTTTTCGCCCTAGATTCTGTCATTGCTAGAACATAAAATGTCTTACTCACATGGAGGCATTCTAACTATTGCACTGTACCATCAAAGAGACACGTCAGTCGAGACATGTGATTTCCAACAACGTGGCATTTTGACAAGTGTAGACTCAGACGAGCCTGTGCAGCATTCTTTTAAGCTTAGAAACTCCAAATGATGTTCAGTCAGTAGCTTAACACTCATAGACTATTCAAGCGACTAGCAAAGGCTCTGATCAGACTGCGCGTATACGCAGGCTGATCTGAGGCTTTGCTGGTCACACATACCACATTGTTGGAAATTCCATGTCACAGCTCACATATTATCAAATTAAAAAGGATCATGACCTGCAGATAGTCATAGCACAAGAAACAGCAAGTTGAATTATGGTGAGCCAAGCCAAAGAAAACAGATGCTTGTCATGATCATCATCAACATAGATACTGATCTAAGCAGCGAAATGAAGCATATTACGCAAACTATTCTCACATGCTTTAGCACAGGCAAACTCTTGTTTATGGATATTGATCACGTGCATCCTTTAAACAAACATGATATTGTTACACGTGCAGCAGCCTAACCAGCAGATGCTAACACATAATTCATAATTCCGACTACTGGAACTTGATATTCAGCAAAAGAAACATGAATCTTAAACAAAAGTTTTATTTGAATTCAATGGATATGATTTATCATGCAATGGGTCATGAAAATTGAGCCTTAGTAACATTTCATAGTAGTTGTACATCTAAAGACGTTAATTATAGACTAGCCCATACGATTTTTAAGATATTTTTTATATGTGAACGCTTAAGTCAATATCATAACATATTTACACTTTCAAAGCAAACCTTTAATGAATCTTAAGATTTTTGAAAACCGTCGAAATCTCATTGAACACATAAATATTACTTACAGCTGGTAAGCCTGTGCAAAACGCTTCGAACATCGAATTCATTCACCACATACGACAATTGGTGTTATGACTGACAGCGAGCCACACCTGATTTCACCTGCAAATTAAGCCTATTGTTTGCTCCAATGACTGTCGGTGTTCACACTGGCTCTTCCAATTTTTCGTTTTACACTCCAAAATCGCCAATACAATTACGTATTGACTCCAAAACTTTTTTTCCCTCAATTATAAATAATTTCTATATCAGATATTTATAATAAAATATAAATATAGGTAATCAATTCAATTTTTGGTATTGCAAAATTAACATGAAGCCCGAAACCAGGAAAACTTCGGGTCACTGTCAAATTTACAGTGAAGCCATTTGAGCTTCACTTACTTTGCAAGAGACCAGTTGTATTCATTATTCCATGAACATTCTAACAATCGAATTTATTTCTTAAATACTCACAAAGCTGATAAGGGTCTAAACTGTGGTCCTAGCCTTCATGGATTTAATATTTTGTGCATGCAAGTATAGTTTGTATAAAAAATATGAACAAACACTTCTCAGAATATTCTCTAATCACAAAGAATGCAATAAGAGTCATAAAAAATATTCCTTTGTCTATTTCACAAGTTGAGTGTATTTAACTTACCCGATCACCAAATTCATCAAAGCACAGTTTTGCATAATCTTTAAATCTGTCCGAAGTTGAGACATTTAACCAACCACCATGGTCCTCTAGAGCCTGAGGAAGGTCCCAGTGATATAACGTTACCATTGGCTGGATATTGTACTTCAGTAGTTCATCTATCAAGTTGTTGTAGTAGTCTATACCTAACTGGTTACGAGATGCTAGAGTACCATCTGGTAACACCCGAGGCCAGGAAATGGAAAATCGGTAATGAGATGTCTAGAAGAAAAAGTCAAAGTTTCCTTGTCATGCAAACTGTTTTGCTATATATATGCCATGACCTGTGATTTCCAACAAAGTCGCATTTTGACACGAATAGACTCAGACTAGCCTATGCAACCTTCTGTTAAACATAGAAACTCCAAATGATTCTCAGTCAGTAGCTTGATATTCATAGAATATTTAAGCGACTAGCATAGGCTCTGATCAGACTGCGCATATGCGCAGGCTGGTCTGAGCCTTCGCTGGTCGCACAATCCACATTGTTGGAAATCACATGTTGTGGTTATTATAGACAAGATGCGATTTCGAATATGTTTTAAGTGTATTTATCACTTTGCTTTATCAGGATGTATGAACTATTGAAGGTATACAGTGACTAAAGTACGTAAGAAGGCAAATATCAGGAATCGAGACAATCAAATACCACAGTTGAATACCTAACTGGTTACGATATGCTAGAGTCCCATCTGGTAATACCCGAGGCCAGGAAATGGAAAATCGGTAATGCGATGTCTAGAAGAAAAAGTCAGTGAGCCGTGACATGACTGAGCCTCGTCACGAGAAAACCTGTCCTCGGGGTTTCCAAAAAAGTGATATTCAAACCAGCCTACGCAGCTACAGAGACTAGCTAGAAATATTACATTTGCTCGTAGCAAGTCTAGAGGTGATACTTTCCAATAAACGAATAACAAAGGCGCTGATCTGATTGTGCGAATGCACAGGCTGGTCTGCGCCTTTGTTGTTCGCAAACCCCCAAGGACACGTTTTCTCGCAACAAGGTCCATGTGATTTTCAACAATGTGGCATTTTGACAAGTGTAGGCTCAGACGAGCCTGTGCAGCCAGCTTTTGGGCTTAGATACTCAAAAAGATGTTTGGTAGGTAGCTTAATATTCATTGAATATTGAAACGAATAGCAAAGGCTATGATAAGACTGTGCGTATGCGCAGGCTGATCTGAGGTTTGGCTGGTAGCACATACCAAATTGTTGGAAATCCTATGCCACGGCTCAATGTACCTTGTCATGCAAACTGTTTTGTTATGCTTCAACCAAAAGTCTAATAGTAATTATTTGAGTCCCAAAATATTTTAAGCAAGATGCAATTTCGAACATGCTTTAAATTCATTTATCTTTTTGCTTTATCAAGATATATGAACTATTGAATGTATACAGTGACTAAAGTAAGTAAGAAGGCATATATCAGGAACCGAGACAATCAAAAACCACAGTTGACGCAGGACAGAATATGGGAAAGTGACAAAAACACAAGAAAACATAACATACAGCCAAGAGGTCAGCCCTTTCCCAGCAGGTGACCAAAAGGCTCTAAGGAAGGCTTACTTGTTGTATTTTTGTTGCTCCTGTATTCAGTTTTATGTATTGGTGAGTCCTTATCTTTGCTTTATCACCTTAATATCATGATTTATATGTTCTAGGAGATGAGGCATGGATACGTTAGGGGTCTTTCATGCAAACCAAACATCTTTGTGTCTTGATCCACATCTGAACTAAGGGTGAGGTTGGCACACCATGAAACCGGTTTTAGCCCTCCAGTAAAATATTTTTACTGACCGTTACAAGGCGGTACATCTTTTGTGGATCGTCTGTGTTATTTATGTCTGGTGTTTTTCATGCTTTCGCGTCTGTTCATTGCTGCCTTGTGGTCACATGAAGGGAAATGGCTGACCTCTGGGCTCTTGTTTGTGACGCCTATTGTAATTTTGATACGTTCCCATTTGGTATCCTTGGGCAGGTGTGGTACTTGATTGTATCGATTCCTGATCAGTGCTGTCTTTCGTACTTCAATTGGCTTACTAACTTGTTTTGATAGACTGTTCTGAACGATATACAATATATTGCTATTGTAGTCTAACACAAGTAACTTATCACACGCACAGTTATATCCACAAAATGGCATTTAAAGAAATACAACTTGAATAATACGCTTCTCGATATCAATTTGTTAATATGAATTTGGTAAACATTCTTTTTAAAAATATGACCTTCTTGATAAAGGTGGAAATTATGCTAAACAAATCAAACTAATAGTAGACGTTTACTCCAAACTTGCAACTTTTCTACAATAAGCATTTACTGACCCACACTTTGAACTTAAAATTGGATTACTTTTTTATATAAATTTACTTTGCATCTTCTCAACTGTTTAAAACTGTTGCCGGTGTTGCAAAGGCAACTCATAATTTTTGTTATCACATATACATGTACCAGTGATTGTGAATGGTTACATACTGGGTAATTGATTACTGTGAACAGGTAGGATATGTAAAAGGGGCATTAGGAAAGTTCGTAGCATGGTCGTTTATCTCATTAACCAAACAGTATCATGTTTGGTATCATTTTAAAGAGCTATCTTCCCTCCATGTAGTGGAATAAATATATTATGAGGATGTTTTAATCCAGACACAGAAAATATTAATGTGAATACATGTTCTGTTTGCATACTGGAAAAAGCAAAATTTCAATGAAAAATATATTATGTTTTACCCTTTGAAAAGTGAGCAGAACATTAACAATAGTTTGTGGAATTAGAAAATTTTGTACCGTTTGGTTGACTAGCATTTGGTACAGTAATTATACAATTGATGGCCTACATAGACGTTTCTCAAAACTAAGTACCTAGACAGCAATGCTAAAACCGTCGAGAAAGCAAAGCAATGAGCTTATTTTTATGACTATAAATCTCATCTTACAATGCACATATTTGAAAAATATATAACCGACAGCAGTTTAAAATCAAGCACACTTTTTTAAAACAGAACAAATGGGAGATTAGTCTGCAAATCTGTCCATGTGGTAGAATGAGCTTAGCTATGAGTTTAAGCTATGGGTTTTTTTTAATTGAAAACAGTGGTAAAAATGTAAAGCACATTGGGAATAGAGATCAATTAATTTGTTATAAAACGCGATATCATGAAAAAAGCTTATGCCTTCAACAAAATATGAGGGGTTGAGCTACCCCACCAACTTTTTGAAAAGTAGTTATAGTGTTTTTAGGAATACTTTTCGTAAATACAGAACTAAACAAGCAAACATTTTTGTGCAAAGAAATGTTGTATATGCATTATTTGCTACATGTGCAAAAAAGTAAAACATATACTCAATTTGCATTTTGTGCTCCTGTAGTGACACAATTTATAGTAAAAGTTAAAGTCCCAATTTGGAAGGGTTATCATTTCTCTAGTGGTCAACATTTTCTGAAAGTAAAGGTGTAAGTCGTGCAAGCAGTGATCACATAATATATTTAAATGAAAAAAATGAAGGCACCAGTGTTTTAACCCCTACTCAGTTGGAGCATGCGCTGCATGTGCACGCCAAGTCCTTTTTCGACAAAAATCAAACCATCAAGTAGCCGTAGAATGCTTGTTTCCAAACATATATCATATGATAGCATTTTATCAACACATAGTTGAGCTATGATGCCATGCTACGAATTTTCCAAATGTCCCTCATACAGGGATAAATTCGAAATGACTATGCTCAGGAGTTAAATCTATACTCGTAAAACACGTTGTGTTAGGAGTGTGAGTCTGTATATAAAAATAGTCTATCGCTGGTATACATCAAGCCGACAGGTTTTGTAAATTTCTATTGGTTGTACAGTTTTAGCCATTAGACTTCAACAAAAACAATTAATTTGTCCTTTGTCCTTATCAAAGTAAGTAAGGGTGCAAAGATCAGAAACAGATACAATCAAGTACCACATCTGACCCAGGATACCAATGGGAAAGTGACAAACTCACAGTTATACACCACAAACGAGAGCCAAGAGGTCAGCCCTTTACCAGCAGGTGACCACAAGGCACAAATAAACAGACGCGCACAAAGGCACAACAAACACAAGAAACAAAAAACATTAAAGATCCACAAAAGAAGTACCGCCTTGGAACGATCAGTAAAACATTTTACGAGGGGGCATTTGAAAAGTTCTTAGCATGGTATTCTATCTCAGTAACCCATTTACAAACCCTATCATGCTTGGTATCATTTTAAAGAGCTATCTCACTTCTATGTTATGGCACAAATTTAATGAAGATATTATAATGTAGGCACGAAAAAAAAAGTTGTGAATACATGTACTGTTTGTATACTGGAAAACGCAAAATCATCAACTAACAGACATGCATGAAAGCATAACAAAACAAAACAGAAATAACATAAATGATCCACAAAAGAAGCACCGCCTTGGGACGGTCAGTAAAAATATATTACTGGAGGACTTCAACCAGTTTAACGGTGCACCAACCTCACCCTTAGTTCAGATGTGGATCAAGACACATAGATGTTTTGTTTGCCTGAAAGACCCATAACTTATCAAAGCATCATCTCCTAGCCATTAATTAATCCCTCTAAATAAATCCTTCAGATAGGGTTGTCAATAAGTTGTCGTTGCCATTCGAACCATGTCATTATAAAACCAACAAAATAAATGCGTGTAAGCGAACTCTCAGATCAGCCTGGGCATCCGCCTGGTCTTATAAGAGTCTTTGCTGTACAGCCCGTTGGTAACTAAGGACCAAAGCGTTGTTCATGGGGACAACAAAGAATCTGAGCAGAAGCTTTGCTGACCTAGAACAACCACAGTGATGGTTTTCAGATGTTGTGGATCATGTTACCATAGGTCCAGATAAGGATAATTTGTGAACATAAAATTGTATTTATTTCCTTACCCATTATTTTTAACAAGTGTTTTGGGTGCTAAAAAGAACCGTCTCATTGAGACGGTTCTTTTGAGTACCCACAGCATATGTTTTGGTTCAGAAATAAGAAAAATAATTTTCCAGTATGCTTTCTTATCAGGAGACATGTGTTACTATTCAAAGCTTACCCCTAATGCTCGTATGAGCTGGACATCTTCCTTATACTTGTGGTAGCTGTCACACGCAATGTTACCATTGTCGTTATTTGCAATATTACCAGGCTTCTGAGCGACTGTGTCCCAGATACTCTTGCCTTTGCCTGTAAAAGTATGATATATTTTATCAATCATAGTCAATAGATTAGCACACATTTTATTTAGTTTTGCCATATAACGTTTTGTATACAATTGTAATAGCACCATGTATACACTAGTGCGTTAGATATGTATAGAACATAACTAATGTAATGAACGAATATCCGTAACAGAGTCAGTTTTAATTATAACAAAATATTGATGTTTTTCTGCCCAAAATGTGATTTCCAAACCCTTAATGTCTCACCTGATAAATAAAATCTAACATTGTGCTTAATTTATTTCTAATTTAGTAAACACGTTGAAAAAACTATTAACATTTTTGCCCCACCTTGCATCGTATAGTTTGAATAAACTTGTGAATTTGGTTATACTGAACACTCTTTGAAAGCCATTTATGGCAAAATAAAGATGTTATACATGTAACTATAAAAGACAAACACATTCATGAATTAAAGAACAAATGAATAGGTCCACAGATAAATAGGACCAATGTTATAAAGTGATCATTTTGTCACAGATGGATCACAGACACAACAATGGAACTAAGGTGAAGAGGCATCGGTACATAGACAGATGATCTAAGACCCGACAATCTGTAAAGCACTAGTGGTTTATCGATTTTAATGTATGTGTTATTTCACTCCCAGACGCGACGTCATATGACAAACAACTGTAGGTACGCACATTTAAGCAGGATTCCATTTATAAACAAATAGCCCAATGGGCAACGATCGCTCACCATGGAGCCAGCATAATGTTTGGAGACACCATAATTTACAATGCTCAAAGGCAGATAATTCTGAACTTGAAACAGTAACCAGGAATTAATTCAAAAACATAAGATATTATGCCGGTTCTAGTTATCTGCAAGTATTAACAGGATCTGAATAAAGATTGCATTGGAAACCTGGTGAAAGTGTAGTTTTCAGATACTCAAGGGCAGCTAACGCCATAGTCAGTTATGGGATCTGACCGAAAATCAAACTCATCCTTACTTTTATGTCCCGGTAACCTACAGGGATGAAAAAAATCAAATGAAAAATGAAGGTGCGAGAGTGGTCACAACATTATATAGTTATATTTTAGATGCTCTAGGGCAGCTAACTCTGTAGCTGGTGGATGGGTGTGGCGGAAAATCAAACTCATTCAAACTTTTATGGAAGTCCTTGTTACCTACAAATGAGGAAGATCCATTCAAAAATGAAGGTGCTAGAGAGGTTACAACAGATCTCCAATTGTAAGTCTATGCAGATTTTTTATGATGCTCAAGGGAAGTTTACTCCACAGTCTAAAGTTGGTTCTACTTTAAATTAAATTCATCCAAGCTTTTATGGTTGGCATTGTTACATGCAAGAATGAAGAAGATCCAATCAAAAATGAAGGAGCTAGAGTGGTCTCAACATTATTCATTAATTTTTAAGATGCTCAAGGGGAGCTAACTCCTAAATAAAAATAAGTGATGGGATATTGACGAAATTCAAACTTATCCAAGCTTTAATATGTGTCCTTATTGTATGCAAGAATGAAGAAGATCCATTCAAAATTGAAAGTACTAGAGTGGTTGCAATATTTCTCTCATTATAAATCTATAGGGATTTTTCCAAACCTCAAAGGCAGGTAACTCATAAGCCCCTGGTCGGATCCTGCTGAATTTTAAACCCATTTGAGATATTATGGGTTAACTTGTTGCCTGCAAGAATGAAGAAGATCCAATCAAAAATGAATGAGCTAGAGTGGTCTCAACATTATTCCTTAATTTTTAAGATGTTCAAGGGGAGCTAACTCCAAAATTTGTGATCTTGACGAACTTCAAACTAATCCAAGCTTTAATAGTTGTTCTTAATGTATGCAAGAATGAGGAAGATCCATTAAAAATTGAAAGGACTAGAATGGTCACAACATTTCTCCCATTATAAGTCTATGCGGATTTTTCCAAACACTCAAGGGCAAGTAACTCATAAGTCCCTGGTCGGATCCTGCTAAATTTCGAACCCATCCGAGATATTATGGGTTTACTTGTTGCCAGCAAGAATTAAGAAGATCCAAGCAAAAATGAAGGAGCTAGAGTGGTCACAACATTATTCGATAATTTTTCTGATGCTCAAGGGCAGCTAACTCCGAAGTCAGTGATGAAATCTTGCCGAAATTCAAACTCATCCAAGCTTTAATAATTGTCCTTATTGTATGCAAGAATAAGGAAGATCCATTTAAAATTGAAAGCACTAGACTGGTCACAATATTTCTCCCATTATAAGTCTATTGGGATTTTTCCAAACGCTCAAGGGCAGGTAACTCATAAGTCCCTGGTCGGATCCTGCTGAATTTCAAACCCATCCGAGATATTATGGGTTTACTTGTTGCCTGCAAGCATGAAGAAGATCCAATCAAAAATGAAGGAGCTAGAGTGATCACAGCATTATTCCTTAATTTTTCTGACGCTCAAGGGCAGCAAACTCCGAAATCAGCGATGGAATCTTGCCGAAATTCAAACCCATCCAAGCTTTTATGGTTGGTCTTGTTATCTGCAAGAATAAAGAAGATCTATCTCAAAATGAAGGTACTAGAGTGGTCACAACATTTCTCCCATTATAAGTCTATGGGGATTTTTCCAGACGCTCAAGGGCATCTAACTCATGAGTCCCTCGTCGGATTATGCCGAATGTCGAACCCATTCGAGATTTTATGGTTGTCCTTGTTACCTGCAAGAATAAAGAAGAAAAAATTAAAAATGAAGGAGCTAGAGTGGTAACAAGATTTTGCCCATTATAACCATATGGGAGCTATTGCCATGGAAACCAGAGTTCTGATTCGATCTTACCCAAAACCTTAAGCAGTCAATCCCCTACCCCAATGATGCTCCTGATGAAATTTGATTATGATTGGCCATCTGGTTTCAGAGATATTCATGTTTGAAAGTGTGGACAGATGGACGGACGCACGGACGGACGGACGCACGGACGCCGGCTCGAGTCCCATACTATAAGCTCACCCTGAGCCTTCGGCTCTGGTGAGCTAAAACACAAGATATCTACCTGAACGAAATTGTGAATTCCAAACTAGTAATTACCCACATCATAAAACTAAGACTAGGCATTAACATTCTACCAAGATTTAAGGAAAACAAATTAAGTAATGCAACCAGCTAAAATTGAAAATGGACTCTCCCTACTGATACGGATCATCCAGAAAGTTTTGTCAGGGGTTCCGGATAAAATGCTCTCACAACAGTCTTTTTATTATTGTCTTCCGGTTTTTATTAGTTATCAAGAGGGGGAGGGGGTCCGTGGCAGTATTCCTAAGACAATTTATTACCAGTAAACAGGCCACCATCAGCCTGCCAGTGAAACGCCATTTAAATGCTGGCTTATTAGCTTAAAGATTTTTGAGGGGTTCCAGACTAGCATTCCTAAGCAACATATTGCTTTGCATGTTTTCCAGAGCAGTCCAGATCCCGCGTTCAACATTCCCCTCTGGATCTGCGCATGCAGGTAGCAAATCCATTCAGCTTGAGTTTGTTTAAAGAACAATTTACCATCTTCATCCCATGCTCCTTCTACTTGATAAGCAGCTGTAGCTGAGCTCCAGATAAAGTCATCAGGAAACTTGTCATAGTATATACCATCTTCCATCTGAATCTCACCAGATGGGAAACTGCCTAGACCATTATAACCTGGCATAAACCCATTGTCTTTAATTATCTGTAATACATTTGTCAAAATTTTAGAGTCATTATATTATGGTAAAAAGGCAGTGTTCAGAAGACAAGAGGACCTTGTGGTCCTGGATCGCACAGCTAGGTCCTGCCTATGAGTGTTTATGTTTAAGAATAAATACTTTACTAATTCTAATAGAAGCAATAGTTTGAGTAATGTTCTTGAAAATAATTGTGAATTTGGTTAGGTTGTTAAGAAGATGTTGTTTAAAGATACTGCTATTTTTAGTTCTGGCCCAAGGTTTTTAAAACTGTTTTCATGCTCAACTCAACTGAGCACAAAAAAATCAACTGCACATTAAAATTAAAATACTGATAAATAAAGAAGTGTCTAGCTTTAAGTATATCAGATGATGTATTTATCATGCTAATTAATGTTAAAATGCCAACAAGTGTTGACATTTTAACATTTATAAGCAGGATAACATGGGTAAATTTTATGCTCAGTGGGATTGAGTATGAAAGAAAATATAACCTCGGGGCCTTAAAGCTCTTTAATAAATTAGCCCAGCCAAACCATTTGTGCCATTTTGGTAAAGGACATTACAAGCATCTCTGTGAAAGGATTTTGGATTCGGACCAGTAGTTTGGGAGGGAATGTCGTTTAAATATGTTTTATCTACAGCTCTGTCAGTCATTTTGTTTTGAGGAGCATAGTATTTGTGCAATTTTGGTACAGGCACAATGGGGAACATTCATGTGAAATCATTTTAAAGTGCAGGTGGTTCAGGCGGATATATCGTTTAAAAGGTATTATTTTCTATTTTAGCTGTTTCAGAATGGCCATTTGTGTAAATTAAATTTTGACCAGTGGTTCATTAAGAGATGTTTATTAAAGAAAAAGCTTACAGACGACGCACAATGACTAACCTGCGAGAGATGAAGATTGATCACAAAAGCTCACATTGAGCCTTCAAGTCTGGTTACCTAATAAACATTTGATATCATTGACGTGATCATAATTTAGGAAACAAGTGGTAACATAAAGCCATATTCGATAACTGCCAATCAGTAAATCTATTTTGGTGTATTTTGTTAAAACCCTGGCAGGATTCTATCCCTTTAAGCCAAATTAATTTATCTACCCTGATCAATAAGACGATTCCATTTCCAATTATAGGGGTGTTGGGTGGTATGATTCATTTTTCCAAATTTTAACAGAGCATTCTGTAAGAAAACATCAAAGATCCTGAACCGACACCGCATTATGTGGTGTCTGATTAGGGTCTGGACTGTTTTGCCAGTGTGCCATAAAAAGACGCTAGGCTTATAGGCATTTACAAAATGCGACTAGACGTATTCACTGTTTAACTCACCTGGGAATAGAGTACTGATGATACTTTAGGGACTCTTTTGAGTTCAGGATCGTGTTGGTCAACAGCAAACATCCCATACTTATGATGGTAACCTTCCATCCACTCAAAGTTATCAGCCAGTGTCCATACACTGAAGCCTTTCACATTGGTACAATTATCCAATTTTATGGCTGAAATAATATACATTCAATTTGATGTTTGTATTATAGATATAGTCAGGTAATATACCCTTCTAACTTAATGAAATGCTTTCATGGCCAGTTCCAGGTATGTACAAACACAAATTCTCATAATATTCATTTCATCATAATTCTAAAAAAATAAAACAAAGTACATGTATGACCATGAAATGCCCCAATCATATATTAGGAACCAACCTAAGGCACCCGTAAAGAAAAGTCGAAGAACACCAACAGTCACATGACAGCATGGAAGCAATGAAGAAAAAGCAATGTTATTAATCCCTTTACAACACTTCAAGTGCTGAAAGATTCTTTAAATGATGTACGTTACATAAATCAATCTTAAAGTTTTGATTCATTGTTTTTGACCAAATTGAAACTATTTACAAAAGGTAAATGCGTATGTTCAGGAAACACCACAATCACACAATACAGACAAACCAACGGCACCGTGAGTAAGAGCCAAAGAACATAACAAAACACAAGACATCAGGAATATTGTTTTACATCATTGTTTTCTTTACTGTAAAAGAAAAGGGGTCCGCAACGCACAGACAGTGCAAATTAAAACTAAATCCCTAACTGGAGGCCGAGTATATATAGTGGGTGCCATTCCTTCCAAGGTATAGGCGATTTTGGCCTACTCGTGAGATGTTTGAAAATATTACATATTATATTATACATAAAATTACTCCTCAAATATTTATAAACAGCTGTCTAGTGGAAATAAAGGTCAAACTTTTGACCGTATCCTTTATCTTCGCCACTGTACCAGTAGCGATGGATCTGGCGAGGCTGCGCAATTCGATGCTCAAATATGCAATAGGTAACAAAATTTCATGATCTGGCTGATTTACCTTTTAAAACTTCATTCGCATGTTCCCGAATCCACTCTACTCTAGTTTTGTCTCTAAGTCCATCTGTAAGGTCCATGACTCCAGTTTCAGAGATGTAGATGTCTTTTCCACTGTAACGTTCGGTCACCCAGTTCAAAAGTTTTCGAAGGCCAGCTGGATACATGTACGTGGTTGGATTATCCCTCCTGTGACAAACAAGACAAATAAGAGATATACAATGTTTAAACATCCTCGTAGAATAGCGTCATAATTCTAATAAAATGTTAATATCATTTTAATTTATTGACACGGATAAGTTGTTTTAGAAATATATATGTTAACAGGATAAAATTGTACAAAACCTGTGTAAAACGGCCTCTCAAAAAATTAGACAAATGGTAACTTAATGAAGGTCGAAATATTGCAGAATGCTCTCTTGAGCATTCTGCAATACGTTTGACCTGCATTAAGCGATAATCTGTATTTAAAGCCAATTCTTGGTCTTTTTGAGTTAAGATTGCTTTCTAAATGCTTGATTTCACATTCCTGAAAAGTAAAAGAAGTGTTTTGTACTAGATTGCAATGCACACAATCAGTTAAAAAAACATCAGGTTTCAATTTACAGGTTGGGCAGTCATGTGTTCTTTTGTTTGGATACATTGCACGCATGTTCGCATACACTGCACGGATATTCTGATCGATTGTAAGTAGCTTTCTCCTGGTTTTCTCAACTATACACAGAACGTTATACACCATTGTCCAGCCCATATTTTCCCAATCAAACGCTACTAGGATATCCTCTTTAAGTTTCTTAATTTGAGTACAGTCACAAATAAAATAACTATCGTTCGTGCAGCTTATTTCTATATTTCAGGCTCGAGCTTTGCTGCTAAATATGTTGTGACAGAATCTGTACTCAAAGTAAGAAGCTTTATGAGGATATCCTGGCACGTTAGATCAGGGGAAATTATGGGCTGTAAAATGGTGAATAACTTTCTGGGTAAAGATGGAAAAAACATAGAAAAAATCTCTACTTACTTTTGCTTAAAGCATCATTGTGCAGAAGAAGTTGGATATTTTTCCAAGCAGTGTATCCAAACAAAATGAAAAAAGTCAATAAGCAATGCTTATTACATACCCCCGCACAGTAAGGGTCAGTGAAAAAACTTAGTTTTCGTAAGTGATAGTTCAAACCAGCAGACCCTAGTTTTGTAAAAAAGATAGTTTTGATAAGTGATAGTTAAAACCAGCAGACCAAAGTTTTGAAAAAAAAAAAGATTTCAGAAGAATCTGTGAAAACAAGATTTAAGTAGAATCTGTGCAAATGATCTTAAAGCTTGCAGTGGACAATTTGTTAAGAAAAAGTACACAAAATTATTCACACCTGAAAGCTCTATATGTCAAAGCTTATACCGGAAAAATAGTCTATGTTCTCATAGATGTCATTTTATCAAATTTATTTTTCCGAACCAAACTCCTTCATGCATATGTTCAATGTGTCTATATTGTAAAGGTAACATATCAAATTGCTCCATCAAAAAATGTGGTAGGAGGTGATCAGCCCATGAAGGCACCATCAATGCATATACAAAAGCCTTGTTAGGGGAAAATTGTCTAAATTCTAACAGCTGTCATTTTGTCAAAAATTATTTTTTCCAAATCAAACTCCTTCATGCATATGTTCATTATGCCTACATTGTAGCGGCAAAGCATCAAATCGCTCCATCAAAAGCTGTGGTAGGAGTTGATCGGCCCATAAAGGCACTATCCATGTTTATAAAAAAGCCCCAAAAAAGTGAAAAATTGTCTAAGTTCTCACAGCTGTCATTTTGTCAAAAATTATTTTTTCTGTACCAAACTCCTGCATGCATTTGTTCATTATGTCTAAATTGTAGCGGCAAAGCATCAAATTGCTCTATCAAAAGCTGTGGTAGGCGTTGATCGATCCATAAAGGCACTATCCATGCATATGCAAAAGCCAAATCAGTGAAAAAATTTCTAAGTTCTCACAGCTGTCATTTTGTCAAAAATTATTTTTTCTGTACCAAACTCCTTCATGCGTATGGTCAATGTCGGTGTCTATATTGTAGCGGCAAAGTATCAAATTGCTCCATTAAAAGCTGTGGTAGGAGTTGATCGGCCCATGAAGGCACCATCTAAGCATATACAAAAGCATTATAAGGAAAAAATTGTCTAAGTTCTCACAGCTTTCATTTTGTCAAAAATTATTTTTTCAGAATCAAACTCCTTCATGCATATGTTCAATGTGCTTACATTGTATAGGCAAAGTATCAAATTGTTCCATCAAGCTGTGGTAGGAGTTGATCGACCTGTGTATGGCCTATAATAGCATAAGCATAAAACCCTATACAAAAAGCCATTTAGAACTACAAAGAGAAATAACTCTAATATAATTTGCCCCTAGCCCTTACTTTTTTGTTCAAAGTATTTGTCTTGCATACATGAGCATGTTTGCAAGGTTAGATGAAAATCCAGCAATACTTTTCAAGATATTAAGGAAACAAAGCGTTACGGACGGACAGACAACGTGAAAACAGTATACCCACCACAAACAAAGTTTGCGGGGGGGGGGGGGGGGGGGGTTAAAAACATGTGACTACCCACCCTGAGTTAAATCGACATTTAACGCTACAGCTGACTCTAATCTGTTGGTGCTTACCTTTTCCAGTCTGAATTGTAACTAAACAGCGCATCAACGTCATTAAGCAAGTCTGCCTCCATTGTTGTAGCCTTGGATACAGTCACTTCATGTGATGAGAAATAGTTTATTCCGATGTAGTCAGCTGAACCTACAAAATCAGCGAACATTTAAACGATATTCTTATGTCTATTAAACACAATAACATTGGCACAGTTAATTTTTTCTTCAGAGGCCATTCAATAATCGACAAACAAAGGTCTGAAAGACCGATTATTGCTTAATGCAAGCTAAAAGTGTTGCAGAATGCTCCCCATTTGTGTGAGTGGCTGCTTAAATAGGTTTTACTTTTTTACTACAGGTTAAAACAAATACAGTCAAACATAAGTTAAGCATCGCCTCAATAGTTGCCTAGAAAACGAAGGAGGCTTACAAGTCATGAAAATTTTTCTTGCTTTATTTATGAAAATAGATAAAGTGGTGACATTTTACAAAAAAAATAGTTTCGATTATCACAAAGGTAAACAAGCAGGCATGGTAAATGCACACTTACCCCTAAAAATGTCCATATTCTCTAACCCATTACAGTATTTTCAGAACGCTTAGACATGTAAAGTGTTAGTGTCATATTGTCACAGTATCAAAGACAAGTTCTGTCTAAACCTTTCAGACTCCTATCTCTAAAAGAATAAAAGTTGTGGATGTTTAAAGAATGGTATGTTAAATAGTGGTAATGCAAAATTATAAACACGCTATTAACTTTCTCTTTGACCCTCTATAACTGACATGTAACCTAGAGTTCGGCAGCATCAGTTTGGCCCTAGTTTGAACAATATGGCTGGATTATTTCTGCGTTTATTTGAATTTAAAGTAAGCACTTTTAAGGATACATTAAAAAAATAGGGGTTTGTGTATACAGGACACCGTAGAAATTCAGCAAAATGACCAAATGGCATTCTGATATGTTCAGCAGACCAAAGGAAAACTACGGTAACAAAATATAACAAACTGGCTGTTCTTCTAAAGAAATCTATACACGAAAAACGTCTCTGAAATAATGTTTGATTGATGATTAACTTATGTCTGGCTGTATATTAATATGTATCCAGGAACCAGTTTCCCTAAACTGGTGAAGTTTTCATAATAATGCAGCAAAAAAAGCCTTATGTTGAATGTGGTGAGGTCCTTTAAGTTGATGTTTAAGTCTATTGATAAGAAGGCATTTAATTCAAATGCACTTTCCAATGTAATGCGACTTTGATGTACTGTAACATACTGGCCGAAATACATTGATACCTTTAATTACGTTACATTTCATTTAGAGAGGTACTTGTACATGTATATCGTCGGATATACCATCGAAAATTACGTTTTAGGGCTCCGCTCAAGCGTCGCAGTAAACTAAATTTCAAACCGTATAGTTTCCCTAATGAAAACTTTGAATTCGTATGACCTCTAGTTCTGTGCTTGCATATCTGGACCAATGAACCTAGAGCTCGTTTAAACAAGCAAGTGCAAACATAACAAAGGCACCTCTATTGCAAATCAGAAAGGGACAAATATCATATTACAGTCAAACTAAGCCCCAGCATTAACTATACATACACATTTTAAAAAGCGAAAAGTGCTAGCAACATGATTGCATGATTTTGCAGTGCACATTACCCCTTTGCATAACGTTCTCAAGCTAATGTGGTCTTTCGGATACAAAATCAAATGTACTCATTCCCTATGAAGCAAACATACATATAAGCACGTAAATTTGTCCTGTGTTCTTTAGTAAGTGAACTTCCTCATTTCATAACGAATGCTTGTTGCTGGCTACATAAGTATTTTTGGTAGATATTTATTGCAGATCTTAAAAACACACTAGTGTGCCAGTTTTAAGAAACGATATTTTATTTGTTTAGATGTTATAGTGAAGCAGGTGTACGCTTGACCTGCTTAACACAGATTTATTATTTTTGAAAACACTGTAAATACAAATGAGCTGGCTTCTGAGGAAGCATCTGATCAGGATCCACACTGTTTCCACTCTGCTTGTTAATGCACGCTTATAAATTGAATGAAGCTGGTCAATAGGTTATAAAAAAGGGGGAAGTGAAGAACATACAAAATTCAGCATGGCTTTGGTAAATCAAACGTTTCAGCCGATAGCATGTGAAGTGGTTATTATAGCAAAGATAGCGGGCGATATATGGACGTCGACGTGACAAAACCTGTCTTCGTGGTCTCCGAAAATTGAGATTCAAATCAGCTTTTCAGTTACAGAGACTAGCTAGAAAATTGAAACAGTGTTAGTAGCAAGTCTAGATGTAATACTTTCCAATAATCGAAAAACAAAAGCGCTGATCAGACTGCGCGAATGCGCAGGCTGGTCTGCGCCTTTGTTATTCGCAAACCCCTGAAGACAGGTTTTCTCGCGTCCATATGAAACAAGCCTTATACCTTTAATATCTCTCTTTTCTTGATCTGTGAACTGTGGCAGTCTGTTAGTAACACCTTGGGCTTGAGATTTTATTGCAATTTGATCCTTCATAACAATCGGGTAATCCCCAGTCAGTAGGATTGGTTCAGCAAACCAACCGAGCTCAAACTGCATAGCTCTGTTAACAGCTTTATCAACATTGGGTTCTGTTAACTTCTTGGGCTGGTACCAACTTGCTGCTAGATTGATCCCAATCTTACCTGAAACCACAGACAGGTCATACATAACTAAACAAAAGTACAATACAACCCCTTTATACATTTTGTAACACATCGCATTATAAGTCCAGGGCTCAAAAATAGCACTCGTCCGCTCGTATTTACGAGTGCCTCAGGCTGCAGGCAAGTGAAAATTGCGTTATTTCTAATGAAAATTAAATTGTTTCCCATATATGCCAACACTTTTTGTGATGCAGAGCAAGTGGTTGTTTTAAGATATTTCTAGGTCTGATTTTAACACAGATTAGGATGTAACACTATCATGTTGTGGCTCCCAGTTTTTAACCATGGAATTTTACAGAGACATTAGGCCATTTTTCCTAAAATTCCTTTTGTAAAACTGTCTATTTATAACAGGGTTCACTTATCAAACGGTCAATGACTATGGACAAGAATTGACCCCAAACATAGCATTAAAAAAGTGAATGCACTGTACAAATGTAGTGTAACGCAAATTATCATATGACGTCGCGTCTTGAAGTGAGATAACGCCATGCAATAAAATCGATAAACCACTAGTGGTTTACAGATTTTTGGGAAACGTTATGACGTCCTAAAAAAAGTACATAATGACAACACTATAACGTTTTTACGACAGAAATGAGATTTCTTATTATAATGTCATATGATAAATAGAATCTAACATTTGTGCTCTTGTATTATTGAATTCATTAAACTCGTTGCGAAAAAAAGATAAAACGCTCGGCAAGCCTGGCATTTTATCACTTTTCCTCAACTCATTAAATAAATTCAATAAAACATGAACACTCATGTGAGATCCTCTATTACATGTAATTAGATAATGCGCACTGTCACGATCACGTATAGACTAGCACACGAGACTTTTGACACCTATCACATCGGCGAGCAGCGAATGCTAATATGAGCTTACATATACACACAGTCTCGCCTGAGCCTTTGCTTCACTTTCTTACTTTCATATCATTTTGAATGTATGTTTTAGATTGGTGGCAACATTTGGCAGTCCGGACAGTGCCCTCTGCTCTCTCGTCTTCTTATGTTCTCTGAGGTAGCCTAATGTAAACCTTATGGCCACAGGTCAGAGAGGAGCTTTCCATGGTAACATCTAGTCTGAAGTGCCCTCGAACATTTGCAACAGACGTAAAAAAGCAGACAGTATTTTCAAGCCAGACCATAATGGCGGCATGAGGTTTAAGTTCATATAACTACGAGGACTGTTCAAATATGAATGCAAGTCGCTTCATAGCTTTCTTTGCATATATGCTACGACAAATTGGCAAACGTTTCTATAAAGGACTATATGTCACCTTTAAACTGACACCACACATAAAGAACAATACAGTATACTTATCAAGCTATAGCCCTTCGAATGAGGGTCACGTAAGTATACTAACAAACTCAATGATTCGAACATATACCAGTGATACAGACGAGCGTATAATTCTTCGATAAACAGGTGAAATTTCTTGAAATGTTTAAGGAAGTATCTCCATATTCTTACATAATGATTCTGTGGAAGTTGCGAAAATCCGACATTTTTTTGTTATATTACAACGAATCGTTTTCACTAAAGTCTCCTTATATTTGCAAATAAGCGGTAAACAAAACCCAACCTTTCAGTTTTCAGTTAAGCTTACCTGTAACAAAATGCACGAAGCAACATTTAAACTAGTTTTAAATCAGGGACAATATGGTGATCGCTCATAGTGAGTTGTCGTTACAAATTATTGATGGATAGTGGATAATTTCTAAACGCAGAAAAGCATCTTTAATAAGTCAAAAATGACTTAAGTGACGGGGTTATAGAATCTATACTCAATTTTTTGCCTTAACATTGCAGCTTTATTCTAAATTTGAACGTAAACTTTAAGTTTGACCACTATAGGCATTATTTACAATAAAATTACTCACCTGGTCTTGAGGACTAGACATATTGAACATATTTTAATTAATGGAAATACCTCATTAAGAAGAAGAAAAATGCTTAAAAAAGTTATGAAATGTGATAACTCTGTAAATAGAGAACGACGCGTTTTAAAAACTCCCTTATGACATATTTAGCATGTTTTCAGCAAAACGCAAAGAAAACGACACAGCTATTTTTATTATAACATCACCAGTAGCTAACTCAAAATGACGTTTATCATAAAATTAATGACGTCACCAACGTGCCTGTTCACTCGAGATTGAAACAGGATTATGTAAACTTTTTCCTGAAAGCAACTTAAGGATTGTTACTTAAACTTGCCTCTAGAAATTTGGTGCCATTTTGTCAAAAACTCACAAAGATATGACACTATATCCGCACATGTACCAAAACGTAATTTGCTTCAGAAAAACTTCAGTATACAGGAATGACCTTTATACAAGGATCTGTAACTCGAAAAATATAGTGAGTGCTTCTATACGTTTGGCGTCATTTTAAAGGCGACAAAAAGTTCTTCCTAGAAAGGTATGACATTTAATCGTAGAATATATGTGAAGAAAATAATGAAGCTACTTGCATTCATATTTGAACAGCCCTCGTATTCTTATATAAAACCAAAGCACTTACCACAATAGGTGGTCTAATTTTTCAGTGATCATAATAGTACAAACCATTAAGTCTCATTTGTTTGAATCTTCTGTAAGCGCATGCGTGTGCCAGGATCATATTATGAGCTGCTTGGTATACTTTGTCTCCAGGTCCCTGTGTTCCTGGTGCTTCTCTCCCGGTGCCATAGCCTTGATAAGCAGCTGTATAAGGATCTTGTATTGTAGCCCATATATCGACCTGATAAAATTGAAACTCTCGACATGAAACCTTTGTCAGGGCATAATCGTATTCTGTGTTAATCGTCCGTTTTAAAGCGTTATTTTAAACTCAAATTGAGATAAGCAAAAAAAATCTGCGTAAAATTGTAAATATTTGCTTACTCATAATTTTAGCACATGTTTTGGGTGCTCAAAAGAACCGTCTCCTTGAGACGGTTCTTTTGAGTACCTACAACATATGTTTTGGTAGAGAGATAAAAATATTTTCCTGTTACGCACTGAAATTACGTTTTAGTTTTAATGAAAAGCAACTTATTTGGTATCATAAAATCAGCGATATATCTCTCCAAAAATGAACGGCTTTCCAATATTTATGAACCAGTAATGTATTCTCTTTCAAGTCCTAATACATCCACCCCCGTCCCAAAAAACAAACAAAAAAACATGATTTTACCAACATCTAGCTGTTGTCTGCTACGCAAAATGTACACTCATATCTATGAAAACTGATGTAACGCAATGGTGTCAGACTAATAGCAGTATACAACAGAATTACATTGTTCTTGTTGCAAAAAATGCCGTCACCAACCAGACACTGTGTTACATTAACATAAGCATTTGAAATCATATTGAAATGTGACTACTTATGTGGTTGGTGTTTATTGACGCTGCTTCCAACAATTATTCTTTAGTCCAGCCAATTTTGTTTGTTTTATTTTACAGACGGGGTCCAATGGTTATTTCAAAGAAAACTATAATTTTCCAAGATTCCAGGGGTGGGGACCAACATTTTCCAGGGGCAACTTTGTTAGGGGCGGGGGTTAAATTGCTTATTCCTGTAGAAACCTATATAATGTGTGATTCTGTGCTTTAACAGGGGGTCCGGACCCCTGCCCAACCCATCCCCCCTCTGGATCTGCGTATAAGAAGCTTGGAAGTAAGACCTTTATACATGTCGTGTTGTGTCCTGGCACCATGGTTTCATACAAGAACTGATACTTACCTTACTGCTAAACTGTCGAAAACATTCCTCGGCGTAATTGCAAAAATCTTCAACAATGGATGGATTCACCCAGCCTCCGTTATTTTGTAGGCCTTGTGGTAGGTCTTTATGGTATAAGACAGGGAGGGGTTCGATACCAGCTTCTTTCAATGAATCTATCAGATTGCGATAATGTTCGACACCAACCTGGTTTAATGTGTCATTTTTACCACTTGGATAGATTCTTGACCACGAAATAGAGAATCTGTATTGCTGAACCTGCAATAGAAAAAGATATAGGGTAAAGTCGGGTATATTCGGACAGACAGCAAAATTCGGACAGCGACCTTACTTGTTTCATACTTCAAATATTGGAATAAAAATAAATTAATTAAGCAAACAGTGAAAATCCTGATGAGACGGCTCATAAGGAGCCGTCTCATCTGGATTTACGCTGTTTGCAAACGTGTGTCCGAATTTAGCAAAAGTCCGAATTTACCCGACTTTATCATATGAGCCGCGACATGTGATTTCCAACAATGTGGCATTTTGACAAGTGTAGACTCAGACCAGCCTGTGCAGCCTCCTTTTAAGCTTAGAAACTCCAAATGCTGTTCAGCCAGTAGCTGAACATTCACAGAATATTCAAGCGACTTGCAAAGGCTCTGATCAGACTGCGCGTATGCGCAGGCTGGTCTGAGTCTTGGCTGGTCGCACATACCACATTGTTAGAAGTCATATGTCGCGGCTCATATGCTCTAACTGAAGACAAAATCAACACGGTGACATGTGTCCCAAGTAAACAGAAAGTCTTGGTCGGTCAGCCTAAGGGCATTTGCTTTCTCCAATCGGACAGGGGAGACTCTGTTCAAACTGGATAGATACGCATGCTGAGCTGAGTCTCCCTTGACCGTATCTGTTACTTATTCAATTTGCGAAAAGGTGGCTCATGCAGCGCTAAAATGTCACTTTTTTCAGAATAATGAGAGTATGACATAATTGAGCCGCGGCATGTGATTTCCAACAATGTGGCATTTTGACAAGTGTAGACTCTGTCGAGCCTGTGGAGCCTCCTTTTAAAATTGGAAAATCCAACTTGCGTTTGCCAGTAGCTTAACAGTCATAGAATATTCAAATGACTAGCAAAGGCTGTGATCAGACAGACTGCGCGTATGCGCAGGCTGATCTGAGGCTTTGCTGGTCGCACATACCACATTGTTGATAATCCCATGTTGCGGCTCATATGTATCTACCATATAAGCAATTTTGACACATTTGGGGTGACACAGGCATTTGTTAGAAATATAGGTTTAGATACACAAAATGTTGAGCGTAAATTTGCATATATTTTCTTACCCATCAGCTTCAACATATAATTTTGGTGCTCAAAAGAACCGTCTCATCGAGACGGTTCTTTAGAGTACCAACAACATATGTTTTGGTTAAGAAATAAGAAATTAGTTTTTATTGGTACGTACTCTTAACTGAAGGCCTGTAGTAATGTACATTGTCTTGTTGTCTGTTGGTGTGCGTGTGTTTCAGTCAACAGTTAAGGTTGTATAGGGACGGTGCCACAGCTTAAAACACCCATTTCCTTTGCCAACAATATCATTTTTTTAAAAATACAACTAATCATATATTTGGCTTTTTAAATAAATATGATTTAATACACAATAACCAGTCTGGACTCAGACCTAAACACAGCTGTCAAACAGCATTAATTGTATAAAATAAAATAAGTCGACCAGTTGATTAGATGTGTCGACAATGATATGGTAGGTACACTCTTTCTTAGTTTTAGAAATGATTTTTGCTTCAGCAACCATTCTATCCTTATACACAAACTTTCAATTTACAAATTCAGAGAGTCTACTCTCAAACTATTTGCCACATCATCCTGGATCGTAATCTAGTAATGAAAAGCAAAAGTGATATTTGAACCAGTAAACATTGAATTGGGTGTCCCACAAGGATCTACCCATACACATGGAAACGTACCAACTGAGATTAAGGCCAAATTTCAACATGATGGCAATAATACAAAACTTTGGTGTAAACAAAATAAAATGAAAATAAATTCTGGTAAAACTATTATTCATTTGTGACCTCTCAGTATTGACCTTTGGTCGAGTCCATGTTCCTGGGTTGAGCAGATAATTTACTGTTAACTGTTTGTAAAAATTCCTTATATCCTTAAAAGCTATATTGAATTTATATCTGTCTCATTGGTTCAGTGGTTAAACCGCTCTCCTGAAACACCCGAAGTCGTGAGTTCGAGCCTCAATTCGGACTAGTTTTTTCTTGCAATTTTATTGATTGTATTGAATTTGATGTTTAATTATTTTAATATAGGAAGTAAAATGATTTTTTCGTGCGTTGGGTACGAATCCCTCATTGTACCCAGCATGGAGTATGATCATTCTTTCACCTGGAAATATAAGTTAAGCATATTTAGTACATAGAATAAATCAATTTTATGTAAAGTGAAATCAGCAGACAGTAATATACACGGCAAACGTTGAATGTTTGCCAATTTGAATGAAACCCTCTTCCATTAAAAGTGGTTTAGCATGCCAGTGGTTAGGGAATGACATATGCATGCAAAATGTGATCAAAATTTACTATGTGGCCAAGAGCTATGAACATTTTCACGAACTGCTAACGGACGGACGAGCGGACGAACTCAAATAGTGATTATAGTGCAGACCCAAGGGTCGTACAATTCCACTATTCTTAAATTACCTTTAGAAAAGGGTATCTTTAGACCAGTAGAACTATTTTGCCAGCATTTCGGGACAGAGTGGCTGGTATGAACGTAAGTTTCAACTATGTAACCCGCCTCTCTCAGCTCCCTGACCAAGCGAAGGTATGCTGTAGTCCTGCTGAGGACTACACCTTGTCTCTCCATCAGCACTTTTCGATTCACCCCACAGCGTGTGTAAGCAGACTTCGTATGAAGGAGATCTTTGCGAAGACGACCCTTGCTGCCAGTGTTACAAATACTCCGTTTGAGCTCTGTTCTGATGTTATCAAGGGTTGGCAGAACCTTCTACAAGGTGTACATGCTGGCGATGGTCCTCCGTACAACACGATTATCAAAGTCATCCAGTGACACTTTCGACGTAGATGACGGTGGCTGCTTTGGTCGTTGCTGCTCGTCTTGTGCATTCTTCTTCTCTTCCACAATTTTCTGAACGGTAGATCTGCAAACGCCAGTGAGCGCTGCAGTCCTGTCCCATACACGATTCAGTGACAGTTTCATTCCAGATTTCTTTTCCTCCATGCATAACTTGTACACGTTTTCAATTATAGCTCCTGCATCGTCGCTGTATCTCCATACAAGACTCGCCATTTTACTGTGTGAAGTCGCTTTACATGTGCATAAAACATCAAAGCATGTTTTTTTCTGCAAACATGTAAATCGTGAAAAATTTCCTGCTTCTTTGCAAAATAAAAAATGAAAAAGTTTTACTGGGTCTCGAACCTTCAACTTTGTTTTCGGAATCTTTGAGTACAACCGTTATACTTACTGCGCCATCGAATCGCTTGTAAAAGTTCACTTGTAAATATGAATAACTGCATAACATAACGTTGTAACACCACTATTTTGTGGAGCAGTTCATTATTGTTAGTGCAGTCACGCCCTGATGCATTTAAGGCTATTATACATGCACGATCGGAACACAATACACAATAAAACACATTAAACCTTTAAACATTTTCATTGACGGCAACACGATTAAAGAATATTATAAAAGAGTACTGTTACTTGGTGTATACATCGACGAAAATCTACACTGAAAAGACGGTATTGACCACCTTTGCACTAATATCCCATCCAAGATTCCACTATTGATCACTATTGAGGCAACTTTCTACATATATCCCAACTGAAGCCCCAGAAATATTGAAATTTTGCTTGTGCCAAGTTAAGCTATTACGCTTCCTAGGAAGCGATTAACACATGCGTTGATCAGACTGCGCAGATGCGCAGGCTAATCTTCGTCTGTGTTATACACATGCAACAAAAATCAAGGTTTCTCTTGATGATACCCAAGCAAATAATGTCATAGCATAAATCAAAATCAAAACAAAACAAGAACACATTCACAATGAAAGTGCATTGTAAAGTTACAAAAAATGTTTGCTTAATAATTACCCCGAGTTTTCTCATGGCAGCGATATCCTGGTCATATCTATGGTAGCTGTCTATTGCCACATCACCCGTGTCACCTGATGGGATATTCCCAGGCTGATGAACGAAACTGTCCCATATGTTTTCTCCTTTACCTGCTGGTTATAATATAAGCATATTCATACACAATGGCAGCTTTCACTCTAATGAAGCGCTAAACAAATAAAATACTAGCCTATGGGCGTGCTGGTTTGCCTCAACATACATTTCATTTGGGCCTATATTGTTCGCTTATGTCACATTGACAGCACAACAGCCTGTTTGCCATTAAGTAGTACTCGAAAAGGTGTGAGCACGATTGCAGTTGCAGATTTACTTCCACGTATATTTTGGATAATGCAAATTATACGGTTCACTTTCCTGACATTCGATCAGATATTGGTATGTGGTGACTGATAGACCCATTGGGTTGGGTGCATCTTGGTTCTTATATGTTGTAAAACAATGTTGTATATGCACAGGTCACGATAATCAAGCATTTACTGACCGACTCACTCACTCACTCACTCACTCACTCACTCACTCACTCACTCACTCACTCACTCACTCACTCACTCACTCACTCACTCACTCACTCACTCACTCACTCACTCACTCACTCACTCACTCACTCACTCACTCACTCACTCACTCACTCACTCACTCACTCACTCACTCACTCACTCACTTACTTACTTACTTACTTACTTACTTACTAACTTACTTACTTACTTAAATAAGCGGATCCAGTAAGTTTTGTCAGCTTTCACTCGAATGGTGCACAAAATAAATCTGCATAAATAGAACACTAATTGCCTCTGGTAAGCCTGCGTTTGTGCTGGTTTGCCTGAACCTACGCTGTTACATGTATAAGTTAAATACCGAAATGGCAAGTGCTGACTTGTTCATTTTCCACTGCAACTCAAGTATTGACGTTCTTGTAAGATTTACTTTTTCTGCTTGACCCATAACCCATTTAATGTGCCGAATGGATTTTCCTACCTTTATCAATTGGACAGTTCATTTCCAATTTTAGAGTTGTTGGGTGGTATTTTCCATTTTTATTCAAATTTTGATAGAACAATCTTTTGGTAAACAATGGAGACCCTGATCAGACGCCGCGATCTGCGGCGTCTAATCTGGGTTTGCACCCACAAAAATGACGCTTGGCGTATATGGGTTAATTGTCTGGTTTAATTATGAATCACGAATATGATCATGTGGGATACTTCCAGAAAATGCATTACTTACTTTCATTCCACGCCCCTTCCGTCTGATAAGCTGAAGTGATAACGCCCCATTTGAAGTCGTCGGGAAACGTTCCAAAGTAAAACTGGTCAGCAAAGGTTGACACCCATAGGAAGCTGAGTACTACCAATGACCTGGCAGGTTGCATTGTTTTCCTGATGCTTTCTACTCCTTTTCCAAAATCAGTATTGAGAGTAGCTCTTGACCTTGAAACTAAAGCCAGAAAATAATAGTGCAACTTGTATTACCACTAGCAGTCTGTCATACCAACAAATAGGGATCGAACATGTTTTTCTATGCATTTACATCTGCTGGATTCCGAGGGTGGTGTTGAAACCCGAGCCTGAAAGGCAAGGGTTTTAACGACTCCCGAGGGGTCTAGCAGATGTTAGTGCATCAGAAAACCAGGTTTGATCGTTATTATTGCATAATGTCATTTTGTCACTTGAAAACTTTGGAAAAGCGCTTCGAAAAGTTCATTTTTGTATTACTATAATGGCGCGCAAAAGCATGAAGGATTCGTAGGTTTTGAAAAAGCCTGTTCCAGAGCAAAGATTTACGTCATCCTAGCGTCACTAAATTACGTTCATTTCTATGCACATTACTGTTGATGACGTCAATTTTGTGACGGCCTAGAATGCGTATATGTAAAGTACAAAAGCCGTGCATCAACAGCACGTCAATTGCCTGATTAATACATGGGTTTTTGCCGGTTAAAACATGGCTGTTAATAGTGTGTGACACGGCTTTTTATGCAATAATAATTGTTACATGCTCTGGCATTTCCATTCTTGACATCAAAATGTATTTTCTCTATCTTCGTATTGATTTGCGTTTTAAGAATATTTCCAAGAAGACAAAACAAAAAACAAAAGAAAACAAAAGAAAAACATCAACGAATGTTGAAATACCACAAGCAGAGTATCCTACAAAACCAATTTATACATTTTTTATTTTGATGGATTATCCTATGCATATCTATACAATAAGTATGGAATAATTCATTATTATTTAAGGAGTTGCCAGTCAAAATTTCTATAGTTTTTCTGTGCTTGCAAATTGTTTTTCTTGGCAAACAGTGCATACACTTAAGCGGAATTACTTCTGGGT
The DNA here is from genome assembly GCA_964019695.1 of Loripinus fragilis. Lineage (NCBI taxonomy): Eukaryota > Metazoa > Mollusca > Bivalvia > Lucinida > Lucinidae > Loripinus > Loripinus fragilis. The sequence continues at coordinate 19,850,481 of OZ026525.1, forward strand.
CATCACTATTTAAAAAGTACCTGTTTACCTGTACCCAGAGTATAAGAAAATATCATACTCAGTAAATGCAAACACACTTTCCTCACTTTTTCTCACTGTAATCTTAACCTATCTAAAGAGTTTATTCAAAGAAAAGTAAAATATAAACTAGAGTCGATGTATGCTTTATAACACCGACTGTGCTCTTGAACTGCAGCGCACGGAAATAGGCCAAAACGACATGGTGCCACGTTGTAACAAGTTATCCGCTGATAACGTTGTACTAAGGAAGTTATTGGCAACAACATGTACATACTTTAAAATCAGCATTTAAAATGAAAACAGTTTTCTTATTTTCGCAGAATGTAGGCTATAGGCACTCAGTACCCGAAGAAGCATCTCGGTTCTGGGTACTGAGCAGAATATTCTCGTGGCAGGCTCTGCCTAATCGCTGGGTAGATCTCTTTTTCTAAACAGACAGCAGTAGAACCATGATGCACTTCATCAATACTGCAAAGGTGTCAACAATATTTATCCCTATATTGACAAAACAAGAAATATCTTTAAAAAGATATATCCCGGCATCCAATTTAGGTTACCTTGCACCCCCCAGGACAAATTTTTATGGGTGCCAAATTGTTCATTGGGACCCCCTGGATGGGAAACGAAGGTGTCCTCAAAAAAATTTTGGTTTGGGCTATGTGAAATTGCATGGTTTCTATGGCAACCCATAGCGAATTTGAGAAGGGGGGGTCTGCCTACAAAATTGCTCATATCTCATACTTATCCTAGACTACTAAACTTAATACCAAATTAAAGCTTAGACATAGGCCTATTATCCCCTTGCTGCATATGCAAATTATCTGATTGCATATTCATAAATATTTATGAAAACATTAAAAACGTGGTTCACGAATGGGGGTATACGTACAAAATCAATAATATCTCAGCTGCTTTTAGTCGCAGATTACTAAAATTTGTTCTAAAATAAAGCTAAGACATGGGCCTTTTATTCCATGGTCAAATAAGCATCATACCATTTTTGCATACTTTGCATGTTCATGAATATTAATAAAAGCGCTAAAACAAGAGAAAATCAATACAAATATATATAGGCTGATTTCATCCCAATATTGTGATTGTTGCATGTTTTAATATAATTAATGTTACAATTAGACAGGTCCAATCATCCAGTGGTACTATATGAATATAATCTCATTTGAATATTCATGAAAATCCATGAAAACTTAAAAGAAATGAGTGAAAATCACGTAAAACTCTAAGCCTAGGGTAGAGGTTAAGGTACAATCTATCCTGCACTCCTAGGGCCATTTAAATTCATGCCAAATAGTTCGGTGGGACCCTTAAAATGTGAAACGAAGTGTTTCTTAAAAGAAATTTGGTATCAGCTACGTGAAAATGCATGGTTTCCATTGCAATCTCTCATATGATTCTCAAGATTGGGGGTAGGCCTACAAATTCAATCATATCTAGGGTTCTACTTATCCTAGAACACTAAAATTGATGTCAAAATAAAGCTTAGACACATGTCTTTTTTCCTGTGGTCAGATTGTAAATAATCTAATTTGCATATTTATGAATATTAATGAAAAACTACAAAAATGAAGAAAAATCATAAAAGACAACAAAAATGAACATATTTCAGCACAAAAACATCATCAAACCACCATTGTTACCAGTTGTTAGATCCTCAGTGATTCAATTTGATAAGTTCTTTCATCCAGTGAACCTCGATGAAAATTATCTCATTTGCATATTCATGAATATTAATGAAATCTTAAAAATGAGGGAAAAATCATGGGTAAACTATAGTATGCAACGGGGTAATCAGACCTAAATATAACACATAGGACATTTCATTATGGGCGCAAATTTGTCCAATAGGACCACTTAAATGCAAAAAAATATTGTCCTCAAAAATAAACGTTCTTTGGGTTTCTGAAATTTCATGGTTTCCATGGCAACCCAGTATGGCGACTGTAAACAATGAGGGTATACGTACAAAAAAAACTCATATCTTAACAACATCTCATCCTACATTACTAAACATTGTACCAAGCTAATTCCTGAACAAAGCAGTTTAATTTGGTAGTTAGATATGCAATTTATCTAATATCCATATTCATGAATATTCTAAAGTTTTCATTAATATCCATATTCATGAATATTAATGAAAACTTTTGAAATGAGAAATAAAATCTCAGAAAATTAAGGGGTGTACGTATAAAATTACCAATATCTCAGCTGCTATGCGTCCTAGTGTAACAAACTTGGTGCCAAATCAATGCTTAGACATATTACTTTTACCTCAAGTTCAGCCTTGAAAAATAAATGACATAACTAATTATGAATTTAAATTAAACAGAAGAAATAAATGAAAAATCGCGGAAAATCAAGGGGGGGGGGTACTTACAAATCTAATAATTTCTCAATTGCTAAGTGCCCTAAAGTACCAAAATTGGTTTGAAACTAATGCTTAGACAATAGTATGTTTAACAAATTATCAAATTTTAAAATGGTCATATTATAATATTCATGAATATTGATGAAAACATGAGCATTTTGAGAAAAATACTCGAAAATGAAGGGGATACACCTACAAAATTACTCATATCTCAGCAGCTGATAGCCCTTACGTAGCAAACAAGTTGCCAACTTATTGCTATGATACAGCCCTTTATCTCAATGGTAATATTTGCCAGTTGTCGCATTTACATATTCATGAAAATTAATATAAACATTAGAATAAAGAGAAAAATTGCCGAAAAATTAATGGGGTATACCTACAAAGTTACCAATATCTAAGTTGCTAATTGCCCTAGAGTAGCAAACAATATACTTAAATTAAGTCTATGCATAACAGTTTTACCTAGTGGGAAGATACAAGAATTAACTAATTTGTTTAATATCATTATTAATAAAAACTTTAAAAATACAAGAAAAAATGTATAAAAATTGATAGCAGTGTACCTACAAAATTACTCATATCTCAGCTGCTGTAAATCTTATACTTTTTTTCTTTTACTCAAACACATTTAGGATTATGCTGTTTGATATGGTACCAAGCTTGCTACTATTGGGCAATTGAAAGCTAAGATATGAATCACTGTGTAGGTATACCCCCTTAATTTTCCTGTATTTTTTTTCTAATTTCTCATGTTTTTATCAATATTCATGAGAACTCAAATTTGATGTGTTATGAATATAGTGCTGCAGCAAAGCAGTAAAAAGTGAGCTAGTTTTTGAGAAGGTGGTCCCCACAGGGTAACAAGCAGCAACATACATCAAATTAAAGCTAAGAGTCTCTCGAATTAAAAAATGCATGATGCCACCTCGGTATGTTGGGGCGTAAAATTTTACGAGTCATTAAAAAAGGCACCCATACAAATAAATAACTTTACTGATAAAACTTAATTCAAACCAGAGATATAAAAAAATGCTAAAGTTGGTATAATATGAACACTAAATGATATAGAAGAATGCTAGAAATACTTTGCATTATAAATGGGATGCAAACAAGTCCAAATACACTGACGGTGAAAGGTCATTAGGTACATTAGTCACTAAAACCCATGATTTTCTATAATTCTTTTTGACAAATGAACCTCCTTAGGTAACAATGCATTGAAAACAAGTTTAAATATTATCAATGGCATCTGGAAAGCAAGCAGTGCATAATGTCACTACCATTTATTGGAGCGAAACATTTTAGGGCCCATCAGAAAAGGGTATACATACAAGTAATAACTTTACTGATAAAAATCAAATTAAACCAATGATCAAAAGCATCGCTGAAGTTGGCATGATATAACACTAAATGATACATGAAGGTGCTAAAATATTATTAATCATATGCAAGGTTCATATAAGTCCAAATACACCAATAGCGAAAGGTCATTAAGTACATTAGTCTCGAAAACCCATGATTTTGTAGAATATTTTCTGGCAAATGATCTCTTTTGGTATAAATGTATTGACTACAAGTTAAAATGTTAACAACTGACATCTGGTAAGCAAAAGGTGCATGCTGCTTCTTCCATATGTAGGGACAAAAATGTTAACATCCTTTCAAAGAAGAGTACCCATAAAATTAAATAACTTTTCTGATAAAAATCCATTTAAACCATTTATCAAAACTATGGTTCAAGTTTGCATAATATGAACGCTAAATAACAAAATAGGGTGCTAAAATATTTTCTGTATAATATGAGGTGCAAATAAATCCAAATACACTGATGGTGTAGGGTTATTAAGTACATTTTGTCGCGAAAATTCTTGATTTTGTAGACTTAATTTAGTCAAATGATCTCTTTAAGTACAGATGTATTGAAAACAAGCTAAAATGTTATCAAATGCCATTTGGGAAGCCACTTCTCAAAATAAAATCATCCCAAATGAATAGATGATACATTTCGGCTTCATTCATTTAGCAAAATCCTTATCAGATCTTATTAATGTAATATGTTGGAATAATTTTTGTCAATGTCATTGACGGAAACGTCTCAACTTTGAATAAAATATATCAACGTGTGTCAGGCAAGTATTTACTATTTTTTTTCTGTTAAGAGATATCATATTTCATTGGCCATGAAAGTTCATCAATTCATCATCCACAAAAACACATGGCATACATGTATATTATACTTTAGGAATGCCAGACGTTTGTTAACAACTCACAGTGACATATTCAGTTATTATATATGACATTTGAATGACGAGATGAGTTCCAATAAACTGAGCCAAAGTTTATGCGTCATGGTGTAACACACTCACTGATTTATCAGATTCAGCATCTGATTCGGCAACATCTTCACGAGACAAAATAGAGGATATATTCAGACAATTATCCTTCCTGTGGCACTGCTACAGTGCACACACACACAAGGTTGTACAAAGCTTTTCATTACAGAAAGAAGATTATACCCACAATGGAAAATTTACATAAATCATTCAACAACTTGTGTGGTGTAGCAGGTTGGCTTATAATTAGCGGCCTACATATCATTCTGCCGTGTGCTTCCTAAAATGATTCATATCCAAACTCAGCAGTTGCAAGACAATCCACAAGTCTTCAAGATAAGTACATGTAACTGATAACAACAACTCATAACATGCAGTGTTAAGCTGTTATCTGGTCGGTAGTAGCGTTTTTCTGGTACTTTCTTCATCGCTTCCTCACATCTGATTTCATTAAGTGAATTGCATTGCTTTTTACCATACAGTAACTCTACAAATTTAGTGCAGGCATGTTGCTCACATAGTTGTTGAAAGATTTTGGCAATCTGCTCATCACTTTATGTGCTAACTTCTTTCCTGTTCCATTAAAGGCATTGCAAGTGTAACAGCCAGTCAAACGATGGAAAAAACATCAATATATTCTGTTGTTCTGTGGTCTTGTGAAAGAGCTCATGCACAGGAATAAAACGTTTCAAATCAACCTGTGTTTTTGTTTATCGTAAAAACGAATATCTAACTCGCAAAAAAAAACCCCACAAACAATGGGAGAAACAACAAACAATGAATAAACAAAAGGAGAATAACTGCCTTAGAGCAGACTATAGACGAAGCCATTGGAGGGCATAAAGACATTTTACTGACCAAAATCTTCAACCTATATTCTGCTGTTTTAAAAACATCAAGATTGATTAAAGGCTTCCTAACTTATGTAATGTATTATCAAATGGAAACAACCAAGTCAATTAACAAACACTGTGTCACCATCTGGACCGTTTACAATGGTCTTACTGGCACCATATTTTGATGCAATCGCTGCATGGAGGATAAAAAATTTGGCGTGTCTGATATTTTCCAGCTTGATTGCAGGGGTAGATTTCTGAGTTGTGCTTTGTAATGGCAAAGACCTTATCTTTCAGTCCGCCACTGAGGTATGCGGTTTACCTCCATTCAGTACTTCATCAGCATTTTTTATATCATATGTATTAATATGTAATTAGTGTAGTATGCTACAATTCGCTTTGTGTTCTTCCCTTGCTTAAATTTTTCATTCTTTAAATATAGGGATTTTAGCTTGGATGTAAATTTTATGGGATGCATGTTTATTATTTGCATCGCCTAATTTTCTGCCTGTCTGAAATCAGAAGCTGTTCTCTTTGTACCTGTCAACCACTTTAAATTTGAGTAAAAATGACACAGACTATACTGAAACAATTTTGTTATCCTGTTAACTTTCTAGCTTGTGCATGTAATCAAAAAATGTACATGCAATCATTGGTCAGACATTCTTGAACATACTAACAGGAATAGGCACCTGTTCAAAAAGCCTTAAATACTTTACATCTTAATTGATTGCTACACTGTTGAATTGGATGCGGACTGTCTGTTACATTTCTGTCATTACTTGAATGCCAAACTTGGGAAGTGGGTCATAGTAGCTTTTTAGTGGCATGTTGTTTTCTGATGGTATCACATGCTTCTTCGTGAAGTTTATTGATACTTGACTGCTTTTGTCTAAGGCTTTTAGTAGACTTTCCTTGATTGCAGATGTTGTCACTACACTAGACGCGAAGTTCAAAGGATGATCAGATTGATTGTCATTGTCGAAGTGATCTATGCATATTCCTTCAAACACATGAGTAGTTCTTATCACATCATTATCAAACCTCATCCAAATTGCATGTGTGTCTGAATGATAAACGCTTACTCTTTTTTGTGTCTTTTTCTGGCATCTAAACACATTATCACGGAATGTCAAAGAGCACTTGGCTGTAACAAGTCTTTGAAGAAACCACCTTGCTTAGGTGTTTCCCTTTAGCGTCAGTCCTTTTATTCAACACATTCTTATAATTTTGAAACAAACAAACAATTGTAATCGCCGATTGAAGTCATTTGTTGTTTCATTGTTTTTTCATTTAAAGAGTCAGGCAATATTTTGAAATATAACCAGCTTGTAGCAGACACCAGCGAGATAATCGTGCAGTTTTAGCAACAAAGCACAAGCCAAATTCAATGGGAGCATAACTAGGGTGAGGATATCATCCCAACAACTGGACTGTAGAAGAGGTAGATCTTCTGTCTTGCAATGTCTTGTAACAGAATATCAGGATAGTTTAAGATTTTATCAATCCACCATTTGAGCTGGACAGGACATTTCATGCTTTGTCTACAAGTTCAAATGCTGGGAACACCATGTCAGTATTTTTCTGCTAGAATATGCTGTGCACTGCCTAAGTCTGATATTAATGTTAATATTGCATCTACAGTTATACAAAGCTCTAGAAGAATGTTTGTTTCATTCCATCATTTCCTGAAGGTGGTGAATTCAGTTGATGGATTGTAGATCATTTAATTTAATAGTAATTGTTGGTCGACAATTTAAATTATGAAAAACCAAACACAGAAAAACCAATATAAACGGTCAGAATAATTTAAAAGCAAAACAAATTCAATCAATCAATCAATCAATCAATCAATCAATCATTTAATTAATCAATAAATCGGGCAAAAAAACAATCATATTTTTCTTCAATAATATTTATTGACTCATTTGCACAAAATCAGTGTTTTTTATGGAAAAGGCTAAACTATGATTAATATTTGTTGCTTTTTAACAACTAAATTTCCGTATTCTTTTTATTTCCAGTGCAGTGCTAAAGTAAACTATAATCTACACTGATGATTATTTACAAGCCAATTGAATAAAATGTTATGTTGAATGAGCGGTTTTTGTTTACGACATGTATTAAGGTAAACAAATCAACAGTTTCATCAATATTTTACAATGTCATATGTTTTCGTGACTTTTGCACTTGTTGACCTTTTTCGTGACTGTAGACAGGAAAGGTTTACATGAAACTGATGTTTTATTGATTAATGTTATCATTTCTGTGTATTGTTCTATCAAACTGTCCATTATCATGAATATACCGCGGCACATTTAATGCATTTATCAGTATGGGCTTTAGACTAGGGTATTAGGGGTACCCTCTGTTGAAGGGCCGTAAAAAAATTCGCCCTGGGTCCTGACAGTGGCATCATGCAATTTTGAACTCCCAAGACTCTGAGCTTTAATTTGATATATGTTGCTGCTTGTTACCCTGTGGGGACCACTATGTGTCACAATAGGGTGGGTCTGCTGCAGCACTAAATAGGATCATTTTGGTAAACATTTTGTGTTGTCTATGCATTGAATTAAAATCAGGTTTGGCACTATTGGGCACTTAACTACTGAGATATGAGTAATTTTGGAAGCGCACCCCTTGATTTTTCCGCAATTTTTCATTCATTTCTTCTGTTTTCATGAAAATACACGAATATTCATGATAAAAAATTTTTCATATTATACCTTATGGTAAAAGTACAATGTCTAAGCATTGAATTGGCACTAGGTTTAATACACTGGAACACATGGCAGGTGAAATATTTGTCATTTTATAAGTACATCCCTTAATTTTTCTAAGATTTTTTCTTTCATTACAAAAGTTTTCATTAATATTCATGAATATGCAAATAAGATAATTTTCATCGAGGACAACTGGATGAAAGAACATATCAAATTGAATCAATGAGGATATAAAAACTGGCAACAATGGTGGTTTGATGATGTTTTTGTGCTGAAATGTGTTAATTTATGTTGTTTTATTATGATTTTAGTTCATTTTTGTAGGTTTTCATTAATATTCATAAATATGCAAATTAGATTATTTACAAATCTGACCACAGGAAAAAAGACATGTGTCTAAGCTTTAAATTGACACCAATTTTAGTGCTCTAGAATAAGTAGAACCCTAGATATGATTGAATTTGTAGGCCTACCCCCCCCCCCCCCCCCAATCTCGAGAATCATATAAGAGGTTGCTATGGAAACCATGCACTTTCACGTAGCCCATACCAAATTTCTTTCAAGGAGAACTTCGTCTCACATTCTGAGGGTCCCACTGAACAATTTAGTATGAATTTAAAAGGCCCTAGGATTGCATGATAGATCGTACCTTAACCCCTCCCCTAGGCTCCTAGTTTTACGTGAATTTCCCTCGTAATTATAAAGTTTTCTCGCAATTTCATGAATATTCAAATGTGATAATATTCATATAGGACCACTGGATGATTGGACCTGTCCAATTGCAACATTGAATATATTAAAACGTGCAACAATGACAATATTGGGATGAAATCAGCCTATTTATATTTGTATTGATTTTTCCTTATTTTTTAGCATTTTTATTGATATTCATGAATATGCAAATTATGCAAATATGGTATGTTGCTTATTTGACCATGGAATAAAAGGTTTATGTCTAAGCTTTATTTTAGTACAAATTTTAGTAATCTACGACTAAAAGCAGCAGAGATATTATTGATCTTGTATGCATAACCCCATTCGTGAACCACATTTTTAATGTTTTCATAAATATTTATGAATATGCAAATTAGATAATTTAAATATGCAACAAGGGGATAATAGGCATATGTCTAAGCGTTAATTTGGTATTAAGTTTAGTAGGCTAGGATAAGTAACAGCTGAGATATGAGTAATTTTGTAGGCAGACCCCCCTTCTCAAATTTGCTATGGGTTGCCAAAGAAACAATGCTATTTCACATACAGTCAGGTGCATAACTTCATAAAGTTAAAAAAATTATCACTTTAAGCAGTTAACTTTTTTAGCAACAAAAACAAAAGGAACCTAATTGAGTGAAAGTGTCTTTTTTCATCTGCATATTCCAGAGTTACTGCAATTTTCACGGCCATGTGGGTAATTTTATCTGATAGACCTATTACATAACTTAACGATTATGCAATAAAAGTGTGTACGCATCGTCTAGAAATTTGTACGCGAGGTCATTGAAGATCAGAAAATAAGCTACTTTTTAACTTGAATAAGTTATATATTTGACGGACTAAAATTTGACCTTGGCATAAATAATTTCAGATATAACCTAGATAAGTTACTTTCGATAGCCTCACTTTGAAATCATTGTTGAAAAGACACAATTTTAACTTCTTCAAGTGATATATATTGTAACTTATATAGGTTATGCCCCTGACTGACATAGCCCAAACCAAATTTTTTTTGAGGACACCTTCGTTTCCCATCCAGGGGGTCCCAATGAACAATTTGGCACCCATGAAAAATTGTCCTGGGGGTGGGGGGTGGGGTGCAAGGTAACCTAAATTGGATGCCGGGGTGATATATTATGAATTGGCAGAAGACATATTTGATATGAGTAACGTGAGATTTTTTAAAGAAATTGAGAAGAAAGAAAATGGGTGACGTTTATGTCTTCGGTCAGCTGAGCTCAGTAAAGCGTTAGTGAACATATGCTATTCTAAATAGCTGTAGTGATGCTTTTTGGTACATGATTGCTGAAAACTCGCGAAAACTCAAATCAGAACGAAAAAATATGCCTTGACCCAAAATGCTGCATGTTTAAATAGCTAGTGGCATACATGCCTGGTGCAAAAAATCTAAAACAGTAGTAGAATTTAGTTGACCACTACCTTCAAACATCGGCAATTTTTCCATACGGAAGAGGTATCGTGCCATACATTTGTTTTAAACCATCATCGCAGATATTTCTTAACTTTTATCACGTTTTAACTATCATTCTTTCAGCGTCAACGTGAAGTGAAAGTCATATTTAAAATTAATGAAAAAGTGCAAGAAAAACATAACATAGTACTAAATATCTGCGATAGATAAAAAACATTTCATGGCATGTACTTTCTTCCATACAGAGATCAAGTCTGCTTTTCAACAGCAATGGAATTACAAGACTTCGCCTAATAATAAATAGAGGATCTTACATGAGTGCTCATATTGTAATGAATTTATCAAACGATTTGAGGAAAAGGGATAAAATGCGAGGTTTGCCGAGCATTTTATCACTTTTTCGCAACGAGTTTAATAAATTCAATAATACAAGAGCACGAATGTTAGATTCTATTTATCATATGACATTAAGATTACTTTGAAATCTAATTTCTAGCGTAAAAAAGTTATAATTGCGTCATAGTGTACGCAACGTTGTTACGGACGTCATAACGTTTCCCGTAAATCTATAAACAACTAGTGGTTTATCGATTTTATTGCATGACGTTATTTCACTCCCAGACGCAACGTCACATGATATTATTATATAATCTATAAATAAACATATTCTGATTGGTCCAGATGCATATCCACTCGAGCCATGCATGGTTTGCCGGACGTGACGCTGCAAAACACACGACACCAGGTAATGTAGTATATTCTATTGTATTGTTACAGTTGCAGAAAGCTTACAAAATAAGAAACCTGTGCAAAAATGCACAGGTTTCATATTTTGTAAATTCTCTGCTTTTGTTTGTCTGATGTTTAACGACGCATCAACCATTGTGGGTCATTAGCGTCAGACGGTATCAAATTAAACATGATTTGCATGGGAAAAGGGTAAAAAATGTGCAACATATAAAGTGAATGATGGTGATGAGTCCGTGTAATGACATCGCGTTGCAATATGATCGTTGACAGGAAAGAACATGTACAATATCTGACAGTTTCAAAGAGCTATTCAGACGACTGTGCATGATCTTTAACTGAATAGAAAATAGCATTTAACAATCTATATGGTCAAATGACGCTATATATATAGGGAAACTATAGGCTGATACAAATATAAAACAAATCGCGATTTTAAAAATAGCGATTCTCTGCTTTTGTACTCGTAAACATTTAGTTATAAGTGAATAATGAGAAAATCTTAATTCCTTTATACATGTATACAACTTTATAAAATGTATAAAAACTATTTCTTACTTAAAATGCAGTCAAAGACGTTCCATTCCCAATTACATGTATCTGGACAGAATTAAACCCATACAACAGTTTTCCACTTCCGTCCTATATAATCACCATAAGACATAAGCAATGCGCGTGTTGAGAACCCTGGGAGAACCGACCATCCGACATTTAGATTTGTGATCTTATAGACAAACCAGGTTGTATATTTGTATTTCAAACTTACTCAATATGAAAGAGCCTCGACATGAGATTTCCAACAATGTGGTATGTGCGACCAGCAAAGGCTCAGACCAGCCTGTGCATACGCGCAGTCTGGTAAGATTCTTTGTTAGTCGCTTGAATATTCTATGAATTGTAAGCTACTGACTGAAGATCATTTGGAGTTTCTAAGCTTACAAGGAGGCTGCACAGACTCGTCTGAAACAACAAATGTCAAAATGCCACATTGTTGGAAATCAAATGTCACGGCTTCAAAGTTGTTTTAACACTGCGAAGAGATTGATCAACCTGCACGTATTCGCAGTAAGCATAACTATTCACTTTCGGCCTACAAGTCATATTGTTATTGGTTCTGCATTCTTGCACATTCGTTTGCAGTGGGTATATAAAGAAATATAGACATCACAGGCTCCTTTTCAGCAAGCGCATGCAAGATGTTAAGCACTTGATTACCTGCAAAAGGGCTAGAATTGAAACATCAATCATTCAAAATTCAAGACAAAGTCTTAAAAAGCATACTGGTAAAGTATCGAAGGTCGTTTTACGTGTGACAAGGGACTGAATAATGACATATATTTACATGTATATGGAAACTAAGAGCATTCCATAATTGGGCAAATAGGTGGACTTTAAATGCAATGGTAGTGAAGCAGCGATTTGATAAGATCATAGCGACTGGTGCTGATAACAGGGGGTAAAAAGAATAGCTCGGTCGATCCATGTCACAGATAAAGTTGTACTAGTATGTACTACATGCATGTCAATTGCAACATGGCACGTGTACCAAGCAAAGACTCAGACCAGTCTTGACATAGCCAAGTCATAGCATAGTTTTGGTTCTGTTCTCAATGGGGAGAAGAGAACTGGCACATTTAGCTTTAATTTGCACACAGCAATTACCCAGATAAGCCTGGCTCTGAGGTTATAACATTTTACATGCTCAATTCAACTAAGCATGAAGTTTATCTTGCTTATAAATGTTAAAATGCCAACAATTTAACATTAATTTTTATAAACATGATAAATACAACAACTGATGAGAGCTGACAATAAATGAAAGCAGGAAAAACTTATTTTTTCGGCATTTTAGTTTTTATGAGCAGTTGTAATTCCATGCTCAGTTGAGCTGAGTATGATACAATATCTATAACCTCGAGGCCAGCTGATCTGAGTCTGTTTTGGGTGCACATATCATTCAGTTGCTTTTGTCACGCACCGGCTGATATGTGTAAAGGCATCATCAAACATGCATATTCAGTAGTCTATTTAGGCTATTTACATGTACCTACTACTCGTCTACTCCTATGTGTTCTGTGTGCATGCAAGAAAGGCTTTCGAATGGGCGTCAATGCGATCAGTCACAAATCTCAGCAACTGACGAATGTATCCTTCAACGTAGCTACGTTGCTCCGAACCAATTCGTTTGGTTACGTAATTGCTGTTATTCGACCACTATAACGACCTTGCACATGTATCAGGGGTCAAACACAGCATATTTAAATAATATTTAACATTTGCACAGTCAATTCTTTAGAATTATAATTCCTTACATGCGCGGATCCAGAACATTCCGCCTCTGCGTGGAGGTGGGGTGTAGGCTGGGTGTTTGTTTGTTTGACTTGATTCTTTACGTCCCATCAACAATCTTTCAGTTATATAGGGACGGGTATTCCTGGGTTGAACCAGTACTAAGCTAGGATAAATGTGTCTTACTCAAGGACCACAACGCAGTGACGCCGGTAAGGCTCGAACCCACGACCCTTCGGTCTCGAGTCAAGCGCTCTACCACTGAGCCACTTCGCTCCCGTAGGCTGGGTGTGGGCGAGGGGGGTGCTGTCGATTTATAGTCAACAACGTATCTCGGACCTCTCTCGTGAAGCAATTGGACCCTATGGTTCCACTTGGTATAAACTCTTGGTCCCGAGGTTATAAAACTTTTTCCATGCTCAACTCGGCTGAGCACAAACTTTATCTTGCTCATAAATGTTAAAATGCCAACAATTGTTGACATTTTAACATTTATTAGCATGATAAATATGACAACTGTGAGACTTACAATGTAAAGCAAAACACTTCTTTATTTTCAATATTTTAGTTTTTAAGTGCAGTTGAATTGTGTGCTCAATTGAACATGTTTTTTTTTCATAACCTTGCGACCTAATTTAATGTATTCCTAAAAATTTTTCTGCTACTGTAAATTCGGATTTTTTGCGTGAATTTTATTTTTGAGAGCAGCGTTAAAAAGGCATATTTGCCACGTTAGAAATTCCCGATGGGACATGTTTATTAGTTAACGACAGAGTGATTTCGCCATTACGCGAATGTTTTGTTTGCACGAAACGTCGAGTGTCGCTTGTGAAAAAAGCCTCGCGAAAATTTCAGAATTTATAGTACACTTCGAAAGCTTTTCTTCTTTCTCATAGAAAAGCATAAAATGTGATTAGGAAGGGAATAACTAAATTAAAAGCTGGTCCCGTCCTCAATAAAGGTTGCCTATCCTTCCATACAATTGGACAGAATGAATCAAACAGGCCCCAAGGTTATAAAACTGTTTCCTGAGCACGAAATTCCAACTGCTTATAAAAAGCTAAATACTGATAAATAAAGAAATATCTTGCTTTAAGTCTCTCAGATATTGTATTTTGCATGCTTATAAATGTTAAAATGCCAACAATTGTTGGCATTTTAACATTTATGAGCAGGATCAATTTCGTGCTCAGCTGAGTTGAGCATGAAAAAACGTTGTATAACCCCGGGCCCAGAAAACAATACGCCTTAATATTTTAAGAAGTGGCTGACATGTTAAACCCATAAACTTCTTACCATCCATGTGACAGTTCACTCGTAGAATATATACAAAGTAGGAAAACCTGTGCATAATTGCACGTATTTCCTATTTCGTATACACAATAGGTTCTACACCCTTAAACTTGTTTTAAGTTTATTTGTTTTATCTGCAACTTTTATATGTTAAATCTTAATTTTCGCTTAGATACACAAGCATGTTCACTGCATGTCGAGTGTTCTGTTCTAAATACCCTGGCATATATCTAGATTTAAGGAATTGTAATAGTAATACCATGGGTTTTCTGCCTGTACGTTGAGATAATCCACGAGCTTAAGCTAGTTTATACCACCTACATCAGTGTAGACCTTGCACATCTAGAGATATTTCGTGCTAAAGTTGGTAAGGATGGTATAACTTGGGTTACACACATTTGGTAGTGTATGATCGCACATTGTTTGGTAGACCTGTTATTTTTTGATCTGATAACGCACACAAACAAAGCAGAATAAAAAAGTAACAGTACTTATTGCACTTTTGAGTGATATACCAATGTTTTACATCAAATATACAACAACGCACAAATAGCACATGCATGCTAGTGCAATAAGGACGTAATTGTAGGTAGCATTCTACTAAATATTCATGAAGTATGGCCACGCCCTTTTTGGGGAGGAAGTAGTCATCAGAATAAAACTCCTGTGGATCATTCCATTGGTCATATTCCTTTTTCTTCATTAGAAGGTGATAAGAGACAAGATAAAATAAATCAAAATCAAGAGAGTTTGAACATTTTATGCCCTAAGCAGGAGAATAACGTTTCGATTTTTAGAGTACCCCCTCTGATAAAAATCTTCTGTTTATTTGCTCCGGGACTAGGGGGTTACCCAACTTATTTACACATGACTAGTTTTTTTTAGATGGGGAACATCCATGTTTTCATCATAAATCAACTAAGCTATGGCAGATCTTTCAAATAAAACACTTTTGTCAAAATTGTATGTGTGAATAGATTTTGAGAATGGATTACTTTACTGCTATTTTGCACTGTCGGCAATGGAGAAATATTTAGTGGAAGGCCTCCTAAAGGCAAAAATGTGAGATTTTTTTTATCCCAAACAATATTCTGAGACAGGAAATTCCTGGTACGTACTTATAGGTAGAAGGTAGATTGAAGACAATGGATGCTTTCTGGTGGCAGTTAAATGAAAAAAGAAACTAGCTTAAAAGACCCTTTTCAATCAGGGACAGCACAGTTGTGACATATGGACTAGTCAAAAGAGTCACAGGACATATGGGAAGTTGACCGTCACTTGGCCTGATGGGTCAAAATCAGTTGAAAGTGCCCACAGAGTTTCTTTCATGACATAAAACCACTTTTTTAAAAAATGATATTCCTACGGTACATGCTGAAGGGAGACAATTAGAAGTGTCACACTTATGCCACAACGGCCTGTGTAAAATGTATAAAAAGAGCCCACCTTACCCTAGAATCGCACGAGAACAACCAAGAGCGGATACATTGTAAACTGCAGAGACAGTGCACAAGACAACATCAACCATACTGTTTGCTTTAAACTTAGGTACTGAAATTGCTATTTTTATTAGCTTTTTTGGCTTGTCAATACTAAACTCCAGCTGTTAAGTTTTTAGACTTATTTTTTCGCAATAACTTTTTTGTCTTCAATTTTAGCAAAATGTGTTCGCGATGAAAGTTGTAGAGGAGAATTTCCGCCAACTTCTCCAAAAGGTCTTGTGCTTATGGCGCAAACAGATTTTTGTGTATATAGATGAAGTTTTTGCAATAAATTGAATTCGTCCTAAATTTCTAAGTCTTTTAATGACAGGTATAATTCGTATAGGCGTGACAGAAAGGGGTAGTTTCAAAAAATATTCGGAAGCGGTGCATATCCCGTTCTTCAAAGGCTGTGCTTAACATAAAAATGCCGCTGCCATACTCAGATTTTACCGTGCATGTGCAGAATCAACTTAAAGCAGGCTCATTTGTAGGAACAATGGCTGGGTTATCGCATGATGTGCAATTTTTCTCTTATGCACGTGCTATGAAATGAACGGTTTTGAGATGACCCTTCTAGTTTAACGCACGAGCGAATCAGGCGCGATTTCTATTATATTTGAACAAACCATCCATCGCTTTAGTAATTGAATTAGGGCGGTGCAATGTACATTTTTGACTGACATCTTGGACTTAGTTTATTTGTGCATTGTTTAAAATATTCAAAGAGTACATCTAAGCACAGAGGAACCTGCAACATCTAGGATGTTGGAACCATTTGGAGAAGTTGGCGGAGATGTTCCTGAATACTTTTCATCGCGAACACATTTTGCTAAAATTGAAGACAAAAAAGTTATTGCGAAAAATTAAGTCTAAAACCTTAACAGCTGGAGTTTAGTATAAGTATGGTCCTGCCAAATGTTTTTAGGCGTCACAGGTAGTAAAATGTGTTTTGTTATATACTATGCACAATAAATTTAGCAATTGTTTTGTATGGGTGAGCCCATCCACATCAGATCTCGGGTTTTCTTTTGCTGTCATGAAGATACAAGCGCCGATCATCTGACAAGATTTTCCATTTAAAAAAAATACAGATTTACTAAACGCAGCGGCCGTGCTGAAGTGACGTTTAATTTTAAGACTAGCGGGTAACGTGGGTATTTTTGATCATTGGGGGAAGCCGAAACCATTTTCAAATGATTGTTTGGTCACTGAAAACCAAAAAAGCATAGCAAATGCTGCAATTTTCTGAACTTTCTCAGAGAAATAAAGGACCAAGTTTTCACTATTTGACGTTTTTACTAATGCTTTTACGTTATCACCTTTAAACGGTGTTTCTAGTCGGGTTTTCTTGAACCACATTAACAAGTAAAACTGTTTGATGCCTTCTAACACATTCAGACAAATAATGTTGATTGAAACATCTTCACTACTATAGTGCACGAGCCGAAAGATAAAATCTAACGTCACCATTATCTCGCAAATGCGTCGCTCAATTTTTCAGTAACTTAAGGTTTTAATCAACCATAAGATGAGTTACATTGTAAGCCTATGATATCTTTTTAAACTGAGTCTCTGTTGAATTGGCACGCCAATTAACATTAGAAGTTTAATCAAATGATGACTACGTTTTGACGTCATTGATTGCAGCTGATTTTTTCAACATGAAATCTCTATCACACCCGTCACATAACCAATAAATTTTATAGGCATATGATGCATGAGGAAGATGTAAGACCACCAAACGAAAAATCGCATGCTTATCATTTTAGCATTACTTACAACGGATGTGATTTTTGCTTAGTGACCCCTTCTGCAATTCTTGCTCTCCCAAAATGCCTATTAAAAGGATGGCGTCTGAAATTTTGTGGTTTCATTTGCCTAAGATCCTGTTCTAGTCATTGCAATTGAAATTGATCGGCACTGCACAAAGATGAGCACAAAAAAGATGCCAAACATAAGAAATTGCTAAACTTATTGTGCATAGTATATATCACTACATCTCGATGCTCTGCGTACAATTTGTAAATGGCTCGTCACCGCTTACTTCTCAACTGGTCAAAATAAATTAATCCCCATCGGAAATTTTCCCCTATAATTAATGTTAATACATTCATGTTTGATTTATCATAACATTTTTCTGAATAAAGATTTTTTCATAAAATTTTCAGCGAAGTAGCAGCAATATCTCTGCTCAACATGAGCTAGTGTTTCATTTTCATTCATAAATATTCCAAAGAGCATAACACATTCAAGTAAAGCCAAAGAAAATCGGTATTTTCAATTAGAATTTTGTGTAATCACACCTAAGATATTATTGTCTAGCTTGGGTGGAGTTAGAATTTTCAACTGCCTTCGATATTTTTTGAAATAAAGAACTAAACTTTGGAAATTTAACATTATGGCTATGGGAAAAAATAGCATGGGGCTTAACTTATTTTGGCCAGTTTACTTTCTATGTAATGTTTTGCGTCTGTTCGAAATTTATGACTGGTATTCTTGGTATAGGGCCCTAGAAACTCTTGTTCCAGAAGGGATTGGACAGCCAAAACGAGTTAAGTTCACCAATTCGGTCTTTTTTGTGTCCCATCCCCATTTTAGCATGTAAACAGTGTATTTTGTAACGCTTTAAGGTTTATAAGTTTAGTTTAGGCTTATGTCTTGACACTCAAGTAAAAGAAAAGCAATGGAAATGGTCAAAAGTCATTCCTTATGACGCTTATCAACAGCAAGTGCCCCCAAAATGGCCAAAAAATGCTGTCCCATCGTGATGGTATGTAATTTTAAGAATGTATTATGCTCAAATGGTTGTTTTTATAAGCAGTTTTCAACTTTATTTTATTGACACACATATATACCTTTCATTTAATGTCCCTCATTTGATTGAAAAGTGAAAAACGTTTTTTTTGGTTGTATTGATGATTAATGTCCCATAATCTAATGTGAATTACGTTAACAATTTAACCATCTCACAATTTACACACCATGCATCATAAGCTCACATCAAACATCTCAATGTCAAGAGGATTAATATGTGCATGGACAAAAGAAACGAATTTGGGGAAACAATTGTTTATCTTTCGCAGATGAAAAGATATCTGAGGTTGTCTAAAAATATGCAGTTTTGTGAATTACGTTACCCTATGTGTATTATTTTTATAAGATGAGGTACAAATATTGCAATTGAAGCCAATGTAAGAGCTATAACCTAACTATATAACAAATCATATAAGAACTTTACAAGAAGCTGTTTGCACAGAAAAAAATAAGTGGAAACATAAATCTGTGAATTACGTTACTGTGAATTACGTTACAACAATTTTACTAAAATCCAAATACCTCTCTAAATGCATACACTAGCTGAATAAAATGTTTGTTTTTAAGCAAAGCAAACCTGTCCCAATTAATAAAGATTAATTTAAACCATATTGCAGATGAAATTTTATTTTAACAAGGATTTACCTATATGATTTTGGTACATCAACTCCCCTATTCATGTTACTTATAAAGATACTCAATATATCAACACACCATATGCAAAGTTATCTGTTTGAAAATCAAAATTGAATAGTGTAAATATTTAAGGGATTGTTCGTATGGTTTTTGAAATGAGCTGATGAAACATAGGTAACGTAATTCACGAGTAGGTAACGTAATTCACATTCTTCAAAAAACCAGATTAGTCCAATCAAAGGGCCAAAGGCAACAAATCGACAGTGATTACAAGTTTCTGACTTGTTGTTCAATTGTTATTTTCTCTTTTTAAAACCATTTTTATCTCGTTGCTGCTACCATTGGAGGTTTATTGGTGAATTTAAGTGTATTCTTTGAAATTGGCACTCGTGCTTTTGCATCCTGGTCCATTCCAGTTGATCACAGTGACCCCAAATTTTTTCATGACCTACTATGTCGATAACTTTTAAGGTTTATATGATAGATAAAATAATTAACCTGAATGTATAACTTCTTATCTCCAATTGAAGTGAGCAAATAAGCTATGTGAATTACGTTAAAATGAACGTTTAGCCATTTTTTCTGAGAAGGGCGTATCTTTGTGAATGATGCAAACTTAGCTTTTTTTGTTATATATGTACATATAAAGGCATTTATTGAAGCTAGATTATTTATTCTGCATTTTCTTACTTTGCAGTGAGCCACAACAAGTTTTCAAATATATCGAATATTTAAAATCATTATTCTATAATCATATTTTAAAGTGTTATTCCAACACGGTTAATGAAACTAGATGCAACAGCTTACTTCCAATGTGAAAAGGATGATGTAAAAAGTGTTATGCAACACACTAGAACCTGATATTTTGCAGAAAAAATATATGTTTCTACACCGGAAATAAAACCAGAGTGTTAGGTATGTGAATTACGTTACCTACCTATTGGCACAATGTTCGTTATACAAGAATACGATTTATTCTTTCCAACACCAAAAAAAAAATGTTATTTTTAATATTCATCATCTACTGTTTCAAAACCAATAATTTTTTTCTGGACAACTCTTCAAAGTTGATGTATATAATTAAAACAATAATTGTACTCATAGAATTACAGCTGAATTCCACTGTCAATTTATAACAAACCTGCTTAGACCATGCTGAGAAGCTAAAATATGATAAAGATTCTACATTATAGGCTTATTTGATCAACAAGAGGTCCAAGTAGAAGTGCATACTATTAAAGTTCTTAAATATTTCAGTCTTGTAAGAAATTTGGTAGGTACAAGTATACTTTATCACAGTAACGTAGTTCACATACAAATTCAGTGGTGCTCTTTGTGATGCTGAATGAATCAAAGTTTTTGGAGGAACACTTTTTTTAGACATCATTATCTAATTGACCTATACCAAAGAGTAAAAAAATAACATAAAAATGAAAATCTAAGCCAAAAAATTGTGGGACAAAAATTGGCTGCAATTGTTGAACTTAACTCGTTTTGGCTGTGGAGAGCCAACAACCTTACACAGTTTGTATATTGATTCGCCAGGTCCATTGTTATGTTGTGCGCCGCACTGTGAGCTCTGCCAGGGAAATTTCTCAAAAAGGTAAGGTGCTTTGGAAGAGATCTCCTCATTGAACGATTAGTAGCTTCAACTTTTTGTGTATTTGCGTTCATCTTGGTTTTTTCAAGGATTGGGGGAAAGAGCCTATATTCCATACATTTACGCACCAAGTTGAGACTTTCATCACATGATTTGATCGTGAAATCTTTCCTCAGAAATGGACTTCTTTGAAGCCAGGTGGTATTACATTTTGTCATGCACACAAATGAATAGATATGGCATAGGTCATGGAGGCCATGATAACAATTAACAATAGCATCACATGTGTATGATAAAGCTTTTTTGAATTTCAAGGTATCATTATGAAATTTATTAAAAGCTTGAGTGAATTCTGCCTGACAGCGCTCTGCAAGATCCATCAGAAAATTGTCTTGCATTTTCTGTTTCTCATATTTAAATTTTGCGGGCTCGTGAATTGTCAACTCACTCATGTTTTTAATATATTTCTTATGATTATGCGAAACATGGCACGTGTCAAAAAGATGCTTAGGCTCAACACTAGCTACGCCGTCCGCATAAAGCCTCATAGCAGCCCTTTACCATGATGAATCTGGATCAGTTGTTAAATATTCCACTTCAAGCCCAGCACTAGCCAATTCGAAAAGCTATGTTTGCCCATTCTTCTTCATTGCCAATATTGATAGCCATATTAATATTGGCAAAGCATTCCCCAGAGTGCTGGCAGTCGATGCCTGAACCATGCTTTCGCTTCGAACAGAGCTTCGATTTAGTTTGAATTGGATCAGTTGTTAAATATTCCACTTCAAGCCCAGCACTAGCCTGAATTCCGAAAAGCTATGTTTTGCCCATTCTTCTTCATTGTCAATATTGCTAGCCATATCAATATTGGCAAAACACTCCCCAGAGTGCTGGCACTCGATGCCTGAACCATGCTTTCGCTTCGAACAGAGCTTTGATTTAGTTTGAACATTTATTATTTGTTTCTTTTTGGTCTCATTTTCTGCAAACACAAATATGGCTTGAGTGCTGGGCTAAAATGGAGTCTTTCCAACTCCAGAGTATAAAGCATTATTATAACAGCCGTCAGCCTAAACATTGACTGCCTTAGTATCTTTTCCACACAAACTCTCAAAAAACTGTAAATCCTGACATCGCAACATCATATCAACATTTTTTCCTTTTTTTATATTGGGCATTGTTTTATTGACACACTTTTGCATGCCACTTGCAGACGGGGATGGAGTGCTGATGCTACAAAGCAATTTGAAAAACTTGAAGGGCCAATAGATGTTTGACTTAACCCATCTTGAAGTCCCTGATTGATGCATGCTAGACGCCGGCCTGGGTTATCCGATTTTTCCTCCTTAAACAAATTGAAAGTATTTGACTTGTAATTACATTCTGTACAGAGAAGCCGCCCTCACCTACATAGTCCATATTTTTTCTCCCTCTAAGTCCCATGTCAAAAACCCCTTCCCAGAATTTGGTGATTGTTTTCGGTTATCTTAAAATACTTGATTCCACATCTCAGCTGTTTTTGCACGTGCAGCAGTCTGTAGGTGTTGAATTCTGACCTTAAGTTGAGAGCTATCTCACTCAGTCCAGTTGTTACACAACTACAACAACAACAGCAACACTAACAACAACAACATAATCATCATCATCAACAACCAAAAATGAATTTTAAGGATTCAAAAAACGCATACATCTTATCTTGACCTACTTCTGCACATTTTTGTATTTGTGAGATGCTTGTTTCAGTCGGGTGTAGAAATCGCACGGATGGATTCTCGCTGCTAATGTTGATTTGATCACACTGATTTTGATCTGGTCTCAAATATGGTTTTAAAGTTTCACTTGATCTATTTTTCTGGAGTTTCCCCTTATTTGGATGGTAGAAATGTCCCTTCTTGAATTTAGTGTTGTTACTTTGAGATTCCTTTTTAAAGACCATGGTGTCAGAATGTCAGCCATGTAATATAAATAATTCTATTATTGAATTTTGCGATGTGATGTTGTGATGTCATAAATCCGTCAAGCCATAGCCACTTATTTGGCGCACTTTTTTCTATTAACCCATGTTTCAGGTTAAACATCACTGAATAGCTCAAGCACAGGCTCTCTACAACCTCTAACATTAAATAAAACAGGTCACTTATGAGCATTACCACAAAATAACATAGAAAACTATTGTGACTATATTGAAGTTGTAAAATAAACATTGCAGCAAAATACAGGATAAGGCTTCAATACAGGAATACAGAATTGATAAAGAAATCAACAGAAAATGACCAAAGCACACTTATGTAAATTATACAGACTGATACAATGTTTGTTTTTCTGTCTCCACGATAAGGTATCAGAATCTTAGTGCCGTTGTCTTTATAAAAATGAAGTTTTGTCGGTAAATCTTTCGCAAGTTTTGCTAAAAGCTATTACTTGTTTTATTTTTTCCTCTGAAAATAGGACTTGCTGTTTTAGAATCCTCTCCAAATTTGACATCAATTTGATTTATCTATAGAAATGATTATATGTAATGATTGCAGCAACTTTCACCCACTAATCAATGCACGTTTAAGCAGTGATGGCTAATGTCAAGCTAGTGCGGAGCCTGTCCAGGCATTTGCCAATGGATGAGATTTGACATATGTTCCATTCCTCATCAAATGACCTCAGCAATTTATTTAAATCTGATAATATCCACAGATATGCTGCATTTGTCTGCCTGGATAGTCAATAAAGTGCCAAAGGAAGTGAATCTGATAGTAACGTGGCATTATCACAATGTATTTACTGCCTACCCGGTTATTCAAGCTATTTGGGGGTCTATGTATTAAATATAAAAAAAAAACATCTTGATAATTTACACCCAGCACTTGTTTTGTTTTTTCAGAACACAGACACCAGATATAGAAGCAAGTGACAAGAAACTTTCATTTAAAGTTCCCAGTTGGAATGCTGCAAGGTATTACATACTTTCTAAAATACAATTTCACAGCCTTCAGCAAAATGAATTGGGGTGGTTTGCTGTTGAGCTAGAAATTTACAAATTCCTATGCTGCATATGGAAATTAGTGCTGGTTTTTAGTTAGTGATACGGACCACATGATACAAAGACCAAATAAGATCAATAAAAAAAAGAAAAAATTCAGATTATGTAGCATTCTACTAAATGTTTATGAAGTATGGCCACACCCTTTTTGGGGAGGAAGTAGCCATCAGCTATTTTTGCATGTTCAAATCTGGTTCCACTAGATCAATGGACTTAATCATATAAAGTTTATCTTCTGAGCTTACAGGACTTCGGATATGACTCCAAAATCAATCCAGAAAACCACTTCAAAACCACACACCACTCAATTGGGGATACCCCACTCCATGTTTAATCATATGCCCTTCCATATATACTATTGGCATTGAGTTAAGCATATTTTTATACAATCCCGATTTTCGAAGTAATGATAAATAATTTTAGTTTTTGGTTTCATTTGGCATGTACACTTGTATTTTGGCTGCAAAATTTCGATAAGTTCGATTAGTTTCATTTACTACTGTCCATTAACGGGAAGCCTACGACACAGTGCTGTTCAGAAGTTGATATGTAAGAATGAATTTCATTTGCTGTTGGGTCATGAATTAGACTTAAAACGCGTATGTTGGATAAATCTACAATGAAGACAGAGGACAGAATGTGTAAAATTGCCATTAGGAACACTGGTATGAAATAAGATGACATTGCAAGGGTATTAAACGTGTCTCAGATAGTTGTAAGTAGACCTTTGAAAGAACATAGAGAGATTTGCAGTATTACAAAAAAGGAAACGGTCTACATTGATTCTTGAGTGCAAGGAATTGCTACTGAAGCATTATGGTACGTGGTGCAATATCTGACGACCACATGATACAGTTAAATGTGGTAACTGGGACTTTGAACTCTCAAAAGTACCAGGACGAAATCCTGGAATCTGGTGTTTGGTCATCCTTTTTCACGCTTAATGGCCAGAACATGGTGCTCCGAGATGACATTGCAAGACCTCACTGTACTGGCATCATCGAGGAATACAAAAAACGACAGAACATCGCTAGTCATCCACGGCTGAGCTTGTTGCCGGACTTTAATCCTATGGAACACGTATGTGACAAGCCTGTTTGACGTGTTTCAAACTGGGAACTAGACGTATCAAAACCATTGTGAATTTTGCTAGACTCTACTGCATGAGAGGGACAGAATTTAATGTCTTGACCGCATTTACCCAGTGAATTTAATGATGAAAATGTTCCAAGTTGTTATTCGACAATGTGAAGGCTATACACAACATAAAACGGAAGTAGTGGATTATCATGAGCCATTCTGTGACTTTTTGCACCAGATCCTTAAAGTGTATGCTCCAAAGAGAAAGTCATGAAGAAATTACAATTATCGCGAACTTATTGTAAAAGTTATGCTGACTCTTGGCCTCTATGCTGTTTTCAATGAATTTTGTAAATTTTATGGGTAATTTTTGTAAGGTGTTTGCAGCCTATAAACAAGTCAGAGATTGCACGGTTTTTCTTTATCAAATCGCTGATATTCTGTTTGAGTTGTCTAACTCAATAAGTATTTGGATCTCAAACGTTTCCGTTCTTACCGTTTTTTAAACCTAAGCGGTGTTATCAAATGGAATATGCTTAACTTTATGGCAATAGTATAGCTACTGAACATGCAAAAATAGCAAAAAATCACTCAACACCGTAGCCCCGTCCCACTCCATGTTTTAGCATATGCCATATGGAAGCAAAAACATTCAGTACATTTTAAGTCTGTAGATGCAGTTGGGCCATCTCATATTTTTACTACCATTAGTCAATTATATATTGAATCAGTTCACAATTACTACGATAATAGCGCAAATAGTTTCCTTTTTACTGTTTTTTATGTGAGCATCGTTTATAAGCTCACATGGGTGAGCTAATAGTAAAGCAGTCACTCTGGCGTCCGTCTGTCAACATTTTCAAATATCTCCTCTGAAACCACTGGGCCTTTTAAACTCAAATTTTTATATGGAGACTTCTTCGGGAGCAGGAACGAAAGTTTGCACAAATAGTTTTGGTCCCATGACCAAGGTGATCGCCATGTCCATATATGTTAAAAACACTTTAAAATATTCCTCTCCAGAACCAGGAGGCCTATGATCTTGTGACTTGGTATGTGGCATTGGGGACGTGTGGTATACCAATTTTGTTAAAATGATGATCATATGTTTACCTTGACCTACTTAACGTCAGGGTCAAATGTTGCTTCCTGATGCATTAATGGGCAATTTTTTGAAATTTTAATTTTTTTGAAAACTAAATCTTTATTCTCACTTGATATGTATAACCTAATGAGACAATGGTTATAAGTAAGTTCCAAAGGTCGAGATTGACCTTTGACCTTTCAGCTTAGGTCCCTCATATTGGAGTTCCATCAATATTTGAACACATAGTTTTCTCAGAAACCGTTGACCCAATTGAGCTCAAATTTCATGTTAAGACTCCTCAAAATTTATACAAAATGTGTTGGTCACATGAGGAAATCTTCCCTATATATGGTAAAAACCGTTTAAAAATCTTCTTCTCTGGAACTAGAAGACCGATGACCTTGAGACTTGGCATATAACATTTAAGATGAAAGGACTACCAAGTTTGTTCATCTGATGATCCTAGGTTGTCCTTGACCTACTTAAAACCAAATCAAAGTTGCTTCCCAATGCAATAATATGAAAACATTTCAGAAAAAGTGATTTTTTTAAACTGTCGAAGCCAAAGTCATTATTCTCACTTGATATGTTAACCTTAATAATACAATAATTGTAAATAAGTTCGAAAGGTCAAAGTTGACCTTTTACCTTTCAGCAAATGTCGCTCATATTGGAGTCCGTTCAATATATTTAAACATAGTTTTCTCATAATCCACTAGGCCAAATTAACTAAAATGAAGATTCCTTATGATAATTTAACCAAACTTTGTACAAATTGTTCTGGTCACATGACCAAGATGGTCAACATGCCAATACATGGTAAAAATCCTTTAAAATCTTCTTCTCCAGAACTAGAAAGTTGATGTCCTTGGGACTTGGTATGTAGCATTGCGGATGTGAGCCCTACCAAATTTGCACAAATAATGACTCTTGGTTGACCTTTACCTTTTGTGCGGCAAGGTCAAATTTGATGCCTAATACATTTATATTGGGAAAATATTGTAATTGTCAGTTTTTTTTCATATTAAATATTTAAAGCTAAATTCATAATACATACTAGATATGTTTAACTTAATGAGACATTGGTTGTACATAAGTACCAAAGGTCAAGCTGACTTTTGACCTTTTATTTCAGACTACCAAATAGATATCTTATCATCTTTTTTCTAAAAAACAAAGACAACTTTGGGCCTGCTGAAGTTAAATTTCAAATAGAGACCCATTAAGTTAAGGGGAGGGGCTAAATGTATTACGAAATGTTTATGGACACATGACCAGGATATTCGCTATCCACATATAGGGTAATAACCCTTTACACATCTTCATCTCTGGACTCAAAAGGTCAATGACCTTGGTACTTGGCTTGTAGCTTTTGGATATGGCCCCTACCAGGTTTGCAAAAATAAAGAATCTGGGTTGATTTTGACCTACTTTTAGGCAAGGTCAAATAAATGATCCCTGATGCAATTATAATGGTAAAATCTTGCAATGTTTTTATATATAAATGTTTGGCTGAAATCACAATACTTGCGAGAAATGTTAAGCCGAATGAGACAATTGTTTTATATAAGTACCAATTTCAAGCTGGCATTTGAACCTTCATCAAAGGCCACTCATTTCGGACTGCCACATGCATGTATCTAAACATCTTTTTCTCAGAAATCACTGTGCTGTTTGAACTCAAATTTCATATGGAGTATTCATTGAATAAAACAATATAGTAATGACATTTGTTTTTCGTCATTTTACCAAATTGCCTAGCATGCCCATATATTTTAAAACAAAATTTGTTTAAATAATAAACCTAAGTAAACATTGACCTATTTTAACATTATTAAAGGAGATCGCTTTGGGGCCTTTAGGTCCTCTAGTTTTAAGTTTGACTGAGCTGGAAAATTAAAAAACTTTCAGATCTTGGTACATGTAGCTGGACATTTTGGGTATTTAGACCTTTGCACTCCACTATGAAGGTATCTCGGGCAACCACACAACATCTGTGTCAACAGTGTTTATTCACATTGAAAACTAACAATGAATAATGCTGGTTTTGCCACCTGACAGATCCCACTTATTTTCCTTGCTTTGTTGCTAGCAACTGCACATATCGTTCATTCCGTTGACACTTTATTGGTCAGCTCACTGACAAATACTGTAGTTTCACTGTTTTGCATTCTTCAGCATCATTTACACAGAAGCTGAAAGGGCTTCCTTTTTGGCATTGTAATAGCAATAATTCAGACTAAAATTCAGTTGTTTCAATTTTCTTTTTTACTTTTAAAATTAACATTTTAACTGAAATAATAATACAATATATTGTAATTTCATTTTAAAATGCCCTAGAACTGCTGGGCTAATATTTATTTTTATATCATTTTTGAATCATAATGAGAGATGGTACTTCAGAGACTCTGATTTTTTTTTACTTCATCCCAAAATTTTAAGAATCAAGAAAGTTCTTGAGAAAAATGATTTGGACAGGAAACAATACTCTCACTGAAAGCTGATTTTTCACAAATATGGAACAATTAAAAGGCTTATAAAAGCAAAAAATGTGAGCGTAAAATTGTTAATATGTTCTTACCCATCAATTTTAGCATATGTTTTGGGCGCCCAAAAGAACCGATTCATGTTTCGGTTGAGAAATAAAAGGACTGTATTTAGGTAAAAACTCTTAAGTACATGCGGTGTATATATTGTTTAAATGGCTGGCACATTAAGTTATCTCATTCTATTGTTCGAATAGTACTATCACAGACTCATTGAATATGCTGTTAGTGGTAGATAGGTTCCTTTCCTCTATACAGAGTATAATGAGGGGCTTACATTAATCAGAACACAATAATTTCCCTTGATTTGTTAAATATGATCCAAATGATATTCCACACTTGTAACTTTTCACTAGGCTGTTAATCTGCCAGTTGGAATGAACATCCTTATTTCTGAGCTTGACTGAGCTGACCAATGATTTAGCTTCTAGAAAATGTTGTTTCTGTTCCTGCAGCTGGTCATTCTCGATAGAATGGGGCCTCTGCACACCTGAGTAAAATTTGCTGAAATCTCCCCTGAGAGCTGTTGAGTCAGAGTGTATGTTTATATTCACATTGTAAACACACTAGCCAGACTTCCTCTATCTAAACACTCATCAGAGTGAATGCCAGGCCATGCAGAACTGGAGACGAGCTAGTAGGTGGTGTAAATAATGATTAAATTAGTAGAAATAATTGAGGTCTCCGACCGATTGCCAAGGTTTGTAGCACCTTGGAAAAGCTACAGAAGGAAGCCTAATTAAACATGTAAAACACAGGATGATGTTAGGAATGATTAAATTATATAGTAATGTATATTGTGGTCTTATGCGTTTCATTAAGAAATGAATTCGATTTTTGGAAGGTTCATGGAATCATGAATACTTCGGGTCTCTTTAAAAGTAAGTGAAGCCTTCGGGCTTCACGTTAATTTTGCAAGAGACCCGAAGTATTCATGATTCCATGAACATTCCAAAAATGGAAATTATTACTTATATACCCGACAAAAAAAGAAACGCACCACTTAGAACTGTTCGATTCTCAAGAAGATCACAAGTGATAGGCCAGCTTTGTTTATATCAGTGCAAAGGTATGTCAAGTACGGTTGCGTCACACGTCTTTTGCAATCTGGGTTTGAAATTGTGTTAAAGAAAATTGGTCATAAACAAAGTGGGGGTCAAATTCTAAAGTCACAGGAAATAAGCGTTTTTATAATGCTCACTTGCTGGATAAGTTCAAGCAATTGTGATCATCTCAATAGACCAAATTGTACCCAGACACTTTATCTTTGCAAATTCTATCTTTAAATTTATCATACGCGATAATTGGACGCTAGGTTCCCCAAGCATTGTGACTACCCTTTGGATAGTGATTTCACACTGGAGATAAACCATACAAAACATTTAAAGATTTTAACATTGTTTTCATCAATTTAAACGGTCCTAACTGATGAAAATGGATTTTGGAATTACAAAAAAGCATCAATAAACACATTGGTTGTCTCACATAACAACAAATTATTGTTTTCATACTTTGCAAATGTAAAACATACTTGGAATTCCATGCAGACAGTAGCGTTGAATTAACGATTCCAAAACTCCTTTACACGTCCCCTTGATGTGGTTTGTGCCTACACAGGGAAAGTACAGATACTCACCGAAGTCACACTCAAGTTTTAGTAAGATTTGATCAGGAATGAATATTTCATGACAATTAACATTTTCGTATTAAGGGAGATCTTAATGGGGAAAATCGTAGTGGTGCGTTTCTTTTTTTGTCGGGTATATATTTACATTTAAGGTCACTGCCCACACCTGGGCGATTTTTTTTCCAAAAAATAGATTTTTTTCATTTTTTGATATTCTGTAGTACATCATATTATAAGAAAAATAACGCATTTTAAAGAAAATTTACCGTCCAGTTCAAAAGTTACAGCTCTTCATTATATGGCCTATGTTGGCTTTTTTACGCAGCTTTTTGGAAACTCATTAAGACAAGTAAAATATTCTGTAACTCAATTTTGTATCTGAAATTCGTAATTTCAAACAAGCATGCGAAGCCATTAATAATTAAGAACTTTTTCTCAAACCATTCTTTTGCAGCTATACAAGTATTTTTCTTCATATCACGCTTTCAAACCAGCACTCACCGACATTTGTGCATTCGTTTTCAGCAATTACTGACTGATAATTCAATATTTAAACATACTTTAAAAAAATACATTTTTCTCATTTTTTTTTAGGAAAGTGATCATTATATAAGATGCATTATGACAGAATTTAAAAAAAATTCACCGTCTAATTAGTGAGATATTACAAAATAAGTATCCCTACCCCCTAAACTACAAAATAATGAACTAAGCAGGCTTTTCTTATTTCTAAGCATGTTAATACCTTACAAACCAAACACTATTGATTGAAATACCTCACTGTGCACTGCCAAATGAAACTATATGTATTCCAAATACTTGGAACATTTATATGCATATATGAGAAGACTTTTCAATACCAAAAACGATACCAAAATACCCCACCCACGGTAAAAAGAATCCTATCTTCATTTTGTCTGAACACCTAGTCGATATATATTTTGACCAAATTTGCATAGATACATCATTAGGATAGAGATGTAATGTTTTGGGGACATTTACCGTTTTTCAAGGTCACAGGGTAACTCTGCATGTCTAAATGAGGTGAAAAATGTGCTGTTTTAATATACATCGCTTCAATTGATCGATGCATATACTACATGTACTCATCCAAAAATTTGAAATGCTTTTAAATCATTGTTGCGGTCTCGGGCGCCATACTAATGTTCGATCGCGACGCAAGGCCAGACCTTAACACTACATCAGAGGAGGTTTATTTCTATTAGATCTATTTATCCCTTGACGGACATCTTTCGGTCGAAACATGTCAAATGTAGTCTAAACTTGGAGATTAGCAAATATTTTAGCGTAATATTGTAAATATTTTATTGCTCATTTTTTTTTATATTTGCTGTGGGTGCTCAAAAGAACCGTCTCGCTGAGTACCTATAACTTACCTATGCTTTGGTTGGACCCGCATTTTTATGAAAAAGGTTCTTTTTATGCCCACGCTCCTCCCGCTACTAAAGGGGGTATTCATTGGCGCGGAGGGGAGCGGGTATTATTTTTGGTACGGATCCCGTAGGCGTTGGTCATGGGCGGAATTGGCCACGAGTAGTCTAGAGGGGCTAGACATTTTCGATGTGCATATCACATGAAACAGGTTTGTGGATTGGGCCCGCATTTACATGAATATAAATGCATATATGAGCATCGATGCGACAAAACCTGTCTTCAGGGTTTCCGATAAGATCATACCAAAACCAGCCTTCTCAGCCACAGAGACTAGATAGAATATTGAAGTCTCGCTTGGAGCAAGTTTAAATGCGATACTATTCAATTTGTAAATAGCAAAGGCGCTGATCAGACTGCGCGGATGCGCAAGCTGGTCTGTGCCTTTGTTGTTTGCAGACTGCAGACCCTGATGGCAGAATTCCTCGCGTACCTTTAGTAAATTTAGAGTGGGCCTAACTATAATTTAGACTCACGACTATACTTGAGTTAACCTTAGCCCAAGATAGCCCTTGTAGCTAAATATTGGAACGCATTAATTTGACATAAGGCAAATTGTTTAGGACGCAAACTAAAGCGAGGGACTCTCAACGTCAACGTCAAGTTCAATACTTGTCGTTTACGCATAATGACGTCATAAGAGCAAGTGACGTCATTAGCGCACGTCAGGTTCAAAGTAGACGCTAGAGAACGTGACGAGATAGTCTGTCTTGGTGAAATTTTAATGCAGGTAAAATAAAACCAGAAAGTCATGTATATATCTATATACAAGTAGTTATATCATTATTGTTGTTGTGGGCTGTAAAAAACCGCGAACAGTCGACTGACATTTCCCTGGTAAAATGCGTGTTCCATTACACTGACTGATTTTTTTCTTCTCGCAGAGCTGAGCGTCCATCGTTT
Source organism: Loripinus fragilis (assembly GCA_964019695.1). NCBI lineage: Eukaryota > Metazoa > Mollusca > Bivalvia > Lucinida > Lucinidae > Loripinus > Loripinus fragilis. Next base: position 19,883,521 of record OZ026525.1, read on the forward strand.
AGTATCCGTAAAGAATGCCAACTTTTGTTGTTCATTATACTTAAAATTGTGTTTGCATTTTTAATGTGATATCAATCACTTTCAGATTACCAACGTGCAGTGTAACGGACATTGTTATATACCTTATGAGTGTTTACTATAGAAACTTGACGTGTTTCAATCGCTGACAGATGTACGTTTCATCTAAATTTAACGTGTCGCAATGCGACAAATCACTGTGCGCGGGCTTCAATTCCATTACAACATGGCAGCAGAGGGCTGCAACGCCGTTACAGCCCGCTCAAGGACATCGTCTGCAAGTTAAGATATATCGTCGCTAATATTTTATGGAGAAATGACCAACCTATTTCAATTACCATAAAATACGCCCCTTTATCATATCGGACAGGCGGCAGTCGAAAACGCTCTGAACAATCGATGAAAGCGGTTTACAAATCGCTAGAAACAGTGTTTTCGATAGCCAGTCGGGCGACAAACGGCAATAAAAAACTGTGTTTTTAACGATTTTAGATCTACGTTCGTCGATAGTATAAACGTTTTCGATTGCCGCCTATCTTAAGTGTTTATTGAATATGGGCCTACTGAATACGCAGCCAAACCAATCCAAAACAATGACTACTTGGAATAATTTACTGTCGGGCTACAAACGGCAATCAAAAACTCTGTTTCAAATGATCTTAGATCTAAGTTGTCGATAGTATAAACGTTTTCGATTGCCGCATAGCTGAAAGGTTTATTGAATATAGGCCTACTGAATACATAGCCAAACCAATCCAAAATAACGGCTACTAGGAATAATTTACTGTCGGGCTACAAACGGCAATTAAAAACTCTGTTTTCTACGTTTGTCGATCGTATAAACGTTTTCGATTGCCGCATATCTGAAGTGTTTATTGAATATAGGCCTACTGAATACATAGCCAGAACAATCCGAAACAAGGGTTACTATGAATAATTTAATACAGTTTTCATATTTCTGTTGGAAAAAAGAAATTTGTTTCCATACCAGATATGCGGCAATCGAAAACTCTCTTAACAATCGACGAACGCGGATCAGAAATCGCTACTACCAGTGTTTTCGATTGCCAATGGTCGCCAGTCTGGCGACTTATGGCAATCGAAAAGTCTGTTTCTAACTATTTTTGGTCTACGTTCGTCGATAATATTGACGTTTTCGATTGCCACCAATCCGGTGTGAATTCGTTGTACGCTTCATTATGTTACGATGAACATTTCTGCATACAATTGAATAAAATTATTTGGAACTGCTTGTGCTTGAAAGGAAGGTATATAACAATGACGATATAACATTCTTTTCCGTATATTAACGTTTGCCAAGCCCTCGTGTGATAATGTGTTGCAGCCCTCACCGCTTCGCGGTTCGGGCTGCAACACATTATCTCACTCGGGCTTGGCAAACGTTAATATACGGAAAAGAATGTTTTATCCTCTTATTACTGTCTGTAGAAAACATATCATAGTTGCGTAAAATCACACTTTGTCGTAATCGAACGCTACCAAGTATTACCTCCCTTGATGATTTAGAGTTACGGTTATTGCTATGGGCAGTGACCTTAATATTGTCAGTCAAGTATCAATTTTCAATTTTCACCTAACTTTGCTGGTTTTCCAGATATTTTGAATTAAATCAGACATAACGTAGGGTTTGGAATAGCTTTACGTCATGGCGATACGTGTGCAACGTCACGCAAACGTCATTAAACAAGCAATGTTATTGGATGGACTTGACGTTAGCCCGCTCAAATGGCGCGTATATGGGTGTGGCTTAAATCGATTTGTTCATGAAGGTATGAACCACATCTAAAATGTAAAGGTTCATTTGAAGACTCGCAGTGGAAATGTAAATATTGAGGTATGATGGCTCATCTGTTTTGTGAACTCATCACTACTGATAATTTTAAGTGGTTATGCAGAAAGGCGATTTTAAATAAAATATTGAAGAGAAATGGAAATTACTAGTAGGAGGACTTCATTTCAACATTGTTTAGGTTACCTACCTTGCGTTTCACTGATAGAACAATGGGACAATTAATTTGTGTCTGCAGTTTATCACACTTTACTGTAATAGAAATAAACCAACTATGTTTTATTAGATGTACTTTTACTCTTTAGACTTCGCAGCTAATTAAATATTGACAGCGCTTGGTCAAATTAAAACAGACATAAAACAAAATTACTGGTAAAAAGGGGGCGATATGAATGATTCGCGGAAAAACGACAAGGACATTTCAAATTTTGTTTTAGCAGCAGGCAGTAGGTCGCCAAAACAGTTATTTAGCATTGAAAAGCGTTTGAGAGGGTTGTATAACGGCCATTTATGACAGGAGCTTGTCTAGGAGAGGTGATTTTAGTACAGTTAAGACTGTACGTATACATCTTAGACTTAGAAGAAGTATGGGCCCCGTGTTAGCGCCAATGACGTCACGAAGCCCAACTCCAATTAAGGGCATCGAATACAAGATGACCGCCACCGAATTTGATAATGAGCCCAAAGACTTCTCGACCTCAGATAACCCTGTGACGCATTAAGTTACACCTCGGAGGTTGAGCTATCAATGTGAAGCAAACGAAGGTAACTGGCAGTAAATGAAAATATACACTTGGGAGAGCTCTGTAATGATTACTTTTTGTGATATAGAATAGTTATGACTCGAAAACATGCATCTTTTATAGAGGAGATATTTTCATAACTTTCTTCAAACATATGCTACGACAAACTGTTATACGTTTCTATAAATACCTATATGCTGTCTTTAAACTGGCACCAGACATAAAGAAAAATACAACATACTTATCAAGTTATAGCTCTTTAAATGAGGGTCACTCTAGTACACTAATAAACTCAATGCATTGAGCATTTCGACGAGCATATAATTCTTACATAAACAGGTGAAATTCCTTGATTTTCTTAATAAACTATCCCCAGGTTCCTATAAAAAAGATTCAGTGAAAGTTACGAAAATCTAACACATTTTTGTTAGATTACATCAATCCGTTTTCACTAACGTCTTCTGAGGTTTGCAATAAATGGTAAGCAAAACACCTCCTGTCAGTTTTTGGTTAAACTTATTTGTAACAAAATGCATAACGCAACATTTAAACTAGTTATAGCTCAAAGACAATATGCTGATGCTCATACTGAGTTGTTGCTACAAGTTATTGATGGACAGCAGATGACGTTTAAATTAAAATTTTATTCCCCAAAGCTTACCCTAGGGAAAGCTAACTTCGTAGACCGACGTCCGCGTCTGAGTAACACCGCCCGCGAGCTTAAGTATACAAGGACTGGACGGAGAAGCGGAGTGATGCCCTGGATGATGTTACCTTAAAAAACATCAGCGCACAGCTCACCATTAGGGGGAGCGGAAAACATAAACAAACAATAACAAAACTCCCTGCCCTTCCAGGCGGAATACAACCTTACACTTTCAGGAACAGTGGGGGTGACAATGTGCAGACGAAATTGTCACGTCGATCCCCACAAGATTGAAACCTGTTTTAGATCACTTCCAAAATTAAAACTAACTAATGCCCCACACTTTAACTTAATGCAAAATAGGCGTAGGATAAGGGCAGGATACAGCCCGAATTCCTTTTTTGAAGCCATACATGTAGTGGGTGCATAAAACTGGGTGTGCCGTGTGTGCTATATATGCCTAGTGCGCAGGGACCGCGGCACACCGTCACAATAACTGAAATATGATGAACTTTTAAATGCTGAAAATCCTTTTATCAATTCAGAAATGGCTTTATGAAGGGGTTACTATATTAATAATTAATTTCATTTTCATAACATTGTGGCTTTCCAGTAAAATATTTTACTGACCGTTTCAAGGCGGTACTTCTTTTGTGGATCATTTATGTTATTTCATGTGTTTGTTATGCTTTTGTGCGCGTCTGTTTATTGATGCCTTGTGGTCACCTGCTGGGAAAGGGCTGACGTCTTGGCTCTCGTTTGTGATGTCTAATTGTGAGTTTGTCACTTTCCCCTTGGCATCCTTGGTAAGGTGTGGTACTTGATTGTATCGATCATTGATCTTTGCACCGTTTCTTACTTTTATTCTAAATTTGAACGTATACTTAAAGCTTGATCATTATAGGGATCACTTAGAATAAAATTACTCACATGGTCTTGAGGATTAGACAGATTAAATATATTTTAATAAATATAAACTCGTCACTAAGAAACAGAAACATTTTTGTTAAATGATACAAAATGTGATAACTCTGTTGATAGAAGACAGAGCGTTTTGAAAACTCCCTTATGGCATATTTAGCATATTTTCAGAAAAACGCAAAGAATAAAATACAACGATGTCTATTATTACGTCATCAGCAGATTACGCAAAATGACGTTCATTCTAAAATTAATGACGTCACAAACGTGCCTGCTTATTCGAGATTGAAACAGAGTTTATATATTTTTTTCCTGCAAGCAACTTTGAGAAGGACCTCTGACGGTGGTAATGGGAATCACAGTGTATTGTGCCTATAATCTTGATAAAAATTAAAGTCAATCAAATACTTCCGTCTTCATATATAAGCTTGCTGTTGGTCTATATTTTATGATTTTGTATTTGATTTCCCATTTCCATGAATGTACAGCTTTATTTTGGGGCTAAAATGGTCACATTTTGTATTATATATATAGGCAATAGAAAAAATATTTTTAAAACATCATTTCCCCCTGAGTTCCAATTAATCCTTTTGCACGTAAGTGTGTTCTCATATTTTACATAATATATGTGAAAAGCTAGTTGAAACTCTGGGGGAATGATATTCCACAGCACAAAATGTGACGTCTGGGAGAGCCTGAACATTAGCATTTGGATTTTTGGTGTGCTTTCTTGAAAATCTTCTTTTCTAGTATAATGAAATAATTAGTACAAGTAAGCTTCCTTTTCATAACCCATAAGTGATGAAATATTACAACGTTTTAGCATATTTTTCTTTAGAGTATAAAAATTGGCCTTTTACTAAATTCAGTTGGTAGATTATTTTGCACATATACTGTATCTATCCAATACACATAAACAACATGTCCCTTGACTAGGTGTGCTTTACGCATGGATGAATGGTTCATAATATTGCACAAGGTAAATACATTGTCATCAAGGTTGAATATGGACTACAGTTGCGCTTCAAAATACTTCCTAACAAATCAGATAGAAAAAACAACAACAAAATAATCATTAAAATGCTTACGATTTTGGACTTTGAATTACGTTCACTGTGATTTATAATTGACTATTGATGATAACACCCTTACATGTGAAAATAATTGATTCCTGAATGTTTTGGTGAAGTCAAATTTGTTAACCCCTACCCCCTTTGGCAGCGTCTCCTGTTTTGTCGTAGTGGTCTGCCTGTCTAATTATAACCTTTATTCGTTCCTTATACATCAAGCGTCCTATTTAAAAGTATACCAGTGATATCTTATGCATAGGGAAGTTTTGGGAAGCATCTGAAAATTAGACAGATACCCTATCAAAGTGTCAGAGGTCTTTTTACTAAAAGTTGCAACTAAAGTTTGGTGCAAATTTGTCTTAAGCTTACAAAGATATGACACTATATCCGCACATGTACCACAACGTGTGTTGCAATTCGCTTCAGAAAAACCTTTGTATATAGGAGTTGCCTTCATATAAGTGTTATGTAACTCGATAAATGTATTTTGTTATCATTTATGTCTCGTGCCAGAGTTAAATGCAGTAAATAGTTCTTTCTAGAAACATATAACTTTTTGTCATGGCATACATGTGAAGAAAGTTATGAAGCTGGTTGCATTCATATTTGAACACCCCTCGTACACGCCGTATTCATTTTTTATTCTAGCAAATATTGTGCTTAAAGAAAACTAAAATAAGATACCTACCTGGAATGGTACCGATCTGATAACAGGCCTTGGGGTTATAAAAAAATCATACTCAAATCAGCCGAGCACGAAATTTATCCTGTTCATAAATGTTAAAATACGTACAATTGTTTGCATTTTAACATTTTAGCATGATAAGTACAACATCTGAGAGACAAGCAAATTCTTTATTTGTCAGTATTTTAATGTTTCTAAGCAGTCGCAATTTCGTGCTCAGTTGAGTTGAACATGAACAAAGTTTTATAACCTTAAGGCCAGGTTATCGAACCATTTATCATATTCATAAAGGAGGGATAATAACTGCATATGCTCACAGGGGGTATTACAGCATAAGTGGACCCCCTCCCCAAATTGCGGTTGGTGGGCAAAGTGCAATAGGTTAGATGAGAACATGGATGTACACAGTACGCAATAATAAGAAATTAAGGCCTTTAGTTAAGAGTGCGTAACAGAAAATTATTGCTCTTATTACTCAACCAAAACATATGTTGTGGGTACTCAAAAGAACCGTCTCAATGAGACGGTTCTTTTAAACACCCAAAACATATGCTTAAACTTATGCGTAAGAAAATATTTGCAATTTTACGCTGACAATTTTTGTTTATCTAAACCTATGGAACTGTCAAGATGCTGTAAGCTCTTACACCTTCCAAAAAGGCAGGTGTCTTAGAATGTTGGTTTTATTTCACTCTTTTCAGACCAATGGTATTTTTGTAAATCTACGAAAATTAAAGTCAGGATGACCCATTGTCACAGTATGTAAACTGAAATAAACATCTTGTACCCGTTCCTCCTAGCTCTCACCTTATAAATATGAATTACAGCACTCGTGCGTTACCAGTTGTCGGAAATCGTGAGAGTTGTTGGTGCAGCTATAATTGCGAGGGTCCACCTATTCAAATTTATTTTTCCATAGATCTTTGTAACTTTTACAGTTACAACCATGTAATTATGTGCCCATGTGATTGCCAATTCCACTAAAACCATGCAAACTGGCATTTAATCTCGTTTTTGGCACAGAACGGCTTTGTTTGTGAGCAAGTCGTACTTTTAGTGGTATTTGGAGCATCTCTCCTCTCATCAACTCAAAAAAAACGTTGTCAAAGTTGGACACCCTCTGACAAAAAAACTGGATCCGCGCATGGCTTGGATGCTCGGACTGATTTTCTCGGTACTCTCATGCCCAATTTTACCTTATTCTGGGCAAATAAACTCGTAGAAAATTGTTTTTGATAGGCAGTGCACAGAATCAAGTGTCCAATTATTTAGCGTAAATATGGTATGCTTGTTCGGAATCCTTTTGTTTTGTTCACCACCCCATGTTCTTCTTTTCCTTTTTATCCTTTGCGGTAACCAATAAGCGTCGGATTTCCCTGAAAAAAAATCCAAAGTCCAGAACAATTGAACTACAGTAAAACCTGTCTTAAGCGGCCACTAAAAAGAAGACCAAAATTGGTTTACAAGACCGATTATCGCTTAATGCAAGTTAAAAGTATTGCAGAATGTTCCAAGAGAGCACTCTGCAATACTTTCGACCTTCATTAAGCTACAATATGTCGTTAAGACCTTGGTTTTGTCTAGTTTTGAGTGGCCGTTTTAGACCGGTTTTACTGTACATGCGCGGGTCCAGATGGGGAGGGACAGGGGGCCCGGAAAAATCGCAAATATATAGAGTTTCTTAGCAATCATTGCTACATGTACCAAGCCAGCATTCAATGTTGGGGCATCATTGGTCCGCTTTTACTGGTATTTGGATCCATTCTACCCTCATAAAAAAGACAAACAAGCAAAGAAAAAAGGTGTCAAGGTTGTATCCCTTCAGACAAAACTGTCTGGATCCGCGCATGTAATGTTATGTAAATATCTACCAGTCTATATAGTACTGCCAAGATCTAATGCCCATGTTTACATGTACATTTGTTTGTTTGTAAACATTGAAATCAAAACATTAGGCTGGTATACATGTATTCAGCAGTCAGATGTAGTTTTGAAAACTATTTGATACCAGCTTGTATAGAGTCGCTGGCAGCAGAAAGTGCAGTTATTTTCTATTATGCATAGGTTCGAATCTCATCAATGCTACACACCATAGACAATCATTATACACATACCAAATATGAACACGCTCTGTAATAAATGAAGAGTTCTGGTAAGGAGCAAACACAATTGATGGACGGACATATGAGCCATGTCATGAGATTTCCAACAATGTGGTATGTGCGAACAGCAAAGCCTAAGATCAGCCTGCGCATATGCGCAGTCTGATCAGAGCCTTTGCTTGTCGCTTAAATATTCTATGAGTGTTAGGCTAATGACTGAACATCATTTGGAGTTTCTAAGATTAAAAAGGAGGCTGCACATGCTCGTCTGAGTCTACGCTTGTCAAAATACCACATTGTTGGAAATCACTGTGACATGTCACGGCTCATGGTCTGACAAGCCTGATTACAGTATATCGAACTTTTTTCTCCAAAAATGCCCATATAATGAATATGCAAAATCGAAAGGGCTCAACAGTAAAAGCTAAAAATACACCACTAGTTGCGTAATAGGTGACTGTAGCCAATGTCATGCTCGGATCCAGAGGGTGACAGGGTTCCAGACCCCCCCCCCCCTAAAAATCACAAAAATTAGGGTTTCTTAGCAACACTGGTCTGGATCCCCTGAAAAACGCGACGCTTTCAAGCCAGCACTGAATTTTGGGCCATCATCGGCACGCCAGCGAAACACCATTTAAATGGCGTTTCGCTGGTGGGCCGATGGTGGCCCGCTTATAGAGGTATTAGGATCCTCCCTCCCCTCATAAACTAAGAAAATAAACGTTGTAAAAGTGGACCCCCCTCTGACAAAACTTTCTAGATCCGCGCATGAAGGTGCAGGGTAAGGAGTGCCTATGACTAAATATTATAATGAGATGGCGTACTTATCCAGATCTAAATCCTCAGGGTCAATGTCACCAGCTGCTAGAAAGTCTGCTATATCTTCAGAAGAGAGTTTTCCCCTTCCTCTGGCCAACTCCCTTGCATGTACAGCATTCGCAAGAGCCGTTAACTCTTTTGCCAGGTCTTCGTCTTCATTATGCTTTTGGCCTGGAATATCTGGAATGTGAGCATTGACCAGTCAGGCCCCGAAGTTATAAAACTTTTTTCATGCTCAACCCAACTGAGCACGAAATTTCGACTGCTCATAATAGCTAAACTAGAATTCCGAGAATCGGATTGTGTCACCGGGCCAAGCAGAAGTGAAACAAGGCATATTTGTCGAGTTTATATCCCCGGTGAAGGGTTAATTTAGAGAAACTTGTAAATCAGAAAATATAAATCCCGTTTCTCCAACCCTAAAGTTCACCTTGGGTATCATACAGATAAAAGTTATAAGCCTATCAACTAGTTTTCAACAATTAGTTCATCAAAAAATAAACTAATATGTACAACTTCAATATCTGACTTCAACCTGACACAGAGGTGAGAGGTGTGTGTAAGGTTAAAGTGTTTGCTTCTATGTTAGTCCATACTTCTTTCCCTTTAACTTGATATGCAACACGCCCACATTCAGACGTTGTTTTACCTTTTAATCCAACCAACAGGTTGAGGGTGTATGTATGGAGAGAATTTGTGTGTGCATGGTGCTCTATGCTCCATTCGGGAGGAGGTGTCTGTGGGCAAAATATTTGCTACCATGTTGCTGCATTTCGTGATAGCCTTTACATTTTTTTGAAATTCCGATACGCTTCTACTACGACCAAGGCGTTTCTAATGCGCTTTCACTACGCTTCGTTTTCGCTCTTGCCGTTTCTGCTACGATTCGTGTCATTTTGACCAATATTTCGAATCGTAGCGGAATCGCCGTCCAGTGGAATGGGGGGTTTAAAAAATTCATTTTGGGCGTGAAAGACTCAATATTGTGCCATCTTTTACGCAGCGTTATAACGGACGTCATTAGGCTAGCGGTTGCATAACGTTATATCACTCCAAGACGCGACGTCATGTGATAAAGATAGCTATGCGAGTTTCTACATCTTAATTGTACCACTTTTAAACGAAAGGAATGTTTTCAGCAGAAAAAAATCCCGTTTCTTCTGTAACAAAGCTGATTTGTTCTTAAGTTAAGTTGTTCCTACATGTAATATTTCACTACGAGCCAGCTAGAATGGATAAAATTGCTAAGCATCAAATTTACGTGGTTCATAGTTTTACTTTTCAGCCCCACTTAATGCACATGTGAAATAAGCCATGTTTGGCTTACGAGCGGTCATTTAGATTTTCTTCGTAGACACCTGTTTTTACCCAATCTAATGGTGGCCTAGGCTCAGAACGAGCGAAATAATCTTGACAGGCTGTGAAATCCAAATTCAAGAAATAAACCACAAAATCATGTTTTTGCGTTGACATACTGTTGTGGGGAAGCTAGAAATAGAACATAATTGAGTCGCCAGATGTGATTTTCAAAATGTGGCATTATGACAAGTGTAGACTTAGATGAGCCTGTGCAGCCTCTTTTTAAGCTCAGAACTCCAAATGCTGCTCAGACAGTAGCTTAACACTCATTAAATATTCAAGCGACCAACAAAAGGTCTGCTGAGGCTTTGCTGGTCGCACATACCATATTGTTGGAAATCTTATGTTGCGGTTCATTTCTAGGATTCGTCAATGAATCTTACAATTGTCACTAAGCCACCCCTTATTGTGTACAACAAATAGTAGACAATAACAAAATGATTGAAAACATGTCAAAATTATCACCCTTTAACACCAGTTTTGAAAACACATAAAAATGAAAAGAAAAACAAATACGCTTTTTAAATCTTTATCTAGTTTGATATTGTGAAAATTGGATTCGGGGTGACCTCTCTTGTATGCGATGTTTTCTTGTGTTTTATCACTTTCCCACGTGGTGTCGTTGGTCAGGTGTGGTACTTGGTTGTATCAAATGATCGTTGCCTTCTTACTTACTTTCACCATGAAATTCACCTTCACAGTTTGTTTTAAGTAGACATAAGTGCTTCGTTAACATCAGCTTGATTATTATCGGAGAGGCAAAATGCAGTCCTTCTCATACCAAAACAAAAACATATCTGCAACAAGGCATTGCTTCACGTTGACATTGTCTCCCTTTGAATGAAAACAATATCAAACTTCAGTCTTTTCTAAAAGCTTTATCTCTGATTACACTTTATCATATGACGTCGCGTCTGGGAGTGAAATAGCGCCTGCGGCTTACAGATTTTCGGGAAACGTAATAAAATGACATTTTTAACGTCACGCATATGGCAAAACCCAAACGTATTCACGCCAAAAATATGATTTCAAAATAATTTTAATGTTATATGATAAACAGAATCTAACATTCGTGCTCCTGCATTATTGAATTTATTATACTCGTTGCGAAATAGAGAATTTTTTTCATCAACTCGTTGAATGAATTCAATAAAACATACGTTCTAATGTAAGATCCTCTATGTATTTTATCAATGATACTTGTGGACCTCTGCCGAGAGTATGTGATAATTGACCATCTGCTCAAAAATCCCATCGGATTAAACAATTTGTAATGGGAATATACATTTTACGAAAATGTTATGCCATATATCGTTGGTTCGTTTACAAAACCTCGTATGTGCACTTTCTTGCAAAACCCTGTTTTAGCATGGCGCCAATAAAGATGGTCTAGCGCACCTGGTAACAAAACCTTGTATGCAATAGCCAATAAAAAGTTGTTGCTTTGTGATGTTCCAAAAGCTCGTACCTTAATTAGTCTAAATTACAAGTTCTAAAACCTCGTAAACGGAAATTTGATAAGACAAAAAAACAGGTAAGCTTCATTTGGTTTATTACTTTGAGGGTTTCAAAGGGTGTCTATGAACACTGTCTTGCGTATTCATGCATAAATTTGTCATGATAACTTGTTTCTTTCCTTCAATCAGATTGTTTACGAAAATGCTGCAGATACGAGAATTTGTAACCTCGCATTTTTGTGGATGTTGTATTATACGAGATTTTGTCCTTATAAATCGAAATGTCAGCACAGGAAACGTTGATACATCTAATGCAGCTTACACGTCTCAAAAGCAACAGAACTACCTTTGGTTATCTTTTTATCTATTGAATAAAAATGCAACTTGTCTTTATTGAGTTTCAAAAATTGGCAAAATGTCGTATCTGCAATATCAGGTTACAAAATCTCATATATTTTTTTTAAAAGTATCACAATATGCTAGAAAGATAAAACCCTGCCAATGTATTACTTGTACCCGTATTATAAACTTAAAATATGCTTTCAGTCTGAATCTCACACGAATACAACAAAAAACAAACAAATAAGAAAGTTTTTGTCTCTCCTGTAAAATTTACTATAGTGCATGTACGAGGTTTTGTAAACGAACCAACGATATGATTTTGAAGTGTTTGATTCCAATAAAGTCCGATCAGTTATGCATAAGACAGTCGGGGTACAGGTTTCTGTTGTAAATGCAACCACAATGTTCTAATTATACATACAAGGGATTGAAGTAAAACTTTTTTTCAAAATGCACTTTTACATGCTTAGTGCTACATTAAATACATTTGTGAAAGTATATCTTACAGACTAGGCCATTAACGTTTAAAAAACGTCCAATCTAAAAGCTGCATCAAAAACAATTGCGATAGGATATCTTCCAGACTGGGTCATTAAATTTTAAATACGTCCAATCTATAAGCTTGAATCACTCTACGAGTAAAACATTGGAGTGATACGTCAAAGCCCCTTTTTGCGTAGATTTCAATTGCTTTCATAAAAAATACATATTAAACACTAAACGTATCGTTTTGGTTTTAAGTTATAAAACAAGTAAAATAATTAAGTACATGCCCTTAGACCTGGCGGCCGCTAATATCACAAAACAACAGCAAATCAACGCCAGTAAAGCACAGGTCCGCATGATGCAAGGTGAAAAATCCGGGATTTGCAAGCTCTTTTATACTCTGCACATCTTTATAAATGAGCCGTGACTTGAGACTTCCAACAGTGTGGTATGTGCGACCAGCAAAGCCTCAGATCAGCCTGCGCATACGCGCAGTCTGATCAGAGCCTTTGCTAGTCGTTTGAGTATTCTATGAATATTAAGCTACTGATCGAACATCATTTGGAGTTTCTAAGCTTAAAAGTAGGCTGCACAGGCTCGTCTGAGTCTGTTCATGTCAAAATGCCACATTGTTGGAAATCACATGTCGGCACTCTGCACATCTTTATAAATATTTTGCACCATGTCTGCACTTCGAATAACTGCACTGAGAAAGTTAATCAACCATACCTGTAATTGGGCCTCATCGCGACAAAACCTGTCTTCGGGGTTTCCGACAAAGCGAGACTCAAACCAGTCTCCCCAGCTACAGAGACCAGCTAGAAAGCAATTTCGCTTGTAGTAAGTTTAGATATGACACTGCTCGATAAGCGAATAACAAAGGCGCTGATCAGTCTGCGCGGATGCGCAGGCTGGTCTGCGCCTGTGTTGTTCGCAAACCCCCGAAGATAGGGTTTCTCGCGTCGAGGCCCAATTATTGATGACGTTTGGTCGCAAACGTCCACTTTCGTCATCTGCTAACATCTTTGCAAACAGGTTGGACCCAGGTTAAAACCGATGGTCCAGATGCGAATCCAAACCCTTTGACACTCTGATAGAGTTCCTAAATTTTGTTTGAAATAGTTACTTTTTTTAAAAGTCAGCAGACGACAATATAAGCATGAAATACACCCAGCATGCATCGCGTGCACCTATATTTCTGTAGTGTGTAATATCGTGCCTCGCTGCGAGAAAAAAATCTTTGGAAGTTATGAACAGGCAAGGCTCAAACAAGTCTACCGAGCTACAAGTTTTGAAAGGTTTAAATATAATATTTCTTCAGAGTAATTAATGAAGGTGATGAGCAGACGGCGGATGCACAGACTGAAGAAAACCTTACATTTGCATATAAGGGCAAACCCAGTCGTTTAAGGGATACCGATGATTTATATAATTAAGCAATTTTGAACATTTTTATATTTATTGGAGAAAAAATACCGTTTAGCGGGAAAAGCTGCCCACGATTCGAATAGTTTTAATATTCTTTTTCAGTTTTGTATACTATAGAGCAAAACATAAAAAATATTGCAACGCACTCCATACACAATTTGAAAACATACAAGGTTGTCAGGGATAATGCAAGCAGAGTGTTTATACATGTGCACGTAGATAGAAGCCATGAGCAGGCTATGCAGCCTAAGAAACTTGGCTTTTAAAAGAGGAATAATAATAATAATAATGAGCAAGTGCATGAGATTTCCAACAATGTTGTATGTGCGACCAGCAAAGCCTCAGATCAGCCTGCGCTTACGCGCAGTCTGATCAGAGCCTTTGCTAGTCGCTTGAGTATTCTATGATTATTAAGCTACTGACTGAACACCATTTGGGGTGTCTAAGCTTAAAAGGAGGCTGTAGAGGCTCATCTGAGTCTACAAATGTCAAAATGCCACATTGTTGGAAATCTCATGCACTGGCTCTAATAATAATAATAATAATGATAATATAAAAATTGTAAATCAAAACGATGGAATCAAACACGGTTTTACATATAGCTTTATTACATTCAGCTTCTAATGTTTGGAACAACGACAGAAGGTTATTAGAATTGTTTACGAATCCGATATTGGCTAACTGTTACTGTGGATTCAAAGACACATGAGAATTGTTGTAAGCAAAAAATATAACTTACATGTAATCCAGGTAATAGTACTTTATACGGGTATATATCATTTACTGCAGTATAATATACACCGTAATTTACCTATTTCTATGAATAATAGTATAATCCTATTTTTCTGTAGTCGACTAGTTCATACAAAGGGAGGTAGCTCGTAATGAAGAGGATCAAATGTCCAAATTTTAAGGACAGTGTTAAGATAAGTAAAGAAAACATATATTTCTTGCTTACATTAGATAGAAATTTCAGATAAAAGTGTTTTTTTTTTTTAAATATATGAAGTTCGGCGCTATATTACAAACACTGGTAAATTACAGACCAGTCCGAAGCCATGCGAGACGACAATGAATAAGTATAGGTTCGAAGAAATTAAGTACAGATTCATTCCCATACAATAGGCTAAACATTAAATATAAATGAAAACAAGCAGGTTCAGATCCTTTGCATTATATCAGTTATAGAGGAAGATTACTATTTATCTATATATCTATCTTCTGTACTGTCCGTGTTAAATTCTGATTTTTTTTTCTAGCGAGTGCTCATTTTGAATTTTAAAAATGAATAAATAATATTTTAATTTTTTTTTTAAATATTCAAAAATATTCAATGTTAAAAGAGATTTCAGACACTTCAAGAGGTCTAACAATAAAAGATAAATTATATACTGTGCAAAATATATATAAGCAGATATCAACACATTGTTATCTGAGAAATGTTTTCTAAAAAATCAAAACACAGCCTTATAAGGGGTGACTGATAAAACAGTTGCAAATTACATGGCAACAGTTTGAAAAAGGATATAACATTTTATCATTTGAGACTCTTGAGGCTTAGCTTATCAAGGTGGCCAATCACGTGGCCAGCATGACTGGGTTCACGGATTTCCTGAACCAGGAAAATCGTTCATAACTTTCGTAATACTAAAGTCAAATTTCATGCGGTAAAGTGCAAAAAAAACATATTTTTCTGCACAATACTGTGTCAGAGTTTCTCTTTGGTTGCTCTAGTTTCCCAGATGACCTCGAACAACTGAAGAAAAAACTGAAAATTCTCCACTTCATTTGTACGAGGTAATCTGGAAAAAACACAGGAGAAATTTTTACACAGTCTTGTGCAAATAAATATGAGTTTTTTTTGCACTTTACCGCATGAAAACGAAAGTTATGAACGATTTTCCCTACCTGTGATGTAAGATTACTGGTTTGTAAAGTCTGTGAACCCAATCAGGCAGACCACGTGATTGTCCACCTTGGCTTTTATTTACTACATAGAGATAACTCAGTCAAACAGAACGTTATCATGTTTATCATGGTCAGATGAAGGTACGGAAACACTTTATGTATAGAATTCATTACCTTTTGATTTAGCGAGTACTGGTCAAATATTCTGCAAAGTTTTAGAAAAGTGGTAAGGTTCTAAGGGTGAAAACGTCACATTTATAAATGATTGTTAATGCGGAACCAGAGCTATAACGCATCTTTCATTTTAAGTTTGCTCATAAGCAGAGTTTATTCCTGATTTCTGCCTTCTTCTTTATTCTAATGGAGTTGTATTTCCTCTGTAACAAGGAAACTGTCAATGGGAATCGTTGCTACATGTTAAATGGTTAGGATATTTCTGCTCCTTGAAAACAGGTAGGTGTTTTGGTTACGCAGAAAGATCGAGAGAATATAGAAGATAATCACATAAAAGGTATTTCAATTAGTAGCACAAACTTATCAAATGGTACCAGCAAAATTTGCTGCATCCGCATTAGGACAGACAATGTCACCCCAGTCAGTTATATGTAAAATTGTAAGAATGAAAACGAGAGTTGTACAAACAAATAGAAGAAAAGGGCCAGTTGGCAAGCATCTGTTAACGTGGTCTTTAAACAGGTAAGGTCAGATACTGCATTAATTTGAGGTTATTTCCAAAGGTAAGATTAGATATCACGGAAACAGTAGATTTATGTGGAAGAACCAAGATATCTCAGAAGAGAGAGCTCTAAAAATATGTTGATGAATAGGTCACATGTCATTTACACAGTAGTGGAAACAAGAAGTGGAAAATGGTATATACTACGTACCTGATAGCAAATAATAACTGTGAGATTTCCCCAGAGGTGGCCATGGAAATCAGAAGTACCCCTGAAGTAGAAAAGACATTTACGTTGCACCTGATAGCAGATAATTACTGTGAGAAATCCCCCGGAAGTGACTCAAGGTATTATTCTAATAGCAGATACTTACTGTGAGATTTTCCTTGAAGTTGACGCCAAGATGCAAATGGCGGCTGAAGGACTATCTTATATAATCGTGCAAAAATCATCCGATGGGAACTTGCATAGCAAAAGAGGCGTCTAGGATAAAAATAAAACATAGGGTAGAATTTCAAATAATGAAGCATTTGGTGTTTGTTCTGGCTTTAAAAGAGAAATGTACTCCACATGGAGAGAGGCGAAGGCAGTAAAAAGGGTCATATAGAGCAATATTTAGGGTATTAAATGTAAGAAGGTCAATGTTAAAATGTGACACCAAGGAGGTAATTTTAATCATTATATTTATTATAGGCAATGGCTTTGGAAAAAATGATATTTTGAAGAATTAAATGCTTTCAGCTGGATTGCAATGGAAACGAGATTGATATATATTGACAATATAACAATTTGTTTTCAGTTGTTGCAGGTATTGGTTCAGCTAAAACATACAACATAATCTGTTAATTGAGAAAGCGACACAGAAGGGACGTACTGAGCCTATCTCGACGCATATTACAGTGTTCTAAAACAAGCGGAACTACAGATAAGTTCATGTACAGTGCGTGTTTTAAGATGCATAAAACATTTTGTGCAGCCATTCCAAATCATGCCAATATTTTTCAAGGATCTGAACAATTGCATTGATTCACAGAGAGGGCAGTTTGATTCTACCAAATGAGCAAAATCACTATCCATTGAACGTAAATAAGATATAGGCTCAGAATCGCTGATCAGTCCTTGTGGTCAACGTATTAAAAGTATAAAGAGCCGCGTGCATTAAGAGGCTTTTTTGGCCCCAATATGAGGCTAAAATATAAAAATCGTGTTTAACTACTTTGCTCTTGTTGGTTTATTAGAACAATAACCAAAGTGTAAAAGTCTCGAATTTTACTTAAACCGTTGCTATGGTAACAAAAATGGCCACCAATATAGGCTAAAAACAGGAAATTGACTTTTTTGGAGCAAGTTTGAGTTGTTTGACAGACCAATTAGCATAGAGCACAAGCAAATACCAAAAATGTTTCAACGGCTGATGAAAATTATCACGGCACACAACATATTAAAATAGTGTTTGGTATTTAGTTGTGCTGATATCTAATTTTTAATAATAGCTCTCCAAAAGCCTTAAATTTGGTCCAAAATGACAATTTCTTTATGTGAATCCTACTTTGTTGGCCATTTTTGTTATCATAGCAACGGTAAAATTTAAATAAATGCCGAAATTTTACACTTCTGTTATTCTTCTAATAAACCAATCAAAAGAGATTGGTGAAAAGCATTTTTTAGTTTTTTGCTCCGGATGGGGCCAAATTAGCCCCTTAATGCACGTACCCCTTTAAGTAACAATACAGATTTAGCGATGATAGCCATTGTTAATATCGTTTTTTTTAGAAATCAGCAAATTTCATTACGAAAAGTAAAACCGAAAACTTTAGGGATGGAAATAAAAGTTTACATTAGCAAAGAATGTTCGTCTCTACATCAATTAGCTGGTATATAGATAAAACCTGATTCAAATTTAAATCAAACTATCTTTAAAGCTGCATAGTCTGTAACTTTTGATCTTTTCATTTTAGAAATAATGTTTCTATTTTTCAAGAACACAGTAAAAGTACTAAAATTCAGGTATACATTTTACCTTTTTTGTATTAATTAACAAATTATTAGTGCCAAAACAACAGCATTTATGTTAAACTTTAACTGTCTAGAATTATTGGAGGGACGTAAATAATTACAAACAATACCTGTTTTATAAGATAATTTACTTTTCCATGCAGTTTTCAGCTGTAGAAATTAGATTTATTGTGACAACATAACTTAATTCTACTTTTACAAATGATTTAAAAGGAAATATTTTTTTCGAAAAATGTATATAGTTACAGACTATGCAGCTTTAAATGAAAAGGGGTGCAAAAAATAGTTCAGAAAGATAAGTCTCTGAATTATAGGAGAAAAAGAGAATGTATATTAAGCAAGTTAAAAAGCGTGGCACCAGAGCTTAATCCAAGAGCCTGGGTGCAAGTACCGTAGCAAACAGTGACCAAGTCGATGATATGCCATATGCAGCAGGGTCTTTGAAATTTACATGACAGCAAAATATATGTATGTTAAAGATGTTGTAGCCACCAGTTAAGAATAACAAGTTTTGTCTATGTAAGGTAGTGTGATGTGACAAAACATAACGCAATTAGAATCTATACAATACTTTGTCGCTCTCTTTCTCAAACTGTGTTACAGCTAAGAATGGACTTAACATTCTGCTCGTTTCGTAGAATAGAGCACAATATTTGTCTTGTCGGTAGTACTAGCATTAACAAAAGGTGTGCAGTATATTATTACCCAGTGGCCATGCACGGGCATGTATTAGCAACATTGAAGACCTATGCGGCTAATTTCAATGCGCTTCATTTCCGCGTCAGAAAAAAGTAAAGTTGTCTGGGTCCTGTCTTTCGACCCTTTTACGGATTCGGATCAATACAGCTTTCAGAAAGAAACCCTTATGTCATATCGATGTTTCGATATTTTCTTGACAAAATAAAGTGATTAAAGTGTGTCCGAAATATCTATTGTTCTTTAATCAGAACTGATCGTCCCAGTGCCAAAGACAGAACGACGTATACAATAACCCTAGTCTCTTCTATTTGTTCGGTTATTTAAAGCGGCGCACGACCTGGCCTCGAGGTTATAAAACGTGAGTTCATTTTCAGACTCAAAATAAAGTGCAATGATTGGCTGCTTGCGAACACGTGTCCGCAAACAGCCAATCATTGTGCTTTATTTTATGTCTGAGACTGTGCTCAAGTTTTATAACCTCGAGGCCTGACCTCGTGGCCTAGTGGTTAGCACGTCTGGCTAGGAAACCGGAAAACCTGGATTAATTTCCGTGTGCACACCTAACTTCAGTGTGTTTTTCTTTCTTTTTTTGGCATTTTAATGTTAAATTGCTTTATACATGTACAGTACTAGTAAAATGACATCATTAAAACGACCAAGATGGTCATTCCTGAACCTATTATATTGAATTATGCATGAAACCTATGGGAGTGGGGTCAAATTTGGCCCCCCCTAAAAGAAAATTATATCGGTGAGCCCAGATTTTTTTTTTTCTGAAAGGTATGTTAATAGCTTGGGATAACAAATAAACGTGCACATTTTCTAAAAGGTTTGAGGTCATGGGCAATTATATACTTTTAAATAGAAAGATGCTGGCTGAAGATAGCAACAATCTTAGCTCGATATTTTGGTTTAGTATTATCTTTTATCTGTTTAGAAGATTGGCCAAATGATGAAAACTTCCATTTGAGATTATGAAAAGTAAGCACGGTGACATATCGTTTTATTTCATAAACGGATACACCATGCATAAAGCAAACTGTATGCAAAGTATAGAAAATATTTCAACATGGGAAGTATTTAGTAGCATATGTCCTTATTGAAGTATCGTGTAAAATCAGTTCTTAGGCTGCTTTCAACACAACAAAATTTTGTATTGATTCGAACAATAGATATTGCCGTGTTGATTTGCACGACGCCATTGCTATGGGGAATACTGCACTGTATCATTTTGGCCAAACAAAACAAAATAAAGTTTGGTTTTATGGGCTGGACGGTGGGTACTTCGGCAATGAGAAGATCTAAAGGTTAACTAAGCTGTGTTACTGGCAGTGCATTTGATCAGCATTTTTATAACTGTTTTCAGCAAAAACTACAACGTCATTCCTATAGACTTCACCATTTATTCATTTAGTAGTTAACAAGCTTAAAGTAAATGAACCTATTATAAACGATTCTAGATAAACCCTTAGATTATATCACAACTTTACAAGTTCAATACTATACCTAAAATTATTTCAAATGCAATAACCATAGTGAGAGATAGTTGGCTATCTCGAATCTGGCCATGTTGAACTACGTTTCCTCCTAACTATGATCTTAATTTGATAAAATTTAGTTGTTCACTGAAACGCCGCTCTAGCTTGAATATACAACATCAAGTGCAGAGTGATATCTAGATTCTTGGCATCCTTTCTCATGCATGGATCCAGAAAGTTTTGTCAGAAGGGCTCCAACTCTGATAAGTTTTTTTGAAGGGAGCGGGGCTCTAAAAACGGGCAATTATCAGACTGCCAGCGAAACGCCATTGAAATGGCCCGCATTGAGTGCAAGCTTGGTAGCTTTGTGATTATCAAGGGATCCGGACCATTATTACTAGGAAATCCTATAAATTTGTGATTTTTCAGGGGTTGGGGGAGTCCGGACCCACTGCCCCCCCCCCCCCCCTTTGGATTCGCACATGTTTATTGTCACAGTAAGTAAACATATTGTTAAGGGAGAGACGGCTGACTACTTTATTTAAATTTTGTTGCGACTGCTTATACTCTGTGCCTTTTCCTCACGGTGCCATGGTTGGTCTTCAGTCTGTGATTTTAGCATTCCCTGTTCATACTCACTTACGATTTACCGAGATTCGACAAATCTGACGTATTATGATGTACACCTAGATGATAATGGCGATGCACGATACGTATTGATATATCATTGATTTTCGCAAAATCTTCAGCAGATTTTCTCACGAAAACATGAAACCATGTGTATCTAAGCGTATCATTTAACCAACAGGATGGTTCCGCGCTTCAAGAAAGTAAAATTATATATGGTGGAAGCGAATCGATCGTAACAGGGAGCCATACTATTTGCGTTTTAAATTGTGACTTAAAGATGCTTTTTGCATCTTTATCTTAAAGACATAGATCACTGTCCAGTAGAGATCATTAAAGGATTAACTGATAAGGGACAGTGTCAGTATCTCACAAAATTGATGGGGCCTCAAGAGGGGACTTACCTGTATACAACTCAATTTCATTCACTAAGATAAAGATCAATACTTTATCATAAAATACCTAATCCCTTTATGGGACCACTTTATTGTCCCAGTAAGGAACTCATAATCACCTCATTATGACTGTTCTTTTGATCTGACCAGAATGACCCCTGGAGAGAGTCATAATGAGTGGTACCAGTATTATTGCTCAAATATTTATCCCTTTAACCGTATCTGTAGTTAACTTTGCCACAGACATTAGCATTTGTCACGCAATAATGAGTTTATTAATGATAAACAACCGCTCGAAACGTTCAACCTGGGGCCAATTTCATCAATAAAGTTCCTAGGACAAATCTTAAAAGTGTCGTGGGACATTTTCTAGGATATGCGTAGGACAGTTTCATCAAAACGTCTTAAAAAGATCCTATGACATAATTTTGCGTTTCATCAAAATTGTCCTATTTATCTTGACAACGGCCACAAATGGCCACAAACACCACGTGCTTTATCACGTGCAAGCTTATTATAGATGTGTAAAGTACTACACACAAAATGTCAACAAACTCGAAAGCAAAAAAGGAAAATTGGACGGGGGAAGAAGTTGCCGTCCTTCTTGAGGAGGTTGAGAAAAGGAAGCCATATCTCTTTGGGAAGTTGTCGGGGTTTCTCACTAATGACAGGAAGAAAGCTCAGTGCCGAGAAGTGGTCGCAGCAGTCAACGCTGTAAGCAAGACCGACAGAACACAGGCTGAGGTGAGGTAGCCAAATTCAAATTCCCTTTTCTAAATCATATGTAATGCATCACTCATTTGTGAACACGACCCCAGCCCCGGTGAAAAGCGGGAACTGACTTTTTGTGCAGCAATTATATGCTATAACCCCAACGTGCGGACAGAGCAAGCCGGTTACCCACTCTAGTATAAGTTTGTTTTGTTTAACATTACCCTGCCAGGTTTGCCTAGCCTTACAATCACAGACATTTCACCTGCACTAAATTCACAATGCAAAAGTGAAAAAAATAGCACAACACACGCTATTCTCTGCCCTATCCCGGGGCTTGTTGATAAAGTGTGTGGGGGTGGATTGACTGGTGCATTACCCTACTAAGCGCACCCGGTACAGAAAAAAGTTCAAATGCTCGATTTACAACATGCAAAGGGACAAGTCTCGGATGTAGCCTAAGTGTTCAATGCCCGGAATAGTGTTTCTATTTACATGTATACTTGACAGCAAAAGAAACGCACAATTTTCATTACTTACTGAATATTTCAAGCTATAAAAAGATACACTTTATACTATTTATATGTTTGACAGGACTCATACGCTATTTCCGGGCCACTTTATTCTTTGCTACAAAGTAAATTTATAGTTGTGTTAGACAATGTAACGCATTGTACATTAAAAGAGCCATGTTTTGAATCCTATGTCACTGCATATTGCAATAGAACAAAGACAAAAATAGAAAACGATATAAAACCTTTTAAAATTAATTGTAGGATATTTACTGCAGATAAAAATCTCCATTTTTTTCCATTTTTTTTAGATTGATTCATTCTGCAATACTTTCGACCTGCATTAAGCGATTACCAGTCTTGAAAACAAACCTTCTTTTGAGTGGCTGCTTAAGACAGGGTTGACTGTATTATTAATCTGTAACTGATGCTGCTTTTTGCGTACTATTCCACGACGTAGAGTGTATACATGACACTCAATAAAAATCGACCACTTTGTACCCGCTAAAAATATAGTACGAATTTTGATTGTCTTGTAGTTTTCATCTGGGAATGTAATTTTGCAATTTACAGACTACCAAGAAATGGAGAACGTTAAAAAGCAAGATAAAAACGAAGGAAGGAGAGCGCCAGCAAGAACTAAAAAAGACTGGAGGTGGTGCGTCTGCGGTTCCCGGCGACCCGTCACCTATGGAACAGAAGGTGCTAGGCATCATTGGCCAAGTGTGTGTCAGAGGCATCGCAGGGAGCATTGACAGCGGAGCTACCGAGGCTGCCAATTCAAAAGATGTCGATGGTATGCATATTAATAAGCCTTGTCGTGAAAACAAATATTGAAGTTCCTGACCCGGTTAGACTGAGGCAGGCCCTTAGCTTTGAAAGTCTGAGCTATGTAAAACCTAGAACTAGCAAAAACGATACTGATAATGAGCGTTATTTTGTCGTATATTTAATCATAGGTGTTCTCATGAAATTGTTCTAATTGAAAATATTGTTTTATGTTTTATAATACATATATGAACGTAGTCCTGAGAAAAATAGAGGATCTAACATGAGTGATCATGTTTTATTGAATTTGTTAAACGAGTTGGGGAAAAGAGATAAAATGCGAGGCTTGTCGAGCATTTTATCTCTTTTTCACAACGAGTTTAATAAATTCAATAAAACGAGAGCACGAATGTTAGATTTTATTTATCATATGACATTAAGATTACTTTGAAATCCCATTTCTGCTGTGGAAACGTTATACTTTTGTCATTATGTGCAAAACGTTATGGATGTCATAACGCTTCCGTAAATCTGTCAACCGGCACTAGTGGTTTATCGATTTTATTGCATGGCGTTATTACTCTCCCAGACGCGACGTCATATGATTATAACCGATGAAAGATTCATATAAGCCTTCAAATCCTTCTAGTCTCTCAATCGCAATTCTTGTTCGCTTCCTAGAAATGGCAAATATAGTTGTTTTGTATACACTATTCCAATTATGTAGTTAGTCTCTGAAACTGAGCAGACACTATTGAATAATCAGCTACTAATAACGTATACATCGATGATTGATCATACTGGGTAATTTGAATAAATGGGTAAAGAGATCAAACTTAAAACTTTTTGTCATTTATTTCCCAACTAGTTTCGGTTTAACAACCTTTCTCCGAAGGGACGTTTATTTCTTGCTAAAATAATGGACTTTGGACTCTCCAAATATGTCTTATTCAGGCTGTTGTATTACATTATGCTAACATTTCGTGTATTACCAACTTCATCAAAGTGCAATTTGGGTTTACAGGGATCTTGTTATATTATGAATACGCGTTACAACAGCCTCAATGAGGTGGTTATAACGTGCATCCTCAATGTGTGTTTTAATCAAAATAAGAAAATGAATAATGTTTTGCATTGGCATGTAACCGTAATATTGTATCCATAATATAGGTTTCTGGCAAAATAAAAAAGTATAGCACCATTAAACATTTGTCAATATAAAAAGGGAGTTTGAGCAGGTCTTAATAACATGGGCATGTTAGCATGACGAGTACTGCAGTCTGTTTTTTCTTCATTGTTGTTTCAGATGAAGAAGAAAACCAGCTACCTGCTATGCAAAAGAAGAGCAGTGACAAGCAAGGTGCGTGTCATCTGCAATCAGCTTCAGCATCTAAGGCAGTTTCCCCTGACGATGATACGCCAGTTGATGATGATATTGAGGAGCTTGAGCAGCCAGCGAGGAAGAGGAGGCGAGCTCCACGGGTTACGCCGGCATCTGACCGACTTGTTAGGATAGAAGCACATCGCCTAGAGATTGAGAAGGAAAGATTGTCAGTTGAAAAGGAGAGGCTTCAAATTGAAAAGAAACGACTAGAAATCGAGCAAGAAAGACTTAAGTTGGAACAACGTAACTCTTCGATGACATCCGGAAGGTCTTTAATATATAAATATAACATTCTTGAGAGGGTGCTAGTCGAAAATATTATCCCGAGGAATGTGATTATCAACCGAGGCGCAGCCGAGGTTGATAATCATATTTCGAGGGATGATTTTTCGACTAGCACCCTCTCAAGAATGTTATATTTATTTTATTATACCGAACATTATTCCTTATTTTTCTAACCCATCTTCCTCTAACCATGGTGCGGGAAGTTCCAAGGACAGCACAGTGCGCATTTGCTACGAATCGATGAAATAATATATTCCTCAAAAGGGTTGTGTTTGTAAACAGTTTTAGTGTTCAAGCTGATCATGATCGCCGTTTCAACAAATCGTGCCATAATCACTGATGACGGCAAGCAGAAACGATTAGCAGCGTCGCTTAAATCTACATTGTAAATGGGTGCGTTTTGATGCAAAACAGAAAATTTCGCCTTATCTGCTCAATTTTGGCCTCAAAGTGTTCCTCTCGTTCTAATCAAGAAAACGAGTACCCACACTTTATGTTTCTGACCACAAATAACGAAGTTATATGAAGATTAAAGTGACCAGGCCATTGCATCATACATGTGTCCGCCATTGTAAAGTTAGCGTGTCCTCGCGTAAACGAACCGTACGCGCATCAAAGTCGGGCATGTGATAGTCGAAATTATCGCAGGGTGATAGTCGAAATTACTGCCCGCCGGCATATGGAGGTTTTACATTGGAAATTTATGTGAGGTATAATAATTGATAATAGTGAATGTACATATTTCGATCTTCAGTAATTGAAAAATATAGCATACACTGGATTCTATGTGTTTTAAAATTCCATAATGAAATACCATTATTCGCTGGCAAAAGATTTGTTTTGTTTGTTTGATTTGATTCTTTACGTCCCATCAACAATCTTTCAGTTAAACATGGACGGGTATTCTTGGGTTGAACCGGTACTAAGCTAGGATAATTGTGTCTTGCTCAAGGATCACAACGCAGTGTCGCCTGTGAGGCTCAAACCTGCGCCCCTCGGTCTCAAGTCAAGAACTCTACCACTGAGCCACTGCGCAAAAGAATATTGCATACATATATGATGCAAAATGGCAGTGGAAACTATGATATTGACCCATTTTTTAGCCTGGGCCGATTATTATCCTCTTCAGCCTCCAATATCACTTGAAAAGCAGCAGCCATCGTTAGTACATGTATGATTTAGGACAAAAGTCTCGGCTGGGACACCGATTTATTTGTCCTACGTATAGGACAAAAAGTGAGAACTTCCTAAATCTCCAGATTTTGATGAAAAACAATTTTTGTCTCAAACATGTCCTAAGACATTTTTAAGACAAAAACACGTCTTAAATGCTTTGATGAAACTGGCCCCTGGTACCGAGGAAATAAAACTTATTTTCATGCTCAACTCAACTGAGCACTAAATTTATCATGCTCTTAATGTTAAAATGCCAATTGTCGGCATTTTAACAATTATTAACATTATATATACAACATTTGAGAGTTTGACAAAAAGAAATATATAAATCTTAAAGAATCTTAGTTGTTATGAGCATTTGAAATACTGTGCTCAGATGAGTTGAGCACGAAACAAAGTTAAATAACCTCGGGGCCCGTGTAATTTTACAAGGGTTTAGAAAATGCCGGTATTTATGAGTATAGTTCATGCCACTGGCGATTACTGGTATTTTCTGGAATAATCTGGCATATTTTGGCATTTCTAAAAATATTTTTGACATGCATACATTTGGTAAAACTATCTAGAATTGATAGAATAAGACTATAAAAACATTACTTCAATCATGTTTGATGCACCTTTAACCATCCAAATCCAGCACGCTGACATACGCTGGAATCGAATAAAAAAATCAGAGTAAACCTCATTCTGAACGCATACAAAGCGTATGCTAAACAAACATAGAACGTGCAGGCCACTGGCTAGGTATGGTTTACCTCCCCACTTCCTGGGGAATTTTTAGGCCATATTTTACTTATAGTCCAGTGTCTTGCAAGGATGTTGCAACATGTTAGCCCTCTAGCAATTGCAGCTTTAACCTGTAACAGGCTGTTACATACGTTACCCCAAAAATATTTGGTAAGTCACATAAATTGTAAGACTTCAGAAAAGTGCAAAAGATAAGGAGAGATTTCAAAATTAGTTATATCATCGAAGTAAGCAATTACAATGCCACATATATAGACCTTTGAAAACATATATGATCGCCCCTGATGTAGCGTATGTTACAATTTTTCATTAAACCCCTCATAATTCATTAATAATTCTAATATAGTTTGCTATTTTACCTTTTCAAAACTGCAAAGACGATGTTTCTATCTTATATATTTCATGAGTTATTGAATGATGAACATGGTAACCCCATATCGCACAAACATATCTAATGAAATTGCGTGGCTCCTTTGTCGAGGAAATACCTCAAAACATAGAATAACATAAACCCATTCGCCTTCTATAGAGACATCAAATATGGTTAACAAAAAAACATATGGAAAGTGTGTTAAGTATCTATATAGGTTGTCTAAATATTTTGAAATATGTTCACTAATTAGTTAGTATATTACAGAGTGTTTATTTACCTTTTCAAAACTGCAAAGATGATGTTTCTATCTTATATATTTTGTTGAGTTATTGAATATTGAACATGGTAACCCCATATCACACAAAAATGTCTAATGAAATTGTGTGGCTCCTTTGTTGAGGAAATACCTTAAAACATAGAATAGCATAAACCCATTGGCCTTCTATAGAGACATCAAATATGGTTAACAAATACATGTACATATGGAAAGTGCGTTACATATAGAGTTATATATAAGTAAACATTTAAAGATGAAAGAAAACCCATCAGGTAGAAATTATACAGCAGTTTCTTGCCAAGCTAACAGCTAAGGGTGTAAACACTTTTTCCAATACAGCTTATTAATCCTCATTAGATATTATACTTGCAAGAAATTTGCACTATGATAGCCCTCTGGAAATGACAGTGTTATCCTGTAACAGCCTGTTACCCCTCAAAAATTTTGATAATTTATATGAAATATATGACTTCAGAAAAGTGCTTACAATGAAGTAAGATTTCCACATTGGCTAAATCATCGAAGTAAGCAATAACTGCGTTGCAGATATAGACCTTTAAATTCTTTGATATGGTTGCCATCGGTGTTATAGATGTTACATTTTTTCATTAACCATATATAAATGATCAATGAATCTAATAAAGTCCATCTTATTATTTATTTTTTAAAGTAAGAATGTGTTTGCTTATTTATTATAGTATTAAAGAGCTATGGACATTTGAAAACAAATATGGTTCCCCCTGGTGTTAATTATGTTACACTTTTTCATTAACCCAATATGAATGATTCATGAATCTAATATAATCTGTCTTATTTATTTATTTTTTTTAAAAAAAAGGAATATGTTTACTTATTAAGTGTCAAAAACGAAGAAGGGAGACTTATTGTTTTTGCTCCGTTTATCATTATTAGTATTATTATTGTTATTATTATTAATAGTATTATTATTATTCCATTTCTTCCAAACTTTTTATTCTTTCCGCCCATATTTTGTCTGGACGATTTCAGAACAATCCAACCAGTGGAGATATGGTAGATATGCATCTGAAGTTGTGCAAGAATGTTTCAAAATTCGAAATGTCGGACTCTAAGGCTGGCCCATGGGCATGCCCAGAAGTTTCGTCTGGCCTTTTTCTCACAAACCACTTAAGGGATTGTTCTGATTTTTTTTGATAATGAAAAATATTGATATATAGTTTTGCAAGAAGTTTGAAATTTGAAATTCCAGACTCAAGAGCTGACCTGGAGGCATGCCAAGGCCGGACCAATTCTTAAAGTCCTAAATATCTCGGAAACATTCAGATCCCTACCCCTAAACCATATATATTCAGGTTTCTTATGATAAGAAGCATTCAGTAACACTTACTGGGAAGTCCCCAGTGGCATGCACAGGCATGCCCCACCCGTTCAAAATTATGTGTAATGTTATTCCTTATGATAAGACCCACTCATTAGCACAGACCAAGGTGTCTTCAGTGGCGTGCCCAGGAATAGCCCAGCCCATTCACTTCATAAAACTTAAGGCTAAATATCTCGAAACTGTTCCAATCACCACCCTAAACCATTCGTAATAAAGTTTCTTATGCTAATATGCATTCAATAACACTGACGGAGAACTCACCCAGTGGCGTTTTGGCCATGCTCCACACCCTTCACTTCATAAAAAGGCTTAATATCTCAGAAACTGTTCAGATCCCCACCCCTAAACAGTATATATTTGTGTATCTTACAATAAGATACATTCAATAACACTGACAGGGAAGACCCCTAGTACATGCCCAGGCTTGCACCACCCTGTTCACTTCATACACAGCTTAATATCTAAGAAAGAGTTCAGATTCCTACCCATAAACCATATATAATGTTATTTCTTATATTGTGGATTGATCTCCCTTGGAAGGCGGACATGGATTTTGATAACGGGTAGCGAATTTTCATATTTTTGAGGAACTGGGAGGTTTCTGGACACTGAGCTGAACATTAAGTGTGTGATTATGAAAGCCACATGCCTCCCAAAGCAGTAAAGCAACCGCAAGAGGCCTCAACAAAGAAAACAAAGAAGCAGAAGCGAAAGGCGGTATCTCCTCTGAATGACGTGGCAGGTACAACAACGGTGGGTGGAGAACCAAATATTTCTAGCGATAGAAAAGTAAAGACAAAATACGACATTGAACAGCCCCCAGTGGTACCAATAGTTACTAGAAGTGACTCTATAAGCTATATGAACTTAAATATGAATAATACAGGGACAATGTCAGGGTCCACGCCCATGCCGGGACAGGGGGCTATGTACATGTACCCATCGCCAGCCCCATCCAGCAGTCAAAGTTATGGTCAAGTAATGGGGGCCGCCATGGGCCCCCCACCCATTCCGCCACAGCAGTTATCATTTCACACGTCACCAAGCCCCAGACCAGACTGGGTGAATGAAATCTCTGAGGATAGCAAAACAATCAAAGTTGGTATGAACAAAATAGACAAAACATTGAATATTATTAGTATGAAAGTTAACAACCTAGAAGAGAAACTGACACAGGTTGATACCCGAGTGACAGATGTAGAAAACAGTTGCAGTTTTGTCAATGAGAAATATGACACACAAAAAGCAGAGATTCAAAGCACTAAAGCTAATATTAAAGCCGTACAGGATCAGTGTAAACAGTTAGAGGATAGACAGAAAGAGATGAAAGCACAAACTGAAAGCATCAATAAGATAGACAGCAAAATATTGGACCTGGAAAGTAGGTCGATGAGAGAGAATCTGATGTTTTTTGGTGTAGATGAAGAGGATGGAGACGATGATAACGCAGAAGATTGTTTCGATAAGATAAAGGCATTTCTCAAAGAAATTCTAGATTTTGGCGAAGGGGAAGCCAGAGATAAAGAACTGGATAGAGCACATAGAATGGGGAGAAAACGCGACACAACAATTAGGCCGATAGTGGTAAAATTTCATAGGTACAGCGATCGTGAGAAGGTACGAATAAGGGGGTATGAGAAGAGGGACATTCTTAAAACCAAGAAACTCCCTGTCAGGGCTCAGTGGCCCAAAGAAATCATGGACAAACGCAAGCCGTTATATTCAGTTTTCAAGAAAGAGAAGGACCTAGGGAAAGATGTTAAATTTGTAAAAGATAAACTATTTGTCAATGGTGTAGAATATAAACCGACAGATTAGGGAAGTCAGAAAAGGGAAGATGACATTAACATAATTTCCTGGAACGTATTTGGCCTAAAGAGAAAGTTAGGTGATACTGACTTTTTGGACCTGATCAACCAATATCATATTGTGTTCCTATGTGAAACATGGATAGGAAAAAATGACACTTGCAACCTAGAAATCCCTAGGTATCAATCAGAGCATATTTTTGGTACTAAATCAAAAAATACAAAGAGGGGCCGTTATAGCGGGGTAATATCCGTATATTTCAGAAATGAGGTTAAAAAATTTGTCCAAGTTATTGAGAAATCATCACAGGGATTTCTATGGTTAAAAATCAAGGGCGGTTTATTAAGTTTCGACGAAGATGTATTTTTCGGTCATGTTTATTTTCCAGATTCTAAATCTAAAATGTTCAATAGGGGCGGGGAAGAAGTCGATCATTTCGAGCTTCTGGAAAACTACGTATTACAATATCAAAATCAGGGGAAAATATTCATATCAGGCGATTTTAACTGTAGATGTGGCTCTGAAAGTAATGACATCTTGAGTTTTGATAAGTATTTGGATGGAGACAGCGACCTATTTATTGACCTCCCATTTAGAAATAGTAACGATAGCGTAACCGATATGCGTGGGCGTAATTTACAATCCTTTTGTCAAGTAGTAGATTTGTGTATAGCCAACGGGAGAATCGAGTGCGGTGAATTTACTTATTGTTCGACACGCGGACAAAGCGTAGTAGATTATTTGCTATCTGATTTTTTTGATATGCAACTTATAAAAGAATTCAAAGTACTGCCATTCAATGAATTCTCCGACCATGCACCTTTGTTGACGGTATTTTATACAAAACGGCTGATGTCAGAGTCTCTACAGGACCAAAATAAATCTTTCACTAAAGTTATCTGGGATAACAAACGGTCACACACGCTTCTTAGTAATTTACAAGAAAAGAGACACGTTGTCGCGGAGATGAGTGACAATCTCGAAAGCGACGGAGTCGATAAATCGGTTCAAGATTTTACAAGCTTTTTATACAACGAAGTATCGACGGTTATGTCAAAAACAATAAAAGTACAACATAGTACACAAAATAAAAAAACGCAGAACAAATGGTTTGACGAAAACTGTGCATCAGCGAGACGCGAGTTTAAACGAGCGCGAAATACATTCATAAAAAATAAAAATGACGTGAATAGAGTCTTATTTACACAATCCAGAACGCACTATAACCGTTGCAAAAGGAAAGCGAAAGTAAAATTTAAGTCGTCCGAGGGTAAACGAGTATGCGACCTTGCAAAATCGAAACCGCGCGAATTCTGGGCTAATGTTAATAAATACATAAAAGCAAAAAAACAAAGCTCGGAAACATTGTCAAGCGAGGACTTTTTAAAACATTTTCAAGAAGTTTTCAGTGGTAACCCCGAAAATGTGACTGACCCTAATCGTAACGAGCGCGACCAACAAACACCCCAACACACCGACCTAGAGGATCCTGACCTTGATTGCAAAATCACTCAGGAGGAAGTGAAGTCAGTAATTTTTTCGTTAAAAAATGCGAAAAGCCCTGGCCTTGATAACTTGGCTGCAGAAGTTTTTAAGACCACATGCGATCTTGTGTCCCCATATATGGTCAAACTATTTAATAATATTTTTATGTCTGGTGAATACCCTGAGTCTTGGGGAAAAGGGGTCATAGTACCGATTTATAAAAACAAAGGAGATATTGACTCAACAAATAATTATAGAGGCATCACTTTGAGCAACGTTTTGGCAAAAATTTTCTCACATATCCTGTTAAAACGTATAAATAAATGGTCCGACGAACATGATAAAATCAATGATAACCAGTTTGGCTTTCAAAAATCAAAATCAACAGTTGACTGCATCTTTGTACTGAGCGCAATTATATCAAAAGTAATCAATGGCAATGCGGGCAACAAAAAACTGTTCTGCGCTTTCATTGATTATGAGAAGGCCTTCGATAAGGTTGATAGATATTGGTTGTGGTATAAACTGATGCAAGAAGATTTCAGTCCAAGAATGCTTAAAATCCTTAAATCAATGTATAAATCAGTGAGGGCATGTATAAAATATAATAATACATTTTCAGACTTCCTGAAGTCGGATTTAGGCCTGAAGCAGGGGGACCCCCTCTCTCCTATATTGTTCATGTTTTTTATAAATGATATAATTACTTGTATTAACACACATGCAGAAGATACTATATCAGTGGACGATGTCGCCCTCTTCATTTTATTATACGCGGACGATGCAGTTATCTTCGCACAGTCAGCCGAGTCCCTTCAAAATATGTTAAATGATATCCAACTCTATTGTGACACCTGGCACCTCACTATTAACACAAACAAGACAAAAATTATGGTATTTGAAAAAGGAAGGCATTCATACCCTAAAATCTACTTAAAAGGATTTGAATTAGAAGTAGTTACCTCTTTCAGTTATTTAGGTGTGGAACTGTTTAAAAATGGCAACTGGGCTCGTACCCAGAAACATATAGCTCAACATGCCTCACGGGCTCTCTATAAACTTTATAATCTTTTTAACCAGATGACTGTTCCTATTCGTGAACAACTTAAATTATTTGACTCCCTAGTGGGTTCTATTTTGAGTTATTCCGCTGAAACATGGGGTCATCACGAAGCACCGGAGATTGAGAAAGTACACACAAAATTCTTGAGAAACATATTAGGGGTTAGAAAGTCAACCAATATTAGTGCACTCTATGGTGAACTGGGGCGATTTCCAATGAAGATAGCTAGAAAAATTAAACTAATAAAATATTGGACTAAACTATTGACCAATAGGGATACCCTGGAATTTAAAGTATATTGTATGCTAAAAAATGACTGTGACAATGGTAACGATTACAAGGGCACAAACTGGGCCTCTCATATAAAACATGAACTAGAACTATGTGGTTTTTCAGACATTTGGGCGAACCAGTTACTGATAGATATTCCCTTAGAGGCTATTCGTTTAAGGATTTTAGACCAGTTCAAACAATCGTGGTATGCACAAATAATAAACTCCAATAGATTAGTAACTTATAGTAACATTAGATTTGATTTTGGTCTCGAAACATACTTACAAGTTATACAATCATTCAAATTTCGAAGAGCTTTAACGAGATTCAGAATATCGGCACATTCTTTGGCAATCGAAACTGGTCGTCACCATAATATAGAAAGAAGTGATAGAAAATGTATATATTGTAACATGAACGTAATAGAAAGTGAATTTCATTTCATGCTAATATGCCCGCTATACGCAGATTTAAGAAGTAAATACCTTAATAGATATTATTGTAGATGGCCAACCGTACATAAATTTCACAAATTAATGAACAAACAGTCAAAACACAGCTTACAGATGATTAGTCAATATATCTATTTTGCTTCTCGTAAACGTGATGGAAACTAACCCCCGTCAATTGGTGAAAGAGAAGACTGAACACAAAAAACAGTGCGGATCCAGATCAGGCTCCGTGTTGATTTTTCTGTTTTGTTTTGTCTTTCACTTCAACTGAAACAAACCCCCATCATGCAGAACCAAGATTGGTGAAAGAGAAGACTGAACACAAAAAACAGTGCGGATCCAGATCAGGCTCCACGTTGATTTTTCTGTTTTGTTTTGTCTTTCATTTCAACTGAAACAAACCCCCATCATGCAGAACCAAGATTGGTGAAAGAGAAGACTGAACACAAAAAACAGTGCGGATCCAGATCAGGCTCCACGTTGATTTTTCTGTTTTGTTTTGTCTTTCATTTCAACTGAAACAAACCCCCATCATGCATAACCAAGATTGGTGAAAGAGAAGACTGAACACAAAAAACAGTGCGGATCCAGATTGGGCTCCACGTTGATTTTTCTGTTTTGTTTTGTCTTTCATTTCAACTGAAACAAACCCCCATCATGCAGAACCAAGATTGGTGAAAGAGAAGACTGAACACCAAAAACAGTGCGGATCCAGATCGGGCTCCACGTTGATTTTTCTGTTTTGTTTTGTCTTTCACTTCAACTGAAACAAACCCCCTTCATGCAGAACCAAGATTGGTGAAGGAGAAGACTGAACACAAAAAACAGTGTGGATCCAGATCAGGCTCCACACTGATTTTTCTGTTTTGTTTTGTCTTTCATTTCAACTGAAAATTGGAGTGCTGAGGTAATATTCAACACGACGGGGGTGCTAGGATCCCTGATCCCGATTTTAATTTTCACACCTAACATCAAACCAAAATGTAAATAATGTGTGTATTCGTCCTTACGACGTGACGTTTCTTTTTGGCATGGAAAGGGTTTACCCAGTAGAGCTACACAGAGCTCCCACACGTATATTAATTAAATCATCGAGAGTGCATCTTCTCAAAATACGTTTGAACGAAAGCTATTTGAACTTACTAAATCAGTGTCAACACAAGAATAGTAACAAATAATCCGTTTCAGGGTACACTCAAAATGTATGGAGCTCAACACGTTTAACGTACACATTGTGTGTATTCCCCCCCTCTGCCTGCGCATGCCTGGAAGTGTACTAGCGGTATTACCCATTAAATCATATGTACTATGTTTAATGCCTAATAAAATTATGTTATGTTATGTTATGTTATAAGAGGCATTCAATAACACTAATTGGGAAGTCTTCATGGGCATACCCAAGCCTGTTCACTTCATAAAAGCTTAATTTCACGAAACATTTTCAGATCTTACTCATGAACCATATATATTCATGTGTCTTATGACAAGACGCATTCAATAGCACTAACAGGTTAGTCCCCACGCGCGTGCCCATTAATTCCCCACCTGTTCACTTCATTAAAGGCCTAATATTTAGAAAGCCGTTCAGATTCCCACCAATTAACATAATAAATTTATATACCATATGATACAACTCATTCAATAACACTGACCATGATGTCCACAAGGGCATTGGGGGCTGGTTATGGTGACTTTATAGTCGGTATATTATGATCATAACTTGTTTATTATGTATTAAAGAGTGTTTATGTACCTTATGTAAACTGCAAACATTAATTTACCAGACTGACGAAACTCTGACTCCATTGTTTCTTTTCATAACCATGCATAAAATGGATGAAATCCTTACATCTTGTAGCTAGTGATAACAAATGTGTTAATCCTTTCTTGACTGTTGGTGCTGACGGTATAGTTTTGATGTTCTATTGTAAAGGACCCTAGTGATTGTTTTTGACTTTGCTAACAGTGAAGACTGGTGAAATGTTGTGTTATGCAGCATTCCATCTGGGCCTTCTTTGATAGCACTGTTACTGTGTTAGCAAAGGGCTAAAGCATTAATTTTAGTGTGTTTTTTTTATATTTTTGTTACCAATTTAGGTGTGTAAATAAATATATTAAACACACGTGCACTCATTACGTATTTTAGTTTTTAATGTTTATAAACTTCATGTCCTTGTAATTTCAGGTTGTACATTTTTGTAGTTTGTGATGGCCTGATGGAAGATTAGTTTTATATACTTTTTTGAGTATTTAATGTAGAACATTGTAACCCCACAATCAAGCCCCACACCTGACCCAGAGTAGAAATAGGAAAGGTACAACTTCAAGGCATCAGTAAACAACCGCGCACAAAACCATAACAAAAACAAGATAGAAATAACATCAATGATCCACAAAAGAAGCACCGCCTTGGAACGGTCAGTAAAAATATTTTACTGGAGGGCTTAACCCGGTTTTACGGCGCGCCAACCTCACTATTAGTTCAGATCTGGATCAGGACATATAGATGTTTGATTTGCATGAAAGACTCCTAACTTATCAGGCTGTTTTCCTGCGATGCTGAACATTTGTTGCACCTATATCGGTACATAGGCACATGTACATTGTTAAGTTGCCTATGCAGTAATATGTTATTGCTCACGGTTGTGAAGTAAACACTGTAAAGTATTTACTTATTTCTGATCCATAGATAGTGGTAGAGCAAAAATCTGGCAAAAAAGTCGCTTAGTTAAGGCGAAACCCCTTCCCATCAGTAAAATCAGAAACGATTATATGAATGATATGGCAAGATGTTGAAGTGTCATGGATTGCCAGAATTACTTTTTACAAGTGGTGCAGTGGTGTTAAAATTTGGCTATATCTTCATTTTTAGAAGTGAAATTGTAAATTTCTGAAATCCATTTGAAACAACAGATTCACCAGCAAAAAAGACTGAAAAAGTTCATTGGGTTTTATATAATCCTACACTGACTTCATTATGAAGTCAAAGTCAGAAATGAAACCATTATTTTTGGGTGCAAATCAGTATTTTATAAAAATAAATCCAATTTTTCGTAATTTGAAAAGTTTTAAAATTGATAATTAGTATTTATCTTATTTTGAAATAGATGCTGCATTATTCAACTTACATATATCTTGTCATATATACTCATAAAACTCGCCAAAATATTTTCGCTTTCCACCTCAAAATCTGACATTTTTATACTGAGATATATTTTGGGAAATGCGTGTATTGCTATTACAATATATTTGAGCATTTTGTTATATCAAGAAAATGACGTACATAAAGTTAATAATTCAAATGAAAAAAGCATTTTTCATGTTCTGTGATATCATAGCAAGAATTGGCACACAATAAAAGTGGACCAAGTGATCATGTTTCGCTCACCCAAGTTTTGTTTAATCTCTAATCTATGTGTATTTATTGAAAACTATTGACAACTGGCCATGCTCCTGGTGACCCCCTGGTGGGGCCATTTTTGTCCCCAGAGTTCAATTTTGACCAAATTTAAATATAGTCCACCGGGTGATTCTACATATCAAATATCAGGGATCTAGAAACAGTAATTTCAAGCAAGAGGATTTTTATATGTTTTCAATTTGTAAGTTATGTAACTGTGACCTCGGGGATGAGGCCATTTTAACCACATAACCACAATTTGACCAAACTTGGTAGAGTACCACTAAGTGAAGTTACATACATTATGAAACCACTGAAATCGCTTTTTTAAAACAGGGGAAGTGACTCTTGTTTATGCTTCGAAGAATGGCACCCTCATTCAAAGAAGCATACATGCAGCATCTAAAATAAGCAAAACTTTGCTGGGTGAACGGAAATGCAAATAAGTGCATATAATTTCAAAATTTTAAAACAGTAAGGATTTATAATTGACTAAATATGTATTAAAGCAATTAGGCTGTTTGTAATGTTATACATAGGAATGTAGTTTCTGCAGAATGTACGTACCTGATTTATCATTATGAAAACATTATTTAGTACCATGATTACATTTTCTTTAATATATTGTCTTCATTTTACACAGATTCCCAGTACATACAATTTGAAAGCATTCCAATTCAAGTGTGTTCTTATATCCATCAGCTGATTAAAACGAGAATAGGTTATGTCTTTAGGTATTTACAGCAGCATGGGGTTTGTGCACCACCAATTGTCCTCCTAAATATGTTTTAAAATAACTGTGTTTGTGCTATAACAAGAACTTGCCATTTAACTCTATGCCTCGATGTTCATATTAGGCATAGCACCTGCCTAAGGTGTGTAGTTGACAAGGACACATTCAAGTTATCAATATGACCTTGGAGTAAAAGGTCAATGTCAAAGTTAGTTAAAATCTGTAATATGACTCATAACCTGAACTTCTTTTTTATTTCTATGGCAAAATCATTGTCTATGGTGTGTAGATTACAACATACTAGGCAAAAGACAAGGTCAACTATACGAACACTCAGTTTATGCCTTTACTTGTTACGCGAACTACTCTTTCAGTTGTTGATCCAGTGTGTTCATACTAAGCATAAATATTGTTTATGGTATGTAAACTTAACTACTAAAGAAACCTGGCACTTTTTACTTGCTTCAATCTCGTAAATAACAAATTATAGAGCTAAGCCGATATGCTTATTTCAATAACAAGACTTCGAAAACAATATTTTTATCAAATATAGATCATGACGTCACGACGTCAAAAATACCGTTTTTATCACCTTTGCCCCGGGAGTGGAGGTCTAGATAAAAAAAATTTACGTATGCAAGGCCAATACCAGCATTCTAATTATTTGCAAGTTCTTGCTGTGACGTATGATATGGGGGTTTTAAGTTGTGCTTTCGACTTTGTTTAAACGGCAATGTTTTTCCCCTTTGTTCAAGCACTTCGTAGAAACTGAAATGACTTGGAGTCAACCAATCATTGTGAGAGAACGCATTTTCAAAAATCAGAACTTATGTTTTGTGTCACGTTAAAGGGTAAAAGCGGAATAAACCAAATTTAACGTCAATTAAGAAATAACACAAACTATGGATAATAACCGTTTTTTTCTTGTCAAAGTATATCGTCATTGGTGGTCGTGCAGCGTAACAGCTGCGTATGCTCTCGATGCTGTGGCATCGCAGTGGCATTTTATGCCATTCCAGTATGCATCGCAGTCCAACTTTTAGCGGGATTTCTTAAGTGCAATGGTGGAACGTTGAAAGACGATTAAAACGTTAAAATGTGTTTTCGTCGCACATTGCGTGTTAGAATCGAAATAGATCAGCTCTTGTGCGTGAGTCGGTCAGTTGTACGGAGATAAATCAATTGCTCGCGATTTGATCTCTTTTACAACTGACCTCCAAACAGTGATTTATTACTCAGCATTTCACTGCTAGAGCTGCTCTATTTTTTGTTTAAATTATAGCTGTGCAGTGGCAATTTTTACCGATACGCTGTAAAAATATTGAACAGGTTTCGCAATGTGTACATTTCCAGAGACTGCACAATCATCTTAAAATAATTACAGGGAAGTTTTATATACTCTATAAAATCCCCGCAATATTTTAGAATAACTTTCCATTAAGATTTAAAACACGCTTCATAAAGTTTTGCTATGGTCTGGTTATCACAGTCATGGAATATTAATATGCGTCACATGTAAAACAACATACACATACAAAAAGTTGTCATTCAAATTGCTCACATTTCTATCATATTTGTACCCTTATGAAAGGGTCATTATCGACCTTTTTACTGGGTACTGCGACAAACAGTGAGGACCCGAATGAAATACCACAGACTGTGGCATTTTATCAGTGTCTACACTGTATGCAAAGCTCAAACAATTTCATGAATAGAACTATGGTAACTTAAAGTTTGCAAAGTCTGACCGACCCTAACCCTTTATATACTGGAGATCTAAAGGAATACTTCGTGCAAACAGTGTATACCCCGCTTTCTAGGTGTCTTGTTGTGCAGTGCTTTGCGTCCTTTCTAACTTCGTGCGATCATCTCGCTGGGGAACAGAGAGCTGGTTGTTTTACTTGTTTTGTCTTCGTGGTGTCGTGTGGCTGTTCTTGTTCTCTGTCTCATCCTCTCGGTGCCGTGGGTTGATCTGCAGTATGTGATTGTGGCATTTCCTGGACATACTCACTTACTTTCTCGCTCCGAGATTATGAAACATTTTTTCATGCTCAACTCAACTAAGCACGGACTTTCAACTGCTTTTAAAAACTAAAATACCGAATTAAAGAAGTGTCTTGCTTTAAGTATCTCATATGCTGCATTTATCATGCTAATAAATTTATGAGCAGGAAAATTTCGTGCTCAGTTGAGTTGAGAATGAAAGTAGTTCCATAACCTCGGGGCCTGGTCCAATGTTGAAAGTTGGAAACTCTGATACTTTATATTTTCGTTCGTTAGATCTTATTGTAAATTCGACGACCATTCTCGATCACATAGGGTGGTCAGACGGTTCTTGAACACAAAAGCAAAATAGTTTCCGCTCGCTAAAACATTTTCGATTGCACAAATACACATTAAGCGATAGATATAACACATGTAAGGCTATATTTGGTTTATTTGTTTGTTTGTTTGATTTGACTCTTTACGTCCCATCAACAATCTATCAGTTAAACAGGGATGGGTCTTCCTGTGTTGAACCAGTACTAAGCTAGGTTAAATGTGTCTTGCTCAAGGACCACAATGCAGTGACGCCGGTGAGGCTCGAACCCGCTGAGCCACTG
Source organism: Loripinus fragilis (assembly GCA_964019695.1). Taxonomy (NCBI): domain Eukaryota; kingdom Metazoa; phylum Mollusca; class Bivalvia; order Lucinida; family Lucinidae; genus Loripinus; species Loripinus fragilis. Next base: position 19,924,618 of record OZ026525.1, read on the forward strand.
CGCTCCCTATCTTTGGTTTACACGATCATCGTAAACGTTCGTTTTAGCTACATGCTGTTGATTTGATATCCACAATGTATGATAAAAAAGATGGACATATATGTTATCCGTCCTGAACGCTCTTCCGTTCGTACGCCAGTAGGTTTTTCTCGTATTTGTTTTGATCGAGGATGTTCATATTTGGCACAATGATTGCCTAATATCAGACTGATATGTGAAATTGGAACTGCCTCTGTCAAGTCCGTGGAATCAGACCTTGGATATACATCTAGGTCTACTTTGATAACGGCACGCGGACGTTTAAGAAAACATGTTACAACATTCCACAAGATACCATATAAATGAAGTACATGTTATAGCTTTTTGTTTTATTGAAATTACAAACACTTCATTTATTCTGTTGATGAAACATTTCTGGTAATCAGAGCAATGGATTTTAAAAGGCCTGAACCCACATGCTACTGTAACAGTACTTATTGTCCTTACGCCAGTTCCGGCAAATAAAATGCAGCAAATTAAATGCAGATTTTTCATACATATAATGTACGCCTTACATACATCCCAGGCTAAATCTCAAATGATGCCGTGATTTTCCGATTGGTGCGAAAGGTCTATTCTGTTGTGAACCGTCATTTACATCGGGCAATTGAGAAATACGTACGGATTTGAAATTTCTGGTGTTTTACCAAATATATAAAGGTTCAGTACACACTGCCGTTAATTATATAAACGCCATAACTTTTGAACGCATAAAACACTAAGACATAATCATGTGGAAATCTCAACTTTTATACCTATTTCTTGGTTTATTGTTTATTAAAGGAAGGTATGATTGTTTCTAAAATTTGTAAAAATGCATTATTTACACGATAGTACTAAATAATAATACTAATAATTTACTCGAACCAATATATTGTATTTTCTTTCGAGTAATTAAGCATAAAACAGCAATGTTTTACTTATCAAAGTTATAGGTTTCACCATGTGTTTTGCTAAAAAGTAATAATAATAATAATAATAATAATAATAATAATAATAATAATGATAATAAAAATAATAATAATAATAATAAATATTATTATTATCATTATTATTAGCTTTAGGTGCGTTTCATTAATTTAAAATAAGTGCGTGTGTCAGAAAATGCAAATATTTACATTTTCGAAATTCCATCTAAAATGCAAGTTAATTTTCTCCTTATTTCTTCTTTCACTATATTTCAAGAAAAGTCAACTTTGTCCCGAAAAGTGTTATTTGAAGAGCTAACAGGAACTTAACGATCCCCAGTAAATCGCTTATTGATCCCATCAACTTGACACATTATTAACCTCAGGGCTAAAGTACATGTAGGTGTTTGTATGTTTTACCTAAACTGGCAAAAAAGCCTAGCTGTTCAATGTTTTAATGTCCCATCCTTTATACTCCTGGCATTTCGCTATTTTATGGCCCCAATCGCGCGGAAAATACATCGGAAAGCAGGGTCGCATAACGATTCTAAAATCTACTTAGCCATGTTGAAGCGAGTCGAATCGAAAAAGTGCATGCTATTCTATTCGTCATCACTATGAGGCAGTGCCAAAAATCCATATTGATGCCTCAATATGGATTTTTGGCATCGTCATGTGACTGTGCCAATATGGATTCAGTCAAACTGAAAATATTGCCGAGTGTTAAGGTAGTACGGGACCCATGTCAAAAGATAACATTACTTTTACTTAAAAGTAAGATTGTAAGAGTTATCGTTCCTGAATCTTGTTTTTAAAAGAGAATACTTATTTTCTAAGACGGTAGATATTATTCTCCCCTGACAACTCTTTGATGCTTGAAACGTAATTCTGTAAGTATTTTGCTTTCACAAAAAGAAGGAACGCAAGTATTAGCTTTTAAAAACATCACCCAGAGTATGAAGTCATTCAGTATTTTGATGGTTAAAAGTTGTGGACCGTATAAATATACATACTATATACATGTCTCGGTTGCTATTTCTGCATGCTGCCACTAACCTAAAGACCCACCCCCACCCCAAAAAGGGGGGGGGGGTTGTAGACGTGCACATGCCTTGTATGTGACATTCTCATGTTTTAGGTCCCATGGAGGTACATGGTCACTAATGTTTTATGGAGAAATGACGTAACTATTTCAATTACCTTATCACACCGGCTAGGCAGCAATAAAAAAAAAACAGTCCAAACAATCGATGAATGCTGATAACAAATTGCTAGAAACAGTGTTTGTGATTGCCATTTGTTGCCTATCGGACTACAAACAACAATCCAAAATTCTGTTACTTACAATATTTAACTACGTTCGTCGATAGCATTAACGTTTTCGATTGCCGCCTATCTAGTGTGTTTTTGATATACTGAAGACGTAGCCAAAACAATCTGATACAAGGGCTAGGAGTTATTTCATGTTTCTGTTGAAAAAATTATTTTGTTTCGCTGCATGTTTCATGATGATAAAATGGACATTTCTGCATACATTTGAATAAAATTAATTGGAACTGCATGTGCCTGAAAGGAAGATATATGACAATATAACATTCTTTTCTGTTTATTAACGGTTGGCAAGCATGGTACAGATGCGCGGATCCAGGAATTTTCATCAGGGGGGGGGGGGGGTCCAGGTCAGTCTGACAAAAAAGCTCTGACAACGATTTTTTTAGTCCTCAGCTTATTTTACAGAAGTCAAATGGTCAATTTCAAAGAAATCAATCGTTTTTCAAGGCTCCAGATGGGGTCCAATATTTTCCAGGGGGTCCAACTTTTTCCAGGGGGTGTCCAATTGCTTATTCCCTATAGAAACCCATTTAATTTGTGATTTTCCAGAGGGGGTCCGGACCCCCTGCCCCCCCTCTGGACCCGCACTTGGTGCAGCCCTCACAGCTTCATGGTTAAGGCTACTATACATTATCTCATTTGAACTTGGCAAACGTTAATAGACAGAAGAATGTATCATCCTTTTATTGTTATATACCTTATAATAAGTGTTTACTATAGAAACTTGAGGTGTTTCATTCGCTGACAATTGTACATTTTATTTAATAATGTGTCATATTTTGGTTGATCGTTGACCAATCACTGACCGCGGGCTTTATTTCCGATAAAACATGACTGCAGAGGGCTTAATTGCCATTTCAACCTGCTCACGGATATCCTCTGCGAGTTAAGATACCGTCGCTTATGCTTTAATGAGAAATGACCAAAATATTCAATTATCATAAGATACGCTACTTTATAACATCGGATAGGCGACAATCGAGAAGGCTCTGAACAATCGATGAACGTGGATCGCAAATCGCTAGAATTTTCCATTTGTCGCCAGTCAGGCAAACAAACTGCAATCCAAAAAGTCTGTTTCTGACGGTATTTGATCTACGTTCGTCGATAGCATCAACGTTTTCGATTGCCACCTATCCGGTATGTGTATTGATACAATGAATACGTAACCAAAACAATCTGAAACAAGAGCTAGGAGTTATCTACATTTTTCAGTCATGTTTCTGTTGAAAAAAGTTTGTTTCCACACCGGATAGTGAGCAATCGAAAACACTCTTAAACATTGACGAACGCGGATCAAAACTCGCTAGAAACAGTGTTTTGATTGTAAAGTGTCGCCTGTTCGATGAGGGATGGTAATAAAAAAAAAACTATGATTCTAACTATTTTTGGTCTATAATCGTCGATAGTATTGATGTTTTCGATTGCGCCTATAAGGTGTGGTTTTGTTGTATGCTTCACGATGTTACAGTGGACATTTTTTTGGAAATGCTTTTGCTTGAAAGGAAAGTATTCTAGAACTTTCTGGATACTGTAAAGGCGGCACCTCATGACTGCCTTATTAGTCTACTTTAGAAATAGGTAAAATCTGAAAATGAGGCGTTATATAGTGTTTGTTTATTGTTTAACATTAGTATAGAGGCAAACAGTGTGGACCCAGATCAGACTGCTCTAGGTTTTGTTTGTTTGTTTGTTTGTGTTGTTGCTTTACGTCCCAAGTCAACAGCTATGGTCATTGCGGGACGGTCAGTTCACCTAACCACACTTTTTCATGGGCAGGCTTGAACAAGCGGTTAACCAGTAATTCGTGCACATACTTTCGCTTGTAACTGACAACAACCCTTCTTGAATGAATCAGCGGAAGGGAGGAGAATGATCGTAGAAATCATTTCATGATCAATCTCCACGAAAGTATGGGACCGGACGAGCAGTCTGCTCTAGATCTACATTGTTTGTTTAAGAGGCTTCATAATATTTCGATAGACGATAAAAACATACGATTGTGTTGTAATATATGCTTTAAGGGTTAATAAATGTGGGTTCAGTGCATTAACGGACAGGACTTTCATGAAATGCACGCAGACCTGCGCGGCTCAAGCAACTTTTAAACGCTTAATCAATGGATAGAACCTGATTTCCATTCTTGAGCAGTTGAAATAACCGAACCACGCCCAGATATGAAAATTAAAGTTGCCACCTTTACAGTACCCAAAAGGTCCTATAATATATTACAATGACAATATAACATTCCTTTCTGTATATTAACGTTTGTCAAGCCCTTGTGCGATAATGTGTTGCAGGCCTCACCGCTGTGTGGTTCTGGTTGGGTTCGGTGCACAATTAATCGGTCCCATTCAACTCCATGTAAAATGGCAGAATTCGAGCATCTGCAAATTTTTCCAGGACATTGCTTGGACCTTTTTCTGTCTGTGAGTGGCAAGATCTGTCATTCACCTATCAAAAAAGTGAAAAGACAACCTACCTTGATAATCTCGTTTTCTCAGCATTCTCCGTTCTTTGGGGAACGGTCAAAAAATCCGGGCTGAAATCCGACCCGCGTCAGACGTTACCTGGGGAGTGCGCCGGGGAGTCTGTGACAAAATAGTCCACACAAAGATGCATTTTTCTGCATCAGCCTGACAAATATAGACCAATGTTGAATCACATGTACATTTAAAGTCGAATAAAGCACCCATTTACGCCATAAAGGGCCCAAAAACGGCAAGTGCTAAATTTCTAAAGGTACTATTTTCGTGGGCTACCAAACCGGAAGACTGTAATTGTGTACTAACACCTTCAAGAATCTGCAAATTTTCGAATTTTTAAATTTTGTCTCTGTGACATATCAAACTCATATAGTTAAGCAAATAATCGTCCAAAAAGACTAACTCAGTCACCAAAAAGCGATACAAATCCAGGATTTCATATGTGACCCCCCTCACAAGCTGACACATGCAAAAGTTCAATTATTCAAACTAGTCTGATGAAAAAGTTCATAGTTTCAATTATTTCAACGAATCTCAATAACCCAAAAGCAATAAAGAAAGTTTAGGCATCTGTAAGAGTCATTAAAGGATAATCTCACATAAACTTTAGTTACAAAATTTAAAAACTGAAGCTAAAAAATCAAATTTTAAAGTGATTTTAAGCAAAATCACGAACAGTTTTGAATCACATTCAAATTTGCCCCCAAAACCAAGCTACGTTGCACCCAAGCATGCTGAAAACAGCAATTTATACCACTTACTTTGTGTCTGAAGTAGAGCAGCTTCACTGATGAGTGCCTGATGCTGGACGAAACACATCATTTCATTCTAATCATGATCTACACTGCTAGTTCTGAATGTGAAATATTCCGTAATTTACATGCTACCAAAATGGCCAGAGTGGGAAAGATTTGAGACCTAGGTCTAGATTTAATGCCCATATCATAATGGAAATTGCTCATCCTCTTTTTTTGATGAAACTTTGTCCCAAATTTGAAATTTCTGAAAAGACTGTAAGTAAAGATTACTCATTAGAACGGCCTCGTCGAACGAGAAATATCAAAGCCCGCTTAAGCACATAATACGTGTATCTGTGTGAAAGTGCTTCATTGGGAGTTAGGTAACTAAATGAGCTTTAATAACTGTGTTATATCATTATCTATGCAAGGCGGTTCTAATGAATAGCTTCATAAACAATTTTGAGTGTGAGGCGACTCTAATGAGTACCAAACAATACTACTGCTTGCGTGGTCGAAATAAGAACAAAATTTGATCTCGGGTGAAGCTGGGGGGGGGGGGGGGCTGCAGTTGATTTGGTTAGCTGAAAAAGTTTAAGTTTGTGTTCAAATTAGAACAGCCTCGACCCGGCGAGTTGAACAGGCAAATACAATTGAATTTTATTGATCTAAGCAATGAGGCAAGGGAACCTGCTTGGGGGAACGGTCCCGACCAGTCCTTGTGGATCCTCATCATTATGCCTTTAAGTGCAATCTCTATGAGGCGGTTCTAATGGGTGCAAGTATCCTAAGAGTGTTTTAATTAATACCCATATGCTAAGTCACCATACTGGTACAGTTACAGTGAGTAAGCACTCATAGCACATTTCAGTAGAAAAGGGAATTCAATCACAAAAATTAACTTGCACAGCAGTGCTAGCCAGTCTGCAAAAACGGAGTACCACGGTCAGCCTGCTTGGATTGATTAGTCAAATCCTGGTCAAAACTGTTTGTGTATGGCCATTTAATTGCATTTTCTGGTATTTAATGCAATTTGAGTCTTTCCTCGAGAGAACCAGGCTTTAAAAATGATTTTAAGAAAAATTTAAAATTTAAACTAAAATTCAATAAAATTTTAAAATTTAAATTTAAATTTCTTCCAAAAATACTTTCAAATTATTTCTATTTTGATTCCTGATCTGTGTGCGAAATTTCATCTGAATTCATTGAAAAATGACTGTTTTACAAAGATTTTCGTTTTTTTCACCTTCTCTCTTATAGGGTTCGGTGCACAATTAATCGGTCCCATTCAACTCCATGTAAAATGGCAGAATTCGAGCATCTGCAAATTTTTCCAGGACATTGCTTGGACCTTTTTCTGTCTGTGAGTGGCAAGATCTGTCATTCACCTATCAAAAAAGTGAAAAGACAACCTACCTTGATAATCTCGTTTTCTCAGCATTCTCCGTTCTTTGGGGAACGGTCAAAAAATCCGGGCTGAAATCCGACCCGCGTCAGACGTTACCTGGGGAGTGCGCCGGGGAGTCTGTGACAAAATAGTCCACACAAAGATGCATTTTTCTGCATCAGCCTGACAAATATAGACCAATGTTGAATCACATGTACATTTAAAGTCGAATAAAGCACCCATTTACGCCATAAAGGGCCCAAAAACGGCAAGTGCTAAATTTCTAAAGGTACTATTTTCGTGGGCTACCAAACCGGAAGACTGTAATTGTGTACTAACACCGGTTGCAACACATCACATTCAGGCAGGCCAAACATTAATACAGGGAATAGAATGTTTTATCCTCTTATTGCATATTTGTAAGTTTATTCTTTAAAGACATTTAGATCTATGCATCAGGATTAAAGGTATAATTTTTAGCTTTTATCTACATAAATCCTACGTGTAAGAAAGCATCAAAGTATCAAGACATGCTATAGCTATACTTTAATGAGAATCATAATGAAATGTGCTGGGTAACATATGCTAGGTCAAAATCTTTTTTGTCATTTTCTACGCCCATTTGTCAGTGCTTAATCAATAATAGCTATGCCTCCGCCCAGTGATATACATAGGGCGTAGACAAACAAAAAAAATGGTTGAAAGGGGAGACAACACTTATTATAGTCTTTATTTTTTTTCAGGATTTTTCAGAAAAGTCACCAAAACAAACAAACGAGCACGGTGACACATATTTTTTATTCAATCATTAGATTCTTAATGAAAATGTCTTTGTAAAAATATGTTTTTGTTGTTCCAGTTACATTCTCTGATATGTTTATTTTGAATATTAATGATTTTTTTTGGCATTTATTCGTTTGACTTAATTAGGATTTTGCTTAATAAATTGTGTAAATACATGTTATTTCACTATTTTTTGTTTTTATTTAATACATCTCTGGTGTGAGTAGTATTTGTTCTGAAAAAAAACTGTATTGCGTTTCTTGTTAATTTGTTAACAAAATCTGTGTTTGTTTATTTCAAAAACCTGCGATTTTGCAGTTTTTGACATTAAATAACTTTTTAAAAAGAACGGTGAGGTATTGTTTTTGTCTTAGATTATTAGTATAAGTCTATATTATAATATATTAAACGATAAAACACTTTTGGACATATGTCGGTGAGTTCGGTACTACCTTAACGGCAATTTTACTATGTGAATTTTAGAAATTATGTAAAAAAGCGTTAATTGACGTGAACATATAATTTGGCGGCATCTTGACAATATGCGCGTGTCAATGATACATCTGACCCCGATGTTATAAAACATTTTTCATGCTCAACTCAAATGAGCATTGAATTTTGACTGCATAAAAACCACAATACTGAAAAATATTGTTTCATTTCTTGCATTTAAGCTCTTAAATCATGTTAAAGATGTGTTCATCCTGCTAATGAATGTTTAAATGCCAACACTTGTTGGCATTTTAATATTTATGAGCAAGATGAATTATATGCTTATTTGAGCATGAAAAAAGTGTTATAGCCTCGGGCCCTGGTACATGTACATGTAACCAGATGTTTTATTCTAAAATGTGTGGTCTAGCAAATTTCTTGGTAGCTTATGTTGTAACCACGACGACCCCGGAGAGATATGCATTCTCACCAGAGGCTTTATTGGCCACACACAGTATGAAAGCTGATGACGGGTCATTTCAAATCAGTCCGTGCATCTGCACAGTGGGATCTGAGACTTAGTTTCACATCTGAAGAGAGTAACAATAGAGCGCCTATTAAAGGCATTGATCGCACTGGGGTGGTGCAGGTTGATCGGAGTATACGATTAACGCACATGCCAACCTGTACATTTTGCTTGACACCATGTCTAATTTGATCAAATCACACTTTCTCTGGGTAGGAGTGTGATATACTTCATGTAACATTTATGGCAGTACCAGACAGTACTTAACTTAACCCGTCTAAGCCGAATTGAATTGCCTAATTGCCAAAACTTTGTAAACAAAACATAGCATCACTGAAACTCTTGGCTGGCAGGACAGTAGTTTTACAATCATCTCGCTGAGCAGTAAAGAGTCGGCCCCGAGGTTATAATACTATTCCGTGCTCAACTAAACTTAGCATGAAGTTTCAACAGCTCATGAAAACTTATGAGCAGAAAAGTATACTTTTATTGCTTTCAATCTCTCAGATGTTGTATTTATCATGCTAATGATTGTTAAAATGCCAACAATTTTTGGCATTTTAACATTTATGAGCTTGAAAAATGTCATGCTCAGTTGAGTCGAGCATATAAAGTTGCATAACCCCGAGGCCTAGATGCTTTACTGTATTCGTACTCTTGTTTTCTTACGATTGGCTTTGGTTATCTAAGTGCTTGTGTCTCTGACGCCGTCTTTTATTGTGTCAGTGTGCCCCTGTCCGCTTTCTGTGGCGCCTGATCTGGGTCGATACCGTTTGCCTATGCCCCACAAAAAGAACGCTATGCGTATATGGGTTAACCCGAAGATCATCTGTACCTAATCAAACAGCACATACCCTGATGAAATGCCGCATAATGCGGCGTTTCATCAGTGTCCTCACTGTTTGCCAAAATACCTGCACCTACATTGGATTCACGAGTTTCCAGTATACCTAAAAAGGGTTAAGGCGAATACGACAACTTAGCTTTTTTACTTTACGTTGATTTTCTTTCAGTGATAGTATAAAATGTTATCAGTGTTCTGCGCCATGTCCTAGTTCAATGAGCTCCTATGGTGTACTTCGAGTGGTTTGTGCCAGTTATTGTAAAACAGCAAGTTCCAGTGGCTGTACGTACCAATATTACCCTTTTATGATCGATACATGTAGATACAATGTAGATATATCAGGCGAAATCAAGCGATGTACCTTTACACGTATTCTGGTTATTAATACGAAAAGACCAAAACTGATAGAAGACCCGAGTTGTTTCCCATGTGGGGACCTATTTTCAGTGTGTTTTGTCTTTATTTTACATTTTGATGCTGAATTACTTCATACATATACTAGTAAAATGGAATTATCTAAATGACAGAAATTGTCACTCTTGAATTTTTATGTAGAATTTTGCATGCAATCTATAGGGGTGGGGTCGACTTCAGCCATCCTAAAAGATAATCTTAGTAAAGCCTGCCTTTAAGGACCACTCAAAAAGACCAACATTTGGTTTACCGGACCGATTATCGTTATATGCAGGTCAAAAGTATTTCAGAATGCTCCAAGGGAGTATTTTGCAATACTTTCGACCTTCATTAAGCTACCATTCGTCATTAAGATCGTTTTTTGTTTAATTTCGATTGACAGCTTAAGACAGGTTTTACTGTAATAAGTGTGGTGACCCTAGATGATAATTCATTTGTTTCTAAGTAGAATTAGGACAAAGATCATGAATTGATACAATCAAGCACCACACCTGACCAAGGATATCAATGGGAAAGTGACAAACACACAATTAGACATCACAAACGAGAGCCAAGAGGTCAGCCCTTTACCAGCAGGTGACCACAAGGCATCAACAAACAGACGTACATGAAAGCATAACAAATCAAGACAGAAATAACATAAATGGTCCACGAAAGAAGCATCGCCTTGGAACGGCCAGTAAAAATATTTTACTGGGGGTAAATTTTTACTAAAACGTATTACAATGTCTGATAGTCTATGAAATAAAACTAAATTATTGAGGTTTTCAAAATCTGATTTTTAAATATAAAAATTATTCTAGAGATGTAATTACAATATATAAAAGGAATTGCCGAATACCCCATGCAATTTCTTATGGCTTCAGGTAATAAATTGGGCCAGGATATGACAAAAGGTACCAAATGGCTATATTAATCGAAATCAAACTTATGATGCGTCTGCAAAGTACTACCATTTAAAACATTTTCTGAATATTTGAAGCAAGTATCTTCAAAATTGACGAAGATATGGAGGTATGAATAAGCGTTTGTAATCAGGTTTTGAACGCGACGTCAAGAAACACGTCGAGCCTAATATGACGTCAGAATGCTGGTCATTAGTTGCTTGTTGATTGTAGTCGACTCGGTATAGCTATCTAGAAAATAAAATGCATTCTCATGCTCTATCAATGGTTTAATATAGATGCAAATGAAATTGTACGAATTTGTATTTTTTAAGTGGTAGTGTAGGCATTTAAAGTGACCCACCCTTCATTTTGAGCCCATGTAGGTGATATGGCCTTATTGTTACCACGGCAACATGCAACATACAAAACCTTAAAATATGGTCAGAAACATAAGCTACTTTGATTACATCAAGCTATAGAATTATTTTTGTGGTACAATAAAAGCATATTATTTTTTGTCATTTTAGGCATTTTTCAAATGTCTATTACGTAATAATAGTTGAAATGCCTTAAGAACCCTTTTCTCAGATCCGCGCTTATTTGCATATTCTCTAGAAGGCTTGATGTCATGAGAAATATGTAAACATTAAAAGAAAGAAACTGGTCGAAGATAACTTTTTAGCTTGATATTTAGGGCAAGTGTTATTCTTACATCTGTTAAGAAAATTGATCAACTGCTGATAACTTCCATATGAGATTATGAAAAATTAAGCAAAGTTACACTTCCTTTATGGTTCATAAATGGATAGCCCTTTCAAAAAACAACTCGCTTGCAAAGCATTGAACAGATTTCATCATGAGACGAAATGTTGCAAAATCATTTAATTTAAAATTTGTAAAACAATGTTTATGTTCTACACGCTTTTCAAAAGATGCTCCGTTATGTATTTTATGGACATTTTGCTTTTTATCCAGTATACAAATAGTCCATGTATTTACAATATCAGAATTCATGTCTGTAACACAGCATCCTCATGGAATTTGTGTCCGAAAGAAGAGTTGTTTAACCCATTCATTCCTAATGAAATTTACTACCGTTATCAAATGGAACAGCCCATTTCTGTTTTAAGGGGTGTTGGGTGATTTTTTTTTCATTTTTACTCAAATTTTAAAAGAACATTCTGCAAGCAATCAGTGGAGATCCGGTTCAGACGCGGCGTTTTGCGGCGTCTGATCTGGTTTTGGACTGTTTGCCGATGTCCCACAAAAAGGACGCTAGGCTTAAATGGGTTAATTCTTACTTACTTTAAGGTAAAACCAAATATTAATGGGTTTGTTAATGGCCATACTACGTGCATGTGTACGTCAGTACAGTTGGACATGCATGAACGCCTTGTAAAGGAATAAAAAAATCCCTTAAAGTAAAAGAACTCTCAGACTGGCGTAAAGAACTACTTGAACATTATGTATTACCTACGTACAGATAGTGGTGAGGGAAGTATTTTTACGATATGACATAATTATACAGTTAAACTATTGACAAGTATTTTTAGGCTGGGCCCAGGGTGAAAAAATTCAAAAATGGTTACCCCGAAAGTAGCAAGGATTGTTATAGTAAAAATTTGTAGAAGTATATATGGTGCATACGAAACCGCTGTATAGCAAGCTTCTCGGAATTGCATAACGCCACTAGAGCTAATAAAGTATGGTAGCCCATGTGCGTCATATGAATGCATGCGTTTAATACAAACGCTACTATCTCAGCAACGCGCTTTCAAATTGAAATCAAACTGCCTTTCAGGAATGACAATGTCTTTGTTTTAAAAGTTTTGAGTATTAGTTTCAATTTCAAAGAACTGTTGCTTTAGCATTACGCATGCAATGGTGTGTACCATATGTAACCAGATAAAACGTAATGTTTCGTTTTCTCCTATCTGTATATGCCACGACTCAATCTGATCATTTTCACACAAACACATCATAACTGTCCATAATTGCATGGCTACCTGTTTGGGTAAGATTTGATATCCAATATGGCTGCCGTCGCACTAAGGTATGAAAACGTATTTTTGGGGATCATTCCTTATCCTACTAAAAGGTCACGTTTAAAATGCTTGCGTATGTAGTGGGACGTCCGTGTGCCTTTTACACAGCACAAAATGTATTGTCACGTAAGATTGGAAACTTTAAGATGGCCTTGACTATGAGCACATAGGCTGTCAAATAGATTCGCTTTATTTAATGCATTTTTTTGGCGGACCAGAAGGGGAGATATTAAAAAAAAACATCACAATGTTAAGTACATACCAAACGATTACTTACTTTTTTCTAAGTATGCGATAAAAGCCTTCATGTAAATAAAATTGATATAGGATGGCACCATTGTATTTCATTACATAGCTATTGGGCGAAAAGCGTGAGAATCTTTTGACATTTATAATCGGTTGACCGATTTCAAAAATCAACACACGTGGAGGGCAGTGTTGGTGGCTTATCTGTTGGTCTTCTGTTTGCCCTGTCACACTATACATCAATTAAATGTTTTATACATGTAGTCTTTAATTCATTTTTAAGGATATATTAAATGTTATAATGTAGAATGCCAATGTATTTAGTGTATTATAATGTTTAACAATCACAATAAATCGTTCAACTGATCCAATGTTATTATGTACAATAGCACATTTCTATAAAAATAGAGGTTTGTGGCCAATTTATTTATGAATTTTGTTATTTCCATTCTCTTGAAATTAGCATTAACTGTGGTTAAGGATGTATTTTGTGATGTCAATTGTGTGAAATGTAGAAAGTGTATGGTAGTATGCTTCATTTCAGTCACGTCACACAATAAAGTCTTCAAAGCGAATCTAAAGACAAAAAATGAATGCTTATTTTCAACACCTTCTATATTATAAATCTGAAAGAAAAGACTTAAAACATTAACAACGATGATTGTTAGATACAACATTATAATTCTCTTCCTAAAAACTGGTCAGAAATTTTTATTCGTAATTACAGACGGTTGCCTAGCAACAATACAACATGGACTAAATTGTCATACCTGGTATAATAAATCAATCACTATGGCAATTAGACATTCCATACTTGCATACTGTTATGGCATTACCTGAACGACATACATATATGGTTTTATTGAAATTTCTTCCAATACCAAAGTGTATTAAAATCATCATTTTATTCTTTAAAAAATCAAAACAAGGGAAAAAACCATTAGAAGTTTCAGAACTTCCGCAGCAGCACTTGGATGCACAATATTAACTTTTCATACATATTTTACTTTAATAGTATGCATACCTGAATGTCTATAGTATAGTTTGAAGTACATATATTACTTGTAAAACGTCATATCTGGCTCTCAAACACATTTAATTAATTTTATTTTTTGAAGTATGCAGTTTTGTAAGCTTGATGTCTTTTATTTGGCATACTTGTATGTTTTACATGTATTAACAAAACATTTTGAAAGGTAGAAAATTGTTTAAAGATGCCAAATCATAGATACAAGTCCATTAAAGTCAAATACAAAATTAAAAATGAATAAAATAGTCGAAAAGGGACAAAACAACTGAAAATGAAAGAAAAAGTAGGAAAAAAAGAAAAGAAAAACAAATAGGAAAAGAAAAAGACAAAGACAAAAAAAATAGATAAACACATTTAAAAACTATGGTGGGGACATATAATGCAGCTGAAACTGGTGCCATGAAACTGGTTTAAGCCCTCCAGTAAAATATTTTACGGACCGTTCGAAGGCGGTACTTCTTTTGTGGATCATTTGTGTTATTTATGTCTTGTGCTTGTCATGCTTTCGCGTCTGTTCATTGCTGCCTTGTGATCACCTGCTGGGAAAGGACTGACCTCTTGGCTCTTGTTTGTGACGTTTAATTGTGTTTTTGTCACTTTCCCATGTGGTATCCTAGGTCAGGTGTAGTACTTTATTGTATCGATTCCTGATATTTGCCGCCTTTCTCACTTTCATTGTTGCAGATTACGACATCAGTAGTCCAAAAATACGTATACCTATTATACCTTTTATTTCTGTTTTATGTTTATGAAATCTTCCATCACCGCCCGGTTATGACTCGTGGACGACTGGAAAGAATTAGTTGTTTTTTTTTGTAAAAATAGACTTCAATCAATTTATACGAGTATAGTAAGCTGTGTTTATAACCTGAAAACAACACATTCTTTTCAGTGATTTGTAATTTGGTGTGTGCATTGTTTACGTCTGTTCAGTGCTAACTTGCAGCATCATTACCTCGTTAGAAAATGTTAGTTATATTGTTTCTTAACCATGTTTATTATACAAATCATTTGGATATAGTTTCTTATCCTCTTGTAATTGTCACGCTGTTGTACTCCTCTGTTTCTTTTTTCATTTTTTGTTGGTGGGGTACCTATGTTTGTTTTTGCCACATGGGTTAACGAATGAGTATATTATTTCAATTTTTATTTTTTAATGTTACAAGCCTATTTGCCTCTCGGCTAATAAAAAAATAATTGATATATACCTTTTGGTCATGAAGATTACTTAACAAATCGAAACGAACAAACACAAACTTTGAATAGCATAGACAGTCTGTGTTTTCAAGCTAGATTTTAAACGTAAGGCAAATCAAAATATGTTCCCCCCTCCTCATAACATACAATGGTATATAT
This sequence comes from Loripinus fragilis, assembly GCA_964019695.1. Lineage (NCBI taxonomy): Eukaryota > Metazoa > Mollusca > Bivalvia > Lucinida > Lucinidae > Loripinus > Loripinus fragilis. Next base: position 19,940,070 of record OZ026525.1, read on the forward strand.
GGGGCAGAATAGATACCTTTTACAATCCCATTTGCTATGATAACATGTTTAACAACGCGTTTAAATCATTATTACGATTTTTGAAGGAAAACGGCTTCCCATACGAATGTCGCTTATACGGCAATTCGCAATTCGCAACGAATTGCTATACAGTGGTTTTGTACATGTATTACCGAATGTTCAAATATTCTTTGTGCAAAAATTCAGCTTTGCTACTTTCGGGGTAAGCATCGGTGACTTTTTTACGAGATACGCTGTTCTGGGCTACAGCCTATTTGTCGTACCGATTCTAAAAGTAAACGCGCTTAGGTCCCTAGATTATAAGAACTCACAACTTCCCAATAAAAAGTAAAAAAAAAAAACCCTGACAATAACGATTCTTTCCAGTTAAACACTCATATATTGCATTTATATTGCTAGTAAAGGTTTAAATGTCAACATTGAGTACTGCTAATAAATGTTTAATTGCCAACAATTTATTTATGGGCAGGATAAATTACATAGGCAGTTGGTTCGAGCATGAAAAGAAGTTTTTAGACCTCAACAAAGTTTGGCTCCGCCCTGTCGTTCCAACAAATAAAACAATGTTTTTATTCCAGATGTCGCAAAAGGCTGTTCACTACCCGGTGACTCGTCAAACAGATGCTGGACCAGTACGATTGATGGCATAGATGTATACCAATGCACGTGTTCCTCGGATTATTGCAATGGAACTGCGCTACCAACATTTGTTGTGGGATTGATTTCAGCTCTCATTTTGATGTTTCTTTGTAAAACTTTGATTTAGAAAAATATACAATGGACCTCGGCGTGAGACAGCTAGATTGTTGTTGCATTTGAACCAAGTTGCAGGCCAGCCTGCCCATTCGCACAGTCTGCTCAGCTTTCTTGGGCTTCGTTCTCTAAAATATATATAAGCATACTAGAAAGGACGATAAGTTATGCATATCAAAACACATAACCCCTACCAACTATTGGAGGTATATTTAAGAAATGAATCAATTCGATTTTTGGAAGGTTCGTGGAATCCATTAACCTTCCAAAATTTTAAATTATTGCTTATATTTACATTTTATCATAAATAACTAATTTATTGAAATTAATTATAATTAAGGAGATAAAACAATTTTGTATTTATTATTAAATCCTGTTAACGGTTTTGTTGGAGTGCAAAACGGAAAAGCGGAACAGCCAGTGTGAACACTGATAGCCAATGGAGCAAACATGAAGCTTGTTTTGCACGTGCACCTCAGGTGTGGCTCGCTGTCAAGTACAACGCCAATGGCGTACTTCGAATCGAACTATAGTCCCTACTATAGTAACTAAAGTTTGATTCGAACACCTATAGTCGCTACTAGGGTGACGTCACGAACCTACTGGAGAGGGTCGGACACCGTTACTCTAGTAGATAGGCTGGTTCCCTACTTTAGACATATCTAACGATGGGTTCAAGATCTAGCACGATGGATTCAAGATCGGTCAGTAGCCTCAAAATGATATATTTTGTAAAATAAACCTAGCCGAACATAATTTTTGGTCCCACTTATTCGTAAATTGATTATTAGAAAGCGATGTGCAGTTTATAACATCCTTTTTGTCTATGACGAAGAATTGAAGTGGAGCTTACAGGGCTATTCTTTCAACTAAAAGCTCCAACTTTAGTCGTTCAGATGTAAACGTGCGTGCGCATCTATTACGTAAGAACTATAGTAGGAACTTAAGTTCGATTCGAAGTACGCCAATGTCACATCTGGCGAATGAATTCGATGTTCGAAGCGACTTGCACGAGCAAATAAGCTTAGCAGTTGTCAATCAAACATTGTGTCGTTCATACGGCTGAAAACAGTTGCGAAATTCTAAAGATTCATTAAAGGCTTACTTCGAAAATATAAATATAAAACACTGACTCAACTGCAGCAGAACCACCGACTTAGAACGGACAGCAGCCTAGGCCAACGGGGGTGGCTTAAGTGCATTTTACTGGCGCTAAAGATTTTGCTGTTAAAACACAAACATAGTTCAGCTCGCATTGAAACTTCCAAACTATTGCAATGCATCATCACAGAGACACAATCAAATCAAATTAACACACTATGATATACAAAGAAAAAAAGGGCTCATGACTCACAGATAATAAAGGAAAGCTCAAGTTGAGCCACGGTTGACCCAGTCAAAGACAAGCATCTGGCACCAAACAATGGATTAAAGCTTTACGTCAGGGTCGTCATCGAGTCTGAGGTCTGACCGACCATTGTGGAATTATCATTAAAGATGAAACCATAGCTATAAAAGGTGATTGGGTATGCAACCCGGCATGCAGATTGTCGCATGATATCCATGTTGTATCCAACTTTTTATAACGTTTAATTACCTGTTTAAATTGATCACTACATTCGGCTTTTTCAATAATTCTTTTGAATTTGTAAACTAAATCATCATTAAATACCGGCTCCAGCAAATTAATTCAATATACATTTCCAAACCACGCCAAGAATGTCACTAAAATCACCTGATATATAGTGCATAACTGACCAATGTACTATCCTGCCAGCCAAGAGTTACAGTGACGTCGTGTTTTGTTTACAATTGTTAAGCAAAACATTGACTTGTACACTCCACTTGAGCAAGTGCGAATCGATGGATCACATGTGTATTAATCCTATTCTGCGGATAGGATTAATACACAAGTGATATATCGATTCTAAGGTCCTGATAACTTTGTAAACAAAACATGACATCACTCTCACTCTTGGCTGGCAGGACAGTAGCGACGCCTAAGCACGTAACATAGTCCCTCAACTACAATTAGAGCATTCTGGGTAATTTTCCATGCTTTTTAATCGTCTGATTTTGTTTTCAATATCGTCTTTGTTCGAACATTTTCAGAAATACCATCAAAGTGTCAAACAGTTTGAATCCAGATCAGACATGCTCTGGGACCAAGCTGTCTGCAAAGGTTATCAGCCGACGACTCTTGTATAGAAATGGTTTTCGGAAAGGTAAGTTGCCCAAACGCTGAATCCATTATACACGTCTTACCCTGGTTCAGAAATTATTGTAGTCACTTCTCTAGCCAGAGCCAAATAAAATTAACAAGATTTTAGCCAGAACGAAGTGTCAACAAGTTGTTTTGTATTTAACTCTTTGCCCGCTAGTGGCGACATTTGTTGTCTGCTGATAACCTTTGCAAATATGGGAGGTGAAAACCGACATTATTCAATGCATACATCTTTGTTTTTCTATGTTGGCAATTTCATTCTATTTTGTAAATTGTGTCATTATATCATGCAAATTGTCATTTAATAGTCGTTTCACTCGTAATCAGATTCCGATCATGTCATTTCTCGGTTTTAAAAAGGCAGGACTAGGTTGTAAAATGTCAGAATTACATTTGTATGTTGTAAAAAGGCAGAACTGGGTAATACGAAAGTGAATATGCTTTAGTATTTTGACGCCAGAGGGCGCACCAATTTTACTGGGAATAAATAATTTCTCCCATGAAAGTAGAACTCGCTGCAAACGGTGTTAAGGATGATTTTTACCAAGAAGTTCCCCCTACGTGTGATTTGATTCTTTACGTCCCATCAACAATTTTTCAGTTATGTAGGGACGGGTCTTCCTGGGTTGAACCAGCACTAAGCTAGGATCAATGTGTCTTGCTCAAGGACACATCACAGTGATGCCGGTGAGGCTCGAACCCAGGGCCTCTCAGTCTCGAGTCAAGCACTCTACCACTGAGCCACTGTTCTCCCCTTACACGTATATATAAGAGAAAATTTCGTCCCGTCCCCCAAGCTTGCACACAACCAACAAATGTAGATCTATTACTGGGTCCGAGCTACAAGTGAAGGCAGAGCATGCGCGGATACAGAGAGGGGATAGGGGGTCCCGGGGAAATCACAATTTCGATAGGTTTCTACAGAAATTAGCAATTGGGCGCCCCCAACCCCTGTAAAAAAGTTGGACCCCTCCCCCCACCCAGTAAAATGTTGGACCCCCTCTGGAACCTTGGAAAATTATTGCTTCCAAAAAATAAACCATCGGACTCTGGGATCGGTCCCCTCTGTAAAACTGTTCAATAAGTTGAAGGTGATGACTAAAAAACAGCATAAAATAACAAATCAACGCTGTCCGAGCTTTTGACTGCCAGGTGGGCCTGGACCCTCTACCCCCCCCCCCCTCCCCCACTTGGTGAAAATTCCTGGATCCGCACATGCAGACATAATACCGCATTAAATACGGCCATGTATTTGCCCTGTTTCTTACTTTGAACCATTTATCCCCAAATCGCCTCCCTTTAATAGTACAACTGCATCTTATTTATTTTTCATGCTGTCATGAAAGTTGATGTATTTATATAGTATAAGATTATATTCGCAAATTATAAACAAAAGAAATTTTAGTAAAATAGAGGTGCTTTCTTCTTTTTCAGAAAAAAGAATCACATCATAACATTTGTAAATTCATAAGTATGTATTTTAGTTAAAATGTGCATTGAAAATCGAAATCTTTTAAATGTATCGTCAATTCCTAGTTCTCCCTGTCTGTCGGATGAGACTTCAAGCAATTTGCCCATCTTCTGAGACGCTTTAAAACCAGAACCACTGCTGGTTGAGCCTCCAGGAGTTCCTTGACAAAGAACCACAAAAAGCATAAACCCACCCTGCCAGTACTGGTACAGCCAAGGAACACGGCCACAAACAATAATTCCTAGTTTTCCAGAACCACTTTCGGTTAAGCCTTTGGGGTTCCCCGTCCTAAAATACACACACAAGTCATAAATTCTTCCAGCCTGATGCTGATTACTACCCAGGGAAAGTCACCAAAAGTAGTATAGTGGAATATTCACTCGCGCGCGTTGTACCCAGGGCTCCTGAGTTCCCTCCCAAGCTCTTCCAGTCTGTCTGACATGACTTAAAGCCATTGTCCTGTCTTTTTAGATGAACCGCTGCCGGTTTAGGATTCGGGATAGATAAATACAGCTTTTAAGATCCGGGCATTTGGGCGAATACCAAATTATATAGTGCACAAGTATAAAAGCTATCTCCGGGGGCTAGAAGTGTTTTTTTGGGGGGCCTGAGCCTTGACCCCTCTACCAAACGATCAAATTCTTACCCGAGAGCCCCCCCCCCCCCCCTGACCCCCTCAAGAGTGCTTCCTGTCTGGGACAATTGTCATAACGCTTCAACTATAATTAAGGATAGCAATAAAACACTTGGGCCACGACTCGAGAAACTCTGTAGTCGGAGTTTGAAAACAACAAAGGTGCAGATCAGCCTGTGCATCCGCGCAGACTGGTTAGCGCCTTTGTTATTGTATCATCAGTCACTTACCTGAGTCATTTTATAGAGTACACACTCTTGAGGGGGTCAGGTGGGCTCTCCCCTATATGGGTCCATGGTTGAAGCCATGTGGCAGAAAATGTTTTTTGTGCAATCCAAAGGGCTAAAAGAAGCCCTTAAGCATGCTAAGACACGCAGCTAAAAACACTATTGAGGCCCTGGGAGGGGGGGGGGGGTCCCAGTATCCCATATCCCTTTAAGTATTTTGAAAAATATCCCACATCCCTAAAAGAAAAATGGCGAATATCCCCAAATCCAGAAAGCATTGTATCCCCATATCCCTAGAATTGATCAAAATATCCTGTATCCCTTTAAATATTTACAAAATTATCCCATACCCCTTTATGCTTTTGGCCCATATCCCTGTATCCATAAAACCCCTTCCAGGGCCTCACTATTTGCTGCATTTTTGTTCCAAAAAATCTAATTAAATACAGTAAAATACTCAAAAAGACCAAAACTTGGTTTTCAAGACTGATTATCACTTGAATGTGGGTCAAAAGTATTACAGAATGCTCCAAGGGGAGCATTCTGCAATACTTTCGAGCTTCATTAAGCTACAATTCGTCATTAAGACCGGGTTGCTGTCCAATTTTGATTGGCCTATACTGGCTGTGTCAAGTTATACACACATGCGTATTTGCATACACGTAGTTACGTCCCTGATCATATCTAAATTTGCTACTAGCGAAATTTGAATTACACTGTTTCTAGCAATTTTTGAACCGCGTTCATCGATTGTTAAAAGCGTTTTCGATTGCCACCTATACACAGTGAGGCAAAATTATTTTTTTAACAGACAAATGGCAATCAAAAACACTGTTTCTAGCAATTTGTGATCCGCGTTCATCACTTGCTCAGAGCGTTTTCGATTGCTGCCTATCCGGTGTGATAAAGGAGCCTATTTTATGGTAATTGAAAAAGTTTGGTCATTTCTCCATAAATTATTAGCGACGATATGTTAACTTGCAGACGATGTCCTTGAGCGGGCTTAAATGGCATTGAAGCCTTGTTGAACCGCAAATATCACATTTCACGTATTTCACACTGTGAAAAATTGGTACCAATTCTTTTCAGCGCGTGAAAAATTGGTACCAATACGTCACATTTTTCATATCAATATTTCACATTTTGTGATATTTGCGCATATAGTGAAATTATATGTAGCATATATATAATATTTTTCGACATCTATATATTAGCCGTGACATGTGATTTCCAAAATGTGGCATTTTGACAAGTGTAGACTCAGACGTGCCTGTGCAGCCTCCTTTTAAGCTAAAACCCCCAAATGATGTTCACTCAGTAGCTTAACTCTCATAGAATCTTCAATGGACTAGCAAAGGCTCTGATCAAAGATGGGCTTTATATCTCAACTTTAGATAATGCGAAAACTCTTGTCCAGCAACTATAATGCTCTAATCTTTTTTAAAAAGCCAAGCTTGTACATTTATTCCTGAATTGTTTCCCTTAAAACGGAAGACATGCATACATTTGCACCTTTTAAATGATTTTTTAATGTATTCCATTTATTTCGATAAAATTTTAATGCGCTTATATTTATGGGATTCTACATTGACTTTTTAATTAGAGCTTACATTTTGTGTCCTATAACAAACGATTTACAAAAAAGACGAAAAAATGATTCTTTTTGGTTTATTACTTTTACTTAGAGATAAAATAACTCTCATCACCGATTTCGCGAAAAAGGGATACTCTGTAAATTATAAATGAAAGCGCGCCCTCTGGCGTCAAAATATCTAGCATTGAAAGAAGCGAGGAATTACCGCCAATATTCAATGCGTCAACTTTCTGTTTTGAATGAATGGAGTGTCATTTTATAAAGCTGTTAGTGCTATTCTCTATTTCTAACTTACTTTGTATTATTTGTAATTCGTTAGTATGCATCCGAAGCTGTTATCATAATACAATTCACATGATATAATGACACAATTTACAAAATAAAATGAAATTGCCAACATACAAAAACAAAGATGTATGCATTGAATATTGTCGCTTTTCACCTTCCATATGCAAACATAACGTCGGGCCTGATCAGGACCCAAACTGTTTGACACCCTGATGTTACAGATAAATTCCAGCATCCAAATACTACAATATTGCACAATAATAAAGTGTGAAGGAATAATAAAAGCAATATTGGAAAATCCAAAAGCTGATCAAAATACACTTTTTCGCAAATATGTACTTTTTGAACCTAGACTACTTTTAGCCTACGACTTATACTTGTAGCCACTCTACATTTTAGTACCAATGGCTACAATGGCTAATGGCAGGATGAGCCCTGTATTATATGATTAGATTTACGAATGAGTTGAAAACATTTTTAAGATAATAAAATTATTTAAAGTGCTTTATATGCATGTGTTTGTTTAAATGTGTTGTGACACGCCAGGATAATGTGCAAACTTGCTTTATACACACAGTGACCATGGGTGAGTTTCCAAATCTGCTTACAAAATGGACATAATTATTATGGTCTGAAAAAAATGTTTTTTTCTAGCCAAGTAAGAAAATGTCCCTAAATGATACTTGTCCAGGATAAATACATATTCTTATGCTATTCCTTTTACAACGTTACGTCCAATTAGATAACGTTAAATTTTGCGACAGTATCCTGCGATATACTGTAGTAAACGATTTAACGTCATTAATTTCGTCACATTATGTAAGATGACGTGCGGCATAATGCAGCTTGAAACTCTCCAATTTGAGACAAAACTGCAGAAGTGCATTAGAATTCGGATAACCATATTCAAAATTTTCATTTGGGGCGGTATATCGTCGGATATACGTTCGGAAATCACGTTTTACGGCTCCGCTCACGCATCGCCGTAAACGTATATCCAACGATATACCGCCCCTACTGATTTTTTTTTAATACAGCTATACCCTAAACGTATATATTTAGATCTGCAACAATATGTATGATGCCATCAGCTGTTGCTATGGAGATAGTGTGTATCACAAACATCCAGGCTCCATTTTCCTCAAAAAAGATAGCAGATGTAGAAAATTTGCTGTAAAAATGTCAAATCGCAAAATTTTTATTGCGAATTTGTAAAAATGTTTGAAATGAACTGGAAAATGTTCTGTTTTAGTCCAAGTAAGTATAGACACTGAAACAATAGTAACGCAGAAGCAGAGAACTGGACAGAAAATAATGCCACAAAAATGTCCAGACTGCAGTATACTTCTGATGTGAAAAAAACCCCTCCTAAACAAACACTAGAATTCCGAGAATCGGATGTGTCGCCTGGCCAAACAGATGTCAAACAAGGCAAATTTGTCGAATTTATATCCCAGGCGAAGGGTTATTTTAAAGAAACTTATAAATCACAAAACATAAATCCCATTTCTCCAATCAGTCAGAGGTGTGTGTATGGTCAAAGTGTTTGCTTCTATGATAGTCCGTACATCTTTCCCCTTAATTTGATATGCAGCATGACTACATACAGATTTTTTTTACCTTTTAATTCAACCCACAGGTTAAGGGGGTGTGTAAGGAGATAATATGTGTTTGCATGGTGCTCTATACTCCATTGCCTTTAATTTGTTATGCAACATGACCATGTTCTGGAAAAGTTGAATTTTGACCTAGGGTTAGGTGGGGGAGGGGGTTCTGCGGGCTTACTATTTGCTACCAAGTTGCTGCATTTGTTGTTCCCTTTAACTTGATATTCAATATGATCAAGTTCTGAAAAAGTTGAATTTTGACCTACTGACCCCATCCCCAGGGTCGGGAGTGGGAGTGAGGGGTCAGCGGGCAAAATATTTGCTGAAAATTTTGAATTTTGACCCCATCCCCCAGGGTCATAGGGGGAAGGGGTATGCATGCATCATATTTGCTATCGTGCTACTGAATTTATGATTCCCTTTAAGTTGATATGCAACATGGCCATGTTCTGAAAAAGTTGACGTTGGACCTATTGAACCCATCCCCCTAGGGACTGCGGGGGTCTGCGGGTAACATATTTGCTACCATGTTGCTGCATTTTATGATTCCATTTAATTTGATATGCAACATGACCATGTTCTGAAAAAGTTGAATTTCGACCTATTTACCTCATCCCTACGGTCGTGGGAGGATTGGGGTCTGCGGGCAAAATATTTGCTACAAAATATTTGCTACCGTGTCAATGCATTCATCATTCCCTTTAATTTGATATGCAACATAACCTAGTTCTGATAAAGTTGTTGACCTTTTTACCCAAATTCTAGGGTCAGGGATAGGGACGGTCTGCAGGCAAAGTATTTGCGACATTGTTGCTGGATCCGTGATTCCTTTTAATTTTATAAGCATCATAAAATTGTTTTGAAAAAGTTGATTTTTGAACTATTGACCCCTAGTGTCAGGGGGGTTGTGGTCAAAGTAATTGCAACCATATTGCTACATTTCGTGATTGCATTTAATTTGATAAACAATCTGACCATTTCTGAAAAAGTTGAATTTTGATCTTTTGACCACTAGGGTTGGGGGAGGACGAGGTCTGCGGGCAAAATATTTGCTACCATGTTGCTAACATTCATGGTTCTCTTTAATTCGATATGCAACTTGACCATGTTCTGAAAAAGATTAATTTGAACCTTTTGACCCCATAGCAGGGTCAGGGGTCGGGGATGGGTCTGAGGGCAAAATATTTGCTACCAATCTATGCTACTGCATTTTGGTGATTCCCTTTTATTTGATATTCAACATGACCATGTCCTGAAAAAGTTCAATTTTGAACTATTGTCCCCATCCTCAAGGTCGGGAGAGGGGTGGTGGTAGGGGGTCTGCAGGCAAAATATTTGCTAAAATGTTGCTGCATTCGTGATTCTCTTTAATTTGATTTACAACATGACCATATTCTAAAATGTTGAATTTTGACCAATTGACCCCATCTCCAGAGTCGGGGGAGTGGGTGGTAGTAGGGGGGTCTGCAGACAAAATATTTGCAAAAATGATGCTGCATTCGTGTTTCTCTTAAATTTGATATACAACATGACCATGTTCTAAAAAGTTTAATTTTGACCTTTTGACCCAACCAGCAGAGTCTCAGGGTCAGGGAAGGGTCTGTGGGCAAAATAGGTGCTACCATGCTGCTGCATTTTGTGATTCCCTTTAATTTGATATGCAACATGACCATGTTCTGAAAAAGTTGAACTATCCCCAGGGTCGGGGGGGGGGGGTCTGCGGGCATAAAATTTGCTACAATGTTGCTGCATTTGTGAGTCTCTTTGATATCATATGCAACATTCCCATGTTCGGGAAAAGTTGACTTTTGACCTTGTTACACATCCCCAGGGTCAGGGGGGTGGTCTTCGGGCAAAATAGTTGATACAATGTTGTTGCATTTGTGACTTTTTTAATTCGATATGCAACATGACCATATTATGATAAAAATATAATTTTGACCTTTTGATCCCAACCCCAGTGTCAGGGGGGTAAGGGTCCGATAGGGTCTGCGGGCAAAATATCTACTACATGTTGCTGCATTCGTGATGCTCTTTAATTTGATATGCAACATGATCATGTTCTGAAAAAATGAAATTTGACCTTTTTTTTTTTTTGGGTGGGGGAGGTTCTGTGGGTTAAATATTTGCTACTATGCTGCTGCATTTGTGAAATTCTTTAATTCGATATGCAACATGACCATGTTACGAAAAAAAATGATTTTTGACCTTTTGATCCCAACCAAAGGGTCAGGAGTGCGGGGTGGGGGTTGGGTTCGGTAGGGGTCTGACGGCAAAATATTTGCTTCCATACTGCTGCATTTCGTGATTCCCTTCAATTGGATATGCAACATGACCATGTTCTAAAAAAGTTAAAGTTTGACATATTGACCCCATCCCCAGGGTCGGTGAGGGAGGGGGTGGGGTTCTGCGGGCAGAATATTTACTACCATTGTGCTGCATTTGTTATTCTCTATTTGATATGCAATAGACCATGTTCTGAAAAAGTTGAATTTTGACCTACTGACCCCATCCCGAGGGTGAGGAGGTTGTAAGGGGGAGGGGGGTCAGCGGGCAAAATCTTTGCTACCATATTGCTGCATTCGTTATTCTCGTTAATTTGATATGCATTATGAAATGTTCTGAAAAAGTTGAATTTTAACCTTTTGATCCCGTCCCCTAAGGCCACTCAAGGGTGAGGCACAGGCATTCGATAGAAAATCACGGTTGATATGTTTCATATTTATTGTACCTCTGTCTGAATGCGAAATTTCAAAAAAAAATATTGACAACTTTCTGAGTTATTGCGAAATTTAAATATTTGACCTTTGACCCCGTCTAAGTAATCAGGGGGTGGGCTAAAATTTTAATCACTGTCATGCTTATCTACAGGCACTGGGTAATCATGGCCTATAGTGAGAAGTTGCCAGATATTATAGTTTTTGAGAAATCTTAAGTTTATTCCATATAAAGGCCAATATAGCGTTTGCATTAGCTTAATCCTAAGTCAAAAAAGGGCCATAACTCAGTCAAAAATTAGCAAACGACCTCCGAATTCAAAATTGTCCTGTATGTAATGATGCTCTACCCTTCTGTAAAATTCGAAAGAAATTGTTGCATCCCTTCAAACATTATTGATCGGAAACCACAAGTTGTTAATTTAGCCTAAATCTAAGTAAAAAAGGGCCATAGCTCAGTCAAAATTTGGCAGATTACCCCCACCCCCTGATCGAATTTTACCTGTATTTGATAATCTTTGACCCTTCTGTAAATTTTAAATGAAATTGACGTATCCCGTCAAGAGTAATCGATCGGAAACCAAAGGTGTGACGTCGCGGACGACGACGACGACGCCGCCGGAGTCATGATCCCTGTGTCTCATCCTTGCTTCACAGGCGACACAAAAGCAGTTGTATTGGACATATACTAAAGCCAACTGCTAATTGGTCACCTTACATTTTTACGCTAGTTTAGAAAGTGAAACATATGGTAAACAAAATTCATGTGTTTAAGTGCAGCAATACTTTGCCGAGACTCTGCAAATTATTTTATTTAAAAATGACGTGTACTTCTTGCACGAACGAAGCTAGAGAAAAGGTACCCTCATTTCAAAAAGTCACCCTTTTTCTACGATATAAACCATAACACAAATTAACGTTTTTGTTCGTTTGAAGATGTTACTGGCTAGCATGATATAAGAAGAATAAACCTCAAAAGTTTTGATTCCATCGGACTCGTCGTTTTTGCTGCTCAACAACATAAGACAAACACTTTTAGCAGGTTAATCATTGAAATTCAGCTTTAAGATTGCAATTTACATAGAGACTTTGCACTGCTCTGTACGCTTTGATATCAGCGACACATCATTGAAATTTTCAGCGATTATTTATTATCACCGAAAGTCACCGTCCTTATTTGAAAATTGAAAAAAAAATATTATACTACCAAATCGATTTTTAATTTCTCACATTGAAACCGAAAGTGTACAGTAGTCGTAAAACTTATATCGCCAAAAATTGACTAATCAAGTTCCACTGTGTTTGGCCTACAGTGTTCAAATAAAATTAAGTGAATCCAACAATTTTACCAGGGAATACTGGTGAATTTCAAAAATCTCGAAAATTTTGAAAAATGCAACATTTTAAAAAAAATGCCTTAAAAATTCCACCATAAGCAAAATTTCAATTGTTTTGTGTTTTTTCCAGTCGGACAGACCAGTTTGTAACCACCTAAACTTCAATTTTATATAAACTACTCTCAAAACCATTTTTTCTTTAAAAAAAAGTCGATTCTTTGCATTTTTAACCCAAAAAAACTTTGAAGTAAAGGAAAACTGTTCAAAAACACTGCTTAACGTTTGCCCATTGAAACTCACATATATAGGCACAAATTCATTTCAATTTTATTAGCGTTTGGTCAGAAATAATGAGTTTGAAAAGTGACCAATTAGAACTTGGTTTTAGTATATGTTTATTGAGGAACGGTCGATAGGGCAGTAACGGATTTCAGGGTGTAACGAGTTTTTTTTTTATCTCTGTTACGTGGGCTGTTCAAATATGAATGCAAATAGCTTCATAATTTTCTTCACATATATGCTACGACAAAATGGCATAACTTTCTGGAAATAACTATTTGTCGCGCCGTGAAACCGGTTTAAGCCCTCGAGTAAAATATTTTACTGACCGTTCCAAGGCGGTACTTCTTTTGTGGATCTTTTATGTTTTTGTTCTGTCTTCTTTGTGCACGTCTGTTTATATATGCTTTGTGGTCACCTGCTGGGAAAGGGCTGACCTCTTGGCTCTCGTTTGTGGTGTCTAACAGTGAATTTGTCCTTTTCCCATTGGTATCCTGGGTCAGGTGTGGTACTTGATTGTATCGATTCCTGATCTTTGCACCCTTACTTACTTCTAAAATGGCACCAAACATTAAGAAACACTCACTATATTTCTCGAGTCACAGACGCTTATATAAAAGCCATTCCCGGATACTGAAGTTTTTCTGAAGCGAATTGCCATACACGTTGTGGTACATGTGCGGATATAGTGTCATGTTTTTTGTAAAATTGATACAAAATGACACAAATATAGATGCAAGTTTAAGGTACATTGACAAAGTTGCTTGCAGGAAAAGGTTTATATAATCCTGTTTCAATCTCGAGTTAACAGACACGTTTGTGACGTCATTAATTTTATGATAAACGTCATTTTGAGTTATCTACTGGTGATGCAATGGTGAACATCGCTGTGTCTTTATCTTTGCGTTTTGCTTAAACATGCTTAATATGTCATAAGGAAGTTATCAAAATGCTCTGTCCTCTATTTACAGTTATCACATTTTATATTTTTCAAACATTTTTCTGCTTCTTAATGCCATGTTTACACTAATTAAAATATTTTCAATCAGTCTAGTCCTCAAGACCAGGTGAGTAATTTTATGGTAAATAATGCCTATTTTGGTAGAATTTAAAGTTAACATTCAAATTAAGATTAAAACCGCAATGTTATGGCAGCAAAATGAAGTATTAGTTCTATGACCCCTTCACTTAAGGCAGTTTTGACTTAATAAAAATACTTTTCAGCATTTAAGAAATTACCCAATATCCTTCTAAGATTTATAGCAACAACCCAGTATGAGCTATCAACGTATTGTTTTTGAGTTAAAACTAGTTTGAATGTTACTTCGTGCATTTTGTTAGAGAAAAGTTTGACTGAAAACTGAAAGGTGGTGTTTTGTTTACCATTTATTTGCAAACATAAGGAGACTTTAGTGAAAAACGATTTGATGTAAAAAAAATAGAAAGTGAGTATGATCAGGAAATACCACAATCACAAACCGCAGACAACCCCATGGCGTCGCGAGGAAGAGCCGCTCAATCATCACGAGACACCAGGAAGACAAATTAAGCAAAGCAACCAGCTCTCTCTTCCCCATCAAGATGATTGCAATACTAGAATGGACATAAAGTAACATACAACAAAACATAGAACAATTACAGACTCCCACAATAGGAGTAACATTAAACAAAAAGTCAACAACAACAGAACCAATTTAACAAAAACATGTCGGATTTTCGCAATTTTTACAGAATTATAATATAAGTATATTGGAATACTTCCTTAAAAATTTCAAGAAATTTCACCGAATTATCGAAGAATTATACGCTCGTCTATATCACTGGAATGTTCGAAGCATTTGAGTTTATTAGTATTCTAAAGTGAACCTCATTCAAAGGGCTATAACTCGATACATATACTGTATGTTTCTTTAGGTTTGATGCCAGTTTTTAAGGTGACATATAATCGTTTATAGAAACGTATACCATTTTGTCGTAGCATATTAGTGACAAAAGTTATGAAGCTACTTACAGTCATATTTGAACAGCCCTCGTAAAATCATAAACACGAATAATAAAAAGACTGTTTAGTGTACCATTTGTTGAAAAGGCATACTTTGCGGATTATATTGAATTTTGCACCTATTTTTTACTAAGTAAGCTGAATGTTTACTGCCCTAGTTTCGAGACGAGGCTTACTTTTGGTGATGCGTAAAACAGCCTTCTTATAAGAACGTTTTTCATTGAACACTTGTCGCTAAATACACCATTTTTTATCTTGATGAGATTTCCAACAATGTGGAATGTGCGACCATCAAAGGCTCAGACCAGCCTGCGCATACGCGCAGTCTGTTCAGAGCCTTTGCTAGTCGCTTGAATATTCAACGACTGTTAAGCTACTGACTGAATATAACTTGGAGCTTCTAAGCTTAACACGAGGCTGCACAGGCTTGTCTGAGTCTACGCTTGTCAAACTGTCACATTGTTGGAAATCACATGTCGCGACTCATTTATCACGATCAGCCGCTATAAAAAATTATCTACACAATGACTGTGACACATGTGAACCCCTGCATTGTTAGTTCACCTGAGCACAAAAATGCTTAATTTGGGCTATTGTGGCCGCCCTGTGAACCCTGCAATGAAACTTGTAAACAACGTCTTTAAAATGCACCACATCCTAAATCAATGAGTTAAATTCGATCAAAGGATCAGTCTCTATAATCAGTCAGGAGCATAACCTGTATAAGTTACAATTTATATCACTCGAAGAAGTTAAAATTGTGTCTTTTCAACTATGATTTCAAAGTGAGGCTATTGAAAGTAACTTATTTAGGTTATATCTGATATTATTTACGCCAAGGTCAAACTTTAGTCCGTCAAAAATATAACTTATTGAAGTTAAAAAGAAGCTTTTTTCTGATTTTCAATGACCTCGCGTACAAATTTCTAGTCGATGCGTACGCAAATTTATTGCATAATCCTAAAGTTATGTAGAAGGTCTTTCAGATAAAATTACCCACATAGCCATGAAAATTGCAGCAACTCCGGAATATGAAGATGAAAAAAGACAGTTTCACTCAAACAGGTTACTTTTGTTTTTGTTGCTAAAAAAGTTAACTGCTTTAAGTGATATATTTTTTTAACTTTTGGAAGTTATGCACCTGACTGATAATGTCATTTTCATGGCTAAAACCTTTTTATTTTAAAACTTTGTATACTTTAACTGATTGTGTATTGGTTGTCTTATGATGCAATGCCAGCTTGTTTGGTTCACTGATAATTCACTGTATGCGCGATTTAAGTGGGTGGGGATATTCCAACCCATTAAAAGTATAGATACACAAATGCTATTTTTTTCTATTCAAAGTCCATGCTTCAAAATGGTGGTTGCATTAGGAAAAGTACAGTTCTGGATTTAAAAGATGGTGATAATATTGTTCTGAAATTCATATTAGAATAGAGTTTATATTCGCTTATAAGATGTACAACAATTTCTTATTTCACCGACTTTACGAAAAACCACAACATGTTCACAGTTTTTAAGATTTTTTTTTATAAATCTCTTGCTGTTATTATGTTGATACAATAGTCGTTTCAGGCATATGTCAGAATTTATTTTATGATCATTAATATGAGAGTTATTTCCCCACGAAATTTGACTTTGTCCGTTTTTCAATGTCAACATGCATTTGTCATGTCATAGTACTCCAAACTCCATTTGTATTTGATGCAAATATACTTAAAGCCATTAAAAACGCAACTGGTACAAGTGTTATTTGCCTTAAAATATCAGCGTTATACACTTTGTCTTTGTATTAACAAGCGTCCCTAATACCCCCATTTCACCAAGGATTATTTTGGTCCCGATAGTACCCGATCTCTATATATGGTTGATCGGCCGCATATCTGGGAAAGCAATTGGGAACTTGCGGACAATCACGGGCAATCACCTGGGAAGGTCAGGGAAGGTCTGGCGCAATCGCCTCAGTCCTACGAGGGTCGGGTACCGAAAAGTGATCGGCTACTGTTTTTAAACATGTTCAAAAACAATAGCCGACCAGAACCCGTCAGCCCAAGGTTGTCTTGGTCGTCCGAGGGTCCTCTGAAGGTCTTCTTGACTCGCCTGCCCTCTGGAGCTGTCGTGTACCCTCTGGAGCTCTCCTCTACCCTCGGGAGCTTTCGTATACTCTCCGCAACTCAGTCTGCCGGTGATCTTGCGTAAGGTCTCCAAAAGAATTGATATTTCCTAAATACCACAGCAAGATTACTAGCTCTTTGTTTTCTGAAAATTATTATGACTTATAATAAATTTACAAATTAATTCCAATACCAGCCCATGAATTAAAAACCAAATATAAAAAGTGCACACGTTTCTCAATGAACGCGCTGAAACAAAACACAAATTAAAGCCCTTAAAAAACTCGCAAATGTATACTTTTTTTGGAATATTTTCTCTTGGCCCCCTACCCTGCATATTTCCTAATGTAATAACATTTTACTGTGTCCCTGCAGAACGAATCTTATAGAGCAAATACACGTCCAGCACTGATTTTTGGTACATGATCATCCCTAGCTGGCCAGAAAGTGATTAACGGCTTCGATTTGACGCGTTAATACAGTCGGGACTCAATCGGGTCAAAAAGGCGGAGACGATAGGAGGCGATTCAGGACGACAATCGGCGGATCAAGAAATTGATTGGTTGGGGACGATCTGGTCCAGATTGGGTCGATCGGACGAAACAATCCTTGGCGAAATGGTGGCATTATACCCCCATTTCACCAAGGATTATTTTAGTCCCGATAGTACCCGATCTCTATATATGGTTGATCGGCCGCATATCTGGGAAAGCAGTCGGGGACTTGCGGACAATCACGGGCAATCACCTGGGATGGTCGGCGAAGGTCTGGCGCAATCACCTCAATCCTACGAGAGTCTGTACCGAAAAAGTAATCAGCTACTGTTTTTAAACATGTTCAAAAACACTAGCGACCAGAACCCTTCGGCCCAAGATCGTTTTGGTTGTCCGAGGGTCCTCTGAAGGTCTTCTTGTCTCGCCTGCCCTCTGGAGCTTTCGTGTACCCTCTGGAGCTCTCTTATACCCTCAGGAGCTTTTGTATACTCTCCGCAGCTCAGTCTGCCGGTGATCTTGCGAAAGGTCTCCAAAAGAATTGATATTTCCTAAATACAACAGCAAGATATAGCTCTGTGTTTACTCAAAATTATTATGACTTATAATAAATTTATAAAATTAATACCAATACCAGCCTGAGAATTATAAACCAAATATAAAAAAGTGCACACGTTTCTCAATAAACGCGCTGAAACAACACACAAATTAAAGTCCTTTAAAAACTCGCAAATGTATACTTTTTCTGGAATATTTTCTCTTGGCCCCCTACCCCGCATATTTCCTAATGTAATAATATTTAACTGTGTCCCTGCAGAACGAATCTTATAGAGCAAAAACAAGCCCAGCACTGATTATTGGTAGATGATCTTCCCTAGCTGGCCAGAAAGTGATTACGGTTTCGGTTTGACGCGAATATAGTCGGGACTCAATCCAGTCTAAAAGGGGGAGACGATAGGAGGCGATTCAGGACAACAATCAGGGGGATCAAAAAATTGATTGGTCTGGGACAATCTGGTTCAGATTGGGTCGATCGGATAAAACAATCCTTGCTGAAATGGTGGCATAATACCCCCATTTCACCAAGGATTATTTTGTTCCCGAAAGTACCGGATCAATATTTTTGGTTGATCGGTCGCATACAATATATGCAAAACAATCGGGAACTTGCGGACAATCACGGGCAATCACCTGGGAAGGTCTGGCACAATCGCCTCAGTCTACGAGAGTCGGGTACCGAAAAAATGATCGGCTACTGTTTTAAACATGTTCAAAAACAGTAGCCGATCAAAACTCATCGGCCTGAGGTCGCCTTGGTCGTTCAAGGGTCCTCTGAAGATCTTCTTGTCTCGCCCGCCCTCTGCAGCTTTCGTGTACTCTTTGGGGCTCTCTTCTACCCTCGAGAGCTTTCGTATACACTCTGCAGCCACCTGCTGAGGATCTTGCGTAGGTGTCACAAACAATTGAAGGTTACTTAATACAACAGCTAGATATAGTTCTATATTAACTCAAAACTATTATGAATTATATTAAATTAACAAATTAATACCAACACCAGATCATTATAAACCAAATATAAATTAAAATGCATACTTTCTAAAACGGGCGCTGAACCAAAACACAAATGAAAGCCATTTAAAGACTCGCAAAACTTTATTTCTTTTTTAGAATTTTTATCTTGGCCTCCTACTCAGCATATTTCCTAAATGTAAAACCATTTTACGGTGCTCCGACAGAATGAATTTTACCGCAAAAACAAGTCCCAGCACTGATTGTTGGTACATCACTTTCCCAATCTGGCCAGAAAGTTGATTTGATTCGTTAATATAGTCGGGACTCAATCCGGTCGAAAAAAGCGAAGCGATAGGAGGCGATTCAGGACGACCATCAGGCAGATCAAAAAATTGATTGATCGGGGACAATTTGATCCAGATCTGGCCGACCCTTGGTGAAATGGTGGCTTATAAAAGAGAAATTGTAAACTTTATAAAATGGGACTTTTTTCGATTTTTTTATACTTTTACTTAAAATTGTTTGCTTACAGGAGTACAAAGAATGCCTATTGAGTATTATGTTTTCTTTATTTGAAGCGAACGAGGCATAAATCATTTCGTCGCGCAAAAAGTGTGTCTAGCTTAGAGTACAAACCCATACAAAATGCCACTTACTGTGACATTTTATCTGGGGCTTCACTGTTTGGAAAAAGTACCTATTTATCTAAAGTATTGTAAATGCGAAAATTTTCGCGAGAATTTTATTTTCGTGAATAGTGATAACATGCATATTTGCCACATTAAAAATCGCGATTTTGACGTGATTTACCCACATCAAAAAACGACAGATTGGTTTCGCTTCTTTGCGAGGTTTTTATTTTCACGAAACTTCAAACTGGCGAAGTTTCACGAAAATAAAATCCTAAAGAAAATTTTCGATTTTACAGTACCTAGTCTACAAACCGTATATGCGATTGAAAAGCTACACTTCCGCCCGCGTATTTGTCCTGCGAATTCGCGTTTCATGTGCGTTTCCAACGCATTGTACGTGCGTTGAGTTTAAATTGCGTATGAAACGCGAATCAACGTATTTCGAAACTCATGAATATTCATTAGCAGCCCTCTAACGCGTTTCAACGATAAAATATGCGTTTCTTCCTTTAGCCAATCAAATCGTTTTGTTACAACGCAGTAATGCGTAAACCAATCTAAATTGAGTTGACCTTGCTCAATGTTTACATTGTTATTCACGGTTTAACTTTGTTTTGAATATTTCTGATAAGACTTGTCTTGCAAATCTCAATTCCCGTTTTTTTTTGAGGTTTTAAAGTCCAGTTTGAATCAAATATTTCACTCCATTCATTGATCAATATTTTGAGCCGACTATCACGACTTTTCAGCGGAAAAATGAATGGAGTTACTCAAGGCCGAAAAATTAATATATAACAGTAAAATCACATCGATATTCATCAGATATAGATCTATAATTAGTCTCTTTTAGTGCCCAATGTAAAATATTTTTCTTAAAACAATGACATGAAGCAAATGAATTGAAAATATGTTGCACTGCATTCAATTTTCTTTCTTGGGATTCGCATCAAACAATTTTGAACTTTCAGATTGGGTCAACTGAGATTAGATGCAATCTCTCCTTGTTAAGTAAAGTAATCGAGCCAAACTCACTTGTTGACATTCTAGCTGAATAGATCTCTCTCAAAAGAAAAAATAAGGCACTCCTAAGCAAAAGCAATCGCATGTGCCCAGGCTTCACCTGATCAGTCCTAAAATAAAAGTAGAGCAGTATATCCAGTTCTGCCCATCTAACCTGCTCAGGAGGTAGAAACTGACACCGCATAAACAACCTGCACCCCTGCTCGACAGTGCCAAGGAGGTAGGTTCAGACCCCATTTAAACAGCTTGCACCAATGCACCACGGTGCCGGGGAGGTAGGTTTCGACACCGCTTAAACAGCCTGCACCTCTGCATCACAGTGCCAGCAGGTAGGTTCTGACATCGCTTAAACAGCTGCACCCCTGCAGCACAGTGCCGGCAAATAGGTTGCCACACTGCTTACACAGTTGCACCACTGCAACACAGTGCCAGCAGATAGGTTTCGACACCACTTATACAGCTACACCTCTGCAAAACAGTCCCGGCAGATAGGTTTTGACACCACTTAAACAGCTGCACCCATGCAGCACAGTGCCGGCAGATAAGTTTCGACACCGCTTAAACAGCTGCACCCCTGCAACACAGTCCCGGCAGATAGGTTTTGACACCACTTAAACAGCTGCACCTCTGCAACACAGTGCCGGCAGATAGGTTTCATCACCGCTTAAACAGCTGTACCTCTGCAACACAGTGCAGGCAGATAGGTTTTGACACCACTTAAACAGCTGCACCCAAGCAGCACAGTGCCGGCAGGTAGGTTTCAACACCACTTAAACAGATGCAGCAGAGTGCCGGCAGATAGGTTGCGACACCGCTTAAACAGCTGCACCCCTGTAGCACAGTGCCCGGCAGATAGGTTGCAACACCGCTGAACAGCTGCACCTCTGCATAACAGTGCCTGCAGATAGGTTTCGACACCGCTTAAATAGCTGCACCTCTGTAACACAGTGCCGGCAGATAGGTTTTGACACCACTTAAACAGCTGCACCCATGCAACATAGTGCCGGCAGATAGGTTTTGACACCTCTTAAACAGTTGCACCCCTGCAACACAGTCCCAGCAGATAGTTTGTTACACCACTTAAACAGCTGCACCTCTGCAACACAGTGCCGGCAGATCGGTTTCAACACCGCTTAAACAGCTGTACCTCTGCAACACAGTGCATGCAGACAGGTTTCAACACCACTTAAACAGCTGCACCTCTGCAACACAGTCCCCGCAGATAGGTTTTGACCACACTTAAACAGCTGTACCCCTGCAGCACAGTGCTGGCAGGTAGGTTTCAACACCACTTAAACAGCTGCACCCCTGCAGCACAGTGCCGGCAGATAGGTTGCTACACCGCTTAAACAGCTGCACCTCTGCAACACAGTGCAGGCAGATAGGTTTCGACACCACTTAAACAGCTGCACCTCTGCAACACAGTGCCGGCAGATAGGTTTCGACACCACTTAAACAGCTGCACCTCAGCAACACTGTCCCGGCAGATAGGTTTCGACACCACTTAAACAGCTGCACCCCTGCAGCACAGTGCAGGCAGGTAGATTTCTACACCACTTAAACAGCTGCACCCCTGCAGCACAGTGCCCGGCAGATAGGTTGCGACACCGCTTAAACAGCTGCACCCCTGCAGCACAGTGCCCAGCAGTTAGGTTGCCACACTGCTTAAACAGCTGCACCCCTGCAACACAGTGCAGGCAGATAGTTGCGACACCACTTAAACAGCTGCACCCCTGCAGCACAGTGCCCGGGAGATAGGTTCAGACAATGTTTAAACAGCCTTCTTTCTCTCTCTCTTTCTCTCTCTTTCTCTCTCTCTCTCTCTCTGAACACAGTGCCTTCTGTGAGGCTTGAACCCGGAGCCTCATCAACTGAAGACCCAAATTTAATCGAGCCAGTAAGAAGAGATTGATTGATAAATACTTCAAGCTAATTATTTGATCAAAATGCAGCAGGTTCAGGTTCTGAAAGCTGATCCCAAGGCCTGATAACACAGAATTACGGACCTGTTTGATATGGTTGGACTAAACACGATGAACTGGTCCACATATTTGAATTCTAACCGATGTTAAACAAATGCCATGGGATGTGAAGTCAGCTGACATGAAATATCTCGCAACGATGGCCATAAATGAGTGAGTGCCATTGACACAAAAAAAGAAAAAAGAAACGATAAACAAAGCATTTTGTGGGATAATGTTTTCGCTGTTTTCTTGGTTTCAATAGTAAAATTATCATTGATTTACATGTAACAGGTCTGGCAACGCAATTGAACCTTTTTGATTGGCTGTTCAACAATGCTTTTCAACGTGAATTGTACGTTAAACTGCGTTGCTATACTTGAGTTATTGATTGGTTAACAGGTAAATGCGTTGCACTGCAGTTCAACGCGTATCGAAAGTGGGCTTTGATTGGATTTTCGAAATTCACGTTGGAAAACTAATGCGTATTACGTGCGTTTTCAATGCGTTTTCAACGCGAATTCGACAAGGACAAATAGATGGGCGGTAGTGTACTAACAGGTTTTAATGTGCGTCCCAGAATTGGTATGAATCATTCGTTAATTTGACTGCACTTCAAAGCTACGCTGCTGATGACGTCACATGGGTACATACAGCATCCAGCACCTTTCTGCACAGTTAAATGGAGCTTTTTGATAATTTTTATGTTTAAATTTTGGCGTTTATGATACCATATCACCTAGAGAGTTTATAGACTTTTTCTAATTAAAAGTAATTGATAACTTCAATATTTCGAAAATAAACGTCAAATTTGAACATCAATTTATAGCTTCTTTTTAGAAACATCTCCATTAGTTACCTTTATGCACGATTTCATTACTGATATTGACTACATACACTGGCAGTCATGTTGGGAAGACGTTTTGATGTAAATCATTGCAGGAGATCTGCTGTCATGTGATCGAGAACATCTTAAAAAATTACGTTAACGTCACTTGCACAATATAAAAGACACGTGATACAATCGTAATTTATGCATAATCTGTCATTTGAGTATGCCCTTAGCCTCTTCCAATAAAACCGGACGTAAAAAATCGAAACTTTGAAAGGCCCAAGACGTTGAATTTTATTACAAGACTATAGAAATCAGGGTGGGGTGGGGTATGTCGGTATTTTTAAAGGGGTGTAATTTAGAGCATACTGAGTTGTCAATTCATTTTTAATCGTTCAATGACGAATTAGCAAATCGTGAAAGAAGCAAATGGCGCAAAACTGTTGAGTCAGTAATCTAAACTAACGCATGTTAACTTTGTTACGATGTCGAATGATAGGAACATCAGAATCAGTGATGGCTGCGTATACGCACAAATACGCAAAGG
Organism: Loripinus fragilis; assembly: GCA_964019695.1. Lineage (NCBI taxonomy): Eukaryota > Metazoa > Mollusca > Bivalvia > Lucinida > Lucinidae > Loripinus > Loripinus fragilis. The sequence continues at coordinate 19,964,336 of OZ026525.1, forward strand.
TTTAGGTATGCACCTGGTCATCTAAACGAACTGTGATACGGTACCTTTTCCACTATTAGTCCAAAATAAGGGCGGTTTGTCTGAGATAGAGTTCACTTTTACTTTATTTAGTAACGCGGGCATGATTTACTTATCTTTCTCAAATTTCCTATTTACAGGGCGGAATTTCCCATCTTTGTTAGGGGACATTGTAAAGTTACTGTAACGAGATACGTTGCAGAGAAGCTGTTCATTATTATAGACAGAATTATCTCTGATTTGTGTCCCCTCCTACTTTAGAGGTAGAATGTTGTGGAGCCATTGTATCTAAAACCTGAGGGCACCTGAAAGTCGTCCCCTTAGGCCACAAACGGTGTGGGATCCGGTTCCAGGATTCATTATTCCCAACGTAGTCAGAGGTCAACTACGTACCCTATGAGTTGATAAGCCAACTGGCGGGAATCACAAATAAGTGAATGAAAGTGACTTAAAGAGTCAAGATCGCGATCAAAAATATGTGGGCAATAAAAAAATTGTAAAATTGGAAGTTCGGATGTAGGAAAAGGTCAGGCTAAGTTTAGTTTTCATCATTTTTCATCGGAAGTTTTACCCCGTAAGGATACCAAGGGCACTTGTCATTTCCCACGGTCAAGGTTGCCAACAGCGGTTGGTACCGTAAATGGTAAACAGGTTAGTGTCTTAAGAGACACAGGTTGTACAGGGGTAGTTGTCAGGAGAAGTTTAGTTTCTGATGGTCAGATGTTAAATAAGCAGTCTGGTGTGACTCTTATTAACAATTATAAGCAGAGATGTCCTATGGCCCGTATTAATATTGATTGTCCGTTTTTTAGAGGTACTACGGATGCATTATGCATTGAGGATCCAGCACATTGAGTGGTCCAAATTTCCTGATATGACCCATTTTTCATCAGGGGTAGTCAATAAGAAGAGGTCAAAGAAAAGTAGAAAGGATAATAAGATCAAGGTGGCATATAAGTTTATAAGGCAGAACAGGCAAGAATTATGTATGAAGAAAGCGTCAGATGTTAAATTAAGAGATATTAGAAGAAGGGTTTAGTCTGGTAGTGTGACTATGAGTCGCAGTTTCTCTAGTGGTAAAACTAAATTCATTTGTAGGAATGGTTTAATTTATAGGCATTTTAAGAAGAATGCTAAAGTTTCACTTCAATTAGTTGTTCCTTCTAGTTTGACGCATAGCGTTATGAATTTGGCCCATGAATCAAGAAAGGTTGTAAATCATGTAGGCAGAAAGGAAACTATATCTAAGGTCTTAGATGAATTTTATTGGACCGGTGTTTGTAGAGAGGTAACTCAATTTTGTAGATCTTGTGCCATTTATCAAAGGACAAATCAAAACATAAAGGTCGCAAGTAAGTATAGTTGTAGTGTACCCCAGAGAAACATAGCCTCAAAGGAGGTAGTAGTTAGCCATATAAGACAAACTGAAAGCCAGACAGAAAGACGACGTTCATATGGTAGTGGTAGACGTTGCCCAATACCATATTATTGGCGCAGTATGACTGGAACTGAAAGCAGTAGTGAGTGTTAGTGTTAAAGGTGTGCGAGGGTGTAATGACCCAATTGCCTTGGATTGTTGACCTATATTTTAACTATGATAGCATAGTAATAGTCACAGATGTGTACTATAGGCGTGGGGAGTCACGGAAATTTATTTCAGTCATGACGTATGACGGTAGACAATTGACATGAGCAAGACACGATAATAAAATTTTGCAACAGAGGTAAGCTGCATCGTGAAGAATTATGTTAATTTAGTTTGCGCAAAGATTGTATTATGGATGGTGTTATTAAAAGGTATACTTGGCATAAGAATGCGTAACCTGTGGATCTATGCAAAAAGTATTGGTTATTAAGCCTTATGTATTAAAACTTTTAATTTAAATAAAACACAGAAATAAAAAAAAATAAAGAACAAACAGAGAAAAAAATGAATCTACACTAAAATCGACAAGCAAAAGTTTCTCTAAAGCGATGATCCAACAGATTACCAAGTTTCAATTGAATTACCCAATCTCTAAAACACTAATTAAAACATTGCACAGACTGTGAGCTAGCCTGAGCATTAAATGCAAATAAGACCTCGGTTATTTCCCCAGCCAAATGCTGAAACACATTCTTGACACCTGCGTCATTCACACCTTCCATAGTAATTGATTTTAAATATGATCAGCTGACTGTTACTTAAATAAAAATGAAATGACAAGTCTTACCGTGTCAAAAAAATATCCACCAATCACTAGTTAACTATTTCTTCAATCACAATCTTTTAACAAACTGTTCTTGTTCTTCTCTGTTCTTCACAATGTGTCCATGGCAACAAAGATAGATATCCTGGTCTAGTAGGCACCAAAAACGTCCCAGATGTAAGGTAGTTGTTGATTCTAATCTTCAAGTTCGCGTTGTGTTTTCAAACTCTCATTAGAATTTCCAAGTTTAGTAAAATTCAGCAACAACTTTCACAAATTTATAATTTTATTAAATCTTCTTAAGTCCAACTAAAATACTTCTAGAAACAATCTATAACCCAAAGTTCCGAAATCTACCTAAAGTCTAACCATAGTCTGAGGCTCTGATACCGGGTTTCATCTTATATACCATGAAGTCATGTGATAGAAGCTGACCACAGCGCCACCTAATGACATCATCATTAACCAATCATATTTCAAGTCTACTATAAAGCCCCCTCTTCATAGGCAAGCTTCCATTTATATCAACCAATCAGAAGATACAAAAGTGACTCATAGTCACACCAGTTGTGCAATTTCCCAAAGGTCATATAATTAAATGTATTGAGCAATGTTGCCAATCAATGTCAGAATTGACATGATCTATTAATTGGGCTTATGTAATTTTACTTAACTAAGTAACATCTGTCATCATGACCTTTTGAAATGTTAAAACATCCCATCAGAGTTGACAGGCTAAAAAATATGACATTTGAGAAACACTAACAAACTGGTGTCAGAATTCCCTATATAAACATAAACATGGCAATCACAGATGTCAACACTGCACCTGGCCAAACACCTGTGTCTTATCCAAACCAAGCATTCACAAATATTGTAAATCGCCACTAGCTAGGCGGCTAAGAGCCAATTTTTGGCCTGATTGTGCTATTCCGGATACAAGCATGAAATTTGGCACAGTTGTAGACCATGACTGACTAAGAAGAATAGGATATAGAACCACGTTGGGAAATGCCTACTGCGCATGCGCAAAGCATTTTCTGATTTTAGGCTGTTATCATTGATCTTTCATACAGTTTGACTTTAAAGAAGGGGTCATGTTGGCTGTAGAATTATAAAATGTGACAAAACTGATGTTACTTGTTTGTAGTTTAGTTCTCTTTATCCTTTAATTGCTGCGCATGCGCATAAAATTTGAATATTGTCCAAAAATAGTATTCTGATTCTCTTTTATTGTAAACTGCGCAAAACCTGATGCCCCTATCAATGGGCCGTAGCATGTTTTCAATATAGGGACCCAAAGACCTAATTTGATGCGCATGTGCAGTTGGTTTCTTTTAACCGGATGTTGTTTAGAAGAAAAAAGCAAAGCCCCATTCAATTACAAGTATAAGCTTTCACAAAAATAGCCCTGTCTACGCTTAGCATATATAACATTGTTATTAGACTCACAAGTCAAGTTTTAAGCAACGATGATAATAGGCTTGTGGCAGACAGACAGACATGCAATCAGATTTTGTTGCTCTGGCTCAGAGCCCTTGGAACATTTGACAGATGCTCTCAACACCTGAGTTTCCAGGGTGGTCCAAAGTCACCACAACATATTTTCAGTGTGTTGACCAATTTGGATTGTTTTGACTTAGGGACGTCTCTGTCTGAAAAAAATATACATGTTTTAAGCCAAGGCAGTGACGTATCTTATATAGATCACTGGCCAAGGGCAATATACCTTTGTGATAGACAGACAGACAGACTGACAGACAGGCAGACAGATATATTTTGCCGCAGATAGACCTCATATCACTGTCTGTTGCTCCATACTGTCATTGAACTGTCTTAAAAATGTACTATTATGTTTCCAGGTCTCACTTCCCATAAACGAACCATAGTAAACATTTGTTAGTCTACCCCAATCTATTTTACGTGGGTATGATGACATTTCAAGTTTTTAGGTGGTGTGGGGGTGGGTGAATGCCTGATATGCCTCATAGTTTTGGTTGTATTGCTTCTGGCTGGCTTCATTTGATCCTCCTTTAAAAGATTTCACACTTGGAGTCGGTGTTGTCATTTTGGATGGAGCCTCCATTGTTCAGATGCTTAAAGGTGTAGAGGTTAGCCCTGTTCAGTGAGCAGTAAACGAACGGTGTTTTTAAAACGATATGTAATATACACTTTTGTGCAGTTAGTGTGCAACACATGTAAGACAGACAGTTTAAAAGCATCAACAGGGGGAAAACGAGGAAACGACACCACCGGTGGTAGGGCCCATCAATGCCGTAACGAAAAACTGGCAAGATTTCTTGTGAGTAGATGACAGTTAAAGCTGCATAGTCTGTAACTTTTGATATTCTAATTTTAAAAATAATGTTTTCATTTTTCAAGAACACAGTAAAATTACTCAAATTCAGGTAAACGTTTTACCATTTTCGTAAATCGTAACAAGTTATCACTATCAAAACAACTGCATTTATGTTAAAATTCAACGGTCTAGAAATATTGGAGGGACGCAAATAATTACCAACAAGAGAAAAATACACCTATTTGATAAGATAATTCGCTTTTCCATGCAGTTTTCAGCTGAACTGAACATTTTTATTGTGAAAACATAGTTTAATTCTACTATTACAAATGATTTAAAAGGAAAATATTTTTTTTTCGAAAAATGTTCATAGTTACAGAGTATGCAGCTTTAACTATTTCATTATCTTTCCAAATATTGTGTTTCTTAGACATAAGATATGCCAGCTAAGAAACAATTACCACAGGCGGAGGATGAGAGTGTGACAATACTCTAGAGAGAACCCTGCACTTTACGGGAGAGGAAGCTCTGTATTATTGTGTCCAACTTGCATTATGTCCTCACTTTGTACGAGGAAGCAGATACAAGAATGTTTGCTTCTGCTATGGAAGCAGCTAAAAGGCCTTACAAAAAAATAAGCAGTTGCATTGTTGATACTGATGTAAAGGGTGTTAAGAAAGTTCGTTCCGCAATAAAATTGTGTCCCTATATATTTAGTTATAATGTGTCTAATGACATTTATGTCACTGGAATTCTTTAAAGTAGACACACTTGATAAGAAGTAAACAAAGGGATGATAGATCAATTGTTGTGTCATGGAATAAATAACCTACAAAATAAAATACCCCTCAGATATTTTTGGGCTCAATGAGCAAAATGGGGATGTATGGCAAAGAACCATTGTCATGTAATGGCCTTATTGATGAGAATATTTATAAATTAGTCAAGAAACCCTAAATTGAGTTGTTATTCATCTATTACATTTTTTTAATATAATTATTAAGCCGCAAGGCTGTAAAGAAGCATGCAAAGTAAAAAAAAAACATGATTTATCAAAAATTTAATATTTGTTCTTGAACAATTGAGAGGCAGGACTCAAAGTAACATAATTCTGTAGACATTCGATGTCAGACACGATGCCAAATGCTATAGAGTATCACAAAGAATAATAGGCTCATTGGAAATACATTTTTCAGCATCGTTTCCTTTTTAAATGATTTGAAATTCTATGATGGAAAGCGGAACAAACTTTCTTAACACCCCTTAAAAGTTCTAGTCATACCTGTGGTGCAACATCTGTGCTGTGGGACGAATTAAAATTGTATTGCTTTTTTTTTTTTCATTCACTCACAGGGTGCAATAAAACATACTCTCTCTTTCCAGCTGTACCTGGGCATTTTGTAAAAATGAACCCTCTCCCAGAAAAGCCACCTACAGATTACATTTGCACCATTGAACAATTAATCATAATGCTGTTTGGTAGAACAAGCAAGCACCTACACGAACATAGACATGGCTAGAAAATATTTGTTTACCAAAAGGTATGTTCGATGAAATGATAGCCCGTACGAAGGTGGCTTTGTACCAGCACATTTTAAAGCACATAAAGGCTCATGTGTGTGGGTCAGCGCTAGCACGGGGTAAATAATTACCATGTCCAGCAAACTTTGATGGATATAACTAGACACTGAAATGCACAGTCTACTGTGGACCACCATACCACAAGCATCAGTACCTCCACTTGGCCTTGTGAAATATGGTTGTCTTCAAGGCTGTAGAAATAGACAATGCAGCTCTCCAATGCACGACCCTTTGTGCCTGTGGTGACAACTTTGAACACTAAAGTTCTGTAAATTGATGATTGATTTTAAAATAGGTTATGTCAAAGGACTGAAAATCCATTGAGAAGGCTGTGGCATATCAGCATACATACAGATTATCGCACATATTGCCAGCTCTTTTGGTTAAATGTCACTTTGAAAATGTATACATTTGTATAGGATCAACGTGATGTGATCGTGTCATCTTTGCCCAGGTGCCTTATACTAAAAATAAATGCAGAACAGTACATTGACATAGATCCATAAGACAGTCGAACACTCCTCAGTAAACGCCATAACATTAGTTACAGTGGAAGTTACATTTCGGTATTTAGTCTTTCATCAACATGGTGGGTAAAGCATGCGTGTCCCTAGCACCACGAGAGAATTCATTCATGTCAAATGCTGCGCGCTAGAGAACCACTGTACTCTAACCGCACGGTCATCGCGGGCTATACCTGGCTGTTAAAAAGGTAATATTGTTTTCAATATATTAATTCTGAAAATATTCTGTGCTTATTATTGTCACTTATATATCCAGCTGTGTATTTGCTTTACACAGTTTTATGTGAGTTAAGCGTTAGTCGATACAGCACCTGAGTTTTGCCAAGAAAAGTTATATTTTCCTGAAAAAATGGGTCGAAGGCATCATTGTTTATGTTCTGGAATATATGCTTACTATAGTTAGTTAAGATAAACTGCAAAATTTTAGTACTTAAGAGCGATTCTCTGTAAATATGGAGCAAAGTTTTTCACGCATAGTCTCAGATTTCAACGAAACTTTCTGTACTTGTTTGTTTTCACCCAAAACGAAATCATTCATGCTTAATTCTTTAATTTTTACTTCCGTTGCCATGGTAACCGAATCCAAAGTTTTTGGCCAAAAAGTGCCCAAAAATCACTGAAAATAGACAAAAATTGCACAGTTGCAACTTTTAGAATAGGTACGTTTTGAACTTGTGACAACTTGTACTCCACAGTATTGCTTTATGTTAATTTAAGGAAGGTGTTGGAATTAAATTTGGTAATTCTGTCTTGTAGCAATTGTGTCGGAAAAGTGGGTGGGGTGACAAGGTACTCAAATTTGTCATTTTTCGACATTTTTGAACTCATATTGTTGCAAGCTGCGGTTACTCGGAAAAGTGTACATGCTTTAGTAAGACAAAGCTAGATATGATATATAATGAATTGGAAAAAAAATGTTTGGGAAGTTACAGTCTTCTTATCGTAACCATGGCAACCAAGATGCTACCGTCTCGAAAAGCTAAAATGTGCAAATGCAGCTTGTAAGGCGTTTTTGTATTGCAGAACATGAAGGCATCTGACAAAATCAACAATAAAATTTTTAAACAATACTTACATTTTGCTTTTTTGACAAAATAGTGGTTAAAGGCCCTCTAAGGGACCTGATAATAGCCCTTTTAGAGGTCTACATAGGAGAAAAAACTCTATTTTTTAAATAAAAAATGCAAAACTCATGTATAAGTAGTGTAGAAATAACATAATAATATTTTCAAGTCATTGATCTTATAGCTAGCATTTTATTAAAGAAAATATTGGGTGTTATCTCAATGTAGGGGTCCAAAAGGGGTTCAACACGGGGTAAATAAGGGGTCAAATTTTTTGACCAAATAGTGCCCAAAAAATCAGTAGAAATAGACATACATTGTGCTAATGTAACTTTTAGAATGAGAAATTTTTGACCTTGTGATTACTTGTACTTAGCAGTATTGCACAATAGGAATACAAGGAGTGTATGGTTAATAATTTTGGTTATTCTGTCATATAACAATGGTTGCAAAAGTGTGGGTGGGGTATTAATGTACTAAAATATGGTAGTTTTTGACATTTTTGAAACCATATTGTTGCAAGCTGGGGCTATTGGAAAGGTTCGCACACTTTAGTTAGACCAAGCTTAATATGGTCTGTAATAAACTGAAAAAATACTTTGAGGAAGTTACCACCTTCTTATCGTCACTATGGCAACTCTGATGCCACCGTCTCAAAAAGCCAAAATGGACAAATGCAGTTTCTAAGGCGTTTTTGTATTGCAGAACATGAAGACATCTGACACAATGAACAATTAAATGTTGAAATAATACTTATATTTTGCTTTTTGATATATAATTGGTGCAAGGCCCTAAAAGGGACCTGATAATAGCCCTTTTAGAGGTCTCTGTAGGCAACAAAAACACAACTGTTTTGTAAAAAATGCCAAATACATGTATAAGTGGTGTAGAAATTACATTAAATGTTTTCAAGTCATTGATCTTATAGCTAAGTTTTTATGAAAAATAAATATAGGGCGTTGTCTCAATTGAGGGGTCGAAAAGGGGCTCAAAGGGGAGTAAATGAGGTGTCAAACTTTTTGACAAATAGTGTCGGAAAATCAATTAAATAGACATACATTGCCACATGCAACTTTTAGAATGAAAAAATTTGACCTTAGGTTAACTTGTACTAGGCGGTATTGCTCCATGTGAATACAAGGATGGTATGGTTAATAGTTTTGGTAATTCTGTCATATAGCAATGTTGTAAAAAAAGTGGGTGGGGTAACACTGTACTAAAATATGGCAGTTTTCGACATTCTTGAAAGCATATATTTGCAAGTGGAAGTTACTTGGAAAGGTTTACAAACTTTATTAAGACCAAGCTAAATATGGTATATAATACATCGAAAAAAATATTTTTAGGAAGTAACCATCTTCTTACCATAACCATGGCAACTATGATGCATCCATTTCAAAAAGCCAAAGTTTACAACAACAGTATGAAGGTCTTTTTTGTATTAAAAACATATAAAAATCTGGGACAATAAAAAAGTAAAATGTTAAAACGATAAATGCATGTTAGTTTGCTGACAAATCTGTGATGAGGTGTATATAGGTAAAATTCGATTTTTTAATCGTAAATGCTTAACTTGTATATGTGTAGCATACAAATGTCATCAAAATATATTTAGGGCATTGGACTAATAGCTAGCAGTTTAGAAAATAGATATGTGGGGTTGATTCAATCTAGGGTTAGGGAAGGGGCTCAAAAGGGGTAAATGAGGTATGTTTTATCAAAACATATGTTTTGGGACACTTGAATCAATTTCATCGAGAAAACCTGACTCCTACTGCTACATCTATCAAGTAAAGTAAGGAAGAAAGCCTTTTGACCAATTAAGTCCAAACAAATGTTAACAACCCCACGATTGGGGAAATTAGTGGACGTCTCAAATGTACCATAAGAAAAGCATATTTTAAACATTTAGGTCAATGGAAAAGACGAAATTATTGACAAAAAATCAGGAAATTTTGGACATATAAACCCTAGATAAATGAATGAATGTTAGATCTTTTTATAAAACTTCTCATTTACAGCTTAAATATAAAATTAAAAGTCCCTATAGTACATGTATGTATATAAGGGATTGTCTAAAAAGTAGTATTTTTACTATGAAATCAGTACCTTTGATGCATTTCATATACCAGTAAGATTGACTTATCCAATATCTGTAATTATATACTGTGTTAGTGAGGACTTCTTAATCTTGAAAGATTAAAAGACATCTGAAATAAAATCGTTATCAGATGAAAGGGGTCTTTTATAAGTAGCCATTTCTGAAAATCTTGAGAATAACAGAAAACCAGTAAAAATTTGACAAAAAATGAAATGAATGAAATTAACCTGCCATAGGGAAATTATTAACTTTCAGTTGATTTTTTATAGATGGCCATCTTCTGGGGGAATAGCGAATAAATATCGAAGGTGTATTTCGTGTACCAGTAAGATTGAATTAACCAATATCTGTAAATGTAAACTGTGTTAGTGAGGTTTTCTTATTCATGAAAGATTAAAAGACATCTGAAATAAAATCGTTATCAGATGAAAGGGGTATTTTATAAGTAGCTATTTCTGAAAATGTTAAGAATAATAGAAAACCAGTAAAATTTGATACCAAAAATGAAATGAATAAAAAATTAACCTACCATAGAGAAATTATTGACTTTCAGTTGTTTCTTTTTTGTATATGATCATCTTCTGGGGGAATAGCGAATAAAATTTGGAAGTGACCTTAGTATAAAAATGGTGGAGATGTTTCAAAAGTTGAAGTTTAGTTTAAAATCTCAGGTTTATAAAGGATTCAGCAAACACTAGAGTAACACAGTGTATGATCATTTAGTTATCAAAATCTATAATAGATGGTCACAGCAATCAATTAAAAATCAATAGAAAATTAAAGGGGTGGTTGCAAAAGTTATTTTGTTTTTCTATCTATTACCCGAATTATAACCAAAAAATGATAATCTAGTCAAATTTAAAAAAAAACTTCTATAGAGAGATAGAAAAGATAAGATATAAGGCCTACAGTTACATACGCTACTAAAATATTACATTTAAATACAGGATGGCCTTTGTGCCCTAGGGGCTTACCTTAGAATGACTGTTTATAGAGGGAAAGCAAAGCACCTACCCAAATCCAGCTTTTATGTTGGCTAAAGTAACAGAATGTTAAACTTTAAATGTGTCATATAAACCAAGATTGAATCAAATTTGATCAATAACAGTTGCAGTTACTGACTCACAGACAAACAGATGAATAGACAAGCAAATGACCCTCTTGGCCATTTTTGATAGATTTAAATAGTTTGAACAATCACGGTAGAGGAGCACTAAGGATCATATGTGCTGTTGTTTTTTTGAAATAGCCCAGAAATTTTTGACATGATCTTTTTACTCTTGCTAGTGTCTTTTCTACTGAAAACAATTGCAAACAGTTTGGACCAAAACTGTTTGAATCTAAGCTGTTTGACACTTTGATGATATTCCTGAAACAATTTGACCAAGTAGTATTTTGACAAGAAGAGTTTTAGCATTTTTTCCATATAAGAAAATCAGACTCCACCCCTGGCAGTCATGTTTTTCAACCGTTAAAAATGTGAACAATCTCGGTAGATGGTCACTCAATGACCATAAGTGTTGAATTATTTTCAATCGACTAAGTTTATTTTGACAAGAAGATTTTTAAAGTTATCCCTATATTTACATAGAAAAAAAACTGGTCTCATCCACTGGTGGCCATGTTTTTCAACCTATCAAAATATTTGGACATTTTGGCAGTGCTTCGCCCAATGATCATTTATGCCAAGTTATTTTCAAATCCTTCTGTTAGTATTTCTCACGATGCCATGGGTTTGTCTGCAGTTTGTGATTTTGGTATTTCCTGATCATACTCGCTTACTATTTTTGACAAGAAGACTTGTTTGAAGTTTTCCTATACATTAATAGGAAAAACAGTCCTACCCCCATGGCAGCTAGGTTTTTTCATCATTTTAGATAATATGAACAACCTTGGACGAGAGTCAGCAAATGACCATTTGTGCCAAATTATTTTCAAATCTGACCAGTAGTTTTGGACAAGATTTTTAATCTTTTTTTTCCTTTTGGTTGCTTTGGCAACCAGCTTTCTGCCTGGAATAGAATTTTTTGAACAACTTAAAAAGAAGACCACCAAAGATTATTCATGTGTAGTTTGGCGACGTTCCACCTAGAGGTTTAGGAGATGTGATTTAAAGCAAATGTTGACTGACGACGACGGATATCCTATAATCACAACAGTTCATTTTTAGCCGCTAAAAAGGGTCGTCTCAGAAGTATAACTATAATTGTACATTATTATATTTGTGTTGGTCGGATTATAAGAGATTTAAAGGCTGTTTCAAACTAAAAAATGGATCGTTTCAAATTCTTAATAGGGATTTTTAACTTTTTGCTAGCTGGTCATAATCAAAGTTATTATACCTTCCCCATAGTTATAAGTATTGCATGGTATGAGAGAGCAGATTGCTACCTCTCTCTCTCTCTCTCTCTCTCTCTCTCTCTCTTTCTCAAGACTTGGCTTTACTGAAATACTGTTGAATTTGCATTTAAAACTGCATTTTAAAGATTGTTTGTAAACAAAACAATACTGATACAAGCTTGACAATATTATATGAGCCACGACATGTGATTTCCAACATTGTGGCATTTTGACAAGTGTAGACTCAAGCGAGCCTGTGCAGCCCCATTTTAAGCTCAGAAATTCCAATTGATGTTCAGTCAGTAGCTTAACACTCATAGAATATGCAAGCGACTAGCAAAGGCTCAGATCAGACTGCGCATATGCGCAGGCTGATCTGAGGCTTTGTTAGTCGCACATACCACATTGTTGGAAATCTCATGTCGCGGCTCATATGTATATTTTATTCCATTTTCAGACTGGAATCTTAAGACTTTCCGATAATTTTCGGTCTTTCTAGTACTTTTTTAAGTATAATGATACGTTTTAGAATAAAAAGGGTAAGCAGAAAAGGTATTTATGGTATTAGCTGCATGCAGAACAAACTGTCAGTTACCATTTAAACGTGTACGATAATATGCAAAATACTGAGAAAAGTCGATCTATCAGGTTCTGCATGCATAAATGTATGTAAGTAAGTCACAAAGAGCATGAGGGTGTTTAACTTTTGTTAAGAGTATCCGATAGAATCCATATTTTTCTGTTTTAAAGCAATGAAATCAATTTTATTGGTAATTGGGTAGTTATTTAAATAGAGGGGTTGTAAGTTTTATCTATTTATATATAACTCTGGACCTAGTAGAGCGTATAATATCTAAATTTAAAGGAATTTAGATTGATTTTATGCCAAAATATTTGAAAACTGTTGCCATGACAACCGAAAAATCAACAGCTGAACATACATAAATGTGGTTGATTTTACCAAAATACATAAATTGTCATTATTTATCTTACAAAATTCGAGACCATGTGTGAAACACTTTTATGAGAGATTGCTGCATGATTAAGAGAACTCGAGGGTCCTACTTACCCCACCCACTTCTTATGCAAGATAAGTATATTGTAGCAATTCAATAAGGCTGCTGTATTGAATTATTTCCATCTATTGAAATAAAAATTTGCATTTTCTGAAGCACACCATGTTAATTATGATGACAATGGGCGATTTCAATACAAGTGAAAGGCAAGTTTGCCTAACTTTTGGGTCAGAATTTTTAACACTAAAATTACATTAAAAATTCAAAGGCAGCTTTCCTATTGGCTATTTTATTGTTATTTGTAAGAAATGTGATTAAGTAATTATATAAAGAGATTTATAATAGATACTATCATTTCGTTTAACAATAAATAAATTTCCATTCTGCAATAAAGTCATTTTACAGTTATCCTACAGTGAAACTTATGTTGCCACGGTTACGAACAGAAGCTGATTACTTCTGAAACATGTTTTTCATAGAATAAAAACTATATATCCTGCTCTAATATGTATAACCATGCATATATGTTTAAATGCATGATTTAGGTTGTTGACTGCGTTTAAAAATGCCTAAAAGGCATGTTTTTTAGGTCCTACTTACCCCACCCACTTTTCCTTATAAATAAGCATGTTTAGATAATTTAATGAGAATGCATTGATCTTATTTCTTTAATTTAAGTCTACATTTTCACAAATATTGCACATTTGTGATAAATAATAGCAATTTTGAGGGTATTGGAAGGGCAAATTAGCCAAATGGGTTGGTTTTTATTTTAAAATTCATAATTTTAACCCCTTATGATGCCCCTAAAAGTCTTAAATTAGCTTATCTGTAGCAAACTTAAATGTCAAATATAAAGGAGATGTATGAGTAATGAAAATATTCTATTTACAATAGACTATATTACTGTAATATAGCAATAAATGAATTCTTTTTTAGTTTTTCTACAGGGAAACATTTGTTACCATGGTAACGACAAGAAGACGGTAACTTCCCAAACATTTACTTCCATATTATAAAATTTCATATCCTGGCCTATTATGTATCAAGATGAGTGTATGTGAAAGTAGCCGCGCAAAGTTGTCGTGTTTGCGCCAAAATGCCCCAAAAGCGTAATTTTCAGGTCCTACTTACCCCACCCACTTTCAGTGAAAGATAAGTATATCTAAGCTTTTTCGTAAGACTGCTACCATTAGCTAATTCAGTTGTATTAAGTCTGTTTGTTCAAAATAATTCCATGTTTGTGATTGGTACAATCTATTTTTAGAGTAGTTTAATGGTAAAAATGTCATTTTTCATGTGTTTTTTGCTTTTTTTTTGCCCAAATCTTTGGATGCTGTTACCATGGCAACGGAGGTTGAATTGGATGAACTAACACTTGATTTCTTGTTTTTACATGACCACTAACACTGTCAGCAAGTTTCATCAAAATCCGAGTCGGAGCGTGAAATGGTTCCTATATAATTCGCTCCATATTTACAGAGAATTGCTCTTAAATGCGCAAAAGTTTGAAATCTGAGGGCAGAGCATGTTGAAAGTTTTTCAAGCTTTTCATATTGTACGCATAGTACTACATATCGGCTGTTCTGGCCCAGTGACATTGCATACAAATTAATTATATTTAGACCCTCGACTACTGGTGCAATGCCATTGACTACTCAAATTTTGCGTAAAGCAACAAAACGGTTTGAGAATTCACAACAAATAAACAGAATCATGTAAAACTTGCTATTCATTAACTTATTTGTACTTGTATTTTTCATTATGTGATGTCATTCAACCATTACTTATGACTTATATAGCGCAGTCATTAGTCTGTGAACACGTTTCAGACACATAAAAATCCCACTGGCTATCCAGAAATTGGCTTGGACTTAGCTAGTTTTAGAATTTAAAGGTTCCAATTGAGCCAGAATGGACTACACTACGATAATTGCAAACGAAAACATCATCGTGAAAATTAACAGCTGTAAAGAGCTAGCTCATAGAATGGATCAGAGTAAACCAAAAGAGTATAGTGTGTGCCCTCATCGACAGCAACCGACCCACGATGACTGCACTATTCTAATACAGTGGTTCTCTAGCATGATTGCATGCGCAGTAAAAATGATTGAATAAATGATTCTGCAGAAGAGTTAGTATTCCATTTATTCAATGGTTTCTACCTTTTTGACATCATTGAACGAGATAAACGGAAGTATTACTTAGTTTGTGCATGCGTAATCTTGGAAAGTATTTTAAAATATATTTGTTTATGCCTTTTAAGACATCTAGGGATATAGTGGGTCGATTTTTTTACCATCTTAAGCTTAAATACTGGTCTGTGTAGTTAAGTAAGACCAAATTATCTATGGCGGAAGTAAATTTTGCCTTGCGCATGCGCAGAGGAAATATGTCGAAGTGGTTCTATATCTAAAAATCATCAGCTCACCAACCTTAACAAGTGTGGAAAGTTTCATGCTTGTATCCGGAAAAGCACAATCTTGGCTCTTAGCCGCCTAGCTACACAGGCAATTCACAACTATTCACAATTATTATGAACCCTTACAGATGAAAACAGCAACTATTTTATATATGCACATGCTTGTGGATAAGTTTTCCATTATTTTAGCGACATAACTTAAAAGAGAGATAGGCCTATAGTTATCTAGTTAACTTTTATCATTTTTTTCTGGACGGGGCTAACAATTAGCTCTTTTTACAAATATCTGGTACTGCGCAATGTAATAGGGACGTGTTGAAAAAGTCAATTAGAACTCTAGCAAGTTTGATAGCTAGTTCTTTGTGTTGTCTGTTGTTGATTTGATCAGGACCGTACACTTCGCCAGTGACGAGATATCTAAATATGCTTTGGACCCCCTCTATGGTGAGTTCAATAGAATAAAATCGATAATAGAAGTTCAGGAACTCGAATATTGATGTCGTCTAGCTCTGTCTGAGATTGGAAGTACTGGTTGAAAACATTAGCTCTGTCGTTTGGGTCATTTATGGGTTGCCCGTTTTGTATAAGAGGTGGTATATCTTCCATTTTGTCTTTACCTAAAATAGATTTGTTTTCCACCAATCTTTGCTCTAAAAGGACCTTGGACAGTCTTAATGAAAGATTGCCGATACAAATGGCTAGAGTAAAATGTTAAATAATATGATATTTTTCCATGAAAAAGATAGTAGGTTCAACTCTCGTATTATCCGAAAACGAGCTTTTTCTCATTGGACAAGTAACAATTAAAACTATATGGGTTGAAAACACTGTTTTTGCTATTCAACATGTAGGAAATAGAAAAAAGTTTTACTGAAGTGCTCCCCCCCCCCCGTGACCAAACTAATCGTTTTGCATACAGTTGTAGTTTTACATTCCACACATTTTAGAAATGGCATGATTGGTCTAGGGGTGGGGGAAAGCTGTCATAATGCTAAAAAATAATTTATTATAAAAACTTATTTAGACCTCATTTTGTACAAACCTGTAGATAAACATAAATTTACAATGGCATGTGTCAGGGATTTAGTTATGATTGCGCATACCAAGTAATTAATTGTCTTATTTCTTAGCTAAAACATATGTTGTGGGTACTCATAAGAACACTCACAATAAGACTGTTCTTATGAGCACCAAATTATAGGTTAAATCTGATGAGTAAGACATCATTAACAATTTTACGCTCAAAAATTGTGTTTATCTAGAGAATGTTGTATACAGTATGCAGTTATTATACACCTCAGTGATCAGGCTAAACTGATTGAACTCAAAATATAACAGGTAATAGTCAAAAGGTATGGACTGCATACTTATTTAGATGAAAAAATGAAATATTCTAAACCTCAACTTTATGCAAATTTATCATTTCCGTCTCAAATTTTATGCTGCAAACGTTATATTTCCGTGTATTTAGGTGAGTACCTGGCAAAACTTTGACTTTCTTAGAAGTAAAATTGGGTCACAAAAAATACCCCCACCCCCTAAATTCCAAAGTCCTGGCATTATTTATGCAATATTTTCAAAATATTTTTATTTTGCCAGGTGCACTAAAGGTAAGGGTATGATTTAAGCACAAAAATATAGTTGTCAATAATTCACTTTCCTAGCCACAGGGTGTAAAAATTTGGGCAGATTGAATAAGAGACTATCCTTTCCCTAATGCATTTTTTTCTGAAAGTTTGACTTTATATTCATGGTAGCAACCCTCAAAGCAAATATACTTTTTTGTGTGTTTTTGAATTTTTCCTCCATTGTTTGGTGTGTTCACTTTTTTGCATGTTTATGAAAGTAAGAAAGACAGCAAAGAGCAGGAAACGATACAATCAAGTACCACACTTGACCCAGGATACCACATGGGAAAGTAACAAAAATACAATTAACATCAACGATATTTAAAAGCCAAGAGGTCAGCCCTTTCCGAGCAGGAGACAATAAGGCAGCAATGGACAGACGCAAACACAAGACACAAAGAACACAAATTTCCACAAAAGAAGTACCGCCTTGGAACGGTCAGTAAAATATTTTACTAGAGGGCTTAAACACGTTTCACATTACCAACCCTCGAGCCCATTTTCTTTAAATTTCCTTATATTTTTCTAATTTTGTTATTGATCCAAGGCGGACGTAAGGGTCTACCAGTAATCATTTTATTTGGAATGGTTAGCTTACAAAAACGCTACAATATTTGAGGTTACATTTTCTGCATATATATTGACATTGCCAGCTTAGCCAATCAAAGTCTGTAACATATTGTTTGAGTAGGTCGTAATTTTCTTCATCATATTCCCAAAATTTCTTTTGTAACAAAGTTGTTTATGCTTGTCAAAATTAAAGATTGCATATATTGGACAGTGGTATCTAATGTCCTGGTCAAGAAAAGCATCGTCAACGCCATAAAGAAGAAGAGAGGAAGCATTTCAAATAGTTGTATTTAAAATCACCAGGTATTATGATATTGGCAATATCTGTGTCGTAAGCTAAATCCAAAGAACTTTCCACTTTGTTTTGCGCTTCATTATTTGAGTTTGCTACTCTATAAAAGGTAGCAAATAAGACAGTCCTGTTTTTTTCAGTTTGATTTCTAGCCATACAGATTCAACTTCACCAACCTCTAAGTCTGTTCTACGCTTACGAGGGATAGTGTTTTAACGTAAATGATCACACCACCATACGTATCATCTAACCTATCTCTTCGAAAGGGCTTTTGGTAATTTCGAAACATTATTTTGTCATCCTGAAAGTCTGGGGAGAGCCATGTTCCACTAAATGCACTACGTCAAATGTAAAAGCTCCACCTGCAGTTGATCGACCTTGGCTACTAATAAACTTTGTACATTATAATGCACCACTGAAAAATTATGTCCAAAAAGAGACATATTGAAGGTAGGTCTACCCTGTTTGGATCTGGGTTCATCTCAACTTCTCCCAATAGAATGATAAGTCAATATACCCAGAGGAGGTTTTCCAAAAACATTAGACAAGAAATTTGGTGAACAGATAATTATTGTGAAATAAAGTGCAGTGCTGATGAGTATGTTTTTTTATAAATGCTGCATGTTTAACATTGCATTGAGCGCTATACTTATGCAGTGCTAAACATGAAGCATTTATAAAAATCCATCTGGGTTCTTCACAACGACTTCCGAGTGGAACACGTTTAGCTGACATATATGTATATTTTACGAAGCGAAGACAAAAGACTCTGACCAGACTTTAGTTTAAACATTTTTTATTTGATAAACTCTTTACATGTGTACAAACAATAACATACATACAAATCTATTACAGAGTTTATAAACTGGGATTCAGAAAGAAGTCTTGACGACTTATTCAAATCCGTTTACCAACACAAGTTGCTATAATATATATATTCTGGTGAAAACAATATGGATTTAAAGATCAAATGGTCATCAATCATATTAATAGACATTTTCTATGAGAACATACTGTCTTTTCGTATAGGCATATTCACAATAAAACATTAAAACTACATGCATCACATATTGGTCAATATAGAAATTCCGAGAGAGAGAGAGAGAGAGAGAGAGAGAGAGAGAGAGATAGAGACGCTCCTTAATTTAAAACAAAACGTTTGCTGTCAGAAATGTATTTTCTGAGCTGTTAGAAATATTAACTTGTTCTGGTGGTCATTAAGAGCTGTGTCTCCATATAATAAGTTATTTAGACTCGGAACACAAAAAAGAGACAATGTAGTGATCATATCTCTTCTAGCTTGAATATATTGTTGACATACGAATAGAAAATGGTTTGTTGTTTCTACACTGCCACTGGCACATAATGGGTCGTCAATAATATTTTAAGAGTGTAGGTGCTTGTTTAGAGAGCTGCATTTAGTTCTTAACCTAGTATGGTGTATTTGTAGCAATCTGTTGCCTGAACTGTAATAGACTGGTACCTTAATGTTGTTTTTGTTAAACTGTTGTTTTAAACTTGAGAGAGAGGTTGAATTTCGAATATTAAGAGGAATTTCATTCCATTCTCTAATGCATGACGGTAAAAAAAGATTTGTAATATAACAGTGTTCTTGTAAGTAAAGGCCTAGTGTTTTGAGAGTCTCGTAGATTATACGCTGATGTGTTTTCAACAGTTAAAGGAACTAAAGAAGTTAAGTATATAGGTGTTAAATCATTTATCATTTTGTAGAATTGGCACATTTTATGTTTGTGGCCAGACTCTGCAGATAGGCCGGCTGCTCTGCCAACATGCTCGAATGCGGCAAGTCTGGGTTTCTCACGACGAGGTCAATAATTTTAAATCAAAGTGTTACAGAGACACATCAAAACGACTGCTGAAATCAATCCCACGCCCAATGTTGGTCTAGGAGCTGCGTTGCAATAATAAGAGGAGCACGTGCACTGGTATACATTTATGCCATCAGTGGTAGTGTTCCAGCATCTGTCAGGCAAGTCACGGGGCAGTGAACATCCTTTTGCAACTACTGAAATAGAAACATAGTTTTACTTTTAATGGTGGCAGGCTGGGGCAAAACGTTGTATCTGCCAGTCCGACATGTTATACAACTGTTTTCAGGCTCAACTGAGTATGAAATTAATCTTGCTCGTAAATGTTAATATACCAGCGATTGTTGGCAACAATTGTTAGCATTTCAAATTTATAAGCAGGATAAATACAACATGAGCCAATGCACGAGATTTCCAACAACGTGCAGATCAGCCTGCGCATACGCGCAGTCTGATCAGAGGCTTAGCTAGTCGCTTCAGTCTTCTATGATTGTTAAGCTACAGACTGAACACCATTTGGAGTTTCTAAGCTGAAAAAGAGGCTGCAGAGGCTCGTCTGAGTCTACACTTGTCAAAATGTCTAATTGTTGGAAATCACATGCCACGGATAACACCTTAGTGTTTAAAACTGGGCCGAATCATTATTTTTCAGTATGTTACTTTCTTTTGAATGGGGGTCGGGCATTAAAGTGTATCCCATTCTTATTTTCTCTCTCCCTCTATCTTTGTAGGAGTTCAAAGATGTCTGAATAATTATTGATGGGATTTTAAGCCTCAACTTAAGCAAATAAGCAAAAAAATGTTTAAAAGATCTTGTTAGAATCGGTTCTATTTTCCAAAAAGCTAAATAGTGCAGTTAGATTAATTCTTAAGTATGTATTTCTATTTGTTGAGCTTTAAGCTTGTCTTAGTCTAAGACTATTGTTTAAAAGCAATGGGCTTTCACAGGACAAAACGCACAGGTTACCTGTAAAGTATATCCCCAATATTGTTTTATAACAAAACAATTGTTGCTTATAAAATTCGTGATAAGTAAAGAATCTACATATCATGCGAGGGTTAGTCAAAAATAACTGAGCCCTACCTCATAACATTTTAGTTTGGTTTTGTAGACAACCAATGTGATTATGTTCTATAATTATAATATGTCATAGATGTTTTAACCCTTAAAAATACCTTAGTCAAGCTTCTATTATGGTTGCTAGGCAACTGAAGATTGCCAGTCAGCTCGATGCGTTCACGATCTCAGCTACCAGGAATTTTCAGTGTGTCTTTAAAAAAGCTTGTGTGCTTGATAGTTTTTGTGAAACTCATATTTGACACATATTTGAATAACATTTATCATATTGTCGTTTCATTACTCTAAGTTCGTTAATGTTTAGGTGAACATTGAGTGTATGCGTTGCCTAGCAACAAAAAACTCCTAATTTGCACAAATTTTCGAATACATGAGGATTGTGTCACCATGGAAACAAAATTGTGCATTTAAATCAAGAAAATTTATATGTCTGAAGGTTGGTTTGTGTGTGCAGTACTGTTAAAGCATTATTATGCTAATGTTTTATGTTTTCTTTTAAAATTATGTAAATATGAATGTGGATGGGGTAAATTATAGGACTTTGGGCATGTTAAAATTTGATAAATTCTGAAATCAAATTACTACAGTGTCTATAATATGGGTTCCGTTAGTTATTGTTCTGTGACAATGAATAGGTACACGTTAAAGATATCAGACGATAGTGAATAAAAACCTTGCTTTAACATTACTGTTTCCATAGCAATGCTTAGATTTAGATTTATCACAGCGTGAATGCACCCCTTTGACAGGTCATATTCTGTTGCCTAGCAACCGTTACAAAAAGCCTACCAACAGAAATAAATTAGGTGCTTAATTTTAATGTTATGATAAAATGTTATGATAAAATGACATTTAACGTCAATGAAATGCCATCCAAATATATGTCCATTTAACTTAATTCAATCACTACAATGTACTATACAAAAAATCAAATTAGTAAACATAGCAATATTTTTGTATATACGAGGGTCATTTAAAAATAACTATGCCCTACCTCATTTTACTTAATTCAAATGTTATGATAAAATGCCATATAACGTCAATGAAATACCACCCAAATATCTGTCCATTTTACTCAATTTAAATGTTATGAGGTAGGGCTTAGTTATTTTTAACTGACCCTCGTATATGCAAAAAATAGTGCTATGTTTACTAATTTGATTTTTTGTAAAGTACATAGGCCAGGATGGGTCACCATGCACCCCTAAAGGTATTGTATTATCGTTCACTTGACCCCCTAATTAAGAATCAAGATGTTAACACTTGATAGTTTTGGTACCATCCGCCAATTCTGATGGTTTTCAAGTTGGCTGCCAAGAAAAAAGCCAAAATGCCTTGATGGTGTAACATCAGCCATCTACCATACGTTATGCTTACTTTTGTATGAACATACCATTTACATTTACGATCCCCAACTCCATTTTTGATATAAAAAAGCTAAACGTAAACTCCTCGCGTACTATATTCAAGATTACCGCTAAGTTGAAGTACACATTTTGCATATTGTCGTTTATCTTAAAAAAATGCCCATGTTTTTGCAATTCAATTTATGGTAACATGTTCGAATCATTATTACAGGAAGTACAAAGTATGGACCCAATTGTAAATGTTATTTCGTACAAATTCTAAAAAGGCTCTTTTGGAATCCAAAGCTTATTATGTCTGTTTTAATGTCAAATGTAACGCATATTACATGCGTGGATCCAGAGGGGAAGCGACAGAGAGTCCGAACCCTCCCCCCTGGAAAATCGTGCAAATAAAGGGTTCCTTAGCAATACTGGTCCGGTTCCCCTGGAAATCACAAAACTGCCTCCGTGCATAAACCCCCCCACCCCCCCCCCCCCAAAAAAAAAAGTTGTCAATTTGAATTGGATCCCCTCTGACAAAACTTTCTGGATCTGCGCATGTGTTACACAATATAAGGTCCAACTCAAACACGGCTGCTCCAATAAATAATGATTTGGCAGAGAACCAAGTATTATCAGTGAGAGAGATTTTTTAGGCAGAGGTGTAATGATTATGTTTATTTAATCGAAAAAATGTCTTCTTATCAAAATGTTTGGGGTAACCTTTTATGCAGCCTATTGATTATTATGAAGATAATAACTTTGTGATAAGTAAAATTGACGATTATGATTATGAGAACCTAAACATATATGTAAACAATCGTGGAAACTTTTAAAGATTAACGAAAATAAGGTAAATATGTAGTTCAAGTTGGCGGCAATCTTGAATATAGTACGTTACGATTTTAAATTCTGCATGTTTGTATCAGTATTGGAGTTGGGGATCTAAAATACAGATGATTAGCTCAAAAATAAGCCAAGCAGATGGTAGGAGGCTGGTATTACACCATATAGGCATTTTGTTGTTTTTTCTTGGCGGCCATATTGAAAACTGGTTAGAGGGACCTAAAATATCAAGTGTTAATATCTTGATTACTAATCATGGGGTCCAATAAATAATATTATACCACTTCCAGCGGGCTCTAAAGCGTGCATGGGGACCCATCCTTTCCCATAGACTATGCAAAACAAATCAAGAAAATGAGCAAAATATTTTTTTTTTAATTATGAAATTTCAGACTACCTCCCCGCACAACCAGTCATATCTTTGGAATGCGTGGGAATTTTAAATGAATCATATTCTGATAGCTGACTTTTGATTCACTTATTGCACTGATACAATGAATTCAATCCTTTTGTTCAATGAAAAAATACCCTACACCCCCTTACAATTGAGAGGAATGTTCAAAAAGTAAGTTCGTTTCGAATGGAATAATCCATCAGGATTTTGCAATCATCCTGAAGAGAAATCTGGTTGCTTTGCTATTATTGTCTTACAGATATATTGTTACTGTAAATGTTATGTGGTTCTTCCTCACGGTGCCGTGGGTTGGTCTGCAGTGTGTGATGGTGGTATTTCCTGATCATTCTCACTTACATTGTGAAATGGAAAAATTAATACGTACTGCCACCGACACTTGCTGTTTTACAATATCTTTCACAGATCACTCGATTTCCTGTGTAGGAGCTGATTTTAGATGGACATGGAGCACCACATGCATAGCATTTTGTACCATCACTGCAAGAAATAAAACATAGAGTGAAGAAATCAAAGTTGTTGGGTTCGACTTAACCCTTTGAATAATGGAAACCCATAAATTCCATTTTGGCAAACAGCGAAGACCCAGATGAAATGCCACTATGCAGCATTTCATTAGGGTCTGTGCTGATTGCGCGGGTAAATATGATTCTCATGGGCTAGGTGTCTTGCTCCACATCTGAACTAAGGGTGAGGTTGGTGCACCGTTAAACCGCTTTAAGCCCTCCAGTAAAATATTTTACTGACCGTTCCAAATTGGTACTTCTTTTGTGGATCATTTATGTTATTTCTGTCTTGTTTTGTTAATATGCTTGCATGCACGTCTGTTTGTTGATACCTTGTGGTCACCTGTTGGGAAAGGGCTTACCTCTTGGCTCGTGTTTGTGATGTCTAATCGTGACGTTGTCACTTTCCCATTGGTATCCTGGATCAGGTGTGGTGCTCGATTGTATCGATTCCTGATCTTTGCCCTCTTTCTTACTTCAATACATGAAAGCCATATTTCAAAAACTCATTTATAATTAGGCCTTGCCCCGCACTCTTTGATTTTTTTAGATTTTCACCCCTTTTTTATTTCGCCCATTGAAATTTCTACATTCAACTCCTGAAACATTACCTGAAATTGTTCTTTTACTATTCTCTCAATAAAGTAAATGATATCGTCGTCCGGCTGGAAAAGACAGTCGTTTGGATTATTTATGGCTTTAAAATAATCATAGAAACTGTTTGCTGATACACCAGGTTCCTTCCGTTGACCCCCTGCATTTTTAATGCTTTTCAATAATCTCTAGATTTTTTTTTATCTCATGCAAGTTTTCTGCTTAGCATGTATGAATTTCGCCTTGCGTACATTTGATTTGCGTACACATGTATTAATATACTTTTCGCTTACTGAAAAGGCGGCAACTTTAATATTCATATCTGGGCGTGGTTCGGCTATTTCATTTGCTAGGTTTCATTTATAATTTGATAAAGAGTTTATAAGCTTTTTGGGTCGCAAACGTGCGTGCATTTCATGAAAATCCTAACCGTATACACACTGAACTCATATTTATTAACCCTTAAAGCGTACATGTATAATCACAAAATGTATGTTTTTGACGTCCACTTAAATATTTGAAGCCTCTTAGGCAAACAGTGTGGACCCAGACCAGACTGCTCCTTTGCTGATTGCACATACCACATTGTTGGAAATTTCATGCCGCGGCTCAATTATGAAAGGAGAACTTGAACATCATGTTGAAACTACACCAATCTATTTCGCCATCTTTGAATGTTTGGTACAGGTACTTGTATGTCAGGATGGTTCACTGTATTTACATGAAGGGATGGCATGATGTACTTTCCAAAACATACTACATATACACATGTACATGTACTGTTTTCTTTGAAGGTCAATTTTGCCTAAGCAAACAGTGCATACCCTGATAAAATGTCGCGTTCTTGGTCTTCAATGTTTGCTTAAGAGCCGTTTAGGGGTTTACGGTCTACAAAGCGTTACGACATGTAGGCCTACATATGGGCTGGTTCCTATTTCTATCGATAGTTGCACAGATCAGAGGCGGATCCAGAGGGTGTTCAAGGGATTCGCATGAACCCCCTACCCGCATCTCATTTTTAAATATACTATGAAAATGAATGAGACCAAATAAGCGAGGAGGGGCTATTTCAGAAAATGAGATAAAATTCAGCCATGCTAACCCCACCCCACCCACCCCCGCCCCCACACCTTTATACATAGGAACCCCCTTTCCAGACATTCTGGATCCGCATCTGCACAGGAGTGGAACAGTGCTATTTCGTATCCCAAACAGTCATACAGTGTGGACATAAATCCAAGCAATACAAGGTATTAGAGTTCTTGATGCCACACGTTTTTCTTTGGTCATGTCACTTCATGGTAATTTGGGCTTTCACGCGAGAAAATCTGCTTTTGAAATACGTTGTCACGAACAAAAAAAACGCAGACCAGCCTGCGCATTCGCGCAGTCTGGCCAGCGCCTTTGTCATTCGCTTATTGAAAAGTACAACATCTAAACTTGCTTCATGCAATGCTTCAATTTTCTAGCTTGTCTATACAACTTCTTGATGCCACACGTTTTTATTTGGTCATGTCAAAATCTGCTTTTGTAATACGTTGCATGCGAAAAACAAAGGCGCAGACCAGCATGCGCATTCGCGCAGTCTGGCCAGGGCCTTTGTCATTCGCATTAGTACAACATCTAAATTTGATTCATGCAATGTTTCAATTTTCTAGCTAGTCTCTGTAGCTGCGCAGGTTGGTTTGAGTCTTACTAAATCAAAACCCCAAAGACTGAGATTTTGCGGTATTGGCCGAGGTAGTTCCGATTGTGGTATTCTCGTGACAAGGCTCATTTGCACTTTATTCAACACATCTTCAGAATCTAGGGATGTGAATGCAAAGCCATCGTTTGTTGCTTGCGAACAGCAAGGGCTCAGACCACCAACACATCCGCACAGTCTGATAAAATAAGCGCAATTTAGTTAAACACTCTCTTGCAAGTATAAAAGCCAAACTTGCTTAATGGAAATTTTCAAAATTGTAGTTTGTCTCTGATGCTAAGCAGGCCGGCTCCATGATTGAGCATAACTGGTCGCGAACACGGACGACAGGGTTTCACACAACGAAGCCGATTTACAGCCCATGGGAGTTTGGTTCTCATCAGACTTGTTGCGGTTTGGCTTTTGTTCCGTGTGCTTCCCGTTGTTTGTGGGAGTTCTGTGTTTGTCTTTGTTTTGTTATATGCATTATTTTGTGTCCATTCTAGGTTTGCAATCATCTTGAAGAGGAAGAGAAAGCTGGTTGCTTTTCTTTTATTGCCTTACAGATGTATTTAAGAAATGAATTCAATTTTTGGAATGTTCATGGAATCATGAATACTTCGGGTCTCGTGCAAAGTAAGTGAAGCCCCGTTAACTTTGAAAGAGACCCGAAGTATTCAAGATTCCATGAAAATTCCAAAAACTTGTTTTACATTTTACATTATCAGTCAAGTATCAATTTTTAATTATCACCTAACTTGGCTGGTTTTCCAGATATTTGGATTTAAATCAGACATAACGTAGGGTTTGGAATAGCCAAATCGCCAAATTTCCGCGCTTAACGTCATGGCGATACGTGTTCAACGTCACGCAAACGTCAGTAAACAAGCAACGTTATTGGATGGATTTGACGTTAGTCTTCTCAAATGGCGCGTATGTGGGTGTGGCTTAAATAGATTTGTTCATGAAGGTATGAACCACATCTCAAATGTAAGGGTTCATTTAAAGACTCGCAGTGGAAATGTAAATATTGTTACATTAATGTTCTGTGGCTCTTTACGGTACCGTGGATTTGTATGCAGTGTGTGATAGTGGTATTTCCTGATCATACTCACTTTTTGTGAATTATAGATTTTAGTAACGTATTAAAGACACCCATTGCAACGCCCTGCATATATGGCAGAGTTTTACGCCCGAAAAGCGATTTTAAAAGAATTTCTCGTTTGATAAATCACTTATGTAATACATGTAATAACCAGAAAGATTTTCTCGTGTCATGACTCAAAAGTTTATAATAATAATAATAATAATAATAATAATAATAATAATAATAATAATAATAAAACTAATATATGTTTATATAGATATACAAAGTTAAACTGGCACTCATGAATATGCCGTATAAACTCGTATATCTCCGTAAAACTAATATTAGATTTGCAAACATAATGAAAAGTATTGATTTCAGATTTTCAGATTTTCTAATCCTGTATCCATCACTGTCCCGCTTAGCCATTTGGATAGAGCGTGTAGCTGTCAAGGTTGAGATCGTGGGTTCGAGTCTCACGATATACAATATTTTTTTTTTTTAAAATATTTTCATTTTTTATCATAAATCATGACTTGCACGACTTTTACAAGACTTACGTGTACAAGTAAATGTAATAGAATTCATTTTAAAGCATTATATTAGTTACATGTAGGAACTAAGATGTCTACTGAGAAATCTTTAAAACATTTAAAATCTTAAGACGAATTTCTCGTAGCTAATGTTTCAAACTATTTCGAGAAACACTCAAGGCGGGACAGCTCATCATATATTCAACATACTTTTCAAGCAACTGGGGTCCGCAGAAGAACCGTTTTCCGAGTACGAAAAGAACTTCGAGAAACCGGTACACTTTCGTCGCCGCAACGTTCGAAACGGGAACAATACAAACCTGTGGACGCCCTTGATGAGGTTGTTATCAGAAACAATGTGCAGGAATTTTACATCCACCGCCATCAGCTTCTGACCATAAATAATCTCTTATCAGTCTTGAAAACAGACATCATGTCAACTATCCATCAAAATTCAACAAGAAACAATATGATCATAACTCAAAAAGTAGGCCTATATAAATTTAAAAATGATGCCAAAAATAACTATAACCAGTGGGAATCGAACCCTCACAATCCAGGGCCCGGAATTACAATGCCTCCTTAGAGTTAAGGAAGACTTAAGTTAAGTATTGATTTTTCAGGATGCGGAAAATAACGTTTAAAACTGATTAAATCAAAATAGTTTTGATTTTTCTGAAGATTTCAATGATATCTTTGACCACAAATACCACATCAATCCAGGCAATTTATTTAGCATTTAATATAGCATGTTGAAATATCAATACTTAACTTAAGTCTTGCTTAACTTTAAGGAGGCATTGTAATTCCGGGCCCAGAACATGAGTTAATCGTCTTACCACTACACCACTGCCTCAGCATTGTCAGATCACCTTGCTAAAAGATACTTGTTCCATACATTAATCAATTAAAATAGTAAATACCGAATGATGTACCGAACGTGATCGAATGATGTCGAAGATTAATGAATGCCAGTTTAACTTTGTATATCTATAATTATTATTATTACATTTTGTATAATATTAAAAAAAAATAATAATTTTTTATGTTAATTGTTAGATGTATCTACTATCTCTTAGCATAGCACATGTCCAAACATTTACTTTGATTAGGAAAATATTGTTATTTTATTGTAAATTAGTACTAAGATTATTTATTGTTATTAATTAACTACTCCATATATAGCACTTATACAGCGAAATGCGTCGGTGTCATACTTGTGACGTTTCTACTTTCATATAGTCACCTTGGACTATATGGACTTCACCTTGGACTATATGGACTTCACCTTGGACTATATGGACTTCACCTTGGACTATATGGATTTCACCTTGGACTATACAGAAATCCATGCATCTGATTGGTCAGAGACTCAGTCAGCTCAGTCACGTGAGAGCGCTCTTCGTGCGAGTTTATCAAAGGCGGACCAATTTTTCATTTCGGTAAGAAATGCCGAAATATAAATACAACAACAGCAACACCAACGTTTTTTGAGTTGGGGACATTTTGACTTGGGGACGTTTCGACTGTACACTCAGTAAATCAAGTCCGCCCTTGTTGTAGGGAAGATTATCGGACAGAACTGTCAGAAATGGCGAGGACGTCATGAATGCGAAGTTTAGCAGATGATTTAAGCCGCTATGAGCTACTGACACCGGAGAAAACAAAATCCGTTCTCGAGGAAGTAGAGGGACACTCGATGTTTACAATTCAACTGCCAGTAGAGGATGGAAGACCAGATGGAACTGTTTCGGACGACACTAGTAATTCGAGCGTTCACGAATATTAAAGATTCGTACCAGTCTCTTCAGAGGACTGCGATCAGTTCTTGTCAGCAAATGTTAACCAAAACATTAAACACAAATCTAACAGCGATGTCAATTAGTTCTACTTATGGGCAAGATATAACTTAGAGATGAGGAAAATACAAGACATTCCAACAGTTGAACTGGACGGTTTTCTAGCACGGATGTATCATATGGTATGTAACAAAAAATGCTTGATCTGGCTAACTTGCACTCTACTGGGCACAATTGATTTTGAAGGGGTTTCATGTTCTGTTCGCTTCTATATTATTTCTTTACAAAGCCCTATATAGCACTTATACAGCAAAATGTGTTGGTATCATACTTTTCATATAGTCTATTTATTGATTTTAGCTCTTCCGTAGTTTCCTCTTCAATCTACGCCATTACATGCTGAAATTGCCTCGCATCATAAACTGCGCCGGTAAACCAGAGGTGCGACATTTTCTCTCAGGTAGATTCGGTAGTTTCAATGATAACTAATAAGAATTTCCTTAATCTGAATTAATTCGCCGCATATTGACCGTCATTGAAAGTTAATTAATAAAAATGTCATTAATCAAGTGATTTCGTATTGGCTAAGTTACAGATCCTTGGTCAGCTGTATAGGTCCTCGGCCTTCGGCCTCGGACCTATACAGCTAACCTCGGACTTGTAACTGAGCCAATACGAAATCACTTGATTAATAACATAATAATATTCTACGAGTAAAATAATATTTGGTGACAAATAATGTAAGGAAACAAGCGTACCTTCCATTAACAAACAATAAACCAAGAAACAGACTTAAAACTTGAGATTTCCACATGATTGTCTTGTTTTGTAATATGCGTTCAAATAAAGTCTTCGCGTTTATATTCTTAAAAGCCGTGTGTACTTAACCTTTATATTTTTGAGTACTGGTAAAAAGGGTAAAAACACCCATTTTTTTCTATCCGTACATATTTCTCAATAGCAAATGTAAATGACTCAACACGATTTGGTACGAAGGTCATGCCCGAAACAAAGAAAAGGGCATTATTTTTTCAACGTATCCAATAGTAAAGTTATAAAGAAAAAAATCACATTTTGATAAAACTGATTTCAAAAAATGCATGTACCGCATATGCACAAGTATGCGCGGATGCGAATATATTGTCAGAGAAGGCCAAACTCTGCAACTCAGACAAATTTTATTTTCTATTTTTTTAAGCTGATGAGGGGAGGGAGGATCCTAATTTCACTAAAATGAGCCTATATCGGCCCGCCACCGAAACGCCATTTCAATGGCGTTTGGCTGGGGTGCCAATGATGGCTCAACATTGAATGCTTGATTGGTAGCTTTGTAATTTATCAGGGAATCCGGACCACTACTGCTAAGAAACCATATGTTTGTTATTTTTCAGTGGGGGGGGGGGGAAGGTCCGGACCCCCTGCACCCCCCTCTGAATCCACGCATGAAACTATTTTCAAAAATGCACCAACCACTCATGCATGAGCTACATGTAAGCGTATAATGATAGCCGCACATGCAAAGTTTAAATATGTCTATGAACTTAATGATACACCTATGCATGTCTAATGCGCCATGGGTACTTTTATTCAATCACCTCTTAAAGAAATATGTTTTTCATATTATACAGGATATCATTATACAATGTAATATAACAAAACCTCTATTGTCAATTGTATAGTATGTGTGTATGGTATAGTTTACAAAATATTGAATACCTTTTATCAGATTTGATCTTTGTCAGGATACGTTGCATTTTGATGATAACTAATTTTATACCACCTTTACCAACTTAAGCATGAAATATCACTTGATGTGCAAGGTCTACACTGATGTAGGTGGTATAAAATAGTTATACCATGTTTGTCAACCTGTAAGTAAGATAATCCACTCGCTAAAGCTCGTGGATTATCTCCACGTACAGGCGGACAAGCCATGGTATAACTATTACTTGGACTCTTATATTTTAATTTATCAACGAATATTTGGACTAGCACATACAAATTTCGTTTGTATGCCACAAGGTCAAATGCATTGTTTAATCACTCACGATGATGCAGAGGGGCTAGCGTTATAAAGTTCGGTCTTCATCTACATCCTTTTTTGTGTACGAGCAACGAAGGCTCTGGCAATTCTACCTACACATATGCACAGACTCGACAGAGTCTTCATTGCTCAACACTGCAACAAGTACCAAAATCAAAAAAGGCTTTATCTTTAGTATTTTGTATTCATTTCGTGTAATTAGGACGAAAGATTTCTGTTAGTGATAGAAATAATATCTGGTTATCGATGCATGGTGACAAAAGTGGTGTATTTAGCGACAAGTGTTCAATGAAAAACGTTCTTATAAGAAGGCTGGTTTACGCATTACCAAAAGTTAGCCTCGTATCGAAACTAGGGCAGTAAACATTCAGCTTACTTAATAGAACAATAGGTGCAAAATTCAATATAATCCGCAAAGTATGTCTTTTCAACAAATGGTACACTAAACAGTCTTTTTATTATTCGTGTTTATGATTTTACGAGGGCTGTTCAAATATAAATGCAATTAGCTTCATAACTTTCGTCACAAATATGCTACGACAAAATGGTATACGTTTCTATAAAGAATTTTATGTCACCTTTAAACTGACACTAGACCTAAAAAACATAAGTATATTTATCGAGTTATAGCCCTTTGAGTGAGGGTCACTTTAGTATACTAACAAACTCAATGCTTCAGACATACCAGTGATATAGACGAGCGTATAATTTTTCGGTAAATCTGTGAAATTTCTTGAAATTTTTAAGGAGGTATCCCCATATACTTATATACTATTGCCATAAAGTTAAGCATATTTTTATACGATCCTGATTTTCGAAGTAATGAAAAATAATTTGAGTTTTGGGTTTTATTCGACATGTACACTTGTATTTTGGCTACCAAATTTGGTTAAGTTCAATTAGTTTCATTCACTACTGTCCATGAACGGGAAGCTTACGAGACAGTACTGTCCAGGAGTTGATATGCAAGAATGTATATCTTTTCCTGTTGAGTCATGAAATAGCCTTAAAACGCGTTTGTTGGATAAATCTACAAAGAAGAAAGAGGACAGAATGTGTAAAATTGCCATTAGGAACGCTGGTATGAAACAAGACGCTATTGCAAGGGTATTTAACGTGTCTCAGAGTGTTGTAAGCAGACCTTTGAAAGGCCATAGAGAGGATGGAAGTATTAGAAAAGGCAAACGGTTTACATTGATTCTTGAGTGCAAGGAGTTGCTCCTGAAGGATTATGGTACGTGGTGTATTATCTGACGACCACACGACAGTTAAAGGTGGTTACTGGGACTTTGAACTCTCAAAATTACCAGGACCAAATCCTGGAATCTGTTGTTAAGCCACCCTTGGACTCGCTAGATGGCCAGAGCATGATGCTCCGAGATGACATTACAAAACCTCACTTTACTCGCATCATAGAGGAATACAAAAATCAACAGAACATCGCTAGTCTTCCATGGCGGAGCTTTTTGCTGGACTTGAACCCTATTGAACATGGTGGAACAAGCTCGGCTGATGGGTTTGAAACTGGTAACCAGCCGTATCAAAACCATTGTGAATTTTGCTAGACTCTACTGCAGGAGTGGAACACGATTTCATGTATTGAACGCATGTACGCAGTGGCTTTAATGATGAAAATGTGCCAAGTTGTTATTCGACAGTGTGAATGCTATACACAACATAAACCGGAAGTAGTGGATTATTGTGGGCCATTTCGTGACTTTTGGCACCAGATCCTGAAAGTGTATGCTCAAAAGAGAATTTTTTGAAGAAATTACAACTACCGCGGCCTTATTGTAAAAGTTTTGCTGACTCTTGGCCTCCAAGCTGTCTTCATTGAATTTTGTAAAATTTATGGGTAATTTTTGTTAGGTGTTTGCAGCCTGTAAGCAAGTCAGAGATTCCACGGCTTTTCTTTATCAAATCGCTGGTATTCTGCTTTTGTTGTCTACCACAATAAATATTTGGTATCTCTCAAAAGATTCTATTCTTACCTAAGTGGTGTTATTAAATCGAATATGTTTAACTTTATGGCAATAGTATATTATGAAATTTGTGAAAATTGAGAAAATCCGACATGTTTTTGTTAAATTACATCAAATCGTTTTTAACTAAAGTCTCCTTATGTTTGCAAATAAATAGTAAACAAAACACCACTTCTCAGTTTTCAGTCAAACTTTTCTCTAACAAAATGCACGAAGCAACATTTAAACCAATTTCAACTCAAAGATAATATGCTGATCGCTCATACTGAGTTGTTAATATAAATCAAAGAAGGATATTGAGTGTTTTTTTAAACGCTGAAAAGCATTTTTATTAAAGTAAGGATGCAAAGATCAGGAATCGTAACAATCATATACCACATCTGACCCAGGATACCAATGGGAAAGTGACAAACTCACAGTTAGACACCACAAACGAAAGCCAAGAGGTCAGCCCTTTCCCAACAGGTGACCACAAAGCACATATAAACAGACGCGCACAAAGACATTACAAACACAAGACAGAATAAAAAAAAAAACATAAAAGATCCACAAAAGAAGTACCGCCTTGGAACGGTCAGTAAAATATTTTACTGGAGGGCTTAAACCGGTTTTACGGCGCCAACCTCACCCTTAATTCAGATGTGGATCAAGACACATAGATATTTGGTTTGCATGAAATACCCCTAACTTATCAATGCATCATCTCCTAAAACATATAAATCAAGATATAACAAGGAGATAAAGCAAAGATAAGGACTCAATAGTAAATAAAACTGAATACCGGAGCAAAAGAAATCCAACAGGTAAACCCCGGTGGGCCCGACAAACAGCCAAAGCATCAGGCCCCTGCCATCTCATCAATAGATAAGTCTTTAAGTCGGAACCATCATAAAGTCTGAAGTCAAAACTGCCTTAAGTGAAGAGGTCATAGAACTTATACTTAATTTTGCTGCCATAACATTGCGGTTTTAATCAAAATTTGACAGTTAACTTTAAATCTTACCACAAAAGGCATTATTTACAATAAAAATACTCACCTGGTCTTGAGGACTAGACAGATTGAAAAGAGGACAGAGCGTTTTGAAAACTTCTTTATTAAGCATGTTTTAATCAAAACGCAAAGAAAAAGACACAGCGATGTTCATTATTGCATCACTAGTAGATAACTCAAAATGACGTTTATCTTAAAATTAATGACGTCACAAACGTGTCTGTTTACTCGAGATTGAAACAGGATTACATAAACTTTTTCCTGCAAGCAACTTTGCCAATGTACCTTAAACTTGCATCTAAATTGTGTGCCATTTTGTCTCAATTTTACAAAGATATGACACTATATCCACACATGTACCAAAATGTGTACGTCAATTTGCATCAGAAAATCCTCAGTACACAGGAATGGCCTTTATATAAGCGTCTGTAACTCGAGACATATAGTGAGTGTTTCTTAATGTTTGGTGCCATTTTGAAGGCGACAAAGTGTGCATCTAACCAACGAAAAAGGACAGTAACAGCGTTTCCAACTTTCAACATTGGACCAGGCCCCGAAGTTATGAAACTTCTTTCATGCTCAATTGAGCAAGACATTTATTCTGCTCATAAATGTTAAATGCCAACAACTGTTGGCATTATAACATTTATCAGCATGATAAATACAACATACGAGAGACTAAAAGCAAGCACGTTCTTTATATGTCGCTTTTTTAGTTGTTAAGAGCAGTTGAAACTCCGTGCACAGTTGAGTTGAGCATGAAAAATGTTTTACAACACCGGAGCCTGAAAGTAAGTGAGTATGTCCAGGAAATGTCACAATCACTCTGGCAGACCAACCCACGGCACCGAGAGGATGAGACAGAGAACAATTACAGCCACACAACACCGCGAAGACAAAACAAGTAAAACAACCTTTTCTCTATTCTCCAGCGACATGATTGCGCGAAGTTAGAAAGGACACAAAGTACTGCACAACAAAACACCTAGCAAGCGGGTGCTACACGGTTTGTACGAAGTATTCATTCAGGCACCACCAGTATATAAAGGGTAAGGGTCGGCCAGACTTTGCAAGTTTTAAGTTATCATATTTCTAATCATTAACGTGTTTTGATCTTTGCATACAGTGTAAACCCTGATAAAATGCCACAGTCGATGGCATTTCATTCGGGTTTTCACTGTTTTTCGCAGTACCCAGTAAAATGTCGTTAATGTCCCTTTCGAACGGGTACAGATGTGATATTTGAATGGCAACTTTTTGTATGTATGTGGTTTTATATGTCCGAAAATTTCCCATGTGATAACCAGACCATAGCAAATCTTTGTGATCCGTGTTTTAAATTTTAATGGAAAATTATTCTATTTTATAGAGCAATTAAAACTTCCTTGTAGTTATTTTCAAGGTGAATGTACACATTGTGAAATTTTACAGTGCATCGGTAAAGTGCATTTGCTAAGCTATATTTAGGAACAAGTTGGCTGCTTTAAAAAAAACTCCAATAGGTTAGGTATGGCAAATAGTTTGTTTTTATGACAACATTCCTTATTATTTATTATTCTTATAACAGGTCTTATTTAAGAAAACTTAGAGTCAGAAGAATTGGTGTATGAAAGAATGCATTAGATATTGGTACAGATGGCATTATCGAGCATTCATATGAACCTTCGCAGATGAACCTTTGCTACTGGATGAAAATTCTGACCAAAATCTAGACCTTTAGGCCGCTGGGTAGGTATTTATTGGGTTTTCCCAAACAAGATAAGTACCAAAATTTTGTGTGCTCCCTAAAAATATTGATGTTTTCAATAAACCTCATACAGGACTGACATGCCTATGGTAGAGTATATTCATCAGCTTTTCACAGACAAAAATAAATAATATAGGGTTCTTGCTAGATTCAAACTTGCACAGCGCGGTTTTGTTTTAATGCGTGTTTCTTGTAGTTTGGCTGAGAACTTAACACAGAAAAATGTAGTGACCATTTGACACATTTTATAAAGCCATGTTGAACCGAAAATTTCACATTCCGCAAATTTCACACTGTGAAAAATTGGTACCAGCGCGTGAGTAATTGGTACCAATACGTCACATATTTCATACCAATATTTCACATTCTGTGAAATTTGCGCACTTAGTGAAATTATATGTAGCATACATGCGCAATCTTCACATCGATAAAATGCCCCCAAATCTGCTGCATTTTGCATTCGATTCCAATCCTTCACATATATAACGTGGTTCAAACAGGTTACAGATAAATTTCATATAATTTACAGTTAAAAAATCTGGGACAGGAGTGAGACTGCAAATCAATTATATGAGCCATGTCGCGAGAAAATGGTTCTTTGGAGTTCAAAATCCAGATTCGCCAGCTTGTGTCCATGTAGATACAGAAACAAACACTAATCTTTTAATTTTAGATTGGGAATCTTTGGAGATTTTTCAATCAGTGCAGGACAATTTTCAATTAGTGTAGCAAACAAACATAGGCCCTGATCCAGCAATGTATTAACAGAGCTTATCTGCGCATTTTAGCATATGCAAAAATAATATTTTCTCAGGGTGAGGCTTGTATATAGCTAAAGGAAAGCTCGATTCAGCTTTTCCACAATTTCATATATCTTTGAATGGTGGATCTCTTTTTTTAAACTCACGTTGTGGTCATAGGATGACCGTCATGCCAGCTACCCATCCGTCCTTCCGTCGTCCGTCAATAATAGCTTCCTCCTCAACCACTGGGTGGAATCTCAACAATCTTCACTTGGTTGATCAATCCACTTTCAAACTTGTTTAAAGATTTCAACTTTATGTAGAAATCTGGTTGCCTTGTCAACCAAAAGGAAACACTCTAAAATCTTATCAAAAACTTCTGGTCAGATTTCAAAAGAATTAGGCACAAATGGTCCGTGGGACACCCTCTACCAATGTTGTTCAAATCATTTGACTGTTTTAAAAATATGACCGCCAGGTGGCGTAACCAGTTTTTCTATGTCAATATTGGTGAAACTGTTTTATCTGAAATAGCAAGGCCTAGTAAGAAAGACAACACTTCTTGTCTGAAATCACTTGCTCTAGAGCCTTGATATTTGATATGTAGCATCAGCTAGTAGACCTCTACCATCTTTGTTCACAATATGACCATGACCAAAAGTGATCTAGCAGTGAAATTCACTATTAGGAGGTCAGTTGTAAAAAAGATCAAATCGCGAGAGATTGATTTATCTTCGTACAACTGACCGACTCACGCACAAGAGCTGATCTATTTCTATTCTAACACGCAATGTATGCTCAGAAGAAAAAGTTTAGTCAGTACAGACAATGTGTGCAATGATTTTGTAAAACAGTCTTAATATTGACAAAAACCTTACTCAACATGAAATTTATTGAATTGCTTACAAATGTGAACATTTACAACAAATATTTGAAAATATACCCATTTTCTTTATCAAAATTACACAAAGGGGTCAATATCAGACGATTTTTGGCAATACAGGTGGAAATTCTCGTACCTGTTGCATGTCTAAGGTGTTTAAGAAGTTTCCAAACGGCCATGAAGCGATAACGTCATGCTGACGTCACTATGACCAATCCTTCAAGTGGCGTCGTTATCCGTGGTCTCCCTGGCGGAGGCTTGTCAATTTTACTGCCAGGTTGTCAAAAACGTGTTTGCGTCAGTCCTTGTACTCTATAAAGTGACTCCTTGATAGATAAGTATACTATACTTTGACAAACATTAAAGACCCTGATGAAATGTCACATATATAACATTTTATAAAGGTCTACACTGTCAGCTACGACGCAAATAAATACAATTCTATTTCGATACTATAAACTACGAACACTCGATATATACAATGGAACCTTCCAAGTGTATTTTTTTTCAAACCAGAAGGAAATATATACGTAAATGGTTAGTGTGCAATCTTACACACTCACACACATGCGCACACACGCACACGCGCACGCTATTACGATTTCAAGGGCTTTTAGTGTCTAGTAAGTTTGTGTTTAACGTTCCACCAACAGCTAAGGCCATATCGAGACATGGCCACAGCTTTGGGCTTCATCTGATAGGCTGGAGGAGCCAGGGATTGAGCTCGGGATCTCTGGGTTCAAGGAGAGTGGTTAACCACTACACCACAGCTCGGCCCCTACAAGCAGAGAAGTGAACGGTTTATTTACTGTTCAGTTGCGGTGAAACGATCTGTAGCTTGACCAGACTCGGTGATGGCTTTCTTCAGTTTGCCAAGTTTCGTGAGCATGCTTTCATACCGAGTCTTGAGCTCGTTCGGCGTACGGTTCATTTGCATGGCCTGCTCCGCCCATAGTCTGTCTTTAACCGCCTTGCCTTTGTACATAGCCTGAAAGCCTCTTAGAGTAGAGTATAGAATTCTGCTGGAGGAAGTCAATCACAAGTTCCTTATCTTCCTCTGTAGGGTTTGCGGCATTTCTTGGTGTCACAAGACGTGTCTGTAGCAGATTCAGCTTCAAGTTGAGTGGTTGGTTCAGGAGCAGCAACAGGCTCTTCCTCGTCGAGCTGCGGTAACTGGTGAGGATCTGCAGGCTGATGCTCATCCTCTGCAGTTTGTGCCTGTGCTGGGCGAGACACGTGTACCTTCCTGCGTTTTGCCATCTTTGGTGGCATGATCTTTCTTTGATTATCGAATGAAGTTTCTCTGCTGGGAAGACGTTTTATAACTTCTGCCCAGACCATGTGCACCGTGACCGACCGTAGTAGAAAGGCATGTTTATCGTAACACGCCGTGAAGCACCGTGGCTAAACTTGACGAAACGGCTACTTTTCACCTTAGCTCGCCATGACGACCGTGGGACAACGTGGCAAACCGTGACGAAACGTGCAGCTGTCGTAGAACAGACGTAGTCAAACGGGCCTTTAAACGTGGCAGACCGTAACAGAACTTGACAGATCGTGAGGTGCCGGGGAATACTCTTGCTTCCCGTCGAGTTACGGACATACGCCAAGTTGTGTTAATGTCTGTTATGTCCTGTCACGTTCTGTTGCGTTCTCCCTGTTCTACTACGGCACATAAAGTAGGTCAATCCCGCCGTGGCTTTTTGACAGTTTAAAAAGTTGTCCCGGCGACCACGGCGACCACGGCGAGCTACGTTTGTCGTTCCCATTCCCTCAAGTTGCCTCACGGTCACCCCGTTTTGTCCACGGTGGCCTGATAATGACTGCCGTGGCCGCCTGGACATAGTGTAAACGTAGCATTAGCGTCGTCTTAGTGGTAACGAGAATTACTTCCAAGAACGAATGTAATAAATATGATTTTGGCGACATAATTTGTTGATTGACCATAAACGCCTACACATTTTGAAAAATTACTTTCTGCTACGTTTTTGTGACTTTTAAAGGGTTTACACAGGGACACATGCATATAGGTCATGCGCAGATCCAGATGGGGTGTCCGGACCTCCCACTCTGGTAAATCACAAGTTTCTATATAACATAGCAATTAGACCCGTCCTTCCAGCCAGCCAGCCAGTTAGGGGAACTATAATATATTTTAAAGGTGCTAAAATTTATGTCAAAATGTCTAAAATAACAAATTAAGGCTATGTATTTGGTAGTATTTTATCTCTTGCCATGGCAACTAGACATAATTGAGCCTGTGCATGAGATTTCCAACAATGTGGTATGTGCGACCAGCAAAGCCTCAGATCAGCCTGCGCATACGCGCAGTCTGATCAGAGCCTTTGCTAGTCGCTTGAGTATTCTATGATTGTTAAGCTACTGACTGAACACCATTTGGAGTTTCTAAGCTTAACAGGAGGCTGCAGAGGCTCGTCCGAGTGTACACTTGTCAAAATGTCAAATTGTTGGAAATCTCAATCCGAGGCTCAATTATGAATTTGCAAAGCGTTTACTTTTTAATCATGTTATACAAGGGATGCCTTTTTAGCATTTGTTAAAAATTTGGGTGGGGTAATAGCAATGAAATGTATGATAATATCATGAAGCTGAGGGTAGTTTCTAGCGCCTTTTTGAATTTTTTACACACTCTTGTACATAAAGTGCCTATATTCCTTGGAGTTTTTGGAATAGGAATTTTTCTTTTTTTTCTATTGGAATAGTAATATTCATACCATTCATCTCAACCATTCATTATTTGTTAATGTAACACTTAACTTTGATTATATGACAGCCAGCATGCGCGGATCTAAAGGGGGTTGGGCAGGGGATCCGGACCCCCCCCCCCCCTGAAAAATTACAAAATATAGGGTTTCTTAGCAATTCTGGTCCAGATCCCCTGAAAAATCACAACGCTCCCGAGCCAGCATTCAATGTTGGGCCATCATCAGTATGCCAGCGAAACAACCACTTACGTGGCATTTCCTTGAAGGCCGATGATGGCCCGCTTATAGTGGTATTTGGATCCTCCCACCCCTCATCAACTACATTAAAAAAAGAACATTTAAGTTGGACTCCCTCTAACAAAATTTTCTGGATCCGGGCATAGCCAGTTTCTTGTTTTGTGTTGCTGTAAGAGAAAACATGCATGAAATTGTTAAAACGTTTTTTTTTTGATAGTTTGGTAAAAGTACTGACCCTAACATGTTTTGTGAATGTATACCAGCATTTTATAATATATTAAAGCTTATGTTTTTATCTATCTATCACTGAAAACTGCAAATTGTATTGGGCATACTTTTTTTCTTTCCATAGATTAGAATACAAAACAAACATTTTGACTTCGAAGATTGATACAAAATACTTCTATTATCTGAGAAATGTATCTATGTTTTTGGGTAAAAGCTGCTTTTTAGTTACCATGGCATTCGTACGACAGATATTCAAAATATTTTGCAAGAGTTACTTTTTGTCATCAAAATACAATCATACGATAAGTTTCAGCCTGATCTGAAGCATGCCAGTGTCCACCAGCTGCCTGAGTCTTACATGTACATGTACTACTTAAATTAATAAATATGGAAAACGAAATTGTCAACAAAACAATAATTTAAAGACTTGGTGTCAAAATTTAGCACGACCCGCTGGTACATGTATGCACTATAATCACTGCGAGTCCGTCTGTCCGCCTAGCATTCCTACATGTATAACACCATGGGCATCGACGCGAGAAAACCTGTTTTCGGTGGTTTGCGAAAAACAAAGGCGCAGACCAGCCTGCGCATCAGCGCAGTCTGATCAGCGCCTTTGTTATTCGCTATCTGGAGAGCACAGTAGTCAAGGTTGCTCCATACAAAATTCAACTTTTCTAGCTAGTCTCTGTAGCTTAGGAGACTGTTTTGAGTCTCGCTTTGTCGGAAACCGCGAAGACAGGTTTTGTCGCGACGAGGCCCAAATACTGTTTAATCTACGTCTACCATGGGTCGTGCACATTACAGTCAGTTGATTTTTCATCGAGTGCTTCCTGAATGGATGTTTGCATAATACCATGTTTATGAAAAACAAGGAAAATATGTGGTTTTGCACTTCTTTGTCAACATGTTTGGCGACGAAATATGATACGATTACATGATATGCTTTTTTACTACTTTTGAATAATAGTGGGGTGTTTTCAAGATCAAAAAATAAAGTACAGACGTTCTAAAGTATGTTAAAGTTAACAAACATGTAAACAGTTTGAATATACTTGTTGATTCATATAGTCT
Organism: Loripinus fragilis; assembly: GCA_964019695.1. Taxonomy (NCBI): domain Eukaryota; kingdom Metazoa; phylum Mollusca; class Bivalvia; order Lucinida; family Lucinidae; genus Loripinus; species Loripinus fragilis. The sequence goes on from OZ026525.1 coordinate 20,006,749, forward strand.
AAAAGATCCGAGGTCCGCGGAATCAACCTTGTGTAGCTTTCAGTTAGGCAGAATTTTGGATTGAAATGAGACCCTGCTACAAATGCAATACATTCGCGGATCAAGAAAATACAGCCAGGGGTTACCGAAACCTTTTTTAGTCATCAACGTATTTCACAGAGGGTCGTACGGACCTCAGTCGAGCAACAGTTAGATCCGTGGGTCACATTGTTTCTCGAGGGTGGTCCGTACCAGTATGTCTACACAAATCTTGTGATTTTCTAGGGGTGGGGTTCTGGACCCACTGCCCCCACTCTGGATCCACTCATACCATATGAGTTGCCACGGTACAGTGTAACTCATCTGAATCATACTTTGACTCGCATTATTTACGATTAAATCACCCGGAAGAGAAGGATTTAGAGGGGGGGGGGGGGCGGGCAGCCCGCCCTCTAAAAACTCACAAAAATATAGGATGTCTTAGCAATACTGGTCCGGATACCTGAAAAATCACAAAGCTACCAAGCCAGCCATCATATGTCCGCCAGCGAAACGCCATTTAATGGCGTTTCGCTGGCGTGCCGATGATGGCCAGGTTTTAGTGCTATTTGGATCCTCTCTCCTCTCACAATAAACAACAACAAAAGACAAATTACCAAAAAAAAAAAAAAAAAAACAAGATGCTGTCAGAGCTGGACCACCTCTGGCAAAACTTTCTGGATCCGCGCATGCAATATTTATATACAGTAAATTCTGTCTTCAGCGGCCACTAAAAATAGACAAAACAAAGACCTTAATGACAAATGGTAGCTTTTACTGGTCGAAAGTATTGCAGAATGCTCCCTTGGCCCCCTTCGAGTTTTCTGCAATGCTCCCCTCAGAGCATTCTGCAATGCTTCTGACCTGCATTAAACGTTAATTAGTCTTGAAAGCCAATTTTTGGTCTGTTTGAGAGTGGCCATTTAAGACAGGTTTTACTGTACATGTTGTCAGCCCATACATTGAAAAATATTTGAAAAGTGCAGTTGCTATGGTATATAAGAGGGTCTCACTGGGGTATCTCTGAAATCGGTAATCACAAAATTCGGTAATCGGTAAAATTTAGGCCCCAAATCGGTAATCAGCTCAAAAATCGGTAATCAGTAAAATATAGGCCCATAAATCGTTACACGTAATTAGTAAAGTTTAGGCCCAAAAATCGTTAGTCAGTAATTCTAATGCGCTTGCTTTTGTAACGCGACGCCTGATTGGATAACGTCAAAAATTGGCGACAGTATATACTGCGATACAGTCATTGTCTCCTTAGGGAAGCATCTTTCAAATACTCACCTGTCTGATTTGAGCATTGTGGGTACACGTGACATATTTCTTTACCGATAGTCATCAAATCATATGATTCGCCCAATTGGTTGGCTCTAACTTGTTATTAATCTGCGTCATCACGTGTCACTGAAACCAAATTTTTGACTCAAAAATGTTTAAGTGTAGAAAATCTTATCATTGTTTCGCTAAATACTGAAAAGCCAGTCATTGTTATTGTTTAGCTATCAAAGGTTACTGGATGTCTCCATAAACGGATTATTTATAGCCATTCAGTGCTTGTTACTTTTTTAACGTAGTGTTTCGGGTAATGCACACCGCGTATTGACACAAACCCGAATTTTCCGTCGTGATGTGCCTTAGCAGACAGGTCGATTCTTTAGTATCGCGCCTGCGCAAGACAAAGGCGATACAGTTGGAAATAATTTGACGTCATTAATTATGTCACATTTCAATTGATGACGTTCGCCTTTGTGCCTATGCGGCTTGCAACGCTCCAATTTGAGACGGTAGAAGCGCATTAGAATGGGGATTACCATATTCAAAACTTTAATTTGGGGAGGTAAATCGTCGGATATAAGTTCAGGAAAGCACTAATCACATTTTTCGACTCGGTACCGCTGCGGCATATATGCCAGGATGCAAATACGTGGGTCATCCAATAAAGAATGAGACTTTTTGTATAGTACAGTGAATTTATATGCTAGACTTATGAAATCTCGTTCAAAGCTAGCATGTCTTTTTGGCTATTCACATGAACCATATTCGTCGAGTTACACAGTTCCAACTTGTGTTGCTAGGCAACATTAGAAGACTAGGCAAACATCCATGGCCGGCTCAGTATAGGTGGTCACCATGGCAACAGGTTAAAATGTATAGTTTATTTTCCTATGAATACTTATATATGCTCATGCAATCTATCTATAACCAATAGCAGAAAGTAATGTTTCAGAGTCTTGGGCTGTTACCATGGAAACAAAGCTTAAAAATCAGTTTTTTAAGAAAAGAACTGGTATTTTCCACTGACCTAATGACTTATAACGTTAATATCAAATAGTCGAAGGCAATTTAAGTGAACAGGGCTCTATTAATCTATACCTAATTGCAATCAGCTGCACGTAGCGATACATTTTGTGGGATATCCTTCACTAACATAGTAACCATAGCAACGCAGAGAAGAGTGTTTATAAAAAATAGAGTAAATCGGTTGCTAGGCAACCAAAATAAAGGTTATGCATTATAAGTTCTTGTTATATTGCATTTTATGTAACACTAAGATTGTTCAATAGAAAAAATGATATCAATAGGTTAAATGCTACCTATGAGCGAAAATAAATGACGTTGATTTACCAGTGGTATGCAAAAAATAGTGTAAACGTGGCCATGCATCTTCAAGTCCTTCCACAAAACATTCCGTTACTATGACAACTGATCAATCACAGGCATATTGTTTATATTCCTGAATTGCTAAGATGTTATACTATTAGTATGGTGAATTTTAACTAAATACACACACTGATTTTCTAACTATGAAGAAAGTCTCATTCTTTATTGGATGACCCTCGTATAGGGTAAAGTCAGGTAACTTCGGACATCAGGTAAATTCGGACAGCGACCTTGTTTGATTCACATTATAATTATTGGAAATATCAACTAAGCAAACAGTGAAAATCCTGATGAGTCGGCTCGTAGGGAGCCGTCTCATTTGGATTTCCACTGCAAAAGTGTGTCCGAATTTACCTGGTGTCCGAAGTTTCATGACTTTACCCTAGTGTTTCGACTAAGAGTTAGATATTTTTCGCTTCCATACCAGGGGTTATAATCTAGTTACAGTAGGTTACATGTAACGATATATTTGTGTCCCTTACTGCGTTCAGCGAGAAGTAACAGAATTGCGTTTAAACCCAACACTTCACTAATTATGCTTCCTCCACAGTTATTTTCTGCAAACAGATAATGATTAGCATATCTTATAAAAACAACAACAGCAAAAATAACTCATGCGAGTGTTAATTGGCATTTGGAAAGTTCTTAGCATGACACCATAACTCCACAATGCGTTGATAAAATTCCATCAAATAATACATTTTTGGAAACTAGAATTCAACGGCTACTTGATGGTTTAATTTTAGTGTCGAAGAAGGACTCGGCGTGCACGTGCAGTGCATGCTCAAAATGAGAAGGTTTTATACACTGGCTGAAATTTTAAGCAAAATACTTGTAAAAAAACGAAGGAAAATTGGCAACTTTATTTATGATCATGGTTTGACAAATTAACGACTTGGTGCCAACTTATTTTTTACTAAAATATATACTGCAATCACTGCTTGCACGACTTACACCTTTACACTTGGAAAAGTTGACTATAAAAAAAGAAATGGTAAACTTTAAACAAATAGGACTTTTTCGATTTTTTTTTATACTTTTACTAAAAATTGTTTCATTACAGGAGCACGACAAATGTCTATTGAGTAATATGTTTTTCTTTATTTGTAGTGGGAGCGCAGTGGCTCAGTGGTAGAGTGCTTGACTCAAGACCGAAGGGCCGTGGGTTCGAGCCTCACCGGCGTCACTGCGCTGTGTCCTTGAGCAAGAACATTAATCCTAGCTTAGTACTGGTTCAACCCAGGAAGACCCGTCCCTTTATAACTGAAAGATTGTTGATGGGACGTAAAGAATCAAATCAAACAAACAAAAATTTATTTGTAGCGAACAAAGCATACAATTATTTCGTCGCGCAAAAAGTGTGGCTTGCTTGAGTACAAACCCATACAAAATGCCACTTACTGTGCGTTTTATCTGGGTCTTCACTGTTTGGAAAAAAGTACCTATTTATCTAAAGTATTGTAAATGCGGAAATTTTCGCGAGAATTTTATTTTCGTGAATAGTGATAAAATGCATATTTTCCACATTAAAAAATCGAGATTTTGACATGATTTACCTACATCAGTAAACAGATTGGTTTCGCCGCTTTGCGAAGGGTTTATTTTCACGAAACTTCAAACTGGAGAAGTTTCGCCAAAATAAAATCCTAGAAAAAATTTCCGATTTTACAGTACCTAGTCTACAAATGGTTAGCGGTTATTCTGCTATATTTTGTCCAGCTCATACTGTCTGCCACACATATTTAAATACACTCTAGACAAATTTTATCACGAAAGCAAACTCGATGAACCTTGACCAGACTGCTCCGTAGAGAACAGTCTGATCTGGTTCCATATTGTTTGCAATAAATGCTACCAAAGTACATTACGTATATGGAATAGAAGGCATACTTTGTAGTGAATACTGTAAATTCGAAAATTTTCGCGGTGGTTTTATTTTCGCGAAACTTCGCATATGCGAACATTCGTGAAAATAAAACCATCGCGAAATAGCAAATTCAGTCTGTTGTTTACTGATACATTTAAATTAGGCCTTTGTCGCGAATTTTGAGCGTCGCAAATATGTCTTTTAAAGCTATTCGCGAAAATAAAATTCTCGCGTAAATTTCCAAATTTACAGTGACTGTAGTAGGTTAAGTTAGAATATTTTGGCTTCGCCCTGAGGAATATTTCCTTTTGGGTTCTCAGTTTAAACTCTGTTTATTTTGAAAATACAAAGCATGTTTAACAAAACAATAATATACAAGCAAATAACAGGATCTGAAAACAAGCAACATTGCTTATATGAATCAGCCCTACACAGTAGGAGCATTGTGAATGAAATGCTAAGCTTCCAGCTAGCGCATGATTTAAAAAATACCAGTGTTATAGGAAACAACGTCACACCGTCATTTTGGTAGCGTGCCAGCGCGCTGGTACTATGCACAGGGTGCTCAAACGTTATCAATACCACGTTTTTGACAGCTTTTGACAGTGTGGTCCAGCTTTGAGATTGAATTATGTTATTAACCACATGCAAAGTAATAACAGATTGTATAAAACAGTATTCTGAAACTAATTGATGAATGGAGAGAAAATAAATGAGCATGAAAGGATCAAGAAAGATAAAAAGAAAGCAATAGAAACACGAAGATTGAAGAATCATTGAAGCTTTATCATTGAATTCAGATACCTAACAGCAAAATATTTGTATCAAGAGTCTCAATATCCAGAAAGAACTATCTAACAGTATCAACATCATTTTATTGAACTGAGAAAATCGCTTGGAGAGTGGTATCCTAGGTCAGGTGTTGTACTTGATTGTATCGATCCCTGATCTTTGCTGCCTTTCTTACTTTAATATACTTCTTCACTGCTTTAAATATTGATGAATTGATATCATCTGAAAAAAAAATAAGTGAGTATGATCAGGAAATACCACAATCAGTGACCAAAACATATGTTGTTAGTTCCCCGCGGCCGTTCGTTATCTATCGTATTGATAAGATTATTTCACCTTTCATCTGGTTATAAAGAAAACAGGCCAAGAGGAAGTGTTTGTTATTTTCAATTTTGCCACATGTGCAATATTGGTTATGTTACAAAGTAAGTAAGGATGCAAAGATCAGAAATCGGTACAATCAAGTAGCACACCGGACCCAATTTGCGTCTAAATTGATGCTGGTTAAACGAACTACATTCTGTTCTGAGACGTGTATGTAAGAGTTGTTCCAATATATCACCACAGTGATAATACATGTATTTGGGTACTGTAAATCCGGAAATTTTCGCGAAAATTTTATTTTCGCAAAGAGCGTTTTAAACACATTTTGCCATTTTGCGAGTCTTTATTTTCACGAAACTTCGCACATGCTAAGTTTCGCGAAAATAAAACCCTCGCGAAAATGTCCGAATTTACAGTACTTCTGAGCGAATGACTTCAGGAAGGATATTCCATGCCTGCATATGCACGAGTGTTTGCATGAATGCCTACATAGTTTTCAGCATTACGCAGCCTATGGGAAGATACATCCCAAACATGGGGTGGGTGAAGATTTGATATATAAAGAGGTGATAGACCATGATTCAATTTGAAGAACAAGAAAAGTTTGTGGAGATCCCTTCTCTCAGAGAGTTTTAACCATCCAATCTCTTTATAGAGTTTGTCAGTTTAAACATATTTCGTGGCACCAATGGCAATACACGTCCAGCTTCAATTTGGATTTTTTTTCAATTTCATTACACTGTTGCTGTGTACAACTGTCCCATAGGATATCAGCATATTCTAACAAAGAACAAATTTAGGCCAAAGTAGATAGTTTCGAGAGATTTCTGGTTGATTATTTATTTTAACTTTTGAAGAAGATTAAATCATGACCCGTCTTTGTCTTTAATAAAATCAATATGGGTTTGCCAATCACAACGTTGAGATAGATAAACTGGTAATGAGATACAACTTCTTTTATTGGAACATCTTTAAAGAAGAGTGTTGGATGGTCTTGTAGATTAATCCTTCTACAGAAAAATAATGATTCAGTTTTAATGGGGTTAAATTTAACAAGCCATATCACTGCCCAGTTATATAGTTTTTCCAAGTCTCAGTTTAGTATATGTGCGACAGAGTCAGGGAAATCTGCAACTATATATAAGCTGGTATCATCTGCAAAGAGACTTATGTTTGAATGGAGTTCTTTAACTATATTATTTAGAAACATTATAAAAGAGTAGAGGACCAATAATAGAGCCTTGGGGTACACCAGCCAACCAGATAAAAACTGTTTAAAATACATAAGTTAGGTAACTAATTAACCAGTTCGAAACGGACCACATAAACCATAATGCTTCAATTTTGCGACTAATCCCATATGCAAGACCTTGTCGAAGGCTTTATTAATATCACAGAACACAGCAAGACGTCCAGGGCCTGGCAAAAGGTGTAATACAATTCAACAATTTGATTGACCTACGAGTCCCCAGCAGGAACCCAGACTGAAAACAAGTAATACTATTATTATGTAGTAAGTAGTTATGCACATGCTTGAAGATAAGTTTTCCATTATTTTACGGACAGAACTTAAAAGAGAGATAGGCCTATAGTTATCTACTGAACTTTTATCAACTCTTTTGTAGACTGAGCTAAGATTAGCTCTTTTCCAAATATCTGGGACTATGCAATGTAATAGGGATGTGTTAAATAAGTCATTGAGAACTGTAGCAAGTTCGATAGCTAGTTCTTTGAGTAGTCTGTTGTTGATTTGATTAGAACCCCTCGCTTTGCCAGTGACAAGAGATTTTAATATGCTTTGGACTTCCTCTATGGTGAGTTCAATAGAAAAAAGTTTGATTGTGGAAGTTCAGGAACAGGAATATTGATGTCGTCTAGTTCTGTCTAAGATTGAAAGTACTGGTTGAAAGCATTAGCTCTGTCGTTTGGGTCATTTATGGGTTGCCCATTTTGTATTAGAAGTGGTATATCTTCCATTTTGTCTTTACCTAAAAAAGATTTTTTCAACCAATCTTTGCTTGAAAATTTCCCTAATGTAATTTTTCTTACAGTTGTTTACTTTATATTCTTGTTTTGCAACCCTCAAAGCAAATATACTTTTGTTTCTGAGTTTTTGAATGTGTTCCCAATCGTTTGGTGTTTTCACGTTTTTGCATGTTTATGAAAGTAAGAAAGATGGCAAAGATCAGGAAACGATACAATCATGTACCACACCTGACCCAGGATACCACATGAGAAAGTAAACAAATGAAATAAACGTCACCAAAAAGAGCCAAGAGGTCAGTCCTCTCCCAGCAGGTGACCAAAAGGCAGCAATGAACAGACGCGAAAGCATGAGAAACACAAAACACAACGAACACAAATGATCAACAAAAGAAGTACCGTCTTGGAACGGTCAGTAAAATATTTTACTGGAGGGCTTGAACCAGTGTCATGGCACCAACTTCGAGCCCGTTTTCTTTTATATCCTTATATCATTTCCTTATATTTTTTTTAAATTTTATTATTGATCCAAGGCGGATCTAAGTAATCATTTTATTTGGAATGATTAGCTTACAAAAACGCTAGATATTGACATCGCCACTTTTTAAGCTTAGCATATCAAAGTCTTTAACATTTTATTTGAGTAGGTCGTAATCTTTCTCATCATATTTCCAAATATTTTGTAACAAAGTTGTTTATCATGTCAAAATTAAAGATTGCATATATTGGACAGTGGTATCAAATGTCCTGGTCAAGAAAAGCATCGCCAACGCCATAAAGAAGAAGAGAGGAAGCATTTCAAATAGTTGTAATTTAAATCACCAGTTATTATTATATTGGCAATAGCTGTGTCGTAAGCTTAATCCAAAGAACTTTCCATTTTGTTTTGCACTTTATTATATGAGTTTGATACTGATAGGTAGCAAATAAGACAGTCCTGTTTTTTTTTTCAGTTTGATTTCTAGCCAAACAGATTCAACTCCATCAACCTCTAAGTCTGTTCTACGCTTACAAGTGATATTGTATTAACGTAAATTATTACACCACCATACGCATCATCTGCCCTATCTCTTCGAAAGGATTTTTGGTAATATCGAAACATTATTTTGTCATCCTGAAAGTCTGGGGAGAGCCATGTTTTACTTAATGCACTACGTCAAAATATAAAAGCTCCATCTGCAGTTGATCGACATTGGCTAATAAAGTTTGTACTGGACTAGTACAAATAAGGATTTACTAACGACCAAGACTAAAGTTTACGACTAAGGAAATGTGGCGGATTCGACTTATACTCAACAGCATTTTAAAACAAAACAAATTTGCTACATCTCCAGCTTCTTCTCGTGTAAATAAGATCCCACAACTCAGTATCAATAGTTCCAGTGTATTTCTTAAATAATTTCCATGTTTAATTGTAATTTTGATAGAAACAAATATTAATGGAAACTAGATCCGCCTTGCTTAGAAAATCATTCATGCGTTTACAGTGACGTATATTCACTGTTATGGATAGTTGTACTCGTCTTTAGAAACACGTTCAAAATAGGGGAGAAAACGAAGTAAGAGTACTCCATTACAACAGACTCTGTGGTCTAGTGGTTAGTACCACCACTGTAGTCATTCCACTACGGCATTTGGGTCTCGTCACCCACTCCGGTGTCTTAGTAAAATTACCTTCAAATAAAGGCTGTCAAAAATGAGAACTTTCGAATATGTTTGCTTCGAGATTGCATCGTCTAGTTAATAATCTCTGTGCTGTTTTGCCAAAACGGAGATAAAATCAGATTTTAAATTTGTTCTTTTACAGTTATATTAAAAAAAATAACAATTACGGTTTTGTCATAATTATGCGGTTTCGTCATTGATTAATTGTCCACGATGGCGAAACCGTAATTAGTTATTTCATGCTTAGACATCAAACGGTAAAGTTTTCATATAATTTTAAAGCTAAAAGAAATAATGTGAATTTGATGAACGAAAATCAATCGGAACCCAAGCATTTGGGGCATTTATCTGTAATTAAATGAACAAATTGAACATGATGAGGAAGTTACCGTAACACCGGAATAAGTGACGAGACCCAATTTGCCGTAGTGGTATGACTACAGTGACCACTGTCTCATATACTGGTGGTCGATGGTTCGAATCCTACCAGACATATGTTTTTTTATATATTTTTTTCCTCAAGTTTTATTTTTAGTTTTTCGTTTGTTTTGATGCCTTACGTCCACGTCAACAATTTTTCAGCCATATTGGGACGATTTCCTGTTTTTATGGTAAGCAGTGTGTATCAAAAGTGACCCCGCCAGCTTTTCACAACACACTGGTGGGACCGCTAATGCAGTCGCCAACGTGCTTGACTGCGATTCCAGGGACTCCGTTTTGGTAGAAATTCGTTCAAGAAATAATTTCTACGGTCATCCTTTCCCCTCCGCTGTCTCAATTAGAGCAGCTATCTGTTTTATGCGAAAGTGTGTGCACTCAATATTGATATTTCCAGGAACAGTGTGTGTAGATAGGTTAACCCATTTTTGCCCACTGGAGTATTCTATCCGTTCAAACTGGCGAGTCGATTTGTAATTATAGGGTGTTTAGTGATATTATCCTTTTTACAGACATTATTTATTGTTGTATCATTTAAGCAAACAGTGTAGACCCTTATCAGACATTATTTCATTCAACATCAGCCTTGTATCTACATTGGATCTGCACTGTTTGTCATATTCCTTTATATGGGTGCTAGGCATTATTGGGCTGACTGACTGTGTTCAAATAATGTCGAAATGTCTCTTTTGTCTGTGCGTATGGTTTACGTATCAGTCAACAATCTTTCAGTCATATCGGGACATTTCATGACTTTCTTGGTTAAACTAGTTCTAAGCAGAAAGGACACAACACAGTGTCCCCAGTGAGTCTCGAACAAGTGGCTCTTCAGATATTGCTTTGGGTTATATCTGACCATGTGAACAGATGGACATTGTGGCACACGCATTAAAATATATTAATTATCAATGCAAAATCGATCATCAGTTAAAACTACTCAAGCTGCCAGAAGTCTCTAGGGAAATATATACCACCAACTAACTCGGCCAAACCCAAAGGGTAGTGTATTTTGAGCTTCAACCCACAAACGTCTCCGCAATAACATCTTCAGCCAAAACCCCAAATCAAGCGAACACCTTCCAAATAAGCTCTCGGATGGGGTGGAACCCCCGCTAGCCCTGACAGGCACCCTCTGATCGATAATTGCCAGGCTGTTATAAAGTCAATAGAAAAGGGTCAGAGAAGCACGTTTTCGTATTTCCTGCAACTCTGAACCTCACCAACACGACCGTGACTCTGGCTGTACTAATGCCCACAGTGACATGCCCAACTCACAGCAGTCATCCTCGCACCTTCACACCTAGATACGACGAAACTTTCGCTGGAGAAGATGCCTTTGGATAAGTCACGTTTAAACGAAGGAAAACCAGTGCACACTGATACTTTTCTTTCATATGTCAGGCTCCATATGACCTTAGCCGTTGATGGGAAGACACACACACACACACACACACACACACACACACACACACACACACACACACACACACACACACACACACACACACACACCAGCTGGCGTGAGGTCACCTATCTCAGGAACGATATCCCCAAACATTTCATTAAAATGCAGTCTGTTGTCGTGTAGCTGTTAGTGGTCTGTGTTTACCTCACGGCGGCAAGGGTTGGCATGTGGTCTATGAATGTATCATTTCCCGGTCATGCTCAATTTTTTTACCAAACTGTAAACACATATGACATTTCGAACACACCTGAAAGAATAGCTCTTCACTCACTTAATTGGTTTGAGTTAGGGAAGTGTTTATTAAAACGACCAAATTATTCGCAGACATAATTAACCCTGTATCTACTATTGTCTCCTAAATCCGTATTTTGACAAACAGTTCTGACCCAGATGCGGCATTTGATCAGGGTCTTCACTGTTTGCTATGACAAATACGATCTTCGGTGAAAGAAATACGTCATTCTTTTTGCGAAAATATAAGCTGTGGCCCCTCAGTTTGTACAATTGGCCATTGTTTTTTTTTTGTTTGTTTTTTTGTTTTTTTTATTAAATTCCGCTAATATATACTCCTTAAAATAATTGAAGGACCAATACAATCAATTATAACATTAATGCATTTGTGTAGAACATATTTTGAAAACCAATTTTACGATCTAGCCTAAATTTTTCGGACATCTTTGACGCCTTGTTGCCAAGCAAAACATCAAAAACAAAATGGTAGAAAATGTTACTAACAAGTATTTTTTGTCATTTTAAAACTTGACCTAAATGTATTGGAATATCATTTTTTGTGCGTGATCCATGGACCACAGAACTGAATGAAATGTATAAAAAGTGCTTTTAGATGCTAAAATCTCTGTTTTCACATGCTTTATGGTGTTTTAATCCCGTCGATACCATCCACCTTTTCCTGTGAGAGAAAAATGCCCCTTTCGGCTGTGGCGTAATGGCCAGACTATGGATTCAGACAACTGGTTTTGGCATTAGTCTGTGACAATATTTAAACGATTGGTCGGAACATCTTTCTAACACTCAACGGCATAGAGTGACGATTGAAAATCTGTTTCTTGACGGCCGAGTACACACATTGTTTTCAGAAAGCAAATCAATGTCAAAACTCCATTGTCAGAGATGAAAATGCTTGTTTCCCAGTATATTGAAACTGTTTGAAGATTTTTTTTGCATGTAAGCTAGACTGTTTTAAACAAAGTTTAATTTGGTGTCACTTTCATTCTACTCGAATTACCACAGAAGAATTTCTTTACCCCACCCACTGCCTTTTGAGAGTGTGTTTTGAGGGTATGTGCATTTGAGACACGGTTATGGCAGAATTAGGAATGGGAATCATTAATAATGATTCTTGATTTATGGTCATAAAGAATAGAAAGATTTGGGCCAAGTTTTACATAATTTAAATGTTTGAGTTATTTAAACTCGCGTTCTAAAATCTTGGTCCTTTAATTATTTTGAGGAGTATATATGACTTCTTCTACCTTGGTAAACACACCAGTTAACTGGTGATCCATGAAAACTTTTTTTGTTTAAATAAAACTGCGTTTCCGATTGCCCAAACCGACGTTTTCTATCGCAAAAAATGCGTTCTATGATCATGGTATTACGACCGAATGCGTTATTTTGTGCCTATTTGGTAGAGCTGTAATAATTATAACAGGAAGGACAGGGCCTTCTTGAGTTTCTTATTTTTTCAGCGGGAGCTGTCTATAATCAACTTTACTCTAAATTATCCAGCAATCAGAAACAATCTTACATCTGCAAGTCTGCTATCTATGCTTATTGAAACGGACTATCTAAATTATCCACCAATCAGAAACAATCTTTTATCTGCAAGTCTGCCATTGTCTTGCGCAGGTGCGATACTAAAGATACTAAACAGTATTTGATAAAATGCTTCTGGTCGATGACAATGGCAAGTCTGCTATCTATGCTCATTGAAAACGGACTATAATTTCAAGAAAATCACAGCAGTTTTCTTCGGGTCCTGTTTAAAACAATTCCATTCTGTCTGGAATTGCCTGTTTATAAAACAAAACGCAAAACTTTTTCAACATAATCACCTTTTGTTTGAATATGTTGGGGCTATTTGTTTTGTAGTATCCGGCTCAGCCCGGATTGCCCATTTCACCCGGTTGTGTATAAAAGCTGTAACCGAACCGAATTCGGCCAAACTTACCGAATATTCACTGTTTTAACCTATTGATTATAGGTAGGTGATTTTCTTTATATCCCTTTAAGTTTTTGGCCAATATCTCTGTATCCTTAAAACCCCTTCCAGTGCCACACTAAGAATAAAGGTGTCGTCGAGTTGTCTCATAAAGTGTCGCCGAATTGTCTCAAAATCTGTTGACGAGTTGTCTCAAAAAACGTGTCGCCTTCGGCGACATTCAGGTATATTTCGGTATGTTCTGCCACCAAGTTTCTTTTGTAGTAAATATAAATAGCCTACGCATGTAGATAGATACAACGGTCTATATATAGATGCCAGATTAATATCATTACAAAGTAAGCTTTTAAAAAAGCTTAGAACCATCGCATGGAGTTTTACAGTTATTAAAGAAGAACGTTTATAGGGGAGACCGGGGCTAGTTCGGCCTCGAGGCATATTCGGCAGTGGCTATATTTAGCATGTTAACTAAGATATGGGGCCGGGAAACATATTTGGAAATTACTTGTGACGAGTAGGCCTACACAATGGCTGCATTGTTGAAGGGTAGATTGATATTGTACCAGAAAACTCGTTTTCTTGCATGATTAGTAAATTTTTCATAGTAATTTCTGCTTTTAATTCCTTTCTTTCTATCTTTACTGGTTTCGCTCATACTTGAGCATTACACCAGATATTGCGAAGGATCATTGACGGTTTGGGCCTTATACGCCTATTTTTCTGATTCCAGGAACGCTGCTTTTGGGCTTCTAGTGTGATGCATGTAGGATTAGTGAAATAGGTGAATCTAATGGCAAGAGCCAGCTAGCAAAATATTTGCAAGATTCCTATGCATTCGAGAGTTATGGCGGGTAGAAAGGGGAGTGGGTCTGAAATTTCATGAAAATAAAAAGTGCTTTAAAAAGTGATTTCTGCAAGTTTTTTTGATTTAAATGGTAGACATGGTAATATCTATTGAACATACCATACGCAGAGTATTAACGAATCACGATAATTGATGAAAATGTTTTAAAAACAAAATATGTTTTGTAATAAAATAATTTTGGGGAAATAATTTAGAAGTTACCTGTACATTTTGACTACATGTACCGTAAATAATACAAAACTGAAAGCTCAACAAAAGAAATAAATATTTTTGAAGGAATGAAAGTGTCCCATTTAGCATTGGAAGGTAAAAGTGATTCTAACTAGATCCTTTGAATATTAATTTTGCTTAGTTTAAAGGGCGTAGCATGTTGAATGTATTTAAAGTGTCCGAATATTTATGGTATAAATATGCATGTATATCCCTATATGAGACAATATATTGAACACTAAAGTATTTACCTGCTATAACTCTTTGCATGCCAGTGGATAATTTTGTCCTCTGCCAATAGGCTTTTGCAAACAGTTTGAACTCAGATGAAGACCAACAGAGTGTCGGTCTTGATCTCGATCAAAACCGTTTGACACTCTGATGGTGGTCCTGGGTGGTTTATTTTTTTTTAAAAATAATTTTGAAGAAAATCAGCAGACGAAAATAAAAACATGAACAATTCCCTAGCGTGCAAATATATAGGTACAGGACGTTTGCAAAATAATGTGTCATTTAATAACAGTGAGATTTTTTTCTTATGAAAAAATGCATAAAACCTTGCTAATTCTACTTTTAATCTTTTGTACTTTATATTAAACTAGCACAGAATACAAAGCAATTTAGGAGGTTGGTTCTAGAGAACTTCATTACTGTCATTAATTTTTTATTTGGTAGAAAAGGCATTTTATGGGCTTAGGCCCTGGGTTTTTGGGCTGCTGAACATCTCCCCCCCCCCGTGTGCCAGCAAGCCACTTCCATACAATGTGTAAAATATGGTAACACATATACATGCAAAAGCTTTTGCTGGCACACGGGGGGAATGATATTTTAAAAAATGTTTTCAGATTTCTATATATCTTAATGTAAAACTGATTGTTCTACCCAAAATTTAACATCCTTAAAGCATTTAATATCGAAAACGGATTTCACAGCCATAAAGTACTCAGGTCAGGGTAGCTTCAAGGTGAAGAAAGGGACGATTTACAAACTTTTATTTTTACTGAAAACCATAGGCATTTACCCATAGCAAGTGTCAATGATCCTTTGGAAATTTTGATAAAATAAAAAACAAAAACAACTCAAAAACAAAACAAAAACAACACAAAAACACAAGACTTTTGGCTGAATTTTTGTTTAAGTAAGGAGTGCCCTAAACTCCTCTGTGGACTGGGTATTGGCCACAGAAGGAGACAGACTATTCCATCCAATGTGGAATAGTTCGGGGGGGGGGGGGGAGGGGATTCTTCAGGGCATCATTGTATGTCTGGTGTCTGCGGTATTGAGCACTATGTGATGATCTTGTAGTTTTCAAACGGTAAGCAGGGGTCATATACTTGTCTTTTTCAATAAACACAGCTCCACAATGAATCTTGTGAAAGAGAAACAAGGAGGACTGGTCCCCCCGGGCCTCAAGAGATGGCCATTCAAGCTCATCAATCATTACGCAGACACTACTCGTGTTTCGCCATCTCCTGCAGGTCCAGCGGGCTGCTGTCTTCTGAACTTTCTCAATCTGATTGTTCTGAAGTTTCGAATGAGGGCTCCAAATGGGTGCAGCATACTCTAGTTTAGGCCGAATTAAAGTTTCGTATGCAACTCCTTAGTACTCCTAGGTGCAAAAGCCAAGTTCCTGTGAAGGAAACCAAGTGTCTTAGTTGCTTTGGAAGAGATTTCTGAGACATGTTGACCCCAATCCATGTTATCAGTAATGGTGATACCAAGGTATTTTGCCGACGGAACATTTTCCAAAGTTTGATTGTGTAGTGAGTAGTCGAAGAGAATTTGTTTGTGATGCTGATGCCGAGTCACTCTCATTGAGTGACATTTGGCTACATTAAATTTCATTTGCAAATCGGCTTCCCACTGTCCTAAGCTGGTGAGGTCTTTTTGCCAGGCCAAACAATCCTGAAGTGAATGTATACGAGGGCTGTTCAAATATGAATGCAAGTGACTTCATAACTTTCCTCACAGATATGCTACGACAAAATAGTAAACGTTTCTATAAAGAACTAAATGTCACCTTTAAACTGGCACCAGATATAAAGAAAAAATACAGTATAATTATCGAGTTATAGCCCTTTGAATGAGGGTCACGTTAGAATACTAACAAACTCAATGTGTTGAACATATACCAGTTATATAGACGACCGTATAATTCTTTGATAAAAGGTGAAATTTCTTGAAATTTTTAAGGAAGTAGCCCCATATTCTTATATATTGATACTGTGAAATGTGAGAAAATCCGACATGATTTTGTTAAATTCACAACGAATCATTTTCACTGAAGTCTCATTATGTTTTCAATTAAAAGGTAAAGAAAACGCCACCTTTCAGTTTTCAGTTTAACTTATCTCTCACAAAATGCACGAAGTAACATTTAAACTAGTTTTAACTCAAAGACAAAATGTTGATCGCTCATATTGAGCTGTTGCTACAAATTATTGATGCATAGTGGGTAATTTTTAAACCCTTAAAAGCATTTTAACAAGTCAAAAATGCATTTAAGTGAAGGGGTTGTAGAATTTATACTTATTTTTTTGGTCATAACATTGCGGCTTTATTCTAAATTTGAAAGTAAATTTTAAGTCGACTACTAAAGGTATTATTTACAATAAAATCACTCACCTTGTCTTGAGGACTAGACAGATAGTATATATTTTAATTAATGTAAACACGTCATTAAGAAGCAGAAAAATTGCTTGAAAGTGATTTAAAATGTGATAACTCTGTAAATACAGGACGGTGCGTTTTGAAAGCTCCCTTATAACATATTAAGCATGTTTTCAGCAAAATGGGAAGAAAACGACACAGCGATGTTCATTATTACATCACCAGTAGATAAATCAAAATGACGTTTATCATAAAATTGATGAAGTCACAAACGTGCCTGTTTACTCGAGATTGAGACAGGATTATATAAACTTTTTCCTTCAAGCAACTTTTGGATTGTTACTTAAACTTGCATCTAAAATTTTGTGCCATTTTGTCTCAAACTTACAAAGATATGCCACCATATCCACACATGTACCAAAACGTGCATTGCAATTTGCTTCAGAAAAGCTTCAGTATACAGGAATGGCCTTTATATAAGGGTCTGTAACTCGAGAAATATAGTGAGTGTTTCTTTATTTTTGGTGCCCTTTTAAAGGCGACAAATAATTCTTTCCAGAAAGGTATGACATTTTGTCATAGCATATATGTGAAGAAAGTTATGAAGCTACTTGCATTAATATTTGAACAGCCCTCGTATCCCTATACAGGACACAATCGTCTGCGAACAGGCGAACAGAAGACCTGATGTTATCCAGTACATCATTTATGAAGATGAGGAACAGGACCGGACCTAGGACCGATCCCTGGGGCACACCGGATAGCACTGGGACTGGATCTGAGGCTTGGCCATCTAAAGCAACTTGTTGAGTGCGCCCAGAGAGCAACGAGTTGATCCACTTGTGGGTGGATCCTCTAATCCCATAATATTCCAATTTGTGAAATAGCCTCATTTGTGGAACCTTGTCAAAGGCCTTAGCAAAATCCATTATGATTAAATCTGTCTGTTTGTGCCCACGATTCACAGCCCCATCCAGGTTGCTGATGATGTTGTGCGCAAACTGGACCAACTGGGTTTCGCAAGACCTCTGACTTCGGAAAAGATGTGTTAAGATTCTGATTTAAATTCTATATTTTTATTACGAAAGGATTATGTGCTTTGATATAAAGCATTGTTAATTTCTTCTCCTGCATCTTAAAAGGAGCTGTCACGTGATATTTGGAAATAGTCTGTCAGGGGCAAGTTTGGCCACTTAAGTTGGAGCAAGTTCGGTCCATAGCCAAACTTGCTCCACACTTACAAAAAATACATGCCATTATCATTATTATTATTTTCTATTTATTTTTTTACACTAAAACGAGATGTATTCAAAGATTGGAAAGAAATAAGTTAAAAAACTCTAAACCCATACAAACCTAGCGCCTTCCTCTGGGCCATTGGTACACAGTAAAGACCCAGATCAGACACAACAGAGAGAGGAGTCTGATCATGGTCTCCACTGATTGTTTACAGATTATAAAATTTGATGAAAGTTACTACACTACCCAATAGCCCTTTGATTCCAAACTGATTCGTCCGATTGATAAAGGTGGAACATTTTATTTGGCATTAATGGGTTAGGCAGGCCCAAGAGCAATTCAACGAATAAATTGGCCCAAAAAGCAAGACGATAACTCGGACAATTTAATGCGACATTTTAAACCAAATTTTTGTTCAATTTGTATTCCGAAGAACCAACTTGGATAGTCCATATGTTAGGTTACTGTCGTTACATATTCTTGGCCCTTTGCAATTCCAACTACAGAAGTTTGACTGTATAATATTGGTCTTTGTCGAACTTGCCCCGATGGGTGGCTGAACTTACCCCATTGCGGTGCAAGTTCGGCCACCATGACCTGATCTCCTTAAATGAAGATTACCCTTTATCGTATAGAGACACATGTTGTGGGTTACCGGGACTGGTACCGCCCTATTAAGCCTTACTTAAATATATAGGTTTCATAGACCTAGATTTAATATTCTTTCGAAAACTGTACATTTTCTAAAATGGGGCCGAACTAGCCCCGGTCTCCCCTAGTGTTTTTATATTGCATTTGCCGAAGCCACTATTTTCAGTGTTTCATGTTTTTCAAGCTCTGAGTATTTTTGTTTTAGTTAACGATTTGTACATAGGTAATCCTTTGGAAGCAAATTAAGCTCAGGAAATACGCATATTCCAGTAAGACTCTGCTCATAAACACACTGAATAGTGGTAGAGTTAACCTCCGCCCCAACCGTATTCCTCAATCGAAGTCAATGCACATAATGCCTAGGGGCATATTGTAACTGACCCATCTACATTTAGTTATTTCATTACTTTAGCCTAGAAAATCCGAAGGCTCGACGTTTGATCTGGATTCAAGCTCAGTGGTAAGGCAGTGATTCATTTACAATTTTGGGCTTATGGGTCCTGGGACTCGCTGTTTCCCATATCAATGAGTCCAACTGCAAACTTATGAGTCCAGAACACTATTTTTAATGACAAGGCTGCAATACTATTGCATCCTGGGACTCGCAAAAATAAAAACTTTGCATCCCAGAGACAAAATTATGCGCAAAAGATACAGGATGCGCAGGTAACAAAATCACTCGTCTGGTCTCTAATTGGCCTTTTCGTTTTTAGAAGCGATCCGGATTCCCAAGTTTATCAACATCGCTCACGCAATGGTGGAATTTTGGAAGTAGCTTGATCGACGGGGAGTTTGAGAAAGAACAGTAAAAGACACTGTTGCTGGGGAATAATCAACTTGCTTATGGAACAGGCCCGAATCGAACACTTTTAATCCCTTTATTCAATATTAAACATGAAATACACAAACTATACCATAACTCCAAACATTTTTAGTCATGAACTACTTATAATACTGCAATAGTGTAACAGAGGCTTTGAAACCTACGCAGCCAGATCAATGCTTAAACTTACACTTCTCTTTTACAATGCAACTCCTCCACCAACTGACTTTCCAGACTTATTACAAATTTTCACCGTGTCCCTACAACAGGCTTACAATACACTTTATCCCTTTGAACTGCAAAAGACATCGTTCACATACTCTGAGTCAAACTTTCACGTTGGCAACCTTCAATTTTTCACCTCATCCAATCAATCAACATCTAACACTAGTCTTTTGTGCAATAAAAAACATCTTCCAATTACAGCAGGACTTTAAATGTATGTTCTCCTTTGAATGCCGCTGAATATCTTTTTTAAAGATATTTCTTGTTTTAAATTAAAACAGAAGTCCTATGAGTTAGTTTGCCCATCTGTCCTATTTCGATTTATCCGAGTTGTTCTTCCTTTCATTACAAAGAGAACAAACTCATAGAAACAAACCAATGGGACATATCTTAAACCTGGATACTCGTCTGTCTATTTGGTACATGTAGCTTCATTTAAAGGTTCCGACAGGCTCATACATGTTCCTTATCACGGGGTGCAGCGTATTGTGATTTAGTGGTCCACCGTTTTGTTTTTATCCCCAAGCTTTTTTTAAAAAGCAAAAGGGGATATTGTAATCGCCTCCATCCGTCTGTCCGTCCGTCCGTCTGCCCGTTATGCTATTTCCTCCTAAACTGGTGGACGAAATTCAACCAAATTTGGTGTGTGAGTTACCGACATGTATGGGGCGTGCTAAATCAAACTTTTTTTGGCCCCGCCCCCTGGGACCATTGGGAGGGATCAAAAGGTCAAATATCATTGAATTTCAATTACAAAGTCAATTTCAAAGATTTTTATACCAAACTTTGTGTGTGTTCTCACAAATGAAAGATACAAAACATATCAGACGGAATTTTCATTCTGACCACTGGGTCATGCCCCAGGGGTGGAACTTCGGGGCGCTGGGGGTGCCCAGGGGTCAAAAAAAAATTTCAAACATGGTCATGTGGTATATCAAATAATTGGATATGACGAGCAGAACAGAATGCAAGTAAAAATTTTATCCTAGGGTCAAACTGGTGACCTTGGGGTGAGGCCAAAGCTCATATATCATTAAATTTCGGTTACCATGTCAATTTCAAAGATTTTTATACCAAATTCTGTGTTTGTTCTCAGAAATGAAAGACACAAAACATATCAGACGGGATTTTTATTCTGTCGCATGGGTCATGCCCCAGGGGTGGGACTTTGGGGCACTGGGGTACCCAGGGGGTCAAATAATTTTTTTTCAAACATGGTCATGTAGCATATCAAATCGACGGGGATGACGAGCAAAACAAAATGCAAGTAAAATTTTCATCCTGGCGTCAGACTGGTGACCTTGGGGCGAGGTCAAAAGGTCAAATATCATTAACATGTCAATTTCAAAGATTTTTATACCAAACTTTGTGTGTGTTCTCACAAATAAAGATAGAAATCATATTGAACAAAATTTTTATTCTGTTGCCAAGGTCATGCCCCGGGGAGGGACTGCGGGGTGCTGGGGGAGTCAATAACTTTAGCTTGGGGATTTGTGATGGCGCCACATCGACTGCGAACTCTAGTTTCTATATTAAATTTAAATGGGTACAGGTGTTGTCATATATAATTTAATGCATGATGTGAAGACTGCTATGTTACATTATCTTGAAATCTCGACTGAAATATGTGTGGTGCTGTGAAAACTTCAATATCAGGTACGGAGAAATGGTTTTGGAACGACTTCAGAGCATATTCTGTATTAGTTCTGTAACAAAACAAAACGTTTTACATTACCCCACCCTAAGGATGAAAGTAAGTCTCGAGATAAACTTAGGTTGCCTTATCCATCCACTTCAGTCGAATGTCGATCGAACTAATATCGATAGGATTGACATTTCATTAACATCTGGTCAATCACGCCGTCACTCAAACTAAACGAGAAAGGAAGACGCGCCCTTAGAAACACTATCCTATGATAATATCTGTTCGTTTAAAGCCAAATAGGTGTGGATATAAAGCGGTCTAAATATTGTCCGTCATGAGGCTCAAACCTGTAAATACATGCCTACGAGTCCTGTTTGTTAGCCACTATACTATAGAGGTTGTAGCACGTCGTTTTTATGTTAAGCAATATTATCTGCTTCGGTACAATTAGTTACACGGTGTACACTATTATACACAGTGAGTTTGGTTTTTAGTCATTAGTCGATAGTCGTTAGTTTCATCCTTATTTGTACTAGTCTACTACTACACTACTCTGTTTGGACCTGGGTTCATTGTCACCCGATAGAAAAATAAGTCAATACACCCAGAAAAGGTGTTCCAAAAAGCATTGAACAAGAAATTTGGTGAATAGATTATTATTGTGAAATGAAGTGCCGTGCTGATGAGTATATGGTTTTGTTTTATAAATGCTGCATGTTTAGCATTGCATTAAGCGCTATACTTATGCAATGCTTAACAGGCAGCATTTATAAAAAAATCCATCTGGGTTCTTCACCACGACTTCCGAGTGAAGCACGTTTAGCTGACATATATTTATATTTTACAAAGCGAAGACAAAAGACGCTGACCAGACTTTGCAGATAGGCAGGCTGCTATGACAATATGCTCGAATGCGGCAAAGTTTTGGTTTCTCACGACGAGGTCAATAATTTTAAATCAAAGTGTTACAGAGACACATCAAAATGAATGCTGAAATCAATTCCACGCCAAACGTTGGTCTAGCAGCTGTGTTGCAATAATTAGAGGAGCACGTGCACTGGTATACATTTATGCCATCAGTGGTAGTAGTCCAGCAACTGTCGGACGAGTCACCGGGCAGTGAACATCCTTTTGCAGTATCTGAAAGAGAAACATACTTTTACTTTTAATGGTGGCAGGCTGGGGCAAAATGTTGTATCTGCCAGGCCAACATGTTATACATAGAGGATCTTACATGAGTGCTCATGTTTTATTGAATTTATTAAACGAGTTGTACGCAACTTTGTTATGGACGTCATAACGTTTCCCGTAAATCTATAAACCACTAGTGGTTTATCGATTTTATTGCATGGCGTTATTTCACTCCCAGACGCGACGTCATATGATAAAACTGTTTTCAGGCTCAACTGAGTATAAAATTAATCTTGCTTGTAAATGTTAATATGCCAGCCACTAGTGGTTTATCGATTTTATTGCATGGCGTTATTTCACTCCCAGACGCGACGTCATATGATAAAACTGTTTTCAGGCTCAACTGAGTATAAAATTAATCTTGCTTGTAAATGTTAATATGCCAGCGATTGTTGGCGACAATTGTTAGCATTTCAAATTTATAAGCAGGATAAATACAACATCTTAGTGTTTGATGCTGGGCCTAATCATTATTTTTCAGTATAATCTTTCTTGTGGTAGTTAAACGGTTGTTTGACGCCTGCCGTTCACACAACGGTTGGTAAATGCCTATGGGTTTCAGTACAGATGAAAGTTGTCAGTCACCCTTTTCTGCACAGTTAAGCTACCTTGACATGAGTATTTTATGTCAGTCCAATCAGTGTTCTATATTAAATGCTTCAAGGATGTAAAATTTTGGGTAGGAAAATGAGTTTTACATTTAAAATATAAAGACATAAAGACAATTCAACATAGCATCTCTCACCCGCCATCCCCACGTGTCAAAGCAAAAGCTTTTGTCTGTCAGTATATATGTAACCATATTTAACAAATTGTGTTAAAGGGGCTTGCTGGAACAATATGTATGCATGGGGCGCTATTTTGCAGCCAAAACTATCAGGGCCTTAGCCTCAACTTAAGCAAATAAGCAAAAACATGTTTACAATATCTTGTTAGAATCGGTTCTATTTTCCAGAAAGCTAAATAGTGCAGTTAGATTAATTCTTAAGTATGTATTTCTATTTGTTGAGCTTTAAGCTTGTCTTAGTCTAAGACTATTATTTAAAAGCAATGGGCTTTCACAGGACAAAATGCACAGGTTACCTGTAAAGTATATCCCCAATATTGTTTTATAACAAAACAATTGTTGCTTTTAAAATCAAAATTCGTGATAAGTAAAGAATCTACATATCATGCGAGGGTTAGTCAAAAATAACTGAGCCCTACCTCATAACATTTAAGTTTGGTATTGTAGACAACCAATGTGTTTATGTTCTATAATCATAATATGCCATAGATGTTTTAACCCTTAAAAATACCTTAGTGGAGCTCAATCACTAGCAACTGAAGATTGCCAGACAGCTCGATGAGTTCACGATCTCAGCCACCAGGAATTTACAGTGTGTCTTTAGAAAGCTTGTGTGCTTGATAGTTTTTGTGAAACTCATATTTGACACATATTTGAATAACATTTATCATATTGTCTTTTCAATACACTAAGTTCGTTAATGGTTAGGTGAACATTGAGTGTATGCGTTGCCTAGCAACAAAAAACTCCAAATTAACACAAATTTTCAAAAACACGAGGATTGTGTTACCATGGAAACAAAATTGTGCATTTAAATCAAGGACATTAATATGTCTGAGGATTGGTTTGTGTATGCAGTACTGTTAAAGCATTATTATGCTAATGTTTTATGTTTTCTATTAAAATTGTGTAAATATGAATGTGGATGGGGTAAATTATAGGAATTAAGGCATGTTAAAATTTGATAAATTCTGCAATCAAACTACTACAGTGTCTATAAAAATGGGTTCAGTTGGTTTCTGTTCTGTGACACTGAATAGGTACATGTTAAAGGTATCAGACAACAGTGAATAAAGCCTTGCCTTAACATAACTGTTTCCATAGTAATGCTTAGATTTAGATGTATCAAAGCGTGAATTGACCCATTTGACAGGTCATATTCTGTTGCCTAGCAGCCGTTACAAAAAACCTACCAAAAGAAATAAATTAGGTGATTAATTTTAATGTTATGATAAAATGTTATGATAAAATGACATATAACGTCAATGAAATGCCATCCAAATATATGTCCATTTTACTTAACTCAATCACTACAATCTACTATACAAAAAATCAAATTAGTAAACATAGCACTATTTTTTGCAAATACGAGGGTCAGTTAAAAAAATAACTAAGCCCTACCTCATTTTACTTAATTCAAATGTTATGATAAAATGACATATAACGTCAGTGAAATACCATCCAAATACATGTCCATTTTACTTAATTCAAATGTTATGGGGTAGGCTTAGTTATTTTTAACTGACCCTCGTATATGCAAAAATAGTGCTATGTTTACTAATTTCATTTTTTGTATAGTACATAGGCCAGGATGGGTCACCAAACACCCCCTAAAGGTAGTGTATTATCGTTCACTTGACCCCCTAATTAAGAATCAAGATGTTAACACTTGATATTTTGGGTACCATCCGCCAATGCTGATGGTTTTCAAAAAAAGTAAGTGAGTATGATCAGGAAATACCACAATCACAAACCGTAGACAACCCCACGGCACCGTGAGGAAGAGCCGGTATACCGTTACAAGACACCAGGAAGACAAATTAAGCAAAGCAACCAGCTCTCTCTTCCCCATCAAGATGATTGCAATACTAGAATGGACATAAAGTAACATACAACAAAACATAGAACAGTTACAGACTCCCACAATGGGAGTAACAATAAACAAAAAGTCAACAACAACAGATCCACCGCCTTAGAATGGACAGCAGCCTAAGCCACCGGGGGGCTTAAATGCATTTTACTGGTACCAAACTTCGCCCTAGATTCTGCTGTTGTTGAAGTACAAGAAATGTTCAGCTCGCATGTAGGCCATCTAACTAATGCAATGTATCATCATAGAGAAACACTATATAATCAAATTAACACATCATGATGAAACAAAGAAAAGGGCTCATGACTCACAGATAGTCAGAGCTAAAGAAAACCTCAAGTTGAGCAACGGTGGGTCCAGCTACAGATAAACATCAGGCCCCAACCCACCGATTAAAGCTTTACGTCAGAGCCGTCATAGAGTCTGAGGCCTGACCCACCGTCGTGCAATTAAAGAGGAAACCATAGCTATAAACCGTGATTGGGTTTAAAACTAGGCATGCAGACTGTCGCATGATATCCAAGTTATATCCAACCCTTATATAACGTTTTACCATCTTTTTGAACTGATCACTAAAATTAGGTTTTCCAACAATTCGTTTGAATTTATAAACTAAATCACCATAAAATATAGGTTCTGATATGCCTTGTTGCAGAAGAGTTTTTAACCCAATATTGTATTTAACAATTAACTCTGAGTGTCTGTGAAAGAATTTAGAAAATGCTTTTCGAATTTTATGATATCTATAGCCTTGTTTTAATAACTTAGCAGTTAAAAATAAGTTTCTGTTGTTGAAGTCATCAACATTAGAACACACTCTAGCAAAACGAAAAAAGCTGAGAAATATATACACCATAGGAAGGAGAGCGAGGAACGTCTCCACCAAGAAATGGAAAATTTACTATTTCAAAATTAAAATCATCCCGTTTATCATAAATTTTAGAAGAAACTATGCCATTTGTTATTGACAAGTTCAAGTCCCAAAACGGAGCTTCAGTATCAGAACAATTTGGCTGCCAAGAAAAAAAGCCAAAATGCCTATATGGTGTAACATCAGCCATCTACCATACGTTATGCTTACTTTTGTATGAACATACCATTTACATTTAAGATCTCCAACTCCATTTTCGATATAAAAAGCTAAACGTAAACTCCTCGCGTACTATATACAAGATTACCGCTAAGTTGAAGTACACATTTTGCATATTGTCGCTAATCTTAAAAAATGCCCATGTTTTTTGCAATACAATTTATGGTAACATGTTTGAATCATTATTACAGTAAAAACAAAGTATGGACCCAATTGTAAATGATATACTAGAGCGCGCAGTCGATGGGGCGCCATCGCAAATCCCCACGCTAAAGTTTTTGACTCTATCAGCACCCCGCAGTCCCATCCCGGGGCATGACCTTGGCAACAGAATGAAAATTCTGTTCAATACGTTTGATATCTTTTATTTGTGAGAACACACACAAAGTTTGGTATAAAAATCTTTGAAATTGACATGGTAACCGAAATTGAATGATATTTGACCTTTGACCTCACCCCAAGGTCACCAGTTGGAGCCTAGGATGAAACTTTTACTTGCATTCTGTTCTGCTCTTCATCCCCGTCGATTTGATATACCACATGACCATGTTTGAAAAAAATATTTTTGACCCCCCTTGGCACCCCCCAGCGCCCCAAAGTCCCACCCCTGGGGCATGACTCAGGGGTCAGAATGTAAATCCTGTCTGATATGTTTTGTATCTTTCCTTTGTGAGAGCACACACAGAGTTTGGTATAAAAATCTTTGAAATGGACTTTGTAATTGAATTTAAATGATATTTGACCTTTTGACCCCTCCCCAGGGCCCCAGGGGGCGGGGCCAAAAAAAAGTTTGACGTTGCACGCCCCATTTATGTCAGTAACTCACACACCAAATTTAGTTGAATTTCGTCCAAGGATTTAGGAGGAGATAGCATAACGGACGGACGGACGGACTGACAGACGGACGGAGGCGATTACAATATCCCCTTCGCTTTTTTAAAAAAGCGTGGGGATAATCATACAAATTCTAAAAAGGCTCTTTTGGACTCCGAAGCTTATTATGTGCGTTTTAATGTCAAATGTAACGTATATTACATGCGCGGATCCAGAGGGGAAAGGACAGAGGGTCCGAACCCCCAAACCCCTGGAAATCATGCAAATATAGGGTTGGTTTAAACATATTTTATTCATTCTCTTTTATACAATAAGCATAGTACTAGTAATATAACAAAGCAGTTGAATGAAAGGGATTTGACAGTAAGCATAAGCTTATTTACGTCATCTCCCGAAAATATAGGGTTCCTTAGCAATACTGGTCCAGTTCCCCTGGAAATCACAAAACTGCAAAGCCAGTATTCAATGTCGGCCATTAGCGGCCCGCCAGTGGAACGCCATCTAAGATGATTGCCCGCATAGTGGTATCTGGATCCTTGCTCCCCGCATCACTCCCCCCCCCATTAAAAAAAAAACAAAAAAAAAAAACGTTGTCAACTTAAGTGGAATCCCCACTTTCTGGATCCGCGCATATGTTACACAATATAAGGTCCAACTCAAACACGGCTGCTGCAATAAATAATGATTTGGCAGAGAACCAAGTATTATCAGTGAGAGAGATTTTTTAGGCAGATGTGTTATGATGATGTTTATCTAATCGAAGAAATGTCTTCTTGTTAAAATGTTTGGGGTAACCTTTTATGCAGCCTATTGATTATTATGAAGATAATAACTTTGTGCTAAGTAAAATTGACTAATCTGATGATGAGAACCTAAAAATATCTGTAAACAATCGTTGAAACTTTTAAAGATTAACGAAAATAAGCGAAATATGTAGTTCAAGTTGGCGGCAATCTTGAATATAGTACGTTAAGATTTTACATTCTGCATTTTTGTATCAGTATTGGAGTTGGGGATCTAAAATACAGATGATTTGCTCATAAAAAAAAGCCAAGCAGATGGTAGGAGGCTGGTATAATGCCATATGGGCATTTTGTTGTTTTTCTTGGCGGCCATTTTGAAAACTGTTTAGAGGGACCTAAAACATCAAGTGTTAATATCTTGATTACTAATCATGGGGTCATATAAATAATATTATACCACTTCCAGCGGGATCTAAGGCGTGCATGGGGACCCCTCCTTTCCCATAGACTATGCAAAACAAATCAAGAAAACGAGCAAAAATATTTTTTTAAATTATGAATTTTCCGACTACCTACCCGCACAACCAGTCATATCTTTGGAATGCGTGGGAATTTTAAACGAATCATATTCTGATAGCTGACCTTTGACGTTTGATTCACTTATTGCACCGATACAATGAACTCAGTGAATATCAATCAGTTGTTCGAAACATTAGAAGATAAGAAGTCGTTTTAGCTCGACTCCGTTTTGGTCATACAAGAGTCACACATTCATACTTACCACAAGGTGAAGTGCAGCCACAATGAGTTGGTTGCAACGCACCATTCACTGTACGTCACTTCCTTTTGGAGTGTGGCGATTTTGCACAAGTAAGAAATAATTGCGTCCATGTTGATAACATGAAACAGTTATTTCAAGATATACATATTGATAGTATTATGACATTTTTAAGACAAATAGATCTTTTTAACAAAATCTAATTGCTATTTTTTAAAATCATGTTTGTTTTACATTCATGTCAGACCATAATACAGATTCTTAAATGTTGTATTCTGTTCAGTTAAAGAACATGTGCAGTTATCTGAATAGCTCTTTGAAACTGTCAGATATTGTACGTGGTCTCTCCTGTCAACAATCATATTGCAACTTATTATCATTATACAAACTCATCACCGTCATTCCTTTCATTTTATCTTACAAATTTTTACCTTTTTCCCTCCACATCATGTTTAGGTTAATACCGTCTGACGCTAATGACCCACAAGGGTTGATGCGTCGTTCAGCCCAAACAAACAAACAAACAAACAAACAAACAAACAATGAATTCAATCCTTTTGTTCAATGAAAGAAGTACCCTACACCCCCTTAAAATTGAGAGGAGTGTCAAAAAGTAAATTCGTTTCGAATGGAATAATTCATCAGGATTTTGCAATCATCCTGAAGAGGAAGAAAAATCTGGTTGCTTTGCTATTATTGTCTTACAGACGTATTGTTGCTGTAAATGTTATGTGGTTCTTCCTCACGGTGCCGTGGGTTGGTCTGCAGTGTGTGATGGTGGTATGTCCTGATCATTCTCACTTACATTTTGAAATGGAAAAATTAATACGTACAGCCACCAGCACTTGCTGTTTTACAATATCTTTCACAGATCACTCGATCTACTGTGTAGGAGCTGATTGTAGATGGACATGGAGCATCACATTGATAGCATTCTATACCATCGCTGCAAGAAATAAAACATAGAGTGTAGAAATCAAAGTTGTTGGGTTCGACTTAACCCTTTGAATAATGAAAACCCTTGAATACCATTTTGGCAAACATCGAAGACCCAGATAAAAATGCCGCTATGCTGCATTTCATTAAGGTCTTCCCTGATTCCACGGGTAAATATGATTTTAGGGGCTAGGTAATCTTAATTTAGGTTTAGGCTGAAGAAGATCTAAATTATTTCTATAAAATGAAATTCTGCTATCAATGATATTAAAAATATATATTAAACTACCAAATATTTGAAGCATTCGATTCAACATGCTCTCGTTTACAGCATCGATTACAAATTCTTGTAAGGTACCAGCAATTCCTTCACGAATCACTTTTTTCCTTTTTACATCGTTAGGGGAAACACCCCTTCAACAAGCAAATATAAATAAAGTACATGCTTATTCAGAAATATAGTACAACAAGCCAAATTTGGCCCATGCGTACTTAATAACTTAACATGCAATCTAAATACAATAGAATCACAATGATAAAATAAATGGGGTATTTTATGCATACACAAATGAATATACAGATGTGCATATATCTCTACCATGCGCTCAATCAGTTGATGTATCGATACTGCATTCATGAGAAGATTATAAAATGTTGAGACATATGCAACATACATACACGCAGGTATACACACACTTTCATGCCTGAATATACATGCATGCATGCAACCTATCTTGACCCTGTGTGTATTCACACGTGTATCTTGTTAAGGTATATGTAAACAAGAAAAGATATGGCATTAAGTGCCATATCAATGAACTCGGCTTCAGCAGATAAAGAGTTTGTTCTTTTATTACATCACAAGCTACATGTGAGTACATGTATCAACAAACCGAATGATGTACACAAACACAATCAATCAATTATTCACTCAATCAATCAATCATTTTTACATAAACAACAATGAAACCTCCCTCCGTGATGAAACTATCTCCAGGTATTTATTCAAAGAAGGAGTCTTATAAGACGGAATCGATGCTAGAATCGCATAAGGCAAATCTTACCGTTTAAGTTGAGGCCTTTAACTGCTCATATACGCATGTAAGGAACTTATAGAGCATGGTTTTTGGCTCTGTATTTAAAAACAGAATAGACCTTGAGATTATCGAAATTTACTTTATTTACCAGACGCCTATATAAGGTTTAAAGCCGCGAGAACCCCGTCTTTGTTTAAAGCAGGGACCACCCTGAGCGCCCGCGCAGTCCCATCGGCGCCCTTGTTTTTACATGTAGATTCAAATGTATGATAAAAGAAGTCAGGAAAACCGTAAGGTTTGATCAATTTTAAACTCTTTGTCGGACCAGATCTGGGACCAAACTTTCTGCTTATGTTTTAGCAGAGGCTCGCTGATAGCAATGTTTATGATCAAAGAAGCCGCTATGGGTTCTGTTGCACGACGTGGTAGCAATGACCAGTAACCTATATATCGGTCACTGCCTTGACGCTGGAAAGCGGATGGGTTCGGTGCACAATTAATCGGTCCCATTCAACTCCATGTAAAAAGGCAGAATTCGAGCATCTGCAAATTTTCCCAGGACATTGCTTTGACTTTTTTCTGACTGTGAGTGGCAAGATCTGTCATTCACCTATCAAAAAAGTGAAAAGACAACCTACCTTGATAATCTCGTTTTCTCAGCATTCTCCGTTCTTTGGGGAACAGTCAAAAAATCCGGGCTGAAATCCGACCCGCGTCAGACGTTACCTTGGGAGTGCGCCGGGGAGTCTGTGACAAAATAGTCCACACAAAGATGCATTTTTCTGCATCAGCCTGACAAACATAGACCAATGTTGAATCACATGTACATTTAAAGTCGAATAAAGCACCCATTTACGCCATAAAGGGCCCAGAAACGGCAAGTGCTAAATTTCTAAAGGTACTATTTTCGTGGGCTACCAAACCGGAAGACTGTAATTGTGTACTAACACCTTCAAGAATCTGCAAATTTTCGAATTTTTAAATTTTGTCTCTGTGACATATCAAACTCATA
This sequence comes from Loripinus fragilis, assembly GCA_964019695.1. Taxonomy (NCBI): domain Eukaryota; kingdom Metazoa; phylum Mollusca; class Bivalvia; order Lucinida; family Lucinidae; genus Loripinus; species Loripinus fragilis. The sequence continues at coordinate 20,038,696 of OZ026525.1, forward strand.
TAGTTAAGCAAATAATCGTCCAAAAAGACTAACCCAGTCACCAAAAAGCGATACAAATCTAGGATTTCATATGTGACCCCCTTCACAAGCTGACACAAGCAAAAGTTCAATTATTCAAACTAGTTTGATGAAAAAGTTCATAGTTTCAATTATTTCAATGAATCTCAATAACCCAAAAGCTAAAAAGAAAGTTTAGGCATCTGTAAGAGTGGTTAAAGGATAATCTCACATAAACTTCAGTTACAAAATTTAAAAACTGAAGCTAAAAAATCAAATTTTAAAGTGATTTTAAGCAAAATCGCGAACAGTTTTGAATCACATTCAAATTCGCCCCCAAAAACCAAGCTACGTTGCACCCAAGCATGCTGAAAACAGCAATTTATACCACTTACTTTGTGTCTGAAGTAGAGCAGCTTCACTGATGAGTGTCTGATGCTGGACGAAACACATCATTTCATTCTAATCATGATCTACACTGCTAGTTCTAAATGTGAAATATTCCGTAATTTACATGCTACCAAAATGGCCAGAGTGGGAAAGATTTGAGACCTAGGTCTAGATTAAATGCCCACATCATAATGGAAATTGCTCATCGTCTTTTTTTGATGAAACTATATCCCAAATTTGAAATTTCTGAAAAGACTGTAAGTAAAGATTACTCATTAGAACGGCCTCGTCGAATGAGAAATATCACAACCCGCTTAAGCACATAATACGAGTATCTGTGTGAAAGTGCTTCATTGGGGGTTAGGTAACTAAATGAGCTTTAATAACTGTGTTGTATCTTTATCTTTGTGAGGCGGGTCTAATGAGTAGCTTCAAAAACAATTTTGAGTGTGAGGCGACTCTAATGAGTACCAAACAATACTACTGCTTGCGTGGTCGAAATAAGAACAAAATTTGATCTCGGGTGAAGCTGGGGGGGGAGGGGCTGCAGTTGATTTGTTTAGCTGAAAAAGTTAAAGTTTGTGTTCAAATTAGTACAGCCTCGACCCGGTGAGTTGAACAGCCAAATACAATTGAATTTTATTGGTCTAAGCAATGAGGCCAGGGAACCTGCTTGGGGGAATGGTCCCGACCAATCCCTAAGGATCCTCATCATTATGCCTTTAAGTGCCATCTCTATGAGGCGGTTCTAATGAGTGTAAGTATCCTAAGAGTGTTTTAATAAATACCCATATGCTAAGTCACCATACTGGTACAGTTAAAGTGAGTAAGCACTCATAGCACATTTCAAAAGAAAAGGGAATACAATCACAAAAATCAACTTGCACAGCAATGCTAGCCAGTCTGCAAAAACGGAGTATCACGGTCAGACTGCTCGGATTGATAAGTCAAATCCTGGTCAACACTGTTTGTGTATGGCCGTTTAATTGCATTTTCTGGTATATAATGCAATTTGAGTCTTTCCTCGAGAGTACCAGGCTTTAAAAATGATTTTAAGAAAAATTTAAAATTTAAACTAAAATTCAATAAAATTTAAAAATTTAAATTTAAATTTCTTCCAAAAATAATTTCAAATTATTTCTATTTTGGTTCCTGATCTGTGTGCGAAATTTCATCTGAATTCATTGAAAAATGACTGTTTTACAAAGATTTTCGTTTTTTTCACTTTCTCTGAATCTGCAAATTTTCGAATTTTTAAATTTTGTCTCTGTGACATATCAAACTCATATAGTTAAGCAAATAATCGTCCAAAAAGACTAACCCAGTCACCAAAAAGCGATACAAAAATAGGATTTCATATGTGACCCCCTTCACAAGCTGACACAAGCAAAAGTTCAATTATTCAAACTAGTTTGATGAAAAAGTTCATAGTTTCAATTATTTAAATGAATCTCAATAACCCAAAAGCTAAAAAGAAAGTTTAGGCATCTGTAAGAGTGGTTAAAGGATAATCTCACATAAACTTCAGTTACAAAATTTAAAAACTGAAGCTAAAAAATCAAATTTTAAAGTGATTTTAAGCAAAATCGCGAACAGTTTTGAATCACATTCAAATTCGCCCCCAAAACCAAGCTACGTTGCACCCAAGCATGCTGAAAACAGCAATATATACCACTTACTTTGTGTCTGAAGTAGAGCAGCTTCACTGATGAGTGTCTGATGCTGGACGAAACACATCATTTCATTCTAATCATGATCTACACTGCTAGTTCTAAATGTGAAATATTCCGTAATTTACATGCTACCAAAATGGCCAGAGTGGGAAAGATTTGAGACCTAGGTCTAGATTAAATGCCCACATCATAATGGAAATTGCTCATCGTCTTTTTTTGATGAAACTATATCCCAAATTTGAAATTTCTGAAAAGACTGTAAGTAAAGATTACTCATTAGAACGGCCTCGTCGAATGAGAAATATCACAACCCGCTTAAGCACATAATACGAGTATCTGTGTGAAAGTGCTTCATTGGGGGTTAGGTAACTAAATGAGCTTTAATAACTGTGTTATATCTTTATCTTTGTGAGGCGGGTCTAATGTGTAGCTTCAAAAACAATTTTGAGTGTGAGGCGACTCTAATGAGTACCAAACAATACTACTGCTTGCGTGGTCGAAATAAGAACAAAATTTGATCTCGGGTGAAGCTGGGGGGGAGGGGCTGCAGTTGATTTGTTTAGCTGAAAAAGTTAAAGTTTGTGTTCAAATTAGGACAGCCTCGACCCGGTGAGTTGAACAGCCAAACACAATTGAATTTTATTGGTCTAAGCAATGAGGCCAGGGAACCTGCTTGGGGGAATGGTCCCGACCAATCCCTATACCCCGACATCCAATTTAGGTTACCTTGCACCCCCCCCAGGACAATTTTTCATGGGTGCCAAATTGTTCATTGGGACCCCCTGGATGGGAAACGAAGGTGTCCTCAAAAAAATTTTGGTTTGGGCTATGTGAAATTGCATGGTTTCTATGCCAACCCATAGCGAATTTGAGAAGGGGGGTCTGCCTATAAAATTACTCATATCTCAGCTGTTACTTATCCTAGACTACTAAACTTAATACCAAATTAAAGCTTAGACATATGCCTAATATCCCCTTGGTGCATATGAAAATTATCTAATTTGCATATTCATAAATATTTATGAAAACATTAAAAATGTGTTTCACGAATGGGGGTATACGTACAAGGTCAATAATATCTCAGCTGCTTTTAGTCGTAGAGTACTAAAATTTGTACTAAAATAAAGCTAAGACATAGGCCTTTTATTCATTGGTCAAATATGCAACGTATCTTATTTGCATAATTTGCATATTCATGAATATTAATAAAAACGCTAAAAAATAAGGGAAAATCATTACAAATATAAATAGGCTGATTTCATCCCAATATTGTCATTGTTGCATGTTTTAATATAATCAATGTTACAATTTGACAGGTCCAATCATCCACTGGTCCTATATGAATATTATCTCATTTGAATATTCATGAAAATGCCTGAAAACTTAAAAAAATGAGGGAAAATCACATAAAAACTATAAGCCTAGGGGAGGGGTTAAGGTACGATCTATCCTGCACTCCTAGGGCCTTTTAAATTCATGCCAAATTGTTCAGTGGGACAATCAGAATGTGAAATGAAGTTCTCCTCACAAGAAATTAGGTATGGGCTACGTAAAAATGCATGGTTTCCATGGCAACCGCTTATATGATTCTCGAGATTGGGGGGTAGGCCTACAAATTCAATCATATCTAGGGTTCTACTTATCCTAGAGCACTAAAATTGGTGTCAAATCAAAGCTTAGACACATGTCTTTCTTCTTGTGGTCAGATTTGTAAATCATCTAATTTGCATATTTATGAATATTAATGAAAACCTACAAAAATGAAGTAAAATCATAAAAAACAACATAAATGAACATATTTCAGCACAAAAACATCATCAAACCACCATTGTTGCCAGTTTTTATATCCTCAGTGATTCAATTTGATAAGTTCTTTCATCCAGTGGTCCTATATGAAAATTATCTCATGGTCCTATATGAAAATTATCTCATTTGCATATTCATGAATATTAATGAAATCTTAAGCATGGGTAAACTATAGTATTCAACAGGGGTAATCAGACCTAAATTGAACACATCAGACATTTTATTATGGGCATAAATTTGTCTTTTAGGACCACTTAAATGTAAAAAAATATTGTCCTCAAAAATAAATGTTATTTGGGTTTTTGAAATTTCATGGTTTCCATGGCAACCCATTATGCCAACTGTAAAGATTGGGGGTATACATACAAAAAATACTCATATCTTAACAACATCTCATCCTAGATTACTAAATATGGTACCAAACTAATCCCTGGACATAGTAGTTTTATTTGGTAGCTAGATATGCAAATTATCTAATATCCATATTCATGAATATTAATGAAAACTTTAGATATGAGAGATAAAATCTCAGAAAAATTAGGGGGTGTATGTATAAAATTACCAATATCTCAGCAGCTATGCGTCAGAGTGTAACAAACTTGGTGTCAAATCAATGCTTAGACATCGTACTTTTACCTTAAGTTCAGCTTTGAAAAATAGTTATCATAAATAATTATGAATTTTAATTAAAACAGAAGAAACAAATGAAAAATATCGGAAAAATCAAGAGGGTGCACTTACAAATCTAATAATATCTCAATTGTTAAGTGCCCTAGAGTACCAAAATTGGATTTAAACTAATGCTAAGACAATAGTATGTTTAACAAATTATCAAATTTTAAAACGGTCATATTATAATATTCATGAATATTGATGAAACCGAGAGCATTTTGAGAATAATATTTGAAAATGAAGGGGATATACCTACAAAATTACTCATATCTCAGCAGCTTATGGCCCTTACGTAGCAAACAAGGTGCCAACTTATTGCTATGATACAGCCCTTTATCTCAATGGTTATATTTGCCAGTTGTGGCATTTACATATTCATGAAAATTAATATAAACATTAGAATAAAGAGAAAAATCGCCGAAAATGAATGGGGTATACCTACAAAATAACCAATATCTTAGCTGCTAATTGGCCTAGAGTAGCAAACAATATACTTAATTTAAGTCTATGCATAGCAGATTTACCTAGTGGGAAGATATAAGAATTAACTAATTTGTTTAATATCAATATTAATACAAAAAACTTTAAAAATACAAGTAAAAAATGTATACAAATTGATAGCAGTGTAGTTACAAAATTACTCATATCTCAGCTGTTATAAATTTTATACTTTTTTCTTTTACTCAATTTTACTTAGGATTTTGCTGTTTGATATGGTACCAAGCTTGTTACTATTGGGCAATTGGAAGCCTATATATGAATCACTTTGTAGCTATACCCCCTTAATTTCCTGTATTTTCTCTTAATCTCTCATGTTTTCATCAATATTCATGAGAATTTAAATTTGATGTGTTATGAATTGGATCATTTTGGTAAACATGTTGTGTCTATGCATTGACTTAAAATCAGGTTTGGCACTATTGGGCACTTAACTACTGAGATATGAGTAATTTTGGAAGTGCACCCCCTTGATTTTTGCCGCAATTTTTCTTTCATTTCTTCTGTTTACATTAAAAATCACGAATATTCATGATAAATATTTTTCATATTATACCTTATGGTAAAAGTACGATGTCTAAGCATTAAATTGGCACTAGGTTTGATACACTGGAACACATGGTAGGTGAAATATTTGTCATTTTATATGTACATCTCTTAATTTTTCTAAGATTTTTTCTTTAATTACAAAATTTTTCATTAATATTCATGAATATGCAAATGAGATAATTTTCATATAGGACCACTGGATGAAAGAACTTGTCAAATTGAATCACTGAGGATAAAAAAACTGGCAACAATGGTGGTTTGGTGATGTTTTTGTGCTGAAATATGTTCATTTATGTTGTTTTTTTATGATTTTACTTCATTTTTGTAGGTTTTCATTAATATTCATAAATATGCAAATTAGATGATTTACAAATCTGACCACAAGAAGAAAGACATGTGTCTAAGCTTTAATTTGACACCAATTTTAGTGCTCTAGGATAAGTAGAACCCTAGATATTATTGACTTTGTAGACCTACCCCCTAATTTCGAGAATCATATAAGCGGTTGCCATGGAAACCATGCATTTTTACGTAGCCCATACCTAATTTCTTGTGAGGAGAACTTCATTTCACATTCTGATTGTCCCACTGAACAATTTGGCATGAATTTAAAAGGCCCTAGGAGTGCAGGATAGATCGTACCTTAACCCCTCCCCTAGGCTTATAGTTTTTATGTGATTTTCCCTCATTTTTTTTAAGTTTTCAGGCATTTTCATGAATATTCAAATGAGATAATATTCATATAGGACCAGTGGATGATTGGACCTGTCAAATTGTAACATTGATTATATTAAAACATGCAACAATGACAATATTGGGATGAAATCAGCCTATTTATATTTGTAATGATTTTCCCTTATTTTTTAGCGTTTTTATTAATATTCATGAATATGCAAATTATGCAAATAAGGTACGTTGCATATTTGACCATGGAATAAAAGGCCTATGTCTTAGCTTTATTTTAGTACAAATTTCAGTACTCTAAGACTAAAAGCAGCTGAGATATTATTGATCTTGTACGTATACCCCCATTCGTGAAACACATTTTTAATGTTTTCATAAATATTTATGAATATGCAAATTAGATCATTTCCATATGCAACAAGGGGATATTAGGCATATGTCTAAGCTTTAATTTGGTATTAAGTTTAGTAGTCTAGGATAAGTAACAGCTGAGATATGAGTAATTTTATAGGCAGACCCCCCTTCTCAAATTCGCTATGGGTTGGCATAGAAACCATGCAATTTCACATAGCCCAAACCAAAATTTTTTTGAGGACACCTTCGTTTCCCATCCAGGGGGTCCCAATGAACAATTTGGCACCCATGAAAAATTGTCCTGGGGGGGGTGCAGGGTAACCTAAATTGGATGCCGGGGTACTAAGGATCCTCATCATTATGCCTCTAAGTGCCATCTCTATGAGGCGGTTCTAATGAGTGTAAGTATCCTAAGAGTGTTTTAATAAATACCCATATGCTAAGTCACCATACTGGTACAGTTAAAGTGAGTAAGCACTCATAGCACATTTCAAAAGAAAAGGGAATACAATCACAAAAATCAACTTGCACAGCAATGCTAGCCAGTCTGCAAAAACGGAGTATCACGGTCAGACTGCTCGGATTGATTAGTCAAATCCTGGTCAACACTGTTTGTGTATGGCCGTTTAATTGCATTTTCTGGTATATAATGCAATTTGAGTCTTTCCTCGAGAGTACCAGGCTTTAAAAATGATTTTAAGAAAAATTTAAAATTTAAACTAAAATTCAATAAAATTTTAAAATTTAAATTTAAATTTCTTCCAAAAATAATTTCAAATTATTTCTATTTTGGTTCCTGATCTGTGTGCGAAATTTCATCTGAATTCATTGAAAAATGACTGTTTTACAAAGATTTTCGTTTTTTTCACTTTCTCTCTTATAGGGTTCGGTGCACAATTAATCGGTCCCATTCAACTCCATGTAAAAAGGCAGAATTCGAGCATCTGCAAATTTTCCCAGGACATTGCTTTGACTTTTTTCTGACTGTGAGTGGCAAGATCTGTCATTCACCTATCAAAAAAGTGAAAAGACAACCTACCTTGATAATCTCGTTTTCTCAGCATTCTCCGTTCTTTGGGGAACAGTCAAAAAATCCGGGCTGAAATCCGACCCGCGTCAGACGTTACCTGGGGAGTGCGCCGGGGAGTCTGTGACAAAATAGTCCACACAAAGATGCATTTTTCTGCATCAGCCTGACAAACATAGACCAATGTTGAATCACATGTACATTTAAAGCCGAATAAAGCACCCATTTACGCCATAAAGGGCCCAGAAACGGCAAGTGCTAAATTTCTAAAGGTACTATTTTCGTGGGCTACCAAACCGGAAGACTGTAATTGTGTACTAACACCTTCAAGAATCTGCAAATTTTCGAATTTTTAAATTTTGTCTCGGTGACATATCAAACTCATATAGTTAAGCAAATAATCGTCCAAAAAGACTAACCCAGTCACCAAAAAGCGATACAAATCTAGGATTTCATATGTGACCCCCTTCACAAGCTGACACAAGCAAAAGTTCAATTATTCAAACTAGTTTGATGAAAAAGTTCATAGTTTCAATTATTTCAATGAATCTCAATAACCCAAAAGCTAAAAAGAAAGTTTAGGCATCAGTAAGAGTGGTTAAAGGATAATCTCACATAAACTTCAGTTACAAAATTTAAAAACTGAAGCTAAAAAATCAAATTTTAAAGTGATTTTAAGCAAAATCGCGAACAGTTTTGAATCACATTCAAATTCGCCCCCAAAACCAAGCTACGTTGCACCCAACCATGCTGAAAACAGCAATTTATACCACTTACTTTGTGTCTGAAGTAGAGCAGCTTCACTGATGAGTGTCTGATGCTGGACGAAACACATCATTTCATTCTAATCATGATCTACACTGCTAGTTCTAAATGTGAAATATTCCGTAATTTACATGCTACCAAAATGGCCAGAGTGGGAAAGATTTGAGACCTAGGTCTAGATTAAATGCCCACATCATAATGGAAATTGCTCATCGTCTTTTTTTGATGAAACTATATCCCAAATTTGAAATTTCTGAAAAGACTGTAAGTAAAGATTACTCATTAGAACGGCCTCGTCGAATGAGAAATATCACAACCCGCTTAAGCACATAATACGAGTATCTGTGTGAAAGTGCTTCATTGGGGGTTAGGTAACTAAATGAGCTTTAATAACTGTGTTATATCTTTATCTTTGTGAGGCGGGTCTAATGAGTAGCTTCAAAAACAATTTTGAGTGTGAGGCGACTCTAATGAGTACCAAACAATACTACTGCTTGCGTGGTCGAAATAAGAACAAAATTTGATCTCGGGTGAAGCTGGGGGGGAGGGGCTGCAGTTGATTTGTTTAGCTGAAAAAGTTAAAGTTTGTTTTCAAATTAGTACAGCCTCGACCCGGTGAGTTGAACAGCCAAATACAATTGAATTTTATTGGTCTAAGCAATGAGGCCAGGGAACCTGCTTGGGGGAATGGTCCCTACCAATCCCTAAGGATCCTCATCATTATGCCTTTAAGTGCCATCTCTATGAGGCGGTTCTTATGAGTGTAAGTATCCTAAGAGTGTTTTAATAAATACCCATATGCTAAGTCACCATACTGGTACAGTTAAAGTGAGTAAGCACTCATAGCACATTTCAAAAGAAAAGGGAATACAATCACAAAAATCAACTTGCACAGCAATGCTAGCCAGTCTGCAAAAACGGAGTATCACGGTCAGACTGCTCGGATTGATTAGTCAAATCCTGGTCAACACTGTTTGTGTATGGCCGTTTAATTGCATTTTCTGGTATATAATGCAATTTGAGTCTTTCCTCGAGAGTACCAGGCTTTAAAAATGATTTTAAGAAAAATTTAAAATTTAAACTAAAATTCAATAAAATTTTAAAATTTAAATTTCTTCCAAAAATAATTTCAAATTATTTCTATTTTGGTTCCTGATCTGTGTGCGAAATTTCATCTGAATTCATTGAAAAATGACTGTTTTACAAAGATTTTCGTTTTTTTCACTTTCTCTCTTATAGGGTTCGGTGCACAATTAATCGGTCCCATTCAACTCCATGTAAAAAGGCAGAATTCGAGCATCTGCAAATTTTCCCAGGACATTGCTTGGACTTTTTTCTGACTGTGAGTGGCAAGATCTGTCATTCACCTATCAAAAAAGTGAAAAGACAACCTACCTTGATAATCTCGTTTTCTCAGCATTCTCCGTTCTTTGGGGAACAGTCAAAAAATCCGGGCTGAAATCCGACCCGCGTCAGACGTTACCTGGGGAGTGCGCCGGGGAGTCTGTGACAAAATAGTCCACACAAAGATGCATTTTTCTGCATCAGCCTGACAAACATAGACCAATGTTGAATCACATGTACATTTAAAGTCGAATAAAGCACCCATTTACGCCATAAAGGGCCCAGAAACGGCAAGTGCTAAATCTCTAAAGGTACTATTTTCGTGGGCTACCAAACCGGAAGACTGTAATTGTGTACTAACAGCGGATGTAGCACATTCATTTAACATAGGTTTCCGGCCGTGGGTAGTTTCGGCTGGGTCGTTTTCGGCCTGGTTTTAGGGTGGGTCGTTTCGGCATATTCTGATAAGATGATAGAATCTGATTGTTTTATAAACTTGCCAAAGTTTCGACTGCATTGATTTTCCCACGAAATCGTACATGCGCGCATTCTCGCAAGAGCATTCACTAGTACAAACTGGGCTCTTTTCTGAAATGATTATTGTGTACACAAATAGGTGCTGAAATTCTTTTATTTATTTATTTTATATATAAATTTCCAAAGATCCGTCTGCATTAAACACTACCCAGACCGAGTACCGGAAGCTCAAGAACAGACTGCACATGAGTGCATACTAGCAAGAACACTTACAGGGAAATAACTAACAACAATCGGGCAAATAATGTTGTGGACAAAAATATGTACTGAAAAGAGAGCATTCCAGATCCGACTCTATTAAACACTTGAACACTTGGAGTTTGCCTCTGTACTAACATAAGCAAATAAAGTTATCAACTATGTGCAGCAGACGACTTAAGCAGGCACCATTTGGACGAACATATGGGCCGAAAATTAGGTGCATAGACCCACTTGATGGCTGTGCATGCATGATTACTTCACGCATATTAAATGCATTATGGTATCTGCCGCATTTATGTTTATATGAACAGCGTACACGCAGGAAGAATACAGAGACCGAAATATAGTGGATGGCTTCGCTTTCATGTTTAAAGGGTGTGATAAATTAAATGAGCTGGCCCATTACTATAACATTTACAAGAAATCTTTTCAAGAAACGATGTGAAAGCGCCAGGTCATTCAGTTTATGACATGTATGCGTGACTGAGATATATCCTTATGCAATGACCAGCATGTGCACACTGCTGTTGGTTATACATGTAAGGTATGATAGCTCAACTTGCGACATCAAATTCCTGAGAACTAGCCAAAGCCCCTGTATTAAACAGAGTACACAGTCTTTTAAAATTCTGAAAGGCAGGTTTTATCATGAAACGGCTTATTGCCATTCATTGGAATACACTACGAGGCGTGGTTGACCTGATTAACAGCGATATTCATACGCGCATCACGCTGGTATGCAGTGTCCATTCATAGAAAACAATTCAATAAGAGTTACTGTTACTGAAATGACCGAATAACCGTTTAAAAGTGACATGGGAGCTTCCCAGTTCGCAAAAACACCATTAACTCAGTAAAAGTTCAACTTTCGAATGAAAATTGGCAACAAAAGACATATTTTTGAATAACTGCACTGTGGTTTATGTTTCACTCACTATCATTTCAAGGCAAACAGCCATTTTAACACGAACTATTTCTTCAAAGTGTAGAAATTTCGAAAACAATTATAACTCTCTAGAATAGCTGATATTGAACAGATCCCGAGTTCCAAAAAACAATCCTGATTTTGCTTGGAACCAATTAGCATTACTTAATTTGAAATTACCTGTTCACTTCTGAATTTCAATGCTTTATGAATATAAATACCTAGATACGTAAATAGGTTTTTATCGTTTGAATTGAATAATTCAGTTAGTTTTGGAATATTTGGTCTACTCAAATTATATCTTGGAATTTAAAATTTTTGTTGACCATCCTGTAATTTGCATTCGAAAAGGAAATGGAATTCATCCTCCAGAGAGGTGCAAAACGGCATTTTCTTCAATCGAGATGCAAGCCTAAGTTTTACCAAAGAGTATTTGTATTTTGGAATTCTTACGAGATTTAAATAATCACGAAATTGGAAAGATCCAAACAAATTGAAAAAAAAAACGAGCTCTGCTGTGTGTTTTGAATCGCGCATTAGTGGTTCGGGCATAATTGTCTGTAAGCCTTTACTTAAATAATGAGATAAATACATTGTAATTTACCTCCCCCTGTTTTAATCAACTTCATGAAAAAACGAGCTCAAACAATAAGTTCCTGGCTAGCACTGCCCGGTTAACCTTATTGAGGTGTGCTTATACATCTTGATAATCGTGTAAGTAGTGATTTCATTAAAATAGTTTCCCATAAAAAAAAGATTGGCTATGACATAAATGTATTGCAGCAGACTGCATGCTTGGTGGTCAATCCAATCAAGGTTGGCAACTTTGCTTTCCGTTTTATTTGCACGCCGGTGACGGTTCCAACTTAAAGACGTATCTATTGTTGAGGTGGTAGAGGCCTGAAGCTTTAGCTGGTGTCAGGCCCACCGGGGTTTACATGTTGGATTTCTTTTGCTCTGGTATTCAGTTTTATTTACTATTGAGTCCTTATCTTTGCTTTATCTCCTTTTTTATCTTGATTTATATGCTCTAGGAGATAATGCCTTGATTAGTTAGGGGTCTTTCATGCAATCAAAACATATATGTGTCTTGCTTCACATCTGAATTACATGTAAGGGTGAGGTTGGTGCACCGTTAAACTGCTTTAAGCCCTCCAGTAAAATATTTTACTGACCGTTCCAAAGTGGTGTTTCTTTTGTGGATCATTTATGTTATTTCTGTCTTGTTTTGTTAATATGATTTCATGCACGTCTGTTTATTGATACCCTGAGGTTACCTGCTGGGAAAGGTCTGACCTCTTGGCTCTTTTTTGTGATGTCTAATTGTGACGTTGTCACTTTCCCATTGGTATCCTGGGTCAGGTGTGGTGCTTGATCGTATCGATTCCTGATCTTTGCCCTCTGTCTTACTTCAATACGTGAAAGCCATATTTCAAAAACTCATTTATAATTAGGTTTTGATTTTTTTAGATTTTCACCCTTTTTTTTCGCCCATTGAAATTTCTACATCCAACTCATGAAACATTACCTGAAATTCATCTTTTACTATTCTCTCATTTAAGTAAATGATATCGTCGTCCGGCTGGAAAAGACGGTCGTTTGGATTATTTATTGCTTTAAAATAATCATATAAATTGTTTGCTGATAACCCAAATTCCTTCCGTTGACTCCCTGCATTTTTAATAGTTTCCAATAGTCTTTAGCGTGTTTTATCTCATTTTTTTCCAATTTGCAAGTTTGCTGCTTAGCATGTATGAATTTCGCCTTGCATACATTTGATTTGCGTACACATGTATGTGGGCTTAAAGTTACTCGGCAAACGTAGAAACACGATATTCTCCGATTTTCAATGACTTCCTCAAAAACTTTATTTTAACCAAAAATGGAAGGAAGTGCAAAGTTTGTTTAACTTTTTACAACTTCCAATTATGGGAGCGCAGTGGCTCAGTGGTAGAGTGCTTGACTCGAGACCGAAGGGCCGCGGGTTCGAGCCTCACCGGCGTCACTGCGTTGTGTCCTTGAGCAAGACACATTTATCCTAGCTTAGTACTGGTTTAACCCAGGAAGACCCGTCCCGCATAACTGAAAGATTGTTGAGTGGACGTAAAGAATCAAATCAAACAAACAAATCAAACAACTTCCAATGCCGAGCCGGACGTCGATCTAACTGCTTTCATAATTTAACCGGCGTTTAAGAATTCGTTAATTAGTAGGCGTGATTTATACATCGGCAATAACCGATTTAAGGTAGTACCGGACTCATCAGCATATGCCCAAAAAGTTACCATCATATGATAGGTTAGAAAATAGCTCAAAACTCAACTATTTTGACAAAAATAACAGGACCTTTCCGTGCTATTTAAAAAAAAGTTATTAAACTTTAAAAATCGTAAAATATGAGTTTTTCAAAATATCAATTTCTCATATTTTAAAATAATTGAAAGTGAGAAATGCAATATTTTTTCCTGGGAATACGCTACATGCTATTGGTTGATAAAAGGACACAAAAAAACAGCGAAAAAAAGGCACGTAGCTTATTTTTTTGAGCTAAAATCTATTTTGTAAAAAAAATATTAAGGCCAAAAAATCGTTTAAATCTTGAATAAAAAATGTCACACAATGTAACCACAGAAACAAAAAAACTTATCATTTATAAGTGCGTTCGTGCGCGCGCGCTTGGTTGTGTGCCAAAATGAGGGTGAGTTTATGAGAGAGAGAGGGAGGGAGGGAGGGCAATTCACGTGCTGTTGATTCATAGCATTTTTGTTCTTGCTTTTATTCTTTTCTTTCTTTTTTCTTTACTTTACGTACAGTATACGTATTCTGGATTCGTTACAAAATTGACGTCAGCAGCAGTAACGCGTATCGAAGTGTCGTCAGGATGACGCAAGTCTTTGATCTGAATAAATGTTCTATTTCGAAAACGTTGTTGCAAGTTTTCAAACGAGAAACTGACCTTATGCAATAATGGTTTTCTGATACACTAACATCTGCTAGACTCCTCAGGGGTAGTCATAACCCTCGCCTTTCTGGTTTGGGTTTCAACACCACCCTGGTGTTCTAGCAGGTGGTAATGCATAGAAAATCACGTTTGATCCAAATATTGAAGTTATTAAACGAGCTGTAAAACGAGATGAAATGCGAGGCTTGCCAAGATTGTTGTCACTTATTCGTGACAAGCTTAATAACTTTAATAATACAGGGGCACGACTGTTAGTTCTATTTATTGTATGACCCTAAAACGACTTTTAAATCGTGTTTAGAAATTACGTGGAACTATGCTGCAACATTGCTTTGATGTTGCCATATAATTATATGAGAAACCATTACGGACGTCATTACACAGCGTTACCAAAATTTGTAAACCACTAGTGGTACATGTCGTTATGTCACTGTCATGATAAACACAAACGAACAAACAAATAAGTAAACAAACAAACAAGCACATTCTACCACTGCCGCTATGGGTAAAGAAGGGACGGAACACGAGTTACGTTCTTTTCATAAATGCAATAAGTTAATGCTAAGACAAGCATGCATATTTACAACTCGCATATATATATATATATATATATATATATATATATATATATATATATATATATATATATATATATAAATAAGCCTCAGTAAAAAAAAACTCCCCACTGGCTAGCTAAAAATAGCGCAAAGGCACGCCCCAGCATTTGGCGAGCGCTCATGTTGCTCTTGGGTTTCGTCCAAGCTAAAAAAAGTGAGCCCTCCCATTTACACAGATAATGTAATTAAGAAGCACAGTGGCTCAGTTCGTAGAGTGATAAACTAGGGATCGAAGGATTACTAATTTGTGAATCACCAGAGTCATAGTATTGTGTCATGGGGCAAGACACTTTATCAGCGAGTAGTGCATACATTGAATACGCATGAATATTAACTTTTCTGACCAGAATTGCCTGACCAGGTATTTAAAGACTTTTCGCTTACTGTAAAGGCTGTAGCTTTAATATTCATGTAAGGGTGTTGTTCGACTATTTCGTCTGCTAAACAAGAGAAATCAGGTTCTTTTTATAATTTGGTGAAGAATTTGTAAGCTGCTTGGGCCGCGCAAACGTGCGTGCATTTCATGAAAATCCTAACCGTATACACAATAAACTCACATTTATTAACCCTTAAAGCGCATAATCACAAAATGTATGTTTTTGTTGTTCACTTAGATATGTGAAGCCTCAAACTTAAGACAAACAGTGCCGACCCAGATCAAACTGCTCCTGTAGGAGCAGTCTGTTCTGGGTCCACAATGTTTGCCTCTATGCTAATGATGTAGTATGGCCGATGCTTTTTTCTTTGATCTTTGCTAATGTTTAAATCAGACACTCTAGAATAACGACGAAGGGGGAGCTTAAAACCGTACTCTAACTTCCAATTTTAGTTAAACAGCAATGTAGGCGGGAACTTCTTAAATAGCGACAAATTAACCCGTAGGTAAATGTAATATAATTGACAGCTTAGGCCGGATGCAGGGAGGAGCGAATGTAAATTTCGTCAGGTGTCAGTAACACGTGTTTATTTGCACCTGCGCCATACTACAAGCTAAATAAAGGATTCTTTCTCGGCTTTCAGTTTAAACCGCTCGGTGGGCTACGCCCACCTCGCGGTTTAAACGAGAAAGCCTAGGAAAAGTATCCTTTATTTATTACTTAAATAGACATTTTCGGATGCAGTTATTTTGCTGGTGTTTTAAGGACTAAATAATCTGATTTGCGTCTATACTGAGATAATGGCGCAAGATGATACGGTTACTTTTGAATAAAACCACGCCCCATTTTCAGCTTTTACCTATGCCTAATATAAGGTTGACCAGTTCTAGTACGCATTCATGAGTCGCCGCATTTACAGTAAGCGTAAAGTCAAAGATTATAACTCGGAACGCATTGAGGGGTGAAACTGAACCAGACAGTCAAAATATATTTGGTCATACAGGTGTGTTGATAAATGAAATTTTTTGTGAACTCCAACATTTGTACCTTTTAAGACAATAAATAAAGATAACTCTTACTTTTTTAAAAACACTCGTTATCTTTTGACAAGGGTCCCATACCACCTTAAGCCGAATGTAATTTCCCTCTCTTAAAGGGTTGTTGGGTGATAATTTTCATTTTTATTCAAATTTCAATAGGATATTCTGTACGCAAACAGTTCGACGGCGTCTGATCTGTGTACATGTATGTACTGTTTGTCTATTTCCCACAAAAAGGTTGCTAGGCTTATATATGATTTGAGCCGCGGCATGAGATTTCCAACAATGTGGTATGTGCGACCAACAAAGCCTCAGATCAGCCTGCGCATACGCGCAGTCTGATCAGAGCCGTTGCTAGTCGTTTGAGTATTCTATGAGTGTTAAGCTACTGACTGAACACCATTTGGAGTTTCTAAGCTTAAAAGGAGGCTACACAGGCTCGTCTGAGTCTACACATGTCAAAATGCCACATTGCTGGAAATCTCAAGCACTGGCTCAGTAAATATAAAGGAAATCTGGGACCCAGAGTTAAGAAACTGTCCGAATGCCTCGGCAATTTGTATCTGAAAGCCTTATATAGAGTGACTAGAACAGCGTACCCAGAAAACATGTAAAATCGGTCCACTAACGGCCCCGCCAGCGAAACTCCATTGGCTGGGTTACATGTATTTTCAGAAGCGCCCATGGCAGTTTCTTTATAACACTCAGCAAAGGCTAGCACGGCTGGATGCAGTTCTGAATAGTAACACTGCAAGTCGCCGCATGTCGACACTTTGCAATTGGGACGCTAGCATAAAATTTGTACCCGAAGTAAACAGAAGTTCGTTGACCGTCGATCTTTTGTTCG
Source organism: Loripinus fragilis (assembly GCA_964019695.1). Classification (NCBI taxonomy): domain Eukaryota; kingdom Metazoa; phylum Mollusca; class Bivalvia; order Lucinida; family Lucinidae; genus Loripinus; species Loripinus fragilis. The sequence goes on from OZ026525.1 coordinate 20,055,961, forward strand.
CTTGCGAACTGTGTCCAAAATCTAGTCGTTACGACTGCAACCCGATCTAGCAGTGGCGTATATAGTTAGCAAAGGTCAAATATTTGAGGGGTCTAATTTTATCAGATTTTGTTGTACATTCAATTATTTTCACAATTGGACTCAATGGATGGTCAAAAATGTTGAAGTTATAATAGAGCCGTGACATGTGATTTCCAACAATATGGCGTTTCATGCAAACCAAATATCTATGTGTCTTGATCCACATCTGAATTAAGGGTGAGGTTGGCGCCGTTAAACCGGTTTAAACCCTCCAGTAAAATATTTTACTGACCGTTCCAAGGCGGTACTTCTTTTGTGGATCTTTTATGTTTTTGTTCTGTCTTGTGTTTGCTTTGTTTTGTGCGCGTCTGTTTATATGTGCTTCGTGGTCACCTGCTGGGAAAGGGCTGACCTCTTGGCTCTCGTTTGTGGTGTCTACTGTGAGTTTGTCACTTTCCCATTGGTATCCTGGGTCAAGTGTGGAACTTGATTGTATCGATTCCTGATCTTTGCAACCTTACTTACTTTGACAAGTGTAGACTCAGACGAACTTGTGCAGCCTCCTTTCAAGCGCAGAAACTCCAAATGATGTTCAGTCAGTAGCCTAAGAGTCATAAAATATTCAAGCAACCAGCAAAACCAGCAAAAGCTCTGATCAGACTGCACGCATGTGCAGGCTGATCTACGCCTTTGCTGATCGCACATACCACATTGTTGGAAATTAATGCCGCGGCTCAATTATGAAAGGAGAACTTGAACATCATGTTGAAACTATACCAATCTATTTCGCAATCATTGCATGCTTGTATGTCAGGATGGTTCGCTGCATTTACCTGTAGGGGTGACATGATATACTTTCCAAAACATACTACATATACACATGCACATGTACTTTTTTCTTTAAAGGTCGATTTTGCCTTAGCAAACAGTGCATACCCTGATGAAATGTCGCGTTCTTGGTCTTCGATGTTTGCTTAAGTACCCGTTTAGGGGTTTACGGTCTACAAATCGTTACGACATGTAGGCCTTCATATGGGCTGGTTCCTATTTCTATCGAGAGTTGCCCAGAACAGAGACGGATTCAGAGGGGGTTCAGGGGGTTCGCTTGCACCCCCTTCCCGCATCTCGTTTTTAAATATACATATACTAGAGGACTTTGAAAACGCATCACCATATTTTTGCTCTTTTCTTGCAAACCGTATATGCCATTGAAATGTTACTCGCAGATTTTAATGTGCAACCCAGAATTGGTATGAATCAGTCGTTAAATTGACTGAACTATAACTCGACGCTGCTGATGACGTCACATGGGTACAAACTCTGCAGTTAAATGAAGCTTTTTGATTATTTTTTTTATGTATGTACTGAGGCGTGTATGATACCATATCACCAAAAGAGTTTTTAGGCTTTTTCTAATCAAACGTAATTGATAACTTCAATATTTCGAAAATTAACGTCAAATTTGGACATCGATTTATAGCTCCTTGTTTGGAACATCTCCATAAGTTACCTTTATGCACGCTTTCATTAATGATATTGACTACATACACTGGCAGTCATGTGGGGAAGACAATGGCAAAAGATATGCTGTCATGTGATCGAGAACGTCTTAAAATACGTTAACGTCACTTGCACAATTCAAAAGACACGTGGTACAAGCGTAATTTATGCATAATCTGTCATTTGTGTATGCCCTAAGCGTCTTTCAATAAAACCGGACGTAAAAAATCGAAACTTTGAAAGGCCCAAGACGTTGAATTTTATTACTAGAACATAGTACATGTAATCAGGATGGGTGGGTTATGTCGGTATTTTTAAAGGGGTGTGATTTTGAGCATACCGAACTGTCAGTTCATTTCTAATCGTTCAATGATGAATATGCAATCGTGAAAAAAGCAAAGGACACAAATCTGTTGAGTCAGGAATCAAAACTAACGCGTGTTAACTTGCAGCTGAATTTGTGTCCTTCAAAATCGACCACCCCTGTCTTTAAACGGATACTTTTCAAAACCTTAAAGTAAATTTACAACCATGGTTTTTCTAGGATACACTACAAGCTGGTCAGACTATGATATGCAATAACAATTATCTCGCTGACATTCTCAGGGTTTGTGAAATAAAGGATTTAATCTGGGTTGATGCGTTTTCAAAGTCCTTAAGTATATGTACTATGGAAATGAATGAGACCAAATTAGCTATCATGGGCTATTTCAGTTAAACACTCTCTTGCAAGTATAAAAGCCAAACTTGCTTAATGGAAATTTTCAAAATTGTAGCTAGTCTAGGATGCTAAGCAGGCCAGCCCCATGATTGAGCATACAATGTAACTGGTCGCAAACACGGACGACAGGGTTTCACACAACGAAGCCGATTTACAGCCCATGGGAGTTTGGTTCTCATCAGACTCGGTGCTGTTGGTCTTTTGTTTGGTGTGCTTCCCGTTGTTTGTGGGAGTTCTGTGTTTGTCTTTGTTTTGTTATATGCATTACTTTGTGTCCATTCTAGGTTTGCAATCACTTTGAAGAGGAAGAGAAAGCTGGTAGCTTTGCTATTATTGCTTACAGATGTATTGTTGCATAAATGTTCTGTGGGTCTTTACGGTTCCGTGGTTTGGTATGCAGTGTGTGATTGTGGTATTTCCTGCTCATACTCCTTTACTTTTTGTAAATTATAGATTTTTGTAACGTATTATAAAATGACGCCAAATGGAACTTCCTACAATGTACATATATGGCAAAGTTTCACGCCCAAAAAGCGATTTCAAAATGTTTCTCGTTTGATAAATCACTCATATACATGTAATACATGTAATAACCAGACAGATTTTCTCGTGTCAAGACCCAAACGTTTATAATAATAATAATAATAATAATAATAATAATAATAATAATAATAATAATAATAATAAAAAAGATATAAATTACATTTATTATTATTATAATATTAATTTGTTTGATGTTTTTTAATATCTTCTAGCATAACACATTACTATGATTAGGAAAACAGTGTTATTTTATTGTAAATTAGTACTAAGATTAGTTATTAATATTCTTCGAGTGAAATGATTTTTGGTGAAAAATAATGTAAGGAAACAAGCGTACCTTCCATTAACAAACAATAAACCAAGAAACAGACTTAAAACTTGAGATTTTCACATAATTGTCTTTTTTTTTTGTAATATGCGTTCAAATAAAGTCTTGGTGTTTATAATCAGAAAAGCCGTGTGTACTGAACCTTTATACTTTTGAGTACTGGTAAACAGGGTAAAACACCCATTTTTTCTATCCGTACATATTTCTCAATAGCCAATGTCAATGACTCTACACGACAGAAAATAATTTTTTGTACGAAGGTCATGCCCGAAGCAAAGAAAAGGTCATTATTCTTAACGCCCTATCCAGTAAAGTCTTAGATAAAAAAAATCACAATGCTTTCACAATTCGATAAAACTATTTTCAGAAAATGCATGAACCGCATATGCACAAGCATACGCGGATCCAAATATATTGTCAGAGGGGGCCAAACTCTGCAACTCAGACACAAAAATTGTTTTCTTTTTATTAAGTTGATGAGGGGAGGGAAGATTCTAATTCAACTAAAAGCGAGCCATCATCGGCCCGCCAGCGAAATGCCATTTAAATGGCATTTCGCTGCTGTGCCGATGATGATCCAACATTGAATGCTGGCTTGGTAGCTTTTGTGAAATTTCAGGGGATCCAGATCAGTATTACATGTACTAAGAGACCCTATATTTTTGTGATTTATCAGTGTGTGTTTGTGGGGGGGGGGGGGGGGTTCGGACACCCTGTCCTCCCAACCCTCTAGATCCGCGCATGAAACTATTTTCTAAAATGCACGAGCCACTCATGCATGAGCTAAGCCAAGTGTATGGTATAGATATACAAAGTTAAACTGGCACTCATTAATCTTCGACATCATTCGGTCACGTTCGGCACATCATTCGGTCATGTTCGGTGTGTATTAGCTATTTTAATTGATTAATGTATGGAACAAGTATCTTTTAGCAAGGTGATCTGACAATGCTGAGGCAGTAGTGTAGTGGTAAAACGATTAACTCATATTCAGGATTGCGAGGGTTCGATTCCCACTGGGTATAGTTATTTTAGATATCATTTTTTTAATTTATATACTTTTTGAGTTATGATCATATTGTTTCTTGTTTATTTTAATTTTGACGGATAGTTGACATGATGTTTGTTTTCAAGACTGATAAGAGATTATTTATGGTCGGAAGCTGATGGCGGTGGATGCAAAACTCCTGCACATTGTTTCTGATAACAACCTTATTAAAGTCGTCCCCAGGTTTGTATTGTCCCCGTTTCGAACGTTGCGGCGAATAAAGTGTACAGGTTTCTCGAAGTTCTTTTCGTACTCTGAAAACGGCTCTTCTGCCGACCCCAGTTGCCTGAAAAGTATGTTGAATATATGATGAGCTGTCCCGCCCTGAGTGTTTCTCGAAATAGTTTGAAACATAAGCTATGAGAAATTCGTCTTAAGATTTTAAATGTTTTAAAGATTTCTCAGTAGACATCATAGTTCCTAACTAATATAATGTTTTAAAATGAATTCTATTACATTTACTTTTACACGTAAGTCTTGTAAAAATCGTGCAAGTCATGATTTATGATAAAAAATATTTATTTTTTTTTAAAAAATATATTGTATGTTGTGAGACTCGAACCCACGATCTCAACCTTTACAGCTATACACTCTATCCGAATGGCTAAGCGGGACAGTGATGGATACAGGAGTAGAAAATACTTCAGTCTGAAATCAGTACTTTTCATAATGTTTGCAAATCTAAAATTAGTTTTACGGAGTTATACGAGTTTATACGGCATATTCATGAGTGCCTGTTTAACTTTGTTTATCTATACAGATATTTAGGTTGCGCATCCCATAAGTGTAGGTCCCTGTGTCGAAATATAGGCTCTCGTGTGCATTTTTCTGGTAAAAGGTTAACTAGAGAAATATATGCAGTTTAAGGAAAAGCGTACTTTCATTTTTTTTCTTGCAGTATTAACGTCACAGTGACGTCGCAAAATGGGGTACTGCCTTTTCACATAAATCAAAGAGCTTATACGTGGAAGTGCTATTTACACCTACAATGATCGTATTTTTTGTTGTTTTGTTGCGTTGAAATGGTTGAAAACGTCTATAGAAATACCAAAAATGAAAATTTTATTTTAATATGGACTTCAATTTTACGTGAAATTGACGAAGGTTTGACGTCAATGTGCAGGAAAAACATATTGCGTACATAAATTTAATTCCGGAAATTTGCGTGTGCCTATCGACCAAAATTAGATGTTAGCATAAATGTTAGTTTCGAAACACGTTAGCTCTCTAGCGGGTGGGGTGTTTGGCTATTACAGCTTGTTACCTAAATGTAAATAAAGCTGTTAAGGTAATTGACAGAGGCAGTTCCGATTGCACTTATCAGTCTGACATTAGGCAAGCATTTTGCCAAATATGGACATCCTCGATCAAAACAAATACGAGCAAGACTTACTGACGTACGGACGGAAGGGCGTACAGGACCGATAACATATGACCAACACTTTGTAACATACGTAAATTGTGGATATCAAATCAACAGCATGAAGCTAAAACGAACATTTACGATGATCGCATAAACCAAATAATTATAGCCTTATCGATGGCTTAATTTGTATTTGTGCAATCGAATACGCTTTTTAAACGAGCGGAAACTCTATTTTGCTTTTGTGTTCAAGATCGCTTACTACCCTATGTGATCGAGAATGGTCGTTGATTTTGCAGTGTGCATCTAACGAACGAAAATGAACAGTATCAGCGTTTCCAACTTTCAACATTGGACAGGCCCCGAGGTTATGAAACTTCTTTCATGCTCAACTCAGCTGAACACGAAATTTATCCTGCTCATAAATGTTAAAACGCCAACAATTGTTGGCATTTTAACATTTATTAGCATGATAAATACAGCATGTGAGAGCTTAAAGTAAGAAACTTCTTTATGTGTCGGTATTTTAGTTTTTATGAGCAGTTGAAATTCCGTGCTCAGCTGAGCACGGAATTTATCCGGCTCATAAATGTTAAAATGCCACAATTGTAGCACTTTAATATTTATTAGCATGATAAATACAGCATATGAGAGACTACAGTGTAGACCCTGATGAAATGCTGCTGCATTTCATTCGGGTCTTCATTGTTTGTCACAATACCCAGTAAAAAGGTACAGGGAGCGCAGTGGCTCAGTGGTAAAGTGCTTGGCTCGAGACCGAAGGGCCGGGGGTTCTAGCCTCTCCGGCGTCACTGCGTTGTGGTCCTTGAGCAAGACACATTAATTTTATCCTAGCTTAGTACTGGTTCAACCCAGGAAGACCCGTCCCTGTTTAACTGAAAGATTGTTGATGGGACGTTACGAATCAAATAAAAAAAAACAGTAAAAAAGGTCGATAATGCCCCTTTCATAAGGGTACAAATGTGATAGAAATGTGAGCAATTTGAATGACAACTTTTTGTATGTGTATGTTGTTTTACATGTGTTGCATATTAAAGGTCCATGACTGTGATAACCAGACCGTAGCTAAAACTTTATGAAGCATGTTTTTAATTTTAATGGAAAGTTATTCTAAAATATGGCGGGGATTTTATAGAGTATATAAAACTTCCCTGTAATTACTTAAGATGATTGTGCAATCTCTGGAAATGTAAACATTTCGAAACCTGTTCAATATTTTTTACAGCGAATCGGTACAAATTGCCTCTGCGCAGCTATATGCTAAAAATAGAGCAGCTCTAGCAGTGAAATGCTGAGTTTGGAGGTCAGTTGTAACAAGAAATATCTTTAAAAAAGATATTCGGCGGCTCTCAAATACTTACAATTTTAACACAACTAAGTGACGAAATCCCCTTATACTCCCTGTCTTTGCATGCTGGAAAAGGATGTTCCGTCTAAAACCAGCGAATTTGGAAGTTGTGCTATGTTTCTGGTCTCTCTTTTGCTTGGTGCTCTTTTCGCTGAGCGATATGCATCTGAATCGTTCCAAATTTTAGGCACTTCACCAGCAAAGGCTAGGGAACAATGTTATTAGTCCTAATGTTTTTAAGAAAATGGGAGATTTTGACGATAAATGTATGTACTGAAACAAACTGAAAACCCGGAAAAAACATGCCATATTGTTGTTGTTGTTGTCACATAGGCTAGATTCTGCCCGTCTCAGAACTCAACTTGGAGTAGTTTTCAAGTCTTAAATGGTTTACACTTTCACCACTCTATTTACATATTATGAATGTCTCTATTTACAGAAAAATACTGATATACCAAATCACTTTTGTGTGGAACTAACTCCTATAACCTTTCTATTTCCTGTGGCACCTCACCATAGCCGGGGTCGGGGAATAAATACATGTAGACTCAAAAACTGATCGACTAGCTCCCAGTATTCACGTAAAATCCGGCTACTCTCGGCCTGCCAGAAAAACACCACCCGAAAAGCGTTTTGCTGGTGGGCCCATAGTGGCCCGAGATTTGGTGCTGGCTGTTTGCAAGTTAGCCCCGGGAAGTTAGCCTTATATGATACATGTTCGTCTGACATACATGTAGTTAAAGAAACTAGATCTTGTGCTTGTCATCTTCCTAAAGGAAATAGCAAAATACGCTGATACATGTACAGCTGCGGAGGTTGATCTGAGTCTAAGTGTAGGATTGTGGGTTGCGGGCACATTCAAATTGTAGGAAATTATGTGCCATTATTTACCGTTAAATATCCATCCCTATTATAACCTCTTTTTTTTAGATACATCTTTTTTCACAAAGATGTATCTTGTTAAGCGCTATTAATAGACATTATAACGTGGGCTTTTTGGCTGTCTATTTATAACGCACCATGTTGTCTGATTAAAGAGGGACTCTGCCGATAGCTACACTGTCCTTGTAAAAACATGCATTTGCCGGTCAGAGCAAGCTTTGCACGTATTTACTCGCCTGAACCCCGAGGTTACTCTCTAATTCGCGATGAATTTTACGCCCTTGTATATAATGTAATGCATTAAATACACTTGTTATATTTGTTTTAGAAATAGACTAGACCTAATTCAGTGATTTTTTTACAAATTTGTTTCTATGAGTCCCGGGACTCACTGGGCCAAAATTCTTTGCATCCCAAACTCGAAGTTCTGCATCCCATACGACGTCCACTTTGAATTACAAATTTTGTGTATCCATACATATAAGTAAAATAATAAAGATATAAAAACTACCTGACTTTCTTATTAATAAAAAGTTCAGTTGCAGACAGTATATTTCCTTAATTTAATCATATTATCATCTTTTGCCAAGAGTCAGACTTATGTCTCGCAGTTTTCATATATTTTTTAGAGCCCAGGTCATTAGCCCGTGTTCATCTAACACTGCATGCCTACAAGTGTAGTGCTGGAAGTTACTGCATTTGAGCCTTTGGACATACCATATTAATTTTTCTTTTATCATCTGTGCACAGTCCAGTCTCCGTACTTCATGAGCCTGCAGTAATACTTTAACCATTCTATTGGTATTTGCTCGAAGCAGGGTGCTTAAACTTGCGGGTAAAACGCATTATTCAAATGTTTCATTTCGGGTTGGTAGTATTGGATCAGTACTGGTTTATCGGCACTGGTTTTTACCAGTAGTCCGGTACTGGCTTTTACCGGTAAACTCCCCTACAGCGGGTCGTATCTGAAAACACGTGTTTCCCAAGGGAAGTAATGATCGCTATACTGTTGGGGAGTTTTTTTCGTACCGGTTTTTACCAATATTATTCAAGACACGATGCGCAAGTTAAAAAAAAACAAAAAAAACACTCAAAACGAAAGTTGCAAATACTAAATGCAGACTTTTCGCCACAATTTTAATGCATCCTGCAGGACTCTCATGGTTTAAAATCATGCGTCCTTTGTGAGAAGCATGCGTCTGAGACCCAGGACGCGCAGGTAAAAAAAATCACTGCATATTGTCGAAATTTATGAAACAGACTATAATCGTGTAACGCGCATTTGATACGGGAAACCATAATGGCTTGAATAAAAATTACAAAGATTTGCTTTATATAATGCTGTTAAAGTCCTTTAGGATATAGTGAGTTATCTTATATTGCCTTTATTTACTATGTTCAATTAAGCAAGGCATGCAAAGAATGGTAGTAAAGCAAATTAGAAATGCTGTACAGCGGGAGTTGACCTATATTCATGATCAATGTTCATTATTAGGACTAGTGCACAGACTGGTTCTCGGCCATTTACATGGAAATTTTCAAGTTAAATTGCATCTATAATAAGATCGCGTGGTCAGTCTGAGTATTAACCAATGAGGGCATTGTTTTCTATCTGGTGTGATGAATATTACAATTTAAGAATACTTCTGATTGGTGAAAATTTGCATAAATTGTAGGTCTAAAGCGATATTAGAACGGCGGCCTTTTCGCCGTAAAAAAAAAGATAAAATCGCAAGCGATTGATTTATCTTCGTACAACTGACCGACTCACGCACAAGAGCTGATCTATTTCGATTCTAACACGCAATGTGCGACGAAAACACATTTTAACGTTTTCATCGTCTTTCAACGTTCCGCTATTGCACTGAAGAAATCCTGCTAAAAGTTAGACTCCGATGCATATTGGAATGGCTTCGAACGCCACTGCGACGCCACAGACGCACGATCGGCAGCCTTACAGCCACATAAGCTTTCGATCATGTGGCGTTCTTACATTTTACGCAAGTTCAGAAAGCGAAACATTGGGTATACAAAATTCATGTTTTTTTAAGTGAAGCAACACTTTGCCGAGACTCTGCAAGTTATTTCATTTAAAAATGACGTGCACTTTTAGCACAGACGAAGTTAGAGAAAAGGTACCCTCATTTTAAAAAGTCACAATTTTTCTACGATATAAACCATAACACAAATTAACGTTTTTGTTTGATTGAAGATGTTACTGGCTAGCGTGATATAAGAAGAATAAACCTCAAAAGTTTTGATTCCATCAGACTCGTCGTTTTTGCTACTCAACAACATAAACAAACACTATTAGCAAGTAAATCATTTAATTTCAGCTTTAAGCTTGCAATTTACATAGGGACTTTGCACTGCTCTGTACGCTTTATTATCAGCGACAGGGCGTTGAAATTTTCAGCGATTATTCATTATTACCAGACGTCGCCGTCCTTTTTGAGGCTGATTGAAAAAAACAAAAATATAATGCTATCAAATAGATTTTTAAACTCTCACATTGAAACCGGAAGTGTACAGTAGTCGTAAAACAATAATCGCCAAAAATGGACTAATCAAGTTTTACTGTGTTTGGCCTAAAGTGTTCAAATAAAATTAAGTGCATTTAATAATTTTACCAGGAAATACTGGTGAATTTCAAAAATTTCGAAAAAAATTGAAAAATGCAACATTTAAAAGATGCGTAAAAAATCCACCATAAGCAAAATTTCAATTGTTTGGTGTTTTTCAAGTTGGATAGACCAGTTTGTAACCACCTAAACGTCAATTTTATAAAAACTACTCTAAAAAACATTCTTTCTTAAAAAAAAAGTCGATTTTTGCATTTTAACTCGAAAAAAATTGAAGTTAAAGAAAACTTTTAAAAAACACTGCTAAACGTTTGCCCATTAAAATGCACGTATATAGGCAAAAAATCATTTCAATTTTATTAGCGTTTGGTCAGAAATAATGAGTTTGAAAAGTGACCAATTAGAACTTGGTTTTAGTATATATCGTTACATGTAACCTACTGTAACTAGATTATAGCCCCTGGTATGGAAGCGAAAAATATCTTACTCTTAGTCGAAACACTATAATTGCATCCTGGCATTATTCCGCAGACAAAAGTGTGGTTAATTAATGCTTTCCTCAGAACTTATATCCGACGATTTACCTCCCCAAATTAAAGTTTTGAATATGAATGCGCTTCTACCGTCTCAAAATGGAGCGTTGCAAGCCGCATTGAGCCGCACAAAGGCGAACGTCATCAAATGAAATGTGACATAATTAATGACGTCAAACTATTTCCAACTGTATCGCAGTATATACTGTCGCCAATTTTTGACGTTATCCAATCAGACGTCGCGTTACAAAAGCAAGTGCATTAGAATTACTGATTCACGATTTTTGGGCCTAAACTTTACTGATTACATGTAACGATTTCTGGGCCTATATTTTACTGATTAACGATTTTAGAGCCTATGCTTTACTGATTACCGATTGTGGGGCCTAAATTTTACCGATTACCGAATTTTGTGATTACCGACTTCAGAGGTAACTTGAACAGTAAAACCTTTCTTAAATGGCCACTCTCACAAACAGATCAAAAATTGGTTTTCAAGACTAATTATCGTTTAATGCAGGTCAGAAGCATTGCAGAATGCTCCGAGGGGAGCATTGCAGAAAGCTCGAAGGGGACCAAGGGAGCATTCTGCAATACTTTCGACCAGTAAAAGCTACCATTTGTCATTAAGGTCTTTGTTTTGTCTATTTTTAGTGGCCGCTGAAGACAGAATTTACTGTATATAAATATTGCATGCGCGGATCCAGAAAGTTTTGCAAGAGGGGGGTCCATCTCTGACAACATTTTTTTTTTCGTTTTTTTTTTTTTTTTTTTTTGTTTTTGTTTTGTCTTTTGTTGTTGTTTATTGCGAGAGGAGAGAGGATCCAAATAGCACTTAAAGCTGGTCATCATCGGCACGCCAGCGAAACGCCATTAAATGGCGTTTCGCTGGCGGACCGATGATGGTTGGTTTGGTAGCTTTGTGATTTCTCAGGCGATCCGGGCCAGTATTGCTACATGTAAGACACCCTATATTTTTGTGATTTTTCAGAGGGCGGGCTGCCCCCCCCCCCCCCTCCCCTCCTCTAAATCATTATCTTCCGGGTAATGCCAAGGTCACGTGCTTAAAAGTTCATTTAAACGTATATGATGCGAGTCAAATGATGATTCAGATGAGTTACACTTTACCGTGGCAACTCAAATGGCATGAGTGGAACCAGAGTGGGAGCAGTGGGTCCAGAACCACACCCCTAGAAAATCACAAGATTTGCGTAGACATACTAGTACGGCTCACCCTTGAGAAACAATGAGACCAACGGGTCAAATTGTGGCTCGAATGAGGTCTGTACGACCCTCTGTATAATACGTTGATAACTAAAAAGTTTCGGGACCACCTGTATCCGCGCATTTATTGCATTTGTAGCAGTCTGCATCTTGAAATCCAAAGTTCTACCTAGCTGAAAGCTACGCTGACCTTGGAGTTTTAGACTGTATGAATCAACAAGTAAATTCAAACTGTTTACATGTTTGTTAACTTTAATATTCTTTAGAAAATCTGCACTTTATGTTTTGATCTTGAACAATCCCACTTCTATTCAAAAGTAGTAAATAAGCATATAATTAAATCGTATCATATTTCGTCGCCAAACCTGTTTAAACAACGAAGTGCAAAACCACATATTTGTTTTGATTTTCATAAGCATGGTATTATGCAAATATCCTCATGAAGCACTTGATGAATAATCAACTGACTGTAATGTGCACGACCTATGGTAAACATAGATTAATCAGTATTTGGGCCTCGTCGCGACAAAACCTGTCTTCGAGGTGTCCGACAAAGCGACACTCGAAACAGTCTACAGATAATAGCTAGAAAAGTGGAATTTTGTATGGAGCAAGCTTGACTACAGTGCTCTCCAGATAGCCAATAGCAAAGGCGTTGATCAGACTGCGCGGATGCGCAGGCTGGTCCTCGCCTTTGTTTTTTGCAAACCACCGAAGACAGGTTTTCTCACGTCGATGCCCATTTGGTATTGGTGCAAGAAGGAAGGCTGGGCGAACAGACGGACGCACAGTGATTATAGTGCATACTGCGGGACATGCTCAATTTCGATACCAAGTCTTTAAAATTGTGTTTTGTTGACAATTGCGTTTTTTATAATATGCATTAATTTTAAGTAGTACATGTACGCATAAAACTCAAGCAGCTGGTGGACACTGACATGTTTCATATCCGGCTGAAACTTACCGTATGATTGCATTGTGTTGAAAAAAGTAACTCATGCAAAATATTTCGAATATCTGTCCTTCGGTTGCCATGGTCATTAAAAAACAGTTTTTACCCAAAAACATAGTTACATTTCTCAGATAATAGAAGTATTTTGTATCAATTTTCGAAGTCAAAATGTTTGTTTTGTATTTTAAACTATGGAGAGAAAAAAAGTATGCCCTATACAATTTTGCTGTTTTCAGCTATATATACATGTAAACATAAGCTTTAATATATTATCAAATGCTGGTAAACATTCACAAAACATGTTAGGATCAGCACTTTTACCTAAATGTCAAAACAAAGGTACGTTTTAACAATTTCAAATGCATGTTATCTCTTTCAGCAACTCAAAACAAGAAACTGGCTATGCGCGGATCCAGAAAATTTTGTCAGAGGGAGTCCAACTTAAACGGTTTTTTTTAATGTAGTTGATGAGGATTGGGAGAATCCAAATACCACTATAAGCGGCCCATCATCAGCCCTCAAGGAAACGCCATTTAAGTGGCATTTCGCTGGCGTGCTGATGATGACCCAACATTGAATGCTGGCTCGGTAGTTTTGTGATTTTAAGGGGATCTGGACCAGGATTGCTAAGAAACCCTATATTTTTGTAATTTTTCAGGGGGGGGGGGTCCGGACCCCCTGCCCAACCCCCTTTGGATCCGCGCATGCTGGCTGTCATATAATCAAAGTTAAGTGTTACTTTAACTAATACTGAATGGTTGAGATGAATGGCTTGAATATTACTATTCCAATAGAAAAAAAAGAAAAACGCCTATTCCAAAACCTCCAAGGAATATAGGTACTGTATGCACGAGAGTGTGTAAATAGTCAAAAAGGTGCTATAAACTACCCTTCATGTTATTAACATACTTGTAATTGCTATCTCTGGGTTCTGGTTACCCCACCCACCTTTTTAACATACTTTGACATCAATTTTAGCAATTATTATAAACTGGTAAAGTAAGTCCATATCATCATACACTTGCTACTCTTATTTTATATGATCAAATAATAAATGCTTCGCAAAATCACCTGCCTAGTTGCCATAGCAACAAATATCACACTACCAAAGACATATAGCACATTGTTATATGACTGGAGACAATCCTGTCTCCTGATTGGTCCAATTTGACGTCATAAATCTCTATGTCTACCTGGAAACTGGTCTAAACCAGTCCACAAGTTAATATTGCATGAAAATCAGCTCGAACTAGTTTCCAGAAGTCAATATTTTTGACTCTTCTGCAATATTACCCTCTAGAGAGCTGAAAATAGCATGATGAGTGTGATACTAGCATGTGCTGCATGAAGTTGACATGATTTGTTGGTTCACATCCCAATAGGTAAAGTAAAGACTTTCGTGAATGTTTACAACAGTTTTGTTTTGTTTTGTTTGCTTATTTATCTTTGTTTGAATGAACATACTGTAAACACAGTTTTATGATAACATTTTATTTTCCCCATTAAGAGAATTAATATACATTTGAGAATGCAAAATACTATATCAAAATATTTTAATAACAGTTGGTACAAATTTGTGAGAAAGTCCTTAGGCTTAGATATCTTAGATTGAAGGTTGAACATGTCTTTAACAACAAAAGTGAAAGTAGCAAAATTGTCATTCTTAAATGAAAAGTCATATAACAAAACAGTTATTGACTTCAATTTCGGTAGACATAAGGATTTATCTACCCTTAAAAGTGATACTCACCTTGGCATAGGGGCCTCGGTGAATTATCACTTTTTCAGCTAGATAAATCCTCATGTTAACCTCATTGAAGTCAATAATTGTATAATATTGCTAATTTAGGTAGTTTGATATAAATTTTCAGCAACTTTATAAACTGGCTCAGTTATTCAATAGGATCATACTTTAAGTGCCACTTTTGTAATAATGATTAAAAAAGAGAAGAAAAATGCAAAGTCATATACCTAGTTTTCATGGCAACACATAGCACTGCCGAAAACAAAACGCATAATTGTGCTATTTTACTAAGATTAATTTTAGCATTTTTTATTTAAAACTGGTATAGATACTCCATAGCAACATGCTTATAGGGCATTACATTATTACATGACATAACATGATTAAAAAGTAAACGCTTTGCAAATTCATAATTATGTCTAGTTGCCATGGCAAGAGATAAAATACTACCAAATACATAGCCTTAATTTGTTATTTTGGACATTTTGACATAAATTTTAGCAACTTTAAAATATATTATAGTTCCCCTAACTGGCTGGCTGGCTGGAAGGATGGGGTCTAATTGCAATGCTATATAGAAACTTGTGATTTACCAGAGTGGGAGGTCCGGACACCCCATCTGGATCTGCGCATGACCTATATGCATGTGTCCCTGTGTAAAGCCTTTAAAAGTCACAAAAACGTAGCAGAAAGTAATTTTTCAAAAGGTGTAGGCGTTTATGGTCATTCAACAAATATGTCACCAAATTCATATTTAATACATTCGTTCTTGGAAGTAATTTTCGTTACCACTAAGACGACGCTAATGCTACGTTTACACTATGTCCCGGCGGTCACGGCAGTCACTTTTCGGGCCACCGTGGACAAAACGGGGTGACCGTGAGGCAACTTGAGGGAACGGGAACGACAAACGTAGCTCGCCGTGGTCGCCGTGGTCGCCGGGACAAATTTTTAAACTGTCAAAAAAATTGCCACGGCAGCCACGGCGGGATTGACCTACTTTATGTGCCGTAGTAGAACAGGGAGAACGCAACAGAACGTAATAAGACTTGACAGAACTTGAACAGGAAGAAATAATGACCAGAACACCACAGCGAGCTACGTTTTATGCTGCCGTGGTCGCCGGGGACATAGTGTAAACCTAGCATAAGGTGATAATCGTGACCGTAACTTTATGATGAACTTAAGTTGTCTCCGTAAATTAAGGTGTGTACGAGTTAGTGGCCATAACCATTAAGGTGAACTTCAGTTGGTCTTAAGTTGATCTTAGTGCTTAATATGTCTACGAGTTTGTGGTCCCTGGCTGGTTAGCTTAATGTATGGATGGCTAGATAGATGGATGGCTATCTGGATGGGTGTATGGCAGGCTGGAGGTAATGGGTGTATGAATGGATGGATGTATGGATGGACGGGCGAACCGACGGACGAATGAAGGGATTTGCCATTTTTCTATATGAAGCGATTGACGTGTCATCTCAATCTCAGAAAATTTCACATAAATACGCCACTGAAGTCACTAAATAGATTTCACACTACACTTGATCATACTAAATTGTACTGAAAGGTAAATAGGCCTGACACCTTACTGAGACAAGTATCAACATGCTTGAAAGAAAATGTTACGTAAACACTGATCCGGATCAAACCCAACTTTGAACAAAAGAACAAGGAGTGCTCAACAATTTACAACCAGATAATGTAATGATTTGACCTGTGCTTTTGCGAAATGATTAAAGTATTATCAATTGGGATTAATATTCGATGTGTTTGCCAGGATAGCTGGTTGACTGGTTGGATATCGTTGTGCTGGCTAAATAGCTGGCTGGATTGATGGCTGGCTAGCTCGATGGAAAGACGGATTTTTTGCTAGCTGGAAGGATGAATGGCTAGCCGACAAAATGTATCTACCCTACCCTAACCCTAACCATAACTGTCTGGCTAAAAGAATAGGTGGATGGATGGATGGATAGACGGCTAAAAGAATGGATGGATGGATGGTTAGACGGATGGATGGATGGATGGACGGCTAGAAGAATGGATGGATAGATGGATGGATAAGCCTACCTAAACCCTAACCCTATCCCTGGTTGGCTAGCTGGATAGATGGATGGCTGGCTGGGTTGATGGATGGATGGATGGATGAAAGGTTGAATGGGCGGAATGCTGGCTAGATGGGTGGATGGATGAATGGATGTTTTACCCTTACCCAAACCCTACACCTGTCTGGCTGGTTGGCTGGCTGGTTAGCTGGCTGGGTGGATGGATGGCTGGCAGGCTAGCATGCTAAACGGATCGGTGGGTGGATTGATAGATGGATGGATGGAGAGAAGGATGCATGGGTGGATGGATGGATAGAGGAATGGATTGCTGGGAATTCCGCTTTCTATAAATAGCTCACGTATTGCGCAATGATTTCAGGTACGAGGGTCAGTCAAAAATAACTGAGAGTTGATTCATATCTCTTATGTAGGCTATCGTACACTAGTGAAATTTGACACACGCATGCAATGAACTGCCCTGCGTCAGAATATTTAATATACAAGACCATGCAAAGAATAGATTGTTGTTGCTTAGCAACAGAAGATTGTGAAAAAACGTCATGCGTTCACGCTAGAATAAAGCGCTGCCATGGAAACACTATACAAAATTTAAGTTACATCAACTTGTACATTTGTTGCAAATACAGTATGTGAATGCATTTTGTGAAATGCAACAACTGAGATTGAGGCGTTAGAAATTTATTACATAAATAAGAGGAAAATTAACTAAATTTTCTGAAACTTTCACCCCAAAAATACCCCTCCCACCAGTTACGGTTTATTTCAGAGCAATATTATCAACTAAGTATCCTATCATATGACCAATTCATTGTTATTAGTTATTGGTTTTGACATCTAAATGCATATCTTGAATATTCCCAGGAATAAACGGTTGCCATAGCAACAAAATCTGGTCTTTTAAATACAATTGGAATTTCCATCAATTTTGGTTGCTAGGCAACGAACATTCAAGTATTGTATTTACTATCTATTACACTACTGTAAAACATTGCTAACACATTGTTTGATACAATTAAAGAGATAAAAGGTCCATTATTATACTGTTTTAGATTTAAAACGATTTTAAATTCAATGCTGCTTAGTCAGAAGTGTCGTCAGCGCGAACGCACATCACTGAGAGACGGTCTTCGGTTGCCTAGCAACAGCGCATTGAAGATGATAAGACGTCAACTTCTATATTTAATGAAGCCCGGAGGTTCATTCTATATGTGTATAAAGTTTCAGCCAAAACCGCGGACCCAGTAAAAGAATATTAACCAACTCTCAGTTATTTTTGACTGACCCTCGTATATACTGTCCTACCAGCCAAGAGTGACAGCGACGTTATGTTTTGTTAAGTTAAACAGTACATTGTACACAACAATTGAGCTAATGCGAATCGATAGAACACTTGTGCATTAATCCTATCCTGCGGATATGATTAATACACAAGTGATCTATCGATTCTAAGTCACAGATAAATTTGTAAACAAAACATGACCTCACTGTCACTCTTGGCTTGCAGGACAGTACGCATTTCAATTTTCCATTCAATAGCCTCAACAATCACCATGCAGTGCGCATGCGCTTATGCTTTCAGCGCCTTCTATTTTCGCTTTCAAAACGACAGTCAACAGCAACGGTTAGTTATACTTGTATCCATTTGGCCCGATGGGGGTTGGGGCTTGCTTGTCAGTTGTATACCATTTTGTGAACAGAAACGATGAGAAAGGGTACTTTTTCGATCTTGGCAGTGCGCAGCGCTGTCATCATTTCGAGCAGAAAAGCGCGTTTTGGTGAAAAGGGTATGCTTTTACAACTTTAACACAAGGTTGCAGAATATAAACGAGTAAGCGTTTTAATTCATGACATAGGAAAGTGTTACTTTTTGACTGGACACAGTGAAAGGGGTATCAATTTCAAAATCTCGAACAAACTGTTGAGGGTAAGTTTGGCGCTCCTATGGTTACACATCGGTACACAGTTAAGCAGTAACCCCCCCCCCCCCACCCCCTCCGGAAGTCGTAGCGAGTACGCCTTCAGTAGTAACTGACAACTACCAAGGGGTTGTAACGACCGAGATCACATATTTCAGTTTATGACCAGTCGACTTCCTAGAGATAAAGCATTAGAAAAGGAAAGATAGAACATACGAAAGGAACCCCACCCATCACACACATCTTGCTATTTTCCTACTATGCTGAGGCAATAGGGCACCCAGGCTCTGGAAGTTACCAAGCACCATGTGGAAAGCTTCTCCTCCAGTGAGAATGATTGACAGGAGCTTTTATTTGCTTGCATAAATTTACGTAGATTATCTAGGGGTGGACTTGATTTAGCAATTTTTAGAGTACCCGGCGTACGCCAGAACAGCCACATAAACAAGCAAAACTGGGCACCATGGAGTACTCCGGAATAAATCAAGCGATACAAAATATTTCCGCGTATGCAGGCAGTGATCCTCCATCTTTTTTGGAACAGGTCACGTGAATGTTCTGTCTACACCACCTCGGAAGACGGAGTACCCCGGCGTACGCCAGCATAGATGTTCCAGCGCACTTTATTTCAGTTCTGCCTGTTCGGAGTGGCAGGAGTAGAGAGAACAGCTAAATCAAGTCTGCCCTAGATGATAGAAACTGGTTTTCGTCCCTATATTAACCGAAAGACAAGACTGTTGATACTAGAAAAGCCCCTAGATCTAAATACCGAAAAGGCAATTTAGAAGACATAGTCTGATTAATTGATGCCAATATTATGAGGCTTAAATGAGTGAGAAAGCTGTAAAATACAGCTATCACCATGATGAATTCCGCTATCTCCGTGACTCATACAACTATCACTATGATTCTTAATTTATCACCATGACACCTACAACTGCCATCATGCTTCATAGAGCATCAATCATGACTCTTACAGCTATCGTTATGGCTCCTATAGTTATCATTATGATTCCTAGAGCTGTCACCATGACTAATACAGCTATCACCATGACGCCTACAGCTATCACCATGACTCCTACAGCTATCACCATGACGCCTACAGCTATCACCATGACTCCTACAGCTAACCACATGTCTCCTACAGCTATCACCATGACTCCTACAGCTATCACCATGACGCCTACAGCTATCACCATGACTCCTACAGCTAACCACATGGCTCCTACAGCTATCACCATGACTCCTACAGCTATCACCATGACGCCTACAGCTATCACCATGACTCCTACAGCTATCACCATGACGCCTACAGCTATCACCATGACTCCTACAGCTATCACCATGACGCCTACAGCTATCACCACAACTCCTACAGCTAACCACATGGCTCCTACAGCTATCACCATGACCGATGCAGTTTACAGCTGTCACCATGGCCCCTACAGCTACCACTATGACTGTTAAGCTATCACCAGGACCGTTACAAATGCCACAATTACTCCTAGAGCCACCATTAAGACCATTATAGCTTTCGCCATGGCTCCTATAACTATCAATATGCTCCAAGAGCTATCACCATGACTCCGGAAGATATCATCATGACTCCTACATCTATCACCACGAGTCCTACAGCTATCACCGTGATTCCTACATCTAGCACCATGCCTCTTACAGCTACCACTATGAATACAGCTATCACCACGTCTCATACAACTACCACAAAGACTCCAAGAGCTACGATCATGACTCATACAGGTTTCGCAATAGCAATCATTATGATTACTACAGCTTTCACCATGACAACTTCAGCTATCACCATGATTCCTACAGCTAACACCATGGCACCTATCGCTATCACAATGACTCCGACGGCTATAACCACGACTCCTACAGCTGTCACCATGACTCATACAGCTATAACCATGACTCCTACAGCTATCACAATGATTTCAAAATGAAGCAACATGACTCTAATAGCTATCTCAATGACTCCTACAGCTATCAACATGACTCATATAGTTTACAGCTGCCACCAAGACTCCAAAAGCTATTGCCATGATTCTTTAGTGAGTGAGAAAGCTGTAAAATACAGCTATCACCATGATGCATACAGTTATTACCGTGACTCATACAGCTATCATCATGATTCTTAAACTACCACCATGACACCTACAACTGCCGCCTTGACTCCAAAAGCTACCACCTTTACTCCTACAGATATCGCCATGGCTCCTATATATATGATTTTGATTCCTACATCTGTCACCATGACTCCTACAGCTATCACCATGACTTCTACATATATCACCAAGATTCATACAGCTATCAAAATGACTCCTACAGCTATCACCATAGCTCATACAGCTATCACCATGAACCATACAGTTTACAGCTGTCGCAACGGCTCCTACAGCTATCACCATGATTCTGAAGCTGTCAGCATTACTCCTACAACTACCACAATGGCTCCAATAGCTACCCTTATGACTCCTAAAGTGTTCGCCAAGGCTCCAATAGCTATCATTATGCTCCAAGAACTACCATCATGACTAATACAGCTATCGCCGTGACTTCTTAAGATATCACCAACAGCTATCATCATGACTCCTACAGCTATCGAAATGACTCATACAGCTATCACCATGGCTAATACAGCTATAACCATGAATCATGCAGTTAATAGTTGTCGCCATGGCTTCTATAGCTATCACCATGATTCTTAAGCTACCACCATGACTCGTAAAACTACCAAAACGACTCCAAGAGCTACCATTTTAATTCCTTCAGCTTTAGCCATGGCTCCTATTGCTATCATTATGCTCGTACAGCTATCAAAATGAATCATTCATCAATCACCATGAGATCTAAAACTATCACCATGTTTCCTACATCTAGCACCATGCTTTTACAGCTACCCTTATGATTATAGCTATCACCATGACTCCTACAGCTGTCCACTTGACTCCATCAGCTATCACCACGTCACATACATCACCACAAAGACTCCAAGAGCTACCATCATGACTCCTACAGGTTTCGCCATAGCTATCTTTATGATTCCTATAGCTGTCACTATGACTCCTTCAGCTATCACCATGACTCCTATAGCTATAACCATGACCCCTATAGATATCACCATGACTCATACAGCTATCGTTATGACTCATACAGCTATCACCATGACTTCTTCAGCTATAACCATGACTCCTACAGATAACACAATGTCTCATACATCTATCACCATGACTCCGACAGTTTTCACTATGATTCCAACATCTAGCACCGTGACTTTTACAGCTATCACAATGAATCCTACAGATATCACCATGACTCATTCAGCTATCACAATGACCGATATATTTACAGCTGTCACCATTACTCCAACATCTATCACCATGATTCTTAAGCTATCATCTTTACTCTTACAAATACCACCGCGACTCAAAGACCTACTATCATAATTCCAACGGCTTTCGTCATGGCTTCTTTAGCTATCATCATGATTCCTACAGCTGTCATCCTGGCTTCTGCAGCTATGGCTGCAACTCGTACAGCTATCACAACGACTCCTACATCTACCGCCATGACTCCTACACCTATCACCATGACTCCTACAACTGTCACTTGAGGGAGAGCAGTAGCTCAGTGGTAGAGTGCTTGACTCGAGGCCAAAGGGCCACGGGTTCGAGCCTCACCAGCGTCACTGCGTTGTGGTCCTTGAGCAAGACACATTTATCCTAGCTTAGTAATGGTTCAACCCAGGAAGACCCGTCCCTGTTTAACTGAGAGATTGTTGATGGGACGTAAAGAATCAAATCAATCAAACAAACAAACAACTATCACCATGACTTCTACGGCAATCACCATGATTCTTATGCTATCGCCATGACACCTACAACTTTCACCATAACTCCAAGGGCTACCATAATGCATCCTACAGCTTTCGCCATGGGTACTACAGCTATCACTATGATTCCTTCAGCAGCTGTAACCATGACTCCTACAGCTATCACCATGACTCATACAGCTATCACCATGACTCCTACAGCTATCACTAATTATTCGTAGACTATCGTTATAATCCTACAACTACCATCATGAGTTCAAGAGCTACCAACATGACACCTACAGCTTACGCCTTGGCTCCTATAGCTAACATTAATATTCATACAGCTGTCACCATGACGGCTACAACTATCACCATGATTCCATCAGCTATCACAATAACTCCTGCAGCTATCACAACGGCTCCTACAACTACCACACGGACTCCAATAGCTAAAATCATGAGCCCTACAGCTTTCGCCATGGCTCCTATAGCTATCATTATGCTCCTTCAGCTGACATCATGATTCCTACAGCTATCACCATGACTTCTACATCTATCATCATGATCCCTAAAGCTGTCACCATGACTTCTACAGCTATCACCATGACTCCTTTATCTATTACCATGAGTCCAACAGCTATTACCATGATTCCTACATCTAGCACCATGGCACGTACAGATACCACTATGTCAGCAACTATCACAATGACTCCTACAGCTATCCCATTGACTTCTACAGCAATCACCACGTCTCCTACAACTACCACAAAGACTCCAAGAGCTACCCTCAAGACTACTACAAGTTTCGTCATGACTCCTATAGCTACCATAATCATACCTACAGCTGTCACCATAACTCCATCAACTATCATCATGACTTCTAAAGCTATTACCATGAATCCTACAGCTTATTTAGCTATAATTATACTCAAAGATCCTACAGCGGTCACCATCTCTCCTAAAACTTTCACCATGACTCATACAGCTATCACCATGACTCCTACAGCTATCACCATGACTCCTACAGCTATCACCATGACTCCTACAGCTATCACCATGACTCCTACAGCTATCACCATGACTCATACGGCTACCACCATGACTCCTACAGCTACCACCATGACTCATAGGGCTATCACCCTGAGTCATACAGCCATCACCATTCCTCCTACAGCTTTTAACATGACTTATACAGCTATCATTATGACTCATACAGCTATCAACTTGATTCGAAAGCTATCACTGTGACTCCTACAACAACCACCACGACTCCAAGACCAACAACCATGACCCCTTCATCTTTCGCCATGGCTTCTATAGCTATCACCATGACTCCTACAGCTATCTGCGTGAGTCCTAGCGCTATCACTTTGACTCCTATAGATATGACAACGACTCCTACAACTACCACACTGACAACAAGAGCTACCATCATAATCATACAGCTTTCGCAATACTCCCATAGCTATCATTATGCTCCTATAGCTGTCACTATGGCTCCTACATGTATCACCATGAATCCTGTAGCTATCACTGTGACTCCTACAGCTATCATCATGACTCCTGAAGCATCACCATGGCTATTACAGCTATCATCATGACTCCTGCAACTATCACCATGATTCCATCAGCTATCACAATAACTCCTGCAGCTATCACAACGGCTCCTACAACTACCACACGGACTCCAATAGCTAAAATCATGAGCCCTACAGCTTTCGCCATGGCTCCTATAGCTATCATTATGCTCCTTCAGCTGACATCATGATTCCTACAGCTATCACCATGACTTCTACATCTATCATCATGATTCCTAAAGCTGTCACCATGACTTCTACAGCTATCACCATGACTCCTTTATCTATTACCATGAGTCCAACAGCTATTACCATGATTCCTACATCTAGCACCATGGCACGTACAGATACCACTATGTCAGCAACTATCACAATGACTCCTACAGCTATCCCATTGACTTCTACAGAAATCACCACGTCTCCTACAACTTCCACAAAGACTCCAAGAGCTACCCTCAAGACTACTACAAGTTTCGTCATGACTCCTATAGCTACCATAATCATACCTACAGCTGTCACCATAACTCCATCAACTATCATCATGACTTCTAAAGCTATTACCATGAATCCTACAGCTTATTTAGCTATAATTATACTCAAAGATCCTACAGCGGTCACCATCTCTCCTAAAACTTTCACCATGACTCATACAGCTATCACCATGACTCCTACAGCTATCACCATGACTCCTACAGCTATCACCATGACTCATACGGCTACCACCATGACTCCTACAGCTACCACCATGACTCATAGGGCTATCACCCTGAGTCATACAGCCATCACCATTCCTCCTACAGCTTTTAACATGACTTATACAGCTATCATTATGACTCATACAGCTATCAACTTGATTCGAAAGCTATCACTGTGACTCCTACAACAACCACCACGACTCCAAGACCAACAACCATGACCCCTTCATCTTTCGCCATGGCTTCTATAGCTATCACCATGACTCCTACAGCTATCTGCGTGAGTCCTAGCGCTATCACTTTGACTCCTATAGATATGACAACGACTCCTACAACTACCACACTGACAACAAGAGCTACCATCATAATCATACAGCTTTCGCAATACTCCCATAGCTATCATTATGCTCCTATAGCTGTCACTATGGCTCCTACATGTATCACCATGAATCCTGTAGCTATCACTGTGACTCCTACAGCTATCATCATGACTCCTGAAGCATCACCATGGCTATTACAGCTATCATCATGACTCCTGCAGCTATCACCATGACGTCTATAGCTATCACCATGGCTCCTACAGCTATCACCATGACTTCTGCAGCTATCACCATGACTCCTCGACTTCGTCTCGTGTGATCTGATCGTTCCTTGCGCAGCCACTCGACGTGATCCGACCCATCAGATCAAGTTACTAAAGTAATAATGTGTATATATCACACTTACGTATGAAATACATGTATATGGGTATATAGAAGTGTTTAACCAATAATAATTCAGCAGGATTAAAAAACACATTAGCGTTCTCTTTAAAATGTTGGAATACTATTTATCATATGACGTCGCGCCTGGGAGTGAAAAACGCCATGCAATAAAATCGATAAACCACTAGTGTTTTTTTAGATTTACGGGAAACGTTATGACGTCCATAACAACGTTGCGTACATAATGACAAAATTATAACGTTTCACGCCAGAAAGAGATTTCAAAGTATTTGTCATATGATAAATAGAATCTAACATTCGTGCTCTTGTATTATTGAACTTATTAAACTCGTTGCGAAAAAGAGATAAAATGCTCGGCAAGCCTCGCATTTTATCTCTTTTTTTCCCAACTTGTTTAATAAATTCAATAAAACATGAGCACTCATGTAAGATCCTCTATGTCCTAATACAATGACATGATACTCTAAGCTAAAAAAGTTGTTATAAAATCCATCCGGCACAGAAGAAGATCATTTGAAGGAACCAGAGATATAACACATGCTGGCTTAGTTAATATTTAACAGTCTTACACAACTCGCCGATAGAGTCAGTGCTAAAAACGGGATATATCAAACAATAATTTACAGTTTTGAAAGCGCGAGGAAAGTGCGCACTAGCTGAAGTCATTTGTTACTGCAAACTGACGTCAGTCATGGCGATAGACGGTGTAACGTCGTTTTTACGCTTTTTACAAATACATGTAAACCTACTCGACACAGTCCAACTATTGGCAGGAATTCTTCAGTTGGAAGAAGCCAAAGACTTCAAATGTGTTTTCGTCATTGATTAGAAACAAAATAGATCAGCTCTTGTATGTGATTGGTTGAGTAATAATTCACTGTTTGTCGGTCAGTTGTTCGAAGATAAAACACTTGCGCTGCACGCTCGTGATTCGATCTGATTTACAATTGACCTCTAAACGGTGAATTTTTACTCAACAATTCGCTGCAAGAGGTGATCTATTTCTTAAATAAAAGATGATCACAGTCTTCAAGCAAAGTAATCTTATGAACAGCTGTACGAGCAGCCATCCATAATATATGTTCAAAACCTCATCTGGGGACTACCTCCCATCTTTGCAGAAACGGTATGCCTGCAATAGAGTGTGTGTGTGGGGGGGGGGGGGGTTTCCACTTGTGCAAATGATATAAAACATTTAAGTTAACGACTATAAAAATCACAATTTCATGCTGCATTGAGCAAATCGTTCGTACGTTTCTTTTAAAAACACTTAGTGTTGTTGAATTTCTAACTTCGTGTGGAAAAAAAGTTCCAGAGTTTGGGAGCTGAACAAGAAAATGAACCACTATAGTTAACGGTGTATATAAAGTACGATTTTGTCCTGAACATAGATTTAATAAGCATTTTTGTTATGCAGTCGGGTGTCATATAGTTTAATGGCTTATATATACTTAAGGAATCTTCTAACGCATACAGTAAACAATTAACCACAAAAGCTTAATTATGCTAAACTGATTCAAATTTCTGTTGTTAAACTAAATTTTTATATTATTCACATCATGTGTGAAAATTTCAGAACAATACCTTTAGTATTATGCAATATAAACCCTTTTCAATACAAAAGGGTCAAACCCGAAAGTCACAAAAATTGGAATTTAGGCTTAAGTTTGCATTTCAGTGGGACAATTCTAATTTCATTTGTCATGCCGAACATGATTAAAAGCTATTTCGTTATAAGAATTGCATGAAACACACGGTGGGTCAGACTTTAGATTAAATGACGACCCTGGCATAAAACTTCCATAGCTGGGTCAGTGCCCGCTGTTTGTCTCTGGCTGGGCCCAGCGTGGCTCAACTGGGGATTTTCTTTAGCTTGACTATCTGTGAGTTGAGAGCTATTTTCTTTGTTTCATTAAGTATGTTTATAATTTTAATTGTTTACCCGTGGTGATACATTAGCTAAGTAAAGAAGCCTCCACGCGAGCCTAACGTTTTTTTTCTGGTTTGACAACAGCAGAATCTAGGGCAAATATTGGCAGTAAAATTAATTAATTTAAGCCCACAGTGACTTCAGACGACTTGATTCATTGTATATGTTGCCCCCATCGTTTTCGTTGGGGATTTATGTTTGGTCCTTGTTTATTGTACATTACTCATTGTCGTTCCAAGTTTTGTATTCATCTCACTGGAGAAGAGAGAGCTGATTGCTTTACTTTAATTGCCATTTTAATAACATTTGACTGTTAGTGTTCTCTGTCTCTTCCTCAAGGTGCGATGGCTTGGTCTGCAGTGTGGTATTTCCTGGTTACACTCACTTTTTCATGTGATTTTGCTCAGTTGACATTTAAATATCCACTCTGTATGTACATGTTCCATCACTAGGGTTTTGCTGTAAGGTAACAGAATAAATCTTCTACAATGACCATCTTGCTACCATGATCGAAACCCAATCGAACACATATGCGATGTGATTGTCAGGAATAATTAAAGTATTTGTTTGATTTTGCTCAGTTGACATTTAAATATCCACTCTGTATGTACATGTTCCATCACTAGGGTTTTGCTGTAAGCTAACAGAATAAATCTTCTACAATGACCATCTTGCTACCATGATCGAAACCCAATCGAGCACATATGCGATGTGATTGTCAGGAATAATTAAAGTATTTGTTTGAGCGTATTGTCCGTACAATTTCATAGTGGTAGAAGATAGAAATTGGGTATGTGTTTTTTTCTTTTTTATGAATAATAGAAATCAGACTTACTTACCTTTAAAAACAATTAATATCTCATAAATTAACTGGAATACATTGACAAATTGCTTTTCCGTATTGATTTGTTTGAAAAACTTAAAATTTGCGACTTTAGTTTTTTGAAGTTTTCAACTCAAACTTCAATATTTAAAATGTTCTGAGTCAGTTTTCTCCGAAAATAAGCATGCGTTACCGGAAAACATTGTTCTTATGTATCTCAAGGTATTTTTGAATTCGGAATTCAAGTTTAAAGAAAATGCCAAAACAAAAGTGTATGTGTTAGAAGATTCCTTAGGCGTATAAAAACCGCTTTGTTATTGTTTGATCTGCTTCAAACTGAAAGCAAGTCAGGCTCCTTAAACATCTGGGCAGAGGGAGTATCAAAGTCTGCTTTGAGTATTATCCGCGCTGCTCCTTTCTGTAATGGTGTGACCTTTCAATATTGCAGTAGATGCTGACCCCCAAGTGACAGAACAGTAAACAAGTAACGGAAGGATGTATCCTTGGTAAGATTGTTTTTGAACTTGCAAGGGAATAATCTCAGCTAGCTGTCGCAGCAGTGATATTTTGGAGGAGACAATCTTACAAAGATTATATTGTCTTTATGGGTATAATTCCAGCCTAAATTTTCATCAACAGTTTTTGATTGGATACACCCTTATGCTTATGTAATCAGCTTTGATATCTAAATGATGTGTGCCATCTAACTACTGTAAATTCGGAAATTTTCGCGAAAACGTTATTTTCGCGAATTGCGTTAAAAGACATATTCGCCACGTTTCAAATTTGCGACTAGGACATGAATAAACTACATCAGTTAAAGACAGACTGATTTCGACAACATTTCGCGAGGTTTTTATTTTCACGAAACTTCTTGCGAAAATAAAACCCTCGCGAAAATTTCCGATTTTACAGTATCAAAAGTGTTCATTCACACCAGTTTGGTGAGCTACAAAGGCTTGCTAAACTTTGCATTGTTTTCATGACGCGAGTTTAGCTATTATACTTTCCAATAAGCGAATAACAAAGCCGCTGATCAGACTGCGCGGATGCACAGACTGGTCTGCGCCTTTGTTGTTCGCAAAGCTCGAAGACAGGTTTTCTCGAGTCAAGGCCTGTACGTTTTGTTGGAAGCATTTATCTTTCATAATGTACTTCAAACTGTGACGCCTTTGCAATATTTCAAACTTGATTCACTAGCTGCATGAACCACTGCTGTATGCATACATGTACATGTAAACAGTAGCCAGATTATACGAAAATACAGTTATACCTGTCTTAAGAGGGCACTCAAAAACACACAAAACAAAGATCTTAATGGCAAACGGTAGCTTAATGAAGGTCGAAAGCATTGCAGAATGGGAAGGTCGAATGTATTACAGAATGCTCCCGTTGGAGCATGATGCAATACTTTTGAACTGCATTAAGCGATACTTGATCTTGAAAACCATTTTGGTCTTTTTGAGAGTGGCCGTTTTAGACAGGTTTTATTTTAGTTATAAAATTTTTCCTTGCATGCGACGCCTTTTGGTCAAATCCAATCCGTTTGACATCATGAAAGTGTCCCCGAAATGTTTTTTTTAATAAATACGCAGCATGCAAGGATTTAAACATATCAGCCAGTTGATGACACAACAAATCTGGTGTAATGCCACCTTGTGGGCTGCCAAAGTCAAAACAAGCCGAGTTGGACAGTACAAAGTGGTTAGATTTTCTTTTGGGCTACCCGGGTACATGTAGCTCAGATGGTTAGAGCGCCTGATAAGTGTTCTGATTGCTGGAAGAGCTAGCGGCAAAATATGATTGTCTGTTTATCTGTCTGTACTCACGCACGCACGCCAGTCTGTCTGTCTGTCGTTCACAAACCTACGTTCCTTACTGAAATGTCCCGCATTGGTCAATGAAAAGAAAGTAGGTGGTCATGGGCGGATCCAGAGGGGGGACCCCCTGAAAAATCAAAACAATATAGGATGTCTTAGCAATACTGGTCCGGATCGTTTGAAAAATCACAAGGCTACCAAGCCAGCATTCAGTGTTGTACCACCATCGGCCCGCCAGCGAAACCCTATTTAAATGGCGTTTCGCTGGCGGGACGATGATGACCCGCATTTAATGGTATTTGGATACTCTAGCTCCTCATCACATAAAAAATGTCAGAGTTGGACCCCCTCTGACAAAACTTTCTGGATCCGCGCATGGGCGATGGTGGTTTGGACCACCCTTGTAGCTCAGGTCATTAGAACACCTGGCCATTGTTCCGTCATTAGAGCACCTGACCAGTGTTCAGAAGGCTGTGGTCTCGAGCAACAAAACACATCTGTTTCCCTGCAGTCTGTCTGTCTGTCATAAAACCTACGCTATTATTTGCTTACAACATGACTTGTACAAAATAGCAATTGCAGTAGCCAATCTTGTAGGAAAAGAAAACAATCATGAAATGTGCCCTTTAACCAGTAACAAGGGGGTTCTCCTGGGCCCTGGTTCGCTCACCTGAGAATAACGGTTTATAGTGGTATAGGAATGCATAGTCCCTCCAAAGTCAAGCTATAAAATTTGATAGATCAGCATTTGCATTACGACTTTACATGGAAACGTTTCCATTAGTTAACGTGTATAGACTGAGTAGTAACCCCGAAAGCTTGTTTTGACGCGTTAAGGTCCGTATTTAAGAACGATTTATTCAAGTTGTATAGCTTTAACTGATATTTCATAATGCCCCTTTTCACGTCTTATGTTGAGCAGGAAACAGCCCAGTATCCTACAGTGCCATTAAACAGAAACTTCTTACTAGAATGAAAAAAAATGATGATGTATACCAGGATTTTACTTGGAATTTCTACTTTGCTAACTTTTCGGATAGCACTTTCTGCCAGTATCAGAGAAGAACCCTCTTGTTACTCACGGTGAGTTCATTAATTCTTGACATGCCAGGAAAGGTGGAATTTTAAGGGCGTAACCAGAACGCTGAAAAAAAATACGCACATCAAAGGGAGACTATTGGACCAAGCAGTGGTTCTCTTCAGTTGCGCCCCTTTTCAAAATGAGAACGTATCTTATAGTACAGAATTTGCTCCCAGAGGGATCGAATTTTTTCCGTTAAGAGCAGTTCCTTATGGTATAGAAAATCACATTTTCCACATTTGGTGACCTCCCTTGAATGTTACCATTTTTATCACGCACGTGCGTAACTGCGTAATGGGAGCTACGCCAATGAGCTCCAAGCCTGCCGATGCATTAATTTAGATAATATTTTGAATGTTTAAAACCCAGGTCACAGTGACTACAAAAATAAAAATATTTTTTCCTCGAAAGCTAATAGGCTACAGGGATCGGGGACACCTTGGTGTACATACTCTTTTTGCTAACATATGACCTATTAAATATCTGTCACAAATCATTGGCACTAATGACTGCTACATTCTTGGAAAGAAAATGGACCCTTTACGTGTTGCGACTCATATTAAATATATGTAATAGCATAGACGTTGAATCTAAATGATACTATATTTCATGTATGTATTAATTGGCCTGTGATATTATTGTGAAAATGACAATAGATAATTAAAAATAAATGTTAAAAAATCTTGAAAAGAAATATGAAAGAAGACTAAAAT
Organism: Loripinus fragilis; assembly: GCA_964019695.1. Taxonomy (NCBI): domain Eukaryota; kingdom Metazoa; phylum Mollusca; class Bivalvia; order Lucinida; family Lucinidae; genus Loripinus; species Loripinus fragilis. The sequence continues at coordinate 20,087,943 of OZ026525.1, forward strand.
TAGTGGCAATTGGAGATTCTAACCATAATATTCAAAATGTCCCAGATTTCGTCAAACCATGAACTTTTAGGGAAAATAGGTCACATACGTCCTCTTTATGTATGTAAATTTGCATGCAATTTCGACACTGTTAATAGTGTCATAATAATCATAATAAAATAATCTGCAAGAAATGAGTTAAAGTCAGTTTATTCATTATATATAGTGATTTCAAAATAAATATTCCAGTAAGGTCTTACAAACCACAGTTTTCCACTAGTATTATTATACACATTGACTATCGCAATTTAGTATCAGGCCCAATAGTTTTTTTTCTGTTTCAGAAGTTACAGCTAATTTAATCACTTAAAAATGGTAATTTTCCTGATCTTTGCCCTTTTCCTTACTTTGTCAGCAGCACTTGATAAGTACATTTTTGTTGTACGGTTACATAGTTTGTGAATAAATCTTCCACCGGTTTCCAAATTATTTTCGGTCCAAACCCAACAAGTGTTTATACTTAGGGGATAAATGTATTCAAAATTTTCATTTGGGGAGGTATATCGTCGGATATACGATCGGAAATTTAGTTTTATGGCGACGCGTGAGCGGAGCCGTAAAACGTGATTTCCGGACGTATATCCGACGATATACCTCCCCAAACAAAAGTTAGAAAATGGTTATCCAAATTTTATTGCACTTCTACAGTTTCCTCTCAAATTGAAGCGTTGCAAGCCGCATTAAGCCACACGCCATCCAACGGAATGTGACGTAATTATTAATTAATGACGTCAAACTATTTCAACAGTATATCGCAGGCTATACTGTCGCAAATCCTTGACGTTATCCAATCAGATGTCGCGTTACAAAATCGAGTGCATTAGAACCTTATTTTCTTTGAGTCATTGAACAACTTAAACAGTATGGGAATTATGCTAGGTCATTCATCTACATTCTATGTTCCTGACACATCTAGAATTCCCTGAATTCTAATGTCCCTCCATGTCCCTCCATGTCAAATATCGAGGGAAAATTGGTTCAGGTCTATGTGCATACTTTTATTTCCATTAACTCTCATGAACTGACTACGTGAAATCAGGCGGTGGTTCTGTTGTTGTTGATCTATTGTCCAATGTTCTTTCCATTGTTTGTGGGGGTTCTGTGTTTGTCTTTGTATTGGTATGCATTACCTTGTGTCCTTTCTAGTTTGACAATTATCTTGAAGAGGACGAGAGAGCTGGTTGCTTTGCCTTTATTGTCTTAAGGATGTCTTTTTACAGTAAATGACCTATTGCTGCTTATGATATTTTAGGTTCGATTATGAGGAGAAATTACTTGAGAAGATGATAAGAACAGAGTTACAGACACGGCAGGTTCTTGAGACACTGGACACAGCAATGAACAAAATTCAAGGTATTCAAAAATATATACCAACCCGACCCCGTTAATATGATTATCTAATATGAGAGGTCACTAATTAAAGCCTTTATTATATAACCTATAAATAGACATTTTTATTGGCCCAGATGCCTATCCACTCGAGTCCATAAAACTACATATCACATGGGCTGCTGGTTTTTCCCATTCAATATTAGTTACTAAAAATAGACTTCTTAGAAACTTTTCATAACAGGTGTGCTTTCAGCATGAAACTTGCATGATTTGCTGCAAATACAATTCAGTTAGTGACAGCAGCAGGAAATTCACAAGATTCGATGTTTCATGTAACTCAGACTTTGCTGTTGAATATAGTTATTAGCGGAACTCTTAAATGAACTAATGAATTCTTCTTTCTGGATTGATGCAATAAACTTGGAATGGTCCAGTGTATAACTCAAGGGGTCACAGGTTTTAATTTCTAAACAAAATTGCAGTTTTTTTTCCCTGAAGATCATTTTTGGCTTAGCATACAGTGTAGACCCTGATGAAATGCCACATTATGCGGCATTTAATCTGGATCTTCTCTGTCTGCAGTTGTAATCACAAACAAAGCATACATTCATTCCTCTTTTAACTGAATGAAATCAGTAAGTCATCATGTAAAAAAATTCAAGACTGTCTAAGACATAGTCCATAGCCAAGATTTTGTTGTTGTTGTTGCTTTTTTTTTGTTTAGAGAAATTATATAATAAAACAATTGTTGACTATTGAGGCATTGGACTTGACATGATATGGACCTGAAAATACCAATATTGACCTCGGCTCCGCCTCGGTCAATATTGGTACTCTCAGGTCGATATCACATCATGTCCAATGCCTCAATAGTCAATAATTGTATATTATCATATGACGTCGCGTCTTGGAGTGAAATAACGCAATGCAATAAAATCGATAAACCACTAGTGGTTTACAGATTTTCAGGAGACGTTATGACGTCCATATCAACGTTGCCTACATATTGAGAAAGTTATAACATTTTTACGGCAGAAATGAATAGAATCTAGCATTCGAGCTCTTGTATTATTGAATGCAAGCCTTCGCATTTTATCTCTTTTCCCCAACTTGTTTAATAAATTCAATAAAACACGAGCACTCATTTAAGATTCTCTAATTACTTGGAGCATGCGTATTTGCTTTGGCTTGTCAGGATGCTACTAATTTGGATTTTGCTGAGAATTTACTTGAGAACACGGTTAGAACAGAGCTACAGATACAACAGGCTTTGGAGACACTTAAAACGGCAATAAATACAATACAAGGTATTCAAAAATATCGCATGGATGTCAGTGCGAGACCTACAGAAAAATCCGCTTATATAATCACTGATTGGCATCACGAAGTTTGCCAATGAGCAGCCTGGACACATCAAAGGGGGACCACTAAAACGAGCAGTTATCTCATAAAATGCGTCGTTTTTCAAAATCGAGACTTCTCATAGAGGAAAGAATTCGCTCCCGGAGAGAGAGTTGTCTTTCCTTTAAGAGCAGGCTCTTATGGATAGGAGAAACAATAATTTTTAATTAGGTGATTTCCCCTGAATATGGATAATTTTCATTTTTGCGCATCGGATAAGGTTATCTGGTATTTTATCCTGGGATAAAAAAAACCTGCTATCTTACCCAGGCTGTCTATTCAGGGCTGTACATTGATTGTATTGGAACCCACACACATGGTCGTCAAGTGAAGTCATTTGTATATTAAAATGACGTCATCATATAAAATTGTATCTAAACGTATTCAGGGACATCTAGAAGCTTATTTTAAAATTGTTCGACCTTGCTACGACCTAGGCGAATGTGCTTCGCTTTTCGTTGAGCTTTTGTATCCTTTCTCTATTACTTTTTATGTTGGATGATCGTAGGTCCAGGCTAGACAGAGGCGGAGTGTCAAAAAGTCCTGGGTCCGTCCATGATTATCCTCAGACAGACAGCTACGACTTGGGCACAATGACCAAGTAATAAGAGCAATGAGGGTTGAAGATAGCTCTTCAGTCTTCAATTACATGAGAATGGAACTGAACAGAGTTGGTCCTAGAATCAAAAAGAGCGACACCAACTTTAGGAGGGCACTTGAACCAGGCCTTGAGTTGGCCAGAGCACCAAGAGCGTAGCGGAAGTGTGGCAGAAGCGTCTTGGTTAACTATGCCTAAATAGCAAAGTCACCACAGGAGCGCGTTGTCGTATCGAGGTCGTAATGAGAGCACACAGAGCATAACAAGAGCGCACAGGGCGTAGCAGTAGCTTAGTTGCATAGCAGATGAAAAACTGGGAAATATCGTTACTATATGATGGTGATTGTGCTGAAATGCTCAAGATGCTGTCATGATGTGGCTACGCTGACGCAGATCTTACTGCAGTATGACTATGATTACGTTGCGATTCGAATCCACGGCGATGTTGCTACGCACATTTTGAACAGGTCAGAACAATTGCGTGAGGTGGCGCTCATGAAGATTCCAATACGCTTTGACTACGACCTTGTTGCTTCTACTCCCGGCTTCTACTGCGCTCTAGTCATTTCTGATTCGATTCGTGTCGCTTTTGCCAAAATGTCGAATCGTAGCTGAATCGCCATCCAGTGGAATTGGGGCTTTAGGTATTTATACATGTAGTGATCACAAATATAACGCAGTTTACGTAATTAATCGAACTTTCCCGAAAATATACGGCTCGCTGGTAATTCTTAATTTATACTGTGTCATCCGACTTTATTTTAATCATGTTTATCATATGACGTCGCGTCTGAGAGTGAAATAACGCCATGCAATAAAATCGATAAACCACTAGTGGTTTATAGATTTACGGGAAACGTTATGACGTCCATAACAACGTTGCGTACATAATGACAAAAGTATAACGTTTTTACGGCAGAAATGAGATTTCAAAGTAATTTTAAAGCCATATGATAAATAGAATCTAACATTCGTGCTCTTGTTTTATTGAATTTATTAAACTCCGTGCGAAAAAGAGATAAAATGCTCGGCAAGCCTCGCATTTTATCTCTTTTCCCCAACTCGTTTAATAAATTCAATAAAACATGAGCACTCATGTAAGATCCTCTATGTAAAGTTCAACGTCAGGTGGATTTGTGTGGACAATAGTTATACTCCAGATCAATGTGATTGACCAGAAAATATTTTTAAAACGGTTCAGCTGCCAACACTGTAAGTGATCCCTAATGATACAGTGTGTATTATATTTATGTGCATGGGGTTTTGAAAATAGTCTTACACTTTACCACCTATATTTGGGCGAATATACAAGTACGCACATGGGGAAAACATCCTATTGTTTTAAGCCATGTTTTTACAACTCGGTATATTATTGATATTTAAAAGATAGATGGGAATCGTTGTAAACAAACACTGGCGAGTTTACATTGTTTTGGGGGCATACAGGTAGTCTCAGTTTACAGTTAAAATGAACCTAACACAGAATACTGCATATGCACGTGGTAGTGAATACGTCATCTTTACCTGTTTATTAGAAATATAGAATCGCCTCATTACTATACATCTTTGAAACATCAGTAAATAGACCTTTTTCCAAAAGAAATATATATATATTTAGTCGTTAAGTTAGTTTACTTAGTTGTTAGCTAGTGAGAATAATGCTGGACAGTTCTAGAACATGTTCAGCAAGGGTCGCCATACCCTCCAAAAGATTTAGCTGTAACTTAATACAAATTTAGACTGCCATCTATCTACTAAGCAGATTAATATACTATGCACAATGCTGTCTATTTAGTCAATGGGGAAGTAATCAAGTATCATAGCTATAAATGTAGCACTACATTGGTTATGTCGTTTCCCTCTTAAATACATAACCTTAGACTGGACATGTTTTGAATTTTAAGATAATGTTAAATGTGTTCATACTCATTTGTCCAGGGGATTACTTAGCTAACCTTGCACCCCTGCCCTAGGACAGTTTTTCTTGGGTGCAAAATTGTTCAATAGGACTCCCTAAAGGCGAAACTAATTTGTCACAAAAATAAACCAAATTGAACTAGTATGTGAAACTCGTAACGGAACCAGGAAGGGGTGTGCATACAAAACTACTCATATCTCAGCTTTTACTTATCTTAGACTACAAAACTTGCTACAAAAAAGATTGGACACATGCCTTTTTTATCCATAGTCGTATATTATGCAAATGATCTATTTTGCAAATTGATACATATTTATAATACACATTAAAACATTGATGCCAGAAGGAGGGCCTTCAAACAAAATCAATATCTCAGCTGTTATTTATCACTATTAAAATCAGTACTTAACAGAAAGCTGGGACATAGGCTTTTCATTGTATGGTCAGATATGCAATTTATCGACCAATTAGAAATGTTGATAATGCATTTCCAGGGTCTGTAGAACCTGTTATTTCTGTCATATTTTAATCCTACAAATTTAACCATATCCCAGTTGCTACCTATATTAGACTACTTAAATTGGGACCAAAGTTATGCTTAGACAACTACCTATTTATCCTATGCTCATTTATGAAAAGTATGTTTCTTATCAAATTTGCATATGCATTAATATAAATGAAGGAACGATCATAGAAACATCAATAAACTGGTTGCAGCCCAAAACCATCACTTTCACATGTTGTTAAATCATCGGTGATGCAATTTGACAAGTCCTTTCATCTAGTGGTCCTATATAAAATGATCTCATTTGCTTATTGACGATTATTATGGAAGTTTTTTTTAAAAAAAAAACAAATAAGGGAGAACTCATTGGGAAAATTATAACCTTATGTGTAGTTAGACCTACCTTGTAACCCTAGAAAAAATCTTATGGAGGCAACCTTGTTCAATGGGAACTCCAAAAAGGTAACAAAATATATAATCCTCCAAAATGAACTCACTATTTTAGTGCAATCCTACAGATTTGGGGTGTACCCACAAAAATACTCATATCTCACTAAATAATACAAAACAAGATACCAAGTCGATGCTGTTGTATAAAACTTGAACCTGATGGTACGATATTCAAAATATCAAATTTGCATATTCATGAATACAAATTAAAACATTAGGAGTGAGAGAGAATTCAAAGACAAATTCAGCTGGTATCTATACAACTACCCATTAAACTTGACTCCCAGTGGCTTTGGCTGCTGTCTGTTCTAAGGCGGTGGTTCTGTTGTTGTTGATTTGTTGTTGATTGTTACTCCCATTATGGGATTCTGCAATATTGTTATGCTTTGTTGTACGCTACTTTATGTCCATTCTATTTTTGCAATCATCTCGATGGGGACTAGAGAGCTGGTTGCTTTGCTTTGTTTGTCTTCCTGGTGTCTCATGATTGTTGTGTGGCTCTTCCTCGCGATGTCATGGGGTAGTCTACATTTTGTGATTGTGGTATTTCCTGATCATACTCACTTACTATTTTGTACTAATTTGATGCTAGGCCAAAGCCCTTTTACCCAAATGATCCGATATACAAATTACTTCATTTGTATATTCATGAATATTATTGAAACCATTTGAAATGCTAGAAAACAATATAGGAGACTACCTACAAAATTACTCATATTTAAAGAACTAACTGCTCTAGAATACTGAGCTTAACAACTAATACATGCTAAATCATATGGGTGCAAGGTAAGATCCATTGCCCCCACCCCTCCTCCATTAAATCAGTTAGTGTTTGGTTTCAAGCAAAAGCTGTAACAGTGTATTTGATGTAAATCAACATGCTGTATTGCAAATAGTATGATTTTTTATTTTATTTGATTCTTTACGTTCCAGTCAACGTTTATTCTGTCATGTTGGGACGGGTCTTCCTGGGTGGAACCAGAACTAAGCAAGGAGTACTGTGTCTCGCTCAAAAATACAACGCAGTGACGCTGGTGAGTCTCGAACCCGCAACCCTTTGATCTCGAGTCAGAAACTCTACCACTGAGCCACTGCGCTCCCGAAATAATATGTTTTAGGTTAGACAATTGTTAGCACTTTTTGTACTAATGGATTCTTCTCTCTGGTTTGACAAATAAAATCGGGAATGTACATTGTATATGTATAGGGGTCACATGTGATTACTTCCAAATAGAATTGAATTTGTGGGTCTTCATTGTTTGTAGCAGTTCCCAGTAGACAAAGAGGCGATGGATATGTCATTAAACATGCTCAGCAGTGTAACGAGCTTTCGTTCAAATTCTTTAACATTTTGTAACTTTTAAATTTTAAATGTTTATAAGGATAGTATATCAACATCCAACAGCATAAAAAAGTGTACACACGGTTTATTTCAGATCATAGAGTTCAGATTGACAAAATAAAGGCAAATTTGGAAAGTTCAGTGGAACTGAAAGCGGAAGCAGTCAGCAAGAAATTGGAACATTTGCAGCAACAAATGGACACCTATAAAGGTAGTTTTTGACTTGTTGTTGTTATTCTTATTTTTAGCCCACACTATCTTTGAGTCATGGACACTTTTCTTTGTTTCATCAAAGCTTGTTGTTTTGCTATGATGATATATTGCATATGTTATGAAGCCTCTATGCGAGCTACACACGTTCTGTGTTTAACAAAATCTGAATCAAAGGCGAATATATGGTACCAGTAAATTGCATTCGACCTCCCCGCTCCACTCCCCCTCAGTGATTGACGCTGCGCTGCTATCCGATCTTAGGTGGTGGTTCGGTTGTTGCCGATGTATTGTTTATTGTGTTGGTGTTTTGTGTTTTGTCCTTGTTTTGTTATGGTAAACTTAGTGTTCTTACCAGCTTTGCAACCATCTTGGTGGGATGAGGGGGCAGGAGGCTTTACTTAAATAGCCTTCACGATGTCCTATGGCAGTCAGTGTTCTGTGGCTCTTCCTCGTGGTGTGCAGGGGTGCTCTGATCATACTCACTTACCTTTTTGGGGTCGAAGTGTCTCTAGTTCGAGACTTGCTCATTATAAGTCTCTGCTGTGAAAACATAAAGCAAATCTTCTCGTTGTTTTGTATGCCATGCGCAGGAGAGTAAACGGCCATAACAGTTTAAAGCAATATTCAGAAGAAGTTTTATTATCTTCCTTGGCGTAATACTTATTGAAAACGGTAAACTGTTACGACGACATGGAAATTCTATCATTGAATTAGACAGTGCTTTTAATTTATTTTATTCGCTACTTATGTACACATGTCTCATTGAATCGCCACTGCGGTCTGAATCTACATCCAGACTGACAGCAGTGAAGGATCTGGTGAGTATTTGCATTTGCGCAGACTCGTCTGAGCCTCCATAACTCGACAATGCGATACATACAAAAATCCCATGCTTTTTTGGCTTTATTAATGTACTTTCAGGCATTGCCAAGACTCCATCAATTGCTTTCAACGTAAGAGAAGCCGTCGACCAATCTCCGTCAGCTGGCCAGATCATGCTGTTCAAAACGGTTGTTCTAAATACTGGCAATGCCTATAATACGCGAACAGGCATATTTACATCACCTGTGAACGGTACCTACATATTCCACGTTCAGATCTGCACGAATTTTCGCGAAAATGGAAGTGTGAAAGTTGTCAGTGGGGACACAGTGCTTTTGGGAATTTCAAATTACAACTATATAAGCGGCATAACCGGAACATCCGGTTCTGCCGCTCAAATACTTGCCGAAGGGCAAATGGTATGGGTGGTAAACGAGTATGATTCGACTTCAGCTGCCAATCTTATTGACTCAGACCATGAACGAGCATGCTGGAATCAGTTTTCTGGTGTTTTGGTGGAGCTTAATGTTGATCATTAGGCAGTCGTACAATAGGAACCACTTTTGGTGAAATGGTCAAGATGAAACGATTATGTAACATGTTGAACTAACCGTCTGTGCAAGTTGATCATCACAAGCAGCTAGTGGCCAGACCTAACTTTCTTCCCCATCGATAAGGATATTTGAGATTTTACCCTGGGACAGAAGTCTTATCTTACCCATGCTATCTTACCATGGACGTTAAGTAACGTCATCATGTGAAATTGCATCTTAGCGTATTCAGCGACTTCTGGAAGCTTATTTTAAAATAAATGAATAAAGACAGTGGTGAGCAAGAAAAAGAATCCAAAAAACCCGTCCCTCGGGATCACCGTTTGTCATCACTCGGCAACCCTCGTGATGCCAAACGGCGATCCTCGGGATGGATTTTTCTATCCTACCCACACACTCATGATAGATTCTTATATTCAAGTAATCAGTGCTGATATGGACATGCACCTTCTTTGTCCGTCAGTATGTGGTAGACTAATTGAACCAATATCCAGCATAAGGTACTAGTTGGAATGCGCGTAAAGCGATGCCAATCATCGTTGTACGCGCATGCCAACTAGTAAATGGAGTTCCATACTCAATTTGCGCAATCGAACAGTCTCGTCAGTCTTAATTTTCCACCTGAGAGAAACGTAAGCCTCTTTACTACCCATAGATCGCCCATCGACGACTCTGATCAGATTGCTGCTCGGATGCGCAGGCTGCTCTGAGTCTTCGATGTGCGCACATGCCAACTTGTGATACCAGCTCAAATATTGAAACTGAAACAGTCACTGTTTTCAAGAGTTATACTTTTATGCGAGGAATCATCATTATGGCTTTACGTTATGCAAAAAGTACTATTTTCTCATGGGTTAATCTAAATACTGTCGTGCCAAGCAAGGGTGACAGTGACGCACTACTATTTTGTTTACGATTATTAAGTAAAACATTAACTTTTACACTCCACTTGAGCTAATGCGAATCGATAGATCACTTGTGTATTAATCCTATCCTGCGGATAAGATTAATTCACAACTGATCTGTCGATTAGAAGTCCCTGATAACATTGTAAACAAAACTTGAGGTCACTATCATTCTTGGCTGGCAGGACAGTACATGTACTTATCATTGGGCTCTGTCGTGAGAAAACCTGTCTTCAGGGTTTGCAAACTTTTGAGGTGTAATTAAGCCGGCTGAACTACAGGGACTAGCTAGAATATTGATAAAGTGATTTTTACATGTAGCAAGGATTGCCATTACACTTTGCCAGATTGTGAATATCAAACTTTAAGGTGCTGATCGGACTGTGTGTGTGTGCGCAAACAGGTTTGCGCAGTTGCTGTTCGCATACAATAAAGTCATGGACCTTATTACATGTACCAAGGAATATAATAAATAATACAGTAACTTTATATCTGCTAGTTTTATTTATACGATATTTCAAGAGGGTTGCACTTTTGGCTAAATTAGCCAGTCTACCAAGTGGCCCTCTATAAAACAAAACATAACATAGTTCCTAATTATTTTACTCATTTACACAGCTGATGTCTTGAATTTCTATCGGCAAGTCATCTACTCACGCATTTACTGTAAATTCAGAAATATTAGCGAATTTTTTTTTCGCGAAACTACGCATGTGCTAAGTTTCGCGAAAATAAAACCCTCGCGAAATGACGAAATCGCTCTGTCGTTCACTAATAGGGGTCAATCGCGCCTTAGTCGCGAATTTTTATAGTCGCAAATATGTTTTAACGCTATTCGCAAAAATAAAATTCTCGTTTAAATTTCCGAATTTACAGTAGTAGTTGCGAACAGAACCACCTCTGGTGAGATTTAGCGGATGCACATACACGATTCATCCCTTTTAGCCAATCGTCCAAGGGGGAAGTGGATACTTTCATTTTTTTCCTGGCTACATAGGCTTACCCTGGCTTCTACTGTTTACCCCGAAACAAGATCAGATATACCCACAGAATCTTTGATATTTTAGCATACCCCTCAAAAATCTCCATTCTGTGCCTTGCCCTTATAACCCCCTTACTAATATGAATATGTATAACCCCCTTACTCGAACTAATATATCACTAAGATCATGTATTCCATCAGTCATCAGAATGTGGAACACTCTTGACGAAGGCCTCAAAAATCAGCCAACAATATCTTCCTTTAAGAACAACCTGCAAATTACTACTTTTCCTAAACTACATGTACCTAACTACTTCACATCAGGAAACCGATATCTATCAGTAATACATGCTCGAATAAGAAGCAATTGTAGCAATCTGAATAATGATTTATTTATCAATCATCTTCGTGAAAATCCTCTCTGTAATTGGTGCAATGAAATAGAGGATAGCGAACACTACTTCTTTCATTGCAACAACTACAGAAACGAGCGTCATCTATTTTTTGAAGCTGCAAGAGACTTTCAACCACTAACTACACAATTATTGTTATACGGAAATGAAATAGTTGACAATACACTTAATTCAACATTATTTAGAGCAGTACATGATTATATAAAGAGCACCAAACGTTTTGACAATACATAAACATATTTTTCTTTTTGACTTGGAATAAGTATATTTATCTCACTTTCTGCTATACCCAATCTTCCCTATGTCAGAGGGGCAGGCCTGCTCCTTAGTACTGGTGGACCCAACAACTGGGTGAACATTGACATGGAGTATTCGATCATTGTAATAAATGTTTCACGAGTGTGAAAAGAATATAATAGACGCATATCAGATAATTGAAGACAAGCGGTTTGGATGTCGATCCAATAGGATTGGCAGACAGATTTTTTGCCTTTAATGATCTGAATGATGCTAACCTGCACTCTAAAATGCACTCATAGACAGTTATTTATTTAGTTATTTATTTATTTATTTATTTTTTTATTTATTTATTTATGATTTTGTATAGTTGAAGATATGTTTGTTTTGTAGCCATGTTTACATGCTTTGATTGATCTGTATATGTACATGTAGGGGGAGGGTCGTAACTAATGTTGCGAGAACTTGTGACCCAACCCCATTGCTGTAATTTGTGGCAATAAAATATGTATAAACTGTAACCCCCCTGAAAACAGCTGACTATAGAAATGACAAAAAAAATAGTCCCGTTTAGTGGTGACCCGAAAACATTTCCACAAAGATCTTCATACACAAAATGTATTCAAATTCTAAAAACACATTCACACAAATATCAAAATTCAAGTTTTTTTGTAACCCGAAAATCGATCAAGCCTATGTGCATATATATATATATATATATATATATATATATATATATATATATATATATATATATATATATATATATATATATATATATATATATATATATATATATATATATATATATATATATATATATTAGAGTATTCTCCCACCCCTCAACTTTATCATTACAGAACATACTACTTTGTAAACAATGGGATTTCATCAGTCATGAAAATTAAATTTGGGTGGCATGGAACTCCCAATATCAAGCCTCTGCGTGACTTTATCGTCCTACTGTTGTGGGTGTCCAATTATAAATTAATCCCTTTGTTTATTTGGTATCTGGTAGCTAGCTACAAATGAGCCGCAACACGAGATTTCCAACAAAAATGTATGTGCGACCAGCAAAGGCTCAGACCAGCCTGCGCATATGCGCAGTCTGATCAGAGCCTTTGCTTGTCTCTTGAATATTCCATGACTCTAAGGCTACTGACCGAACATCATTTCAAGTTGCTAAGCTTAAAAGGGGGCTGCACAAACTTGTCTGGGTCTATTCATGTCAAAATGCCACAGTGTTGGGAATCACATGTCGCGGCTCAAATGGTCATCGTAACCCGTCACATCTTTCATAACAGGCAATCTTTTGCGGATAAAATTGCGTAACGCAACCGTATCAGACGTTTAGGACGAAGTGCTAGGTGTGTCTTCTTTATACTTAACACGATGGGCAGTTTGGCCCCTGACGGCATCTAACAATCAGGTTACACTAGGCTTACCTCAATGATTCAGATATATGGCATTAATCTACACAGGCTTGGTCGCGTTACGAGGAGAGAGAGAGAGAGAGAGAGAGAGAGAGAGAGAGAGAGAGACTAGAAGAGCATCTGAAAATGTCGCCTGCTAAGTCATGGCCAAAATCCTCTCTTCAAAAATAGTGTTTAGTCTTTTAACGTTGTATTACCTCTGGCAATGCTTAAAACAAGTTAAACTGCATTTTAACAAGCAAAGACTTCGACGGCATAAATACCTTTCGACAATCACAACCCCTGGTCGTCAGTTGTGTCCTTGAGCAAGACACATTAAACTTTGCTTAGTACTGGTTCAACCCAGGAAGACCCGTCCCGGAATAACTGACAAATTGTTGACCGGGACGTAAAGAATGAAATCAAACAAATAAAAAGCAACCCTTGGTAGGTCAAGATGATTACACTGCTGTAACAAAATAAAAAAAACAAACGCCCAAAACCGACAGACTGCCAGATTGGAATTAATCTTATGTTTATGTCTAAGACAACACACCGATAAATGTCCTAGGTCGGGGCATACAACACGGAAATATCTACCTTCAAAAGTGATCCTAAGTATGAATATCAAATACAGCTGAGACCTGGGGTATATATTTTAATAAACATGCGCGGATCCAGAGGCGGGGGTTGGGGGTGGGGGCAGTGGTCCGGACCCCCCTGAAAAATCACAAAAATAAAGGGTTTCTCAGGAATAGTGGTCCGGAACTCCTGAAAAATCACTAAGCTGCCAAGCCAGTATTCAATGTTGGGCCATCATCGGCACGCCAGCGAAACGCCATTAAAATGACGTTTCGCTGGTGGGTCGATGATGGCCCGTTTATAGTGGATATTTGGATCCTACCTCCTTTCATCAACTAAAAAACCTTCTCAACGTTGGACCTCACTGACAAAACTTTCTTGATCCGCGCATGATAAAAAAGTGAATATGACCACGATATACCACACTCACAGTCCACAGATCAGCACATGACATGCCAAACATACAGTCAGGTAAACCAACATGACATCGAGGATTAGAAAATATGCAAAGTAACCCGCCTTCTGTTTACCCTCAGCTAGAAATCACCAAACAGACAAGGGCACAAAGCACTTTATCCTTCAACCAGGACGGAACACGCAAACGCAATGTGTGCATCCAAACTACCGGAACCGTCTTAGAATGAACTACAGCCTCTGCCACCTCATCCACCACACGCTTGTTGTGTACCCATTGGAACCTACCCCAGCACTGAAATAAGAATTAAAACAGGTTATATTTTAGGTCATGGTATAGGACATATCGCCCGACCGTAAAGTCATTCTGGAAACACCCTAGTGCTGTAGAGAACTAAAATGCTTGTGCGTATTACCAGGAAATACCACAATCATACACTCCTGACCAACCAACGGCACCGCGAAGGACAATCGGAACTGCCTCGGCCAATTCCGCGAAATTCCGTGGAATCAGACCACGGATGTACATCGAGGATCTACTTTGATAACGCAGGTGATAACGTGACGCTCACGTTATATAACGTGACGCTGACGTCACAGAAACCATGTTGACACAATTACAAGTATGATTGCAGCAAAACAAATGGTTATTAATGAAGTTTATGTTTTTGTCAATAAAATATCGCTATAGCGATATTTTATTGAAAAATACATAAACTTCATTTTTTCTGCTGATTAATCCTTTTTGGATAACCAGAATAATCGATTTAAATAGAGCTGAACTCACATGCTACAGAACTATTTTTTCATACGCCAGTTCCGGCTAACAAAATGGAGCTTTTTGGTACATAGTACTACGCTAAATGCTCCTTACATACACCCGAGCCATGATTCGATTCTCGAATTGTGGCGGACTTTCCCAAATGCGCGAAGGAGAGACACAGAACACTAACAGCCATACGACGGCATAACACAATTGAAGTAAAACACCACCCTCTCTCCCTCTCTCTCTCTCTCTCTCTCTCTCAGCTAGACATTTACTAATCATGCCACCTTACGGTTAGGTATTGGACATTTACCAAACAAGCAAGGCCACAAAGCGCTACATCCTTCATGCAAACGCAATGAATGCACTCAAACTATCAGATCGGACACTATGCTAAATTGGGGACGTAAATCGTCGGATATACGGTCGGAAATTTAGTTTTACGGCGACGCGCGAGCGGAGCCGTAGAACGTGATTTGCGACCGTATATCCGACGATTTACCTCCCTAAATGAAACTTATGAATATGGTTAAATATTGTTATCCCCATTCTAATGCGTTTCTGTATTCTCGTCTCAAATTGGAGCGTTCCAAGCCGCATAAAGCGGCACGTCATTCAACGAAATGTGAGTCAAATTATTTCCGACAGTATATCGCAGGCAGATATACTGTCGCAATTTTTTTTGACGTTATCCATTCAGATGTCGCGCGTTACAAAAGCATGTGCATTATAATTTGGCGTTGCTGCTCTTCGTTGGCATAAATACAAAAGTCTCATTTGCTAGATCTTTTTACATGAGTGCAGATTTTCACATGTCCGTAAGGACTGTATCTTTCTGTTGACATGGGCCGGACACTGTCTTCTGCATGTGTGTGTTGTCAAGACAAGCTTGGTACGGTAAAACTCCTAAAAATATGGCCATTTGTCCCTTTCTGTCCTTAAAAAAATGTTGGTTATCAGGACTGCAACTCACAAAATACTTGCCAAAAAAGCAAACAGGGAAGACCGAGATCAGACTGCTTCTGAAGAAGCAGTCTGATCTCGGTCTGTCCTGTTTGACAAGGATTTTTGGCCGGCAACTACTGCTCAAAACTTTAGAACATTTACTGATACTCAATGAATATTAGTTGTAATATTTCATAATCGGAACAGTTCCACATGTATAAACTCTGAAGAACACATTATTCGAATTCCAGTTTAATGTCGTGTACAAAAAGGATCAGTATGGACGAAATGAAACTAGCAATTTATGTATGGATGTCTTGCTATCTTTTTGGTAAGTATTACAAAAAATTTACAGTATTCTATTACTTTTTGGGTACTGTAAAGGCAGCACCTCATGAATGCGTAATTAGGACCGGTCAATCTTAGACATAGGTAAAAACTGAAAATAAGGCTTTGTTTTATTCAAAAATACGTGTAACTGTATCATCTTGCAACATTACCCCATTATAGACGCAAAACACATTATTTAGTCCTTAAAACGCCAGAAAAATAACTACAGTGACGCCAGCCGCCAAAGTCACCACCTGTTCTACCGCTGAACGGTGAACTACCTGAGCTATACCGCCACCGGAGCTACCTATGAACGGAACGGGAACGAACGATACTAAATAGCGGTCCAGTCCATTCACATCGTACTTCCGTTCCGTTCCGTTCCGCTTCATTCCATTCAAAACACGAACGTCCTATAAATCGCTTATTATTTAAGCGTTTGTGTCTTTTGTCAATTTAAACAGCCTCTTGAAAATAGTAGTTTGGGTTTTTCCTTTATCTTATGTAATGATTGTACGTTATTGTTGTTAATGTCTGACATTTAGAAATAAATTGTCAAAGATGGTTCTTTTAATTCTGAATATACATGTAATATAATATAACAAACTAAAAGAAGCAATTTAAAAATTGTCTCTGATCAGACTGCTCTTCCGTGGACTGTTTAAGGCACGTTTCCTGCGGTGTATAATATATTGGTTCTGGTATTACAGGGGCGGATCCAGGATTCTGGAAAGGGGGTTCATATGAATAAAGTTGTGGGGGTTCGCTTTGCTGATTTTATCTCATTTTGCTTAATATCCCATGAAAATGAAATAATTTGGTCTCATTGATGAGACCAAATTATTTCATTTTCATAGGATATTTAAAAAAATGAAAAAATTTGGTCTCATTGATGAGACCAAATTATTTCATTTTCATAGGATATTTAAAAAACGGGGGGGGGGGGGGGGGTAGAGCGGACCCCCCATAATCCCCCATCTGGATCAGTCAATGTTCTATAACCGTTTTCATTTTCAACCCTTACTAATTATTTGGACTGTGGGCAAGAAAACCTATCTTCACAGGTTTGGGAACAAAAAAAAAATGTCGCAGACCAGCCTGCGTATTCGTGCAGTCTGATCAGCGGTTTTGTGATCAAATCAACGCTTGCTACAACTAATATTTTACTATTCTAGCTAGTCTCCTTAGCTGAGCAGGCTAGCTTTAGTATAGCCCTGAAAACAGATTCTCTCGCGTTTCAGTCCAAATTTATGTTGGTATTATTTGTGCGACCATGCGATTCAATTTACAGAAGTACAAGTTCCATATTTGCATGCGAGTTCGCAAGATAAAAAAGACATAACTGTATGTATGTATGTATGTATGTATGTATGTATGTATGTATGTATGTATGTATGTATGTATGTATGTATGTATGTATGTATGTATGTATGTATGTATGTATGTATGTATGTATGTATGTATGTATGTATGTATGTATGTACACGTACGTACGTACGTACGTACGTACGGATGGATGGATGGATGGATGATGGATGGGGGTGTGCGCGTGTGTGCGTGCGTGCGTGCGTGCATGGATGGATTAGTCTATTCTCTCTCCCTCACGACGTGGCTGAAATATTTTTGACTGGGACTCATAGCATTAACGGAATCAATCAATCAGATGGATGGATGTATGTACGGATCAGTCTGTACAAACAGTTTTTGTTTGGATTGATGGATATGCGTATATATGTAAGTACAACTGGTGTTTGAATGGATAAATTTATGTACGGATGGATGTATGTACAACTGTTTGTTTGGATGGATATACGGGAGAATGTATTCATGTCCTTGGCTTAACTCGTGGTCGGTGGATGTTTAAAAAATGGATTTCTATTAGCTAAAATGTGTTGTTTTTTGTGAAACGTCTTTAAACATAATAAAAAAATATAAGAAGGAGACCTTGTACAAGTCTACATCTGGGTCTGCACTGTCTGTTTAGATAAAAAAAAAAACCCCACAATGTTCTTGACTATCATATAAAAGCAGAATTTTCTTATTCTCAGTGCTTTTATGTTTTCTTCAATTCGCATAGCAATTGGTCATTGGACATGCTGGCACCGGTGCATCTGTCTGTCTGTCCATCAGTCCGTACGTACGTACGTACGTATGTATGCATGCGCTTGCGTATGTACGTCTGTCTGTATGAGTGCAAACATACGTGCGTTTGTATATATGAATTCTTGTTTCTAAGTAAACGTTAGCGTGCATGTGACAGACAGGCAAACGCACGGGTACATGCGTGTTCATTGACTATGTATCATGTAATCATTAAACCATTTTCATTCTTAATACTACTCAACCGGTACACTGGCAAACAGTTAAGACCTTGATGAAATGCCATACAAGGCATATTTCATCTGGGTCTGCTCCGTTTGCTAAGATAGAGAAAATCTTCTTTGATAAATATAAAAGCAGAATTAGCCATTTTATGAATAAACACGCAGTCATCTGTGTGTCTGTTCGAAGGACCGTTTGTACGCACGTTCGTTCGTATATACATATCAAAGCGCATGCATCTGTCTGTGTGCGAGCGCACATTCGTGTGTTTGCATCCATGAACTTCCCTGACGAAAGCATGTCTGCACACATGCATACGAACATACATACATACAAATATACAGACAGCCGCACGCGTCTACACGCACGTTTGCACACATGAGGACACATGCACGATTACATACAAACATCGAAGTTAGAAAAATCAGGGATGTTCATATTATACATACACACATACATACACACGAATTTACTCTTTCACACAGACGCACGGGAATAACCTTTATGCTATGAACAGTTTAAAAAAAACAGTGCAGATCCAGATGAAATGCCACCATAGTGGTATTTCATCGAGGTATTCGCTGTTTGCCAACACACCCAATTAAAAGTATTTCCAGAATGAAACATTTTATTTCTTTTGTAGGAGTCCCCCCATAATGATGACCTGCAATAAATCATAGCTCACATCAAAGGACAGTCTTATCGATTCCATAATTAGGTATGGATTAAAACTCTCTCTGTGTGGGGCCTGGAAAGGGGCAATTGGATTAAAACGGATTAATTTAGTGGGCAATAAAATACATGTACTCAATAATGATTTATTGTATATTGATCACCATTATTTCAGTTTCCTTCACAATCTACTGAAATGAGATAATAATAATAATAATAATAATAATAATAATAATAATAATAATAATAATTCTTAGCATGCTGGTTAATTTTCATGTAGCGGTTGTCGTCTGCTGTCTTTTTTATCCAAATTGACCTTTTTTCAAAAAATGTTGAACAGGCACACCAATGTTCTATTAATCCTGCTCTGGGACGAAACTGTTTGCTAAGGTTATCAGCAGACGACAAAAGTTGTTGTTAGCAAAAGAAAATGTTTAAATTAATGATTTCACTTTTAACTTTTAACTTTTCACAATTAATGGTGAATTTTCCCATAAACAATTAGCATGGATTATTCCATTTAGTATTTTAGGGTTCATAGTTTGAATTAATAAATTTAAATATTTTTCTGTCCCCGAAAATTAGTTCTCTCTAAGCAAACAGTACTGACCAATGTTTCATCTGGGTCTTCACTGTGTGATAAAAAGTCAATGAACACGCAGGCACACGTGCGTCTGTCTGTCAGGTGCAGGTTAACGTACAAACATAAAACATAAGTTAGAATTAAGAAACATTCAGTAATTTTCATATTAAAATACACGCGTAAACCGTACACAAATGTGTACGCACACATACAGTGAGGCGCACGCGCATAGTACGTAACTCAGGACAGACAAGGGGACGGGTGCGCGGACAGACAGACAGACAAAGTTATTCTGCTTTTATATTTCTTCAATTTGGATAGCCAAGAAGTTTGGATTTTTTTCTTTGCAAACAGTGCAAAACGAGATGAAATGCCGCCTTATGTGGCATTTCATCAGGGTCTGCACTGTTTGCCAAAACAGTATCCAAAATGAAAAGGGTTAAATGATAAATATGATAACAGGTAAATGAACGTGCGCCTGTCTTCAAAGGCACACGTCCGTATCGTCTAAATGTGACAGTGGTAATCGCAATAATCCAATTAGTGCAATACCCCAATAAAAGTGCCAAAGAAGGTCACCCAACACAGGAAGTGAATTGAATAAGACGGGAAAACGACCCTTTGACTAGTTTGGGATGGAGAACCATATTTCTAACAGAGTTTTGCATAGCGATGAACTTTTGTTGAAAATTACTTTGTATGTATTTTTTACAATGGGTGTAGCAATACAGAACACATAGTCTAAGTGTGCAAATGCACATGAGTGACTATGCCTCAAGTTTAAACTCGGACCAAGTATACTGTGTCCTGGGTTTGAATCAAAGGGCCTATCGTTTTAGCCTGGCTCGTCGAGTTGTAACGACGAATGATCCTTAGCCCTTTTCAAATCTGACGGATTTTACTATACATATTGATGCAATAAAACATGGATTTGTCCATTTTATATTTTCAGGGGTGACAGGTCAAATTATATTTTTTAAATATATTTCTGTCTCACCTGTTATCTTAGCAATCAGTGCAGACCCAGATGAAATCAGCATTGTCTTGCATTTCATCTGGGTCTGCACTGATTGCCAAAGTTAAAGGGTGAAATGATATGCTGGTCTGAAGTCCGTCGTGGAGAATACAAAAACATACACTTTGCTCGACGGTGGAATTGTGAATATTACCACACATTCAAACATTATCCGAATGCCTCAAATCAGCATATTTACATTGATCTGAATGGCAGTGATTGCTTGTGCACAGGCACCTAATGACGCAGGAACATACACATTTCATGTTGTTCCCTGCACGTTTCCTGCATGTGCGCGGTTGGCAATAAATGCGCATCGATGTTCGAACGCATATCCACATTTCATTTAACTATTATCCTGCTAGTGACGACTGGGGAACGGGCACCTACACCTTCACTCGTGACGACTCTTGTTGTCTGCTGATAACGGTTTGAACCCAGGTCAAGCCTGCCAAAGAGTCAGGCCTGATCTGGATCCAAACTGTTTGCCACTCTTATAGTATACATCAAACACGTTTTGAACAAAACGTAGGTCCTTATCTAGATCCAAACTATTTGACACTCTGGTGGTACCCCTCAAAGACTTTCTGAAAGGGTTTGATTTAGGGAAAATAACAGCAGATACTTATCTCGAAGCAATGTACACAGTGTATATTGCTTCGAGTACATATCAAAAGCTTCTAAATTATTCAGCATGCATATAGTTCAACCGTCACACAGTCTGCTACACCCATCTGCTTATTTATTTTTGGTAGCCTATATTGCAAACATTATGGACCCAGATCAGACTGTTCCCATGTGAGCAACCTAATTAGTGGTTGTAGAAATGCTTCTATGATAAATGCTAGTATAAAGTGCACTTGGATATATGCAACAGACGTAAAAAGCAGACAACATTTTCAAGACAAAAGCATGTTGGCGGGATAATGGTTAATGCTAATATACCTCCATGCACTGAATTTGACGTTCGACTATGGGCATGTTCTGGGTTGAACCAGTACTAAGCTAGGATTAATGTGTCTTGCTCAAGGACACAACGCAGTGACGTTGGTGAGGCTCGAACCCCACTTTATATACAAAGCGGATTCACGTCACCTTGGCAATAGCAGATCGACGTCGATGCAGCGTCAGGTATCAACAGTGCTCTGGTATTGTTTACTCAACAGAGTGTAGGGCAAAATCCCCCGGACAACCCCCCCCCCTGCTCATTTTTGTATAGGTGGGCCTAATCCCCCTTGCAGTTTGCGAAGTGGACATAATCCCCCCCCCCATATAAATTTTACAACGTGAACATAATCCCCCCTATGAGTTTTACAACGATAACATAAATCCTCTCGGACAGAATATGGATATGGAGACTGAATATAAGCATAACCTTCTTACTGTTATGCTGCTTCATTGGAGTACATGTATTTTTTATGCCCGCAAGGGAACTTAGGGAGGCATATAGTCCGTCCGCCCGTCCGTCCTGCTTTGTGTCTGGTGCATATCTTCTATATTCTTTAAGGCAGGAATCCCAAATTTGGTGTGTGGATGCATCTTGGGATGGCGGAGTGTCGAGTACTACTTTCAGGTCACTGTGACCTTGAACTTGACCTCTGACCTAGAAAACCTGACCTGACCTAGATTTTAGTTCTTAGAAAATTCGTGTCTGGAGCATATTTCTTATATTATTTAAGGTAGGAATCCAAAATTTGGTATGTGTACGCATTTTGGGATGAATAAGTGTCGCGTACCGTCCTAGGGTCATTGCGACCTTGACCTCTGACCTAGTTTCTAGAATTGGCATTGAGTCTGGTGCTTATCCCCTATATATTCTTTGAGGTAGGAACTCTAAATTTGGTGTTTGAATACATCTTGGGATGGCAGAGTGTCGCGTACCATTTTCAGGTCACTATGACCTTGACCTTGACTCCTAACCTAGTTTTTAGAATAATCTTGTCTGGAGCATATCTCTTGTATTATTTGAGATAGGAATCCCAAATTTGGTGTGTCGTTGCATCTTGGGATGGCGGTGTGTCACGTATCATTTTCAGGTCACTGTGGCCTTGACAACTGACCTATTTTTTTAATTATCGTGTCCGAGGCATATCTCTCATATCATTTGAGGGATAAACCCCAAATTTGGTGTGTGCATACATCTTGGGATGAAAAGTGTTACGTACCATTCTTGGATCACTGTGACCTTCACCTCTGGCCTAGTTTAAAGAATTGGCATTGAGTCTGGTGCATATCTCCTATATTCTTTGAGGTAGGAATTACACATTTGGTGTGTGAAAGCATCTTTGGATGGTGGTATGTCATGTACCAATTATGGGTAACCTTGACCTTGACCTCTGAACTAGTTTTTAGAATAATCATGTCCGGGGCATATCTCTTGTATTATTTGAGATATGAATCCCAAATTTGGTGTCTGGGTGCATATTTGGATGGTGGAGTGTCGTGTACTATTTATGGGTTATTGTGACCTTGACTTTAGACCTTGTCTATAGAATTAGCATTGATTCTGGTGCATATCTCTAATAATTTTTGATGTAATAATTTCAAATTCGGTGTGTGAATGCATTTTTGGACAGCGGAGTGTCACATACCATTTTTGGGTCACTGAGACCTTGACCCTGACCTAGTTTTTTAGAATTATCATGTCCGGAGCATGCCTCTTATATAATGCGGTAGTAATCCCAAATTTGGTGTGTGAATGCATCTTGGGAGGGAGAAGTGTCCCATCCCATTATCGGGTCACTTTGACCTTGACCTCTGTTCGAGTTTCTAGAATCGGCATCAAATTTGGTGCATATCTTTGAGGTAGAAATCTCAAAATTTGTGTATGGCTGCATCTTGGTATGGAGATATGTCGTGTACCATTTTAGGTCACTTTGACCTTGACCTCTGACCTAGATTTTAGAATAATCGTTTACAACACATTTCTCCTTGTTTGAGCCTTCATTGCTCGCATATGCGATACGAACCAAGCCCTTGTGAATTGGCCCATAAAGTTTGTCTTGAGACTTCATCTACATCCATTCTTTAGAGTGCAATAAATCCCCGAATTTCATGAACTGGCCAATAAAGCTTTGCTTGAGTCTTCATCTATATCCCTTCTTTAAAGTACGATAAATACCACACTCTCATGAACTGGCCCATACAGTTTGGCCTGAGCCTTCATATATATCCTTTCGTTTTAGTGCGAGCAGCTAACGCTCTGGCGAGACTGTGCGAATGTGCAGTCTCGTCTGAGCCTTCGGTGCTCGCATATGCGATAAATACCAAAATATCATGAACTGGCGCATACATGTATCTACTATAGCACGGTCTTTGGGTGACAAACAACCTCTGTGAACAGTGCCACATGAAAACCTAGAGATTGGTGCGCTTCTCTGCAGTCTAACAGATTTAATTGTAGTTCGCTTACATGTATCATTGAAATTAGAACTACCTCACCTCATTTGACTCTTCATAGTAAACTCACAGTAAAAGTACACAATGATACGAAAATCACTTTTATCTGAAAAATATTTATTGTCAAATTTAGATCTTGGATTCTACCACTTATAGGGAATGTCAAATCTAGCATATTCTAAAAGGATGGACCTTTGCAAAAAATTCTACAACTGCCAAAACAAAGATCAGTGTGCACATTTGTATGCTCCATTTGTATGCTCCAAAACGCACACACGCACGCACGTATGCACGTACGCACGCACGTGCGCGCACATGCACGTACGTACGCACGCACACACACAAACCAATATGTATTTTGACTGTGTAACACTTATATAAACATCTTTTGAATACAAAATACAGGATTTAGCGTAAGTATTATCATTTTCAATCACACAAAAATATATTATTAAATGGTTTCTTATAGGTCTATCGTTTTATGCAGTAATAATCGCGCTAATTCCTGTATTGTGTATTTGAATGGTGTTTATCCTTACGACCTGATTGGAATGAATGGAGCGGAGCTACCTATAGTGGAATGGAACGGAGCGGAACGATGTGTAAAGGTAAATAAGAGCGGAACTACCGATGAACGCGAACGGAACGCGAACTGACCCACCTATGAACGCGAGCTAAACGGACCTGGACCCGTTCATTGGTTACTTTGACGGCTGGCGGTACTGTACATCTTAAAATGTCTATTTAGCATAAGCATAGAGGCAATCATTAGGAGCAGTCTGATCTGGGTCCACTTTGATTGTCTATGAGACTTCAAATATTTTAGTTGACGACAGAAAACAATTATTTTGTGATTACGCGCTTTAAGGATTAATAAATGTGAGTTCAGTGTGTATACGGTTAGGCTTTTCGTGAAATGCACACACGTTTGCAGATATGAATATTAAAGTTACGCCTTTACAGAGAGGAAAAGGTTCTATTATGTATATATATATATATACATTGGCTGATACATGTTACATAAGTTCAAGCAATTCATCATATGTAGTCTTCGTGTAATATAACGTCATGCATTTAAATCAATACACCACATGTGAATTACAATTTTCGGTAAGGTTATGAAATGACGCCAAACAAAGCGAATCATATACATGTACATATCAAAATATTGAGCTTTTCTCGGGAAAATGAGATGAATAAAGTGTGATGATAAATATATACAACCTAAGAGTGACTGTATTAAACTCGCTGCTAAAAAGTACAAAAAGCTACCCACAGCCTCGCATTTTATATCTTTTCTCCAACTTGTTTAACAAATTCACTCATGTAAATTCCTATATCAACATTTTAAAAATGAAGTCTAATCACGGAAAAGGAGCCGCTGTGGTGTAGTGGATAAACCGCTTGCCTTATAAACCAGGGGTCGCAGTTTCGATTCCCGGCTTCACCAGTCTGTCGGATGAGACTTTAAGCCGTGGCCCCGTCTCCATATGACCTTAGCAGTTGGTGGGACGTTAAACACAAACACGTTACAACAACAACTAATCACGGAAACAAACCCGTTCATAAGTAACCCTAAGTTTGCATTGGAAGCGAAATAGAGTATGTGTGAAAAATGTTCATCTTTGATTTATTGATATTAAATAAAAATGCCAACGTTGATTTAATCACTATGAGGGTCAATAAGGTTCAAGCAATTTCTCTTCAATTGTATAATTTTTGAGCATATATTGCTCTCTGTAATTGTAATTGTTTCAATTCGTTGAATAATGCTATAGATAATCATATTATTTTAATTTCAGCTTCTTGTCTGTGTGTAACGTGTTACAATAAGAGTGATGGTGTATATGAAATAAACTGCCGAGCCTATACGAAGTGTGTTGAGGGTTACGAGGAGGTGGTCAATTGCCAGGAGGGAGAGGCCTTTAACACAGAAACTAAAATATGTGAAGAGTGAGTATCGAAGTCATTGAATACAACAACTATTATAATGAAAACAACTAAGGACGAAAGCTAGCTCGCAATTTGTAAAATTTTAAGTAATTTCAGGCATGGTTAATATTGAGAAATGAAGAATTTATATAGATGTTATCCCTGGTCCTTTCAATGAAAACTGATTTTTTTAATCATAACAATTTCTTTCCCAAATATGGTACCCAACATGCCTGCCCCTATGGTTATAATACCTATGGTAGTAATCAGCATGTCTTATTTGGCGAAGAAAGAAAAAATAACCTTGGTAACATGTATAAAAACAATATTAAGGGAAATCATTACATTTATCATCTGTTTTACCTGTTTCTACAATTTTATGAAGCATTTAAACAGCTAGCTAGGCTGCATTTGTTCAAAATGTTCAATTTAGTCATATATTGAAAAGAGGTATGTTAATGCTTAGAAAAGATACCTTGCATTGTTAGTATTGTATTATAGACATGACTAAATGAAAGGACTTCAACAGTTCTTTGGGATTTTTTTTATTTATTTTAATTATTTCTGTCAATAAGACTTAGTTTAACAGTGTATTTTTGCTTTATATTAAATTTGGTACTAAGCATGCCACATGGGAACATGATCATTGTTATCAATATGCATCCAATTAATCCTTTAGATATTTCAAATCAAGCTAAATAGATTATAACTAGTAACAAAGAATAAATCAAATGAGTCAGCATATTTAATTTGGTACTAGTACTCATTGCAGTGTCAAGAAATGAGGGCTCAGGCAAGCCTTGTAAATGTGCAGACTCACCAGAGCCTTTGTTGTCTGCATCCACAAAGTATGGATATATAGATGAAGACTCAGACCAAAATTAATATGGCTAGCTTGAATGCACCAGCATGAGCAATCAATGAATCCGAGATATTTGCTAATATGTGTTACGTACCGAAGGCACAAGTGCTGGTAAAATATTCATTTGAGCGCTTTATAGATTACAATAAATGACACAAACAATATTTTTTCATCTAAAGGCAATACTGTCAAAAACAAATCTGACAAAGGTTTTTTTTAATATTTGGTATACTATTTAAAACACACACGTAACATAAATGACAATATAGTCTTTAAAGTCACACTGCTGTCGATATCTGAACTTTATGGTATCCTTTTGGATGTGAAAGAAATATGATTTGTTCTGGAGATGATTAAGTTTAAATACCCATGGTAATTAGAAATACACAGATACTTACCACCGAAATCATGTACATGTATACAAATGTAATTTGTTAACATTGCTTGTAAGTCTAAAATCGATAACAATTTTTATACTGAGTAGAGTGTTCTCCCAATACTTTTATGTCAGAAGAGTTGACTTTTTGCACATGTCTTAAATCCATACCCTGGTGTGTTTGCAACTCATTCTTATTGTTAATATCCATATAACGCTTTGCTATAATTTGGCCATGGCACATTCTGTTTAGTGGAAATAAGCATCAGTTATTTTAGCATTTATTGCTAAAACTACCAAAACATGTAAGTAAGATTTCATGACTGACCTTTTACTTTAAATGTTTTACTCTTCCATCCAACATTCTAAAAGAATATTGTGAAATCTTTTTTTAAATTAACTAAATGTCAAATTCGGTCTGGCCTTATTCTGGCAAATAAAGTCCTATAGATTTAAATTGGTATCGTAAGTAACAATTGACTTGTATTCTTGGATATGATCATATCACTTATGATTATTGTCATGCAAAATCCACCATTATCACTAATTTTTCCCATTCCACATGAATATTTGTTCTAGATAAACCATTTACTTATAAAATTTACATTGCTTAAGCAAATGATCAGAAGAACTATGTTGATTTAAGTATCAGTTTCATCCATTAAACAATGAAGGCTATGCTGAAGATAAACTAAAGTCTATTTATAAGCCAAAAGTAAAACAATGCATCAAAATATGTATACGCAAATACAACAATATCAGTATAAAATTTGATTTGGAGACAGTCTCTACAAACAGTATATGATTATATACACTTATGATGCATAGCATCTATGTAACATATATCATTTTTGCTCTACCAACTTACAAATACTTGATTCTATCTGGGTTGTAATAGCACAAATGTTTTGTATGCTGCAACCTACCATACAACATTAGGTAAAAAAGTTTTTGTTATTGTAGATGAACCAAAATATACAAGGACTACCAGCGTGTATTGTGTTACTGACTATGTTTGTATAATTTGATATGCAGTTAACTGGGTACACTTAAATATTTTGATTGTTGTTAAATAAGTGACTAGATCAAACTTAGTGTTCTTCAGATAAGTAATAAAAAATCTAAATCCATCATACATAAACATTTCAGCCTTTCACAGCATTTAAGACATACATAGTACCTTATGGTATATTTTATCTTGTAATATATGTTTCTTTAACAATTTTAACAGAACATGGGAAACTATCCTTATTCAGCTGGTACTTGAGGGCAAAATTGTCTTTGTCAATGAGGTTTAAAACATATAGCTTTGGTCAGTCGACCTTTTTTTGTTTTTAAAGAAGTTCTAAAATAAACTATTTCACAAAAGTAAATATGCTTTGACAATTTGACATAGTCTCTGAATAATAACTGATAAATTATATTGTAGACTTACTAGTATCTCCATGTTTATTTAACACAAAAATCAGTTCTGAAATGAAATAAAGTACCCATTGATGTATCATTTAGGAATTAAGCAATATATAGAAAGCCAAAAAGTTTGTAACATACGTAACATATTGCCAAACAAACAAAAACTGATACTTAACACCAGAAACAATGTTTAATATCCCTTTCACTCTTGTTTATCTATATAATGCTCATATATGGTGTTTAAATGCTTACCGATAGGATTACATGCTTTGTTTTTAAATGAAAAGGTTCATACTGTACATAACGTTTTCTTAGGGGTTGTCATAGTCAACAGCTTATAACTTCTTACGTTTTAGTAATAACAGCAAGCTGTTTGCAGGTTTGACATGGTCAGTTAATTGTCTTTTAGAAACATGTTATTTTAATAAAAAAATTTCCATGAAGCAGTTTATAAAAAGAAACTATATAACAAAATATCAATGATTTTATACGGTGTAGTTGAAAGTATCGTAAATGACACCATTAGGGGCCTAAATGACTCTAACAAATATCAGTATCTGTAGGATATTAACTGTTCTTACATATTACATGACTGTTTAGCCAATTTGAATAATACAAGTACCATTTTAATAGCATTAATTTTATATTTTTGTTTTTCAAAAAAATGAGGGGTAACGTATTTAACACGCAGTAGCACCCAAACGCCCCAACCACCAGATGGCCATCATGTTGCAAAAAGCTCGTTAGATGTTATGCTTTAAGAAGAACACAGTCTACAAAGTTCCCCCTGGGGGGAGCAAAACCCTTAGTAGCTCATGGCCTAACAAGTGTACATGTCGAATAAAACCCAAAACTCAAATTATTTTTCATTACTTCGAAAATTGGGATTGTATAAAAATATGCTTAACTTTATGGCAATAGTATACATTTTTAATAGGTCACTATTCGGAATCTCCAAATGCTGTTCTTCTGTCTGTTCTCGGCAGATGGAATTTACCATAAAGTTATTTGTAATACATACAAAAGTATCAGGATGGTCCATTTTCCAAAATAGAACAGCATTTCTTTCTCTGAATATTAATTTCCTTTCTTGGAACACAGTGCAGACATGATGAAATGCCGCGATCTCTTTGATGGCTATTTTTATGTCCGATATTCGCTAAATTTTCGCTTATTTCATAAGAAAACATTACAGTCACGGGTACCCTCTTTATCAAGTTTATTATGTTTGCAGTAAATGGAAAGTGCCTCCTCCCTGTGGAACATTTAGAGACTGCACAGACAAGTCAAATGGGTTCTATCCAGACATGGAAACGCATTGCAAGTCCTACTATACATGTAATGATGGCTATTTCTTCGGACATACGCTGTGTCCTGCAGGTAATAAAGACATTATGTGTATCAATTTATAAAGAATGATTAAAATGTGGACATCAACAAGGACTCATCATGCTGAGTTCATTATATATCAGCGCGCGAACTTGATCTCGACATTCATACTCCCAGCCAGCATACAGGCTCGAGCAACTTTATTCCAATGGCGTTTAGCTGGGGTACTTATAATGGTCCCTTTTCATTTGCTTACTGTGCCCGTATGGCTTGGTAAGATGGCATTGTATGACGTTGCTTAAGAAATAGATTCGCGTTCACAGTGATTTGATGCTTAATGTATCACTGACTGAAGGTCAGTCGTTAAAGGAGATAAATTACGAGCGTGAAGCTTTATCCACTTACGACTGACCGATAGACAATGATAACAAGAAATCACTGCCAGTCCGAATTTATTTCGATTCTAGCACAGAAAAAGATTGAAAATATAAGGATTCTTTCAGATTCTACTTAATAATTCACCATCTTGAATAGAGCATTTGAATCTTTTCTGGACAAAAAAGTCAAATTCATAAAAAGTTCATATATTATTTAAGTTAATGTTCATGCTAAGATAAAACAGTTAATCTGTCATTTAGCTGTGTATACGCTGACTAAATGCTGACAAAACATTAAGTTGTCCAGAGCTATAGAGCTGTATAATCATTTAAAAGGTGATAAGGCTATTATTTTGTCTTTCAGATCTTGTGTACAACAAGGAGCAACATGTATGCGACTTCGACTTCAACACGCCGCCACCATGTGGAACAAATACAACTGGACTAGTATGACATTCTGCACATGAGCACACTTTGCTTTATCCATTTTTGATACATAATGGCATGTTTTCATCTATATTGACAGATAAACAACAATATTATCAATATTACAATGTACCATTAATTGTGCCAGTTTATGAGATTTGCAGTAATTATCGCATATACATTAAGGCATTCTTAAATTATGCATACGTAAATGGTTGACCTTTGCTTTCAAATACATGTACATGTAGGTCTTTACTTAGCTTCTGCTTAGACTGCGCTCTTGAGCAGACTTGTCTGAGCTTTGCTGCTCGTTTTTATCATCTGAACCAAAATTGCATGAGCTGGCGTATTTATATAATATTGATAGCATTAAGGTATATCTTATCATTTGTGACGGATGATGAATTGGGCAGGGCACGAGATTTCGGCATTTATCGCATCAATGAGCAGCAAGAGTTCTGACGAGTAAGCGCGTATGCGCAGACTCTTTAGAGCCTTCACTGCTCGCTTATATGAAATGAGCTGCAACATGATATTTCCAACTATATGGTATGTGCGACCAGCAAAGGCTCAGACCAGCCTGCTCATACACAGAGTCTGGCCAGAGCCTTTGCTAGTCGCTTGAATATTCTATGACTGTTAAGCTACTGACTGAGCATCGTTTAGAGTTTCTAAGCTTAAAAGGAGGCTACACAGGCTCGTCTGAGTCTACACTTGTCAAAATTCAACATTGTTCGAAATTACATGTTGCGGCTGAAATATGGATGTCAATTCAGGCTCAGACAAAAATGTATACCTCCAGCTCAGCTGGATACGTCTGATTTGGCGTCTATTAGAGGCATATGTGTATTTGCGATAAGTACTGAAATATCGTGTGACGGCCCATATGTTCAGTCCAAACGTATGCAGTGCCATTAATTGATTTATGTCACATTCAGTCAACCCTCTTTATAATTAAAGTGTTACGGCTTGTATAACTGACGATGCA
Organism: Loripinus fragilis; assembly: GCA_964019695.1. Taxonomy (NCBI): domain Eukaryota; kingdom Metazoa; phylum Mollusca; class Bivalvia; order Lucinida; family Lucinidae; genus Loripinus; species Loripinus fragilis. The sequence goes on from OZ026525.1 coordinate 20,119,794, forward strand.
AAGATTTTTGCTGCTATAAAGAGGGGTTGGCTGTATCAGTCTCAGGAATACCCAGTATATTGTCATGTATGAAACGATTTGTGCTGGTCATAAAGTAATTATATATGTGTTATTGTTTTTGATATTAAAATAAATAGTTGCTGTGATTACGCAATATGTTTTATTAGACTTTTGCCATGTAGTTAGAAACATGTCTGTGCATATTGAGCCCCATATTGCACTTCTCGGTAAGATTAGTAGGAATCCTTCTGAATGATGGAAATTTGATTTTACCATGTTTGCAACTTGTATGGTAGCACTAGCTAAGTGGTGTAGCATGTGATAGATGTAGCTGTGCTAATTAACTGTGTGCATTGTCTCATGCCGTTACAACACTTACATTACCAACCCAACTCATGGCCATCCTTGTTTGCGGAGATGGTGTGTGTGTGTGTGTGTGTGTGTGTGTGTGTGTGTGTGTGTGTGTGTGTGTGTGTGTGTGTGTCATTTAAAAAATCACCACTTTCGGTTAAACTGCTTTCAAATGGCCTCTGTACTTTCATTCAGTAGACGTCAGCTCACTTTATTTAAATGCTGAATGATGGCAATCTTTTTTAAAAGCTTATACTTGTGTAACAAGTAACCATTGCTTCAACCCAAGAATCTGAAGCCAACAAGCTAACGCCCACTATGACTGGTACAAATTGTCTAAGCATGAATGCTTTCTAATAATGGCTTGGTCAGATATCTATATAAGTCAGAAAAACAAGATAACACTTTTTAAAGATGTCCTAGATTTGACCTCCAGCCCAACCAAGGAGCCGAGAGACAGAAACGCTGGAGTCTGGAGTCATGATATGAATGCTAACCCTTCAGGGTACCTGTAGTCCAAATATGAATGATTTCTGATAAGTGGTTACTGAGAGAAGCTTTAACCAAACCTTTGGTCTATACATGATTTTATTCTAAACTATATACTACCTCAAATTATAAGAAGAATTACAGAAAAGCTAACCTAATTAATTATACCATCTTTCATTTGGCTTGTAATGAGAAAACAATATATTGTGTTGGAAATCTCATGTCACAGCTCAAGTGTGTATGACCAAGAAGTGGCACAGTCACAGATCAAACCAAGGCACCATGAGAAAGCGATACAGTACACAGACAACCACACAAATGCGAAATTACAATAAAAGGAAACAAACCACCACTCTCTTCCTCTGTAAGGTGATTGTGAATAAGTTTACAAGCAACGCTGGTGTCAAAATAAATGAACATTATGTGATATATATTTCACGATTCAGAGATTGTGTGACATGACTGCAGACTATTTGAGTTTTTGACAAAGTGCTGGCATATTGTGTTCATAAGTTTCGTAATTAGTTGAGCGCTCATATTGCTCTAGTTCTTTTACTTTGTCACTGCTGTAACTGTCTGTGTTCTTTGTCAATTCTCCACGGCTCTGTATTCCCACCTTTGAGTGTCATTTCCTGGTTATATTCGCTTGCTTTTTTCGTCAAACATTTATATAGAGGATCTTACATGAGTGCTCATGTTTTATTGATTTTATTAAACAAGTTGGGGAAAAGCGATAAAATGTGAGGCTTGTCGAGTTTAAGGAAGTCAATAATACGGCAGCACGAATGCTTTAATATCATTGCCCAAGCCTCACATTTATGTAATCGATACAATCAAATGCCACACCTGACCCTAGACACCCATTGGAAAGTGACATAAACACAAGAAAACATCACATACAATAGAGCAAAGAGATTTGCCTTTTCACAGCAGGTGATCGCAATGCTGCAATGAACAGTCAAGACAACATGGCAGACACGGAACATAAATAACCAAAAAGACCCACAAAAGAAGCACCTTATTTTATACTTAGTAGTGAAATCAATGCATATCAAAACCAAATAAAAGTGATATCAATCACTAGTGAAATGATATGATATCAATCACTAGTGATTGATATCAGCCTATATTTTCACTGTAGCGTTTTTTGGATCACCTCTGACATTTCCATTCATTTAATGCAGCTCACTTCGAAAGTTCAAACGCCTATAACTTTCTTATTTGCGAACAAAAACATCAAGTGTGGGTATTCATTTTCTTAGTTAGAATATGAGGAACATTTTGGTACCAAAATAATTCAGATTTGCTGAAATTTTTCGATTTTGCATTTTCAACACCTCCCGCTTCAGTGAGTGAGGCGGCAATGAATATAACCTATGCTACGCAACGTCATCAACAAATTATGACGTCGCTTTTGACGTCACTTGTCTCGCACTTTGACGCTGAATAAATTTCTTTTTATCTGTAAGTCCTGATGACTATAGATCATGTAGATTGATCTAGGTATTTTGTCACAAATACTCCTTTGTCTTCTTTTACATTTTTGTGATTCGGCTTGAAGCATGGTCAACAAATTGATTTTAAAATTGTAAATCTTTAAAAAAAAGTATAAAATAAAAAGAAAATTTACTTTTTTAGTAAATACCAAATAAATTTCATCTCGTGAGTTGACAACATCGAAATTTTCATTCGTGCTGCGCGCTCATGAAAATTCTGATGTTTTCAACACACTCGATGAAATATATTTGGTATTCACCTCAAAAAAGTAAATATCCTCTATGTATTGGAACGGTCAGTAAAAAATATTTTTACTGGAGGGCTTAAACTAGTTTTATAGTACCAACTTCACCCTTATTTCTGATGTGGATCAAGACAAATATATTTTTGGTTCTCACGGAAGAACTAATTGATGCATGATCTCCTAGTAAATATAAATCAAGATATAAAAAGAATATAAAACAAAGATAAGGACTCAACAGTATATACAACTGATTACAAGAGTAAACGAAATCCAACATTTAACCACTAATGGGCCCGACTACAGACATAAGATCAGGTCCTATTCCTCTCATCTTTAGATAAGTTTTTAAGTCTAAACCGTCAAAGTATCTGATGGCAGACCCTCCTCCGTGCAATTAAAGAGGAAAGGAAAGTTGCCAACTGTGCACCAAGCATGCAGTCTGTTGCGATACATTAATGTTATAACAAATCTTCTTATAATGAGAAAATATTTTAATAAACTGTGCTATAAGAGGCAACAGTTTTCTTTAACTTATACTATAAGTCGCCATTTATACATGCAGTCTACTTCCGGTTTTAACGCGAAACTTTCAAGGTCATTGCAATGACAAATGTAAATTATTTACTCTCTGAACAGTCTCAAACAATTAAAATGGCAACTTATAACTTCGGTTTAGTGTATATATGATGTTCAGTCATACTCTTATTCTCATTATATTTCTACCAACTGTGATTGCTATTGCACATATGAGAGCTTGGAAGAATTTTAGCTGAGCTTACTGAGTGATAGTTCTATGGATATTTCAAAAAAAAAAAATTATCATCTACCACGCTAGAGAACCCTATTTAAGTCCAGAAAGAACAATACGCTGTAGCGCTGGTAGAAATTATGACCCCTTCAGAAGTATAAAACATTTCACATAATAGCAATTATTTTTATATTCACGTCTACAATGAGATTTTTAAGAGATTGGGGAAAAGTAAAATGAAAACTGTATGCATGAAATATTTGGTCACAACAGCTGTCGTTGTTTCTGTGTGGAGTTGGTAAAACTTCTCTCTGTGCATCGATATAGTGTTGATATTTTTCCATATTCTGGTCCGTTGGGAATATTGGGCTCTGACCGAAAGCAGAATACTGCTTAAGCTGGTTCTAGGGGACGTGAGAATTGTTGGACTTTCCATTAATTCTCATGAACAGACTCAATAAAACCGAGTCTGCTGTTTTCTAATATTGTAGGTTCTCTCTATTTCTGAAGGATCCGTTTTTTCCAGATTATTTGGAACCTGTCTGGAAATATAATTGTTATCCCATTTGGAAACTGCAATTCGCCACAGAACTTAGTAGAGCAAAATCAGAATGCAATTGAAGATACATGTGGAGCTAGTATACGTCAAATCCATAGTATGATCACATTAAGTTCTAAGAAATCAGGTAATTGTGTGAACTCACATGCTGAAAATCCAAACAAAGTCCAAATTAGATCTTCAAAGTCACTTAGAGAAATACTTGGACTGAATCCTGTTCTTTCGAATGAACTGATTGGTAATGATTATCAGGTTTTTACATATGCTGTTGAGTTGAACATGACATACCATCATATGTTCATTTATTCTGATGTTGCAGATTGCACTTAGGTTGGAAATGTAACTGACCCTATTCTTCGAATTGTTTCTAATAAGCACTTTATCGCATCAAGATTTGTGAAATTGCATTATGTACTTTTGGCAAAATCCTACATTAATCACGTGCATATTGATATCAAGGGTTACATAGGCAGATCTTTTCCATTCGTTGGTAAAAAAAAAACTTTTGTCAAATTATATTTCAGACGTATAAAAACGATTTTGTTTCTATAAGTATAAATATGGTGGTAATGATTGGTAATCTTTTTTGTTCTTTGAACATTACAATAAAAGGAAAGAATCTCTAAGCAAAACAGAAAAATACAAGCTGCAATCATGATGATATGAATGCAACTGTATTTAAAAGGCTAGCTATATATCAGATGAGCTAAGGAAAAATTCAATATTTCATGAAAAAGTTAAGTACAGCTTTAGACAGAAAACTCAAGCAAGGAATACCACCAACGTACTTATACAATGTGCCAAAGAGAACGTCGATAGATAATTAGATAACAACTAGAAATAACGACATTAGAAAAGAAAACGGTGAAAGGAAGACATATGACTGAGAATAGAAGTGATAAAAAGTATTTTCCTTCTGAAAAACAACATAAAAATACATTTACTGCTGCGGAAGAAATACGTGCAGATAATAAAACAGAGTAGTAAATGTCACAATGTTTGTTTGCCACTTTGAGAATAAAAAAGGACACAAAAATGAGAAGCTGTTTTTTTACCAAGACGATTTTAATGGGCCAACTTCAGTTTTCAAAGGTGAATGGCAAATTCCAAGATCAGAAAGTTTGAAATGGCATCTTACAAGTGGTATCTGCAGCGAAGATAATAATGGAGTCAGATACCATGTTAGAAAAAAAGACTCTACTATGTCTGAAGAAGTTGATGCTTAGTCGCCAAAAGGAATATATATTTGGTAAATGTGAAAATAAATATTATGGTATTAATGATGATGGCAATAGTGATACAGACTATACTGATGAAAACGGTGAAGACACATATTAATCTAGAAAAAGGAGCATTTTTTATCCTTGGTATATTTTTGTTAAAAAGTTCAAAGATGCCTACAATGCACTTTCGCTGAAGGTGTACACCGTACAAAAGAGCATAAAAAAGGCATTGGCACACAAAAGGCAGAGTAGGTCACTTTTGATAAACCAGAACCTAGATACAGAACAAAGGTCATTCGTTGCTACCATAAATTATTCCTTGTAGTATCTAAGGCAATGATAAATGATACAGATAGCTCCCATAGGGTTATAATGCGAAACCCTTGTAAGCGCTCTAGCTCCTTCATTTTGATTGGTTCTTCTTTATTATTGCAGGAAATGAGGACAACCATAAAAGCTCGGATGGGTTTGAAATTGACCAGGATCTGACCATGGACTTATGATTTTTAGCTGCCCTTGAGCGTCTGGAAAAATTCCCATAGACTTATAATGGGAGAAATGTTGTGACCACTCTAGTGCCTTCATTTTAGGATGGATCTTCTTCATTCTTGCAGGTAACAAGATCAATCATAAAAGTTTAGACGAGTTTAAATTTCGGCAAGATTCCATCACTGACTTCTGAGTTAGCTGCCCTTGAGCGTCTGAACTATCAATGAATAATGTTGTGACCACTCTACGCCTTCATTTTGACCGCATCTTCTATCTTCTTGCGGGCAGCAAGGACACCAAAAAAATCATGGATAGGCTCAAATTTTAGCCTGATCAGACCTTGGACTATGGAGTTAGATGCACTTGAGCGTCTGGAAAATCCCCATAGACTTATAATGGGAGAAATGTTTTGACCACTGTAGTGTTTTCAATTTTGAATGGATTTTATTGATTCTTGCAGATAAGAACAACTATAAAAGCTTAGTTGTCAAGATCCCACAACATATTATGGAGTTAGATGCCCTATAGCATCTTAACAATTTATGGATAATGTTGTGACCAATCTAGTGCCTTTGTTTTTGATCAGATCATCTTTATTCTTTCAGATAATAAGGTCAATTATAAAAGCTTGAATACGTGTGAAATTCCGCAGGATCTAACCTGGGACTTAATGAGTTAGCTACACTTAAGCATCTGATAAAATCCTCATAGACTAACAATGGGAGAAATGTATTGACCACTCTTGTGCCTGCATTTTGGGATGGATCTTCGTCATTCTTGCAGGTAACAAGACCAACTATAAAATCTTGGATGAGTTTGAATTTCTGCAAGATTTCATCACTGACTTCGGAGTCAGCTGCCCTTGTAGTGGGGCAGATATGTGAAAAAATTGTGCATTTTATGATAAAAGCATGAAACTTGGTACATGGCCAGATGAGTAATTAACAAATTTTTTGAGGGTCAGTGCCACGCCCGAAATGCACCTTGACGGCCGCCATCTTGAATTTCAAAATGGCGACCTGTTTTCATGTAAAGCTTGTTAGGCTGTATATCATTTTGCAATAAACTTTTCTTTGAAGCTAGTGGAAGTGTCTATTTTAACAATAAAACATTTGTTATTATCTGACATCACATGTAGATGGGCATAGTATCCATGATGGCCGCCATTTTTAAGATGGCCGCCGTTTTTATATATTAAATCAAGCTTGCTTGTAAAAACACCATATAATGAACTCAGTTCAGATTATTGCATCAAATTCAAGTTGTTCCAAGTATAGAAAGGCCTAAAATGTGACCTTGTTATTTATAAACAGTTTACAAGAACCTTGATAAAATATGGCATCCAAGATGGCTGCCAAAGAAAAAAGATTTTATTGTGGGTTTTTTCATACATCAGTCATATCATAATCATAATCAGATTTTTGATTAACGTGCAGGTGCAGGGGCATCATTCACATCAGTGGGCCCCTTTCCAGGTAACTGGCTAGCTGCACGCATAGCAGATCTGACACCTGATCTCCAGGTGCTCCTTTCTTGAGGGTCTACTGTGGTGAGCCTCCACTCATGGCAGTCTTTCTCTGTCAGTTTCTTCCATGTTTGCTTGGGCCTCCCTGCCCCCCGCTTGCAGTCAATCTGCATATCATATGCTGTTTTGATTGCATCACTCGAACGCGCCACATGCCCAAACCAGCGAAGCCTTCTCTCTCTCAAAATGAGGTTGAGGTCCTCAAGCTGAAGCTTTGCCAGTAGCCCGCTTGACCTTACCCTGGCAACATCCTCTGGCTTGATACTGCAGATATGTCTGATCATGGCCCTATCATTGCGTTGCAAGCGCTGCAGGTTCGTCTTGCTAAGTGGCCCAGTTTCACTGGCATGGAGCATGGCGCTCCGCACGCAAGAGCTGTACACATGGCCACGGGTCTTGTAAGAGAGGTGGCGGGATGTGAGAACTGGTAGTAGCTCCCTGAACTTCTTCCAGGCGGTTTTCACACCAGTAGTGACTGCCATTTCATCAGTATATATGATTTTTTTATGAGTGAAATATGTTTTAATTGCAATGAATGTTTGTTTTTTATATACAATATGTGATAATTTTGAAAATTTTTCAACTGTGAATTCAAGCATGACATCCAAGATGGCCGCCAAAATGGAAAATCCTATTCATTGGTGATATTTTACAGTTCTTTCTAAAATAATTATCACTTTTTTGCTATTAGTCGTTTTTGACATCACTGACGATGTATCAAGCCAGTGAACTGTTCATAATCAAGGATGTACTGGATATATACACTCAACAAAAACAATGAATGCATGTTAAGTACTACCTGCCTCGAGTCAAAGGCAGCAAATGTTAGTTGATCAAAAGGTTAAGAAGTTTACGAAGCTTCTACCATATACACTTGCAATGTCTGACTGTAGGCAGCTCGAGGATGTCTCTAGGGTAGAGAATGTCCATATGGTTATAGAAATCCTATCTCAAATCTTTATCAGGTGCTGTCTCCTCCATCTTCTGTCATTAAGTAGTTTGTGCCACATGCATTTGGTGCACTTAAACTCAAGGGACCACTTTACATGACTTCATATTTTATGTTCGCATGTAGACCCAACTCCTTCCAATACTTTCATGCATCCAACTTCACCAGCAATTCCCCCATGTACTCAGCCTTGATCACCAGACCATCTTTGTACAACAGCAACTATGGGCAGTCTGTTCTGATTTCCGTGAATAGAGCCTCTAAAATAACAATTAAGAGCAGCGAAATCAGAACAGAGCCCTGATGAACATCAACACCAAAACTTCTGACTGCTACAATTGCCAACTATTGCCCTGCCTTTCATGTCCTTGATCATGCAATGCATCCGTCGCATTGACTACTCGTTGATTTAAAAGCATGCACACTACCTGCCTGCTGTTCTTCTCTATGTTAATGTAAGCGATGTAGAATGGCTTGTCAGAAGTCAGGAGCAACTATAGCTGGCTTAAAAGGAAGTTCACAACTGTAGTGCCACCATGGCTTGACATAAATCTGCACTGCATCTCGTCAATCTCAACTCACTGCCTGATATGTCTCTCCAATATGCACCCAAACATCCTTATTAATTGCTTAATAAACCTCAAACCTCTGTTCAGAGCACTCCCTTTGCCTATGTACACACTATCAATTTGATCTCCTACCAGCTAGTTGTACTAACTCTGGAGAATATGTCGCTTGACTGTGCCAGTTTTCCAAATACATGTAGAATAAAGCAGCTCAATGACAATTGCCAATGATCTGTCTGCTTTGTCAGAACACATCCTGCCAATTGCTTTTGTGATAAATCTTGTGCTGATCAGCTGGTTAGAGCTTCAACTGCGATTTCCTCTGGATTGTATACAGTGGTGAAGTATAGCTCCATTGATTGACCTTGTAAAATGTTGTAAATACTGGAGGGAGGAAAGTATTTGGTCGAATTGATGTATAATGAGCATGACATGATGCTGTTTTTTCAATTTCGGTAACTTTGCTGAAATCGACTGAGCCAAAAATGGTGTGTAAATAAATACATGTACAACGGCATAGACATATTTGTGTTCTCAGTCATGTAGATTATTATGTCATTGGCAAAAATTGAGAAATTCTTGAGAGATACTACAACTGTTGATCAGGGCCTGCCTAATCTTAGGGTGACCCCCATTATCCTTACTGACAGTAAAGGTAGATATTTGAAATCCCAAATATCCTCACAAATCGAAGGATCAGTTGTATGGTGGTATGGTGGCGGTTGGAATAGTGACAAGGGTCTGAGTTTTCTGACTGAAAATATAAAGAATGCACAATGTCGCCATGTTAGAGTGCATGTTTACGTATGGTTAGGGACCTGTGACCTGACAATAAGAACAGGTACAAAAGGGCATATCTGTTTAAACCCGACCCATGGAGGCGAAAATCTTGTACAAAATCTGGAGAAAATTTCAGATCTTGGTAGAAGTCGCAAGTTCAAAGTAACTTTTCTTGAACTACCGGTTTATAGTATTAGAGAATACAATAAATACCACAAACACAGCGACCCTGAGTCCTTTAGCGAAGATGATAAGGAACTTCAATTGAGAATTAAGGCTGTAAATGAGCATATAGTTAGAATAAATGAGTCAAATCAGGTGATAAGCACCAAAATCCCGAGATTTAATAATGATTTGTCCAACAAAAGGAAAAATAAGGGCAAAAGGTCAAGGAAGTATTACACCTTTGGTTTATTAAAAGACGGGCTTCACCCAAATGACAGACTGAGTAAGTGTTGGCTGAGAAAGATATGCATCAAGATAAGATTTGATTGCTATCAAAACCCATAAAAAAAAATAATAACATTCTGTGCATCCTCAAAATGACACTTATTGTAATACATAAATGGTAGATACTAAATTTGTATTTTGATGATTGTGTGCGAGGGCTTGACCTTGCCACCATATGAAAATAATATAAAACCGTGGATAAATGACAAGTTATCATTATTAATGACTGTGTGCGAGGGCTTGACCTTGCCACAAATACAAATTCTGAGTGTTAGGCTACTTAGAGTACAAAAACTGAAGCTTACTGGACAATACCAGATAAAAGACTGGAAATTATCCCTTAAATTAGCCCATGTACAAGTTTTTTGGTTGAAGTCAGTGTGCGAGGGCTTGACCTTGCCACGAAATATAATTATATATTGTTTTTCTTGAGTGAAAGGACACCCAGTGTACAAACACCAAATATTATTGGTCAATACCAAAAATAAGACTGGAAATTAGCCCTGTGAAAAGCCCATGTACATGTTTTTTGATGCCTGGTAATTACAACATTGCAAAATCAGAAACTTATTCAAAAATAAGTGTGATAAATAAACACTCAATAGAATTTGGTGCAATGTGTGTAAATACAAGTGGAAATAGAGAAACATAAGATGACAGGCTAGACACATAACAAAAAAAAAAAAAAAAAAAAAGGAAAAAAGTCATAAGTTGGAACAAGAATTTCCTTTAAAAAAGATACCCTGTGAAGCAGAACAAGAAATTTCTTTTAAAAAAAAGATAAAATTATATACAAGTTTGAAATAACCGTGTGCGAGGGCTATACCTTGCCACAACTTCAACAAAAAAAGGAATCAAATAGATCAGTCGATAGTTATTGTGTGCAAGGGCTTTTCCTTGCCATAAAGAAAAACAAAAAAGTTGGTAGCTTTGTGTGCGAGGACCTACCTTACCGCTAACCAAACACTAAACATAAGATACACGGTAAATTGCAAAACAGGAGGGTAGTCAATATGGCTGCCAGAAATCTAGATAGACCAGAGTCTAAAAGACCCAGACAGGGATCTGATGACACAAACACATCCGCGGAAATGTGCCAGAGATGCGAATATGCGGCAGACAAAACTATAGCCTGTTCTGGCTGCAAGTTGATTTTCTGTACAGAGTGTGCCAAGATAAGTAACACTTTATATAAGTGCCTTATGGAGGGCGAACTTAGTGACTTTCATTGGTCCTGTAAAAGCTGCAAGTCTAGCTTCCCAACTCTTCAGAATATTGCTGGGTCACTTGAGGAAATACAGAAAAAACATAGCAACAGAATGGATGGCCTAGAAAATAGGATGGGGAACTTAGAGACTTTTACAAAGAAAGAAGTGGAAAATCAAGTTAATAGCTTAAAAGCTGACATAATAGAAAGTCTGAAGGGGGACATAAGTACTGTTGTTGACATAAGGTCAAGAGAACTAGAGGATAGAAAGCGCCGTGAAACAAATTTAACAATTTTTAATTTGAAGGAGCACACTTATGAAAATGGGGCAGACAACAAAAGGGCAGATGAGGAAGACATTCTAGAAATCAGTTCCGGCTTGGGGCTCGAAAAACTCAACATAACAACTCTCTTTCGGTTGGGAAAAAAGGATCCCTCTAAAAACCGTCCGCTAAAAGTTGTGTTACTAAACAAGTCTGACAGGAAATACATGATAGAAAATGCAAAACATATCCAAAACAAAACAGATGTAAAATATCACAGGGTAATTATAGCAAAGGACCTTACACCCGAGCAAAGGAAGGAACGTAGGGATAAAATACAGGCAAGACGAATGACACAACAAGATATGGGAAGACCTTTGACAGGGCAAGAGAATACAGGAATATATCATTCCCCCGCAAGAAGAGTGCATTTTCCACTCAGTGAGCCGGAAACAGTCGAAATGCAGACTGAGGATCAAATGCCAAGCCCTATTCGAAATGATCAAGTCTCACAACTCTCAAATTACAACATGAATGCCTCAAATGACTATTTCACTGCCTATGATCAAACAACTGTGATCAATATGTCATCAAATGACACAACCTTGCCTGGTGGTATAACGACCCAGCCGGTCAGCCCAAACCATCCAGGTCAATTTGATGTATAGGACACAAATTTTATTTTTAACAATGTACATTTAGGGACCTCTGACAATTTTAATAGTGTACATATAGGGACCTCTGATAATAATGTTGCCCAGGGAGTCTTAAATGAAGGAAACAGCAAATTCCTGAAAGTTTTTTATACAAATGCGGACTGTCTTTCGCAGTCAAAGAAGGATGAACTGGAAAATTATATCAAAAACATTTCACCAGATGTCATAGGAATAACTGAGATCTTTCCTAAAAGAAGCTCTTTTATAAATCAGGAAATATTTTATCACTTGGAAAATTATGATATGTTTTTAAGTAACATTAATGAAGGTCGTGGAGTAGCAATATACACAAGAAAATCTTTAAATGCAGATGCAGTTAAAGTGGAAACTCCTTTTAAAGAGTCAGTTTGGTGCAAAATACAACTTCAAAATCATGATTCTTTAATACTCGGTTGCCTTTATAGGAGTCCAAATTCAAATGATGATAATAATCAAGCCTTAGAAGATTTACTTAAAAACATCTCAAATCGACAAGAAAGTCATAAACTATTATTGGGAGATTTCAACATGCCGGAAATAAATTGGGAATCAAATACCACAACTGTTGGAGAAGATCACAAGGCCACAAAATTTGTAGAGTGCATTAGAGACACTTTTTGGTTTCAACATGTAAAACACCCAACAAGAGTACGCCAAGGAAATGAACCATCAGTGCTAGATTTAATATTCTCCAATGAGGAAAACATGGTAGAAAAAGTCAACTTTTTGTCAAGTTTAGGAAAGAGCGACCATTTAGTTTTAACTTTTAACCTTGTATGTTACACAATTCCTGATTTTAAGAGTGAACAAAAGTCAAAATTGAACTTTTTTAAAGGCGATTATGTTTCAATTCGTGAGGAACTAAATAAAATTGATTGGGCAGTTACATTAGATGGCATGGATCTCCTGCACTCATGGGAATGCTTTGCTGATATCAATATCGAGTTAATGAAAAGTCACATACCGGTGAGCAAACCTCCCCAGGACTGTAGTAAATCCAAACCATTCATTACAAGACAATGCCTTGATGCAATTAAACTCAAGCGAAGAAGATGGCTTAAGTACAAGTATTGCAAGTCGGACAGGAACTTTAGCTTATATAAAGCTGCAAGAAATCAAACCACTTATGAAATGAAACATGCCAAATACAATTATGAGAAATCATTAGCTTCCAAAATCAAAACAGATACAAAAATATTTTGGAAATATGTGCGTTCTAAGTCAAAAACAAAGTCTACAGTATCGAAGCTTCAAATGAATAATGGGGCCCTGAGCACAACAGATCAAGAAACGGCTACCACCTTAAACAGTTACTTCACCACTGTGTTTGAAAAGGAACCTGATGGACCACTGCCAGAATTCCAAAACAGAATCTACCAAGAGGCACTCCTTACCACTGAAATATCAGAAATTAAAGTTGAGAACGCTATAGAAGCCTTAAGACAAAGTAAAAGCCAAGGACCAGATAACTTTCATCCAAAATACTTAAAAGAGACAAAAGACCAGCTAAAAGTCCCACTGAAAACCATTTTTGAAAACTCTTTAGAGGAAAGCAAAATTCCGGAAGTATGGAAACAGGCAAATGTAAGTGCTATTTTCAAACAGGGTGAAAAGCAAAAGCCTGGTAACTACAGACCGATCAGCTTAACATCAGTTCCCGGTAAACTTATGGAAAGAATAATAAGGGATGCAATTATACAACACATGAATACTAATAACTTATTTTCATCAGCACAACATGGCTTTATTAAAGGCAAATCCTGTACTACACAGTTATTAGAATTTCTTGAATACGTAAGCCAAGCGTTAGATGAAGGGGATGATGTAGATGTGATCTACTTGGATTTCAAGAAAGCGTTTGACAAAGTACCCCATCGACGCTTATTAGTTAAATTACAGGGTTATGGAATTCAAGGCAAAGTTCTCGATTGGATACAAGAGTTCCTTACTGAAAGGAAGCAAAGAGTTGTCATGAATGGCTCAGAATCGGAATGGTCAGATGTTACCAGCGGTATCCCACAGGGAAGCGTCCTAGGACCAATATTGTTTCTGGTATACATAAACGACATGCCTGATGTGATAAATGCAATAATAAAGCTGTTTGCTGACGACGCCAAAGTATACAATAGAGTTAAACAGAATGAACAACCAGCCGAAAACCATGTCCAATCAAGTTTAAATAGTGGTGTAAATTGGTCTAATACCTGGTTAATGAGGTTCAACTTTACAAAATGTCACCACATGCATATTGGTAAACATAACACAGGAACTAAATACACCATGCAAGATGGAAATGATACTTTTGAGCTAGAAACTGTAAAAACTGAAAAAGATTTAGGAGTCACCATTGACTGCAACTTGTCATTTAGAGACCATATAAATTCAAAAGTAAACCTGGCCAATAGAAATCTGGGAATAATATTTAGAACCTTCACCTTTCTTGACGAGGAAACTTTTCTAAATCTGTACAAATCACTGGTGCGCCCTCACGTCGAGTACTCAACACCAAATTGGTCGCCTTACTACAAAAAAGACAGAATCATGATTGAAAATGTGCAGCGTCGTGCAACCAAATTAGTCACCTCCCTCAAAAACTATAGCTACCCAGAAAGACTTAAGAAGTTAGGACTGCCAACCTTAGAGTACCGTCGGGAACGTGCAGATCTAATACAAGTCTTTAAAATCCTCAACAACATTGACCTTGTAGATAAAGAGAAACTCTTCACAATAGCTGAATATAGACAAACAAGGGGTCACCCATTCAAATTATTCAAGCGCAGATCAAGATTAAACATAAGGGCAAACAGCTTCAGTAATAGAGTTGTAAATTCTTGGAACACCTTACCAGAAAATGTTGTAAATGCTCCCTCGCTGAATGCATTCAAGAGTCGCCTCAATAAACATTGGTATTGGCACCCAAATAAATTTGAAGCAAAATGCTACCAGGTTGGTAGCACAGATCCAAACACTAGAGTGGAAACACATCGAAATGCACCTGAAGAAGTCTGAGGCTTACTATGGTGTCGACTACAGGTAAATACAGGTAAATACAGGTAAATACAGCTCTTCACTAGAAGGTAGTCACTAGGCAACCTTAACACAACCAAAATCATTCGCATGCATGTATATAAAAGTATATGGTAATAACATTTACACCAATAATAATAAAATAAGAACCTATCGTTAGATCCCTGGGCTGCAAAAGAACATCACTGTAAATGCAGAGCGAAATAACATCATCATTTAACCCCTACATACCTAAATAGACAAAAGAGCTTTGGTTTCAACTAACTAGACTGGGTAGGTTTTTGGACTGGGCTATCATGGAATCGAATACCTGACTCACTAACAAGCAGTTAGTGAGAAAAGCTTTGGCTAGAAACAAAGATATCTGCAACATTATATATTGGCTTGTGGTCGACTGCTGGGAAAGGGCTGATCTCTTGGCTCTCGTTTGTTGTGTCTAACTGTTAGTTTGTCACTTTCCCATAGGTATCCTGGGTCAGGTGTGGAACTTGATTGTATCTATTCCTGATCTTTGCCCCCCTTACTTACTTTGACTTCAGAATAATATAAACCTTTATTACTTTCAAGTAGAGGTGATAGTGCTAGCTATATCATTAACACAACCTTATAAGGTTGAATGCAGCAAATATATCATTTGTCAAGATCAAGTCGAAAAGTTGATGTTGTGTGTGAAAACGGAGGATTCTGGTCTAAATACATTGTTTAGATCATATACAAATTTAGGAGATGTATAGCCTTTACAAGCCCATGGTAACTTGATGAAAATGAGAAAGGTAAAAACGAAACTTTGATATCTCTATTACAGACTTTATAGGATTTCTCACTAAAATCTGATGTAAACAAATGGTATTTAATCAATGGCAATTCTACAAAGGACAGTTTTAGTTTGCTATAGATACAACGTTTCCTTGCATCTCATCTTGATCATATCCATTTTTATAGAGCATAGATTATACCGAATATCTGTAAAAGCATCTGATAACAAACTTGGCATACATCGTGGATGTCAGGTTGGATGTCCCCTTGACTCTTGACTATCCTAATGCATTGCTTGAAAAGCTTGGATCGGTCAGATCCGTTCACTGACCACGGAAATAGCTGCCCTTGAGCATCTGAAAAATATTATTTCACCATTTTTCATTCAGATCTTTTTAATACTTGCAGATAAGCAGACCTGGCATAATATGTTATTTTTTTCGAATAAATTCCTGATCACTGTTTCAAGTTCAGAGTTACCTGCCTTTGAGCATCATAAATTATGCTGGCTCCCAGGTGAGCGATCGTTGCCCATTGGGCTTCTTGTTATTGATTAGTTCTTCTTTATACTTGAAGGTCACGAGGATAACCATAAAATCTCGGGTGGGTTCGAAATTTGGCAGGATTTGACCAGGGACTTATGAGGTAGCTGCCCATATACTTTTCATGAGAGAAATGTTGTGACCATCCTATGACCGTCTTTTTTATGGATCTTCTTCATTCTTGCAGGTAACAAGACCAACCATAGAAGCTTAGATGGGTTTGAATTTTGGCAAGATTCCATCACTGACTGCGAGTGCCCTTGAGCATCTGAAAAATAAATGAATAATGTTGTGACCACTCTGCCTCCTTCAATTTTGATTGGATCTTCTTTATTCTTGCAGGCAACAAGTAAACCCATAAAATCTTGAATGTGTTTGAAATTCGGCAGGATTTGACCAGGGACTTATGAGTTAGCTGCCCTTGAGCGTCTGGAAAAAATCCCCATAGACTTTTAATAAGAGAAATGTTGTGACCATCCTAGTACCGTCTTTTTAATGAATCTTATTTATTCTTGCAGGTAACAAGCCCAACTATTGAAGCTTGGATGAGTTGGAATTTTGACAACATCCCATCACCTATTAAACAGGTCCATTAAAAAGATATTTCACTACGCAATATTTCAAAAGTTTTTTCACATTTTATCATACATTAATGGTCAATGTTTTACCATACATGTAAATCAATTCTCATGCCATTTTGTTTCTATAAATCATATTAACGTATAATCAGACAGCAATTGAATATAGATATCAAATACATTTCAATTAAAACACAACAACATAATTTTAAATACATTCCAATGAAAACACCACAACATTGTACGCCTACATCATACAGTCAGTATTTCGTTGAATCTACATTTGCTTAAATAAGATCTGAAATTCTCTTTGGCATTGAACTGTAAAGTTCTTCCAGAGCGTTCAGTTCTACGCTATATCATGCTTCACATACTCGCTTCAACATATCTCCTATTTTGCATGGCATTTGGTTACCAATCTCTTCTCTTTCTTAATTATGTGTCAAACGTTTTCAATGGGATTCATGTCTGGCGAATTTCCTAGTCATTCCAGAACGGGTATTACGTTACAGTCTAGGAATATTCTAGTACTTTTAGACGTATGGCATTGCTCGAGATCATGCATAAAATAGATCCCTTCTGTAGGAACACAACGCATTCACATGTCATTTCAATATCATGAATGATATCACTCTGGTATTTTGCACTATCTATGTTACCGTTTACACTTCTCTGAGACAGGCCTCTGCTAATGGCTTTCCAGATTTGCACACTTGCTGGCAATTTTACAGTAGTCTGAATACACTTAGCATGATATTTCACATTCTGTTTGCGCCAAACACGATAATGGCGTCGATTGTTATGACTGAGAAATACAGACTAATGTAAATGCGTTGTGTTCCCACAGAAGGGATATATCTTTATGAATGAATTTTATTTTATTTACTTTATTCTTGTGCCATGCCATAACTCTAAAAGAACTAGAACATGACTAGAATGTAACGAAATATCCGTTTTGAAATGGTCAGGGAATTGGCCAGAAATGAATTACATAGAGATTGTTTGGAATATAATGAAGAAAGATATTGGTAACCGACTGCTGTGTTCAAAAGAAGAGATGTGGAAGCCAGTGTGTTAAGCGTGGTCAAGTGTAGCACTGAACGTCCTGGAAGAACTTAAAAAATCCAATGTCAAGAGAATTGCAGATCTTATTAAGCAACAGGGGTGCAACGAATACTGACTGTATGATGTAGGCGTACAGGTATGTAGTTGTGTTTTCTATGGAATGTATATAAGTATGTTATTGTGTTTCATTGGGATGTATTTAATATTCATATACAAATGTTGTCTGATTATACGTTGATATGATTTATAGAAACAAAATGACATGGGAATTTAATTACATGTATGGTAAAACATAGACCATTAATGTATTTAAAAGATGTGAAACAACTTTTGAAATATTGCTCAGTGAAATAACATGTAAATGGACCTGTAGAGTTCGCTCTCCTTGAGCATCTTAAAAATTAATGGATAATGTTGTAACCACTCTAGCGTCTATATTTTTAATTGGATCTTCTTTAATATTCTATGTAACAAGGACCATCATAAAAGCTTGGATGAGTTTGAAATTCAGCAGGATCCGACCAGGGACTTATGAGTTAGCTGCCCTTGAGGATCTTAAAAAATATTCATAGGCTGATAATAAGATAATTGTTGTTACCACCCCAGTGCCTTCATTTTTAATTGGATCTTCTTCATTCTTGCTGACAACAAAGAAACTTATCAAATTTCGGCTGGGTTCAAAATTCGGCAGGATCCGACAAGGGACTTATGAGTTACCTGTACTTGAGCATCTGGAAAAATTCCCATAGACTTATAATAGGAATAATGTTGTGACCACTCTTTTGCCTTCAATTTTAAATGGCTCTTCTTCATTCTTGCAGAAAAGAAAGACAACTATTAAAGCTTGGATAAGTTTGAATTTTGTCAAGATCCCATCACCTATTATGGAATTAGCTCCCCTTGCGCATTTTAAAAACTGATGGATAATGTTGTGACCGCTCTAGTGGCCTCACTTTTGATTGGATCTTCTTCATTCTTTCAGGTAACAAAGGCAACCATAAAAACCTAGATGAGTTTGAACATTTAATTAGAACCAACCTCAGACTGTTGATTTAACTGCCCTTGAGCATCATACAAAATCTGCATATTCTTACAATGGGAGATCTCTTGGTACCTGCAAGACTGAGGAAGATCCATTCAAAAATGAAGGTGCTAAGAACACCCATAAAAGCTTGAATGAGTTAGAGTATCCGCCACGCCCGACCACCAATGCAGAGCTAGCTGCACTTGAGCGTCTAAAATATAGCTGTATAATGTTGTGACCTTTCAAGCGCCTTCATTTTTCATTTGATTTTTTAATCCTTTTAAGTTATCAGGACATACATTAAAGTATGGATCTGTCAGACCCCATCACTGTTCACAGAGTTAGCTGACATTGAGCATCTTAAAATATATTTTCACCATTTTTATTCAGAACTTTTTATAACATGCAGATACGAGGGCTGTTCAAATATGAATGCAAGTAGCTTCATAACTTTCGTCACATATATGATACGACAAAATGGTATACGTTCCTCTAAAGGATTATATGTCTCCTTTAAATTTGTAGCAGGCCTAAAGAAAAATACATTATACTTATCGAGTTATAGCCCTTTAAATGAGGGTCACTTTAGTATACTAATAAACCCAATGCTTCGAACATATCAGTGATATAGACAAGCGTATAATTCTTCGAGAAATTGGTGAAATTTCTTGAAAATTTTAAGGAAGTATTCCCATATACTTATATAATGATTCTGTGAAAATTGCACAAATCTGACATGTTTTTGTAAATTACATCGAATCGTTTTCATTAAAGTCTCTTTATGTTTGCAAATAAATGGTAAACAAAACACCACCTTTCGGTTTTCAGTCAAACTTTTCTCTAACAAAATGCACGAAGCAACATTTATGCTAGTTTTAACTCAAAGACAATAAGTTGATCGCTCATACTGGGTTGTTGCTACCAATCATTGAAGGATAGTGGGTAATTTTGAACGCTGAAAATCATTTTTATTAAGTAAAAACTGCCATAAGTGAAGGGGTTATAGAACTTTTACTTATTTTTGTTGCCATAACATTGCGGTTTTAATCTAAATTTGAACGTTAACTAAAAGTTTTACCAAAAATACATTATTTACAATAAAATTACTCACCTGTTCTTGAGGACTAGACCGATTGAACATATTTCGATTAATGTAAACACGTCATTAAGAAGCAGAAAAATCCTTGAAAAAATGATATAAAATGTGATAACTCTGTAAATAGAGGACGAAGCATTTTGAAAACTTCCTTATGACATATTAAGCATGTTTTAAGCAAAACGCAAAGAAAAAGACACAGCGATGTTCATTATTACATTACCAGTAGATAACTCAAACTGACGTTTATCATAAAATTATTGACGTCACAAACGTGCCTGTTTACTCAAATTTGAAACAGGATTATATAAAAGTTTCCTGCAAGCAACTATGTCAATGTACCTTAAACTTTCATCTAAACTTTGGTGCCATTTTGTCTCAAACTTACAAAGATATGGCACTATATCCGCACATGTACCAAAACGTGTGTTGCAATTTGCTTAAAAAACTTCAGTATACAGACATGGCTTTTATATAAGCGTCTGTAACTCGAGACATATAGTGAGTGTTTCTTTATGTTTGGTGCCATTTTGAAGGCGACAAATAGTTCTTTCCAGAAAGGTATAACATTTTGTCATAGCATATATGTGAAGAAAGGTATGAAGCTTCTTGCATTCATATTTGAACAGCCCTCGTTACCAGGACTGGCATAATATCTTATTTTTTTGAATTAGTTCCTGGTCACTGTTTCAAGTTCAGAGCTACCTGCCTTTAAGCATCATTAATTAGTGTATCTCCAAACATTATGCTGGCTCCCAGTTGAGCGATCGTCGCCCATTGGACTACTTGTATTGTTAAATAGATTTGTTACAAACATTTCAAATAACATTAACATATCAGGATTGGAGAACAAACTAAATAGCTACTACAGTTGGCGCACGATTTACCGAATTCAATGGCGTAGCCAGAACGTTGAAAAAAAAGTTACGAACATCAAAGAGATACTACTGCTTCTTCGATTGGGCCCCTTTACAAAATGGAACTTCTTTTAAAGGAAAGAATTTGCTCCCAGAAAGAGCGAATTCTTTCCTTTAAGAGCTGTTCCTTATGGTTTGGAAAATCACTTCTATCACATTAGGTGACCTCCCTTGAATGTTACTACCGTATTTTATTACGCATTTGCGTAACAGCGTAATGAGAGCTACGACAGTTGATTAACTGACGTCGTCCATCTTGCGGTCATTACATGTATTCGTTGTCAACAACGGAAGGTGCGCTTTCACTTTCTGAAGTTCGTATCATTTTGATTGCATTGGATTAACTTTATCGTGTCATTTGTGTATCCACCTTCGAATAAACAATCCCATTAATTGCCTTTTGTTTTGTGGATAGTTCATAAAACTATTACATTAAACTATGCCATCCCGCGAAGAAAGGAAGCTTTACACACAGTCAACCAGCCAACATTATCAAGGCTGTATACTACGCATTCGCACATACATATACAATACAGAAATTCAAAAATTTTCACGTGAATAAAACTTTCGCAAAAAGCGTTAAAAGACCGTATTTGCTACGTTCAATAGTCGCGGTTTGCCCCATCTGTGATTTAAGATATTCATTATATTCTATTGCATAATAGTAAACAGTTTTTGTTCTTAAGTATTATGTTCATCTTAAGAATAATTTGTTTAGTTACGTCATTTATTATTAAATGGCCTTTTCAATGTCAGTTTTGTGTTGAATTGTTTAAGGAAATTAAACAAGCGACTCTGTGTTTGTAGCCATTAGAATAAGTACAGGCGACCATAAATGCACTTTATGTCACGGGCATTTTCCAATACCACGTCACTCGTGACGTCAGTACGTATGCGATACGTAGGCGCAATGGCGAATACTCTATGCTGACAAGCTATTAAAGGGAGACCAGTCAAACCTACCCCACCGCCCCCTCAAAAAAGAACGCCAATTTGACCAATTCAATAATTATTGGTCAATCTGAATTTCCTATTTCTTTTATGGTCAAACGGTCACGTTCGCCAATGAAGTATTCTTTAGGAAATAAGAAAAATATGGGCTAGCACATGCTATTTTTTTTTATAATCATCGCATTGTCGAGTAACGAAGATTCAGGCGAGTCTACAGGTACGTATATGTTCACCAGAACCTTTTCAGCTCGCATACACTAAATATGGATGTAGAAGAAACCTCAGACCAAACCCAGCAGGCACACAACCTTAAAGCAACGTCATATCGACGTCGATACGACGCTGTTTTGACGTCCGAGCCAGCTGGGAAGCCTTTACCTCTAGTCCTGTATACATGTACGCAAGCATGGACTAAATTTTATTGGAGGCTTTTGTGCATATGCATTAGTACCAAAATCTCTTGTAGTGGCCCCTATGTACTGTAAATTCGGAACTTTTCAGGAGAATTAGCGTTAAAATACATAGTCCACGTTAAAAAAAACGCGACTAGTGTGTGATTTACCTACATTTGTAAACGACAGAGTGGTTTCGCCATTTCGCAAGGGTTTTATTTTAGCGAAATAAAACCCTTTCGAGAAAATTTCCGAAATCACAACATTGAATCATGAGCGTTCGAGGATTTCCGATTATTCACGGATATGTTTCCGCTATTTTAGGTCTATGTACCATTTTGAATGGTACGCCACAGATTATTAATCAAGGTGTATCTAAATGTAGATGTAACCCTACTTGGAGTCAATGGCATTCCCGCTACTCCCATGATTAGGACGTCGTGTCCCTAACACGAGCAGGGGTACGTTGGCCTGGGGTACATTAAGGGGTCAAAGTAGGCTTTAAGAAAAGTAATAGAATTTGAATTTATCAATTTTCACAGAATAGCAAATAAGTCAATACTAAGGGCGTAAACAATTCTAGAGTTGGTGCCAAATAACGACCAGTCCTTCTCGGTTTTGAAAAGATTAAAAAACGAGGATCTCA
Source organism: Loripinus fragilis (assembly GCA_964019695.1). Lineage (NCBI taxonomy): Eukaryota > Metazoa > Mollusca > Bivalvia > Lucinida > Lucinidae > Loripinus > Loripinus fragilis. The sequence continues at coordinate 20,142,823 of OZ026525.1, forward strand.
TTTCTCTATCAGAGAGATACTTTTGTTAAACTTGTCTGATTTGGAGGCTTGTCCGTCTTCGTGTATAAAATTGCAAGCACAAGTGATATTTAACAGATCCCGTACTCACTACACTCGGAAAAGTTTTGCCAAATCGACCCAAACTGAGTTCGGGTGAAGTGGACATAGTGGCATTTTTTAAGATCACTTTACAAACGTGTTGACGAGATCGGACTTGCAGTGATGGCCAACGACCAAAATAGTTCTTTTGGGCATTACCAGCATACCTTTTGATTCAGATATATAAAACAATTATGCAAGCTTGTATACATTAAACCCGTCGGCGCCCCATTGAATTAAGTAAGCTCGCACATATATAACCAGACAAGATAAGAAGACGAATCAGCTTAGAACCTCAGTGAAACCGTGAAAGATGGACAAGATCTTGATAGTTTCAGTAGTATTGGCTGCCGTGATATGTAAGTTTATACATATATTGGCCATGTTGGCCAGCACATAAAATTTTGGTACTTACGTATACATGTATCGCATATGCGCAACGCCCATGCCTACGTGTCCAGCGAAGCTAGAGGTCTAAAGTTTGGTCTGAGCCTTCATCTAAGTCCATTCTTAGTGTTAGCCTTGGTCCAGTCGTCAATACTATGGCAATTTTTTTTCTTTCTTATGTTAATATTCTAAAAAATTAAGAGGATAAAAAGGTACTACATCAAAGGTATCGGTAGTCCGTTGTCGATTTCGATTAATATTGGCATTTTGACCAAGAAACGGAAAATTAAAAAAAAGAAGAAAAAGTGATCAGACTGGAACATAGGCTTTCTTAGTGTATGCGAGCAGCGAATGCTCTGACGAGTCTTCGCATATGCGCTGATGCGATATGTACATTAATTTCATTTGCTGGCTCAAAATGCTATTAAAACCTAGAAAATTGTATTCTGATATCTCGAAGAGCCCGCTTAAGTCAAACTTAATTTAAGATATTTATTAACTAATCTAATTATTTCCTATCGAATACATTGTTCAGGATGCTACTAGGCATCCAGAACAATAATTCCTAGGAAATAGGAAAATATTGTTTTGAAATGAGTCTCTGGACTTTTTTGAATGTGCTGGCTCATTATGCTATAAACCCTATATAAGTGTACTCTGATATCTCGAAGAACCCGCTTAAGTCAAACTTAATTTAGGATATTTATTAACTATTCTAATTATTTCCTATCGAATACATTGTTGTGGATATGCTACTAGGCATCCCGAACGATGGTTTCGATAGGAAATAATTCCTAGGAAATAGGATATATTTTTTTTTAAATGAGTATCTAGACTTTTTTGAATGCGCTTGCTCATTATGCTATAAAACATAGATAATTGTACTCTGAAATCTCGAAGAACCTGCTTAAGTCAAACTTAATTTAGGATATTTATTAACCATTCGAATTATTTCCAGACTTTTTAAATTTTGACCGAGCTAGTTTTTCGAGTAGAAATATGTAAATTGTATATTTATAAAGCTTAATTTATCGAGTTATAGGATCGAACAAGAAAATTTTGATTAGATGAAAATAAAACGCTATTTTCAGCATACTTATAGCCTTGGGTAGCCACTTTTATGCAAGTTTCGCTTTTATCCTATATAGTTTGGGGCTTGAATTTTGTGGGCCAAAATGACCGATTGTTTTTTATATAATGAAAAACACCATGTTAAAGGGAATTGAATGTAGATATAGAATCCACCAAGAATTATGTATTCATTTAAAGATTTGATGAAGCTATAGGGCCACGAAGTAACAGTTCCTATACGTGCCAATTGTTTTCTGGCCGCCATACTTATCGGTATATATACAGTCGCCAGGTATGTCATCCATTTGATTATAGGGCACACTATGCAAACCAATCTTCAGTAGACTTCATTAGGATCGTGCAATTAATTAATTAATTAATTAATTAATTAATTAATTAATAAAGATTATATGAAACATTTCCTCCAGTCATCTACTTTGCAATATTTCTTGTTATTAGCATATGACTTCACATCTGGGAATGAAATAATGTCATGCATTAAATTCGATAAACCACAAGTGGTTTACAGATTTGCGGGTACATGTAACGTGCAAGCATGCAATATATAATCTAGGCGTATATCGTATAGACTGTATTCGCCTATAAATGTATAGTTCATATCTTTCATCCACCTCCCTTAGTAATATAGCTCTTTTATTTCCATTTGCATAACTCTGAAATATTATAGTCCATATCTTCAACCCAACTTTTTAGTAACATAGCATTTATCTTCTACCCACTTTCCTAAATGATATACTAGTACTTATACAACCATAGCAATTTTGGCACAAAATATCTCGTAATGGGCAAGGTCTACACTAATGTAGGTGGTATAAAATAGATATACCATGATTGTCCACGTGTACGTAAGATAATCCACTCGCTAAAGCTTGTGGATTATCTCCACGTACAGGCGGACAAATAATTATGCCATGTTTGTCCACCTGTACGTAAGACAATTCACTCGCTAAAGCTCGTGGATTATCTCCACGTACAGGCGTACAACCCATGGTATAACTATTACTTATCTCCCGTCGACTTTAAATTAATGTCTGATACATATCGTACACACACATTTCTAAACTTGTAGCTTTAACATTCCTTCTATTTTACTTCAAATGAGCCGTGACATGATATTTCAAACAATGTGGTATGTGCGACCATCAACGCCTCAGATCAGCCTGCGCATACGCGCAGTCTGATCAGAGCCTTTGCTTGTCGCTTGAACATTCTATGACTTTAAGGCTACTGATCAAACATCATTTGGAGATTCTAAGCTTAAAAGGAGGCTGCAATTACTCGTCTGAGTCTACACTTGTCAAAAAGCCACATTAGTGGAAATCTATGTCATGGCTCAAATATAGCCAATGTCTTCCATCAGCTGTCCTGAAATAGTAGCTCTTACCCCTAGTCTACTTCACTCTAGAGTATAGTCCATATTTTTAAACAATGTTCCTCCAAAGTATAGCTCATATCTTAAATCATCGTTATTCCAAATAATAACGCAGATATTTACCATCGTTCATCTAAAATATAGCTCTTATGTCTATCCACTTTACTATAACTCCTAGTCAATATCTTCATTCTACTTTCATATATAAGATATATTTTATCCACTTAGCTCCAAAGTATAGCACATACCTAAAACTCACTTTGGTCTAAATAAGTTCTAAACTTCCTTCAAAGTAAGTAAGTAAAGGAATCGATACAATCAAGTACCACACCTGACCTAGGATACCAATGGGATAGTGACAATCTCACAGTTAGACACCACAAACGAGAGCCAAGAGGTCAGTCCTTTCCCAGCAGGTGACCACAAAGCACATATAAACAGACGCGCACGAAGACATAGCAAACACAAGACAGAAAAAAACCCATAAAAGATCCACAAAAGTAGTATTGCCTTGGAACGGCCAGTAAAATATTTTACTGGAGGGCTTAAACCGGATTAAGGCGCCAACCTCACCCTTAATTCAGATATGGACCAAGACACATAGATATTTGGTTTTCATGAAACACCCCTAACTTATCAATGCATCATCTCTTAAAACCTAAAAATCAAGATATAACAAGGAGATAAAGCAAAGATAAGGACTCAGCAGAACCGGAGCAAATGAAGTCCAACAGGTAAACCCCAGTGGGCCCGACAAACAGCCAAAGCATCAGGCCCTACCATCTCATCAATAGATAAGTTTTTAAGTCGGAACTATTATAGAGTCTAAAGTCCGACCCACCGGCGCGCAATTAAAGAAAAAAGCAAAGATGCCAACCGTGATTGGGTTGACCACTAAGCATGCAGTCTGGGAAATTATTTTAATGAACTGCGCTGAAAAATTATCAGAGCCAACAATCTTCTTCAATTTATACACCAAGTCACCATAGAAATCAACACTACTCCAAAATATATCACATAACTCCAACCATCATTCTTCAAACATATATCCATTATGTTTTATCCACTTTACTCCAAATTATTGCCCATATTTTTCACCCACATCTTCTTTTAAAAGTGCATGTATCATTCTGATCTTCCATTGGCATTGTCGCGGACAGGAAGCATGCTAGCACATACTCACCTGTCGCCTTTCGCTCGGTGCACACTGGGACTGAGCCGCCATTTTTATTAAAAATATATTTTGCGATCACTGCTTGCATGACTCAGGGCTTTACATCCAGAAAATATCGATTAAAAGAGAAATGATAAACTGTCAAAAATTTAACTTTTTGCTATTTTAACAATAAATTCGGTCACTATCGGAGTGCGAGATTTGAACGGGACTAGCCAAATATCGCTAGTTACCCATGATGCAAAGGGCGAAATGCGAGAGATCTAGATGAGGTATCGTCAGGTCTCGCGAGAATGCTTCCATTAGTTTTCTTATAAAGTATGGCCCATATATTCCACCAAATATGGTCAAACACTATTTTTATTTTTTTTTAGTAACTATCGTCTAAAGCTGATTTTACTCCAAAATATAGCCTGCTTGTATATCTTCCTCCCACTTTCCTAAAGATCAATGCTCTTCCAGCCACTTTACTGTAAATAATGCCTGATATCTTCCACTCAGTTTCCTTAATAATTAAGCCGTGACATGAGATTTCCATCAATGTGATATGTGCGACCAGCAAAGCCTCAGATCAGCCTGCGCATACGCGCAGTCTGATCAGAGCCTTTGCTAGTCGCTTGAGTATTCTATGATTGTTAAGCTACTGACTAAACACCATTTGGAGTTTCTAAGCTTAACAGGAGGCTGCACAGGCTCGTCTGAGTCTGCACTTGTCAATATGCCACATTGTTGGAAATCACGCGTCGAGGCTCATATTATCTTATCTTCCATCTACATAATGCCAAAGTATAGTTCATATCTTCCACTCACTTTCCACCAAAATTTGACTATAATCTTTCATACACTGTACCCAAAACCTATTCATATGTGTTCCACCAACTCAGAAGTAATGTTCCCATCTACCACCAATTTTCCTTTAAAAATTTAGCAATGATCTTTCATCTACTTTGCTGCCTATTCCTACGTAATAATTATATCAGTATAGCTCCTATCTTACAGCTCCTTTGCTCCAAAGTAAAGGCCATATCTTCAACCCACTTTCCTCTACAGTTTTTATCTCTTTTTACATTCACTTCAAGTATAGTTTATATCTTCATTTGAACTACCTCCAAACAATAACTCGTATTTTCAATCCACTTAACTCATTTGTGATTTGTGTTCGCATCTGTTACCTTTATTCGAAAAATATAAAAGGATTTTCATGGCATGTATGTCGTTTGTATTTGTTGGAATTTCAAATTGATCTGATCATTATCAAGGGAGATATGGGCCCATTTTTATGTACACAGTAACTGTTATAATCAAGTGTTGCTAATTTACAATCACAGGCATTATGGGTTTAATCATATTTCTCCTTCCAGCATGTGTTTCGGCAGTGAACTGCACGGCGAAGGCCAATGGGGCATATGACAGAGGCTGTAGATCCTATACAGTGTGCACGGACGGAGTAGGCAGTACCGTGGAGTGTCCAAGAGGAAAAGTGTTCAACAATAATACAAATCTTTGTGACGAGTAAGTGAAACAGTCAGTAGCATCTCTATCTCGTACATTTACCCAGTAGATAAAAACGTTAAAACAATGATGATGTTTTAGTATTAATGCCCCACACCTTTACTTAACGCAGATAGGCGTAGGATAAGGGCAGGATGCAGCCCGATTTCCTTTTTTGAAGCCAAAGTGGATGCATAAAACTTGGTGTGCCGTGTGTGCTATATATGCCTCGTGCGCAGGGACCGCGGCACACCGACACAATAACCGAATACTGTATGTATGTATGTATGATGTTTTAGTAGAATGTAAGTATTGACCTGGGCCCAGAGTTACAATGCCTCCTTAAAGTTAAGCAAGACTTAAGTTAAGTATTGATATTTCAAAATGCTATGTTAAATGCTATACTCAACTACAAACGAAACCCATCAGTCACTTCTCCGTGAAATTATGGAAAACGGAATGAAGAAATAAAAATATATTTATGTCATATTCCTATAACAATATGTTATGCATCAATTCATTGAATAATTTAACAGTTTTACTTAAATCCGTTCATGCTGTACGCCAGTGTATAGACTAGGGGTCATTTCAAAAATGACACGTTTTCACTAGAGAATGAATATCTCGATCTCGTCCAATTCAGTTCACTTGAATAAAATCCGACAAAAAAGGGCATGATTTTCTCCTGCAGCCATAAATTCATCATAACGAGGTCGAATCGAAAGCACGTAACGTCCCATCCATTCTTTGGAATCCGAGCCCATTCTTAATGGAGAGCAACCTGAAACTGTCGAATAATCTGAGGTTGCACTGAACGATCCCGGATGCATCCCAAGAGCCCATCCCACAGCTGTTCTATCGGATTGTGATCCGGGCTTACTAAGCTATCGCGGTTTGGTTTGGCTTCTACACACACTCGATGGCCTCATCAGAGAGGGACATACCGGTTATTGGACGAAGTCAACTGATTTAGACGGGAACTCGAGTAAAACCTTGGCGTACAGCATGAACAGGTTAAAGTAAAACTTTTACATTTTTCAATATTTTGATGCATAATTGGTTGTTAAAGAATATGGTATCAAATAAGTTCATAACTTATTTATTTTTCCATTAATACCCAAAAAAGTAACTGATGGGTTTCTTTTGTAGTTGCCTCGATCGATGTGGTATTTGTGGTCAAAGATATTATTTTGATCTTCAGAAAAATTCAAACTATATTGATTTTAATCAGTTTTAAACGTTATTTATCGCATCCTGAAAAATCAATACTTAACATAAGTTTCCCTTAAATTTAAGGGGAAATTGTAATTCCGGGCCCTGATTTATAAGATATGACTGTGCTAAACGCTACCGTGTTTTTAAATAAACTGAGCTAAAGGTGTCCTTTTCTGATCGTGAACTGTGCTTAACGTTATCATATGTTTTCTTCTTTCTTCAATTACTCTGTAAATCAAGGGAAATGAGGGCTGCAGCTGGGCTTTGTGATAGACAATATCTCCATAGCAACAGATGATGACATCATATAATTTGGTGATGACGTAAACATATACCCTGAATATTTATTGAGGGCAATTATCATTTGTGGAAATTCTCTTAATTGGCTAGAAAAGAACATTGTCTCAGACCATACTTTTTGTCAATTTCTTGTAAGCTGATTTGGGAACTCACTTATGGCCACTGAGTGTGTACATGTATATGAACTGTCTTTTATTTTCTTCAGCCCAGCAAATGTACCTGCTCCATGTGGTGTTATGAAGGATTGTAGCACATTAGCCGACGGAAGTTACCCGGATAGGGACCAGAACTGCCACACCTATTATACATGCTACAATAAAAAGTTCTTCGGACATGCGTTCTGTTCTGCAGGTATTGAACTACCGTAAATAAGACATAATAAGCGCACTGTGTGCGTAACTTTTTTACACTTTAGATAAACATAATTTTTCAGCGTAAAATTGTAAAACTATTTTCTTACCCATAATTATTAGCATATGTTTTCGGTGCTCAAAAGAACCATCTCATTTAGACTGTACTTTTGAGTACCCACAACATATGTTTTGGTTGAGAAATAAGAAAAATAGATCTGTTACGCACTCTTAACTAAAGGTCTGCAAGTTATAGACCTTCCTTTTAAAAATTGTGTAGCTCCAGGTTAGCTCGCCTCTAGTAAAGCCATCTGATCAGAATGCTCATTATTTTATCACTAACACAGTCAACTATTCGATTTATCACATGACCTGCGTCTGAGAGTAACATATAGGCTATGAGCTACTAAGGGTTTTGCTCCCCCCAGGGGGAATTTTGTAGACTATGATTTTCATAAAGCGTATTATCTAACGAGCTTTTTGAAACATGTTAGCTTTCTGGCGGGTGGGGCGTTTGGGTGTTACAGCGTGTTAATTACGTTACCCGTCATTTTTTTAAACAAAATTATGTAATTAAGGATGTTAAGGTAGTACTTGAACAATTCAAATTGGCTAAATAGTCATGTAATATACAAGAACAGTTAATTTCCTGCAGATATTGATGTTTGTCAAAGTTATTTAGGCCCATTATGGTGTCATTTACGTTACATTTTCAACTACACCCTATAAAATCATTAAAATTTTGTTAAATAGTTTGAGTTGATAATTTTTCAATACATATTTTAGATAAAAATAACATGTCTCTGAATGACAATTTACTGACCATTCCAAAACTGCAAATAGCTTGCTTCTATCACAAAAAATCCAAGAGTTATACGCTGTTGAATATGACGACCCTGAAGAAAACGTTGTGTAAAGTACGAATCCTTTCTTTTTAAAATACAGCGTGCAATTCTACCTGTATGCTTTTAAACACCATATATGAGCATTCTATTGATAAGCAAGACTGAAAGGGAATATTAAACATTGTTTCTGATGTGAAATATCATTTTGATTTTTGATTGCCAATATTTTATGTATGTTACATTAACTTCAGGGCGTTCTATATATTGATTTATACCCTAAATGATACACCATAGGGCATTTTAATTTATTTCAAAACTTTTTTGTGTGTTTAATAGATATAAAGATAATAATTTGTCTGAAATGGAATTTATCAGCTCATATTAAGAGACTATATCAAATTGTCAAAGCGTATTAGTTCTTGTGAAATAATACATTTTTGAACTTTTAAAAATTTTTTTTACCAATTTGGCAAAATCTATAGCTTTTAAACTTCATTAACAAAGAATATTATAGCTCTCAAATGATAGCTGAATAAAAAATATACCCACGTTTTGTCAAAACTGTTAAAGTAACGTATGTTACCATATTAAATATATCATAAGGTACTATGTGTGTCTAAAATGATGTCATAGACAGTATAAATTGAGTCTGAAATGGTAATATAAGGTGGATTTAGATTTTGTAATACTTATCTGAAGACGTTTGGTACTATGTTTAATTCAATTACCTATGCAACAGCAACCAAAAAATCTTATTGCAACCAGATTAACTGTTGTTCATATTACACAAAGTAAGTAACACGATACAGGCTAGTATTCCTTGTATATGTATGCTCATCTACAGAAATAAAAACTGCTTTTTAACTAAATGTTGTGTTGGAGGTGGTAGCATACAAAAGTGTGTGCTAACAATCCAGATAGAATCAAGCATATATAAGTTGGTACAATAAAATTTGATATGTGTTACATTAGAAACTATGCATTATAAGTGAATGTATTCAGAAACTGTTTAAAGAATGTCTCCAAATAAAATTTTATACTGACATCTTATTTGCATATGCAGATGGTGACACATTTCTTATTTTTAGCTTTTAAATGAACTTTGTCATCTTCAGCATATCTTTCACTGTTTAAGCAATAAAAATGTTAATGAAGTCAACATAGTATTTCTGATCATTTGCTCAAGCAATGTAAACCTTATATAAATAAGTAAATGATTTACAAAGAACAAATACTTCCATGAAAATGGGAAAAATATATGTGTTAATGATGGGTTTTTAAGTGACAATGATCGCATTTGATAGGATCCTATCCACAGAATCAGGCCAGTTGTTACTTACGGTACCAATTTAAATTTATAAGACTTTATCAGCCAGAATAAGGGCAGACCAAATATGGCCAGCTGACATTTAAGTAAATGTAAAATAGATATAACAATGTTCTTTTAGCATGTGGGATGAAAAAGTAAAACGTATAAAACAGTACTGTCATGTGATCTTACTTAGTTTTATAAATGAAGTCAAAACAACTGGTGCTAATTTCCACTATGCAGAATGTGGCATTACCAAATAATTGCAGGAATTCTCAAAAGCAAAGCTTTATATGAATATTAAACTAAAAGAATGAGTTGTAAACACACCAGAGATTGAAAAAAGAACACATACAAAAAAGTCAACTGTTCTGACAAAAATAGTATTGAGAGGCCACCCTAGTCACTATCAACAGTGTTACCATGATAAACTTACATGCAATGTTAACAAAGTATGCATGATTTTGTTGATAAGTATCTATGTATTTCTGATTTCCATGGGTCTTTTTCCTGAATTATCTCCAAAAGAAATCATATTTCTTTCACAATGAAAAGATATCATAAATATCAGATATATTGTAGTGTATTTATTGTCATATGTGTTACATGTGTGTATGATATAGTATACCAAGTATTGAAACCATATCTCAGATTTGTTCTTTGAAAGTTTGCAAAAATATGAAAATTATTGCATTTAGATGGAAACAATAATTGCTGATCTTATTTAATGTAATATATAAACTGCTCAAATGAAGATTTGACCAGCATGTAAGATTTTGGTACTTATCACATATTGGCAAAAGCCAGCATTAATTGTCCATGGTGACGCAGTGGAGCCAGCTGTCTTAATTCTGGTCTACATCTATACTTAGTGTATGTAGGCAGCAAAGGCTCTGGTGAGTCTACACATTTACACAGGCTAACATGAGCCTTCATTTCTTAAAGCTGTGATAAGTACATGTACCAAAATCAAATGTGCTGGCTCATTTGATTTATTTTTTACGTTACTAGTTATACTATGCACACTAAATTTAGCAATTGTTTTGTACGGGTGAGCCCATTAACATCAGATCTCGAGTCTCATTTGCTGTCATGAAGACACAAGTGTCGATCACATGACAAGATTTTCCATTTAAAAAAAATAGAGAATTACCAAACGCTGTGGCCGTGCTAAAGTGACGTTAAATTTTAAGTCAAGCGGGTAACGTGGGTATTTCTGATAATTGGGGGAAGCCTAAACCATTTCCAAACGATTGTTTGGTCACTGAAAAAAAAAGCATAGCAAATGCTGCAATTTTCTGATCTTTCTCGGAGAAATAAAGGACCAAGTTTTCACAATTTGACGATTTTACTAATGCTTTTACGTTATCCCCTTTAAACGGTGTTTGTAGTCGGGTTTTCTTGAACCACATTCACAAGTAAAATTGCTTGATGCCTTTGGGCACATTCAGACAAGTAATGTTGAATGAAACATCTTCACTACTACAGTGCACGAGCCGAAAGATAAAATCTAACGTCACCATTATCTCGCAAATGAATCGCACCATTTTTCAGTAACTTAAGGTTTTAATCAACCATAGATGAGTTACATTGTAAGCCTATGATATCTTTGTAAACTGAGTCTCTGTTGAGTTGGCACGCCAATTAACATTAGAAGTTTAATCAAATGGTGACTACGTTTTGACGTCATTGATGGCAGCTGACTTTTTCAGCATGAAATCTCTATCCCATCTGTCACATAACCAATAGTTTTTATATGCGTATGATGCATGAGGAAGATGAAAGACCACCAAGTGACAAATCACATGCTTATCATTTTAGCATTACTTACAACGGATGTGAGTTTTGCCTACCGACCCCTTCTGCAAGTATTGCTCTTCCCAAATGCCTATTTAAAGGATGGCGTCTAAAATTTCGTGGTTTCATTGGCCTAAGATCCTGTTCTCGTCATTGCAACTGAAATTGATCGGCACTTCACAAAGATGAGCACAAAAAAGATGCGAAACACAAGAAATTGCTAAACTTATTGTGCATAGTATATAATCTATTTAGCTTGATTTGAATTATGCAAATGATTAGAAGGATGTAATTTTGTAACCATGATCATATTTTCATTTGGCATGCTAGATATGAATAAAGTAAAATTTCACTGTTAGACTAAGTATAGTTGACAGAAATGTCAAAACAAAATTACCAATGAATTATTTAAGTCCATTCATTTAGTCATGTCTACAATACAATTTTAACAATGCAAGGGAGTTTTTCTATGTATTATCCATTTTAAATATATTACTTACCTTTCGAACAAAACATATCCTGTCATGTTTCATTACTTCACAAAATTGTATAACCAGATGAAACAGATGACAAGTGTTATATTCTCCGAAAATATTTGTGTTATGCATGTTACCAAGATAAGTGTATACTGGACATGCTTTAGATATAGAGGGATTCATTACCATAGGGGATATAACCATAGGTTTGACATGGTAGATGCTATATATGGGTCAGAAACAACTATGATTCTAAAACAAAATCCTTTAGTTTTTGTTCAAAGGATTAACACCTGATTTAATTCTCCATTTCTCGATTTTGACCATGCTTAAAACGACTTACACTTTTAGAAATTGTAAGGTAGCTTTCCTCGATAGTTCTCAATATAGTTGTTGTAATCAATAGCCGATAAGCTATATATGTATTTTGTTGGCTTACATTATGGTCAAGTGATCTTACTAAACTACTACATGCTTAATATCATGTTTCATCTAAATTGAACAATAGACAGTGAGTCAAATGTCTTGCATATACAATGTATCATTTCATGATAAAAATAATTAAAATATATAAGTGTAAGACAGTTAAGTGATACTATTTTAGCATTTAAGAAAGATAATTTGTTCATTGAATTAAGCATTGTCTGTAAGTGATGTTTACATATATTCGATAAAACACTCTTAATTGAAATGGCATTTTATTTGCTTTTAGTTCAAGTTTTTTCCCTTCATCACCCATAATTTTGTCAGAGTTTAATCCCACTTAAATTTTATGCTATAAAGGTAATATTTATTGTTTATCTCATTTAATTGAGCCCTCAAATGGCAATTATCTACATCCTCTGTCAGTTTAACCTCATATGATGCAAATATTGCACTAAAATAATGTAATTTAAGAAATGTAACGTATGTAACAGCAATAAAAGGTGCCTAAATGTGTTAAACTTATACTGCTAGTCATTTAATTTCAATTACAAGATAATATTGATAGGTAAGAATAAGAAGCAGTTTGATATATATAATATACTATAGGATTTCCTATTATTTTAGGGTAACGTATTAAACTCTGCTTTTGCAGTGTAACGCCCCAACCCATAATAAAGAAGTAACATGCATTATTTTGTGGCTTATGTAATGTGGTTTTAGAAAAATATAGTGTATAACCCCCCCCCCCCCCCCCCCCCACCCTCAGATATATTTTGGCAGGTCATGGTCTAGTGATAGCACAACACTAAATAGTAGATTATTTGAAAGTACGTATATAACTACAATAAAATGGACTTAAGTTGTGTTGGTGCATACCAGCTGTTTGCTGCGTTTAATTAAGTGATTTAAAGGCCATCAGCATGTTGATAGATAAGATTTAGGAAAAGTTTGTATTTGCACAAGAGGATTGGAAGCTGTTATAGGGTAACGTAGTAAACAAGGCTGTAACACAGTAACGCCCCAACTGCCAGAGGGCTAACATGTGTCATTTTGTGTCATGTTTAGTTTTAAAAAATCATAGTGTACAAAATTCCCCCTGGGGGAGGGGGGTCTATAAGCAGCTCACGGTCTAATAATGCCATGTTTACTAAACCGATATAAACCACCAGTGGTTCACATATTAAATATCGTTCTACAATAACGTCCATAACATCCTAGTGTACATAATGACAAACCACAACTTGTTCACGCCCAAAATGTGATTTCAACGTAATTACCGTATAATGTCGTATGATAATTAGTGTCCCCTTATGTGACATTACCATTATCCCTTTTGCTTTTGTTCTTTCACCTCCGTTTTCTGATGCGGGACATTAACCCAAATAAAACTAGCGTCCACCTTTGTGGGGCATTGGCAAACAGTGTAGAACCCGATCAGACGCCATAGTACGTGTCGTCTGATCAGGTTCTGTTACGGTTTGCTAACAGAGTGTACTTTAAAACATTGAGGGAGCGCAGTGGCTCAGTGGTAGAGTGCTTGACTCGAGACCGAGGGGCCGCGGGTTCGAGTCTCACAGACGTCACTGCGTTGTGGTCCTTGAGCAAGACACATTTATCCTAGCTTAGTACTGGTTCAGCCCAGGAAGACCCGTCCCTGTTTAACTGAAAGATTGTTGATGGGACGTAAAGAATCAAATCAAACAAACTTTAAATCATTGAATGAAAGGAGCTCTAGCGATAAGGCGTATATTTTCCGTAGTTGACATGATAACCATGATAACAAAGAACCTAAATTTTCAAATTGCCCTAATGTTTTTAAAATTGGTCTGTTTCGGTAGTAAAATATGCATAGAAAGCATCAAAATAGGTTTCCAAGCGATTCATCATTTACAAAGCCTTCTACTCCCACCCCTCATTTTACGTATTTAAACTGGGTGCCGTTTAGACGAGAGTTTTAGTAAATCCTTTGCAGGTTTTCAAAAGTAAAAGTTCTAAAATATTAAGGATATAAGTACCCTTCATTTCCAAAAATTTGCGGTATTCCTTCTGCGCATGCGTACGAAATATGCTTAAAATTGTGACGTTTGTCATTGAAAAGATGAATCTGGCGTCTTTCAGTTTTTTTTAGATGCTTTCCCCCTCTAGACCCAAGATACCCTTTGGACAATTAAATGTCGCAATACAAATATATAACATATGTAAAGGGCGTCTTGGATCTAGGAGGGGGGGGGGGGGGCAAAGGGTTTGTATAAGCGAAAGAAGGCATCGAATATCTGACAAAAATAGGCCACTTTGCAAGATGATCGTTTTTATTGTACATCAACTGTATAAATAGTTTTACTGTACATAGCGTGGTTCCTTGTTTAACGGTCTAGTTCCCATATATGTTACTGAATAACAAGCACAGTTGATGATCGAAGTAAATTCCCATTCAATAAGAAGTAGAGTTATTACACGCATAAAGGAAACCCCGTTTTAAATATACAAATTCGGGAGCAATGGTGCATCGACGGCTCTTCTATATATATATTTGTTGAATGTGCCTAGTTTCTCCAGTCGTTATTTCAACAAAACAAAATAAACGTCTCGTTTATGCTTAGTTCACACCAACAGCGCTTTGATGGCGCTTTAAAGCGGCGTGCAAAGCGGCACCAAAGCGTAACAAAGCTTGATTTAAGCGGCAGGGTCGTAATAGATCGTGGGAAAGCTTGGAGTAAAGCGGGACATTTGGCAAGAGCGCCATTTTTTTTTAAACTGTTTAAAATTTTGGACGCTCTGTCACGAATTGATTAAAGCGCAGAGAGTGTATCAAAGCTTAACAAAGCGTTATAAAGCTCAGCAAAGCCTGACTCAAAGCGTAGGAAAGCTTAACAGAGCTTGGTTCAAAGCGGGGACCCCAGTCTGCACGGTCTGTCACCACTTGACACGCTTCGTTAAGATGTCTCAAGATTTGCTACGATCTAGCATGAAGATCTGACACGAGGTCAGACGCTTTCATCAAGATCTGACACGCTTTGTTACGCTTTCATGGAGGACTCACGCTTTCACACGAATTGAGACGCTTTGATCAAGGATTGACACGTTTTGTTAGGCTTTGTTACGCTTGGCAAGCTTCCTCACGCTCTTTCACGCTCTCCTCCGCCTCAAGGGTTAGGATGTAGTTATACAGCAGGGAGACAAACATCATGTCTTCTTCGGATAGATCATGCTCTGGTACATCTGGAATTTCTGGATCTTGTTGTTCTGCCATCGTGTTCTGGAATCAAAGATGCAATGATTTTGTGGATCTGCTGCATCTTTGTTTATAGCTATGGATCAAAAGCGGCATGAAATCGGCAATCTCGACATCTTCCAATGCGTAACAGAGCTTAACAGAGCGTAACAATGCACAACAGAGCTTGGTAATCGTATCAGAGCCTGATTTAAAGCGTCATAATTGCATCAAAGCGTAATAAAGCGTAATAAAGCTTATCAAAGCTTATCAAAGCGTGATTTCAAGCGTAACATAGCCTCATCAAAGAGGGGATCAAATCGTGAGGAAACGTAACAAGTGGGGCAATAATTCGTCCCCCAATTCGTATCAGAGCGTATCAGAGCTTATCAGAGCGTAACATCACTTAGAAGATCGTGATATTTTTGGAAAAGTAAACAAAATTGACGGCGCTTTGCGCACTGATTTAAAGCGTGGCATTCGCCGTTGGTGTGAACCAGATATTAGGGAGATTGCTCGCCTTATCGCTAGATATTTTTGTTAATTGTCACATGTATCCAACAGCCCCTAAATTCGAAATGGATTTGTCCAATTGATAAGGTTGGGAAATTCAATTAGGTATAAATGGTTACAACTGTCTTTGTATTTTACAGGACTGGTATTTGATGACAAGCTAGGGATCTGTAACTGGGCTGAGAACGTGCCATCTCCGTGTGGGACAATGCAGTAATGACGTCGCGTAACGTTTACTCAATACATCGTTTAACATTAACTATAGTTGTGTCCGATTAGGGTACAGTTGGTGATTCTTCTTCATCTTGGAAAAGTGCATGGCCTTCTCTCTTGTTATTTTGAGAATTCGTGAGAATTTGGTACATATCACATGTGCAAGCTGTGAAGACTCAGGCGAGCCTGCACAAATGCGCAGTCTCGTCAGAGCATTCACAGATGCAGGCTCAGGCAAAAATGTCTTCTTTTAGCGCCGATAAACAGATGAATAGCTGCATATACATATATTATAGCATACTCGATTCATATACGATATAATGGTACGCATCGCGCATGCGTGAAGTCATTATTTAAACGTGTGTGCGCAGCTATGCAGTAAAGCTAAGTGTCTAATTTAGTTCTGAGTCTTCATCTACTTCAATACTTTGTCTGTACGAGCAGTGAAGGCTGTGGTGAGGCTTCGTAGATGCACCTGCTCATCTGAGTCTTTGCTGGTCGCTGCCTACATGTACATGTAAATGTCATATTCATTATTAAATTGATCCGGTAACCAGCATAAGGTACACATTGGCATGTGCGTACAACTCAGATTCAAACCAGTCTGCGCAGCAGCACAGTCTGGTGAGAGTCTGTGTATCCCACCTGAAGAAACAAAGGACCCTAGACTCCCCATAGAGCGCCAATCGTAGACTCTGATTAGACTGTGCAGATGCGCAGGCTGATCTAAGTCTTCGATGGGTGCACATGCGAACTTGTACCTTTTGGTGGTCACTGGCTCAAGTATCTAGGTCTCTTCATTGTGGAAGTGATTGCTGAATGGCTAATGGAGGTTATGGCATTTTCTGTGAATTCCATTGCGTACATGTATTTTGTACCACTGAAATAAAATATGTTTATACAAGAAGGTTGAAGTATGCATATTAAGTTTCTCCTTGCCCTTAATCCCCGTATACACTGTACATATTTTTCTTGTACAAAAAATGACCAAGAAAAAATCACGCTGAAGAGAAATATACTCAACACAAAAAGTTAAGGAAATCTCAGAAAACCATAGAACATAAGAACACCAAAGCAAATAAATATTCAATTTTTATTTATTTGTTTAGATACATTTAATCGTTTGAAAAAGATGCTTCCTTTAGTTTGCTAGCCCTAATACCCTTGTTGTGGCACTGTGTCAAGTAGCCTGGGGGTCAAAGTCATTTTTCGCAAAAAGTGTCTACAGAGTATTCCCTGTTTTGATGTGAAACACATGAATAGGGTGTTTGAAATGCAATTCCTTTGAATGCCATATGAAATTAACGTGATAACCTTAAATGTCACGTTTGGGAGATGAGAATACCTTCAGTAACGAGTGTGTCCCCCGTCAGCCGCAAATTAGGACTTGCATTGGTTTCGCATATTTCTGGTGATTTTGTACCTAGGGATTAGCCTCGATTCCTCCTGTAACTCCGCATTGAGAGCCTGGATATTTCCTAATTCCCGTGTTATGCGTCAGACACTTTGTCCAAAATTGTCCTTCACATGTTCATTTGTAGACATGTCTGATGAGCCCACTGGCCAGTCAAAGCGCTCAACATTGTTCTGATGAAAGAAATTTTGCTGATTCTGGCGAGATGTGTTCAGGCGTTGTTATCCTAGACCTGGTACGTGCACTGGTTCTGGCACAGGAAATGCAGGACAACAGGCCTCAACACCTCATCCATGTACGATTGGCCCATCAAGTTTCCCACTTTAACCACCAGATCTGTCGCCCTCGGGTTTTAACATCTCCCGAGGGACATGGCAAACGTTATTGCACGAAAACCCATGCTTGATCCTAATATTGACATTTTGCGAAAAATGGAGCGAAGACAAGTCAACTTTGACATATATTTGTTAAGCCGCTATAGGTCCTACAAACCAAATTAAAGCAACAATCGAAAGACAAATGGACCCATTATAATACTGTGAAATCCAAATGTCTTTAAATGTTCTAGATGTTTTGTCATAGCCCCTCAAACACAATTTTAACTTTTTTGTTGAGTATATAATTCATTTCGGTTGAAGAGTAAATGAAAATAGAGCTTATTTCCCCTTAACCATGTGTTCATATCGACGATACCCAAACCAGATTGTATTGCTTTCCCTTAAGATAGTTTTAGCAAATAGTGTAGACCCAGATGAAATGTCGCATTATGCGGCATTTCATCTGGGTCTTCACTGTTTGCCAAAGACGTATTAAGGAGTTATCAGTATACACAGGTGTAACAAAAAGTGTATATATAGTGTTCAGCCTTTTTGATAGCCTCACTTGCCAGCGATGCTTCGGCGTTGGTCAGTACAGCCATAGCAGTAGATGCATCAGCAGTCTGAAGGTCATATTTTAGTCCAGGTTCGAACTGGCGTAGTTTCAACCGAATTTGATCAGAAATTGTAGCCAAATGTTCCTATGTTTGAAAATGTTACATTTTCTGACGCTACAGTACGTGAAAATTGTAACATGAAAAGTATTGGGCGGTGGTTCTGTTGCTGTCGATTCATTGCTAATTGTTGCCCCCATTGTTTGTGGTTTTTTGTGTTTGGCCCTTGTTTTGTTATGCAGTACCATGTGTATGTTCTAGCTTTGCAATCATGTCGCTGAGGAAGAGAGGAAGCTGGTTGCTTTACTTGAATTGTCTTTTTGATGTCATTGGCTGTTAGTGTTCGTTCTGTGTTTTTCCTCGTGATGCCCTTGGTTAGTCTGCAATGTGTGATTGTGGCACTTCCTGGTCATCTTCACTGTTTAGTTACATTTTACGTCGGATGTTTGTTGCATACATAGCTAGCATGTGACAGTAAACAATGTTACATTGTTACATTTTACCAACATTGTTACATTTTACGGCATTTATTACAGTTTAGTCATATTAATAGTGTGTGCAACAATTGTTTTCTCGCTGGCAGAGTGTTTTATACTGATTATAAATAATAATCTTATAATAAGAGTTTGATATCGTACGACCCTTGGGTCTGCACTATAATCACTATGTGAGTCTGTCAGTACCAGTCAGTGAAAATGTTCATAACTCTTGAATCATATGGTATATTTTATCAATGTATGCATACGTACAGTATGCATGTCAGCATTCCTAAACCAATGGCATGCGAACCATTTTTGATAGATATGGGTATGCTGAGCATGTGGTCACTTAGTGAAAATCATCATAACTCTTGGACCTTATAGGATTTTTTGTATCAAATTTTGCATACATATTTATTGTAATATTCTCCATCCAGCCTGGCATGCAAAACGGTGGCGAGGTTTTGCGAGCATCACCTTGGCCGGTCAAGGTCTTTTAGTGAAAATGCTCATAATTCATAAAACCGCATGGTATTTTTTTTTATCAAATTTTGCATTCTGATACATTATCGCATTATGGAGACACTGGTATGCAAAACGGTGACTAGACTTTGCCAAGATTTTTTTGTGGCAAAGCCTAGTCATCGTTTTACATACCTGTGTCTCCATAATGTTAAAATGTATTAGAACCCACATTCCTACGGAACCTATTTCAGAAAAGATATGTTGGCTATTCTAACATTGTTTTCCATTTGCATGTTAATACATGTACCTAGAGTCTCATTCTAATTAGCAATCATTCAACGCGGGTCGTGCATATTACTGTAAATTGATTTCGCATGTGTATTCATTGTGGGAAAAGCTTAACATGATCTTCACATTTGACATACTTTGAAAATAAATAATAGTTCAATATACCTATACTGGGAATAGCATATGTTCAGGGGCGGAGGGGGTGGGTGGGTGGGTGAGGGGCAATATTGTTTAACAACAAATCTTGTTGTTTTTCTTAGTTTATCAATTTACGTTGCGATCTGTAAAGCAAACATATGAACCAGCATAAATTATTTCATTTTGGAACTTATCGCATTGTAGTGCAATGAAGGCTCAGGCGAGTCTGCGCATATGCGCAGACTCGCCAGAACCTTCGTTGCTCGCATGAACAAAACATGGATGTAGATTAAGACGCCGACCAAAAATGTCGACCGTAAGCCCCGCTTGATACTTTATCATGGGCATTTAATTGAGGTCTTTGCGCATATGCGATACAAATGTCAGCACCCAAATCTCATACACTGGCTCATATACCCTTCTACATTAACATGATAAAAGAATCATAAACACGATAAACATGAACAAGTAATGGCGAAAAAAATATGACTGGTGATGCTGAATTTTGTCTGGCTATATATGTTGTCGTATATCCTGGCTATACTTTACTTTTCTGCGCTTAAATATATGCGAATTGTTTAATGTGTCTGCTTGTTAACAACGCAAACCTTGCTCGTTTTCGCTAAAACTTGACAGAATGGTCAATGCCAGTGCTGTCCTTTTGCTAGTTCGGACTAGAGCATTTTTAAAAAAATGCCACTGCGCGACAAAACCAACAAAAATGTAATTGCGGGCATCGACTACTTAGATCAGCTTTGGCATTCGCCAAGTCCGATCTGAGTATCCGCTGTCCACATTATAGAATCTTGAGTCATTATACTTAGGATGCGCTGCAACGGAAAAGTCTGATCACACTATGGCCAAGCCCAAGCCCATATGCTGATCTGATTTTCGGTGGGTGCGCAGGCCATTTTGTTCGTTTTTTAATGCGGTGGCTCAAAATAAATATTCATAGGTACAATCAGGGTCTTTCTATTTGGAATAGAAATACCCTGGTACATTTACAGTATAAACAGGTTGGCAAACGTGTTATATTTTCTTATCCATCAGTTTAAGCTTAATGTTTTGTGTGCTCCGAAACATCATCTCTTTGAGACGGTTCTTTTGAGTACACTCAACATTTGTAGCTTTCTACAACATCCTTACTTTGTCTATACGAGCAGAGAAGGCTCAAGCGAGTTTATGTATTTGCACAGGCTTGCATGAGCCTTCGTTATTCGACAATGTGATAAGAATCAAGCTTTCACTTATCTGATCCAGCAAGGACTAATAACGGGGTCAATGACGGACCAATATTTATACGACATTAAATTGTGTGTTGGTGTCGGTCAGACATTGGTCCGCTGTCTTACGCTTGATGTGCCATGGGAGTTCTACCTATGGGTGTCGAGTACATGTATTATACAAATCCTGGATAAATCTATGATTTGGCCTGCATACGAGACTTGTGTACTTATCGCATCGGCGAGCAGCGAAGCCTCAGACTAGACTGCGCATATGCGCAGTCTCGTATGAATCTTCTCTCCTCGTATTCACAAAATATGGAAGTAGATAAAGTCTCAGACAAAGTTAGACCGCTAACCTCGCTGGTATCATAATGGGCGTTTAAAGCTGCATAGTCTGTAACTTTTGATCTTTTAATTTTAGAACTAATGTTTCTATTTTTAAAGAACACAGTAAAATAACTAAAATTAAGGTAAACATTTTACCAATTTCGTAAATCTTAACAAATTATCAGCATCAAAACAACAGCATTTATGTTAAAATTAACTGTCTATAATTATTGGAGGGACGCAAATAATTACCAACAAGAGAAAAACACACCTGTTTTATAAGATAATTCATTTTTCCGTGCAGTTTTCAGCTATAGTGAACAGATTTATTGTGGAAACATAACTTAATTCTTCTTTTACAAATGATTTAAAAAGAAAATAAAAAAAAATTCGAAAAAATATCAAAAGTTACAGACTATGCAGCTTTAAATGAGGCTTTTGAGCAATAACAAAATCATTTGTGTGCTGACCCAAATTGGCGCCTTAATATACTCAATTCAACTAAGCATGAAACGGTTTATTCTGCTCATAAATATTAAAATGCCAATAAAATTTGTTGGAATTTTAGCATTTATAAGAAGGATAACTACAACAGCAAGGGCTCTGGCAAGGGAAAAAAACTTTATATACTATGCAAAATAAATTTAGCTCTGTTTTCGTATGGGTCAATCATTCCACATCGGATCTTAAATTTAATTTTGTGATATGAAGATACAGACAGAATTCTGATAATTTGGACGTTTAGCATTTAGTTATTGTTTCTCACAGACTGCGATTATAACAAACATCTTTGCAATTTTCTGTTGAGATTGTTCGAGTCTGAATCTTAGTTGTACGCTTTAAAAGAACAGGTTTTATGGCGATAGTCTATACTTTTGGAGTTGGTCATGATATAACAACAGCCCACGGGACAATACAATGTACCTATGATATGTGCTTTGCATGGAGTATCTAGCAAAAGTTACAAGTTGACATGGGCCTCAACAACCCACGGGTCAATACCTACGGTATGTGCTTTGCATGGATATAAGACCAGTCAGTATCTAGCAAAAGTTACAAGTTGACATGGGCCTCCAACGAAGACTATGATCAGCCTGCGCTTCCGCGCAGTCTTATCAGAATCTTTTAGGCGCTTTATGGGTAGCCAAGGGTCCAATGTCTCTCCAGTCAGAAAACTAAGACTCAGATCAGATTGTGCGGATGTGCAGACTGATTCGAATCTTCATCGTACGCACATGTCAACTTGTACCTGAGCCGTAACACGTGATTTCCAACAATGTGGCTTTTTGACATGTGTAGACTCAGACGAGCCTGTGCAACATACTTTTAAGCTTAGAAACTCCAAATGATGTTTAGTCAGTAGCTTAACTCATAGAATGTCCAAGCGGCTAGCAAATGTTCTGATCAGACTGCGCGTATGCACAGGCTGATCTGAGGCTTTGCTGGTCGCACATACCACATTGTTGGAAATCTCGTGTCACGGCTCACCTTATGCCTGGATACCGGCTCAATGTAGTGATGTTATAGTCACGAAAATTATCAGGGGAGATAACCGAGACCTTTCTCGAAGTCGACGTCATGCCCAGCACCACGTCCCGTTTTCAGTCTAGAAAACATATCCGCTATCTCGGCGTCTTTCGCGCCATGTTGTCCATCCTTACTGTACTCCGACCCATAACTAGGCTGTGCGAAGTCCTGTGCAGACTTTGATTTATAAGCGCCCTGCCAGCCATCACGATCTCTGTTCATATATTTGTCTTTTTCATCTTGGTATGACCACTTATTCTGTTGGTGTTGGCTATAAGGCTCACTCACTCTTTTGGCGTTTTGATTTGGATTCGCAATACCCCCACCATAACGATTATATTGATCGTTCGTATACACACTATTTCCATACTTAAATCCATCGTCTTTACCTCTATCCGTTTCTTGTGTTGTCGCGTCATCGAAGAGTCTTTCAACAAGAGCTATATCTTCTGAAACTGAACGGTCACTTCGATCACTCCGATAATCCTCCTTAATCCTTTTATCAGGAGCATTATCATACGGATTATCACTATCACTGTCTTCTATAGTTTCAAAATTATATGTGGGCGCCTTACTACCCTCTTTCTGATTTGGTGATGTTTCATCTGCCCGCGGAGATACTGGTTTAAGTTGACTTCTCGCACCGGGAATGGGTAAACTAGGCAGTACCCGCACACCTGCGTGCCGGTTAGGTGGCACTTTGGCTATAGGTTTTCCATTTGCGTCAAACTCTTGTCGACTCTCAAGATTGGAAGCTGAACACACATCATCAATGTCTGGTGATTTGTCTCTTGGTGATCGGGTCCCAGGCGGTGTCTTTGCCCCAGGTGGTGATCGCCCTCTAGGAGAGTGGGGAGGGGACTGCAGCCCACCTGGTCTTGGGTAGGATTGTTCATGATATGATCGACGGGGTGGAACACCGTCTCGTACATTACCAGTTACTGGCGGGCCAGTGTAGGGATCAATGTCAGGTCTGTTCGGATACTGGTTATATCTATTATGTGGAATAACATCGCTGTGTCGATCGAAACGACTTCCATATTCATTTCGTGGGGACATGGCACCAGTTTTATCGCTTCCGTATCGTGGTCTAACAGGACCACTGTCTCCAGATCTTTGCCTTTCATGGGATATTGCGTTATCAAACTGATATTCCCGTCCAAATGAATCCCTCTCTACAAACCCAGCGTTTGAACGAAACTCTTTAGGACGCCTCTCAACTTGATCAATTTCACGATCAGATATAGGTCGATCAATTATCGGACGATCATTTATCGGCCGACCTCGACCATCGTCGTAATTGTTTCTGTACCTATCGTCAGACTGTCTACGCTCAAATTCCGTATAGTTTGCCGAATTTCTGTCAAAACTTCTATTCGGTTCAAATCCTCGCCTCTCCAGATCTCCTGGAGATGGTAGCTCGTTTGTTCTAAAATGGTCGTTTCTCAGTTCCAGTCCTCTACCGCGATAAATTGCATAATCGTCAGGCTCACGATCCCCAGGCCTGAAGTCTCTTGGCGGACCCATCTCATGAGCCGAGTCTCTGTTTTGTGGTATTACATCAGGATTCGGATACATCTCTCTTTGAACTGGACCAGAAGCTGGTGGTCCGAAACTTCTACGATCATAATGCCCAGGTCCCGCCTGAAATCTATGTATCATGTTTGCCATTTGTAAAGCATCATCCGGATGTTGAACTATAAACACATGACAGTCTACAGCCTTTACACCGGTCGGTCTGCGCATGACACAAGCAAGCATTGGCGGATGTGAAACTTTTTCGAGATGTTTAAATTTCTTATCCAATTGAGTAAACAGTTTTTCTTTCCCAGCATTTGCGGCTACTGAGTCATCAATTGGAACAAATGCAAAATATGGCTTTTTATCTTTATACTTCGTGTGAACAAAGTGTACAGCTTCAGCGAAATGAATGGATGAAATATCGTAGAATTCATCATTCCCCTGTCCCGGATGCGACCCAGGAAACAAGAGAACAACTCCTGATGGATTGATCCGGATCCCTATTTCGGGTCCCAATTTGTTTTCGGCCGACTTGCGAAATGTGAAATATTTCTCTTTCAGCGGTTTCTGAATAGATCCAAGACCTGTGCTTCCCTTGGTCAGCATGGACGAGCCCAGGTAGTGAGCCACGAACTCGGCATCCATTTTGAAGCTGCGTTTGTTCCAACGGGGATCTGGCTTAATGTCCGGATCTGTATATCCTGAAAATATAAGAAATTTATTTTAGTCTTGTCGTCTGATAAAAAACACTTTCAATTATACAGGATTATGAAGCTCAGTGATAATCCTGGTCCCGAGGTTATAAAACTGTTTTTCATGCTCAACTCAACTGAGTACGAAATTTCAACTGCTAACAAAACTAAAATACCGATAAATAAAGAAGTTTCTTGCTTTAAGTCTCTCAGATGTTGTATTTATCATGCTAATAAATGTTAAAATGCCAACAATAGTTGGAATTTTAACATTTATGAGCAGGATAAATTTCATCCTCATCTGAGTTGAGTATGGAAAAAGTTTTAGCACATTTGCGGCCAGGCCCCGCGATTATCAACTTAGCATGACTTTTATCATGCTAATAAATGTTAAAATTTTAAAGCGATTTTAACATTTAAGCAAAAAAATCGTTATTTTTCAGTATTGTACTTTCCATAAGCAGCTAAAATTTTAATGCTAAGCTGAGTTGAGCATGAAATATTTCTAAACCTCGGGCCTGATTTCAATATTAAGCCTGATTTTAGGACAAATTCTGGTTTCAAGATTGAGTACCCCTATGCTTGGCATAAAGAAGTGTGTTTAATGCCAATTCTCGACTAAAGTCGTATGTTTTGCCATCAGTTGTTATTTCAGTTGTAAGTATCTGTGGCAAACATTGTGGACTAAAACCAGACGGTTCCGCATGGAACTGTCTGATCTGGGCCCACAGTGATTGCATGCTATTTGATATAATATATTGTCAAGCCAAAATTGCAGCAGGCGACACCAGCATTATGAACCCCGTTTTCAGCTGGCAGTCAAAATGTGAATTTTGAAGTGTTTTGGGGGATTTGGGGAGAAGCTGAATTAATTTTAGGGATTTGTGGAGCAAGGCAAAATACTTACAGGGAGCTGAGGATTTTTTTCAGGGATTTGTGGAGAACAATGGAATATTTTTAGGGGGGTAAGGGAGCATTAGAAGTGACTTATATACCTATCCCTACTACATATTTCCCTGCCTTAAATTGATCCGCTTCCGAATCTAGTCAGAACCACGCTGTTATTCCGGGACATTCCATCCTGATGCCCGAAACACAAGCCGTGGACCCCACAATGGCCACCAAATGTTACAGGGTGCAGAAAAGTCCCAACTGCCCGAGGTGGGAATCGAACCTGGGCCGTAGGATCTAAAGGCTAACACTCTACCACGTCGCTGTAAAAGCCGGCTTTTACCGCAAGGCCAGTAGAAGTGTGTTATATACTCCCTACTACATTGATAATTAGAATTGCCTTGTGGGAACAGTATCATATATATGAACAGTGACCATTCAATCATATCACAAATGTCGATGTTCAAAATTTAAGACTATCTATTATAATGAATGTCATTATTCAATTATTAGCCTTGAAGCACCACAGTATTCCACCTTTTTATAAAATTATTCGAGCGGGCCTTAATTATGGCATGTCAGGCGTTGCAATATTGTATGTGGAAATATATTTTTAGTCCATAAATAATTCGATATACAACACATATATTTCCACATACAATATTGCAACGCCTGACATGCCATACTTAATAGGGTGTACGTCGGGGAGGCAAACTTGAGGGTAAATCATGTGATTTCTTATGATTTTCTTTTTAATAATCCATGGCATTTGGTCCATGCGACGCTGCGTTGAGTTCGACGTTTGGTCGAAACAAATTGACTGACAATTTCGACCGAATGTCATAGCTGACTATTTTTTTTCGACCAAACGTCGTACTCGACGGAACGTCGCATCGACCAAAAGTCGTATGCGACCAATTGTCGTATCGGGCGAAATGGTTTTCGACGAACTGTCGTGCACCCAAATTCAGTAATACTCTACATGCGCGGATACAGAAAATTCCGTAGGACAGAGTGTCGTACGAAACTCCCTCGAGTAGGGGTTCAAGATACAAGATACAAGAAAATTTAGTTAAAGTCGGCATTCAATTTTAACATATCAAAACATTAGCCGTCAATGCTACTTTACCGACAAACAAAGTGAAAGACTGTACAAGTATAAACATATAACAAATCACAGGAAATGTGGGTTAATATCACAGAAATTTACATTGCTATAGCACAGATATTTATACGTTAAGATCATATGTAAGATAAAATCTTATAAAGATAAAAACAATTATAAAACTGTTATTTTTTTCTATAGTTAAACATGTTAAATGAGCATACAAATAAGAGATCCTTCGTTGCGAAGGGGTGGACGGACGAAACTCGAAAAGGTGGTATAAAAGGGGCTCAAGAGACCCTGACCGCCATGATGGCTGGTTTCAAGGTTCTTAGGCGAAAGACGAAACCTAGATAGGGCGCCGATAGACCAAAAGATGAGCTCAGCGGAGAGCAGACCTTATCAGCTGCATATAACAGAGCTATAATTTTAGTCAGGCCTCCAGATAAGAGCGCGCGTTGGAATACCAATTGCTTCTCGAGGGGGTCCTACCAGGATTTTCCATGGAGAGTGGAGATCCAGAATCTCTGGATCCGCTCTTATCATTCTGTTATTTTAATAAGTTACGTAACTTCCCGAAGTCAGTCCGTAATACGCCTATTACAGTACAATGACCCGTCACACATTAATGACATCTAACAAATGGTCACTGTCTGTGCCCTACGGGTGTACTTAGTATGTACTAATTATGACCTTAATAAAAACATCAAAGCTAATCATCGACCTTGACAAAAGGTATTTACATGAAAGGTGGCCTTAACTTCCGCACTTAAACCAGCATACAATACATATTATGCACGAAAGTTCGCCTAAACAATTATGTCGACAATACGACGACGGTTCGTCTTATTGGTGCGTCTACATTAAAACCTGTGTAAAACAGCCACTCAAAAATAGACAAAACAAAGTCTTAATGACAAATGGCAGGTTGATGAAGGTCGAAAGTATTGCAGAATGCTTTTGGAGCATTCTGCAATACTTTTGACCTGCATTAAGCGATAATTGGTCTTGAAAAACAACCTTTGGTATTTTTTTCAGAGTGGCCGTTTTACACAGGTTTTACTATATTCAATGTGTTTCGTTCATTTTAATATGAGAAACGGTGGGCGAATATAGTGAAAATCAAATCAAATCAAAAGGTTTATTCCAATTAAGGGCCCAAGAAGGGCAAACTATCAAGGAGAAAATCCTCCACGCAATGATTAATAATGATTATACACAAACAACAAAAAACATTTTTAAAAAAGGAGCACGTGTAAATATAATGGATCGCGCTGACTTTATTGCATGAAGCTTCATGAAAAATTCAGCTTTAATTAGTTTTACCTTCCTTATCTCCCGCAGGTTCAATCGTTTCCTCGACTTCCGCATGAATATCCTCCTCATGTTTACTATCATGTTTAGTCTCTTGTTTAGTCTCTTGTTTAATCTCTTGTTTAATCTCTTTAACACACACATTCTTATCTCTTCCGTTAACATTATCACTAACCTTAAATTTCTTTTTCATTTTTTGCTCGAGTTCAGTTTTTAGCTTGAAGCTGAATTTGAAATCTTGCATCTATTTTGATACGTAAATCTGGGTCTGTCGAAGTTATGAACAGTTATATATATTTATTCCTACGCCAACACTGTTCTTATAAATGGTTTTGTCAATCTTTGACTGCTAATGTAAAATGTTCCAATGCAAACACTGGTGATATATACGAGTCGTATACGGTTTTGTTACACTCTGAATGCAATATTAAAAAGTTCGACGCCAATGCGGGTGCAATAAATAGTTTTGTTCAAATTTGAATAAATCCGACTACAAATTAAATTCAAAATGACAAAATATATTTATAGAACCTGAATTGGAAATAGATTTTGTCATTTTTTTAATAAATCCGGCTACAGAAGAATGTTCCAAAACCATTACACAGATATAAAAAAAATGCAATGACCCACAGCGTAACTTCTGATAGTATTTAAGAAAACTGTTGAAGAAATCGCTTTTTGATCTTAACTCAATGCATCACAGGCCCCGAGGTTATAAAGCTTTTTTTCATGCTCAACTCAGCTGAGCACGAAATTTATCCTGCTCATAAATGTCATAATGCCAACAATTGTTGACATTTTAACATTTATAAGCATGCTAGATACAACATCTGAGACACTTAAAGCAAGATACTTCTTTATTTGTCGGTATTTCAGTTTTTATGAGCAGTTGAAATTTCAGTCGTGCTCAGCTGAGTTGAGCATGAAAAAGACTTTATAACCTAGGGGCCAGATTAACTTAGACCAAAGCAGATACTTTCAAATAGCAAGACTTGAGTTCGCAAGAGTCTACCGATTATAAACACCAAAGCCTCCTGGCAAAACAGTTTGTCACGGCAATGTCCCGTCGGACTACTCTAACAAATATGAGGCATGTCGTATACATGTACATGGCGCGCCAGGCGACAAGAACCCAGTCAGCTTGTGCACGTTTGTACAAATCGAAGCGCGGACATTGATGGAAACAGAATGGGGTTCGTGGGTTTCGATTGAACGAATAAATTATCGCTTCGATCTAATCGACCAGGCTGTGCATGTATATACATCCGTGAACCGTGTTCTTGGGCTGTGTTCCACCATTTAATGGGAAGTCAGCGACTCAAGCGAAGGCCCATTTTTACAAGGCAACAATAAATTTTATTGTACAGTTTTATCATATGCTCTGGACTGCCTGGTGCTATAAAGCAAGATAGGTCAGCAAAAAAAAAGCAAATTCTCATTACAAGTACAAATTCTAGATGTTAACAAAAGTACGAATTCGAAGCAAGAACGATTGCTAAATGCAAGGATCATACTAACTGCAGGTATATGTACAAATGCCAACTGCAAGTATGAATCCTGATTTGAAGTACCAATGCTCACTGCAAGTATGAATCCTTGCTGAATGTACCAATGCTCACTGCAAGTATGATATTAACTGTAAATAAGAATGCGCACTGCAAGTATGAATGTTGACTGTAAGTACCGATGCTCACTACTAGTATGTATGCTGCCTGTAAGTACCAATGCTCACTGCAGGTATGAATGTTGACTGCAAGTATGAATGCTCACTGCAAGTATGATGTTGACTGTAAGTATCAATGCCCTCTGCAAATATGATTGTTGACTGTAAGTACCGAAGCTCAATGCAAGTATGAATTTTCACTGCAAGTATAAATGCTAACTGTAAGTATCAATGCTCAATAAAAGTATGAATGCTGTCTGTAAGAACCAATGCTCACTGCAAGTATGAAAACAGATTGTAAATTTCAATACTCACTTCAAGTATGATTGCTGACTGGTAGTATCATTGCTTACTGCAGGCACAAATGCCCACAGCAAGTATGAATGCTGACTGTAAGTACCAATGCGTACTGCAGACACGAATGCTCACTGCACGTAAGACTGTTGACTACAAAAATGAATGCTCACTGCAAGTATGAATGTTGACTGTATGTACAAATGCTCACTGAAAGTACGGATGTTGACTGAAAGTATCAATGCTCACTGCAGGCATCAATACTCACTGCAAGTATGAATTTTGACTGCTTACTGAAGGCACGGATGCTCACTGCAAGTATAAGTGCTGACTGTAAGTAAGAATGCTCATTGCAAGTATGAATGCTGACTGTAAGTACCTCTGCTGGCTGCAAGTAAGAATATTGACTATAAGTACCAATGCTCACTGCAAGTATTAATGTTGACTTTAAGCACAAATGCTCACTGCAAGTATGATGTTGACTGTAAGTACCAATGCTCACTGCAAGTTTGAATGCTGACTGTACTGTAAGTACCTTTACTTAAGGCAAGTATGAATGTTGACTGTAAGTATCAATGCTCACTGCAAGTATGAACGTTGGCTGTAAGTACCAATGCTTACTTCAAGTATGAATGTTGACTGTAAGTACCAATGCTCACTGCAATTATGATGTTTGCTGAATGAATCAATCCTCACTGAAAGTATGAATGCTGATTGTCAACATCAATGTTTACTAAAAGTATGAATGTTAACTGTATGTATGAATGCTCACTGTTAGTACCAATGCTCACTGCAAGTATGTATACTGACTGTAAGTATCAATGCTTACTGCAAGTATGAATGTTGACTGTTAGTACCAAGGCTCACTGCAAGTATGAGTGCTAACTATAGGCATCAATGCTTACTGCAAGTATGAATGCTGACTGTAAGTATCAATGCTCACTGCAAGAATGAATGCTGGCTGTTAGTACAAATGCTCACTGCAAGAATGAATGCTAACTGTAAGTACCAATGCTCACTGCAATATCAATCTGACTGTAAGTATCAATGCTCACTGCAAATATGGATGCTCACTGCTGGAATGAATGCTGACTGTAAGTGCAAATGTTCACTGCAAGTATGAATGCTGGATGTGAGTATAATTGCTAACTGCAAGTATGAATGCTAACTGTAAGTACCAATGCTCACTGCAAGTATGAATGCTGGCTGAAAGTACCATTGCTCAATGCAAGTATGAATGCTGGCTGAAAGTACCATTGCTCACTGCAAGTATGAACGTTGACTTTAAGTATGAATGCTCACTGCAAGTATGATATCAACTGTAAATAAGAATGCGCACTGTAAGTATGAATGTTGACTGTAAGTACCAATGCTCACTACAAGTATGTATGCTGACTGTAAGTACCAATGCTCACTGCAGATATGAATTTTGACTGCAAGAATGAATGCTCACTGAAAGTATGATGTTGACTGTAAATATCAATGCCAACTGCAAATATGAATGTTGACTGTAAGTACTGAAGCTCAATGCAAGTATGAATTTTCACTGCAAGTATAAATGCTAACTGTAAGTATCAATGCTCAATAAATGCTCACTAAACGTATGAATGCTGACTGTAAGAACCAATGCTCACTGCAAGTATGAATACAGACTGTAAATTTCAATACTCACTTCAAGTATGATTGCTGACTGGTAGTATCAATGCTTACTGCAGGCACGAATGCCCACAGCAAGTATGAATGCTGTTTGGTAGTACCAATGCGTACTGCAGACACGAATGCTCACTGCACGTATGACAGTTGACTGCAAAAATGAATGCTCACTGCAAGTATGAATGTAGACTGTATGTACAAATGCTCACTGAAAGTACGGATGTTGACTGTAAGTATCAATGCTCACTGCAGGCATCAATACTCACTGCAAGTATGAATTTTGACTGCTTACTGAAGGCACGAATGCTCACTGCAAGTATGCGTGCTGAGTGTAAGTAACAATGCTCATTGCAAGTATGAATGCTGACTGTAAGTACCTCTGCTGGCTGCAAGTATGAATATTGACTGTAAGTACCAATGCTCACTGCAAGTATGAATGTTGACTGTAAGCACCAATGCTCACTGCAAGTATGATGTTGACTTAAGTACCAATGCTCACTGCAAGTATGAATGCTAACTGTAAGTACCTATACTTAAGGCAAGTATGAATGTTGACTGTAAGTATCAATGCTCACTGCAATTATGATGTTTGCTGAATGTATCAATGCTCACTGAAAGTATGAATGTTGACTGTCAACCTCAATGTTTACTGAAAGTATGAATGTTAAGTGTAAGTATGAATGCTGACTGTTAGTACTCGTGCTCACTGCAAGTATGTATACTGACTGTAAGTATCAATGCTTACTGCAAGTTTGAATGTTGACTGTTAATACCAAGGCTCACTGCAAGTATGAGTGCTAACTATAGGCATCAATGCTTACTGCAAGTATGAATGCTGAATGTAAGTACCAATGCTCACTGCAAGAATGCATGCTAACTGTAAGTACCAATGCTCACTGCAAGTATCAATGCTGACTGTAAGTATCAATGCTCACTGCAAATATGGATCTCACTGCAAGAATGAATGCTGACTGTAAGTGCAAATGTTCACTGCAAGTATGAATGATGGATGTGAGTATAATTGCTTACTGCAAGTATGAATGCTAACTGTAAGTACCAATGCTCACTGCAAGTATGAATGTTGACTGTAATTATCAATGCTCACTGCAAGAAGGAATGCTGACTGTAAGTGCCAATGCTTACTACAAGCATGAATGCCCACTACAGGTATGAATACTGACTGTACGTACCTACGCTGTATGCATGTATGAATGCTTAATGCAGGTACATGTAAGAATACTGGCTGTAAGTACCAATGCTAACAGAAGGTACGATTGCTTTATGCAAGTACGAATGCCAACGACAGGTACTAGAACTCACTGCAGGAAAGAAATCTGACTGTAGGTACGAATGCTTACGCTATGTAAGAATGTTAACTCTATGTATGACTGTTCATTGCAAGTACGAATGATAACTGCAGTTACGAACGCTAACTTTAGGTAAAACGCTAAATGCAGTTACTACTTAAAGCAGAGGAAAACTATGCCCCTCCCCAACCGCAGTGGGTCGGCAAGCAAGCTTACTGCTCTTTATTGTATCACAATGATACAGGCTGAAAACTATCAATTATTTCAGGGGAGAGCATGTACAAACACCATTTTGGTCAAACGTTGAAATTACAAAGAGCTGTGGTTACCTTGTATATACGGTCAATGTCATCAAAATCTAATTAACTCTTTTCTGTCTCCAGACAATGTATCTATGTAAGTTAGGCAGAGAAAAAAAAACACTGGTTCAGAAGACAGAGTTCAGAAAAGGCTGATTTTACACTATTGTAAGGATGCTGACCTTGAAAATTAGGTGACCTTGAAAATTAGGTCAAGATCTTAAAAATCATATCAACTCTTCATTTTGCCACAATGATACAATACATAAAGTTTAGCTTGAAGCCATTGCTCAATTCAAGAGATATCATATAAAACTCCTATTTTGGTCCCAATTTGACATTTCAAAGTGCTGGTGTGACCTTGAAATTAAGGTCAAGGTCACCAAAATCTACTCAAATCTTAATCCTCTCCTAATAATATATCTATGCAATTTCGGTCAGATTTGAACAGCTGTTTCGGAAGATAGTGTATGGGAATAGCTGATACATACAGTCTTTATAGGATGGTGACCTAGAAAATTACGCCAAGATTACCAAAGTCTAATAACTTCTTCCCACCCTTCCAACAATGTAAATATACAAGTTTGGTCAAAATTCATCCACTGGTTCAATAAATAGCGCACGGAAATCCTATTTTGGACATTTCAAAGTGTCGGTGTGACCTTGAAAATTAGGCCAAGTTCACCAAAATCTACTCAACTCTTACTGAATTGATTCTTCAAAGCAAAAAAATCTCGCATACGTGCATTGTATGAACACGAGTCTACTATCGTTTATAGAATTATATGGAAACGTTCTTCTGTAGCAAATCGATGCAGCAATGCACTTGAGATATGGATTAATTATCTCAGCAGAGTTTTGCAGAAAATCATAGCAAAAGTGCCTTGTGCGTTCCGGCAATACTCTCTGAGATGTAGCGATTTTAGCCATTTGCCTGCATGTACCAACTTTGTCTTCTGCTGATAAGCTTTACAAACGGTTTGGACCCAGAGCAGGCCCGACAATATGTCGGGCCTGATCTGGGTTCAAACTGTTTGACACGCCGACGCTATCACTGAAATATTGATTTAGAGATTAATTAAAAAAACATAAGCTGACGACGAAAAGAATAGTAACCAGCATGCAAAGTTATGAAGAGCATCAGTTCAGTTGTTCAAACACCACCTATTAACAATCAATTCAAAATATATCCGCATCAAATATCAAAACTCCAAAATCCACACATACTACACAAAATTAGAGGGATATACAATATCCCCCACTGAGTGACAAACAACAGAATGTCATTAATGCGACTACTTGTGATTGTTTTATGTAATCATCTAATTAACCATTAGCATGCTATGTAATTTTTCATGCTTTTTTGCCATATACAGATATTTTTCAACATTTCTTTTCTTTCCCGGAAATACCATCAGAGTGTCAAGCAACTTGGATCCAGATCATGCCCGACAGAACGTCGGGCCTGATCTGGGTCCAAGCTGCTTGCAAAGATCATCAACATACGATGAAATTCGCCACTAGCAGGCTAAGTGTTAATGATGGATGTCGTAAAATATCGCAACGTCTACTCAAGAGATAATCTGTCACGAAGAGAT
This sequence comes from Loripinus fragilis, assembly GCA_964019695.1. Taxonomy (NCBI): domain Eukaryota; kingdom Metazoa; phylum Mollusca; class Bivalvia; order Lucinida; family Lucinidae; genus Loripinus; species Loripinus fragilis. Next base: position 20,178,225 of record OZ026525.1, read on the forward strand.
TTCTGGCTTCTCAAATGAAAAGGTGTTGTCTCCCCTTTATGCAGAGTTGCGCAGGCACTGCAGAATATTCACTGTGAGCTTATCGGCGCGACATGTACCATGGGCCACTGGGCGTACCTTGTGTGATTCATCACTAAATGGTAAAAAATCACCCATCATCACAGTAATCAGTGAAATCCTAAAAGCTAAATTCACATATTTCAGAATTTGTCAAAAGAGCGCTAACCAACTCTCTTCTAGGAACAAAACTCTCCGAAATTATTGACAGAAAATGTAACTTCGTGACACCACACCCATAACACTTATAAAGTCGGTAATCCTCGTACAATCCGCATGCTTAGGTTCTCATTGGAAGCGTCTCCAAGCTCAGACCCTGATAACTCTGCGGCTTTTCAGCTGGGTATTCGCTGTTTGCCAAAGTACATTTTAGGGGTTATCTAATCTACAAAGGTTTAAACTAGCAATCCATCTTGTACCACCTTTACCAACTTTAGCATGAAATATCTCGATATGTGCAAGGTCTACACTGATGTAGGTGGTATAGCATAGTTACATTTGTAAGCTCGTGGATTATTTTCACGTACAGGCGGACAACCTATGGTATAACTATTACTTATAATAACTACATGTAGTACCATTACTTATTACAGTAGAATAAGATGGGGAAACCACGTCAAGTGTTTCCAAATTGACACCATGGATGTCATAAGCTTTCATCAGATATCACTGATTTCATAATTTCTATTGCACGACCCTTGGGTCTGCACTATAATCAGTATGTAAGGCCGTCCGTCCGTCCGTTAGCAGTTAGTGAAAATGTTCATAACTCTTGAAACACACGGTATATTTCGATCATATTTTGCATACGTATGCATGACAATATTGTCTAACCACTGGTATGCGCAATAGCATTTTATGATAGACGAGGCATTGTTGAGCATTAGTCTTGCCGGTTGAAATGTTATTGAAAACGCTCATAACTCATATTGTTGGATCAAATTATGCATATTTATTGATTTTTACATTGTCCAGCCACTGGCCATCCATTATTGGGCCTTTCGAGGGCTTTTAGTGAAAATGCTCATTTGCACACTTATACATTGTAACATTGTCCAGTCACTGCTATGCTAACGTTTTCTGGTCTTTACAGATTAGCACAATTTGGAATGTAGATAATAACTGAAGCCTTGCAGAACTTTATCAGTGCCCATGCTACAAGCCCCCTAAAATTCATACAGTGCCCATGCCACAAGCAACCAAAAAATCGAATACATTTCTCTTTAGAGAAATTCAACTATATGTAATATTCTGATCCAATTATTCATCATTCTGCAGGAAATTACCAATGTACTTTCCACACATTCCTTCTGGCACCGGATACAGATTAATCTACGTTCACCACGGGTCGTGCACATTACAGTAAGTTGATTTTACAGAGTATTTCTACCCTGTACTATCCCGTCAGCGAAAAGTCGTTCATATGTTTGCATGCTGGCTGGGCACGTTCAACGATTATTCGAAATAAGTACAGTAAAACATGTCTTAAGCGGCCACTCAAAAATAGCCAAAACAAGGATCTTAATGACAAATGATAGCTTAATGTAGGTCTAAAGTATTACAGAATGCCTCCCATTGGAGCATTCTGCAAAACTTTTGACCTGCATTAAGCGATACTTTGTCTTAAAACCCAATTTTGGGTCTTTTTCAGAGTGGTCGTTTTAGACAAGTTTTATTGTATACGCCAAGGCACATAAGGTATATTTTACGAAGCATTTGAAGGAAATAATATTACTTGAAATATCATTAGTGTACCTGGTACGTATAGGCAGATAAGCTATTGATTTGCTATTGATTGCAGTTGAGAGATGTGAGCATATGACAACACGATGTTTAGAAGACTAAAGTACCGAGTGGTCCTAAATTGCTCACCCGCGAGTATGCACAATAAGGAGAGTGAACGTTGGTCAAACGCGCAGATAAATGTATTCAGAGTTTCGATTCTATATACTTCCACATAATGCCTTGAGGCGTGACTGTAAGGGTAAATAAATTGAATGAATCGAGGGCCATTACTTAGAGGTCGTGGTCGAAGAATACGTGTATGCATATGTGTAAAACTAGGAAATCATCGTAAAATTATAGAGAAGAATCTCGTTAATTCGAAGTACTTGGGACTAGAGGTTTTATTTCGAATTATCAGTAGTTGGAATTATAGGGCGATGACACAAAAATATATGACCCCAAAAATGATTATCAGGGGGTTTTCCCCACTAAACATAAGTTTTGGGTGCATAAAAGCCCCTAACGTATCTGATTATATACAGTTAATAAAATAAATTATAAATCGGTCATATTCTCTGAATCATGTGTGCCCCCAAAATTTATTTCGAATTAGCGAGTATTTCGAAAAAAACGTAGTCCGAATTTTCGAGGTTGTACTGTAGTACAATACTTTTCGATTTCTGCAAGATAGCATATCAAGGCTCAGGGAGTTTCCTTTGCCTGATTTGGGGCCCATATATCGGCTCCTTCCCAAATCAAAAATGAGTAAAAAGTTCCCATAATGGTGTACAGGTATATCATTCCCAATTTCTTAGTTCTACATTTTGGTGAAAAGTTCATGAAAATCCAAATAAAAAAAACCTAAGTTACAGATGCATGATGATGAAAATTTGCTGTTTTCATTCACAGTTATATGGAAACTTTCATGAGTTTTTTATGATGGGCAATTAAACCAACAAATATGTTACAGCTTTACACTGCTGATTTCTTATATGGTTTTAATCCATTTGGAATGGCGGTCCAGTTCTTTTAGACTGCATCAAATTGTCCCAATTTTTATGGTCCAAATGCTTTTCTTCCCTTTAACAGGCCCCTGGCCCCGACTTCAGAAAGGTAGGAAAATCCCTGAAGACTTAATAAACGCTGCTTATTATGTCTCGTCTAGAGACACTTCCAATGTGTACCTTAAATGCATTACTGCCAATTGGAAACAAGTTACTGTTAAAGTTTTACTAAAACAAAACAGCCAAGGGCCCTAGACTGGCTCCAGTCCTTAAAATAATTTTTCATCAATATGTTATATCATATACATGTAGCCAGTCTAACTCTGATGGCTCTGTTTTAAAACAGAGCCATCAGAGTTTGACTGGCTACAAGTATATGATATGACACATTGATGAAAAATTGTTTTAAGGACTGGAGCCAGTCTAACAAGGCCCTACAGATAAGAGTTATTTTGTTTCTACGTCTTTTTCTCTAAAGTAATTCATGAATTTTCGTACTAACGTCTTCATTCTACTAAACACCGAGTGTTTGACAGATTAAATAGAGTGATCTTTCAAATCGTTTTCGCTACAATGATAGATAATTTGTACGTATCTACATATTGCCTTGGGACAAAAATACCAAACAAGAATTACTTGTCTTATGTGTTGTTAACAGTCAAAATAAAATAGACAAAAAGATAATGTGCGCAAGTAATGTTGACAAATGTGTCCTCTCCGTGGTTATTTCCAGAGAAAACACTCTGACAAAGAAAGATTCCTAGAATACTTTTCTTTTATTATTTGGGCCGTGACATGAAATTTCAAACAATGTGGTATGTCCAACCAGCAAAGCCTCAGATCAATCTGCGCATACCTTTCTTCCAAATCTCTTAATTATCTTCCAATATTCAATGGTGGATAGGAAAGTTGACTCTTAACCTTTGAAAGAACTTGAGAGCTGATTTCTTTTATCTTCATTTCAATCTTCATCAGTGATTGGTTTACAAAACAACTTCACATGTGGCCATACAAGGAACCTGTTGGAAATGTAAATGTTTGTCCAGGTTCTATTGTGAAGAAATTATGAACATAGATTTGGATGACGATAAGAGGAAACTACCAACAAAATCATTTCTCAAATATTCAAGGGAGTTATCAACCTACCCTTAGCTTAACCAAATTTCATCGTCTGATCAAAGAAACACATAATAAAAAATTTTCTATGCTTGCCAATTAACTTTATAATACTTCAATGAATATGAATGGTGAGTTAATAGTTTGACAAGAGGGTTAGAAGAAACTTTCATAATGGTTTGTATGCATCTCTGTCTGGGTTAGCTGTAATGCTGATAAATTAAGATTACACTCAGATGCTAGATGTATCATGCAAATAAGTGCAAACATTCCAGCAATTGTTGGCATTTATCAGCAAGTTAAAGTCCATGCGCAGCTTAGTCAACCCAGTTATCAATAATAACAAATTCTTATACAAAAAAAAATTCTATGTGCGAAGCAATAGCCCTTATCTATCGTGTTCTAAATGGTCAAGCTGTCACCAATAATGAGGGTCTGGATGGGGTATAATGATTAGTGAATAATGGCCTTTTTTATAATGAATAGTGAATAATGAGCCAAAAAAATAATGAATAGTGAATATAGAGGGCCAAAAAAATAATTAATAATCCTATTTTTTCATGAATTCAAGAAAAAAAATTAATGAATAACCCAAAATTTTAATGAGATGAATAATGGGCTAAATTTTTAATGAATAATGAATACCAGACCCCCAATGCAGACCCTCAATAATCTTAAAAAGGGTAATGTCACCGAAAAACCCAAGTTCTGACTACATCATTATGTTATCCCATCGATTCAGTAATTGGGGTGTCGTCATTGAGCAAAATTAAAGTCACGTCATGCAAGAGGAAGCCTTGTGTAATTTCGTCGGACTCAATCGTATATTAATTGAGGTCGCGAAAAGAGAGTGCATATTATTTGCTGTTGAGAAACAGTTTTTGAAGTCAATATGAATTAAAGATCGAATAAGTCGTGTCGAGATCGAGTAAGGATTGTGTTCGGACGACGGACAGTTCTAGATGTTTGATTACAGATCGAGATGGTCAAGTAGGGATATGGGTTACCCAGCAATGATCATAGTGGCTGCCGGGTTGCAGTCGCAAGTTCGTGTGTGAAACGGTAGCGGTATATGTAGCGGTCGAAAAGTCGTGAATCGAGGTTGGTCCGTGTAATTTTGGTGATTGAGGCAATTCGATCTGATCTGCAACATTGGTTGGCAAAGTATCAAGTACAAATATGTGAGGACTCGTTTTTCTTAACACTTCCTTGTAGCGTATTGTGTATGTTATATTGGTTCAACTACTTTATGAATACAGGAATGGAATCAATGGTACAATAGAGACGATCACGTGCATCCGGATGTCTTCGACCAATCCCATTTATTATTCATCATTGTCCGATGTAGGTCAGATTCAGACCTGCCCTGGAAAGAATCTTTTCAAACGTTTCGGAACATTAAGTTTTATTATTTTCGTTTAAGTAGCGAAATACCTGTACACGTTTTTTTTCTTAAAGTGGTAAAACTTGTCCTTCAAGCGAGCAACTTAATATCATTATCTTTATATATCACGCGCGTCCTCGAAATGGTAATTTCTAATTTCACATCTAATTTACTTGCATTCTTTATCACAATATGTCATCTAGATACTTTAGGAGGAGTCCTTCAGTGGGTATACATTTAGGGGATAACTGTATTCAAAATTTTCATTTGTGGAGGTATATCGTCGGATATACGGTCGGAAATTTAGTTTTACGGCGACGCGTAAGCGGAGCCGTAACCCGTGATTTCCGAACGTATATCAGACGATATTCCTCCCCAAATGAAAATGTTGAATACGGTTATCCCTGTTCTAATACACTTTTGACATTTCCCTTCAAAACGACAATGAAAATGTACTTTTTTGCGCCTATACGTCCAGCGGCTGCCAGCTGCATAAAACCGCTTGCCAGCTGCATATGTATTCGTCGGGTTTCCGACAATATATCGCAGGATATACTGTCGCAAATGTATGACGTTATCCAATCAGACGTCGCGTTGCATTTGCATGTGCATTAGAATGTTTCAAAGAACAGCATGTAAACGTGTTACATGTAACAAGAAAGGGGGTTAACTCGTGACGAATTTAAGAGTTGCAGGTGGTGTCAATATGGGGAAATCTCTTCATCGGAAAAGCGGAAAAATGAATCAACTAACAGACCACATTTCGTTATATAAGGGATATGATTCACCATCTCTACAATTGTATAATGGAAATAGCAAAACTTTTAAGAATGAGCTGATAAAATATTAATTGTTTAAATACATTTCTTAAATTCATGTGATACTTCTATTTTGCTTTAGTATGAAATGAACGAAACATGAAACATGTGCGAAATTGTAAAATGAACAAAACATATAACATGCCTTGCCATACAATAGTGAGGCGTGGACCAGGGATTTCTTGCTTCCAAATCGATCACTGCGTCACCTTCCAAATTGTATAACACCCCCCCCCCCAATACATTTACAAATGAGGAATGGTGGGGAGCACCTACAGATCATATGGTTTAAGTAGCCAGAGAGAGAGAGAGAGAGAGAGAGAGAGAGAGAGAGAGAGAGAGAGAGAGAGAGAGTTGAGTTGCACAACACCATATCCTGAAACCAGTAGACTAGAATGATCTTGTTATCACCTATATAAATATTATAGCAAAACCTAATATTCATTATTTGTGCATTTCAAGCATGAAATATGTGTTTCAGAACATCTGTTCTTCCTTGAATGATTTATACCGTATTTAGACTAAAGTTTTAGTCAACTCAACCCATTTATGCCTAACGGAAATTCCCACCCGTATCAATTGGATGAATCATCAACGTCGAATTTGAGATGTGTTGGATAGTAATGTACACTTTCATAGACACTGTATTCTCTGGTACTACTCTAGATCTGTTTGTCGATGTCTCATTAAAAGGACTGTTACTTCCCCATCGCAATTCCTTCTGTACACTTAACAACCTTTTGAGGCTTGTAAAGGACTCAGTAGCAATGGGATGGCATATCATGTAAAACCTTGACCAAACTGCTTCTACGGGAGTCTAGTCTGATCTGGTTTTATAATTTGCTTTTCCTTGGCCAATATGTCCCAACATTTAGTGGAAATACGGTAAATATAATGTAGTACTGAGCTTTTATTTAAGGAAAGAAACGAGTATGAAACGATATTAAATGAACCCAAACAGTGATCGGCAAACGCGCTAATATCTTATTGCTATTTGGTGGCATTGCTACATGTAATCAGGCACTTCTCAAACATTATCGCATGAAGCAAACGTTGTCTGCTCATGTTCAGCAATTGCACTCGAAGAAAAATAACGTCTTTAGTTTATTTACGGACATGTTTATTTCGAGTCAACAAACAAATAAATTTTGGGCCTGTCCATGTGATAACGGAACTATCGCATGCGCGTAAAGTGATTATTTTACATGAGCCTGCGCAGCTATTACATTGATCAACATGTCTGTATTTTTGCATGAGCCTTCCATCACAGTCATATTTTGTGTATGCGAGCAGCGAAGGTTCTGACTAGACTGCGCATATGCGCAGTCTCGTCAGAACCTTCGCTGCTTGATCGATTGTAATAAGTACCAAAATATCATGTGCCGGCCCCATATCTTATTTGCATTTAGAAACAATACAATGTTAAACACGAATTGAAATTGTCATAAAATCTGCAAGCATGTCCACATGTGATATCTCTCCTCCAGAGCTCCAAATGGTTTAAATGCCTGCAATATCACACCGGACAGGCGGTCGCGAGAATCGCTGGAAGCGTTTCGAAGAGTCGCTTCCAATAAAATCTTCAACTCAGTTTTCCTTTAAAGGTAAACAAAATACGCGTTAAATGTATATCTCATTTTCTACATTTCTTCTGAGTGTAACAAAAATATAGGAATGGTCAATTAATTTTAATCGTTTTTTTTGTGCTTGATCATTATTGGTTCCGTGCATCTCGGTATCCATTGTAGCATTTATCTACCCACATACATGTAGGACGGGAGCGCAGTGGCTCAGTGGTAGAGTGCTTGACTCGATACCGAGGGGCCGCGGGTTCGAGCCTCACCGGCGTCACTGCGTTGTGTCCTTGAGCAAGACACATTTATCCTAGCTTAGGACTGGTTCAACCCCCTATATAAGTGAAAGATTGTTGATGGGACGTAAAGAATCAAATCAAACAAACAAACATACATGTAACAGATACCTGTGATTACTTTATTATACCTGCGATTAATTAATCGTAGGCAATTTCAAACATTGCAGTATTGTTCATACATACAGCAAAACACTTGCATTTTTGTGGGACACGCGGTCCGCTGTGTGATTTTGTCAACCTTATTTTTTCTGAATTACCTAGGGCAGGCCTCTCTTAGTTTGTTGGCATACTTTAATAAGAAATATATTTGCGTTACTGTGAGAAATGGTACATTCACATTTTTCGGGCCGCCGGCCAACTAAGGATTTGTTTCAGCATCATGTGGCGGTACCCTGCGCTCATTGGAAACCTGATATTATAATTGACCAATCAGTGCGACTGTTTCAAAAAGTTCCGAATAATAATCTACTTCCGGTTTCTTTAGAGACACTCATTACTCCCCAGTAGTCATTACATGTACTCCCCGGTAGTCGATACGATAGCATCGTTATGCAGTGAGGAACGGGGAACAGGGCCCAGACCTGTAATTGTTTTTCCATAGACCTCCACTATAGCTTTTAAGTAAGCTGTGGTCATCACAACTCTTCAATCACAATGAGGCTGCCATAGAGTTACAGATTGGACCTAGTTAAACCAATACACAAGAATGAGATACCCCCGTGACCACCATGTTTTACCACCTTTTGGCCCCTGAAGGTGGGCACCCTACATGAGAGGAAAATTCTACTGTAAAAAATACCAGAATGCAAGGTCCTTTTTTCTAAGCCACACCAGTAAACTTAATCAACAAAAGCAATGAGATGTGGTTTCAAAAAGTACAGCAAAGATATACCCGTGTAATAAATACAATATATTTCCGTAGTTTTACTACTGACCAATCATGAAACACCTTACAGCTTGAAAATATTTTGCTGAGCTTCAATCCACCTTTTGAGCCAATCACTGCCCTTTTTACAATTTCAGGTCTGTGACCCACATGCGATATAAACGGGTGAATTAGCACACAATGGCGAGACTTTGAAAGAGCATTACTTCTGATGTTAGTTTGCTATCTTAGCAGAGATCATTAGATATTTTATTCACCTTTGCTTACATGTAGTAAACCAATGTGACTTAAAATGTAGCCTAAGAGGGAACTCTTTCGACCATTTAAAAGTCCAGGAGCTGGTCAACAAAGGTACGTTTTGAGCGAATATCCAATTTTAGTATTAAGAAATACCTTACCCTGCCTGCTGATCTACTTTTCCATGAAAAAACATTACCGATGTCTGGTCAGCAATACAAACCCAGGACATTTCGCAATCCTAAAGAAAGGTGCATGACCTGTGACCACAATCACCTAGGTAACCACTTTTCAATAAAAAATACTATTTTTAACTACAATTTATTAATTTAAAAAGGCGTTTGGGAGAAGAGATAAAATGCGAGGCTTGCCTAACATTTTATCGTTTTTTTTTGCAGCGAGTGTAATGAATTCAATAATACAGGAGCACGATTGTTATTTTGTAAGCGAGCTGTTTCTGGCCATTTTAAAGCTATCTTTGTGCATTAAATTAAGAAGAGTAGTAACCTGCTAACACCTCTCCCTCATCACTTTTCTAAATATATTACCTCTTGAATCATGCTGATTTCTCTTCAAAGAACTGGACTGACGAGCGTTTCCTTGATACATGATGGTCTAACCTATATATACTGTAGAAATACTTTCAAACTAATTGAAATATCCCACAATATTAACCAACATATTGTCCAACACCTGACTTTAAATTGTCACAAAAACTTATGAAATATATCAAAACGACAGATGTACTCCGCAGCTATTATGTGTCCTATTATTCATTTTAAGCGTTTAAACGATAAAATGATACCTTACAGCTGCCCGGACTGGCAAGGCACATATCAGACTGCGCAACTATGCAGTGCATGGCCTTCCTGTTCCGTTGAAGTAGGAAGCACTCGTCAAATGTTAACAGTGACAGTTTAGTCCAGGCTGCGCTGCTGCGGCGACTGATTATGACTGTTCTTGTTCTGATATGAAGCAAGTGCCCTTTTGTAATGAAATAACTTTTCAAAGGGCGTTCTACCTTATAATGGTAAGAAGATCCGTCAGAAGCTATGTGAGCCTGTTCATGCTATTTTAGTACTTCTCGCATGGGCGGGCAAGAATGGCTCTGGCCATACTGCGCATATGCGCAGTCCGCCAGGGGCCTTCGCTGCCCGCAATACCATAAAGGGGATGTAGATTAAGGCTCAGGATAAAATTTAGGTATCTGGCCACTCTAGGTAGTTGTACATGCGGGCTACAATGATAACTTTACAGATGTAGTTACAAACATTTCATGAACTGGCTCAATTACCGTTTACGGATACTGCGTGACTTTCAAACAATGCAGTATTTTATAAAGGGTACTCATCGTTCTTTAACATGTTTAAGCTTCAGTTTATTTTCAATAAATCGAAGTACATGTACCTGTTTAAGTCGAAGCAATGTTGAGATAACTTAGTCAGGGATACCTTAGATTAAGACAATGGTGTCTATTTCTGAATTATTTATATTTTCAGTCACAATATATGCTGAAATTATATATGCACATTTAAAAATGTACATGTAATAGGCATGCGCTGCTGATCGGTCTCGAGTTCGGACGAGCTGACAGGACGTGAGAAGCTGATTCTATGCTACATGTAGCCTTATACGATTTTATGACAGCTCTCAGTCTGAAACAACTTTTAAACTTAAGGACGTTTCAGATTTTTTGTTGCCTTTGAGTGATATAATTGTTTGTTTGAGTTGATGCTTTACGTCCAAGTCAACATTTTTTCACATATGTCGGGACGTAGCCGGAGTTGAAACGGTACTAAGCAGATGATAAAGTGTCTTGCTCAATGGCATAATATAGTGCTTCTGGCCTGTGAGGCTTGAACCAGCGGCCCCTCGACCTCAAGTCGAGTAATCCATTATGTAGCCACTGTATTCGCACGATTGGTTTATTCTGCTAGAACAGTGATAATAATCAGGGCTTACCCTGGCTCAGAATGTGTTGTAGCCAAAACTTTAGCCAAATGGAAAAAAATGGAGCCAAATGAAATTAACTTTAGCCAAGGTTTTAGCTAGTAAGTATCAACAAGTTGATTTGTATTTAACTCTTTACCCGCTATGTCTGCTGATAACCTTTGCAAAAAGTTTGGACCCAGATCAGGCCCGACAAAATGTCGGGCCTGATCTGGATTCAAACTGACACCCGGATGGTATTGAAAAAATCCAGCATCCAAAGAGTAAAATACGCGGGGGCCTGTTGCATAAACCGTCATTAAAAGTTAACTGCCAGTTAAGTCGTCATAAAGTCGCTGTTAACTTAATGCCGACTTTAACTCTGTTGCATAAAAGTCCATTAACTTTAAGTCGGCATTAAGCTCCTGTTAAAGCTGTCATTAACTAAAGTACCTCAGGAGGTACTTTAAAGCTGTCATTAAGTATGGATTTCACTGCTGTACATGTGCATTTCCATGATTTGCAGCCATTTTGTAATTCACTGAAAATTAGTAATCATAATTATATAAAAACAGCAAAAAATGAGCATTCAAATGATTATCATTATTATTTCAAAGTGACTATTAGCTTCCAGTGCCTAACTAAAATACGCTATGGGGGCAAGGGATTGGGGGGGGGGGGGCATGTGCGGATCCGGAGGGGGGCAAGGGGTCTGGACCCCATCGGAAAATCACACGTTATGTGAGTAGATCTAGATCTCGTCCCACCCCTGACGAAATTTCCTGGTTCCGCGCATGGGGGGGGGGGGTGGTGGGCAATTTATTTCACTGGAATGCATTAGAACAGATTGCCTAATGGAGGACCAGGCTCGGGGTGACTCTTTACCAGCTAGGGGCTTGGGATTGGCTTAAAATGATGGCTTTCACATGGCTTAGATAATACAACGAGATACTTAACGTCCTTTTGAAATTGGCATTTTGGGCCTTGCTACTTTGCGAGTCGCAAAATGACGTGCATCATATCACTGGGTATAGACGGATGGCTGAGAATGGGTTTGCTCCCCCCTAGGGAATTTTGCAGACATATCCTATCTTGTAGAGAATTGAAAGCCGAGCCTTTTAAGAGATGTTTGCACTCTGTGCTCCGGGGCGTTAGTCTGTAAGAGCCTGTAACATACGTTACTTAATCAAACTAAGAAGAAGTAAATTGAAAGTTTGGGCTACAAATTAAAGACATTAAAATAATAATTTTTAAAAATCATTTATATAGTCTGCATACTGGATATCTTAACTACGTATGACAGCCATTTGAACAAAATTGCGGCTTCCTAAGGTGTCATATGCGTTACATAAATCAGATAACCCATTAAAATTTGCAAGTGTGGCTAACATCATTTACATTCACAATCTCTCTGTGTGTTTTGCAAAATGTTTTTAGCCATGTCTGACTAGCTTATGCAATTGGCCAACAGAAAAATTAAAGTTTGCTTCCCTAGCTTAAATATTTTTTCTGAAATAAGCAATTAAACAACCCTACCCCTACCCAGTTTTAAGGTGAAATGTTTGGTATTAAAACTAAAGTAAAACTAGTTAAAAAATATTTGCAGTTGATGAATGTGTTTCATTGTTTGGGATTTATTTGCTTATATGAAAAGACTCGCAAATCTGCAAGTTTGTTGCAAAAATTTTTATATCAGAGGCTGTAACATATGTTACCTGATGTAATAAATGGGCAAGCTCATTGTCTTTACGTAAGATATGCCTAAAAATGTTTTAATCTCCTCGAGGGAATTTTGCAGACATATTCCTTCTTATAGTACAACTCAAGCTGCATGGAATAAGGGATGTTTGCACTCTCTATGTTGGGGCGTTAGTCTGAAACAGCGTGTTACGTGCGTTACTATATCAATAAAGGAAATGTAGTTTGAAAGTTTGAGCTAAAATTGTGAAAAAACTCGAAGCTGTTGGATATCTTACATTGTTTAGGGATTTTAAACTGGCTCCTATGATAAAGGCTTATAGATCTGCTAGTTGTCATCAAGTTTTAAAGGTCAGAGAGCGTTACATATGTTAGCGTGATAAGTAAAATCATCAAACAGTATTTTGACATCAAGCTGAGTAAGGGCCTGCTCCATCCTAATTCCCTTTGGAATTCTGCAGACAAATTACATCTTATGTAACCATTCAAGGTGCATTTAATAAGAAATGTTTGCACTTTGTAAGTCGGGGCGTTAGCCTGTAACAGCTTGTTACATATGTTACTATATCAATTTGAGAATAAGAAATTTGAATGTTTGAGCTACCAAAAGAAGACATTAAAATTATCTAATAAATTGACATTCTTATAGTCTTTATACTGGATGTCTTTACTACATATGGAAGCTGTTTAACATTAAAACGGCTAACTGTGGTGTTATGTGCGTTACATGAACCTAATTATAATTTAAAAGCTATAATTGTGGCTTTCGTCATGTAGTTAAACAACTACTATGACTTGGTTTCAAACTGTTTTATTAGATTTTACAAACATATACTCAATTGATGAATAGGAAAAACCAAGTTTGCTTTTCTATCAAAAATATATTGTCTTTTAGGAGCTAATACACAGCCCTACTCCCAGTTTTACAGAGAGCGAATTTTGTTATTACTGTTTAAGTAAGACACATGAAAGCAATTACAGCGTGTGGATATTTTTCATTTTCTTAGTCTGTCTTGCTCATATATCTACAAGATGTCATTAAGTTAAAGATCAGGACACTTAATGTGTACTTATAAGTCTTTGGTGCCAAAACACTACAAATTATATTCATATTTGATTATCAAGCCCATGGAGTGTTGTTACAGATGTTATCAATGACCTTTTGGACACATTTCCTAATACTGTGCATATAATGCTAAATATAGAGCCACAAATAGAAAAGATAGTTTTACATTTTTACAAGAAAATACAAAAAATGAAATGGTCCAAACTATTTCTCATCGATTTAACACTCATGTTAAACGTTTGTCGTTGTCTGCTTCTGTGGTAATCATTATTACCAGGTATCACACGCCTCCTTGCAAATAGTAGAATCATCACACAATATTTCAATCATTTACTATTATAAAATTTTACCACCAGTCCACTCAAAATTGATGAGCCATTATCAACTTTCCAATTTTGCCATTTATGGCTTGGAACATTCGGAAACTGATATGAATTCCTAACAGTTGGCTCTTTGAGTATGTGTTTTAAGTGATACTCTGCAAGTAAGAGAAAGACTAAAGCTTTACAAGGAGGAAAACTATGCCATTAAGAGCAATGAGAACCTGGACTGATGTACCTCGATATTTCTGTGATAAAGAATCATATCTTAGCTGGTTAACTTTTATAAATGTAGCCTTTCCATACATGCAACCCACATATTTTCATCTAATAATGTCTCTGCACTTATTATCTTTCCCCAAGCATTCAAAAACTTATTTGAAGTCTTAGTATTTCTGAAGTGCTGAAACCGAGGTAACTCTTTCCCTTCAGATAAACGAACTAGATGTATCACAGCGAGTAAAGCAATGAAATGCAGGATGAAAAGAGCGCAAATTAGACCCTTTCAATTCAATGATTCACTAAGTTTCTAAGATAAGAGCGCTTATTAAAGGATGTAACATATAAAATAACTCGTCATAATAAATAAGCAAGGACATTGTCGTGACATCCTTTTTGATTACACAGTCAGGGGCAAGTGTTTTCAATGGATCATGAAATGAGGCACCTTATCAACTTGTTTACTCTGTATAAATCTTCCATAGAGCATAATATAGAACTACTGGTTATCCCATTACACCTATAGTCCACTTTCCTTCTTTTGAATGCAACAGCTTATGATATGGCTGCAAAAACTGAGAAATCATAGGTTTTGCATTATTTTAAGACATGCTTCAATGTACTGACATCAAAAAAACAACCAACTGCGAACATAATTGATGGCAATGTCCAGCTTCATATTCTTTCTCTTATACCAGATAACTTTCAAGGTGTAACAGAAATTGTTTCAGACGGTCTGCCAAAACCATCAAGAGTCAACATTGTAACTAAAGAAAACTTATAAAGTTCTTTGGGTGCAGCAAAATACTATTGATCTAAGACCTGAGGACTTAAGCACCAAAAGACTGGATAGGTTCCATGGCAAATGATGCAAAAAAGCAGCCTATCAAATTTCTGTTTGACCAATGTCAGAAATCTTAAAGTATTCTTAGAGGTACACGGTAGAGACATAGATTTTGCAAAATCAGAGCAAAGTTATAATTTGACTAGCACGGATGCAGAGGCAGCTGCAGTTAGAATGCTCTTGCCACTTCACAGGAAGAGATATATACCAGAGTCATACTCCATTGTATGCATATATGTGAAATGCTTTTAAACCCATATTTAATCAGGTGTTTGATCCCATGACACTGACATGCTGTTTCTGCTTTTGAAGAATGCTAAGGATTCAAGTTTGGCTGAGTCAAGTTGTTTGACGCTGGCACTGGCCACACATACAAAGAAAATTAAGTCTTTTGATGGCGAAAGATGAGGATCACACGAAATGCTTATAAGTGATGTTTGTCACAATTACCAATTTTAAAAAGTAATCTTAATTAATGTAACACATATAACACTATAGGAAGCTGTATATTTGTTAAAATATCTTTTCTTATGTGTCAAAGGTATTCAGCATGCAAACTACATGAATAATTCAAATAAATAGATAGTTTTATGTCTTCTTTCTGTTTCTCAGACTTTCAATTTATTTATTCTTAAATTGATATGGTAACATACGTATCATACCATTACAGGCTAACCCCTAGTTAATAGAGTGCAAACATCTCTTATTTGATGCAGCTTGAATTGTTCTTTAAGGTAGGATATGTCTGCACAACTCCCAAAGGGGTGGAGAGAAACAGGGTTGTACTCAGTTTGCAGTCCTAATACAATACCATGATTCTACTGGTTGTGATGAAATGGGTGATTATTTTGCAATAGAAGCAGACACAATGATAGACATTGTGAGGGTGACTTGAATAAAGATTGTTTTTTAATAATTTTATTTAATAGAAATATTTATTAAATTGTGTCATTTAAATGAGAACTATTATTTTCTATCTATATGTCTATATATTTTAATATTATAGGCATTAGGAAATATGTGATTACAAAGGTTATATATAACATAGGTAACACAATTCTAAGGGCTTGTTATCAGCAATGACTGTAATTACTAAGACTAAGGCACCAGAGGCTAGAGATTAATAGGAAAACATGTGAAAATCCGTATTTTTCTGAAATGTCATCTCTTACTTCCAAGAAAATTTCCTATCTCATTCATTATGCCATGTAACATACGTTACATACTTTAATAAGTGCTCTGATCCTGATCTTAAACTTGCAAATGTATGATTTTTTATTGCATTAGCAAGACAGTGCCAAAAATGTAAGATATCCACGAGCGTCAAATAATTTCATATATTTTTCTTCAATAATAGATACCAAAATTGGATACTTAAAATTGGGGGTAGGGTTGTTTAATAGCTCATATAAAACAATGTATTTGAGATAGTAAAGCAAACTTTGTTTTTTCTATTAGTCAAATGAGTACTTTAGTAAACTAAGATTAAAAACACTTGTAAAAATGCACAAATTGTCTGTAAAATGAATGATGTTAGTCACGATTTCAACTTTCAAAGGGAAATTTAATCTATGTAACGCACATAACACCATTGAAGGCTGCAATTTTGTTTAAAATGCTGCTTTTATGTAGCTTAGGCATCCAGCTTGCAAACTACATAAGAAATTTGAATAATTAGGTGGTTTAATGTCTTCTTTCTGTAGGCCTAGCTCAAACTTTCATTTTGATTTTTTCTTTAGTTTGTTACAGTAACATATGTAACAGGCTGTCAGAGACTAACGCCCCGGAGCACAGAGTGCAAACATCTCTTAAAAGATGCGGCTTGAAATTTTCTTCAAGATAGGATATGTCTGCAAAATTCCCTAGGGGGGGGGGGGGGGGGGGAGCAGGACCTTTTTTAGCTCGAAGTCTAGTAAGAATGATATAACTCTGACTTTTTTTTTTGAGTGTCGGTGTATACAACAACAGTATTGGCACGCGCGCTGTGACGTAAGCTGTGACGTGCAATAAGTCACACTGGATAACCTGATCAATATGTGACGGCCCGACCGAGTAAAGAAACACCGTTTATCTCTTGATAACCATCCAGCCTGATTTCCTAGATAACAGGCATATATAAATGGTGTGATTTTTTGTTGTTGCAATGCATGAACCACGCGACGTAGGGGGCCGGAATAGGGGATAGTGAAAAGCACACGTGTATCACAGTTTTGTACCTCATCCGATGACAACTCTAAAAGTATTTCTTATGTGATTGGTATTCTTTCTAGAAAACAATATTATATGCTTCTATACTCGAGATTCTATAAACTGGTGCATTTGGAGAGAAAAAACTAATTAAACAACTACCATGACTACAGATGGTGGACAAAAGTACTCGTCACACTCACTGTTTTTGCAAAATTATTCCTGGAAAACTATTGAAGCTACAATTATGAAAATAGTATCAAATGATAGCAAATTGGTTTTCTTAATAAACATACTTACAGTAGTTTACTGTTGTCTATTGTTTTCTTATACCAACCGTTATAGCACAAAAAATAATAAAATCATACCATTTTTTTTTTTTGCTATGACGTTAACGTTAGCGTCACTGGAAAAAAATAGTACTCACTTTGAACACGCGTTTGATAGTTTAGAACCAAAAGAGTAATCATATTGATATCTAATTGTATATTGTTATTTTCTATTTGCTATTTTGTGAAATTGCACCCATGCATTAACTATTTTTTTAACAAAAAAAAATCTTGAAAACACTGTTTTATACAGCGACGTCATGGAGTGATGAATACTTTTGTCCACCATATGTAGGCTATATATGCATGCACTGTTGAAACAAGCTGCTTTCAAACATGCTTTTGAACTAGGTGTATAAATGAATAGCGGTTAGCGAATTTTTAAGGTTAATCTTACCGAATAGCGGAATGAGAGGTGCTAGTGATTAGCGAATTTCGGCCTAAATATATATAAATAATGATAAGCGATTTTGGGCCAAAAATTACCGATGTGTTTAACGGTTAGCAATTATTTTAACCCATTTAAGGGGTAAAGCCTAGCGTCCTTTTTGTGGGACATTGGCAAACTGTGCAAAACCAGATCAGACGCCGCAAAATGCGGCGTCTGATAAAGTTCTCCACTGTTTGCTTACAGAAGTTTCTTTTAAAAAAATGAATAAAAATGAAAACTACTACCAAACAACCCTTAACACGGAAATGGACTGGTCCAATTGATAGAAGTGGGAAATTCCATTTGGTTTAAAAGGGTCAAACATATTTTATTGCCAAAATGATACAGCAATGGGGTTGGGTCACAAGTTCTCACAACATTAGTTACGACCCTTGCCCTAGTTAACGAATTCTATGGAAAAAAGTTATTCCACTTCGCTTTTACAAAAAACTGGTACTGATTACATGTACCGATTTTCGGGGCTATTTTTTACCGATTACTGATTTTTGGCCTAAACTTTACTGATTACTTTTTTTTTGCCAAATTTTACTGATTAGCGATTTCTGGACATACATTTTACTAACTAGCGATTTTTGGGTCTAAATTTTACAGATTAGCGGTTTTTGGGTGTTACTGATTAGCGATTTCAGAGGTATCCCATTGAGACCCTCACAGCTATGGTCATGTCATGTCAGGACTATCAGTTCACCTAACAACAATTCTTTTCCTGGGCAAGCTTGAGCAAGTGCTTCGTGCACATACTTTCGCTTGTATTATATAAACTGACAACAACCCTTCCTGACGGAATCAACGGCAGGAGAATGACCGTAGAAATTATTTCACGAAAGTATGGGGCCGGGCTGGGATTGAACTAGCAAACCCTGGGGTGCAGTCAAACACGCACCTAGTCAGACACGTTATCGACTGCGCTACGCCGCCGTTGTCACTGTCTTGTGTCCCTGAAAATTCGTGGTCATCGCCCACACGGTGTGCTATTGCCGGGGGGATGGGGGGGGGGTGTAAAATTGCCTTTAACGGTGCCTTTTAAAATATTTCTCTTAGACTCATCCATTTTATGGAGTAAGATGTGAGCATATGCGTGCGCTGTGTGAATAAACATATAAGCAATGCTATTATCCAATAGCAAAAAATGGATAATAAAATAAAATAAAAACAAATAATAGCTTGTAGTGTTTTTTCCCCTGAGCACCCCAGCTTTCCCTGCCATACAAAAAGGCTGTGATGACCTTGTCTGTGTTGTGCCAGGATGCTGATTGTCGTAGATAGAAAGCCCTATTTCTGGGGTCCTATTTTATTTTGTTCTGATGAAATTTTAGGAGCACAGCGCAGTGTTAGAATGCTTGACTCGAAACCGATGGGGTTGCGGGTTCGAACATCACCCGCGTCACTGCCTTGTGTCCTTGAGCAAGACCCATTTACTAATCCTTGCTTAGTTCTGGGTCAACCTAGGAAGACCCGCCCTGACATAACTGAAAAATTTGTGTACTGAGACGTAAAGATTCAAATCAAACAAATTGTGGCTTGAAGGGGTGCGCCATTTTAAGTCACTGCGGAAAATACAACAATGTCAACATGCATGTCCCATGGAAACGGATGTAAACAAAACAGCCGATGGATTTAAAAACGTTTTTTCAATAAAAGAGACACATCGTCGCATGTTCAATATGCTTACAGCCTTTCAACCATTTCTTTTATGGAACTATAACATCTTGATCTAGAACTAATGATGGGGTGAAACCCGTGAAATAAACGAAAGAAGCGGGTCACAAGAAAACTAAACTTACTGATTTAGTCCTAACATAGGACGAACGAGGCTTGTATAGGGGTTTTAGGGATACAGGATATTTGCCATTTTACTTTCAGGGATATAGGATACTATCCATTTTACTTCCAGGGATATGGGATACTTGGCTCAATATTTCTGTTACTTCCAGGGATATTGAAAATTCAGGAAAATTAATTATGGGGATATTTGCCGACTTATAAGGGATATTTGCCTGTTTACTTCAAGGGATATGGGATATTCGGTACCCCCCTATACAGGCCTCACGAACCGTCTTCCAACTCGAACAACATCTTTACGGCGCAATATAGCATAAACTGACATTTTCGGGATTTGATCTAGATTGTTTTTCTGCAAAGAAGTTTGTTTTTCCATATTCGCTTTACATGCCAGTTACAATTTATAGTTTACAAAGCTCAAGCTGTCTGTTTCGTCGAAGCGTCACTGTGACTGTGATTCGCCGCCATATTGGAAGCTGTTGTTGGAGCGTTTGCACGTGAAAAAGTCTTAATGTCAGCTTTACCAGTCTGTTAAGTCATCATTAGTTAAGTTGACATTAAAATTGCTTTATGCAACACAAAAATAATGCCAACTTAACTATTGGACTGGTAAAAGTTTAATGACAACTTAAACCTTAATGATAGCTTAACTTTAATGACGGTTTATGCAACAGGGCCCGGCACAATAATAAAGTGTGAAGAAATAATAAAAGCAATATTCGAAAATCCAAAAGCTAATCAAAATACACTTTTTCGCAAATATGTAATTTTTGAACCACCTAGACTGTACTTTTAGCCAATGACTTATATTTGTAGCCACTCTACATTTTTAGTAGCAAATGGCTGCAATGGCTAATGGCAGGATGAGCCCTGATAATTACAAGGCATCATTTTCCCTGAGATCTGGACACTGTATCTTGGTAACGTGTGCCAAGGAGGTCTTTTTGCTTGCCAAATGTATCATAACCAGAGCTTCAGATTTTTTTCAAGATTGGTGGGCCAAAGTGACCCATGGAGCAATAAATGGTGGGCCATTTTCTGAAATGATGGGCCCAAGCATATCAAACTAAACACAGTTGACATTTGGTTGTATACTTTACCTACACACTGACACAGATACTTGTATGCATATATGTATACTGACTGCTGATTATACAGTAAAAACCTGTCTTAAGCAGCCACTCAAAAATAAAGACCAATTATTGCTTAATGGAGGTCAAAAGTATTGCAGAATGCTCCAAGGGGAGCATTCTGCAATCCTTTTGACCTTCATTAAGCTACCATTTGTTATTATCATCGCTGTAAGATGAATATTTTTTGTATTAAAGTGAGATTTTTTCACAATTAAAAAGGATGGGTCCACTGGGCCCATTGCCTTGGAAAGTGATGGGCCATATTTTGAAACAATGGGACAATGACCCGGGCCCACCATAAATCTGAAGGCCTGCATAACCATAGAATCGTGAATGAAATCAGATCAAGTTTTTAAGTCGAAACGCAGAGACTTTTGAATATTTTATCAACAAGCAACTCTCACCACATTTCCTGCCACACCCGCAAAGGTAATTGAAACTGATAAAGGGCAGATTACTGCACTGTACAATGTATTTAACTCCCACGCCAGATTTTGGGATTATATTTAAAATGATAATTGTTGCATTGGCGGACTAACCTGCTCATACACACAAAGAGAAAGGTTTAAACCACTTTATAACTGCGTGTGCACGTGAACTCTTTGTACCAACGTGTTGCTTTGGGTATGCTGGGTCCTTAGAATAACCAGCTCAATGAGAAATATCGCTTGAGTACTTGTACTAACAACACATGTTTTGGAGAGGAAATAAGAAAACGTATATATTTAACTGCCAACTCTTATCTGGAGGTCTGTCTTACTATGGTCGTCATATTAAACAGTGCAGACCATTGTGAACAACATCTCTAATCGGGGTAAAGTAGAGGATCAAGTTTAAAAGTTAATAGCATAAAATAGATGCTTGGGGCTAGGGCTCAGAAGAGCGAGAAGACCCCACCTGAACTATTGTTGTTGTTTTTATACTTCGATTGGTATGCTTGGTCCAATGGACAGCTGCAGAGGTCAAATATATAGCCGTTGTACCATAAGAAAACATTCTAAGATTCAACCATTGTAAGTTTGCACAGGAGTGTGACAGCCAAACAGAACCATTTTAAGCATTTATTTTTTTAAAAACATGTTGTCAGCAGAAAAATGACAGGTTTGGCGGGGATCGAATATTTCTGCTTTACTAAATTGAAACCGACCCTTAACTTCACCTTGTACATCTATGGTGATGAGACATGCCATAATTTGTAGAGTACTTACTGTATAAATCGAACAGACCAACAGCTAGCATTGCCTTACGTCCTCAAAGACATTCTAGGCATATCTTCGTGTTAAGGCTAAGCAGTGTCTTACTTAAGGACACAATATTTTCCGTTCGTGAGGATCGAACCGACAACTTCTCGATATAAATATAAGAAAATTACCTTAACAATATTGATCCTTCAGTTATCCTTTATACGTCTGACCTCGTTCCGTACTCAGGTAAAATATAAAGAACATTCCTTTAACAGCTCCACCCATTATCATTTCACTGTGCATAGAAAACATGTATTGGCTTTTCTCAATAACTATTTATTCATTCATGACATGCGATTATTTCAGAGCTGCGAGACAGGTAATACTGCAGACATCTCACCTGTTAGGTGTAGTTGATCCCGATTTGTGGTTTAAACTTAATTGCTTACTCCATTTTACATATATTTCTATAACACACAATTTGAATGTCAACACGATGGGCTGTGACACACAGCCTTTAAAAGGTATAGTAGCTATTTTTATTTTGTTCAATAGAATTCGCTACGCGCTCAGGTGTATAAAGAAAAGCGGTAAGCGAATTATTGATGTATTTGTTGAATGCTTAATCTTTTCCTATTGCCCCTGATAATATTGACCGTTGATAAATCAACCCTTTATGCGCCAATGGACTCTTCCTTTTAGCTTTAAATAATAAATTTGGGATGGTCCATTGTATATATCGAGGGGTCACAGGTTATGATTTCCATATCAAATTGTGTTTCTTTCTCCGAAGATAATTTTTGTGTAAGCAAACAGTGTAGACCCTGATGGAATGCCATTTTACATCTGAGTCTTCACTATTCACAAAAGTATGCATTTAGGAGTCCCTAGTACACTGTATCGTGTGAGAAAACCCGCAATACACTATCACTTTGTGACGTAACGTTATAAGATTTGTGACGTAACGTCAGGAGGATCACACACGAGCTATCATAAACGTTCAAGGTCTTGGTGATCGAACAACTCCTTCAGTCTTATAGCTAAATATTAAGGTCAATATCATATCAACAAAACCCGTATCTTTGCGACTCATTTTTATTCTTTGTATTTTTTCATTGTCAAAAATGACCACGGTACATTTTTCAACGGTAGAATTCGGTCGAAGCCGACTCCGTACTGGGCGACTTCGAATAAAACTGACAAACATACTGCAAATAAATAGAACAGAATAGACCCTCTAATCGTAATAGCAACCAACTTCGTTGTTGGCCGCCTTCGTCCGCCGAAGGTGCCGGCTTCGTTGCTATAAATAATAGATTCTGGTTACAGAGCTCAAACTGTTTGAGCAGTGTCAGAAGAAAAATACGTTTTTGTAGAAAACAATCGACAAATATGCAGCTCGCCCAGGCCGATCAGCGCAATACTGCTAAACGATGCTATTGTACATATTGGAAGAGCTACTCTTCATGCGCACAAACTGTTCTAGATTCTGGAAAGTCTATGTAGTTGAACAGGAAGGCTTGACTATTAACTGGTTGTAAGCACCGACGAATTGTTTTCATATGACTCGGCTCATTTAACGTCTCTCAGAGACTTACGTTTTTTAGTGCACATACTATGGGGAAATATTTGATAACTTTTATATTCACAAGGTTAGCTTTTAAAAAAGCTTAGAACCATCGCATGGCGTTTTACAGTTATTAAAGAAGAACTTTTACAGTGTTATATTATTGCATTTGCTGAAGCCACTCTTTTCAGTGTTTCATAGACTTCATGCTCTGAGTATTATTTTGTTTTAGTTTACGATTTGTACATAGGTGATCCATTGGAAGCAAATAAGACAGGAAATATGCATATTCCAGTAAGACTCTGCTCATGAACACACTGAATAATTGTAGAGTTTACCCCTCCCCAGCAGTATGTATTAGGTCATTCAACTGTATTCCTTAATCGAAGTCAATGCACATAATGCCTAGGGGGCATATTGAAACTGACCCATCTACATCTAGATATTTCGTCACATTTAGTCTAGAATATCCGAAGGGCCCATGTTTGGTCGGGATTCTCGCTCAACGGTTAGGTCTCTAATAGGCCTTTTCGCTTTTAGAAGCAATCCAGTATCCAAAGTATATCAACATCGCTCACGCAATGATGGAATTTTGGAAGTAACTTGGTAGACGGGGAGTCCGAGAAAGAACTGTAAAAGACACTGCTGTTGGGGAGTTAACACCTGATGCATTTCCGCAACTTGCTAATGGAACAGGCCCGAATCGAACACGCGCCCAATGGAAGTTTACTTACGTATATCACCAGCGCTGACGCGCTGGTGAATTAGCATGCCATGAGATCAGAAGATGTATGATATGTGTTTCATATATATGTCGCAGCATATGCATTCTCCGCATATTTACCGAAAATTGGCACAGCGCATCGCGTGACGTAAACTGGTCATCAGATGATGATTCTTCCCAGTCTTTTTAAACATATTTGTGGTTTTCATTCACAAATACCCGTTTACGCAATATTTTGACAAATAGGGACAGCATTGAGCAATAAATTCAAATTTCTGACATCCATCCAAGTGTAAACGACTTTCAAATCGCAAACAATGTTTACGCTATTAATTTTTATACTAGTACATGTACTAAATTGGAAAAGCATATGCCTGATCTAGGCCCGACTTCTATAGTAAGGGTCTTACATGTACATTAACCCTGTAAACTGCTAGCTGGGCATTGGATATTAAATGCCCGGACAAACTGTCGCAGAACCGTCTGAACGCGCGACATTTATGATCTTCACAACCCGTTTGATACACAACAAAATACACACAATCTCAAAGAACAGTAGAAATGCACCAACGTTTGGAATTCTTTTTAACCGAAGTTTCTTGTATCAAATAATATGATTATGAGAGAGGAAGATTCCGAAAGCAGTGACCACGAGGCGCAGGTCCTTCTTTAGAGCTAAATGCACAGCTATCCCTGCAGTGGAACGTTTCATCTCAAGTTGACCCCCAAACTATGTGCTAGTAGCGAAAGCTCTGGCTCGCCTGAGATTTTGTTGCTCGCTTAAGATGTAAATACCAAAATCTCTTGAGCTTTTTGCGGCGGCTTCGCCGACGCTCTATTATCATTTTGAACCTAAATTTTATGTAAATTTTCGCCAATCAGAAGTATTCTTAAATTGTAATATTCATCACACCAGCTAGAAAACAATGCCCTCATTGGTTAATACTCAGACTGACCTCGCGATCTTATTATAGATGCAATTTAACTTGAAAATTTCCATGTAAATGGCCGAGAACCAGTCTGTGCACTAGTCCTAACAATGAACATTGATCTTGAATATAGGTCAACTCCCGCTGTACAGCATTTCTAATTTGCTTTACTACCATTCTTTGCATGCCTTGCTTAATTGCACATAGTAAATAAGTGCAATATAAGATAACTCACTAAATCCTAAAGGACTTTAACAGCATTATATAAAGCAAATCTTTGTATTTTTTATTCAAGCCATTATGGTTTCCCGTGCGTTTCAAATGCGTTACACGATTATAGTCTGTTTCATAAATTTCGACAATATGCAGTGATTTTTTTTTACCTGCGCGTCCTGGGTCTCAGACGCATGCTTCTCACAAAGGACGCATGATTTTAAACCATGAGAGTCCCGCAGGATGCATTAAAATTGTGGCGAAAAGTCTGCATTTAGTATTTGCAACTTTCGTTTTGAGTGTTTTTTTTTTTAACTTGCGCACCGTGTCTTGAATAATATTGGTAAAAACCGGTACTGAAAAAACTCCCCAACAGTATAGCGATCATTACTTCCCTTGGGAAACAAGTGTTTTCAGATATGACCCGCTGTAGGGGAGTTTACTGGTAAAAGCCAGTACCGGACTCATGGTAAAAACCAGTGCCGATAAACCAGTACTGATCCAATACTACCAACCCGAAATGAAACATTTGTATAATGCGTTTTACCCGCAAGTTTAAACACCCTGCTTCGAGCAAATACCAATAGAATGGTTAAAGTATTACTGCAGGCTCATGAAGTACGGAGACTGTACTGTGCACAGATGATAAAAGAAAAATTAATATGGTATGTCCAAAGGCTCAAATGCAGTAACTTCCAGCACTACACTTGTAGGCATGCAGAGTTAGATGAACACGGGCTAATGACCTGGGCTCTAAAAAAATATATGAAAACTGCGAGACAAAAGTCTGACTCTTGGCAAAAGATGATAATATGATTAAATTAAGGAAATGTACTGTCTGGAACTGAAATTTTTATTAATAAGAAAGTCAGGTAGGTTTTTATATATCTTTATTATTTTACTTGACAAAGTAAATTAAGTTTGATCTTTATTATAGTATAAATAAGTATGCCAGTGTTTTGCTTCCCAAATTGGCTTCTATGAATGGCCGGATTCGTATGGATACACAAAATTTATAATTTAAAGTGGACCCCGTATGGGATGCAGAACTTCGAGTTTGGGATGCAAAGAATTTTGGCCCAGTAAGTCCTGGGACTCATAGAAACAAATTTGTAAAAAAATCACTGATAGGTCTAGTCTACTTCTAAAACAAATATAACAGGTGTATTTAATGCATTACATTATATACAAGGGCGTAAAATTCATCGCGAATAAGAGAGTAACCTCGGGGTTCAGGCGAGTAAATACGTGCAAAGCTTGCTCTGACCGGCAAATCCATGTTCTTACAACGACAGTGTAGCTATCGGCAGAGTCTCTCTTTAATCAGACAACATGGTGCGTTATAAATAGACAGCAAAAAAACCACGTTATAATGTCTATTAAAAGCGCTTAACAAGATACATCTTTGTGAAAAAAGATGTATCTTAAAAAAAGAGGTTATAATGGGAATGGATATTTAATGTAAATAATGGCACATAATTTCCTACAATTTGAATGTGCCCGCAACCCACAATCCTACACTTAGACTCAGATCAACCTCCGTAGCTGTACATGTATCAGCGTATTTTGCTATTTCCTTTAGGAAGATGACAAGCACAAGCTCTAGTATCTTTAACTACGTGTATGTCAGACGAACATGTATCATATAAGGCTAACTTCCCGGGGCTAACTTGCAAACAGCCAGCACCAAATCTCGGGCCACTATGGGCCCGCCAGCAAAACGCTTTTCGGGTGGTGTTTTTCTGGCGGGCCGAGAGTAGCCGGATTTTATGTGCTTACTGGGAGCTAGTCGATCAGTTTTTGAGTCTACATGTATGCATTCCCCGACCCCGGCTATGGCGAGGTGCCACAGGAAATAGAAAGGTTATAGGAGTTTGTCCCACACAAAAGCGATTTGGTATATCAGCATTTTTCTGTAAATAGAGACATTCATAATATGTAAATAGAGTGGTGAAAGTGTAAACCATTTAAGACTTGAAAACTACTCCAAGTTGAGATCTGAGACGGGCAGAATCTAGCCTATGTGACAACAACAACAACAATATGGCATGTTTTTTCCGGGTTTTCAGTTTGTTTCAGTACATACATTTATCGTCAAAATCTCCCGTTTTCTTAAAAACATTAGGACTAATAACATTGTTCCCTAGCCTTTGCTGGTGAAGTGCCTAAAATTATGAACGATTCAGATGCATATCGCTCAGCGAAAAGAGCACCAAGCAAAAGAGAGACCAGAAACATAGCACAATTTCCAAATTCGCTGGTTTTAGACGGAACATCCTTTTCCAGCATGCAAAGACAGGGAGTATAAGGGGATTTCGTCACTTAGTTGTGTTAAAATTGTAAGTATTTGAGAGCCGCCGAATATCTTTTTTAAAGATATTTCTTGTTTATAATCGGATACATTTGAAAATGAGTAAGACGCCTATGGTCGCCATTAATCGTGACAAGAAGAGAAAAGAGGTGAAATGATAGGAAATAATTAGTAAACGTGATGATGAGCTTAGAAATATATGAGTCAGTCTACTTGTAAACTGCCCTTATCACAAAGACGACAAGCGTAAGCCTTCCTATCCGCACAGTCTCACCAGACCCTTTGAATTAGAACCGTGCACACACAAGAATAAACGTAGATGCAGATAATCTCCAGACAGTTAATCTCAATCTACACCGAATCACTGCTTTTTTGTTTGATAAATGTCACTACGGCTGACGCATGTGCTATAAAAAACATTTTCCGATGAACTGAGAAAATTGAAGTAGGACTCTGTTTACTTTTTGCATGAAATGCATTGGTGATTCATGCGAGCATTCGATGTATTACTTCACTTTTCGCTTTCTGTAAAGGCGGTAACTTTAATATTCATATCTGGGCGTGATTTGGCTATTTCATCTACTCACGAAGGGAAAACAGGTAATATTAACGGTAAAACAGAAAATTTTAACTGTTTGCTAAGAGTTAATAAGTATAAATTGGATAGTGTTAGGCAGAAAGCTCCGTAGCGTATTAAATAAATAGATCACTTTCAAATTCAAGCATTCTAAGTTCAATCACGCGCAGGGGCGATGAATTTTTTTTATTTAAGAGAATTTTTTTTTCTGATATTTTTTACATTCGTTTTAGAACGTTCTTACATGTTTAATATTATATATTCACGTTTTTTTTTAAAGTACTTGAACACGTTCAATATGATAGTCTTGGAGACAGTGTCATATATCTTCCTTGGTGTTGCCATGATGAGACTTGAACCCGCAATGAAGATTGAAATAATTATTTCTTTTTCCCGCTGTTTGATCCGCGCCAATGTACATATATTTCATGAAAATCGTGACTGGAAACTGAACCCTCATTGATTATATAATATTTTGCGTGTGTTCTGAAAATCAATCTTAACTGATCGAGGTATTATGACGCAAGATTCAATCCCAGCTTAGTACTGCTTCACCCAGGAAGACCTGTCCCTTTATAACTGAAAGATTGTTGGTGGGGCGTAAAGAATCAAATCAAACAAACAAACAAACAAAATGACGCAAGATTCAACTTTTGATTAATAAAAAAAAATTGTTCCAGTATGATTCGAACTGGCGAACCCTTGATCATCGTTCTTCAACGTAACCATTTTCGCCACCGATTTGACTGTGATTTATTGTGTTAATACTCGTTAAGATTGTTTGGGCGCTCCACGCCTCGTTTTCACCATTTACCTATGTCTAAGATGGATTAGTCCTAATTACGCATGCATGAGGTGCCGCCTTTACAGATGTTTAGATGTGGAAATCAATGAGCTAGCTTCCTCGAGACAGGTACTGATGTCGATCGAGGACTCGATTCACTTGCTGCACATCTGACACTGGTATCTATCGAGGATTCGGTGTTCCTTCTGCAACACTGGCAAGGATGTAGATCGAGGACTCGATTCACTTGCTGCATAATTATCTGACACTGATATCTATCGAGGATTCGGTGTTCCTTCTGCAACACTGGCAAGGATGTAGATCGAGGACTCGATTCACTTGCTGCATAATTATCTGACACTGATATCTATCGCGGATTCGGTGTTCCTGCTGCAACACTGGCAATGATGTCGAACGAGGACTCGGTTTACTTGCAGTGTAGCTGACACTAATATGTCTTTCAAGAATTCGGAGTTCCTGCTGCAATAAGAGTGAGGACTCGGTTTACTTGTAGCCGATACCTATATCCTACAAAACACGCGACATGTTCCACAATCTTTACAGTGTGATTGTCTATCCAGGATTAGGTGTCCCTGCTGTAAAACTGGCATGGTGTCTGGTGAGGACTCGGCTTACTCGCAGTGCAGCTGGTACTGATATCTATCGAGGATTCGGTGTTCCCGCTGCAACACTGGCAAAACTGGTATGAGTGTCGAGTGATGACGCCGGTACCGATATCCAACAAATATATTACAGTGTGGTTGTCTATCCTGCTGTTAAACTGGCATGGGTGTCTGGTGAGGTCTCGGCTTACTCACAGTGCAGCTGGTACTGATGTCTGTCGGGGATTCGGTATTTCTATTGCAAGACTGGGTATGTATATTGCGCGAGCGTTGGTTTACTGGCCACGTAGCTGATACAAATGGACACCGAGGATTCCACTGCTCTTGGTTTTTGTTTGATTTGATTTTTTACGCGTCATCAACAATCTTTCAGATATTAACGGACGGGACTTCCTGGGTTGAACCAGTACTAAGCTAGGATTAATGTTCTTGCTCAAAGACACAACGCAGTGACGCCGGTGAGGCTCGAACCCGCGGTCCCTCGGTCTCGAGTCAAGCACTCTACCACTGCGCCACTGCGCTGCCCCACTGCTCTTGGTCTTTTAATACTATGTTTAATTGTTCAATTCAGTTGTATTGATCCGGAAGATAACTACAACAATGACAGGCAAAACTATTTAATATCCATCAGTGACTGGCGAAATGTTAGCCTCAAGTTGGTTAAGTAGGAAAGAAAGTGTAGTTTACACTAAAAGGGATGACAGTCCAGCTGCCACCAATTTTGGTGTTAACTTACACCTATTCCTTACAGTGTGAACTGTGAAAGACATCCCGAAATGACTACAGCACCGTTAAGCTAGACCTTTAAACCTTCATACACTTAACTTGACTCGAGACCGAAGGGCCGCGGGTTCGAGGCTCACCGGCGTCACTGCATTGTGGTCCTTGAGCAAGACACATTTATCCTAGCTTAGTACTGGTTCAACCCAGGAAGACCCGTCCCTGTTTAACTGAAATATTTTTGATGGGACGTAAAGAATCAAATCAACCAACATACACTTAACAAAGGCAGGAAAACATTAGAAGAACATTTACGTATCATGTTCTAGCTGAGCGACGTAGACACGCATTGTTACATGTAGACTGAACATAAGTAGCTATTTATCTGCGTTATTCAAATACTAGGACGTTATTATATTTCACAAAAATATGGGGAACAGTCGCAACAAAAAGAAATAGCCCCTTTTCGAATTTCTGCGAACGAAGGAGTGTGAATGTGAGTAAATGTTTCACTTCCCACCAACAAGCAAGGTGATATGGGGACGGGGTCATGGCTTATACATGTAGGATCATCAGATAGACTGAAGATGCTTGGGACCCAGTTGAAAAGTCGAGTGGTTTATCCGCTTTTGCCCAGCAGGCTTAAAACCTTTAAACAACGTCGAATGAGACGTCAATGCGACGCCATGACGTCGCATTGAAGTCGATACGACGGTGTTTTGGCTTCATGTGCCTGCCTGCTGAGTGATAAAAAACTGTGGGAAGTTATACAAACGTGCGTAACTTAAAATCACCGACAGAAAAGAAGGCATGGACACCAGGCGTAGTCCCACATTTGCATCCCCACAGTTGTTACATTTTGTATACAATCTCTAGACATATTATAGTTCAACTGACCACGGTACACAAACTCAACATTTTGTTGGTCCCCATTGCCTGTGTAGTGCCAACAGGTTTCCCACACCTTTCATGTGTTGTTATATGCAAACTAGTGATTCTGCTTGTAGTAATCCAACCAATCGATTTGCTCAGACCCGTGCGAGAGCAAGATATGCAAATGAGCGGGTCACGTGTGCTATGGCTGAGAGAGATGGGACAGCTAGAGCTATAAAAAGAGAAAGACACTAATACAGATATAGACTCACAGAGACCGATGTGGACTTCGTGGAAGAGACTTGAGGGCAAAGATAAAGTGGTTAGCGGTCCATATATAGCTTCCTGTGGCACACAAGATACTACATGGAATATTAGTGAGTATACTGTAATTGTGGCATTTCGACCCCCCCCCCCCTGCCATGTTTGTCTACGCCATGCGCGTATCCAGAGGGGGGGGGGGGGTGGCGGTGTGAAAAAAACACAAAGCTACCAAGCCGGCATTCAATATTGGGCCATTATCGGCGTCATTTAAATTTTACAGTTATTTGGATCGTCTCTCTCCTCTCCTCATAAAGAAGGGTTGTCAGAGTTGGACCCCCTCTGACAGAATTTTCTGAATCCGCGCATAAGTACGCCTTATAGTGCTGCAGCAATGTGGCAAAAGTAGCCTAATTTTAGAGGTACCCATACCAGCAGGGTAACAAGTACTATTATATATCAAATTAAAGCTTAGAGTCTGCTCATTTCAAAACTGCATGATGCCACTTCCAAAATTTTGTGCGAAACTTTTTACGGCCCTTCAAAAGTATACACCCTTAATTGTTAGTATTCGTTTTCTGTGTGCTTCCCAAGCAGGTATTATCCTCATATATGCACATAAAAATCTATTTCTTGTAAATTGTGGAGTGGAACATGAACAAATATAATGATAGATATTGAATGACAATATCCAGTCTGGTTTTCAACATTTTATGAGGTCATTGAGCACAAAAGTCACGAAAACCTATGACATTGACATAACATTAATCTGGATGCAACTGCATGTAATCCTGTTCAATTTTGTAAGGATTTTTACTGTTAGAAATTATTAATATTTAATCTATACTATCTTATTATTTTTGTAACATTTGCTTGTAGCAAGGGTGTGGCTTTTTTTAAACAGGGTGTTACATAGGAGTTCAAATTCGCGTCAGTCATCCAACCGTCAACAATTTACAGTAAAGTGAATTTCTCTGCAGCTATGATAACTGTTATTAAACATTGCATAGTAACTGTCCTCTGCATATTCTTTGAGTATACAGTGGGGCCTGCTGACCTTGACCTACTTTTTACGCTCCAGTGACTTTGATATAAATTGACGTCCGTCCGTGAAAAATTTACATTAAAGTGAGTTCTCTGCAGCAGTGATAGTTGAGAGTGTCAAACCTTGTATACAGTGATTCATTTACAATTTTTGGCTTATGGGTCCTAGGACTCGCTGTTTCCCATTTCAACGAGTCCAACTACAAACTTATGAGTCCTGAATACTTATTTTAATGACAAGTCTGTAATACTATTGCATCCTCGGACTCGCCGACATAAAAACTTTGCATCCCAGAGACAAAATGATGCGCAAAAGATGCAGGATGCACAGGTAACAAAATCACTGCTGTATAGTAATTGTCCTCGCATTCTCTATAACCTTGCTTTGTGACATTGACCTACTTTTTACGTTCCAGTATTTTGACTGTGACAGACATATATATATGACTCTACTCGAGCAGGTGTGACACAGCGTTCCCTCAGAACAAATATCATATTGGTTAAGTATAACGTTTTATCAATATCAAAACAGGATGAAGCTATATTGCTCAGCTGTGTCTGACATACTTTTAAATGACTAGCATGCATGTGAGACACCACTACTTGTTAAAGACAAAGTGGAATTCCTAAAGACCATGAAAATGAGTTCTTCACCAAAGACATTTACAGTCAAATTGGTCTAAAAAATTTCGCAAGAAAGGTGTAGTTACTTTAAGGAATAAGGTAGAAATATGTGAAATCAAGGCCACTGGATCAGCTGATAGAGATTTCCTGGTTATTGACTCGGGTCATGGCTAAATGACATATGATAACAAATAGCAGCTTTGGAATTTAATAGAAGTGTTGTCAGAGCAATAAATTGTCTATTGAAAATTTATACTTGTCTAAAAGTTAAACTTACTACAATATTGCTTGACTAATATCAAAGTATGTTTCCTAAATGAACCAAACCAAATATTATTCTCAGATGATATTGTGAAACTAAACTAGAAATGGGCGTTTAGGCCATATTCGCAGAGTATTTAAATGCCTTTTTGTGCCTAGGTTTTATCAAAAACGAAACTCTTACTAGCATGCATAAGCTTCATCAGAAATCACTACTGCTAGACCCAACTGGAATAATTTAAAAAAAAACTTGCTGTAACAGTACAGCGGTCATTCAAACTGTATGTCTGTATAAAAATAGATCCTCACGATGAGGAAGATTCTGTACCTTGTTCCTATAAGTATAGTGTATTTATCTTTCCATCTGTCAAAGAGTGATGTTAAAGCACATGACATTCTCTATTCCGAATCACTTGTGTTTTGCATGGATAATGTACAAAATGTGTTTTCATGGAGCTGCTATTTTGCGTTCATAGGTTAGGTTGATAGGTAAGTGCACATAGTTGTTCATTGTGAAAACATGTATATTGTACAGTTATCGTCACAGATACTGTTCTCGCAATTGCATGTAAAGTCATTTAAAAGCTTTGGGGCAGCTGTTGAATGGTTCATCATCGTAGGACGCATACAGTAAGTGTGCCATTATTGTATTCAACTATTTTTTATCCATATTCATTTTGTTGGGTGGGCGGGTAGAATGTAGAATATGCAAATGGAAACTGTTAATTGCTGATAGGACTTTTGGTGCTGCCTTTGCTAAGCTTACCTCGTTTAGGAATGTAGGGTCTAGTTTATCATATATTGCTCCAACAGACTGAGTGCAAGTAAACTTTTGACAGTTTAATAAAGGCCCATGGCCAAGATATTTCAGTCCCTAAAATTTCAGTGCACCTTGAATCATACGTTTGAAAACGGGTTTCTTACCAACCCCCAAGAAAGCACTGCCTATATCCCATTCAGCCAGACAGTATTTTATGATCAGTCTTGTGTGCTGTTCTTATGTAAAACTGGTGAATAAGATGTTAACAGGGATATAACGTCTCGTAGCAACACCATATGCCAATTCGACATGTAAGAAAGAGATCTCATTTGTAGCTTCTTTTTATCTATGATGAGGAAGTTACAATAAATAAAAGAAAATCTGTACTGAGACATTTTGCAGCAACGGAGGCATGTATATGGCCTTGTGTTTGCTTTCTCTCGTAGCTCTGAGATGTCCATATGCTCATCTTTGGTCGCTTTGATGGCTCTGTCCTTCAGTCCACCACTTATGAAAATTGTATGTTTCTGTTCAAATGGCTTTTATCAGTGTCAGTGTAATAAGCTACAAGGTTGTCCTTAGTTTTGCCTCCGGATAATATTTTCCTCTATTCTTTTAGTACTTCCATGTCTGCTTGTAGAAACATTTTATGTCCCATTGTGGTGTTGCCTCTTTTTTTGGCATACTAGCGTATTCAAACTATCCTCCCTTTACATGTCAAATACAATATGTATCTGTGAAACGGACTAATAGATGCAACTGGCCTAAAGTATGTAGACACGGAACTGTTCAACTATGGCTACAGATGCTACTTTAGCCGTTTTAGACAGTACTGGTAGCATCTGTATCAAAGCTGTAGCATCAAAGATAATGCATTCTGTTTTCTCAATAATGCTACTTTGCCTTCAGATATGTTTTTGAGTTAAGGGATGAAATCTGGTCATTGATTCGAGCCATAGTTTTTGAAAATATTTTAAGACTCCTTGTGCATTCTCAAAATACAAGATACCTCCCTGAAAGAGCAAGCTGCTTACAAACACAGACGCATCATCTAATCATTCATGACTACACTGCTGTATCTTTGGCATGTCTGCCAGTGTCTTATTATTGGCCTTTTGCTTGGGTTCATAGAACATCTTCTGAGGTTTGTCTTGTCCACCAAGCTTTATGAATCCTTCCTTCATGAATGATTTCCTCACTTCCTGTGTCTAAGGCACCAAGCAAGCCTGGATGATATAACGCATGTTGCAAAATCCGTTAGAAGTGTGAGGCGTGGCCTCTGTGGGGTCAAATGGGGATCAATGAATCGACAGTCAAACATTTAAATTATTTTTACAACATAATCATATTAGTGCTTTTGTATCAGAATGATGTGAAGGTCAACTCTGGTTTGGTTTACCTGTACATGTACATCGACATACATATTTGTGGAACATCATTGAGTACTCTGCGGTCACAGGCTTGGCTCAGGAACCACGTGCCCTATTCAATGAATTGCCTTTTAAGGTTAGTCCCGTGATTCCTCTAGATCCAAATAAAACTTTGTACTCTGTTGCTTAGACCACACAGTTAATCCAGGCAGAATAGAACTTGTCCTCTGACATTTTTATAGTACATTAGCCTTCATGGAAACCATTAATCACCTCTTCAGGAATGTACTGCATTTAAAGGATTTGATATGATATACATATATGTTGCTTGTAAACACCAGAGGGAATAGTTTCGCCTTTGCAAACTGATGCACATCTCAAAGACATATACTAGTTGGGGAGAGGAATCTATACTACTAAATAAACGAATTACCGCATAAACTGAAAAATCGAGGTCATTTTCATGCTTGATTTCTTTACTGTTACTTTAAGATATTGCTTTCATTGATAATCTCGGTTAGGATGAGTTTTCATTTAGCATAGATTTAGAGAATTTTGGAATTAAGTGTGTTTTCTAAAAGAACTGCGCCCTCTGGCGAATGTTTCTATATTTAGTGTATGTCACGTTCATGGTCACGCGTCACTATTTTTAGATCGATTGGGTTTCCAATACAAACTGAATGGAGATGACCGAAGCGTTCCGAATTTTTGTGTATATGTCATATGTATATGTGTATTATGCTGTGTCAAGTCGGCCATATTATAAACAACAATGGGGAAAACGCCGCCAAACTCGCCAAAGAAAAAAAGATATGGCTGTAATTTTAAATAATCCCTTATCAAAACTGATTATTAGTCGCGGTAATCATCACACCTTTCTTCGACACGCGCTTAATAATCCTAAGTGTCAAGGTCGCTGCGCATAATGTACTGTTTACATCGATTGGCTTGGTCGTACCACTTATATCACGGTAGGCAATGACGCTATCAAATATTATTAGTAAAAGGCGCCTCGCTGAAGTTTTTCTGTGATTTTCTTGATGAGAAGAAATGAACATAACCGCATTTACAAGTATCAGCTTTTGTAAAAAGAAAATAAAAAAAAATCGTCGGTTCCGGGTCATTTCGGCCCATGGTCATTTCGGCCCAATAATCCCTTTTTGGTTCTTAGAAAAAAATAAATCTCACTCCTAAAAAATTTGGTAAAATTGGTCTGCGCGGTAAATGCGAGCAGAAAATAACCATTTTAAGGGCGTCGCGCGCAATCTCACTCTTTAAGATTTCAAAAAGTTGACAGGTATGCAAATAACGAAGTAAGAACTACACCAAAATCACCACCTTAGAACGGTCAGGTGCAAGCTACTGGTGAGGGCTTTAGGTTGAATTTGTTTTTAGCTCACCTTAGCAGCATATGTCAGCTTATAGGTAGGATGCCCATGGTCCGTTGTCGTCAACAATTTCAAACATCTTCTTCTCGGAAACCATTTGACCAATCAAAGACAAATTTTATGTGGAGCCTCTTTGGGTAGGGGGAACGAAAGTTTGTTTGTTGCATCTGGGTCACATGACCAAGATGGCCGCCACGCCCATATATGGTAAAAACCCTTCAAAAATCTTCTTCCCCGGAACCGGTGAACCAATTTCCACGAAACTTGGTATGTAGCAGTGGTGACTCTGCCCATCATACTTTGTTCAAATGATGACCTACGGTTGACCTTGACCAATTTTACAACAAGGTCAAATTTGTTAACTTAGGCTTTTCTACAGGAAAAAGTGAAAGCTGTTGATTTTTTCACAAATATTTCAGCCTCTGACCTGAAACCAACTGAAATAATGAAGAATTGTGAGTATTGAAGGCCGAGGTCATTTCTTGACCTTGGCTAAAGGTCATTTACGTATATGAAAATTAAAACTGGCTTTTCTCGGAAATTGATGGGCCAATCAAACCCAAATTTTATATGTTAGCTTTCAGGTACAAGCAGGGTTCCAGTTTGAGGGCAAATCGGCGAAATACTTCGCCCCAGACCGCTCCGTTTCGCCTATAATGGTCGTAAAAAGGGAAGTGTATTTCGGCATATGGAGGCGCGGTGGCTCAGTGGTAGAGCGTCGGACTCGGGACCTAGAGGCCCCGAGTTCGAACCCCATGACCGCTGTGTAGTGTCCTTGAGAAAGGCACTTTCACCTTCCCAAAGTACTAATAATACCCAGGAAGAAGTGGCTCCGTCTCAACATGACTGAAAAATTGTTTACCGGGACGTAAAACACCAATCAATCCAAACCATTTCGGCATCAGTGTTCCTTTTCAGACCATTTTGGGGGGCGAAATTCGGCCCCACTCCCAAAGGCGAAACACCTCCTTTTTCCCAATTGGCACAGTAAAATTCCCAATCAGAAGTTGGAAGAAAAATAAGGAGAAAAAGTTTGTTTTTTAACCACGAAAAGTAACGACATTTCCAGGTTTGCCTTTGAAGAAGATAATTTGGTATACAAAAATTTCCTTAAATATTGTATTTCTTTGCATTTTGAGTGTGAAAACCACTCATTTATTGGTTTGGGCAGCTACCACTTAAAAAATTGCAGACTAATTTTTCCGACATTGTCCCTATTTTTGGACAGTACCAGTAACCAACACAACACTAAACTATAATAATCAGCAGACCTTAGTATAAACTTAAATTGACACTAGCTTTAAACAAGTACAGACTTTTTTTTTGGGGGGGGGGACTCACAAAACAGTAACAAAACAAACAGAACTTCTATAAAATAGTTAATTACTACCATTGATGGCAACTAGAGTTATGAAAGTTCAAGACACCTTTCTCTGACTCACGCTCAATAATCCTAAGTTTCAAGGTCGCTAAACAGCTTACATTGATAGGCTTGGTCGTACCACTTGACGCAGTAGGCAATGACGCTATCAATAAAATCTGTTTAAAAAAGTGCATTGTTCAGAAATAAGAACCTGGATTTGAGCGATTTTTGGCATTGTTTGGAGGAAAACAAATATAGTAAAAGTCACCTCGCTGAAGATTTTTAGTGATTTTCAAGATGAGAAGATATAAGCATAATCATGTTTACAAGTATCAGCTTTTGTAAAAAAAATTAAAACTCGCCGGTTTCGGGTCATTTCGGCCCATACCTATTTGGGCCCATGGTCATTTCGGCGACTAGAATCGCCAATACAAGTTTCAGATTTCATAAAGCTGTGAAAAATTAACACACATGAAAGGGGGATACAAGTTTCAGCTTTTTTAAATGCAAAATAAAGGTAAATTGACAATCATGAAATATTTCCGCGCTTGCGTGGGCTCTTTTCTAGTAGTTTAAATGGTAGCAATATTATCTCCAGGGAATCATTCCAGAAGTAATAATGTTGGAGAAATAGATATTCCCTTTTACCTGAAGTCTGATAGCAGGTTATTCTGTACAACTTCACAAAAACGACCAGATAGTAATAGTTAATTACAGTTATATGTTCATTTCTGTGTCTGATTCATAGTCAGTATTCCTCTTAGAACTCATGCAAATGACACTGGACATCATCAGAGAAAGTTCTGTTGCAGCACCACTTTCAAGAACTGTATAGAAAATGTTAGTTTAAAAAGTAAGTGAGTACGACCAGGAACTGCCACAATCATCCCAACAGCACGGTGAGGAAGAGGCAAGGCATGATAACTGACTCAAGACAAAGCTCGTAAAGCTTTGTCACACTCTTTTCCAGACAACTTTTGTTTTACACTGTCAACAGCAGAGACATCAAAAAAGTAAGCGAGTATGACCAGGAAATACCACAATCACAAACTCAAATTCAAATGACAGTTCTCCGAGTCTTGCCTTACCATGAAGGTATCCAATGCTAGCAAAACCTGTTATGAGGAGGTGCATTCCACCTTCACATAGAAAGATATATTTCATGTACATAGGTTTAGCCCAAGTGATTTCTAAAGCTTTCGTAAATAAACCCATATCAAAATATGCAGACGTATTAATTTGAGCAAGTACATTTATGCACGTTTGCATTCCCTTCAGAGTTGTATTATAACTACTATAAACTGTTGGGGGACATTATAATTGGATTAATTGCTACATCAAATGCATTTATATTTACTTGATATTGCAAGGAAAAACTCCTTTTTATGATTTAAAAATGTACATGTACATCAAATGCAATAAACGTGACTATTTGTAAAAATAATTGGTTTTCGCGACTTTTGCACTCAATGACCTTTTAATTACAGTTGTAAATGTGCGTAAGTAGCATATCAAATGCAAACAAAATTAATATTAACTATTGGATCATATACAACCTAATAACACGAATTTTATACAGTATGTATTCTTCTTGTCATAAAAAGAAATCATCATTCCTTTCTGAGCTATGATGATGGTACCCATGTTTAAAGGGCCGTAATTTTTTTCGCACAAAATTCTGAAAGTGGCATCATGCAGTTCTGAACTCAGCACATTCTAAGCTTTAAAATGATGTATGATGCTACTTGTTACCCTTCCGGTATGGGTACATGTCACTTTTGGTGACCTCTGCTGCAGCACTATTACATGTACCTGGTCGGAAACCTCAAGCGACCACGCAAAATTATTATAGGCATAGATCAGACTGTGTCAAAGACACTATGGAACTTGCTGGTAGCAAAATACTTAATGTTGGTATGCAGACTACTCGGTGCGTAAGTTTGAACTTGTGCGCTTTTGTTGTTTGATTATGACAAACGTGTAGACTAGCTTCCTCGTTATATGTGACTTGCTTTAATATTAAGTGCATAGAGGTACTTTAACAAGTTTTCGTATTAAATGTTATGCGATTCACCATAGAATACCGGTAAACAAGTTTAAATGAACATGATGGTGTTCTAAAGTTGAATTAAAGGTTTACAACCGTTGGAAATGAACAAGTCATGAAGCATATGATTATATGCAATATTGGAAGATGGCATAAGCTTCAGAAAATTGATACCATTGTCAGCAACGCAAACACCCCACACCTTCATACATATGATATGAAACACCCTTTCCAGAAATCCTACCTAGATCGCCACACCATGCATTAGGGCATTTATGGCTACAACGCCCTTGCTAACATTTATCATTTCATAAACTCAAACCACTGTTCATAACTGAAAATGTTTAAACCCTAAAGATAGGAAAAGTTAACAAATAAACATGATAAAAGGATATATAAGGAGCACCAGCAGTAGAAGAACGATTCTATTGAGAATGTTCATTAGAGTATTAACCATAAAACAGTGCAAATAACGTATGGAACTAAGCGCTTTCGGCTTTCACTTTCATCAGAGTTTCATTTTATGAACATATAACACAAATTAAAAGGGGAACATGTCTTGTATGGTGATTAAAGCCCGTTTGAAGGGCCCAACTCCGCATTTTTTGTGCAAAAACTTTGACCAATTCAAACGCACAAAACAAAATAGGGCGAACATTAACACAGAGCACTCTGACAAGAAATGGCTATCAAGAAAATAAGGCTAAAATGTGTCTAGTATCATGTGCAAAACAACATAGCATACCAGGTTTTCAACCATATGACTACGCAGAGTCAGTCCCCTTTGTTGATGTCAAACGGTTTGAGAGTGTATAGACGTCTAATTCAGTAGCTCTCACGGAGTCTCCTGGTAGAATCTGACCTCTACTTGTTGTGTTCAAGGCATCAAATAGAAGCCTGACTCATGAAGTCATGATTTGCTGAGCAAAAGTGTTCTGCTCTAGGTGATCATTCAAACCTACAGTTACAGTCATCTATATTATATGGAACCATGAAGGAAATCAGTGGACCACAGGTTCGCCTGACACTGAGTCTCACGATCTCCTTAATAAAATGTTTAACTAGGTCAATGTCAACATAGAATCGTCATTTGACCACACTATTCAGGGTCAACATCCACTATGTTACATATGAAAACATTTTTGATTGTGAACTATTTTTTGAAGAATTCACATGACAGCCATTTTGGTCGTGCGGTCTCAACCATATAGTAATAATAAATTTGTCTCATAATTTGGATGCTCAGTGAAAATAATTTCATTTGGCCTTAGAGTTGTGAGAAAGTGAGTTGTAAAATATTGATTGCAATCATCAATCTAATATGAGTGACTTTGTTTGAAAAATAAAATTCCAAACTCGACCTCTGGTACTTACATATAGTCACTATCTCAAAAGAAAAAGTTTAATGACAGTTACATTTGTACCGATAATACAATGTAGGAATGTTGTTCACAAATAAATGCTCTAGGATGCAAATTTAACCTTGCTGTAAAATATGTCAAGGCCAACCTAAGATCATGATCCAACAAACATTGTACCACTCATACACTCAATGTAAATACCAAGGCCTAAATCGTTTGTGAAGAAGAATTTGAATGTTTTTTTTCCATATATGTGCATGGCAGGCATGTTCGTCATGTGACATTCATGTGTGGGTTTCTCACCTGATAGTCGTGCCATATAGATTTGACTTCAAATGACCCTGTGTTTTCTGATGAAATATGTTTCAATATATAGACGGCAGTCCAAAAGATCGATGGAAAGCTTTTGAACTTAAACATTCGGTGGTGGTCACTTGTTATTAACCGGTTACTTTGTATTTAACCAGTATTGAGTCAGGTGGGTCTTTAAATTTGTGGTTTCATGTCCGTGAGGACCCGAAGGCTCACGAGTAGTGGTTCTGCTTTAAAACGTCACACAGCTTAGAGTCTCATTCCAGACAAGCGGAGCCAGATATCGAACAAGGGACCCCTGGATACTATGCGAGTGGTTTAACCACTTAACCACGGTGGCTCTCATCTGGTTATCAGCTGTAGTCATTATATCATTAGGTTTGACATATCTACCCCGTATCTTTGTCTTTAACAAATATCGATATCAATGCATTAGGAATCAAAATGTAGGCCAGCGTCAACTTTGGAACATTATTTGTACAAATCGAGTAGGGTTCACATCTTCAATGCTCCCAAGTTAATTGTCCTTCTGATTTTATGAAGATTGTTTAAGGGGTTGTGCCATATATGGGCATGGCAACCACCTAAACCAGTTAGCCATATGTAGATTGTTTCATCTAATGATCGCTTCCTAGAAAATCGTGAGAAATTGTGAGAAAAATGTGTTTGTAAATATTGTTGCTAGTCAAATTTGGGCGATCCTGGCTGACATGTCTAAGATGACCTCTGGTACTTATTTATAGTCATTGTCTTATTTGGTTTAAAATGTATAGTGAGCATAACGACTTTGGCTTCAACAATCGTAAA
Organism: Loripinus fragilis; assembly: GCA_964019695.1. Classification (NCBI taxonomy): domain Eukaryota; kingdom Metazoa; phylum Mollusca; class Bivalvia; order Lucinida; family Lucinidae; genus Loripinus; species Loripinus fragilis. The sequence continues at coordinate 20,221,386 of OZ026525.1, forward strand.
ATCAACTTTTTAAAATTCTTTACCATTAAATGCATTAGAAGTCAAATTTGACAATACCATAAAGTAGGTAAAGGTCAACCTAGGATCACTATTTGAATACACGTGGTGAAGCCCACGTCCTAAATGTTAAATACCAAGTTTCAATGTCTCTTGCCGTCTAGTTAAAGAACAGAAGCATTATAAGATGAGCAGGGGTACCCTATATGGCCGTGGCGGGCATATTGATCATGTGACCAGACACTTTCGTTACCCTACATTATGTAATTTGAGTTGAATTGGTCTAGTGACTTCAGTGGGGAAGATGTTTTAACATGTTGAAGACCCAGGTGAAATTCCATATGACGCGGCATTTTATGAGAGGTACAGGTGAACAAAGACAATATTGGAGTATAGAGACCATCATGGCCCGGAATTACAATGCCTCCTTAAAGTTAAGCAAGACTTAAGTTAAGTATTGATATTTCAACATGCTATATTAAATGCTAAATAAATTGCCTGGATCGATGTGGTATTTGTGGTCAAAGATATCATTCTGATCTTCAGAAAAATAAAAACAATTTTGATTTTAATCAGTTTAAAACGTTATTTTTTGCAACCTGAAAAATCAATACTTAACTTAAGTCTTCCTAACTCTAAGGAGGCATTGTAATTCTGAGCCCATAAGAGCACATTTCATTTTATTTTTGGCAAACAGGGGAGCATTACAATTTAAGGGAAACAATGAAACATGTACCCAACTCTCCACCCCTGAGAGGGTCTCGTATTTCAACAGAGTCCACGCATTTAGGTAACTTAAGATTCAGGAACAAAATTTGCAACATAGAGAAACCTTAAAATATAAAATGAAGGAATATGCTGCTAAGGGAAGCAACATTGAAACTACCTAATGTATAAATTACTGCATGACTGATTGTTCTTTCCTGCAACAACATTGCCTCAACCAAATAATGTGCCTATAGCAGTCTGACCAAAGACTTTTTAATTGTCTTTTTTCTGCAAATAAATGAATATTTACTTAGATGAAATCAACACAGATCACCATCGGGATAAAACCTGTAAAACCTATCTTAAGCGGCCACTCAAAAGAACACCAAAATTGGTTTTCAATACCAATTATCGCTTAATGCAGTTCAGAAGTATTGCAGAATGCTCCAAGAGAGCATTCTGCAATACTTTCGACCTGTATTAAGCTACCATCTGTCTTTACGACCATTTTTGTCTATTTTTGAGTGGCCGCTTAAGACAGGTTCAGTTACTACCTATACCTACCGTTGAAATAGAAACATCGGTCATACCACCGCACAGAATTACGTATAAAGGTACCGTGTTTGGAGGGTTTGGAATGTCGTTTCCGTGAACACTTCTTCACCTTAGAGTTTCTCTGATTTCTGTTTGTCGAGTTTTTCAGACCTTTTGAACACATCCTAGTCACACAAGTAGACACTTACATTGTATGTTTCTAAACCACGTTTATAACTGATACCGTACCCCAATCTCTGTTTAAAGAGACTAGGTCTGTAACTATGAACATTTTTCGAAAAAAAATTCTTAACTTTTTAAATCATTTGTAAAAATAGAATTAAGTTATGTTTTCACAATTAACAAGTTCAGTACAGCTGAAACTGCACGGAAAAGTGAATTATCTTATAAAAACAGGCGTTTTTCTCTTGTTTGTAATTAATTGCGTCCCTCCAATAATTCTAGACAGTTGATTTTTAACAAAAATGCTGTTGTTTTGATAGTGATAATTTGTTAAGATTTACGAAAATGGTAAAATGTTTACCCGAATTTGAGTATTTTTACTGTATTCTTGAAAAATAGAAACTTTATTTCTAAAATTAGAAGATCAAAAGTTACCGACTATGCAGCTTTGAGCCATGACATGTTATTTCCAACAATGTGGTATTTTGACATGAATAGACTCAGACGAGCCTGTGCAGCCTCGTTTTAAGCTTAGAAACTCCAAATGGTCTTCAGTCAGTAGCTTAACAATCATAGAATATTCAAGAGACTAGCAAAGGCTCTGATCAGACTGCGCGTATGCGCAGGCTGATCTGAGGCTTTGCTGGTCGTTCATACCACATTGTTGGAAAACTCATGCACTGGCTTATTTTTCAAATCAGAAAAAGATGCATTAAATTCCCTATGCATTCAAGTTAGTTCATGAGATTTGTGTAAGTTATTGTATGGTTTGTTCGTCTGTATGGGATGATAATCCACGAGCTTAGCATAACCATAAAATAACTTACTTATTGTACAATCTACTTTGTGCATCGAGATTTATATGAAGTCTAGACTGGCTCCTGTCTTTAAAACAATTTTTCATCAATGTTTCATATCATATACTTGTAGCTAGTTATTTCTGTCTTGTGTTTATGGTTCCATGCACGTCTGTTTGTTGATGCCTTGTGGTCACCTGCTGGGAAAGGGCTGACCTCTTGTCTCTCGTCTGTGATGTCCAATTCTGACGTTGTCACTTTCCCATTGGTATCCTGGGTCAGGTGTGGTGCTTGATTGTATCGATTCCTGATCTTTGCTCTCTTTCTTACTTATTCTGATGGCCCTGTTTAAAAGCAGAGCCATCAGAGTTAGACTGGCTACAAGTATATGATATGACACATCAATGAAAAATTGTTTTAAGGACTGGAGGCAGTCTATAGATACTCAATGAAAGGTGCAATAATTACAGCATGCGTGGTCATCTAGTAGACGTTGGCTGGAGCTTTCATCTACTTTCTCACGATGCATGTGCGAGCATTGAAATCTCTGACGAGACTTGTGTTTGTTCACCATTGTCTGTGCTTTTGTCTCTCGCATATGCGTGCAGTACCAACATCTCATGAACTAGCTCGTTTATCATGTCTATCAGTTACCTCTCATATCAACCACATTGCTGCACGTTGCCTGATAAACATTGTCTATCTCACGGTATGTGCCTTTATCCAGTCATGATGACGTTACATTATGACGCTGAATCAACACAAAAATCGAAAATTACGTAATAATCGCTAGTTTAAAGAGTGAAACAATGGGTAAACTGATAAATAGAATACCAGGTTCATGTCTTTTAATATCAAGTTTACCAGGCTTGGCTTTGAGAACGTAGTTGAATTGCTCAGTAAGCCTCGCGATGTCAACAAGCGTTCTCGAAGCCTTGCGTGGTAAACTTGATATCAAAAGACACTCATCTAGTTTTCTTTATTTATTAGTTACCTCTCATATCATTACATCGCCGGGCCGCGTAGCGCAGTCGATAACCTGTCTGGCTACAGATGCGTGTCTGACTGCAGATCCAGGGTGGGTCGTGAGTTCGATCCCGGTCCTGTCCCATACTTTCGTGGAGATTGATCATGAAATGATTTCTACGGTCATTCTCCTCCCTTCCGCTGATTCATTCAAGAAGGGTTGTTGTCAGTTACAAGCGAAAGTATGTGCACGATTTACTGGTTAACCGCTTGTTCAAGCCTGCCCAGGAAAAAGTGTGGTTAGGTGAACTGACCGTCCCGGAATGACCATAGCTGTTGACTTGGGACGTAAAGCAGCAAAACAAACAAGCAAACATTACATTGCTGCACGTTGTCTGATAAATATTGTCTATCTCAAGGCATGTGCCTTTATTAGGTCATGATGACGTTGCACTTTTTGAATGTCGTCGCTTATGACGCTGACTCAACACGCAACAATCGAAAATTACGTCATAATCGCTAGTTTGAAGAGTGAAACAAGGGGTAAACTGATAAATAGAACACCAGGTGTGCGTCTTTTGATATCAAGTTTACCAGGCTCGACTTTGAGAACGCATGTTGAATCGCTCAGCAAGCCTCGCGATGTCAACAAGCGCTCTCAAAGCCTTGCCTGGTAAACTTGATATCAAAAGACGTGTCACTCACCTAGAATTCATTTTCTATTTATAGCAAATGGACATATCAAAGTTTTAGACACGTGAAGCAGGTGTCATCATTATGTTCGTTTTTACAGAGATATCTCAAGGCCTAAGTATTAATGGACGCCACTATGGCACGGGTGCCATAGCGGCGTCCATTACTACTGGCCTACTTGTACATAAAGTATCCAAAAACTCTTCAAATGTTCAAAGGGATAATTATCAAAACCTAAATATCCACATTACATCCAAACACCATACTATATGCATTCCACAGACACGTCGAAATCACATCATAAGTACATTCCCAGACAAACCAACAGTCAAAGACGATTCTGAAGATTCAGGCAAGACAATGCAACGAATAAGTGGCTAATTGATAAGAGTGTTTATGGGAAAAGGGAATATACTTGATATACGGGAACAAAATACCATGACATGTCGTAGCATTCGTTCCGGTCGACAAGGTTCTTTGTCCATAAATAATAATGATGAACAATACCGATGCTTCTTAAAGCCAAAAATAGCCTTGATCAGGCTGTCTTAAATACATCAATAAAAGAACCAGTTGATTCATAATTTATTTATAATTCCTTTTTCCAATTTAGCGGTTGATATTGACTTCCTACTGGATATACCTTGCACAAGAACTCGCAGAACGAAAAGCAGTCGTAAGTCATTGGAAATGAATGAGGGTTCCATGTGCCATTTAAGAGAGACTTCCTCGATGTAGAATGGTGCACCCCGTGCATAGATGTCAATACGAAATGATAGAGTAGCATAGTAGCCACGTTACAGCCCATTGTAATGTTAGATTATCATGTACTGTTATCAAATATTGTACTACGTGTATGAATAGGTTAATTGGACTTTTAACGAATAATATATGAGTCTGTACAGTAAAACCTGTGTAAACTGCCACTCTCAAAAAGACCAAAACTTGGTTTTCAATACCAATTATCGCTTAATGAAGGTCAAAAGTATTGCAGACACCTCCAAGTGGAGCATTCTGCAATACGTTTGACCTTCATTTAGCTACCAATTGTTATTAAGATCTTTGATTTGTCTAGTTTTGAGTGGCCGCTTTAGACAGGTTTACTGTAATTTCAACATTCTAGTTTGTAGGCTGATGTGAGCATGAATTGAGACAGTTTTCTCGCTGGGATGCCCAAACGTTAGCCTGATTTTCTAATACAGGTAATATTATGAATAATGAAGTCCTGAAGCATTGGCGATCTGTCGATATTCGATTGGCATTAGAAGCAAGGAAATAATTGAGCTGTGACATGTGATTTCCAACAATGTGGCATTTTGACAAGTATAGACTCCAACGAGCCTGTGCAGTCTCCTTTTAAGCTTAGAAACTCAAAATAATGTTCGGTTAGTAGCTTAACACTCATAGACTAGCGAAGGCTCTGATCAGATTGCGCGTATGCGCAGGCTGATCTCAGGGTTTGCTGTTCACACATACTACATTGTTGGAAAGTTCATGTCCCGGCTCAATTATAATCTTAAACCGTATTTAGTCCAGCATACATTGATGCATGTGATGCATGTGACATACTATAAGACAGCGTGTGGGCTACATGGAGAAGGGGCATTTAACTTGCTTCTTTGATATGAAACACCTCCTTATCAATATATTTAAATCAAAATAGATTTCCCTATCCAACCTATTGGAATGGTCTATTTACAAGTTTAGGTTTGCTTGGTAGTATTTTCTCATTTTGTTCAAATTTTATATTGAGGGCCTGGAAGGGTTTGTAAGGGTACAGGGACATTGGCCAAAAACTTAAAGGAATACGGGATATTTGTTGTAAATATTCAAAGGGATACGGGATACTTGGATCATTTTTAAGGAAATGGGATACAATGCTCTCTGAATTTTGGGGATACTTTTCATATTTATTTTAGGAATATTGGATATTTTTCAAAATAATTAAAGTGATATGGGATACTGGGACCCCCCCCCCCCCCCTCTTCCAGGGCTTCAATATTGTGGGAGCAAACACTGAAGATGTTGATTAGATGTCACGTTCTGTGGAATTTGCACAGAGCCTTCTCCATCGACTTATATTCTACAAAGAGGAGCCTAGTTTTCTATTATCTTCTATGGATTAACTAACAAGTATAAGCCATGCGTAATGCTCCTTAACCCTTAAAGCGCCAACCATGACCCCAGCAGACGACACATTTTGCAACATCTTCTGTATTTTTTCGAAAAAAATAAGGTATGATATTTAATGAGAATTGTCTGGCAGCAGACAATTCTCATGAAATATCATACCTTATTTGTTATTTTTGAAAAAGCAGCAAAATTGGAAATTGTCGTCTGCTGCAAATTGTAGGTGGCACTTTATGGGTTAATTGAGAGGGTTTCTGGTTGGTCTTCAAACAAGTTTGCCTAGGGCAACAATGTGTGTCCTTGACTCCAATCTCAAGCTCAAAGGTAAAATAATGTATGTTCGTGTTAATGCATCGCCTCCTTATCTGTTGTATGTAGCAACTTCAAACCTGTCAAGTACATCGGACATATGGTGAAAAGGTTACAGGGACAACATTCCATGTGACCTTGACCCCAAGGTTGAGACCCAAGGTCAAATAATAAATTCACTTGTATATGAATATCTTATTAAACCGTTGGACATAGCCACTTCAAATTTTGCAGGTGCATAGGTCACATAATATAGATGGTACTGGGGAATATTTCGTGTGACTTTGTTCCCAATGTCAAAGGTCCAAGATGTACAACGGGTATGTTTGATCGTGTACAGTAAAACCTGTGTGAAACGGCCACTCTCAAAAAAGACCAATTATCGCTTAATGCAGGCCGAAAGAATTGCAGAATGCTCCAAGGGAAGCATTCTGTAATACTGTCAATCTTCTTTCAGCTAACATTTGTCATTAAGACCTTTGTTTGGTCTATTTTTGAGTGGCTGTTTACACTGGTTTTACTGTACCATCGACTGCAGTCTAGTTGTGTTAGTTTGGAAACATGTCAATGTGAAGGTTTGTTGTCACTTTTTTACCCAGGTCAGTGAGAAACGGATCACATTGGGAACACTAGGTAGGGCTGGGTCACCCTTGGGACATAGGCAAAATAAGTACCGCAGTGTTGTGACGCTTTTATATCACGTCACATTGACGTTCAATCGGCACGATTTGTAAGTAATAGTTATACCATGGGTTGTCCGCCTGTACGTGGAGATAATCAACGAGCTTTAGCGAGTGGATTATTTTACGTACAGGTGGACAAACATGGTATAACTATTTTATACCACCTACATCAGTGTAGACCTTGCACATCAAGTGATATTTCATGCTAAAGTTGGTAAAGGTGGTAAAATGCGTTATAGCACCCATGCATTTCCACCTGTCTTAAGTGCTAGGCTTCACAAAGTAATGTGGTGGAGAAGGAATTATACAAAACTTTTGTCAATAGCCCCACTAGATAGCTGCACATTTACGTTTAAAGATAGATCTTAGCATGACCATATCACATTGACTGACCTTCAGTGCAAAACAGAAGTATAATTTTGCACCAAATGTGGTTGCAGCTAAACTTTCACTGGAGTGGTTTAAAAGCTATGTTCTGTTACGAAGAATAACTACATAAATAACAGCTAGAAATGTTTTAACATTTAATACTGCATAAGTGTTGGCCTCAAGATGCTAAAGTAGGTGTAAGTTAAAGTTACACAGTGAATGGTTTAATTGACAAAGTAAGAAAAAGGGCAAAGATCAGGAATCAATACAATCAAGCACCACACCTGACTCGTTTTTTTTGTTTTGTTGCTTTACGTCCCAAGTCAACAGCTTTGGTCATGGCAGGACGATCAGTGCACCTAACCACACTTTTTCCTGGGCAGACTTGAACAAGCGGTTAACCAGTAATTCGTGAACATACTTTCGCTTGTAACTGACAACAACCCTTCTTGAATGAATCAGAGGAAGGGAAGAGAATGACCGTAGAAATTATTTCATGATCAATCTCCACGAAAGTATGGGACCAGGCTGGGATCGAGCTCGCGACCCCTGGATCTGCAGTAGAATCGGGATACCAATGGGAAAGTGACAAACTCACAATTAGACATCGCAAACGAGAGCCAAGAGGTCAGCCTTTTCCCAGCAGGTGACCACAAGGCATTTATAAACAGACGCGCTGGAAATCATAACAAAAACAAGACAGAAATAACATAAATGATCCATAAAAAAGCACCGCCTTGGAACGGTCAGTAAAATATTTTACTGGAGGGCTTAAACTGGCTTCATGGCGCACCAACCTCGCCCTTAGTTCAGATGTGGATCAAGACACATAGATGTTTATTTTGCATTAAAGACCCCTAACTTATCAATACATCATCTTCTAGAACATATAAATCAAGATATAAAAAGGAGATAGAACAAAGATAAGGACTCAACAGTAAAAAAACTGCATACCGAAGCAAAAGAAATTCAACAGGTAAACCCAACAGCCAAAGCATCTTGCCCCTACCATCTAATCAATAGATAAGTCTTTAAGTCGGAACCTCCATAGAGTCTGAAGTCCAACCCACCAGAGTGCAATTAAAAAGGAAAACAAAATTATCAACTGTGATTGGGATTTGGACAACCATGTCCATCGAAAACCACCTTCTCACTCAAAGAACGCTGCAGTTTATAGACAGTAGTGTCAACAAGCTTAAGCTTAAGAGTATCAATATAAGACAATTGTCGAACGACTACAACATTGTTAGCAGCTTTATCTGCTGGAATCAAAACATAGTTCATATGAAAATCTTGGTTACCTCGTTTTAGATGACAAAAAGAAGATTCAGGTTTAGGGGTTAAAAGATGTGTATTACGAGAGTAAAATAAAATATGAGTATCAATAATTTTGAAAATGTTAATCGTCCATTCCTTCAAGGCATCAGTTTCAACATTTTCATGTTTACACCAACGATTACTGAAGTCATTTAAAGAAGCAGCGATCTCTTTATGACATTTAGGGAAATCAATATTAGTAGAGGGAGATCTATAGGACCTTTAGAAATAATATTGCGAACTCTAGCGTCACGAATGACATTTAGATTACCTGTAATCACATGCCCTGCAGGGGGATAAAAATAATTAGAATTGTGACAATCTCATGAGTCTAAAGTATAGGAATCTATATTTTTATCAATTACAATTTTATTAAAGTTAAATATAGTAGATCTAATTGGTTTGTTATATTTATAGCAAATGATAGGAGTTTCAGAATTATTAAAGTAATTTGGAATATATAAAATCACTAAACCATACTTAAATATATAGAGGATATTCAAATGTTTTGTTAAATATGTCTTTTATTTCACGAGTGAAGTGGACAATATTTATATTTCCTGAGTGGCGAAGCCACAAATGAAATATAGTTATTGTCGACTTCACGAGTGAAATAAAAGACATATTTAACAAAAAAATATTTGAATTTTCTTTTTATTATCTACCAATTTCCCATAATCTTCTAAGGTAAAGAGATCGAATTTTACTTTACATTAGCTTTTGTTTTGATTTTCTAGTTGTGCAGACGAATTTATAAAAGCTCTTTTTTATTAAGCTTCTAAGCAACTCTGACTTTTTATTTACATTTCCATAGAAATAGGAAACACCAATAGTTGTTTCCCTTAGAAAAGAAACAGAAATGCCATAAAGAGTTGCTTCCCTTAGACCATATTGAGAAAATAGAAAAAAATAGTTCCAATCTTACGGCTTCTCTCCTGTGAAAATATTTTCACGGCTGTGAAATATATGCATTATATTTAAACAATATTTTCTTGTATTTCATTACTAAGTAGATAATAAACTTTGAAAATCAATAAAGTCCATACCTTTGTTAATGAATGGAATTTTGATAAAATGTCGTTTATGGTTGACCTCAAAATAGATGTAAGACATAAGGAAATGCTGAACTTAACACCTTGAAAGAAGTGCTGCTTTATATAAAGTGTTTGCTCTATTACTTTAGACTCAGTCAATAGTGCATATTTCTGAAATATATCTCTTAATTCTTTCTGAAATTATGCTGTGGTTTCTTAAAAATGTCTTTGTGAGACTGTTCTTGAACGTACCGACAATACTTATTATAATACTTTTAAAAATAAGATAGACCACCATGGGTTTTTTTTGTTTGTTTAATCAATACATTAACTTCAGCTCAACCTTTTTTACTTGAACTACTTAAAGCAGACAGTGTAAATTCTGGTTTGAAGACATGTTTCTTGCCAAATATAACGGTGGTACAATACAAGCATACACAGTTCTTTTCTGGTATAGTATAACCAGTCAGGTGCATAACTTCCAAAAGTTAAAAAATATATCACTTAAAGCAGTTAACTTTTTTAGCAACAAATACAAAAGTAACCTGTTTGAGTGAATCTGTCTTTTTTCATCTTCATATTTCGGAGTTACTGCTATTTTCACGGCCATGTGGGTAATTTTATCTGAAAGACCTATTACATAACTTTACGATTATGCAATAAATTTGTGTAAGCATCGTCTAGAAATTTGTACGCAAGGTCATTGACGATCAGAAAATAAGCTACTTTTTAACTTGAATAAGTTATATTTTTGACGTCCTAAGATTTGACCTTGGCGTAAATAATTTCAGATATAACCTAAATAAGTTACTTTCGATGGCCTCACTTTGAAATCATTGTTGAAAAGACACAATTTTAACTTCTTCAAGTGATATATATTGTAACTTATACAGGTTATGCCCCTGACTGATAACGAGCAGGCTGAATTATTTGTTGTTTTGTTGTTTGTTTATGTTTACTTTATCCCCGTCAAGCGCACTAGCACAATTACTTTTTGTCAACATTATACAGGTGGCTTTTTTTTGGCTTCTTTATTTCAACCAGCTCTTTCAAAATTCTATTCCTTTACATTCGCCAGTTCTTTCCCATTTGTATTTAAATAACTTTCCTTTTTTCGTATAGAAGCCATATAGAATAGGTAGGCAATAGTCAGCAATAGACATGCTCCAAAATTCACTGATGTTGTGAAAATACACACATTTCTACCTAGAAGCTGGTTGTCGTAGATCCAACATGACGTCATACCTTCCTCACAACCCTTGCCCCAAACAACACATGTGGCATCTATGGCAGACCCTAGAATGATAGGACCCGGAATCGCTCCTGAAAAAAAGAAAACAAAATCAGCTAGCACATATGAGATAGTGTAGTTGTATAAAGAAGGCTTGATGCAGGCGAGCAAGAAAATCCGACTTTGATGCATGCAAACAAAAAAGGTACAGACAGGCCCTTATTATTCACTGTCTTGCTACATGCAAAATTATAGAACACATGTTCAAATAACCTGAATGGGATTTCCTTTATATAGAGGTTATTAATCGTTCTATTTAAAACATGGAATTTATAACAAGGAAGGTGACAAATCCGATGAAGAAACGAGCACGCAAGCACGTGTTTCTTTATATGATTTTTCAAATTCCGAGGTTTATAAATAGAATGATTCAATGAACTGTAAATTACACGTATTCTGCTTGAACTTCTTGCTCAAATTAAGAAAATGCCAGGGTATGCGATGTGGCAAAACTAACGGGATCATGACATTCTTACCCGAGTAGTAATACATCAGCTGTTCCCAGCTGAAAAATGGAAGTCGGCCATTTTGGAAATCTTCTTCATCGAGTCCACCTCACAATTTCAAACGTCTGTAACTTTTTTTATTAGTGAACGAAAACAAAAAGTTTGGGTAGTCATTTTCTTAGTAAGATTGTATCGAACATTGTGGTACTGTATTGTTTTTTTTTCTAGAATGTTTCGTTTTCGTACCTCGATCCTCGAGTTTCAATACGTTATGCAACGTCATCGCATGTGTAAATGACGTCATTTGTTAATGTTTGTGACGTCAAAAGTGTAGAGAAGCGTTATATTTGTTAAATTGTAAATAATAAAACGAATATGACATGTGCTTCCTCCCATCGATGTGATTAGGAAAATGGAGTTCCCGCTAAAGAGATTTACTTCCCAAGAGGAAATAAATCTTTATAAAAAAATTACCCGTTTTATGTTTTTGATAAATCATGGGATTTCCCCAGCAAACACGTAATATATGGGTAGTCTAGCCCTTCTATACGTTTGTGAAGTGCTTTGGAATACGCTGACAACACGTTTAAAATTTTACATGTACGTAATATGCTGTCACAATTCCAGGAACATATCAAACCTGTGAAAACTGCACAGATTTTATATAATTGCAGATTTTTTCCTACTATTAAATGTTAAAATGCCAAAAATTGTTGGCATTTTACATTTTATTAGCAGAATAAATAAAAGATCTGTGAGTTGAGCATGAAATATTATCTATAACCTAAGGGACAGATTAGCTAAAATTTTGAAAATGGTATAATAAAATTATATGCTCACCTAACACTCTAGCAAACATCCACATTATTCCAAGAGAAAAGGTTTTGTCAAAATCGCTATGTATCCTGAAAAGAACGGTGTGCAATAGAAAAATAAAATAGTAAAGTTATGTATGTAGAGTTATACAACCCTTACCAGCATTAGCACGAAATATCTCGTGATGTGCAAGGTCTACACCGATGTAGTTGGTATAAAATACACATACCATGATTTTCCACATGTGCATAAGATAATCCACTGCTAAATTACTAATTAGGCATCAGCGAGAGAAAGCCTAATCTCATACGAACAACAACTTTAGGCACAACCCTACACAGTCTGGTCTGCGCCTTTGGTTTTCGCTCATTACAAACTTACCGAAAGAAAAGAATTATATATTCTATCTAGTCTATGTAGCTGAGCAGGCTGGATTGAGGCATACCTGTTCGCAAACACCGAAGACGGGGATTATCGTGCTGAAACTCGTATGTTTCATATATCTAAAACAATATCTGTAAATAAAAGAACAATCGTGATGCTAAACCTTGATGGTAACTTGGTAATGCATGAGGAGTGTGCTGCAAAACAAGGTGTATCCACGCGCACCACTCCTATGTCAGGAAAGGGAAATCCCTAATGCTAGCGTTATACTGTCCCAAAATCGTCCTCAGAAAGTAAATGCTCAAATTCTACTGTGATCGTGAAAACATCGGGGCATTCGTGAGAGCTTCTTAAGCCATCGTGTAGCTGCAGGTGGATTTTCTCAGACGCCGGCAGGAACTTCATTCCCAAAATCTTTGGCATGCCAACAGATTGCCAAACGTCATTGCGGATGTAATTTTTCGTATTGAAGTCGTGTGCCCATCTTGTCAAATCGTTTGATCTTCGTATTTACATCGTATGATCATCAATGCTATCAAATATTTGGCCTCACGAAGACAGTACGAAGGAAACAAGAAGCAGCACGATTAACTTAGAAACTTCAAGACCGCCTTACCACGTGAATCCATCGAAATGCTACCATCTGCCCCAACTGCCAGATTACGTTACTATTGTACTAAAGCTATACAGTAAAACATGTGTAAAACGGCCACTATCAAAAAAAAGTGAGAATGAGCAGGAAATACCACAATCACAAACTGCAGACAAACCCATGGCATCGCGAGGAAGAGCCACACAACCATCACTATACCAGGAAGACACACAAAAAATGGTTTTCAAGACCGATTATCGCTTAATGCAGGTCAAAAGTATTGCATAATGCTCCAAAGGGAGCATCCTGTAATACTTTCGACCTTCATTAAGCTACCAGTTGTGATTAAGACCTTTGTTTTAGTCTAGTTTTGAGTGGTCGTTTTACACAGGTTTTACTGTATATATTTACCTGAGAATGACTGTTTGTATAGGTATGAATATACAACTCATCAAAGTGAGACAGATGAAAAGAGTGGCTAGGACGTAATACATCTTTGTACAACCATACTGACATAAATCAGCTGAGACAATCGAAGATGAATTTCCCATTGAGAGACAGGAACAGTTGGAATAAATCTGAAATATCACGAAAAATCTACTATCAGTGTGAGTATTAGTAGAATATAAGAATCTATCATGAGTGTGAGGGTGGGATAGAAAAATCAGTTCCGAGGATCACCTATTGGCATCACAAGGCTTGCCGAGTGATGACAAACGGTGATCACGAGGGACAGATTTTTCTATCCCATCCTCACACAAATAATATATTCTTTTTCTTGCTCACCACTCAACACCGATCATGAAAAAATCTACCACCAGTGTGAGTATTGGTAGGAAGACCCATCTCATGTGTCATCCTGTGAAGCCAGAGCTAAAGAAGCAACAACAGGCGCAGCCATATACAGGAATGACACGATCCATTGATTAAAGTTATAGGTAAGCTCGTTATTTACCAGTTCTTTTGTTTCGCTTTCGAAAAGGACTTACTACACGGGAGTGTGTGGTTGGCAAATCATTTTGTCTTAATTTTTGGTACAATACCTGTGACCTTCATTTGTAAATGAAGATCTTGGATCTGTACCAGCTATCTTATAACTGACAGACCTAACAATTTTAATGAATATCACATGTTACTTTAGAACTACCATCACTTTATATCATGTATTTGCATAGATGTTGCACTTTAAAATTTGGGCATGTCTTCTCACGTACTTTGAAAAAGCGCACAATTTACAAACATGTTTTAAAATGTAACTTTGGTGATTAGTCATAAACCATAAAACAGCAGTATAAAGAGTTGGGGTGTCACACAGTGTGGATCCAGATCAGGATCAACGCTCTGCCGGACCTGGTTTAGATCGGGACTGCTTGCATATTAACTCACTAAACATATCAGAAAGAAATGCTAGATGCTCCTAGTTGTTGTTGTTTTCACACTATAAACATAAATGTAATTGTGTAGGCTATAAACATTGTTATATGTTGAATGCTGAATAAATGTAATTGTATTGTCAGTATTGTATTTAGACTGAACCACCAAGAAAATCAATGCATTTAATCATGGTTGAATATATTACTTCCAGGCGTGCAGATTGCCAAATAAAATTGAGCAAACAGTATTTTCAAATTTTAAACAAGCAATCAATATCAAAACCTAAGTAAAGCATTTTCTTAATTAGCAGACTCAATGACAATCCTGACCTAAATCTTTCATCAGTGGATGCTTACATTTGCTTGGCCCACGATGGATCAACTGATAGTTGTTTTAGCTCTCACTTTCTGTGATTATTAGCCTATTTCTTAGTTACATTGCAGTTTGTTGATTTCAATTTTACTGTTTCTTGTTTCTCTGTGATGACACATAGCTGCAGTCTGGTCTAAAGCTCTGAATCGGTTCCTGTTAGTTCATTGTTTTATTGTTGCAACCACTGTGTATGTGAGTTTGGTGTTTGGTCCTGATTTTCTGATAAATAATTGTATATCCTTTCTCTTTCTGCAACCATTCTCTGTGATTGTGGCATTTCCTGGCCTTTTCACTTCGTTCGATACTGTGTAAGGCTTATGATTTCATGTGGAATACTAAGAAAGAGGGCAAAGATCAGGAATCGATACAATCAAGCAACCACACCTGATCCAGGATACCAATGGGAAAGTGACAACTTCACAATTAGACATCACAAACGAGGGCCAAGAGGTCAGCCCTTTCCCAACAGGTGATCATAAGGCAACAAAGCACAACAAAAACAAGACAGAAATAACACAAAAGATCCACAAAGGAAGCACCACCTTGGAACGGTTAGTAAAATATTTTACTGGAGGGCCTAAACTAGTTTCATGGCACGTCAACCTCACCCCTAATTCAGATGTGGATCAAGATTCATAGATGTTTGATAACTTATTAATGCATCATCTCCTAGAACATATAAATCAAGATATAAAAAATGACGGAAGGAGATTGTACACACAATCCTGAGGATTGGAATAATAAGAGCATTAAATGAAAGTGTGGAGAGACTTTTTAGGGTCACCACGCAGCACAGACAAAAAACTCTCATTCTTATTTTCTCAGATCTTATTTAAAGGACCTGTCTCAAATATTGCTCTCTGCTGCAGTTGTGGTTAATAACCCTGCATTTTCTTACAAATAACATTATCGTTAAATATCAATAAGTTACTTGATCACCCATTTCCTTCGTTGAAACTGGCAGCAGGCATCTAAATATGTATATATTAAGCATGTCATTTATAACAAAATGTTTATTGTCAATTCATAACTCTGAGATTGATAATAATGATTGCTTATGAATTTGTGCAAATGGGTAACTTTAAAACTTCTAACCAAGATAGATTTTCAGATTAGTATACAAAACGTTAATAAACTGCTGCTAAAGTGCTGGCTCTTATTTTAATCTTATACCACAGAAGCCTTCATGGGTGGATCCAGAGGGGGGGCGGGGGGCGGAGGGTCTGATCTTCCCCTAAAAAATCACAAAAATATAGGGTTTCTTAGCACAACTGGTCCAAGCGACTAGCGAAGGCTCTGATAAGACTGTGTGTATGCGCAGGTTGATCTGAGACCTTGCTGATCGCACATTCCACATTGTTGGAAATCTCATAGCGCTGCTCAAATAGTTTTGCATGCACATTTAAGTAACATTGATACCATCTTTCCACCCGTATCCATGAGATTTAGCAAGTACAGGTACAAACCATGTCGTAAATAATATATTTCACCGACATCAGTGTATGAGATATTTCGAGCTTAAATTTGTAAGGTACGTACAAAGTATGATATAACGCATATGCAATGAGTATCGTGGAAATGTCTACTTTACCCATGTTGCCTAGCGTCCTTTTTGAAGGGGCATAGGCAAACAGTGCATACCCAGTTGATAAGAGGAGGAAATTCAAATGGGCTAAATGGGTTAATGTAAAGAAGCATTTGATATTACCTGATCTGAACTAGAGACAACATCAGAACAACCAGCAAAACAGGGTGAAAAATACTGTTTGCTATTTGTATCACACACTGGATCAAACAAATCTACATGGCAGTTGCAGTCACTGTTACAACCAGTGTAAAAATGAGCTTTACTGGCATCTCTTGTAAAACTGAAAATAAGGAAGTCATATTTAATTGATTCAAATATTCACTTACAAATTAGAGAATGATTATTTTAAAATAAAAAGTATCCTGTTTATTATAAATTAAAGATGACACAATGACATTTGTTATGGATGGTATTTGCAATCAAAATATTTTTGTTTATCATTTAATAGTGAGCAAACTATCCACCAGTTATTTTCAACATGGATATTTGCATGAAAGTATAACAATTCTTGATGTTGTTTCGATTCATCATTATTCTGGTTTGTTTTTGTACCTAAGCAAGTGAGTATGAGTATTACTAAATCGCAAGCATCACAGACAGGTAACGAAGAGCCTAATAAAGTATGCACCTATTGGGCCTCGACAAAGTAATACTCAAACAAGTTTGCTCATCATCAAAATCTAGTGAGAATATCGAGATTGTGGCTGTAGCAAGATAAGTCATAATCCTTTCACAAAGGTGCTGATCCGACTGCGTGGATACGCAGGCTGTCCTGCGTTTTTGTTGTTTGCACATAACAAAGTCAGGGTTCCCCATATTGATGCCCATATGCAATGACATAATACCAAAGTCCAGTAAAACTTTTTCTTGCCGCCGGATACGGATATCTGATATTTTACCCTGGGACAGAAAATCTTATCTTACCCATGTTATCCTACCCTGGTCGTCAAGTAACGTCAGCATGTGAGTTGCATCTTAGCATATTCAGGGACTAGTCTGGAAACTTATTTTAAAATAAATGAATAAATAAATAAACAAATAAAAAAAAAACAGTGGTGATCAAGAAAAAGAATCCATTATTCGTGTAAGAATGGGATAGAAAAATCCGTCCCTCGCGATCACCGATTGTCATCACTCGGCAAGCCTCGTGATGCCAATCGATGATCCTCAGGATGGATTTATCTATCCTACCCTAATACTCATGATGGATTCTTATACTCTTTGACAACCAATGGCACATTCATCACTTACCTCAGCTGATTATCATAAGGTGCAGACCAGCCCGCCAAATCCATTTTATCACAGGTGAAGAGAAACATGATTGTTAAAGGAACTGATGCCCCTTTGGTAATGATAGCAACGATCAGAGACCCTCGGACTTGGAGACCCAGTTTCTGAATTATAAATCCACCAAGAAACTGACCTAATCCAGCACCAGGGATAAGAATCAAACCTGAAAGAGTTTTGGCATGTATTAGTATTGTGCCTATTGAGAGAAACGATCACTTTGTCAACTGTGTAATAAAAATGAGCTAGGAGATGAGTACCATTAATTTATATTTACATTTTCGAAGCAATCCTTTAATGAATCTTTAGATTTTTGCAACCGTTCATAGCCTCATGAATTACACATCTTTGATCGACAGCTGCCAAGCTCACTTGCCCGTGCAATACGCTTCAAACATTGAATTCATTCGCTAGAAGTGAAACTGGTGTTGAGATTGACGGCGAGTCACACCTAAGTCGCACATGCAAAACAAGCCTCTTGTTTGTTCCATTGGTTGTTAGTGTTCAAGCTGGCTGTTCCGCCATGCATTTTACACTCTGACTAAACCGTTAATACGATTACATTTTAAAACAAAACTGTTTTGATTCCTAAATTATAAATAATTTCAACATTTTAGACATTTATAATAAAATGTAAGTATAATCAAAAAATTCACTTACTTTGCAAGAGACCGAAGTATTCATGGTTCCATGAACATTCCAAAAATCGAATTCATGGCTAAAAGCAGACATTGTGTGGGGATGGTGAGTTGGGTCCTTGTTTTGTGGTGTTCTTCTTGGTGTCCTTTCTATTTTAGTAATAATCTTGCTGAGGAAGATAGAGCTGGCTGGTTTATTTTAACTGTGATTTGGCTTTCTGTTCTGTGCCTCTACCTCGCTATGTTGTGGGTCGGTCTGCAGTCTAGGATTGTAGCATTTCCTGATTATAAGCCTTACTTAGTGAGAGTCCAAATTACTACCTTTCGTATATTTTTCTCCACAAGGGTTTATGCTGTTAGAACAAAATGAGCACCACACAAAACTTGACGGAAAACAAAATATATCAAATTTGCGATTGAAAAACTTGATAATATGAGGTCGCGTCTAAGAGTTATATACCGTCAGGAATTGAAATTGATAATTCATAGAGGATATTCACTTTTTTAGGTGAATAGCAAATATATTTCATCCAGTGTGTTGAAAACGTCAAATTTTCACAAGTGCGCAGCACTAGTAAAAATTGGTTGGTCTGTAGTGTGTGATTGTGGTATTTTCTTATCATACTCACTGACAATTTTCTGGCAAAATCATAACGCTTTCACCTATTTTAACGCTATTTAATGTCATATGGTAAAAAATCTAACATTTGTGCTTCTGTATTATTGAGTTATTAAACTCGTTGCGAAAAAGCGATAAAATCTTGGACGAAATTTTGCATTTTAACTCTGTTACTCGACTTGTTTTATTTAATCAATATTACTATAAAAGCTGTATTTAGCCCGTTGATGACTCGAAAATCCTTGACAGTACTATTGCAAACAGTGAACATCCCAATGAAATGCCACATAATACGGCATTCCATCAGGGCCTTCACTAATAGCGTAACCAGAACGCTGAAAGCTACGCACATCAAAGGGAGACTACTGGATCAAAAAGTGATTCTTTTCAATCGCCTGCAATTTCAAATTAGGAATTTTTCTTAAAGGAAAGAATTTGCTCCCAGAGGGAGTGAATTCTTTTCTTTACGAGAAGTCCGTATGATATGGAAAATCACTTTTACCACATTAGGTGAACTCCCTTGAATGTTACTATTTTCATTACGAACATGCGTAACTGCGTAATGGGAACTACGCCAATGTTCACAGTTTACTAAGACAAAACAATCCTCAGAGAAAGAAATATAATTTTTTTCATCTTTTGGAAATTTTAGCCTGCAACCCCTTGATATGTACAATTGACTTTCGCAGGTTTATTATATCAAACTAGAAGGTAGAATATATTAGTGAATATAGGGTTAGAAATGTATCAAATGCTTACCTGCGAGTATTGCTGACATGGCAGGAGTTTGGTTGTATTGAAACTGAACAGTTTTCGCAAAGAACACAGCACATGCTGTTAGCGCCATGAAAGAACATGCATACGCAAGACACAGGAACACAAACGTGGGTGATTTTAATATATGGATCAGTGTTATAAATAAATGTTTTAGTCCTTTACTTCCCGTGGTGTCAGCGACATTACTATTGTTTGCAACAATATCTTTCTTCTCTTCCACATGCATGTTTCTTTGATCTTTCTCTTGATGCTTGTTGTCAATGTTGTTTCTCAATTCATTCCTATCATCGGTTGGTTGTTCACTGACGTCTGCACCAGTATTGTCTATAAATGCGCCATATGAACGTGTTTCAGGAGCAATAAGGGACAGATTATGGCTGTCAGCAACAAAGTGTTCTTCTAAACCAGGCGTTAGTTCACCAGCATCTGTCTGACCTGTCAGATATTGGTATTCTTTGTCGTGTGATTCCCTTATCGCTTTGGCATCTGAAAGATAATTATAATCTACATTATTGTGTTTATTTATCTATCAAATTGAGACATCTTTTTAAAGTAGTTCTATATTGTCTTTTTAAATGTTATATTAACTCTGGGCGGACCATTACGTCACCATTAGAGCACATTGTGCCTATGTTTTACACCAATATTGACCACATATAGATCCACGCGCCTCTTGGACACCCCGCTATTTTCTTGGCCTTTAAAATCAAACCACGAAAATCATGAACGCAAAGACCTAATATTCGCAATTGAGTGTTACTATCGAATTGCAAATGATATGCCATTCAAAAAGTTATTCACCCGTCCGTATCTAGATGAACTTGCATATGTCCTGTTTTAAATCAACTTGTAAATGCAGATCAGTTAGCTTCTTTACTATGTTTTCAAAATGCTTGTAAATACATGTTAATATATGGAAACATACAAGTTTTGGATTAAAATTGATCTGGACTTGTTTAAGCCCTCCAGTAAAATGTTTTTACTGACCATTCCAGGGCAATACTTCTTATGTGGAACATTTGTGTTATTTATGTCTTGTGTTTGTCATGCTTTCGTGTCTGTTCATTGCTGCCTTGTGGTCACCTACTGGGAAAGAACTGACCTCTTGGCTCTTGTTTGTGATGTTTAATTGTGTTTTGTCACTTTCCCATGTGGTATCCAGGGTCAGGTGTGGTACTTGATTGTATCAATTCATGATGTTTGTCCCTTCCTTACTTTGTCCATAACAAATCGCATAGTTTCATCTAAATTTTATTATAAATGCGACGATTTTAATTTTGAAAATTGTTAATTTTCCACTTCTTGACGAAGACATTTCTCGCTTTCCCTCCTATGGTGTATACATTTCGCAACTTAGTCGTTTTGCGAGAGTATGTTCTAACGTTGATGACTTCAAAAACAGAAACATATTTCGGACTTCTAAGCTATAAATAAAAGGTTGGCGATACCAAAAACTTCGTAAAGCCTTTTTTCTAAACTTTATTACAGACACTCTGAGTTGATTGTTAAATTCAATATGTGCTTAAAAACTCTTCTGCAGCAAGGCATATCAGAACCTGTACTTAATGAATTTAAAAGAATTGTTCGAAAGCCTAGTTGTAGTGATCAATTAAAAAAGATATTTAAACGTTATAAAAAAGTGATATATAACATGGATACCATGCGACAGTCTGCATGCCTGGTTGTAAAGCGAATCACGGTTTATAGCTACAGTATGGTTTCCTCTTTAATTGAACGACGGTTGGTCAGGCCTCAGACTTAATGATGGCCCAGATGTAAAGTTTCAATCCGTTGGTTGGTGCCTGATGATTGCCCTTGGCTGGGCCCATCGTAGCTCAATTTGAGGTTTTCCTTAGCTCTGACTATCTGTGAGTCATGAGCCCTTTTCTTTGATTGATCATAGTGTGTTCATTTGATTCACTAGTTTCTCTGTGATGATGCAGAATACCGCTTAAGACGGTGCTAGGGGGTATGAGAATTGTTGCACTTCCCATTAGTTCTCATAAACATACTCAATAAAATCGAGTCTGCTGTTTTCTCATATTTTAGGTTCTCTCTATTTCTGAAGGGTCTGCTTTTCCAGAGTATTTGCATTAGTTAGGAAGCCTCCATGCGAGCTATACAGTTTTTGTGTTTTAACAACAACAAAGTCATGGCCAAAATTTGTGGCCAGTAAAATGCATTTAATCCTCCCCCACCCCGGTAGCTTAGGCTATTGTCCATTCTAAGGCGGTGGTTCAGCTGTTGTTGATTTATTGTTTTATGTGCCTCCCATTGTTTGTGGAGGTTTTTTTTTCTTTGTTTTGGTATGCATAACTTTGTGTCCTTTCTAGTTTTGCAATCATCTTGACGGGGAAGAGAGAGCTAGTCGCTTTGCTTTTATTGCCTTTCTGATGTGTTGTTACTGTAAATGTTCTATGACTCTTCCTCACGGTGCCGTGTGTTGGTCTGCAGTGTGTGATTGTGGTGTTTTCTGATCATACTCAATTACTTTTTGGAATGTTGTATATCAAATATCAAGCATGTAACGGTTATGAATTCGATGGAGATGAACAAGAAATTCTGGTGACCATCTTCAAATAAGAAATAAGTTCGCGCTTGAAGTGATTTGTTGCTTGATATATCACTGGCTGGAGATTGGGCGTTAAAGAGGATAAATCATGAGAGCGACAGTCAGTAATATATTAAGCAACAAATCACTGCAAAAATGAATTTATTTTGATTCTAACACAAAAAAGATTAAAAATATAAACGATTCCTTCAGCATCCATAAAGATTCCTCCATCTTGAACATGTTGAACAGATCATTAGAATTTCCCGTAAATCTTATTTAGAGTGAAACGCGATGTTTTTACTAATGTTGTTGTAAAAACAACGTTACGCCGTCTTATGTCAATTAACAAAAAAGCTGATGTCATAAAATTCAAACTGTTGGCCGAATGACGTCACGCTAGTTCGTGCAGTAATTTGTCAACCAATAAATCACTTAAGTTAATCATTGGCTTTATAGGTGACCCTGTTAGAATGTTGGATAAAGCAATCAACCTCAAAATATACTTAAGACTAAAAGTAACTTTACACTGTTATTATATATACCTTTTCTGGGCATTGGTGAATGGTATTTTAAATGTGTTTAATTCATATTTAAGTTCAGTCAATTATGCATATGACCTTTTAAATTTCATGTTTTTGCTGTCATAAATGCAACCACAATGCCCTAATGAAAGAAGCAAGGGGGCAAAATAAACTTTTCCAAAACGCATCACTTTTGATGTGTTTCTGTAGCTTTGCAATTGGACACTTTTTAATTTTAAAGAACAAGTCTAAAAGACGGGCTATTGAATTGTTGTTTAAAGTTAAATTCAGCCTGGATCACCTTTCGAGTAACACAAATTAGAGTTGTGTTTTTACGTATATACCCCTTTTTGTGAACTTTCCAATGCTTTTAATGGAATTTCCTATCAGGAATTGTTTGCCGTTTTTCTTCCAAACCGATGGGAATTTTTATCAGATTATCTCGTCTCATACTCAGGGCAGAAGTCCCAACAAATCGCTGACAAAAAAATCTAAATGTCATCTGAGATAAAGTTTTTAGCAGGGACTGAAATTTACTATTGTTTTAATTCAAAGGGAGATAATTTCAAAGTGCACAAACTGTAAGATGCTGCTCAAAACAAACTATACGCCAGAGACAAAATGTCTTGCAGTATTTTTAATGTGCAATCAGTGGTCCTTAATTTAGCGTGTTCAAATCCTAGGTTTACTTTAGATTTTGTTAGGAATTGCTGATTTTGTGATTTTATTGAAAGCACAGATAACTCGAAAGAAGATTAATTTACCTAAGTTGTTTTTCGTGAATTAGGTTAGGGCGGGTACCAGCAACTCATTGCAATATTTAATTTGGCTAAACTCAAAAACAGTAAAGATATATTCGGTAGTTCAAAGTGTAAAGTTTCTTTTGGCTTTAAGTATAAATGTTGTGCTGTACTAACCCACCTCAACGTATCTGTCTAATAACATTGAAAACGGTTTTTGCCATAATTTGAGCCGCGACATGTGATTTCCAACAATGTGGCATTTTGAGAAGTGTAAACTCAGCCTAGCACGTGCAGCCTCCTTTTAGGCTTAGAAACACCAAATGGCGTTCAGTCAGTAGCTTAACATTCATAGAATACTCAAGCGACTAGCAAAGGCTCTGATCAGACTGCGCGTATGCGCAGGCTGATCTGAGGCTGTGTTGGTCGCACATACCACATTGTTGGAAATCTCATGTCGCGGCTCATTTGTTATTTACAAAACATTTGCATCACTATTTCAATGACTTCACTATACTCACGTGGGAGTTCTGATCCGTACAAGAGAAAGACAAAACCAAGGATGACACAAATCACAAAAGCAAACATAAATGACAGCCACCAAGCTCCTACCCATCTTGGATCATGAGGGGTTATTTTCCAGCTGAAAAAATTGTATAAGAATATGATAGTTATCATTTGGGGCTCGTCCCGAGGGGAGGGGGTACTCTCGTTTTTTCTTCATAAGTAGGCTCGGGCCTAGCATCTGCCGTTCACCCCCCAAAAATATCAGGAATTTCAAGTACTCAAAAAAATATTTGAAATTTTAGCAACCCCCAAAATTATCCTACATTCTGTACCTTGGCCTTAAGAAAGATCCTAAAATGCATATAATAACCCCTAAATATGGTCCAATTTTGTGATGACCTGAAAAAAATCCACAGAATCTTCACACCCCAAAAATTATTCATTTTTCTGAAAACCCTAAAAATATTAAATTCAAAATTTTGAACCCCCCCCCCCCAAAAAAAAAAAAAAATGGCCCGAACCGACCTATGTATGAAAATATCAGAGTACCCACACCCCCCCCCCCTGGGGGCTTGTCGCAATCGGGAACGCCTAATGTTGTTGCATGCAAACAAATGCACATGTCATCCTTCGCCAGTTTTCGCCTAAGCCTTACCCATAACCCCAATTATGGTCAAACGTCCAAATATGCCATCGAAAAACCTTATTTTGTTGCATGCGGACAAAGGTACAGACCATCCTCTGCCTGTGTCCGCCTTACCCTAACCTTAATCCCTAGCCCTAAACATGACCCTAACCAACCTACGGTTAGGGTTTGGGTTATACGATCTCTGGAAAATATATAAGCTACACTGGCTACAGGCAGTTTCAATACTCTACCATAGGTTTAGATAAACGAAATATGTGAGCGTTAAAGTGTACATCTTTTCTTACCAATCAGTTTTAACATATCTTTTGGGTGCTCAAAAGAACCGTCTCATTGAGACGGTTCTTTTGAGTACCTACAAGATATGTTTTTGTTGAGTAAGAAGAAAATTATATTTTGGTACGCACTCTTAAATCATAGACTATCTAGCTAGTCTTGGTATATACCAGGCTAGATTGAGCCTTACCGGACTCCGAGGTTACAAAATTCGATCATGCTGATAAATGTTAAAATGCCAACACTTGTTGACATTTTAATATTTATATGCATAATGAATTTTACATCTGAGAGTTTGAAAGCAAGATTTCTTTATTTTTCAGCATTTCAGTTTTATGAACAGTGGAAACTCCATGATCAGTTGAGTTGAGTTATAACTCGGGGACCCCGTAATGAATCCCAAAGACAGGTCTCACTCAAAACTCACATAGTAAAGCTTCTGCCGCTAAAGAAACCAGAATCTGAGAGTTTATAGTAAATCAGGGACTCTCTATACAAAGGGACAGGAAACACTGTATCAATTTTGCTGATAATAAGAATTATCTTGTAGGTACAGAACCATACTTGCAGACATTGTAAGAAGGAGATAATGAACTTATTTAAAAGCGAATGTTTCGGAATAGAAATAATGATTAATTATTTATGAAGTTTAAAAACACCCCGTACATAAAGTAGCCTTTCAGTTTCAAAACCATTTAATTTCAAAAAGACACATTTTGCATTTCTCCAGTTAATTACATCAATAGTTGGTATGAGCGCTAGGACTCCTAAAATGTACACATAAGGTACATATTACAATATAATAGATACACATATCAAGTTACAATGATGCTAAATGTTTAGACTGTGTGATTCAGCACATGGTGGAAAAGAAGAGATAGTAATTCAAAAGTGTTATTAAGTAAAATTTGCCATTAATGATAAATTTTAAATTGTAAATTAACACTTTGCGTTCGACTTTAGTGTGAGTAAAGTAGCATATCTAGATTAATGGTCAGTAATGTAAATACAGCACAGTATGTAAACTGAAATAAACATCCTGTACCTTTTCCTCCTAGCTCAGGCCGTATAAACATGAATTTCAGCGCTCGTGCGTAACCAGTAGTCGGAAAATTCGTGTATTTTTAGCGCTGTACACGTATCGATTTCCATTGTTACGGTTACAGATAGGACACAATCGAACAAGGTAAGTAATGCTTGTTTTACTAAATTCTTACGTTTGATTCCATAATTTTAGCGGATTACTCCTACGCATTTCGCTTTTTATATATCGAACCTGCTTGGAAATAGTGCCGTTTTGTCTTGAAAATGAACTTAAATGTCAGTTTGCATTGTTTTGATGTAATAGGGAGTCACATGTTTACATGATTGTATGGTTCTAATTGTTAAAGTTTTTTAGATCTGTGAAAAAAATCAACCTAAATAGATGGCCCCTCACAATTGCAGCTATACCACCAACTCAAACATCTGAGCCAATCGCTATACCACTAACTTGTGCGCAACTATACCACTTACTCGATTGACAGACTATTTTAAAACGACTAAAAGTCACGAACAAAATGTTTAGTCCTTCGTAAATGGAATGTATATGTTCCAAAATATTTTTGACAGAAAGCATGCCTCTTTTTTTTAAGCAATATTAATTGAGTTGACTGCACTATCATGGTTTATGGACTACCAGAGGGAGAAATTCTGGACAGCCAGTTTGACATAGCCTTCGCCTGTGGCTCTGGCCATCCAGACTCTGATTTTCAACGTAATGACCTAGGTGTTATTCCAAACATTGTTCATAGGTATACGTGATAATATACACTAATATAGGGATGAAACATTTCTTTGCGTGAATTAACGTTAGTCATGGTCTGAGAGACGTTACATACTGAGGACAAAGCCTGACGTTTGGGACGTCTCACGGGGGACCCGAGGGACGCAAAGTCCACTGAAACATCGTTATTATCGTTATAATTGCGTTGATTTAATAATATATTCAACCAGATTTACGAAACTATAATTTGGCACTATTAATTGTCACAGTTTGTGGTTGGACGTTTTTATTAATATTCATGTTTCATGACCAAAAGGTAAGTTTGTATGACAAAAATGCCACAATCACATATTCTGCAGACCAACCCACGGCTTCGTTCATAGGTGTCGGCTAGGAAACAGTGGATTAACAGCACGTGAATGGCCTCGTTAAAAATTAGATTGTGCTGGTTGAACCATGGCTGTTAAATATATATGCAGCACGGATTTTATAACGCAGAGTAAAATGTACTATGCCATTTCATGAGTCACTGAGATACTGCTAAATTTCGATCTTAGACTATTCAAATGTTAGAAGAGTCCAGATGTAGTACCAGACATGTAAATCTAGAGGAAATAACGGTTAAACCTTACCTGTTTTCAATTCAGCATCGATAGCATGGACAGTAGATATTTGGTTTAGAAATAACTGTTACAGTCTGAATGACCTTGACGTGCTACTGCTTAAACTCGTCCAATCTTTGATCCGTCTGTGGTCGAAATTGAACAAATATCTTTTCCTGGTGGATGCGTTTTGGATATAGACCTGGACTAATCAATTTTTTTGTTTTATAGTTTCCATTTTTGCTGCTAATTACACTTCCACAAAACGCTTTGAGGCGTGACTGTAACAGTAAATGCATTGAATGAATCGAGGGTCATTACTTAGAGGTCGTGGTATAAGCATACACGAAGGCGGTTATTATCATGAGCCTGTAACAACGGCGGATTTGAGACTTTATTAAACTTCAAACAACTTCGTTGTAAAGTCATACAAATAAATGTCTTAAAACATTGCTATGCATTTTTAATACATTTACTAGCAAATATTTTCATTTTGCGCATGTAATACTAACAATGCTTTCAAGCACGTATCACTTTTGGGAAGTGCATAATTTTGTATCAAGCTAAATCGGCCAAACTCAATATTGGAGAGCAAAGTAAAGTTGGTTTGTTTTTCTTTTTTCGCTTTTCATTTATCTTTTTTCGTTATTCGTTTTTCACTTTTCGTTATTCGATTTCGTTATTCGTGTTTCACTTTTGGTCTTTCACCTTTCGTATCCGCTTTTCGTTTTTCTCTTTTCGTTTTTCATCTTTTTGACATTCAAAATCGGGCCCAGTATCGTATTTTGACATTCAAACTGAGGTCGAATATACTATTTTTACATTCAAAATCCTATTTTGACATTCAAACTGGGGCCGAATATTGAATTTTGATATTCAAAATCCTATTTTAAAATTAAAAATCGGGCCGAAAATCGTAGTTTGACATTCAAAATCCTATTTTGACATTCGAGCTGAGACTGAATATCGCGTTTGACATTCGAAATCCTATTTTGGCATTCAAAACGTGGCCAAATACATATTTGACATTCAAAATCCCATTTCGACATTCAAACTGGGGCCGAATATCGAATTTTGACATTAAAAATCCTATTTTGACATTCGAAATATGGCTGAATATTGGATTTTGACATTCAAAATCCTATTTTGACATTTGAACTGGGGCCGAATATCGCAGTTAGCATTCAAAATCCTATTTTGACATTCGAATTGAGGTTGAATATCGTATTTCAACATTCAAAATCCTATTTTGACATTGGAAAAGGGGCCGTATATCGCATTTTGACATTCCTTTCAAATCCTATTTTCACATTCGAATTGAGGCTGAATATCGTATTGTAACATTCATAATCCTTTTTTGACATTCGAACTTGGGCCGAATATCGTAATTTGACATTCAAAATCCTATTTCCACATTCGAAATCGGGCGGAATATCGTATTTTGACATTCTTAATCCTATTTTGACCTTGGAACTGGGCCGAATGTTGTATTTCGACATTCAAAACCCTATTTTGACATTCGAAATCCTATTTTGACATTTCAACTGGGGCCGAATATCGTATTTTGACCTTCAAACTGGGGCCGAATATCGTATTTTCACATGCAAAATCCTATTTTGACATTCAAAATGGGGCCGAATATCGTATTATGACCTAAAAATCAAATTTTGACATTCAAAATGGGGCCGAATACCGTATTTTGACATTCAAAATCCTATTCTGACATTCGAAATCGGGCTGAATATCGTATTTTGACATTAAAAATCCTATTTTTACATGTGAAATCGGGCCGAATATATCATATTTTGACATTCAAAATTCTACTTTGTCATTCGAACTGCTGCCGAATATCGGATTTTGACATTCAAAATCCTATTTTGGCATTCGAAATTGGGCCGAAGTCGCATTACGACATTCAAAATCCTATTTTGAAATTCGAAAATGAGCCGAATATCGTATTTTGACATTCAAAATCATATTTGGCATTGGAACTGAGGCCGAATATCGTACTTTGACATTCAAAATCCTATTTTGACATTCAAAATCGGGCTGAATATCGTATTTTGACATTTTGAAAAATGTCATATTTTTAAAAGTTTGTAACTGAGCAGCGGAAGGGGTGAGAATGACCTTAGAAATTACTTAATGATCAATCTGCAGGAAAATATGGGACCCTCACGACCCCAGGATATGTAGTAAGACAGTCTGACTCGCTACCGAAAGCACTTTGGGGCCCACTAAAATGCCTGTGAGACTAGCAATGCTCATGCGCAAGGGCATTGATATATATTTTTTCATGTTCGGCTTTAATATACATGAAGTCAGTTATCATAAACTGTATGACGAATATAGCATTCATTCCACAGTTTAAGATTAATTTTATCTCCCTATCTAAAATCGCTTTTTAACTGTCTGTTTATAAATGAGCTCAGATCAGGCATTAGTATGCCAATGGTGCAGCGTCGTCGTCCGTCCACACTGTCAAAGTAGTATAACGTATATGGGGCCAATTTTATCAAAATTTCATGTAAAGCATCTTCAGGCAAATAAAATGAAAAAGACTGCGTCTTTCTCATTTGCCAGAAGATGCTTTACATTGGCTGATTGAATAATGAACTGTGGTTGCCATGGCATTATTTAGCTCCGTACACTTATATTCTATGAAACTATACGGCCCAAAGCTTTTATATTACTAATGTAGCAATGTCTGTTGGCCCTCTTCATAAATGAAGCCACTCAAGTCCGAGGGGTGCAAACTGGCCCCGCCTTGGGGATCAAGCTTTTCCATAGACTTGTTATGAAAAAAAACTTTAAAATTTCTTCTGAAACCAGGAGACCTTCAGCTTATATGTTTAGTATGTAACAATGTCTAGTAGTTCCCTACATAGATCCTGCACAGTTTTCAGTTACTTGCTTAAACAGCATGGTGTGTATGTACACATTATTTGTGGTCCCTACACGATTCGTGTCACCTGGGTAAAACGTGTGTATGTCTGTCCATTTGTCCATATGTGTTATGCTCCTAAACCGCGGAACCGAATTCAGTCAAATTGCATGTGTAATCAACTGCCTGTAATGTGCACGGCCCATGGTGAAAGTAAAATAATCACTGTCAGGTACCAGACGGAATATGTGGAACACAAATTGGACGAGCAAACGGACTCACACAGTGGTTATAGTGCCCATCTGCGAGTTGTGCGAAAGTCTTTGAATAAATAATTGTTATTGATAAAAATGTATTGCGATTTACATTTGTTTTCAATCTAACATATACTTTGTGTTTTCCGGCAGTTTTCTAAGTTTTTGATTCCAAATGGTTCAAGAGTTATGAGCATTTTAACTAACAGGCCACGACCGGTCAGTCTGATTATATTATTATATTATATTATATTATATTATATTATATTATATTATATTATATTATATTATATTATATTATATTATACCTCTTGACATAAATTTTGACATTTAAACCCCAGTGTTGGCAGGGGGGAGTCTGCTGGCAAAATATTTCCTACCATGTTGCTGCATTTGTGATTCTTCTTTAATTTGATATGCAACAGGACCATGTTCTGAACAAGTTGAATTTTGACCTATTGACCCCAAGGGTTGGGTGGGGGGGGGGGGGTCTGCCGGCAAAATATTTGCTACCATTTTGCTGCATTGGTGATATACTTAAATTTAATATGCAATATGTTTATGTTTGAAAAAGTTGTATTTTGACACTTAGACCCCCAGTGTTGGCGGGGGGGGGGGGGTTCTGCTGGCAAAATATTCCCTATTATGTTGCTGCATGTGTGATTCCTTTTAATTTGCTATGCAACATGACCATATTCTGAAGAAGTTGAATTTTGAGCTATAGACCCCACCACCTAAGTCCACCCAGGGGATCCGATCGATGCCTTTGATCTAAAATCACATTTGATATGTTTCATAATTATTTTACCTCTGTCTGCATGCGACAAATCAGTAAAAAATCTTGACAACTGACTGAGTTATTGTAAAATTTAAATATTTTACATTTGACCCCACCTTAGGGGTCTAGGGGTGGGGTAATTTTTAATCACTGTCATGTTTATCTACAGGCACTGGGTAACCATGGCCTACAGTGAGAAGTTGTCAGATATAATAGTTTTGGAGAAATAACAATTTTATTCCACAAAAAAACAATATAGCTGTGGCATTTGCCTAAACCTAAGTCAAAACAGGGCCATAACTCAGTAAACAAATTGTGATTGATCTCCACATTCGAACTTGACCTGTATTCTATGATGCTTTAGCCTTCAGTAACAATTGAATGAAATAGTTGCATCCCTTCAAAAGGTTTTTGATCAAAACCCACAATTTAGCCATAATCTAAGTATAAAAGGGGTCATAACTTAGTCAAAATTTTGCGGATTATCAACCTTTCAAACTTGATCTGTATTTAATGATGGTTGACATTTCTGTAAAGTTTGAATGGAATTGATGGATCCCTTCAAAAGTTATCGATCGGAAACCAAAAGTGTTACAACGTGGACAACTCAGAAGACGACGATGACGACCTAGACATGATCCATATGTGACCACCATGATTTGCAGGCGACACAAAAAATGTACATTTTGTGATGAAACTAGGAATTTTATTGGATTTAAAAAATTATAGGAAGTTAATTAAAATTTTATAAATAGCAGCCTCCATTGACTTATGATTGTGACCTTGACCTTTATGGGGTGCCCTTTCAGTATTTATTCCTTATTTATGGATATCCAAAATTCTTTTAAGGATATCCATAAATAAATTTTGGATATCCATAAATCATTTTTGGATATCCATAAATCATTTTTGGATATTCATAAATCATTTTGGGATATATATAAATTATTTTTTGATATCCATAAATCAGTTGAATATTGGATAGCCATAAATCGATTTATGGATATCCAAAAATGAATTATGGATATCCATAAATACAAACTGATTTTAGGATATCCATTTTTCATTCATGGATATCCTAAAATGAATTTTTGGATATCCTTAAATGAATTAAGGATATCCATAAATGATTTATATCCAATATTCAACTGATTAATGGATATCCAAAAATGATTTATAGATATCAAAAATGATTTATGGATATCCACAAATGATTTATGGATATCCATTATTATTTATGGATATCCATAAATGAATTATAGATATCCATTAATGATTTTTGGATATCCATAATAGAATTATGGATATTCATTTATGGATATCCATAATTCATTTAAGGATATCCATAAATGAATTTTGGATATCCTTAAATCATTTTGGATATCTATAAATCATTTTTGGATATCCATAAATCATTTTTGGATATCCATTAATCAGTTGAATATTGGATATCCATAAATCGATGTATGGATATCCAAAAATGAATTATGGATATCCATAAATACAAACTAATTTTAGGATATCCATAATTCATTTTTGGATATCCGTAAATGATTTTTGGATATCCAAAAATGAATTTAGGATATCCATAAATGATTTTTGGATATCCATAAATGATTTTTGGATATCCTTAGATGAATTATGGATATCCATAGATGATATATGGATATCCATAATTATTTATGGATATCCATAAATGAATTATGGATATCCATAAATGATTTTGGGATATCCATAAATGAATTATGGATACCCATAAATGAATTATGGATATCCATGAATAAGGAATAAATACTAAAACGGCGCCCCATAGACCTTGAGCCTGCATAGTTATGCTGTTGGTTTTGCATACCATTTTAGTAGGGTCAACATTTCACCAAGTTTGATAAAGATCTTTCAAATAGTTCAGGAGAGCTGGAAAGGACAAGGACGTGTTATGGACAAATGGGTGGATGAATTAATAGATAGATGGGCACATGATGTCCATTTTCATAATCCACTCTCCAAAGTGCAGTTGGGATTAGAAAGACACTCTACAGCTGTCCGAACGGTATTTAATATTCTGTATCAGCAAACAATATCATCATACAATTCTTAATTTGTTTCATGAAAAAAATCACCAATGGGTATCATCAAAGAACAGGCCAGCTCATGAGATTTTGACACTATCACATATATGTAAATGCATTATTTGAGTGTAAATCTGTAGCTATCTTCAGGGGGTTGGCAGCCTTTGTCTAATATACACCCTTCCTTTGTGATTATGTGTCCTTCAGCAAAGGCTTTATCCACTAGTAAGTACTGGTTCAACAGGGGAAGACAGGAAATCGTTCAGACATGACTGATTTGTTAATTGATACCTCAAGCACCAAAACAAACATTACTTGTGAGTGTAAAAGATGAATATCATTGGCGAGACTGTGGGAATGGAAGACTTGTCTCAATCATCGCTACTTAGATGCATGAAAATAATAAACTCTCTTGAAATTATAATTAGATGAAAGCTTTTAATTCGTTTGTGAGAGCTAAATGATGTATATGGGCCTGTTATTTTATTTTCTAAATCAATGAAAACACTGGAATGCGTCTTGATATTATTAAGATGGAATTTATAACTGTATGAGCATGAAATCAGATTTAGCTTCATCCAGTTAGCGGTACAGTAACTTCATCATGCATCCAAGTTAGTGGTGCAGTGTGAGCGCAGTTGTTGGTATAGTATTTGTATCGTCAGTTGACACCATTTTAAACATTTTTAAGCATAATTTGTAAAGATCTCATAATAATCCTTTGGGTGGAGGGCAAAACTATTCATCTACGGACTCTTGATGAAAAGGATTGACAGCAACCTGCGTTTTCTTTGACGATAACGCCTGATTTAATAAGCTGGGTTGAATGCAAACTCAAAACACAGCACGGAGGATTTCGTTATACAAGGGTAAATGGGGATAAAAACAAGAGAATACACAATTAACTTACCACACGTATGCTACAGTCGCTAAATCATGATAGCTGGTCCAAAAAAATCGGCATAAAACCTCAAATCGGCACGATTACCGACTACTGGTTACGCACGAGCGCTGAAATTCATGTTTATACGGCCTGAGCTAGGAGGAAAGGTACAGGATGTTTATTTCAGTTTACATACTGTGTACAGAGGCGAGTTCAAAAATGCGAGCGCTTGCTAGCGCTCGTTGTACTGATGTCAGGCTTTACACATAACGAATATAGATAGGTACAAGTCAACGAGCGCCCGGCGAGCTCTCGCATGATTGAACTCACCTCAGGTAACCACTAACCACTCATAGGAACTGGTTACCTGCTTTTCCATTACTGACCACTTGTAAACCAGGAACCAGCAATAATTGAAGGTATGGTCGGCCTACAACAGTTTTTAAACATGTGCCCTTTGTAAAGAAAGACCTTGAGTAAATCAACGGCATAGGGTCGTGTTGATTGCCGAATAGATCACGTAAATTCGGAAATTTTTGCGAGGATTTTATATTCGTGATAATAAAACCCTCCGCGAAATGACAAAAATCACTCCGCCATTTACTGATAAGTAACTCATGTTCCAACCACAAATCCATAACGTCATAAACATGTCTTTAACAGTGCGCTAATAGCGAAAAGAAAAAAATTCTCGCGAAAAATTCAAAGTTTACAGTATCAAACTGTCAACCAAGTTTTTACGTTTCAAAATAATGTAATTGATCTAAAATCCATGATGCCTTTCTTTATTCCACCCTAACCAACTTTAGCCATATATCTCATGATGTGCAAGGTCTACACTGATGTAGGTGGTAAAAAATAGGTATGCCATGTTTGGCCACCTGTACGTAAGATAATCCACTCGCAAAAACTCGTGGACTATCTCCACGTACAGGCGGACAAGCCATGGTATAACTATTACATGGCACTTGTTTAGAGTCAGTAGTGTAACGGCCTATGTAACGTATAACAGACTGAAATTACTTAGGCTTCCAGTTACATGGTGCAAACATAATTTATTTGAAATAATGCACAAAGACAATGTCATTACAATATAGAATGTCTGGTAAGGTTCCGTGGTGTGGTAGTGGAGGTAATGGCATGTTGTTTTGGGGCGATCTAAGGAATAGTTGTTACATACAGGATCAAATATACGAATCTTTGAAGACTTTCTGTGTCAACGGTACGACACTGTGTACATGTAGTACACTCTTAACACATTAAATGGTATACTGGTGACTGCTTTACGGCTCTGAAAAACTACCAACAAATCAGCCCTGCGTTATTGTGTAGGATGATTTTAAGATTCGCTATCCATATACTTATACGAATATATCTGGTTTTGCTTCACTTGAATAACAACGGCGCATGTGCAGTCTGGTCAGCGCCTTTGTTATTCACTTTTCGGAAAGTACCATATATAAACTTGCTACAGGTGAAATTTCAATTCTCTAGCTAGTCCCTGTAGCTGAGCAGGCTGGTTTGAATCGCACTATGTTGGAAACCCCGACGACAGGTTTTGTCGCGTAGAGGCCCATATCTAAATTTGCTACATGCAAGATATCAGTACTGTAGCTACATAGGGGCAGGGGATCAGGATACCCTTTCCTCTGGAAAATCATAAGTGGCAACAGGTTTCCTTAGAAATACTGGTGCGGACAGAAGCAATTGGAAATCCAATGCTACTAAATGGAGATTCGTATGGCCCTTCCATGAAATACTTAAATGACTGAAAAATAAACTTGGTCAGGACCCCCCCCCCCTGACGAAATTATCTTGATCCGCCCATTAGCTGGTCACCATAATTGAGTAGGCTGGCTTTGAATCTTATTCAGCTATAGAGACAAATCCCAAATGACGTGGTCCATGTAAGCCGTTTTGTCTCAACTTATTTTGCTTTTAGTACTTGGTCGAAGTCTATAAACAGATCAACTTACTTTTCTTTAGGTACATGGTCGAAGTCTACATATAGATTGAGAGCTTCGCCACCTAGTACAAATCCAAACCCTACACCTACGTACAGCAAGGCGTGCAAAAGTCCTGAAAGAAAAGTTGTGAAGCATGTTGTTATGTATTCATAATGGAATGTGCTGCTAGAACCTGTAACAGTCTAGGAAAATTGCCACAAGTTGATGAAAACGTTTACCCAAGAAATTGAAAATGTCTTCGATTACCTCTTTATATGCATTAGAAGAGAGTGTGCATAAATTATCAAGTCCATAAATTATTGTCTAGGTTAAACTTGAATTGATGGTATTGCATACCATGCGCGGATCCAGAAAGTTTTGCCAGATGGTGACCAACTTTGGTAACGTTTTTTCTCTAGTTGATGAGGGAAAGAAGGATCAAATACCGCTATAAGTGGGCCATCATCGGCCCGCCAGCGAATCGCCATTAAATGGCGCTTCGCTGACGTGCCGATGATAGCCCAATATTAAATGCCTGCTTGGTAGCTTTGTGATTTTTCAGGTGATCTGGACCAGTATTGCTAAGACAAACTATATATTTGTGATTTTTCAGGGGGGTCTGGACCCTCTGCCCGCACCCCCAATCTGGATTTGCCCATGTATACATTCGTCAATCTATAAACAATTTCATAAGGTATAGCTCCGTGTGAGTGATATAACGAACTGCATGCAGATTTGTCAGTATTCGGCATGCACCATTAATTTGAGGCTTCGTTAACTTGCACTGTTTGGAACTGTTTGAAAATCTTGACACATCACATGGGCCTCGACGCGAGAAAACCTGTCTTCGGGGGTTTGCAAACAACACTGGTGCAGACCAGCCTGCGCATCCGCCCAGTCTAATCAGCGCCTTTGTTATTCGCGTTTTGTAAAGTACAATATCTAAGCTTGCTACAAGCGAAATTAAAATTTTCTAGCTAGTCTCTGTAGCTGTCTCTGTAGCTGAGGAGACTTATTTGAGTCTCGCTTTTTCAGAAACCCCGAAGACAGGTTTTGTCACGACGAGGCCCACATCATCAGTGCAGTATTCGCTGCATGCTGTTCACTTATCCGACAACATGTCTTAATTTCAATTTTATTAATGGGAGTGGTAATCAGTCCCACGACATATAATCTTGAATAAAATGTGACCGAAAAAAGTAATGTGCGTTCGATTGTGCTTTAGTAAGTTCCCAAGTTACACAGCTTTTACATTTACAAGGATAACATTACTGAAAAATCAACGAGTTAAAGATTTACACCGATGTCAATTTTGCATTTGATGGATAAACATATTTGTGCAAAACACGGTTATGTCAATTGATCCTTTCAGTGTCTAAAAAGGAAATTGGTGCAATATTATTTTCACGCAACATTGTTTATCAGAATTGACACAGCTCAGTTATCCCTTTTGGCAGAAAAAATGAACAGCTTTAAAATGTTTGTTGAAGAAGGTATCATCAAGATTTTTCCTTTGAAACTTGCTTCTATCGCATTGAGTTCTATGTCGTGTTGCATTATGAGTTTGGGTTAGTTCTGTAAATTCGGAAATTTTTGCGAGGGATTATTGCGAGGTTTCGTGAAATTATAATCCTCACGAAATGGTGAAACTGCTCTGTCGTTTACTGATATAGGTTTATCATGCCCTAATCGCAAATTTTTAACGTCGCAAGTATGTTTTAACGCTATTCGCGAAAATAAAATTCTCTCAAAAATTTCCGAATTTACAGAATGGTTATTTTAAAAATGGTAAGCACTTCGAACTTAACGTGTTGTTAATGGATAGGACAACGCAGCTTCTTTTGTAGAAAATCTAGAGCATTAATTACTGTGGAAGAACGACCAACCTGTTAATTTGGAGATCTGTTCGTCGAATATTCAAAGTAAGAAAGACGGCAAAGATCAGGTAGCGATACAATCAAGTACCACACCTGATCTAGGATATCACATGGGAAAGCAAAAAAAAATACAATAAACATGATAAACAAGAGCCAAGAGGTCAGCCCTTTACCGGCAGGTGACCACAACGCAGCAATGGACAGACGCGAAAGCATGAGAAACACAAGACACAAAAAACACAAAACATCCACGAAAGAAGTACAGCCTTGGAACCCTATTATTTTGTAAGAAAATCAGACCTATGTAAGTGGTTCTGATTAGTGATTCTAATATTACTTACCACTTTGCGTGGTGTTTTCCTTTACAAATTTTGTCTTTGTTTTAGACACGTGTTTGTCAGGGAAACGAATTAAATACGACATGAGATTCCAAACAATGTGGTATGTGCGACCAGCACATCCTCAGATCAGCCTGCGCATATGCGCACTCTGATCAGCAAGGTTGGCATCGACCGGTCAATATGCATATTGACCAGATCAGTGGTCATTACTGGTTTTAACCGGTCATTACTGGTCGATTGGTGGTCAATTGGTCGATTGAAAAAACTTGGTTGATGTGAAGATACTTGGCATTATTTATCCCCTGTTTTACTGAATTCTATAAAGACAAAAAGTAGTTTAATACAAGATAATACACTGACTTTTAACTGAAAATGTGTTGTTGTTTTTTTTAGTTGATTTTGCTTTAAAAAAGTATTAATAATTAATAAGCTGTAAAATAAACAAAAATGAAATGTCAATAGTTTTAGATCTTCAGTCCAAATAATTACGGTTTCCTCAACTTTCAGTTCAGACTAACAGTCTTTAACTTGTTTTCTATTAACCATTAATAAAAAAAGGCAAATTCAAGTAATGAAAATGAATAAATTTTAAAACTAGCTCTTTTCATAGAAATAAAAAAAATATATTTAAATCAAATGAGAGAAAGTAAAAAAAAAACAATACTTCAAGTTGATCTCAAAGAGATCATCAAGTACAAATAAAAGATGCTGCATTAGTTAAAATTCAAATTGGTTTGGCTTCTTACCTTAATAGACAAAGGTGTGAAAATTATAAAGAAAACACTTTACATTGAACAATAAATCAGATATATCAAGGAGTTACTTTTTACTTTAAAAACCCTAGTAATAACAGAACTGTCAAAATACCTGTCATGTCTCTCAGACTGAAGAAAGTGTGTCCAGTTTATAACACCCATCCAATCACTGAGCTTAAAATGTATTAGCTAATTCAGTGGCATCTGTGTGTATATAGAGGTGTGAAAGTGTGGTCATTCAGTTATCTGCTGTTATCTGTTTTAAAATAATTAACCAAGTGCCATAAACCAATAAAAGTTTTTTGTCTCAAAATTGATCATTCTATTCTGCTCTTGATGATGAAAAAAGACTATTGATTGGTGTAAGGACTGTAATGCAGAACTCAGTGCTAAGACTCTCAAGGTCTTGAGATGGAAATCTCACCATTAAAAGTGCCCTTGGCAGGGACAAAACAGTATTTTTTTTTTCAATAGATAGAACATAAAACCTGTACAAATATCTCAATCCACCACAAAAACGTCCCTTAGAATTTTCAATCGACCACTCAGATTCGTATTGACCAGTATTGACCACTTTTTGGCATATTGACCGGGGCGGTTTTAACCGGTTAAAACCGCTGGTTAAAACCGGGGGTGGTTTCGACCGCCCAACCTTGCTGATCAGAGCCTTTGCTAGGCACTTCAATATTCTATGACTGTTAAGCTACTTACCGAACAGCATATGGAGTTTCTAAGCTTAAAAAGAGGCTGCAAAGGCTCGTATGAGCCTAAATTTGTCAAAATGACACATTGTTGGAAATCACATGTCATAGCTCATATATTTACCAGTATACAATGGCGATGATTCAGAAGGAAAACTATCATCAATGTATGACATGCCAACAGTGAGGAATGTTGCTCCGCTGATCCCGTTCATGAAGTGACCAGCAAACAGAAATCCTAGATATTTTGTCAGACCAGTGTCAAGAAAGGTACAGCCATCTCCTGAAATGAAGAATTATAAATATTATGTACTCTTGGGCAAAACAGTTTATATCATGAGCCGCGGCATGATATTTCCAACAATTTGACATTTTGAAAAGTGTAGACTCTGACGAGCCTCTGAATCCTCCTTTTAAGCTTAAAAACTCCAAATGGTGTTCAGTCAGTAGCTTAACAGTCATAGAATATTCAAACGACTAGCAAAGGCTCTGATCAGACTGCGCGTATGCGCAGGCTGATCTGAGGCTTTGCTGGTCGCACATACCACATTGTTGACAATCTCATGCACTTGCTCTCTTGAAAGTTCAAAAACATTATAATGTGTGTGTGCCTTTTGCTGTGTTATATCGTAGAATGGTAGAAGTACCCAGTGATTAGTAGGCCTTACCCGCAACTGGCTTTAGTTTTAACATGGGCATGTGCAATGATTTATACTCATTTTTTTCCTTACTTGTATCATTGAAGTGTTCAATAATTATTAAAACTTTTTGCCTTGCCCGTCACTGTATTTACTTGTAACACGAAAATGTTTCATGATTTATAATCTATGTGTCTTGCCAGTCACAGTATCTTGACTTGTTTCATTGAAGTGCCCAATGATTATTAATTCTATGTGTCTTGCCAGTCACTGTAATTGTTGTTACATTGAAGTGCCCAATGATTATTTAATCTATGTGCCCTGCCAGTCGCTATATTTACTCGTATAATTGAAGTGTCCCATGATTTATAATCGATGCGCCTTGTCAGTCACTTAATTTACTTGTAACATGGAAGTGTTCCATGATTTATAATCAATGTACCTTGCAAGTCATTGTAATTACTTGTATCACGAAAGTGTCCAATGATGATTATTTAATAAAAAAATATGTGCGTTTCCAGCTGCTATGTAATAGTTATACCATGGGTTGTCCACCTGTACGTGGAGATAATCCACGAGCTTTAGCGAGTGGATTATCTTACGTACAGGTGGACAAAAACTGTATAACTATTTTATACCACCTACATCAGTGTTGACATAGCACATCATGAGATATTTCGTGCTAAAAATGGTAAGGGTGGTATAAATTCATTCATATGATTGAATTGTCTACTGATTTAAAATAGATGGACCTTGAAGTGTCCAATGATTATTTTATCTGTGTGCCTTGCCTAACACTGTGTTTACTTGTTTCATAGAAGTGTCCAATGATTATTTAATAATCTATGTACCTTTCCAGTCGCTGTATTTACTCGTAATATCGAAGTGTCCTATGACTATTTAATCTATTTTCCTTGTCAGTCATTGTGTTTACTTGTTTCATTGAAGTGTCCAATGATTATTTAATAATCTATGTACCTTTCCAGTCGCTGTATTTACTTGTAATATCGAAGTGTCCTATGACTATTTAATCTATGTTCCTTGTCAGTCACTTTGTTTACTTGTTTCAATGAAGTGTCCAACTATTATTTAATCTATGTGCCTTTTCAGTCGCTCTATTTACTCGTATGACTGAAGTGTCCAATGATTTATAATACTAGTAGAAGATGTGCCTTGCCATCACTTTATTAAACTGTAACATTGAAATGTCCTATGACCATTTAATCTATGTGCCTTGGCAGTCACAGTATTAACTTGTTTCATTGAATTGTCCCATGATTATGTAATCTAGGTGTCTTGCCCGTCACTGTGTTTATTTGTTTCAATAAAGTGACCGATGATTATTTAATCTATGTGCCTTGTCAGTCTTTGTGTTAACTTGTATCATTGATGTGTCTAATGATTATTTAATCTATATGCCTTTCCAGACGCTGTATTTTCTCGTATGATTGAAGTGTCCAATGATTTATAATACTAGTAGTAGGTGTGCCTGCCAGTCACTGTATTAAGCTGTAATATTGAAATGTCCAATGATTATTTTATCTAGGTGTCTTGCCATTCATTCTATTTTTTGGTTTCATTAAAGTGAATGATGGTTATTTAATCTATGTTCCTTGTCAGTCACTGTATTTGCGTTTCATTGAAGTGTCCCATGATTTATAATCTATGAGCCTTACCAGTCACTTTATTTACTTTTATCATTGTGGTGTCCCATGATAGTATATGTGCTTTGCCAGTTACTGTATTTATTAATCTATGTGCCTTGTCAGTCACTGTATTTACTTGTTTCAATGAAGTGTCCAATGATTATCTAATCTACGTGTCTTGTCAGTCACTGTGTTTACTTGTAACATTGAAGTGTCCAATGATTATCTAATCTATGTGTCTTGTCTGGCACTGTGTTTTCTTGTAACATTGAAGTGTCCAATGATTATCTAATCTATGTGTCTTGTCAGGCACTGTGTTTACTTTTTTCATTGTAGTGTCCAATGACTTATAATACTAGAAGTAGATGTGCCTGCCAGTCCCTGTATTAACCTGTAACATTGAAGTGTCCTATCATTATTTAAATTATCTAGGTGCCTTGTTAGTCACTGCATTAATTTTTTTCATTAAAGTGACCGATGATTATTTAATGATGATTATTTAATCGATGTGCCTCGTCATGCACTGTGTTTACTTGTTTCATTGAAGTGTCCTATGATGACTTAATCTAGGTGTCTTGCCATTCATCCTATTGTTTTGGTTTCATTAAAGTGACTGATAGTTATTTAATCTATGTTACTTGTCAGTCACTGTATTCGCGTTTCATTGAAGTGTCCCATGATTTATATTCTATGAGCCTAACCAGTCACTTTATTTACTTTATATCATTGCGGTGTCCCATGATAGTATACTGTCACTGTATTTATTAATCTATGTGCCTTGTCAGTCACTATATTTACTTGTTTCTTTGAAGTGTCCAATGATTTATGATACTAGTAGTAGATGTGCCTGCCAGTCACTGTATTAAGCTGTAACATTGAAGTGTCCTATAATTATTCAACTTATCTCTGTGCCTTGTTAGCCACTGCATTAATTTTTTCATTGAAATGTACCATGATTATTTAATCTAGGTGTCTTGCCTGTCACTGAATTTATTTGTTTCATTTAAGTGACCGATCATTATTTAATGATGATAATTTAATCGATGTGCCTTGTCAGTCACTGTATTTACTTAATTCATTGAAGTGTCCAATGGTAATTTAATCTATGTGTCTTGTCAGTCACTGTGTTTACTTGTTTCATTGAAGTGTCTAATGATTATTTAATCTATGTGCCTCGTCATGCACTGTATTTACTTGTTCAATTGAAGTGTCCCATGATGACTTAATCTAGGTGTCTTGCCATTCACTCTATTTTTTGGTTTCGTTAAAGTGACTGATAGTTATTTAATCTATGTTCCTTGTCAGTCACTGTATTAACGCGTCTCATTGAAGTGTCCCATGGTATGGAAAATCACTATTAACACATTAGGCGATTCTTATTGTATGTGTACAATTTTCATTACGCAAATGCGTGAATGCGTAATGGGAGCTACGCAAATGGCGCTCATAAGTTTAGCAGTGTCCTTTGTTAAAAAAACGCTACGACATGTACATGTACGAATGTTAAGGTTTACCGTCATTCCTACA
The DNA here is from genome assembly GCA_964019695.1 of Loripinus fragilis. Lineage (NCBI taxonomy): Eukaryota > Metazoa > Mollusca > Bivalvia > Lucinida > Lucinidae > Loripinus > Loripinus fragilis. Next base: position 20,265,200 of record OZ026525.1, read on the forward strand.
AATTCTCAGGTCATCTTGTCCCCATTGATAGAGCCCGGTAAGAAAGTGGGGCAGCCAGAGTAACATACATCCTACACCAATAAAAGCTATGCCCAATGATATCCACCTTGCCTTGTATCTGAAAGCAAACCAAAATATTGATCAGCGACCAGTCAGCATCAATGAAAAGTCCGGGTTTTGACATTTCAATTTAGCAATGACTTTGATTTTTCAGATGTTCACACGTGAACTTTCACGAACCTTCGAAAATATTTAGATCTATACCGTTCACAAGAAACAAATGCATTTTATCAGTTCTTATATATTTGCACCTTTCATGGGAAGATGGTTGCAGCTTTCGAGAGAAGGTTTGTATAAAGAAATACGTTGAAAATGCAAAATTATTTTAGAATCCGCATATAAGTTTCGGAATGATGTTTGTCTAGGCCTACTGCATACGGCCAGTTAAAGCTGCATAGTCTGTAACTTTTGATCTTTTAATTTTAGAACTAATATTTCTATTTTTCAAGAACACAGTAAAAAACTAAAATTCAGGTATACATTTTACCAATTTCGTAAATTTTAACAACTCAGTATCAAAACAACGGTATTTATGTTAAAATTAGCTGTCTATAATTATTGGAGGAACGCAAATAATTACCAGCAAGTGAGAACACACCTCCTGTTTTTATAAGATAATTCACTTTTCCGTGCAGTTTTCAGCTAAAGTGAACAGATTTATTGTGAAAACGTACCTTAATTCTACTTTTTACAAATGATTTAAAAAGAAAATAACAACTTTCGAAAAATGTTCATAGTTGCAGACCCAGTCTCTTTAAGCAATTCTTTAGGCGTAAAATTGCTATTATTTATTTACCTATCAATTTAAACATGTGTTTTGGGTGCTAAAAAGAACCGTCTCATTGAGACGGTTCTTTTGAGTACCCACAACATATGTTTTGGATGATAAATAAAGAAAATAATTTTCCAATACGCACTCTTATCCGGAGGCCTGGGCCCAGTATGTTTCGGGTCTTGTACAGTCAGGTCTAAAGCTAAAACAAGATTCTGATAAATGATAACCCAACATCTGATAGAGAGTTTTCGTGATTTTTGGAAACGATGTTTTCTCAAAACATCTGTTTCCAATGGTATCATATACACAAAATACACACAAAATCCCCATACCATCGAACCCCCGTTCAACATTGCTACCCAGTCCGCTGCCTAGACCGTTACAGCCTGTGTAAGTCGCTGGGAACCAAATGATCTTAATGCAAACAACCCTTGTCCTGCTGCTAGACAAAAACAATATTGGTATTTTATTAGTTTGTTGCGGTTTTCAGCTCTGAAATGTAAACCCAACGGTCAGAAAAACGTTGTTGTGCTTGAAAACTTGATTATTGAAAGCTTACATATGATTGAAACAGAATTATAAGTTTATTTGTACATCAAAGGGAGAGGGTCTCAACGGGGTACCTTAAAAATCAGTGTTTCGTTTGTTAAAATTACGCTTTAATCAGTTTAATTTAAGAGAAATCAGTGATAAAAAAACTTATTTTGTAATGCTGAATGTGCTTACTGGTAAAAATGAGTTTTATGAAGACGCTAATTGGTAAAAATTTGGGACAAATTCGCAAATCAGTAAACCCCATTGGATGCCTCAAACGAGCGTCAGAAAAACAATGCCTTAGCATGAGAAAACCTGCTCTTGTACGACGAAAAACCGTTTGCAATATCTATGATGCAGCCAGATATTGCAGTTAAAAGCACAATATCTTGCAATCGTTTTTTATCATTATACTTTTCTTTGCTTTTAAACATTACGAGACGGACAATAAACGCAGCCCTGTCCTTTTGTCATAAACGTGAAGAAGACACGTTTTCTTGTGGATTGCTAATGTTTTCCCGCCCTTTATGAACCTGACCGCCACTAAAATAGTTCTAAAAATATAGTGCGCTAGGTATAAGTTTTTATGGACAGAATGATAGCAGCGGCGTTTGAAATTAAGTCAATTGCATGAAAAGACACTGTCGATAGACAGAAACGAATAATAATGATAAAATAAATACACCTTAACTTTCGTTTCGTTTCGCGCAACAATATCATCATCGAGTTGATTTACACAAGTATTAGCTTTTCAAAAAAGCTGGCGGTTGTTTAGCCATAGTATGTGTTCTTGCACACTGCATGCTTCCATTTTGAGCTTCTCGAGCATATCCATGTAGATTTGTTCTAAGATCTTATAATTAACGTTTGAACTGTATTTTTTTTTACCATTAAACACATTCTTCCAGCGAGTATGTTGCTTGATCTTAAGCACCCAGCTTATGCATGGTATGTTATGGTAATGTATCTAGCATGAACGTTATTTGACAACATTGGACAGCCCGTTTTTTCTAAAACTGATGCCAGAAATCAAGGCCTAGTCTTATATACATAATGAAAGACTGAAACCATCAATAGTTGACTAAATGTCGCGATAATCACTGTGTCTGAACTCGGACCAGGGTCCGAGGTCTCAACATTTGTTTTCCACTAACATATTGCAGAATCATAAACCTCATCATGTTTTGAGGTGTCACTAGATGCTCCGGGAATGGAAAATGAACAATTGCATGAAAAAAAACCTGTCCTTCGGGATTGGCTTTACTGTTGACTTGAAAATTTGGATATCGCAAGTGGATCTACCATACGCATGCGCGGATCCAGAGGGGTATGGGGGCCCGGACCACCTGGAAAATCACAAATTCTATAGGTTTCAATTGAAATTAGCATTTGGACCCCACACCCCATGAAAAAATTTGGACCTACCTCCCCTGAAAAATGATAGACCCCCTCTGGAACCTTAAAAAATTATAGTTTTCCTTAAAATAAATTATTGGACCCCTCTGTAAAATTGTAAAAGGCTGATGCCTAAGAAAACGTTATCAGAGTGTTTTCTCTCTGTCAGTTGAGCCTGGAGCCCCCATGACAAAAATTCCTGGATCCGTGCATGATACTACCGTAAAGTCAACAGTGTTGGATGCACAGGCTCATCTTTGCCTACTTGCGTCTAATGCTTTTCACGTCGTCAAGTGAATTTCCGGTGCGATTTTTCGGTTTTGTGACGGTGTATCGAGGCCTTTTATGCACCCACTGGAAATTTAAAAAAAAGAGTTCTGGCTGTCGAGCGCCATTTGATAAAATTGTGGGGCATTGATAGTTTGAATTTGTAAAGTAAATTTCCGAGATCCAAAACAATTTATATTACATGTTTGCGAACGTGTACGCGATCGCAATGAGCGAAAGTGATGAGTTTACAGAAATTGTCTTTTCATGCCAGATAGCTCATGCGCGGATCCAGAGGGGGACAGACCCCACCCCTGAAAAATAGGGTTTCTTAGCATACTGGCCCGGTTCCCTTTAAAATCACAAAGCTACCAAGCCAGCATTCGATGTTGGGCCATCAGCGGCACGCCAGCGAAACGCCATTTAAATGGTGTTTTGCTGGCGGGCCAATGATGACCCGCATATAGTGGTGTTTGGATCCTCTCTCCCATCATCAATTAAAAAAAAGTTGTCAAAGTTGGACCCCTTTCTGGATCCGCGCATGCAGCTGAGCAATTATGTTTTATGTGCGAAGTCTGCTTTTATGCGCCAATGCACCACGTGCTATACCCAACTCTTAAAACAGCACGTGGCATGAAAGCGGCGGATTTGATCTTCATGTCTGCGGCTGATATTATTAGCAGACAGGTTTGACCCAGACCAGGCCCGACAAAATGTTTAATGTTTGTATTCATAACAAAGGCGCTGATAAGAATGTGCGGTACCCAGGCTGATCTGCGACTTTGTTGGTCTCATACAACAAAGTCGGGGTAAAACAACTACAGACGTGTGGTAAGGATGTTTGCAAATTCTGATATGTATGTCACCGCGGATGATCTCAAGGTCATTTGCTGTTTTCATTAAGATGGATGTTATAAAGACCTTCCAATTTTCTGTGAAAAAAACTAAATGGAAGGAAAATCCATCCATATTGGAAGACTTTTCCTTCCAAAAAAGACACACGGTCTGACTGTTCATGAAAACTAATATATCGAAAGTCGGGATACATACATCAATGGATGTGTGGTGGTTAAAATAAAGCGAATTCTTCCTGTTTTCAAATTCACAGCCACCTAGTGGGGCTATTATCCTAAATTAATGAACGTACCTTCATCTACATTCCTTCTATGCTCGCAGTTAAGCTCGAAGGCGCTGACGATTTTCCGCAGATGCACAGGCTCGTCTGAGCCTTCGCTGCTCGCATATGCGATAGGTACCATAATCTCATGAACTGGCTTATTTCATGGAAATGCCATTCATCAAGACCTAGAATCATGATACAATCAAATTATACTCGGTTTGTGCGTCTGTGCGTACACTATCTCGGTAATCATGAACTCTCAGGACCTTCCGTATGTAGTTTCGTGAGGACAGCAAGACACGCCACGATCGGCTAAACAATTTGTTAAAATGTTCCATTTGTTTGAACCTAGGAAAAGCCGTTATTACTACATTTATTGAGTTATTTACGCTCAGAAAACCGAAATTGACATTCAACTATATAAAACAAAACGTACGTAGATATCTAGAATTTGATTTGGTCTGAGCATGCTGAGTCTTCATCCACTTCAAACTTTATGTTAGTGAGCAGCGGGACCCTGATGAGATTGCGCAAACGCACATGCTCTCCTGGGCCTTGTCATAAGTACCAGCAGGCTATTTGCGAAATATTCTGGTACCAGTTTATATGAGGCACCGCGCAAGTTGATTTCGTGTCGGGTCCGGCTGCACAAGTATAAAAATGCTTTCCGGGTCGCACGCGGCTTGGGTGTCCGATTATAAAAGATATATGACACAGAAGTAAAATGTAACTATCCATTATTCTAAGGACACTTTTTTTGTAATGACCGTACAGAATATATCTCCGACGCATCGGCGACATAGGGCGTGTAAATTAGCATTCGCTCGATTTTCAGAAAACAAATTTTAATGTTATTAACATGCGACGTCAATGCTGGATTTACGTTAGCGACCGAAGTCGTTAGATTGACAGACGAAAAGATCTGTTTGGTGTAAGCACGCGAAAGTTAACAGAACATATCGTAGACAGCCACACTGATTAAAAACAAGCACCAATGAAGGAAAAAAACGTTGTGTATGAACTAATAGATTTGCATATAAAAAAATGACTAGTGTACGAACTAATACATGACATTTAACGAACTATTCGAGTGTACGAACTAATACAAGATTTACAGTATTATAAAATCCAACTAACTAGGATTCCTTGGGATAATATATTAAGATAGATTCCCAGCAAGGATGAAATAGAAAATGACTTGGTGACTAGCCTTGACAGGGACTCTTATGTTTGTTCTTTGATGTGCTGATGGTACTTTAACAAGCAGAAATAGGGTCTCTTATTCCATTCGTTCTGATTTGTTCTATGTATTTTATAGAGGGTCTTACACAAGTTATCATTTCATAACAAGGTGGTAGAGTGGGGCATTTTATTTTCTGCTGAAGGTTTCTGAGAGATGGTTCCTTTATTGTTGGCAGGATTAAATTTACTTGTCAAACTTTGTTGAGGGATGGGGGCCAGGAAGTATATTCTTTTCTTTGCGTTCCTCTGTGGGAGGAGTCTGACTAGACTGAATAATGTTGACCAAATACTTAAAGCTTAAGTCAATCAGTTTAGACAGCCTTAGGTTAGTTTGAAAAAATGATTTGAAATGGGCACAAATGGAAGATTCTCTCATCATATGAACTATTGCGAAATTAACACCTCCAAAGCTGGTTTATTTCAAAGAAAATTTACTTTGTTATTAACATAACTTCTTTGTATCAAAATTATGCAACCTGTGGCCATAACATTATTTTTTCATTTGATGTTACTGTTATTCAGTGGAATATATCATGTCAAAAAGGGAGCGCAGGACTCAGTGGTAGAGTGCTTGACTCGAGACTGAGGGTTCAAGATTCACCGGCGTCTCTGCGTCGCGGTCCTTGAACAAGACGCATTTATCCTAGCTTAGTGCTGGTTCAACCAAGGAAGACCAGTCCCTGTTTAACTGAAATATTGTTGATGGGACGTAAAGAATCAAATCAAACAAACAAATCATGTCAAAAAATAATGTCATAGCCAGAAGTTAAATAACTCTTTGGTGACAAGAAACACAATTGGAATAAAAGTAAGTAAGGGTGCAAAGATCAGGAATCAATACAATCAAGTACCACACCTTACCCAGGATACCAATGGGAGAGTGACAAACTCACAGTAAGACACCACAAACGAGAGCCAAGAGGTCAGTCCTTTCCCAGCAGGTGACCGCAAAGCACATATAAACAGATGCGCACAAAGACATAGCAAACACAAGACAGAACAAAAAACAAAAGATCCACAAAAGAAGTACCGCCTTGGAACGGTCAGTAAAATATTTTACTGGAGGGCTTAAACCGGTTTAACGGCGCCAACCTCACCCTTAATTCAGATGTGGATCAAGACACATAGATATTTGGTTTGCATGAAAGACCCCTAACTTATCAATGCATCATCTCCTAAAACATATAAATCAAGATAAAACAAGGAGATAAAGCAAGGATAAGGACTCAACAGTAAATAAAACTGAATGCTGGAGCAAAAGAAATCCAACAGGTAAACCCCAGTGGGCCCGACAAACAGCCAAAGTATCAGGCCCCTATTATCTCATCAATAGATAAGTCTTTAAGTCGGAACCATCATAGAGTCTCTATGACTCTAAACACTCTTAAACACTCTTTGAAGTAAAGCAATAACTTTTTTTAAAATTTCTCATGAAATGATCACTTCTGTAAGAGCCACTATGTATGACATGATGTTATCTACTGAATAACAGTAATGTCATATGATAGTTAAATTTATGTATAGATTGTATGAATGTTTCTAGTCATTTCATATAGGTCTGAAATAATGTATAGTCAATGTGTCTTTGCATATAGTTCTGATGTAGATAATTGCACCCATCAAGCGTCACATCATTGTGTCCTAAGATAACCATTGGTAGCACATGGATTAGAATTTTTCTCAGAAAAGTGTATGTTCATTATAGATAAATATATTTTGCATATGCCAAGTAAAGGAAATGTGTGAAAATGCTTTATTCACATTTACACAAACTTGATATTAAACTCTATGCAATAATCTGTTGTGCAAGATCTACTTTGTATAACATGATGTTATCTACTGAATAACAGTACTTCCATACGATAGTTGAGTTTATGTATAGATTGTATACATGTTCTAGTCATTGTATGTAGGTCTGAGGTAACGAATGTATTGTCATTGTGTCATTGCATATAGTTTTGAAGTCCAGAATAATTTCACCCACCGAGAGTCACAGCCTTGTGTCCTAAAATAAACTTTGGTAGCACAATGAGTTATTTTTTTTACACACAAAGTGCATGTTTGTTAAAGATATGTATATGCAGTGGCTCAGTGGTAGAGTGCTTGACTCGAAATGAAGGGGCCTAGACTCGAGCCTCAACAGCTTCACTGCACTGTGTCCTTGCGCAAGACACATTTATCCTAGCTTAGTACTGGTTTCAACCCAGGAAGACCTGTCCCTTTATAACTGAAAGATTGTTGATGGGGCGTAAAGAATCAAATCAAACAAAAAACCAAACAGTATATTTTGCAGAAGCATGTGAAAATGCTTTATTTGCTTTTTGACAAACTCCATATTATGTTTGATCTGTAAGAAATCTAAATAGTCGCTGAAACCAGATATTATATTGTTTAAAAAATTTGTCAACAAATTGCTTGCAAATTTACAATTTGCTGTTGCTTGTACCTTTGCTATTTGAGCATACTCTGTGCCATTATGAACAAAACTCAACCTGGTGGTTGTAAGAATATTACAAATTACAAATGCTGATTTGGGTATAATTCAAGGAATTAGGTGACATGAGATTTCCTGTGACCGGCAAAGGTTCGGGTCAAGTCTGATCAGAGCCTTTGTGCTAGTAGCCAATACCCCAACTGGTCCTGACAGCAAACTCCATTTAACTCTCCATTTAACTGCTATTCCTTGTAGCAAAGTTGCATATTTAGAATAGGAGCTTAAAATTGGATCAAGTGTGATGTTTTTCAATTATCATCGATTATTACCAAAAACACAATCAAACGAAGTTTTTTATTGATCTACATTATAATTTGTGATTATAATTGATCATCGATGCAACGCTTTTAAAGTTTACACTTGTCAAAATGCCTCATTTTTGGAAATCACATGTCATGGCTCTTTTTTTGCTCTTTTTTATTTTTAAGTGTTTTTTTTTTTTACTTTTTATTGTCAATGTTCTTAATGAAACCTAAGTTTACCATCTATAAATCTTCTTTTTATATCTATACTATATGCCAGATATACACAGTTGATATTGCCAAAGAGCTACATGCATCAGGGGGGTGCTACTTTGGCCCACATATGGGCTAAAAAGTGCTTTTCACCATTTTGTTCTTATTGGTTTATTAGAACAATATACCAATTTTAAAAGTAAACCTTTTAAATTGACGTTTATCTTTGCTATGGTTACCAAAAACGGACATCAAAATGGGCTAATAAATTGAAAAGCGAACATTTTGGAACAAATTTGAGACATTTGACAGAGGAATTAACGTAAACTCAAACAAGATATTTTACCAGGTGATAAAAAGGATCAGAACACATAACATATTAAAAGCTTTTTAGGTATGTAGCTATGCTGATATCTAATAATCCCTGACAAAGTTGGAGGGATATAGTTTTGGCGTCGTCCGTCCGTCGCATTTTTGTCCATCCACATCTCAGAACTACTGTTCAGATTTGATACATATTTGGTACACAATAAGTATCAAGTACTCTGATATCCTATAAGTTTCGTCAAAATCGACCCTTAAAACTTTAGTTATTGCCCTTGTTGGAATTTTTAGCAAAATGTTAACGGGTTGCTCCACTGAACAAAATGTTATCAAGAGCTAGGCAAAAGGAAATGGCTATAAACCACCTTTCCTTAACCATTGTTTCCTGTTTGCAATAAGTCATCGCATTACCCTCAAAATAGGGCAACAATGAACCGAATGGAAAATCTAAAAAGAAATCTAAACTTCTTAACCAGTAATCCAAATTCTTAAGATAATTTCAGTGATGTATTCGGCATAATGCCCTCTGCTAAATATGGGCAAAAGGTTTGGTACCAGTAAAATGCATTTAAGCCCCCCCCCCCCCCCCCCGGTGGCTTAGGCTGCTGTCCGTTCTAAGGCGGTGTTTCTGTTGTTGTTGACTTTTTGTTTATTGTTACTCCCATTGTGGGAGTCTGTAATTGTTCTATGTTTTGTTGTACGTTACTTTATGTCCATTCTAGTATTATAATCATCTTGATGGGGAAGAGAGAGAGCTGGTTGCTTTGCTTAGTTTATCTTCCTGGTGTCTTGTGATGGTTGAGCAGCTCTTCCTCCCGTCACCACTGGGTTGTCTGCGGTTTGTGATTGTGGTATTTCCTGATCATATGCACTTACTATTTTTGATCCCACATAACAAAATGGCCACCAGAGCTTAAAAGTGAAATAGGGTTTAAAGACATACCAGCCCATGTTTGAAATGATAAGATTGATATTTTGTCGCATGCCCCTTCAAAATTCTGTTATGCTAAAACTGAAAACTAAAAATAGAAATCATATCAAACTTTTCCTTCATCATTGGTCAGAAAAATATACAATATACAAATTCAAATATTCCTAAAATATCATCTACAAAAATGCACTCTGCTTAGCCTACAAGAACTAAAATAACAAGACATCGTTTCCATCAGTACTCTCAGTGCTTTGATAGAACCAGTTGAAGTGTTACCTTCCAGCGCCATAGTAACTGATAAGAGTACCAATCGTGGCAGCTGCTACGTCATTGCCTGCACTGATCCATCCGACCTGGTAACTCGAAAGATGGAACCGCCTCTCAAAGGAAGACGTGTCTATATTGAAGACGCCACTGACCACAAAGCCTACAATACAGATGGTAAGAATATAATTGAGCCGTGACATGTGATTTCCAATAATGTGGCATTTTGACAAGTTTAGACTCAGACGGGCATGTGCAGCCTCCTTTTAAGGCTAGAAACTCCAAAAGGTGTTCAGTCAGTAGCTTAAGAGCCATATAATATTTAAGCGACTAGCAAAGGCTCTGATCAGACTGCGCGTATGCTCAGGCTGGTCTTAGCCTTTGCTGGTCGCACATACCACATTGTAGGAAATCCCATGACGCGGATTATCATGAATGCGGGCGCGATAGAAAACATCCGTCCCGTACAGGGTAAAAACTCAGATGTTCCTATCAAGTGTGTAAGAAAAAAAATGTGGAAAATCAGTAAATCTAAAAGCTGAAAAATGAAAATATTCATACCGTAGACCATGTAGACCGCGTTTACCTCCAAATCTTCGAAAATACAAAGTTCGAAATTTACGAATCGCCGGCATCCATTATATGAGTTTGCCCTTCTGTACATGTGTGCAATTATATAGGGAGCGCAGTTGCTCAGTGGTATATAGACGGTGCTTGACTCGAGACCGAGGGGCCGCGGGTTCGAGCCTCACCGGCGTCACTGCGTTGTGTTCCTTGAGCAAGACACATTTATCCTAGCTTAGTACTGGTTCAACCCAGGAAGACCCGTCCCTGTATAACTGAAAGACTGTTGATGGGACGTAAAGAATCAAATCAAACAAAAACTGCTTGAATTGAATATGATACTGTACAAAAAGCTTTTACATTCAGTGATGGAAATGTACAGTTTTGCACGCGTAAGGTTTCTTATTTTGTACATTTATAGCTGATGAAAATCCAGATCTTAGTGATTTTGTGTAGCATGTCATTGTTAGCCGATTTGTGGCTGATTGTTTGTTAATCGCGAACGTAAAGCGCGAGTGATTCGTACGCGTAATACCCCCATTTCACCAACTTGAAGGATTAATTTGGTCCCGATAGTACCCGATCAATATTTTTGGTTGATCGGCCGCGTATCGGCGAAACAATCGGGAACTTGCGGACAATCTCCTGGGAAGGTCTGGAAAGGTCTGGCGCAATCGCCTCAGTCCTACGAGAGTCGGGTACCAAAAAAGTGATCGGCTACTGTTTTTAAACATGTTCAAAAACAGTAGCCGATCAAAACCCGTCGGCCGCTGGTCGTCTTGGCCGTCTTCATGGTCTTAGGGTCTTCTGAAGGTCGCCTTGTCTCACCTGCCCTCTGGAGCTTTCGTATACCCTCTGGAGCTCTCTTCTACCCTCGGGAGCTTTTCGTATAGCCTCTGCAGCTCTCTGCCGAGGATCGTGCGAAGGGTGTCACAAAGAATCGATAGTTTCTAAATACAACAGCAAGATATGGTTCTATATTTACTCAAAATCACTATGAATTATAATAGATTTAAATATTAATACCAGTACCAGAGATTATAAACCAATATATTTTTTTTTTTAAAAGTGACACTTTTCTAAAACAGGGTACTGAAACGAAAACACAATTGAAAGCCCTTTAAAACTCGCAAGTTTACTTCTTTTTGGAATTTTTATTCTTGGCCTCCTACTCAGCATATTTCCTAATGTTATACCATTTTACTGTGCTCTGGTAGAACGAATTTAAGAGCAAAAACAAGCCCCGGCACATATTATTGGTACATGGCTTTCCCTGGCTGGCAAAAAAAGTCGACTTGATTCGTTAATATAGTTGGGACTCAATCGGGTCAAAAAAGCTGGGCGATAGGAGGCGATTCAGGACGACCATCAGGCAGATTAAAAGATTGATTGGTCGGGGACAATCTGGTCCAGATCAGGCCGAACAATCCTTGGTGAAATGGTGGCATAACACAGCTGGCCGATACCAGTATTCGATGTTTCGACAGTCGACCGTATAAAGAAAGCCATGGCATTACCATGAGTAAACCCATATATAGACATGAACACAAACATCGCCTTTGGATTGTTGAAAACTTGAAGCCATCTTGGTCTGAATTTTCCAACCCCGCAGAGTACATCCGAATCATGTGTGTCCTCGGTCGTCATACTCGTATGTCAAATAATGATTGCTTATCACTGCTTAGCATCCATGATTTAAAGGGTGTAAAGAAATACAATGGTGCACTAAAGCATCTTATCAAACGAGCTTTTGTTCAAAAGATTTTACACGCATGTTTTAAAGTTTTAACTTATGCATCAACAGTAGATGAAAAATTAAAACAATACAAAACATGAAGGAACAGTCTGATTGAAGTCATATTTTCGCGAGGATTATCCATATACACTCGTACACACTGACGTTTTAACCAAATCCATTAACATCATATAAGCAATTTTTTTAAAGAAAAAGCCAACGCTAATGAAAATGGCGATTATCCCAAACATCTTACATTGCAATTTTTTATCTGGTAAATTCGGTAATGCTCGAAATAAATAATGAATGAAAAGCATACCATTTCTGATGTCAAGACGCTTTCAATCTTTGCCTACTGGGTAATTTTGCATGCTTTTTTGACGTCTGCTGATTTTTTTTTCAAAATCAACTTCTCAGGAATACTATCAGAGTGTCAAACAGTTTGGACCCATATCAGGCCCGACAAAACGTCGGGCCTGATATGGGTCCAAACTGTTTGCAAAGGTTAGCAACAGACGACACTAGTAGACAGAGAGTTAACACTTAATATTTCTTGGGGTGGGGGTGGGGAGGGGGGCGTGATGGCCACCACAAATTTATATATAAATGACTGAGCATATTAAAGTGGGTCAGTATCGGCCCACAACCGAAACCCCATTCAATGACGTTCGCTGGTGGGTCGATATTGGCCCGCGACTGTATGCGTGCTGAGACCATGCAGCTTTCCACAGGACAGCTGTATCGCCAAGTTTTTTTAATACAATGTATATATATTTGTCTTGTTTTTTCTCGTTTTTTTTTTTTGCCTTATTAACATACTCTTGGCATGCGTCAATATCATGGATTTGGTTAGACTGATGCAGCTATTGAGGCTAGTCTGATCCTATGTATAAGTTTCGTTTATGCATGGGCGGGCTCCGATAGATTTCGTATCATTGATTCATCTACTCACGGTCCAGTGAACAAAACTACAAAAATATACTTTATACCAAAAGAAATGCCTATAGATTGATAGGAATTAGCAATTGGACCCCAACCCCACGAAAAAGTTGGACCCGCTGGAAAATGTTGGACCACCCAAACAAAAATAAAAAAAACTACGTTGTGAAAACTTTTTCACCCCCACCACCCTGACGACAATTCCTGGATCCGCGCACGGTGTAGAAACGTAAAATAAAGGAGTTGGTAACGGGGTTTAAGCAGTAAGGATTTAAGCCCGCTGCCACTATCGATCCACCAACGAAACGCCATTCACGTCTGCCGGATGCTGATAGACGTCTGCCAGTAGCGAGAACTCGGTGGAATCGCTAAGTTTATGTTTTCCATTTTTATATACATGTACATGCATATCAAAAGATTATTATGTATGTTTTGTAAATCTTCTAACAGGAGAAAATAAACAGTACAGAACTCGACCCCACCCTGGATGGCGGTCTCTTCTTTTCGCATTTAGTTTATGAACTTTATAGACGGGGTACCTATAAACTTTTTTGGGGTACACTGAACATAATACAGCTCATAACTTTTAGTACTTATCGCATTATACACAAATGCCTCCTTTAAACGCCCACGCTGACGTATCTAGCGGGTATATACAATTTTTTGGTCCGAGCCTTCATCTTCATCCATACTTTTTGTATGCGAGCAGCGAAGGCTCTGGCGAGTCTACACACCTGAACCTTCGTTGATGGGCAATTCGATGTGTTAACGTTGATCACATCCCTACTAGGGGGTCTGCTTTAGAATTTGCAATAAAAGGCAATTTTTATCCACTTAAATAGCATAACAGTAATTGTAGAGTGGGTGGGGAACTATGCATAACTGTTTTAAGCCTGTAAATATAAGAAATCAAGTAATCGTGTATGTACATGTTGAAAATCCAAAGTAATAAATGGGGGGGGGGGGGGGGGGGGGGGCACTGTGGCACAATTATGTAAGCCTGTATATTTAGCATCTTGAAATGGAGTCTGCGTGAATTTGCCGTGAAATATGGGTGATGCTGGGAAAATTGCAAATTGCAATTTCCAGGCATCAGTCATACATCTCATGTATTATTTTAGCCAGTGCATGAGATTTCCAACAATGTGGTATGTGCGACCAGCAAAGCCTCAGATCAGCCTGCGCATATGCGCAGTCTGATCAGAGCCTTTGCTAGTCGCTTGAGTATTCTATGATTGTTAAGCTACTGACTGAACATCATTTGGAGTTTCTAAGTTTAAAGGAGACTGCAGAGGCTCGTCCGAGTCTACACATGTCAAAATGCCAGTTTGTTGGAAATCACGTGCCACGGCTCATTTCCTAATACTTCTAACATTTGATAAAGTAAAAACGGTGTGCATTAGGACAGAACAGAACAGAAATTTTTATTTTAGACTTAAGCGGTCACATATATAACCATTTAGTTCTAAAACCAACTGAATAGATTGCTACAAACTGCTCTTGTTCCTCTGTCAGTACAAGTACAATAGTAAAGATGCCTCGGGTTTGATGTGGTAACTATAGGAACAAGGATGAAAAAAAGCCGAAACATGAAAAAAAATATTGCTCCCCGTCGGGGAATCGAACCCCGGTCTCCCGCGTGACAGGCGGGGATACTTACCACTATACTAACGAGGACAGCTGATCTCATAGTGGAAAATTTATGTTCTAATTCTTAAAGCAAAGCAAAATCTCCATTACTCTCAAAATAGTTATTTATTTGCCAATTTACTAGATTAGGATATTGTTTATTTTATAGGGGTTATGGTCCTCTATTGCTTCGCTTTTTTGTCAAAATCTCAACGATTTATATTCGTATCCGGATCGGAAAATTCCGGCTATTTCCGTCGGATGATTACCTCCCTTACACTATAGAGGATAGAAGTCCGCAATTAATTATGTGCTAAGCATTATAGACGGTCTTGTCAGTTTGTGACATTCTCGGACTGTGAAATGAAAACATGGGCGAGGCCACACTGGTCAAAATAAGACCATTAAAGGTAAACTATACTTTGTGTATTTTTTTTCTATATGAAAGCGCACTTTCTTATTTATTGGTTTTTGACGGTGCCCGTGGATCTGAGAAATATCGATGAATTCCATGTTTGTGTGTTGGAATGACATTTGCAGTCATTAAGACCAAACAAAGGAGTCTTAATTGTAATTCCCACAGCGACATGACTGGCAAAATCAGTGCTGCAGTCTCTCGCAGTCATACCTTAAATTTTAACCTTGCAGACTCCAACTTGGGGCAGTCAGCCCGGAGGGGGCCGGGTGTCGCTGGAATCGTTCCTATTTTCAGGGCCAGCTTTTCATCAATATGCTAGAAATTCCTCGTTACTATATATTAATGGTGCTTGAAAATCAACAAATTAAACGAAAAAACTCGGGATAACATAGTATACTTATGATAGCCCTGTATACCCAGCAGGAACATGGCGTGGGAAATCGTTGTATCATGACGTCGCATCGACGTTGATTCGCGATGTCATGTGCAGTACCGTCTTATGGCATACGTCACATGAAACAACGCCGTATCAGCTTTCGACGTCATGTGCCTGCTGGGAAGTATTGCATTGGAATTACTGTGGTTATTATGGTTAAAATAACTTTGTGATGTCGCGCCTGTGAGTGAAATAACGCCATGCATTTTTGGCGTAGCGCAGTCGGTAACGTGTCTGGCAACAAATGCGAGTCTGACTGCAGATCCAGGGGTCGCGAGTTCGATCCCGGCCCCGTCCCATACTTTCGTGGAGATTGATCATGAAATAATTTCTACGGTCATTCTCCTCCCTCCCGCTGAATTATTCAAGAAGGGTTGTTGTCAGTTACAAGCGAAAGTATGTGCACAGAGTACTGGTTAAAAGCTTGCCCAGGAAAGTGTAGTTAGGTGAACTGGCCGTCCCGCCATGACCATAGCTGTTGACTTGGGACGTAAAGCAACAAAACAAACAAAAAATTTAAATTTAGATTATGTTATGAGAGAAGAGAAGGAAAATATTTTAACGGGAGATTTTAATAAAGACTTATTTAACGTCTGACAAATATAAAAGTTTATTTTTTCACCCCCCCCCCTTTTTCATTTTGCATCATTTTCTTTCCACGTTTGTTATTTCATGTATGCTATGTTTGTGTTAAGAGGGCCTCAGGGAAGATTGGTTATACCACCTGAGTCACCCTTATAAAATAAAGTCCTTACTTACTTACTTACTTACTCACTTACTTACTTACTTACTTACTTACTTACTTACTTACTTACTTACTTACTTACTTACTTACTTACTTACTTACTTACTTACTTACTAAATCGATAAACCACTGTTCGGGAAACGTTGTGAAATGACGCCTTTAACGTGACGTTAAAGGCGTCATATACATATGGCAAAATCCTAACGTTTTCACGCCAAAGATATGATTTCAAAATAATTTCAATGCCATATGATAAACGTGCTCTTGTATTGTTGGATTTATTAAACTCGTTGCGAAAGAGATAAAATGCTCGGCAAGCCTCGCATTTTATATCTTTACCTCAGCAACCGACGGTTTAAAAATTTCAATAAACCATTAGCACTCATATAAGATCCTCTATGTGACAGTTCTATGAGGGTCTGGATGGGGTTTAATGATTAGAGAATAATATCCTTTTTTTTATAATGATTCGAGAATAAAGGGACAAAACATCAATAATTAGAGAATATTAAGGCCTCAAAAAATAAAGAATAATTCTCTTTTTTTAATGAATAGCAGAAAAAATAAAGTCTACTGTATAATAAGTTTTAAAACAATAAAGAATAAACCAAATACATGTATGAGTAAAAAAAATGAATCTTGGAGAGCAATGAGAAAATAATCAACCCTGGTGGCTTGAGATGGAAAACAAGGGTAGCGAAACCCAACAATAAGACGTAATTATATACGTCTTATTATATACTGAGGGACTTTAGAAACGCACCATCTTACATTCTCTGTCTCTTCCACATAATTGATTTGAGGATATTTCTTTATCATCTTTTATCCTCTTGCAACATTGACCATGATTTGCCATGATTTCGATTTGCTCATGCTGTCACAGTCATTCTAACGTAATATCGACGTAAGTGTTTTATTATAATTGTCATCTGACAAATGTGAATTTGATTTCATTTGAAAACAAACAATTTGAGGTGGTAGCCAGATGTCTTAACAAATGGAAAAATACAAAAGGTTTCAGAAATAATCGTTTTATTACACTCCCACTCGCAGCGTTTCTTTGCTAACGTCAGTCTTAAATTTTCAAACAGCAATAACAGACGTATGACGTGTGCGCATGTCACGATACCTTTTGTCTTTTGTGCAGCTGATTGAGGGGTATTTTTTGGCAATAAAAAGTTTGATTATTCCTGATCCTTAGGATATAAACGGCCATTTTCGACAAAAATCAATGACGTCATGTAGACGTAATGAACTTTGTCAGAGGCCTAAAACTTCATGGTTTGATTTTGTCCTTCCTTTTGCTTTCAAGAACAAACATCGGTTTAAAAACTTTTGATGTGTCTGGATGTACTCTGTGACTTTTTGCATTTGAGTTGTCTAAGAATTATCGCGACGTCACGGCAATCATAAGCCACAGCGTTTCGATTTTCTTATCGAATGCAAGCTGTATGACGGAACTTGTCAATTTTATTTTTCACTAAATGAAAATATTCAATTTACGACATAATTAGCATTTAAGCAGGTGGTGCGTTTTAACGTCCTTCATGGTGCTTGAAAATCAACAAATTACACGAAAAACGGGATAACATAGTAAACTACGTTCCTGGAGGTCCTGAACTGCAAATGGACAGGGCTGTCAAGAAAAGCTTCCAAATATTGACAAACACGCCGTAGATTTCGGTACTTATTGTGTCAACAAGCAGCGAAGTTTCACGCGAGTCTGCATAAACTCGTCAGGGCTTTCGCTGCTATTGATGTTGATGAAGGCTCAGACCAAAATTTAGAACTGAGGCCTTGCCGAATGCTTCAACATCATATGCGTTGTAGAGGCATGCATCTGTGCATATGTGAAACTGTCTCATTTCATGTAACGCAGCTGTAATGAAAATGACAAAGTGAAAGATGTACTCCAATCTCGCCTTTTGTCCGCTTTTGTACGATCTCGCATAGAAATATTGCTCTGTTTCGAGATCGATGCTTCGCCCATCGCAAAATTAGCGCGTCCAGATGTATTAGTTGATCTGAGCATGTTTGTTCAAATATGGCATGTCAAACAAAACCCATGAGAATAAGTGGGTTCGTTAGACAATGTGTTCATGTCATAGGGCGCTTGTCGACCAACAAAAGGTAATCTTTCTTTTCATTTCTCAAGGAGCGAGTTTCTCAATGAGCGGGCGTGTCGTGGTAGTCACAAGACGCTTTTCCCTTTGTATACTGGAAACCCCGAGACGGGTACTTTGACAAACAGTGAAGTCCCAGATGAAATGCCGCATTTAGCGAGTGAATTATGTCCCGCACAGGTGGCCAAACATGGTACAACTATTTGAGCCGCGGGTTGAGATTTCCTACAATGTGGTATGTGCGACCAGCAAAGGCTCAGACCAGCCTGCGCATATGCGCAGTCTGATCAGAGCTTTTGCTTGTCGCTTGAATATTCTATGAGTTTTTGTTTGATTTGATTCTTTACGTCCCATCAACAATCTTTCAGTTATATAGGGACGGGTCTTCCTGGTTTGAACCAGTACTAAGCTAGGATAAATGTGTCTTGCTCAAGGACCACAACGCGGTGAGGCTCGAACCCGCGGCCCTTCGGTCTCGAGTAAAGCACTCTACATGTTCCTCTGAGCCACTGCGCTCCCCTATATTCTATGAGTGTAAAGCTACTGCCTGAACATGATTTGGGGTTTATAAGCTTCACAGGACGCTGCACAGGCTCGTATGAGTCTACACATTTTTTTGGAAATCACATGCCACGGCTCATTTTATACCACCTACGTCAGTGAATACTTGTGCATAACGAGATAGTTCATGGAAAAGTTGGAAAGGGTGGTATTATTGTACATAGCGAACATCTACTGTGGGGGTACAGTAAAAACTCGAAAATTCGAACTCCAATTTTTCGAAATACTCGCTAATTCGAAATAAATTTGGGACACATTGAATTCAGAGAATAGTGTCTATTTGTGAACAACCGCCTATAACAAAATATGTTATTGTTGCGTAAAAGAAAAGAAACGCCTCCCCCGAGACTTTTCTGGAACACACTCAAAACATATCTTTGATAGGAAAACACTGATAATATTCATCTTGGGCGGTTATATATTCTTACGTCTACCTCCCTATAATTCGAACTTTCGATATTGCGAAATAAAACATCTATATAGTCCCCAGGACTTCGAGTTTACGAGATTCGAGTGTACAAGTAAATATACTAGAGGACTTTGAAAACGCATCACAAAACTTTGCCATTTTCTCGCACATGGTAAATGCGATCAAAAAGATTCTTGCATCGTTTAATGTGCAACTACAATTTGGTATGAATCAATCGTTAATTTGACTGTATCATAACTATAAACGCGATGGTGCTGGTGACGTCACATGGCAGCATACAGCATCCAGTGGTATTCTGCAAAGTCCAGCTGATGCTTTTGGGTTACTTCTTATTTACACTGTAGCACCAGTAATGCAGTTTATTAACTTTTGCTACTCAACAGTAATTGATAACGTGAATATTTGGAAAATAAGCGTAAAATTAAAACATCAGTTTACAGCTCATTTTGAGTAAAATCTCCATTAGTTACATGTATGTACACTTACAATTTCGACATTGACTACTTAAATGTACACTTGCAATCATATGGCGATTACGATTAAACGTAAGACATGTCAGGAAATATGGTTTCACCTGATTGAGAACGTCTTCAAAACTTACGTTAACGTCACTTGCACAATGCAGAAGAAACGTGATGTACAGCGTAATTAAATCAGAATCTGCCATTTGTAAATGACCTTTGCCCTGCAAACAAAACCGAACGCAAATAAATAAAACTTTGAAAGACTCCAGATGTTGAATATAGTAATCAGAGTGGGTTGGGTTTGGCAGAATCTTTAATTGGGCAATAATTTGAGCATAACGTACTGTCTTTACATTTTGAATCGTTCAATAAAGGATGTGTAACCATCATAGAAGTATAAGATATATGTTGAGTCAGGAAACAAAACTAAAGAGTGTTAGTTTGTTGCTGACTTTGTGTGCTTCGAAATCACCTACCCCTGCTTTAAAAAAACTGTTATTTCAATACCTTTAATCAACTTTACAGCCATGAATTTTGTAGGGTATGCGAATAAATTGTCAGTCTTTGGTATGCAATGGAATTTAATTCTCTGTCACCCTTAGTCTATGAGCAATAAATGATTTAGTATGTGCGATGCGTTCTCAAAGTCCTTAAGTAGAGATGGATTCTTTTGCAGATAATCGCTGAAATTCTTACACTGATTTCATTCGTGTGGCTGATCGTCTCCATAGCTGGACCGGAATGGGTTGACGTCAAGTTCCAGTATCAGAAGGATAAAACATGGAACTGGGGTATATGGCGCACCTGTAACACCATAGATGGGGAGGAGAAAGTTTGTATGGAAGCAGGTACTGGTCATAAATATACCATCAGTGAACTGATCGTCAACATGTAGAGTAATTTCAAATGACATAATTGTGTATATGTGTACACGGCATGTGCACAACAGCATATATTGAAAGCATACACAGACTGAAAAATGCTTGATTTATTTTATATCAACTTGATAATAGTAATTAAAGGTCTTAATGTGTTTGGAATGCTGTTCAGTAAAATAAATCTAAATCTGTGGAAAAGGGTGCAAACATCATGACCATGTTTTCTGAGTGAAGTATTGGTTTAAACGTCGCTTTCAGCAATTTTAATTACAAAAAAAATGTATCAGGCTGTTGGTTCTACAATTTTAATTATTAGGCCTTTCAGTATTTAACGGTACTAGAAACTTCTTATAGCTCTTCCCCTCATCATTATGGAGTAAAAGAGCATTCATTTACTTAAGTATCAAGGTGTGAACAAACCTTTCATATTTAAAAATATTATAGCGTTGTTTATAACACCACACTTTTAAAATGATAAAAACTAAAACTTTAGCACATAATTCTTAACATTTATATACACTGAACCGAAGTTCTAAGTAGCCACTTTTAAATTTCTTTTTTTCTAACTAAGCCCTAGTGATATTGAAATGAATTTTTGCCCAAGTATGTGCATGGTAATGGACTAAAGTAAAGCGGTGTTTTGGAAGCGTTTTGTATCATTTAACGATTTTTGGGTTAAAAAATGCAAAAATTAACTTTTTGAAGAAAAGAAGCAATTCGAGTGAAGTTTTTATCGAATTCAAGTACAGGTGATTGCAAACCTGCCTAGTCAACTTGAAAAAACACCAAACATTTGACAGTTTGCTTATGACAGATTTTTTATGAATTTTTAAAAATTGATAATTTTCCAAATTTTCCGAAATTTTCCGAAATCATCAGCTGCACATACTAAAATCATTGTATGTGTTTTATTTTATATTAATATGTTTGACAAAACACCATCGACCTTGATGAGCCCATTTTCTAACGATATTTTTACTAATTTGGTATTCACTTCCGATTTTAACGTGAAACTTTAAAGGTCAAGTGAATGGCATTTGTTAAAATTTTTTTTTAATTTTTAAGCTGAACAGTGACGCCAATTCATAATGAAGAACCCTTGAAAATTGCACTGCTGTGCCGCAGATAATAAAGCGTACAGAGCAATGCAAAGTGAGTATGCAAACTGCATGTTAAGCTAAAAATATTTTGATTAAGTTGATGACCGTGGCTCTCTTCATGTTAACGTAGAAGAGAAATGGAGTGTTCAATTGTCAAAAACACTTTTGCTTCTTTTCATCTTATATCACAGCTGTTATAAACATCTTCAAACTAATTAAAATATAAATGGATAACGTATCTGATGATAGTTTATATCACACTAAAAAGTGTGACTTTTTGAAATGATGGTACCTTTACTCGGACCTCGTCTGTGCAGGGTCTACCAGTCATTATGAAAGGACATCATTTGCAGAGTCTCGACAAAGCCTTGTACCTTTTTATAGAATTTAAATTTTGTGAGAGCGATTTTTACTTTCTGAACGGGAGCAAAAAGTGTATGGTGGCTACTTATAATTTCGGTTCAGTGTAAATACAACCCTTAATGACCTTTGCACAATGGGAATCAAACACGGGGTTTGTCCTTCCACCCGGATAAATGCAACGTGCTACGAGTAACCAAGAAGCAGACTCCACTCATAGTACTATCAACTCAATCTTTATACACAAAGGCCAGGAACTAGCAGAACTGTTTGATTTGATTCTTTACGTCCCATCAACAATCTTTCAGTTAAACAGGGACGGGTCTTCCTGGGTTGAACCAGTACTAAGCTACATGTAGGATAAATGTGTCTTGCTGAAGGACACTAGCAGAACTGTACACATCCAAGTATTTAGGGTGGACCTGTCAAGCAACCTGAAAGCAAAAAGAGCACATCGACGGGACAGTGAAGAAAGGAACAGTTGCGTTTTCTGAGAAAAATCTCCGCATCAATAGTCGTGAGACCAAATCTTCCGCCCATGTCACACTTGTCCCTCCTCACCTGGAATAATGTACCTCTATTTGAAGTCCTCATACACACAATTCAAAGTAGAAACTGGAGATGGTTCAAAGAAGATCAGCTAAAGGTACTGCACCAATCTGGAGGCACCAAAACATACCACAACACAAGTAGTGCCACAGATATGCTACAGGATCTAAATTGGGAGACACTAGAGTCGAGAAGGAACAAACTCCAGCTTGTAATGATGTACAAGATCGGACATACCTTCTGATGCTGATTTGACATCAGCAACAACCCGAACAAGAGCAATAATCACAAGTGGCGTCGACAACATCAGCCTGAGCATCTGCATCTGCCCATTCTTATCAGTGTCCTTGCTGTTCTCTATAGGATACTTTATTACTTAGAGAAAACTTGTCAAACTATGTGGATGACAAAATTGACCCGGTTGCTTGTTGGGTGCACATGACGCTATATGTTTTGTCTTTGGATGCATTGGCGGATCCAGAGGGGAGACAGGGGTCCGGACACCTCCTGAAAAATCACAAAAATATAGGGTTTCTTTAGCACTACTGGTCCGGATCCCCTGAAAATTTACAAAGCTACCAAGCCAGCATTCAATGTTGGGCCATCATCGGCCTGCCAGCGAAACGCCATTTAAATGGCGCTTTGCTGGCGGGCCCATGATGGCCCATTCATAGTGATATTTGGATCCTCTATCCATCAACTAAAAAAAACGTTATCAAATTTGGACCCCATCTGACAAAATTTTCTGGATCCGCGCATGGGATGGCTTTCTTACAAGGTCAAATTTACATATTTGTACTTCCAGCTCTTTCCTTCAGCCATATTATCAAATTATTGTTTTTTATGATTTCCTCAAATAGACTAGGTGAAGTTGTATTCCAGAATTGTGGCCATATTTTCCAAGGGCCGATAACTCAAGTGAAGTTTATGATTTCCTCCCATTGACTCTTAAGGTGAAGTGGTATTCCAGAATTTTGGACATATTTTCCAAGGGTGATAACTAAAGTGAAGTTTATGATTTCCTCCCATAGACTCTTAGGTGAAGTTGCCTTCCGGAATGGCGGATATAATTTCCAAGGGTGATAACTCAGTGAAGTTTATAATATTCCCCATTGACTCGTATGTGAAGTTGTCTTCCAAAATGGCACACATATTTCCCAAGGGTGATAACTCAGTGAACTTTATGATATCCTCACATCCATTCTTAAGTGAAACTGTCTTCCAGAATAGCAGACATATTTTTCCAAGGGTGATAACTCAGTGAACTTTATGTATTTTTTTCTATTTTTAGACTGGGTGACTGTTTGTCTGGTTTTCAGCATTATTGCTCTGATCCTGAGTCTAGTATCAGCAGTGTGTGGCGTGCTTGGACTTTTGGTAGCAGAAACTGAGCAAAAGAAGAGAAGATTTTACTTATCAGCTGGAGGTTTCATGAGCTTTGTTGGTACGTTCAAGTTAAAGTAAGAAAGGTGGCAAAGATCAGGAATTGATACAATCAAGTACCACACTGGACCAAGGATACCACATGGGAAAGTGACAAAAACACAATTTAACATCACAATCAAGAGCCAAGAGGTCAGCACTTTCCCAGCAGGTGACCACAAGGCAGCAATGTACAGACACGAAAGCATAACAAACACAAGACGTAAATAACACAAATGATCCACAAAAGAAGTACCGCCTTGGAACGGTCAGTAAAAATATTTTTACTGGAGGGCTTAAACCGACCGGTTCCATAGTGCCTACCCCACCCTTAGTTCAAATGTGGATCAAGACAAATAGATGTTTGGTTTGCATGAAAGACCCCTAACTTATCCATGCATCATCTTCTAGAACATATAAATCAAGATATAAAAGGGAGATAAAGCAAAGATAAGGACTCAATAGTACATAAAACTGAATATCAGAGCAAAAGAAATCCTACAGGTAAACCCCGGTGGGCCTGACAACAGCCAAAGCATCAAAGGGCCTGCAAAACTGCATCTGAAAATTATAGTGTCTGCTTCAGTTGTTTGCTTCATATTCTTTTTTTTTATTTGCTTACATTACTGACTAATGTTAGTGAAGAGGCAAACCATGTGGGCCCAGATCAAACTGCACATGTGGGAGCAGCCCGATCTGGGTCTACAATGTTTGACCAAGAGGCTTCTAAACATTTCAGCAGACAACGAAATTAGATGACTTTTGTTGTGATTGGCAACTTAAGGTCATGCTAAAGTCACTTATATTAGATTTGCCTTCGATACATACTATATACGAGGGTCATCCAATAAGTTCTGACAATGACCGCATAAAACAAAACCTATTTCTCTAGGACCTGTTTCAATATTCTTCACATGTTATTTAGAATATAGGGAATTCAATCACCTGTTCAAATAGTTTACGTTTTGCAATCGCAATGGTTGCTAGGCAACCAGAGAACACAAGGTAAAGGGCCATGGACGTGACACTATACATGGTATACATACCCAAACTTCTAAGAAATTACAATCTCCTCTTCAAAACTTTTTATCTTGATAAATAAAGACATTATTTATGTTGATTCTGAACGTCATAGATAATGGTTTAGCTTGTGACTTTGGTGTTAGCAGGGTTTAGTTTATGACATGTCACTGATTTTGCAAGAAATATTTTACTTAAAAATGGCTTGTACTTATAGTGCATTATATTTGGTATATAGCATTTATTGAAAGTTAATATTTTCTATGGGTTAAGAAGACTATAGAACAGATTTATCGAAACATGTATCTATTAATATGCAAACTGATCGTAATGGCTTTTATTAAGTTTTAAAATGTACTATTTTATAATTAACCCTTAAAGTGAGGCAAACATGTAGTTTTCTGTTGTTGCCTAGCAACCAAGAACGTTCAAAGCAACTAGGTTAATGTCATTGTGGCATATGCTTTTATGGATCAATTGTGTATTCAGACAACATCACCAATCACTAATATAACTTATCAAAGAAACATACAGCATCTTTATCTAACTCTACCCCCAGCAGAAATTAGTTAAAAACGTGATTTTTCGTGGCCATGTACTCTCGCAGTGTTGTCTACAAATTTGCATAGCATAAGATCAGGTCGTGATAAAAACTCCAAATTTCAAACAGGAATAGGCAAAACCCACGGCCACATGCAATGGGTAATATAATTCTGATTACAATAACAGTTTCTGAGATATGAGACCATTGTAAGAACTTATTGGATGACCCTCGTATATACAATTGTGATGTGAAAATCCAGATGCACTTTGCCAAAACTTTCAAGAATGAGCTTACATTTTGAAACAAATTTCTCAAAATTGAAATCCCTTTAAACTTCAACAAAAGAAACCAATTTTGACTCGATAGAGCCAGTATTTCATGGAGATTAAGTTTATAAATTCAAAAAATTGTTGAAAAGCCTTCTTTTTCCATCAATTGAAAAAGATCATCAAGCATATAAAAGAGAGATATATATCATGGGTGTTATGCCACAGCCTGCATACCTTGTTGTAAACCCAATCATGGTTTATAGCTTTAGTTTCCTCTTTAATTTCACAATGGTGGCTCAGGCCTCAAACTTGATAATGACCCAGGCCTAAAACTGTCATTGGTGGGCCAGTACCTAATATAATGTTTGTCTTTCGCTGGGCCCACTGTGACTCAACTGTTTTTTTTACCTCTGTCTGAGAGTTTAGAATTCTTTTCTTTGTTTCATCACAGTTTGTTAATTAATTACAATTGTTTCCTTGTGGTGATACATTGGAAAGCCTCCATGCAAGCTAAATAAATTTTGTGCTTTGACAGCGGCAGAACGTAGGGCAAAGATTTGGCCAGTGTAATTAATTTAAGCCCCTGGTGGCTTCAGTTGCTGTCATTTCTAAGGCAGTGGTTCTGTTGTTGCTGATTCATTGTTTATTGGGGGGGCTGTGTGTTGTGCAGTGCTTAGAGTCCTTTCTAGTTTTGCAATCATCTCGCTGGGGAAGAGTGAGCTGGTTGCTTTACTTTCAAAGATCCAGATAAGGAAATTTTATTAGCCTAAAATTGTAAATATTTTCTTACCTATCAGTTTAAACATGTGTTTTGGGTGCTCAAAAGAACCGTCTCATTGAGACTGTTCTTTTGAGTACCCACAACATATATTTTGGATGGGAAATAAAGAAAATAGTTTTCCAATACACACTTTTATCTGGAGGCCTGAAAAGTATTTAGTATTCTTGATGTCATGTGGCTGTTAGTGTTCTGTTTCTCTTCCTCACTATGCCATTGGTTGGTCTGCATGTTGTGATTGCGGCATTTCCTGACTGTCATACTCACTTTCTTTTTGGAGAATTATGCTGATAAACATTGAACAAACTACGTAAGTTTTTGAAAGACCTTAACTTTTATTTCTTTTCTTTTACAGCTTTGCTGGAGTTCATGGTGGTGATAATATTTCCAGTTAAATTCGGAGACAATATTGTGAATTCAGAGACTGTGCGGCGGTGGGACTTTGACTGGACTTACGGGTTTGCTTGGGGTGCCCTTATTTTCAGTGTAGGGGCCACAATATTCTTCTTCTTGCCAGGGGACACTAAAGCAGAAGCAAGGCTCTCTAATGCCTCGTACTCGTCAGATTTTGCAAGGGATACCTGATTATGCTCTGTTAACTCTTGTCCTGCTGAACCCAGATATGAGCCGGGATATGTGATTTCCAACAATGTGGCATTTTGACAAATGTAGACTCAGACCAGCCTGTGCAGCCTCCTTTTAATGTTAGAAACTATAAATTATGCTCGGTCAGTAGCTTAACAGTCATAGAATATTCAAGCGACCAGCAAAAGCTCTGATCAGACTGCGCATATCTTTGCTGGTCGCACATACCACATTGTTGGAAATGTCATGTCGCAGCTCGTATATCCTCTTTAGAAGACAGTGCAGATCCAGATCAGGTGGCTTCATCAGAAGCCAGCTGATCTGGATCTACACTTTTTTCCCTACAGCTTCAGAGTCTACTGTATTAATTGAAATCATGCAAATGAATTGACTGGAAAACAATAGTGAATGTGCCATTTTAATTTATGCAGCATGACAAGGGTTAATTAAGTCAATAAGATGACAGAGTAAATTTAAGATATGAGTGCTATCCAGAATGCTAGGATTACCGCTCATAAGTCAAGATTAGCAAAAGCGTTTAGTGTAAAATTGTGACTTTTTCCTTATCCATCAGTTTCAACATATTTTGAGTGCTCAAAAGAACCGTCTCATTGAGACAGTTATTTTGAGTACCCATAATATATGTTTTGGTTGAGAAATAAGAAAATTAATTTTCAGATACGCTCTCATCTGGAGGCCTGGTGGTTTGTTCAGGAACTATCCAATGTGGGTAGGTACTCAATTTGCAAACAGAGCAGACCCAGGTCAGACAGCTCTTTTAAGAGCTGCCTGATACGGGTCTACTCTGTTTGCATATAAAAATATGATTAGATATGATCCTACACTTGTGGACCTGACAAGTAATTTCTTTGTTCTATGTACAAACGTGAATATTTATTTATATAATTAATCATAGAAGGTGGAGCTGGGCATGAATGTTAATTAGAATGTTGATGGTCCATTGTTGTTATTTTTTGTTTGCTTTTCCATAAATCTGTTTAATGATGAAAATGTATTTCAAAAAATGAGTAAATGTCTTGTCTTTTCAGAGTGTTTTAAAATTGTTATTATCTACATTATCAAAGAGTGCCTTTGTTTGATTTGATTCTTTATGTCCCAGTCAACAATTTTTAAGTTATGTCAGGACAGGTCTTCCTGGGTTGAGCCACTATTGAGCAAGGATTAATTAATGTGTCTTGCTCAAAGACACAAAACATTGACACCAGTGAAGCTGGAACCCGCACTCCTCGATCTCGAGTCAAGCACTCTAGATCTACCACTGAGCCACTGCACTCCCTCATAGTGAGTGTTTCTGAGATTTTGGTATTTTATACATAAGTCATTTTAAACTTGTAGTATGGCCGATGCTTTTTTCTTTGATTTTTGCTGATGTTTAAATCAGACACCCTAGAATAACATGAGGGAAGAGCTTAAAACCGTACTTAAACCCAATTTTAGTTAAACAGCAATGTAGGCGGGAACTTCCTAAATAGCGAAAAATGAACTCGTAGGTATATGTAATATAATTGACAGCTTAGGCCGGATTCAGGGAGGAGCGAATGTAAATTTTGTCAGCTGTCAGTAACACGTGATTATATCCCAAGTTCGTGGATATCCCAAGTTCGTGACGTCATTATTCATGCGCTGTATTTGTGTGTCTTTGCTGCTGTAATCATTCTAAAAGTAAAACAACTGTTTGCAACTGTCAACTCATTTCACTGAATAGCATCGGCTCGAAAATGCCTTTCAAACAGG
This sequence comes from Loripinus fragilis, assembly GCA_964019695.1. Taxonomy (NCBI): domain Eukaryota; kingdom Metazoa; phylum Mollusca; class Bivalvia; order Lucinida; family Lucinidae; genus Loripinus; species Loripinus fragilis. The sequence continues at coordinate 20,294,365 of OZ026525.1, forward strand.
TATAGTATATGGAATCATGATGCAAACTTCACAAACTATTGATTTATTCTTATTTCCAATTTTGTGTAGTCTCTAAACGGCAAAAAATAGATAAAAATAAAAATTGCACTTACTGCAAACGTGTCTGCAATTTGTTTACAGTATGGCGGTCAAGGTCATGTGTTTTCCGGGAATAGTAAGGCCAAAGACATTTTAATTATTGGGTTGTTGTAACTTGGGGGTGCTTATCAATGCATACCAGAATTAGCAAGAAAGTTAAAAAAATGGCTGATCTCCTAGATCGCTATAAAAACATGACAAAAGAATTAAGCAATATATTGTACTTGCCAAAATCTTGAGTAATATTTTTGGCCATATTTAATTTGAAAATAGTGTCATTTTTGGCTATTGTGTGCATTGCCATTCTGGTAGAAAAGAATGACTCATTATTCACATGGTCACAATTACATAATCAACACTGAAGTTTGATTGGATATATAATCATCATTATTTTTTTTTCTCTAATTGTTTGAATGCATGATTGCAATCATTATTTGAAACATTAACTTGCATTTTCCTTTTATATCAACCAAATATTTAATTTGTGTGGCCTAACTTAAGAGGCCGGAATTACCAGACTAGTGACGTCACGAACTTACAATACTCAAGATGGCCGCTCATGCTACAATACACATGTTTGTAAACAAAACGATTTTATAAATTCCTTGCCGTTTTCAATTCCAATTTTGAATCAGATATAGGGGAAAGTAACAAAAACTCATGTTAAGGTAAGAATTTACACATTCTTTTCATTTCCCATCTTAGAAGCTGTCTCTGATTGCTTAGGCCCATGAACTTAGGATAGTCGAGCATATGTAATATAATTGACAGCTTAGGCCGGATTCAGGGAGGAGCGAATGTAAATTTTGTCAGCTGTCAGTAACACGTGATTATTTGCGCCTGCGCCATACTACAAGCTAAATAAAGGATTCTTCCTCGGCTTTCTGTTTAAACCGCTCGGTGGGCTACGCCAACCTCACAGTTTAAACAAGAAAGCCTCGGAAAAGTATCCTTTATTTATTACATGTATGTCTTTGTGCAGCTATCTACTGGAAAACAATACCTCATCTCAAGCACAATTTACAGGGAGTATGATAAAATACAACCAAATAAATCTGACAATATTTATTTTACAAGTAGAGAAAGGACATCACAAAAGCTATCCATCATTCTGGTAATTAAACTACTTTCTGAATGGAAGAAAGGCTTATTTTTTTTACAGGGTTTTTTTGCTTGTTATGGGCCAATTGATTGGGATTTCATTGATATAAAGCTAAAAATTGGGAATTTTGATAAACATTATTTTCAAACTTGAATCGGTATTTTTTTTACTTGTTGCCATCTTCAACTTTATATAATAGCTGTTCATTATTAGAAAAATGCAGAATTTGTGGCAGTCAAAAGTAATTCAACACAACAACAAAAATTAAAACAATCTAAATCTCAATCTTGAGTGTTTGAATTTTTTGTACTTTGAGACTTTTTTTTTTCATTTTTTACCCATTGTAAATGAGCCCAAGTAGGGCCCCTGAGGCACCCAAATTCCCTGTTTGACCTGACTTACTGTATTCCTTCTACTGTAAGACAAAACATACATGAGCCAGTATAAGATATTTTGGTACTTATCACACATGGGCAAATGCCTTCTTTAAATACCCATGGTGATGCATCCAGCTGGGCTAGAAATTTAACATTTAATCAGGCCCCAAGGAGGGAGCGCAGTGGCTCAGTGGTAGAGTGCTTAACTCGAGACCGAGGGGCTGCAGATTCGAGCCACATCGGTGTCACTGCACTGTGTCCTTGAGCAAGAACATTAATCCTAGCTTAGTACTGGTTCAACCCAGGAAGACCCGTCCCTTTATAACTGAAAGATTGTTGATGGGACGTAAAGAATCAAATCAAACAAACAAGCAAAGGCCCCAAGGTAATAAAACTTTTTTCATGCTCAACTCAACTGAGCACGAAATTACAACTGCTCATAAATACTAAAATACCGATAAGTAAAGAAATTTCTTGCTTTGAGTCTCTCAGATGTTGTATTTATCATGCTTATAAATTATAAAATGCATTTTAACATTTATGAGCAGGATAAATTTCCTGCTCAGCTGAGTTGAGCATGAAAAAAAAAATCCTCAACGCCTGAGTTTCGCTCTACATCCATAACTCATGTATGCGAGAAGTTAATTCAGGAGTATTCCAGTGTTTGTCAACTTAACAATTATATGAATTTGTTCATATTGAGATACAATTACAAAAATACAAAAGTGAAAAATATAGCTGCCCTTATAAAACACAAAGGTCACTAACGACATAACAATCTGAAAGTTACTACATCTGTTCAAAATTAGCCTTTCACATCCAACATAGATAATCATTTCTTATCATTAACCCTATGATGGATTCTGATGGATTTTCCCATACATATTGATACAATAAGTTTGGGACTGCCCATTGTGTATTTTAAGGAGTCACAGGTAGAATTTTCGAAATATAAGGTATTTCTGCCCCTGAAGTTTGTTTAAATCTTAGCAAACAATGCAGACCATGATGAAATGCAGCATTATGCTGCATTTCATCGGGGTCTTCACTGTTTGCTAAGTACACTTTTTGGGGTTTCCAGAATACAAAGGATTAACCAATTTAAAAACTGTGCCGATGCATAGGCTAACCTGGGCCTTTACTGTTTGCAAAGTCAAGTTCTCCGGTGAGGTTGCCTATTATTCTTGTGTATAGCTATTATTAGCTGTTTATGAAGATAATAATGTAGTTTGAAGATGCATAAAATTGATTCTAAATATGTGTATGGCAGTTTATTTTGCAACGACAACAAGGTTTGGTGCCAACTTAAACACCATCATACAATAGCAACATGGGAATGTAAATGAGTGAGCATGTCTATATATCTAGATCAGGGATGGAGTACTTGTACTTGTACTCATACTTACTCGAGTACTTTTTTTCAGTACTTAGCTGTACTCTGTACTTAGCTAATTTCATGAGTACATGTACTCGTACTTACTTAAGTACTGTTGCAAAAAACTCTGTACTCATGAGTACATTACGAGTACTACTGAGTACATTTTTAAATTTCTACCAGATAGGAAAAAAAGTTAATTGTTTCTCAGGCCTTCCCCCATCTGTTTAAAATGCCCCTCATCTGTCTTTTTTTAGACTTGAAAAAAAGTGGCCTCATCTATTTTTCAGATGCTAAAATCAAAATATTGGTATTTTTATGCTTAAAATGAAATAAAAAAGTGCCGCATTATCCTAATATTTAGGAAAAGTGTATTTTACCTATCAAGCTTTTTAGGTTAGTGTGGCCAGATTGACTTCTTTATTAAAAATGGACTTGATGAAAGGCCTAATGATGCATATAATTGGTCAGGAGCAAGGCTATTTTGGATTAATACAATGCACTTGAATTAGTAAATTGTTGTATTTGTCACACTTGCTGCAAGATAAGACATAGTATTTACCCCAAATATTGGGACAGATATATACCTGAGCAAACAGTACACACCCAGATCAAGAACAGTCTGATAATGGTCTTTACTGTTTGACATTTGATCTGCATTCTGACATGTGCATGTATGCATTGATGAAACATGCTGATCACTTTTTCAGACAATTATGTCAATAATTTTGGTGTCCAAATATTTATGATTTAAAAAATGAAACAGATGTGCCCATTCCAGTTGTGAAAGACAATAAATAAAAATATCAGGAATAATATAATCCTTAAAACAGAACAGGACAGTTCTCAAGCTCATCACATAATGCACCAAAATCAAAATCTAAAAGACAAACACTGTAGATTCAGATGAGGCGGCCCATTATGAGCAGTCACATCTGGATCTGCAGAGTTTGCAGAAGCAGCTATTGTTTTATTTAGTGCTTAAATGGTTTTATCTTGTATCAGGTATTATCTATTGAATCTTAGATGTCACTACTATGTAGGTGCTTGTAAATATTATAAATATATCTGCAACCTGTTTAGTTATTCAATTTGGCTTTTGTCTTAAGTTTTCATTGCATACTTTATAGTACTCAGATGTACTCATGAGTACTTTTCTAAAGTACTCAGTACTTACTTAAGTACATTTCCAAATGTGTACTCAGTACTTACTCAAGTACTTTTAAAACAGTCAGTACTCTGTACTTACTCGAGTACTTTTTCATAGTACTCACTTCATCCCTGATCTAGATACAGTAGAACCTGTCTTAAGCGGCCACTCAAAAAGGACACCAAAAATCTGCTTTCAAGACCGATTATCGCTTAATGCAGGTGAACATTATTGCAGAATGCTCCAAGGGGAGCATTCTGCAATACTTTTGACCTTCATTAAGCTACCATTTGTCATTAAGACCTTTGTTTTGTCTATTTTTGAGTGGCCACTTAAGACAGGTTTTACTGTATCATTCTAATATCAAGAAAAAATCGCAATATAGTGAATATGTGATATTAGCACAATTATCGCTCAGATTTTATTGTACATTTCTAATCATTTGGTATCATTTATAGACATTGAACAATAGCAATGAAACATACGGTACATGTTCTAAAATAACAAACACCATATGTTTAAATAGGGTTGTTTGTGCACCTAAAATTACATTTATTTCCTTACCCATCAATTGAAACATGTGTTTAGGGTGCTCAAAAGAACTGTCTCATTGAGACCGTTCTTTTGAGTACCCACATCATATGTTTTGGTTGAGAAATAATATACGCACTCTTATCAGGAGGCCTGAAACACTAGTTGCCTGCCAAAAATGCCTTGACATACAGTGCAGACCCAGATAAGGGGTCTTCTCTGTTTGCTATTCTGACAAGCATTTTGTGAATTCCAATCCTTATAACCAACATTTAAGTTGAGAAAAGAAAGAGAAAAGTGTTTGGAACTTTAGAACATTTACCATATTTGATGTATTTTTTAATGCCACTTCCAACAATAATAACAGTCAGTCATCCAATCAAATTGTTCCTGGTCAGGAATCAAAGGAGTAACTGTTCGTTTTGATTCTTTACATCCCAATCAACAATTTTTCAGTCATGTCAGGATGGATCTTCTGGGTTGAACCAGTATCAAGCAGAAGATAAAAGTGTCCTACTCAAGAACACAACACAGTGCCTCCGGTGAGGCTCGAAATTGCAACCCCTCGATCTCGAGTCGGGTCGAGCACTCTACCACTGAGCCACCGCTCTCCTCCACCAACGGAGTAAACCAGTTCTAAGTGTATCAGGGTTTGTACAGGCAAGGATGAGTAAAATTCAAGGACTTTTCAAGGACTTCTAAAAGCCTCTCCAACAGTTTTCAAGGACTTAAAGTTAATGAAAAATACTGATCTAGGTGTTAAAATTCTACTTCTGAAATGCTAGACTGAGATAATGGAGACATTAGTACTGGAAAATCAGTATAAAATTATTGTGCCTATATTTGGTGCACAATAATTTTATACTGATTTAGGTTTCTTTTCAACAGTGCTAAGTCCTACAGAAAATAGTAGAATTCAAGGACTTTTCAAGGCTTTTGAGTGATTTTCCAGTACTTTTCAAGGAAGATTTAATTTTCAAGGACTTTTCAAGAAAGCCCTCTAAATTCAAGTACTATTCAAGCCTGTGTGAACCCTGTGTATGAATCAGAAGAAGGGCCAGAATTTCTATGACCAGACCATGCCCCGAGGTAATAAAACTTTTTTCATGCTCAAATCAGCTGAGCAGGAAATTTCAACTGCTCATAAAAACTAAAATACCAACAAATGAAGAAATGTCTTGCTTTACTGTTAAGCCTGTCATATGTTGCATTTATCATGCTTATAAATGTTAAAATGCAAACAATAGTTGGCATTTATGAGCATGATAAATTTCATGCTCAGCTTAGTTGAGCATGAAAAAAGTTTTATAACCTCGAGGCCTGAACTACTCATGTCCTCATTTGCAAACCATAAAGGTCCCATAACAAATCTCATTCGCTACCTATTGTGCTTGGTGTGATGTTAGTGGTATATGAAATGATGAAAGTTTGTCAATGTCAATTATCTAAACTATAATCTATACACTTTCTTAGAACAAAATGGTGTACTAATACTCCACAAAAGCATGTGCAATATATTTAAAACATGATCTAATATGAGAATGATTCACATGCACACATATTTTCACATGTAATGTTATATTTTTATTTCTCAACATAAACATTTGAGCGGTGACATGAAATTTACAACAATGTGGTATGTGGGACCAGCCAAGCCTCAGACCAGCCTGAACAAACGCGCAGTCTGATCAGAGCCTTTGCTAGTCGCTTGAATATTCTATGAGTGTTAAGCTACTGACTGAATATCATTTGGAATCACATGTCAAGGCTCATTTGTTGTGGTGCGCATTGAAAGTGTCTCCCTGAGATGCTTCCTATGAGTACCCACAGTCTATTTTATATTGAGAAATACTAGCACTAAGTATATACAACTTGTTTATAGCTTTGATAAATTCAATAATGAGGTTACTTCAGGCATATGGTTGAAAACACATTATATGGCTGTTGTGGTATCAACTTGTTTATTTTAACCTTGAAATGTTTCTCATTTTTTCAACACAAACATTTGTTGTGGTGCTCGTTGGAAGTGTTTCAGTGAGACACAATGCCAATGAGCCCCAAAACATTTAATTTCATTGAAAAATTAAAATAAAAAGATTTCTAATAACATCCTCTTGGAGGCCTATCAAGAAGTTGAAACCACTATATATGGCTGGTGTGGTATCAACTGGATGGTTTCTTTTAACCTTGAAATGGTGATAATTTTCTCATATTTTGACAATGACATTTGTTACGGTGCTCATTGGAAGTGTTTCATTTGTGAATCCCCACAACATATGTTTTCATTGAAAAAAAACTGATTTCTAATAACATCCACCTGGAGACCTACTAATATATGGCTGGTGTGGTATCAACTCATTTCTTTTGACCTCAAAATGGTGAATTTTTTCTTATTCTATGACACAAACACAACGTTTATTTCTGTTAAGAAATAAGCTAATTAATCTCTAATGGTACGCTCTTTTTGGGCCCTTTTACTACCATGACGAGGCGGGAACAACAATATATGGTTGGTGTGGATTCAAACCTCAAAATGGTGATTATTTTTTCAAATTCCAAGACATAAACATTTGTTGTGGAGCTCATTGGAAGCGTCTCACTGAGACGCTTCCTATGAGCACCCACAACATATGTTAGAGTAAAGAAATAAGAAAATTAATCTCCAATTATGCCCTCTTGGGGCCCTGTTATTACCATGACGAGGCGGGAACCACAATATATGGCTGGTATTGCTTTAAACCTCAAAATGGTGATATTTTTTCAAATTCCTAGACATATGTTTTGGTAGAGAAATAAGAAAATTAATCTCCAATTGCGCCCTCTTGGGGCCCTGTTACTACTATCATGAGGCGGGAACCACAATATATGGCTGGTGCGGCATCAACTTGCTCTTGTCATGGCACACGTGTATCCACTTCGGTTTCACAAAAATCAGGTCAGTATTCTCAGATAACGCCTGAAATTGACAACAATGATACCAACATAATATTAGTCATGTCCTCTAGAAACTTGTTTTGGGATTAACAACTGATCAACTCAGCTACAAAGACTAGCACAAGTCCATCAGTCCAAAAGAGAACTGGTTTAACCATAACATTGCTCTTTTGAAATTGATATCAACTAGGTCTTGAAGTTATGCAAATTTTCATGCTAAACCCAAAGAGCATGATATTCATCCTGCTCATAAAGTTAAAATGCCAACAATTGTTGGCATTTTAACTTTTTTTGGCAGGATAAATACAACATCTGTGTTTTTGTTTGTTTCAATGCTTTATGTCCGTGTCAACAATTTTTCTGTAATGTCAGGACAAATTCCTGTCTTCCTGGGTTGAACCAGTACTAAGCAGTGGATAAAGAGTCTTCCTCAAGGACACAACACAATGACTCCACTGGCAGTGAATCTCAAACTAGTAAACCTTGGATTCAAAGTCTAACATTCTACCAACTGTGCCACTGGGCTCCGCACAAGACCTGTGTATTTTAAAGCAAGAAAAAAAATGTACTTGTCAGTATTTTAGTTTTTATGACCTGTTGCAATATCATGCTCAATTTAGTGTGAGAAAAGCTGTATAACTTTCGGTCCAATTATATAATTTATATTATGCAAGAAGTACTAATAACATTGATTACAAAGAAAGTTGTTTTTTTGGTTTGTTTTGATTCTTTACGTCTCAGTCAACAATTTTTCAGTCAGGATGGGACAGGTCTTCCTGGGTTGAATCAGTACAAAGCAGAGGATATTTTGTGTCTTGCTTAAGAACACAATGCAGTGCCTATGGTGAGGTTTGAACCGAAAACTCCCCAATCTTAAGTCAAGCACTCTACCACTGAGCCAATGTGCACCTCAACGAATGAAGGTTCATATGAGCATACACTGCTGGGAAGTGATGTCAGAGATTTCTTCTTTTTCCGCATACTAGAAGGATATATCACAAGTGTGAGGGTCGCCTAGACAAATCCATCCAGAGGATCACTGTTTGGCATCACAAGGCTTGCCGAGTGATGACAAACAGTGATCCCACTAGAGGGATTTTTCTATCCCATCCTCACAGAAATAATCTTTTTTCTTGCTCAATATTAGATTACCCATTTTTATTTTAAAAAAAGGCTCCCAGAAATTTCAGAATATGCTGATGATGATGTCACTTTAACATAACAGTGACGTCAATCCACATCCGACAACTGCCATTCATTTTCTTATTAGTTTCAAAGTTACAATATGGATAACATGGGTAAGATAAGAGTTCCTAACCTGGGATAAAATCTAAAGAAAGCTCGGTCTAATATGCAGGAATGTATGATAAGTAATGTATGTAGATGCAAGTTAAAAGCTACAAATAAATTTCAAGAACAAGATACAATAATTACCTCATCAAAGTTGTCATCCCATGCCGATGATGTCACAACATAATTTATTTTGTCACTCATGTAGTCTTCAACTTCCCTGGAATAAAATACAAATATATTGCAACAAACAAAATTTCATTTGGTAGATCTAGAAACACAAATGAGCAGCGACATGAGATTTCCAACAATGTGGTATGTGCGACCAGCAAAGCCTCGGATCAGCCTGCGCATTGTGTAGTCTGATCAGAGCCTTAGCTAGTAGCTTGAATGTTCTTTGAGTGTTAAGCAACTGACTGGACATCATTTGGAGATTCTAAGCTTAAAAGGAGGCCCACAGCTTATATATTTAGAAGTTTAGTTTGATTTGATTCTTTACGTCCCATCAATAATCTTTCAGTTAAACAGGGACAGATCTTCCTTGGTTGAACCAGTACTAAGCTAGGATAAATGTGTCTTGCTCAAGGACCACAACGCAGTGACGACGGTGAGACCCGAACACGCATATTTAGTATGTAACAATGTCTAGTGGTCCTCTACATAAATCCTGCCAATCAAGTCCCAGGGGTCCAAACTGGCCCCACCCCGGGGATCAAGACTTTCCAAAGACTTATAATGGGAAAAACTTTAAAAATCTTTTTCTCTAAAAGCAAGAGGCCCACAGCTTATATGTTTGGTATAAAACAATGTCTAGTGCTCCAATACATAAATCCTGCCGATCACACCCCTGTGGTCCAAACTGACCCCACCCCGAGGATCAAGAGTTTCCATTGTAATGGATTTTTTTTTTTAAATCTTCTCTGAAATGGCCCCCAGGTAATATATTTAGTAAATAACAATGTCTAGTGGTCCCCTACATAAATCCTGCCAATCAAGCCCCTGGGGTCCAATCTAGCACAGCCCGGGAGACCAAGAGTTTCCAAAGACTTATAATGGAGAATTTTTTTTATAAATCTTCTCTGGAACCAAGAGGCCCATAACTTATATATTTAGTATATAGCAATGTCTAGTGGTCTCCGGAGACATAAATCCTGGTAATCAAACCCCTGGGTCCAAACTGGCCCTGCCCCCTCGGACCAAGAGTTTACATAGACTTATATTGGGGAAAAAAAACTTCAGTATGTAACAATGTCTAGTGGTCGGCTACACAAATCCTGCCAACCATACCCCTGAGTCCAAATTGACCATACCCCAGTGGTCTTTATTTGTTTGTTTGTTTGATTTCATTCTTTACGTCCACTCAACAATCTTTCAGTTATGCGGGACGGTCTTCCTGGGTTGAACCAGTACTAAGCTAGGATAAATGTGTCTTGCTCAAGGACCACAACGCAGTGACGCCGGTGAGGCTCGAACCCGCGGCCCTTCGGTCTCGAGTCAAGCACTCTACCACTGAGCCACTGCGCTCCCTATCCAGTGGTCTTTAGCTCCCATAGACTCATTAGGGGAAAACTTAAAAAATCTTCTTCTCCATTGTCTTGAGGCCTTCAGCTTATATATTTAGCATGTTGCATCTACATAAACCCTGCCAACCATGTCCCTGGGGTGCAAAGTGGCTACTTCCATGACGCCAATAACTCAGGTGAGCGGTATATGCTCATTATTAGCCTCTTGTATATTGCTTACTGGGATGGGCTTGACTACTAAACCAACCAATGCACAGATCATGTGACATTTGGCGTGAAATAAGAAGGATGAGATAATTTCATATGTCCATATTCAGTAGGAAAGAAGAGATTTATCAGCTTGAGTGAACACCATGGGTATTCTTATCTGGCATTCAAGAATAGTGTGGTAAAATCTACTTATCATCTGACTCATTATGACTCAAAGCTGTTGATTGGATTGTTAAGCATCTGAGCAAAACTAACAACAAAGAATAAAATGCAGGTTGACTAATGCTTTTAAGTTTTTTTTGTAAAAGGTCACCTAGTTACCATTTCTGCCAAGTTATTTTGAATTCTAATATTAAGCTGTTTCAAAGAAGTTTAACCCATTTAAGCCGAATGGAATTTCCCACTCTTATAAATTGGACCAGCAGGGGTACATACTAACCTTTTTTCGCCAGAAGCAAGCTGGGCCCCTACAGCAAAATGATTGGGGGCCCAGCCCAAAACTCAGGGGCCCAGGATTCGGCCGAAAATTAAACTAATTTCAACAGCATTGCCAAGCATTAATTTTGCTTTACTCTTAATTGTAGTCAGAGACCCTCAAAATCTGTATTCCTCTAATTATTTGCCATATTAACCCATAAAGGGCAACCTATAATTAGCAATAGACGACTATTAAAAATTTTGCTGCTATTTCAAAATTAACAAATAAGGCATGGTATTTCATGAGAATCGTCTGCTGACAGACAATTCTCATGAAATATCATACCTTATTTTTTTCGAAAATTAAGAAAGATGTCTCCAAAATTATGTCATCTGCAGTAGTTATTGGTGTTTTAAGGGTTAATTAACAGTATTTGTAAATAGCTGAATGAAGATTTGTAAACTTCCAACAGCTAGTGTCAGATTTGACAAGACATTATACATTTACATACTACCCTTTTTTCAGGGGCAAGCTGGGCCCCTAAATTTTAGTTTTAGGGGCCCAGCCCAAAATTTAGGGGCATTGGGCTACTGGGCCCCTGTTAGTCTTTTTTCCCTGGACCAGTACATTCCCATTTAAAGGGGAGCGCAGTGGTAGAGTGCTAAACTCGAGACCGAGCAGCCACGGGTTCGAGCCTCACCGGCGTCACTGCGCTGTGGTCCTTGAGCAAGACACATTTATCCTAGCTTAGTACTGGTTCAACCCAGGAAGACCCGTCCCTGTTTAACTGAAAGATTGTTGATGGGACGTAAAGAATCAAATCAAACAAAAATTCCCATTTAAAGGGTTGTTTGGTGGTATTTTTCATTTTTTCTCAAATTTTAATAGAATATTCTGTAAGCAATCAGTAGAGATGCTGATCAGATGCCCCATTTTGCAGTGTCTGATCTGGGTCTGCACTGTTTGCATTTGTCCCACAAAAAGGATGCTAGGCTTATATGGGTTAAGGTTTCCCAAGCCCACTGGCAGCCATATTTTTTGAAGAATCACTTATTTTTGTAGAGTAACCTACTAGGGACCACCCTAGTAAAATTTGGTTAAAATTAGCACAGTCGTATTAACAGTATATAGGTGGAGTTTTCCTTTAAAGCAAATTATTGACTACAGATCTGATGCCGAATGACACTCTACTGATGATCTGAGACATTGACTTTTCCCAATAGCTAACTATGAGAACTTAGTGCTCAGATGAGCTAAAAACAGGCCTGGAGTTTATAAGACTTTTCATGCTCAACTCCACTGACCATGGGATCTATACTGCTCATAAATGTTAAAATGCCAACAGTTGTAGGCATATTAACATTTATTAGCTCCTGCTCATAAATGTTAAAATGCCAACAGTTGTTGGCATTTTAACATTTATTAGCAGGATAAATACAATATATGAATGTTTTCTAGCAAGAAAAATCATTGTTCGCTTTTAAGTTTTAGTGAGCAATTGAAATTTCATGCTCAGTTGAGTAGAGCATGAAAAAAAGTTTTATAACCTCGAGGCCAGATTGACGTACCCATCATACGCTGTAATGTATCTTGTTAACAATCTCCTCTCCTTATTATCAATCTTCCCATAAAAGAAGAACTTCTTGTCAGTGAAGAAATCAGGTAGATCTGGCAGCCCTGAATCTGAGCCATCATCTCCTTTACTGGTTCCTGGTGTCCCATGCTTTTTACTGGTCCCCGGTTTTCCTTCATCTTCGTCGGTGTCGGCTCCATAAGGATCAAAATCATCATCCTTCTGTTTGGCTTTTGTAGGTGTGGTGATTTTAGCTTTAGCTCTATAGAAAAGAGCATTTCATTACCATGATTATATACACCAGTCCAGATAGCCATATCTAAAGCGTAAAATTGTGAACATTTTCTTATCTATAATTCTTAACAAATAGTTTGGGTGCTCAAAAGAACCATCTCATTGAGATGGTTCTTTTGAGTACCTACAACATATTTTTTGGTTGAGAAATAAGAAAAAAATAACTTTCAAATATGCTCTCTTATCTAAAGGCATGATAGAGTGCTCGTTAGATCATGATACTTATTGTATATGTGGGAGCAGCGAAGGCTCAGACAAGCCTGCACATTTGCACAGTCTTGCCAGAGCCTTTGCTACTCACACACACAATGTATGGCTGTAGAGGAAGGCTCAAGTCAATATTTAGACTTCTAGTCCCTTTAGATAGCTGCACATGCAGTTTAAGAATGACTATACAGTATAACCTGTCTTAAACGGCTATTCAAAAAAGACTAAACAAAGATCTTAATGACAAATGGTAGCTTAACGAAGGTCGAAAATATTGCAGAATGCTTCCTTGGAGCATTCTGCAATACTTTCGACTTGCATTAAAGCGATAATCTGTATTGAAAACCAATTTTGGGTCATCTTTTTGGGTCATCTGGGTTTTATTGTATGTATGCAAAAAGTACCAAAATCTCTGGCTGTCCCATTTAAAGCATAGGTTGCATTTATCCATCTCATAACGTAAGATCATTAAATACAATTAGGGATTTTCCTACCTTTTTGAAGTCAGGGCCAGGGGCCTGTTGAATTTGGGAAAAAGCATTTGGACCATAAAAATTGGGGAAACTTGTTAAGTCTAGCAAATTGGACCGCCATTTTATATGGATTAAAAACCATACAAGAAATTAGCAGTGTAAGGTGTAACATTTTTGTTGCTTAAATTGCCCACCATAAAAACTTATGAAAAATTGTAAAAAATGTGAACGAAAACATATTTTCGTTCACATTTTTATGTAAATTCGAATGCATCTGTAACTTTCGTATTTTTGGATTTTCATGAAATTTTCACCAAAATGTAGAACTAAGAAACACCATTTTGGGAAGTTTTTGCTCATTTTTAAATAAGGACAGGGCCGATATTTGGCCCCAAATCAGGCCTAGGAAAATCCCTGAAAATGTTCAAATTCACTCAAGTCGTCGTTCCTTTTGCATTGCTCTTAAATAGATTATTCTTAACCCTTTTTTATTCGGGAAATCAATAAATCCATACTTTTTAAATCTGTTAAAATGCAAATAAAATGCCATAGAATGTAACATTTCATAAAGATCTTCACTATTTACTAGGATAAAACAACAACCACGGACAGGAATATATTATAGTTAGGAAATTTCAACATGTCACCACTTTAAGATATATAATGGACAATTCACTTGAAAATCTTTTCATGTAAGCTACATGGGCAGTCTAGAATCTATTACAGTAAATGTTTTAAAGTTTCAAGCACTTTTATTGTTCTGTTCTCAAATAAAAAGTTGGTTATCAGGGCTGGAAGTTATAAAATGCTTGTCAGAACAGCAAACAGGGAAGACCTAGATCAGACTGCTTCTTCAGAAGCAGTCTGATCTGGGTCTGCACTGTTTGTCTTAGCTTTTGTGGCAGGCAACTATTGTTTAAAATTTTAGATCATTTACCATACTTACTTTCTAAGTTCATCTTCGGTGTCCTCTCCAGAGTCTGTGTCACCCCCATATACACCATCATCATCATCATCATCATCATCATTTGCTGAAAAAATGATTTTACTATAAAACATTAGAAAGTCAATATCATATATTACCATTATCAAAGCAAACCTTTAACGAACCTTTAGATTTATGCAACCATTCATAGCCTCATAAAAGACATAAATTTGATTGACAGCTGCCAAGCTCACCTGTACGTGCAATTAGCTCTGAACATCAAATTCATTCGCAAGAAGTGACACTGGTGTTGTGATTGACAGCAAGCTACACCTGAGTCCCACATGCTAAACAAGCTTCTTGTTTGCTCCATTGGCTCCATTGGCTGTTCAGTTTTCCGTTTTACACCCAAACAAAATTGTAAATATGATAACATATTAAATACAGAACTGTTTTTTTTTTCCAAAATTATAAATAATTTCTATATTTTAGGTATTTTATAAGCAATAAATTCAATTTTTGGTCTGTTCATGGAATCATGAATACTTCGGGTCTCTTGCAAAGTTAATGTGAAGCACGAACACTCCAAAAATTGAATTTATTTCTTAAATGAGCACACAGTTTAGGATTCACCCTTTTCTCTATGCATTCAAAGGTCATATAATAATTCCAGGATTTTTTTTTTATTTATTTACAAACTAAACTCTTTCCTTGAATTGGCAACTTTTGTTGTCCGCTGATAGTTTGACACTCTAATAGTGTTCCTGAAAGATTTTTTTGAAAAAGTTAGTTTTGAAAAAAGTCAGTAGCCGACAACAACAGGCCTCCAGATAAGAGTGTGTACTGGAAAATAATTTTTCTTATTACTCAACCAAAACATATGTTTTGGGTACTCAAAAGAACTGTCTCATTGACAGACAAGTCAAGACCAATACACTCTCTTAACATTTTCAACATTGCAGCATTATAAACAGAGACAGGGTTCTGATCTGGCCACATTATTATAAAAGTTTTTTATGCTCAACTCAACTGAGCTTGAAACTTCAATTGCTCATATAGACTAAATTACATGTGCATGCACACAGTCTGATCAGCACCTTTGCCATGCCCTCTTTGGAAAGTATAATGCCTAAGCTTCTTACATGAAAATTTTTCATTTTCTGGCTAGTCTCTGTAGCTGAGCAGGCTTTGTTTATCCTTACCTGGTCTGAAGCCCTGAAGAGAGGTTTTCTTGTGTCAAGGCCCAAATGAATTTTTAACTCTATGTGGACCGGAAACCCCTTAAAGGGTACTTTGGCAAAAAAACAAAGACCTGGCCCTGAGGGTATAAAACTTGAGTTCATTCTCAAACTCAAAATAAAGCGCAATGATTGGCTGCTTTCGGACACATGTCCGCAAGAGGCAATTCATTGCACTTTATCTTGAGATCGAGACGGTACTCAAGTTTTATAACCTCGAGGCCAGGCCTTAAGTTAAGAGTGTGTACCAAAAAAAAAAAATTCTTATTTCTCATCCAAAACATATGTTGTGGATGCTCAAAAGAACCGTCTCAAAGAGGCTGTTCTTTTGAGCACACAATACATATTTATGCTAAAACTGATGTAGGGTAAAAAAATATTTACACTTTTCCGCTAAAAAAAGTTTGCTCATCTAAACCTATGGAAGATCCAGATGAAATGCTGCCATAACATGACTGAACTGTATCAAACTTTATGGAACATTCCGTTGGTCTTAAAAGGGTGAAACTGGTCATATTAGACTTACCATGTTTGGATTTGGTTGCTGGTGTAGGTTTCTTTGTTTCTGGTTTACTGGGGTTTTTCTTTGGTGTAACTTTCTTAGGAGTGGGATTATAGTCATCCTCAGATGAGCTCTCTTCACATGGGGACTCCGCATCTCCAACTCTAAATCTGAAATACATACGGGATCTTACATAAGTGCTCATGTATTCTTTGTTTCTGGTTTCCTAGGGGTTTTCTTTGGTGTAACTTTCTTAGGAGTGGGATTATAGTCATCCTCAGATGAGCTCTCTTCACATGGGGACTCCGCATCTCCAACTCTAAATCTGAAATACATACGGGATCTTACATAAGTGCTCATGAACTCTTTGTTTCTGGTTTACTGGGGGTTTTCTTTGGTGTAACTTTCTTAGGAGTGGGATTATAGTCATCCTCAGATGAGCTCTCTTCACATGGGGACTCGGCATCTCCTACTCTAAATCTGAAATACATACGGGATCTTACATAAGTACTCATGTTACTCTATGTTTCTGATTTACTAGGGATTTTCTTTGGTGTAACTTTCTTAGGAGTGGGATTATAGTCATCCTCAGATGAGCTCTCTTCACCTGGGGTCTCGGCATCTCCTACTCTAAATCTGAAATACATACGGGATCTTACATAAGTACTCATGTTACTCTTTGTTTCTGGTTTACTGGGGGTTTTCTTTGGTGTAACTTTCTTAGGAGTGGGATTATAGTCATCCTCAGATGAGCTCTCTTCACCTGGGGACTCGGCATCTCCTACTCTAAATCTGAAATACATACGGGATCTTACATAAGGGCTCATGTTACTCTTTGTTTCTGGTTTACTAGGGATTTTCTTTGGTGTAACTTTCTTAGGAGTGGGATTATAGTCATCCTCAGATGAGCTCTCTTCACATGGGGTCTCGGCATCTCCTACTCTAAATCTGAAATACATACGGGATCTTACATAAGTACTCATGTTACTCTTTGTTTCTGGTTTACTAGGGGTTTTCTTTGGTGTAAATTTCTTAGGAGTGGGATTATAGTCATCCTCAGATGAGCTCTCTTCACCTGGGGACTCGGCATCTCCTACTCTAAATCTGAAATACATACGGGATCTTACATAAGGGCTCATGTTACTCTTTGTTTCTGGTTTACTAGGGATTTTCTTTGGTGTAACTTTCTTAGGAGTGGGATTATAGTCATCCTCAGATGAGCTCTCTTCACTTGTGGACTCGGCATCTCCAACTCTAAATCTGAAATACATACGGGATCTTACATAAGGGCTCATGTTACTCTTTGTTTCTGGTTTACTAGGGATTTTCTTTGGTGTAACTTTCTTAGGAGTGGGATTATAGTCATCCTCAGATGAGCTCTCTTCACCTGGGGACTCCGCATCTCCAACTCTAAATCTGAAATACATACGGGATCTTACATAAGTGCTCATGAACTCTTTGTTTCTGGTTTACTGGGGGTTTTCTTTGGTGTAACTTTCTTAGGAGTGGGATTATAGTCATCCTCAGATGAGCTCTCTTCACATGGGGACTCCGCATCTCCAACTCTAAATCTGAAATACATACGGGATCTTACATAAGTGCTCATGAACTCTTTGTTTCTGGTTTACTAGGGGTTTTCTTTGGTGTAACTTTCTTAGGAGTGGGATTATAGTCATCCTCAGATGAGCTCTCTTCACCTGGGGACTCGGCATCTCCAACTCTAAATCTGAAATACATACGGGATCTTACATAAGTGCTCATGAACTCTTTGTTTCTGGTTTACTGGGGGTTTTCTTTGGTGTAACTTTCTTAGGAGTGGGATTATAGTCATCCTCAGATGAGCTCTCTTCACATGGGGACTCCGCATCTCCAACTCTAAATCTGAAATACATACGGGATCTTACATAAGGGCTCATGTTACTCTTTGTTTCTGGTTTACTGGGGGTTTTCTTTGGTGTAACTTTCTTAGGAGTGGGATTATAGTCATCCTCAGATGAGCTCTCTTCACATGGGGACTTCGCATCTCCAACTCTAAATCTGAAATACATACGGGATCTTACATAAGGGCTCATGTTACTCTTTGTTTCTGGTTTACTGGGGGTTTTCTTTGGTGTAACTTTCTTAGGAGTGGGATTATAGTCATCCTCAGATGAGCTCTCTTCACATGGGGACTCCGCATCTCCAACTCTAAATCTGAAATACATACGGGATCTTACATAAGTACTCATGTTACTCTTTGTTTCTGGTTTACTGGGGGTTTTCTTTGGTGTAACTTTCTTAGGAGTGGGATTATAGTCATCCTCAGATGAGCTCTCTTCACATGGGGACTCCGCATCTCCAACTCTAAATCTGAAATACATACGGGATCTTACATAAGGGCTCATGTTACTCTTTGTTTCTGGTTTACTGGGGGTTTTCTTTGGTGTAACTTTCTCAGGAGTGGGATTATAGTCATCCTCAGATGAACTCTCTTCACTTGGGGACTCCGCATCCCCAACTCTAAATCTGTAATAAATAGAGGAATTTATATAAGTGCTCATGAACTCTTTGTTTCTGGTTTACTAGGGGTTTTCTTTGGTGTAACTTTCTTAGGAGTGGGAGCATAGTCATCCTCAGATGAGCTCTCTTCACTTGGGGACTCGGCATCTCCAACTCTAAATCTGTAATACACAGAGGATCTTACATAAGTGCTCATGTGCTCTTTGTTTCTGGTTTACTAAGGGTTTTCTTTGGTGTAACTTTCTTAGGGGTGGGAGCATAGTCATCCTCAGATGAGCTCTCTTCACTTGGGGACTCGGCATCTCCAACTCTAAATCTGTAATACACAGAGGATCTTACATAAGTGCTCTAGTATTCTTTGTTGCTGGTTTACTAGGGGTTTTCTTTGGTGTAACTTTCTTAGGAGTGGGAGCATAGTCATCCTCAGATGAGCTCTCTTCACTTGGGGACTCAGCATCTCCAACTCTAAATCTGTAATGAATAGAGGATCTTATATAAGTGCTCATGTACTCTTTGTTTCTGGTTTACTATGGGTTTTCTTTGGTGTAACTTTCTTAGGAGTGGGAGCATAGTCATCCTCAGATGAGCTCTCTTCACATGGGGACTCCGCATCTCCAACTCTAAATCTGAAATACATACGGGATCTTACATAAGTGCTCATGAACTCTTTGTTTCTGGTTTACTGGGGGTTTTCTTTGGTGTAACTTTCTTAGGGGTGGGAGCATAGTCATCCTCAGATGAGCTCTCTTCACTTGGGGACTCGGCATCTCCAACTCTAAATCTGTAATACACAGAGGATCTTACATAAGTGCTCATGTATTCTTTGTTTCTGGTTTACTAGGGGTTTTCTTTGGTGTAACTTTCTTAGGAGTGGGAGCATAGTCATCCTCAGATGAACTCTCTTCACTTGGGGACTCAGCATCTCCAACTCTAAATCTGAAATAGAGGATCTCACATAAGTGCTCATGTACTCTTTGTTTCTGGTTTACTATGGGTTTTCTTTGGTGTAACTTTCTGAGGAGTGGGATTATAGTCATCCTCAGATGAGCTCTCTTCACTTGGGGACTCGGCATCTCCAACTCTAAATCTGTAATACACAGAGGATCTTACATAAGTGCTCATGTACTCTTTGTTTCTGGTTTACTAGGGGTTTTCTTAGGTGTAACTTTCTTAGGAGTGGGAGTATAGTCATCCTCAGATGAACTCTCTTCACTTGGGGACTCAGCATCTCCAACTCTAAATCTGAAATCAGTATAATATCAGCCATAGCTTTTGTTGTCTGCTTATGTTCTAAGGTAGCCTATTTTGCAAACAATATGGACCAGATTAGACTGCTCCAGGACAGCCAGGCTTTGCGTGATCAGGGTACATACAGGCAAGTTTGAGTAAAATTCAAGGACTTTTCAAGGACTTCAGGACTATCCTACAGTTTTCAAGGACTAAAATTTTCGGAGAAATCCTGATTAAGTGTTAAAATTCTACTGCTGCACCAAATAAAGGCACAGCAATATTATACTGATTTAGATCTCTATCAACAGTGTTATTAAAATAATAAGTCCTACAGAAAATAGAAGAATTCAAGGACTTTTCAAGGCATTTGAGTGATTTTCCAGTACTTTTCAAGGCATATTTAATTTTCATGGACTTTTCAAGAAAGCCTTCTAAATTCAAGTACTTTTCAAGCCTGTGCAAACCCTGGTGTTATGTGGTCAGTATCATTTTCATTTGTGCATGCTAATTTGAATTCAAAATACGTTCTGAAATCTAGAGAAAAAATTATTATAAAAACATGGGTCCTAATGAGCAAAAATGTTGTGATTAAAAATGTTATTTAATATTATTGTATCTTCATCCATCATTTAAAGCATTTGAACCACCGCACCAGATTTTGAAACTGATCGCATATGTGCAAAGGCCCAGGTTCTTTTGAGCACCAAAAAGACATGTTTAAACTGATAGATAAGAAAATAATCGAAATTTTACGCTGATTTTTTTTGGGCTTAACTGGCCCTATGAAGGCCTCTAATAAACGCACATGCTGACATATCCAGGGAAGCTAGAGGTCTAATATTTGGTCTGAGTCTTCATCTACATCCGTAGTTTTGGTTTTTGTTTGTTTGATTTGATTCTTTACGTCCCATCAACAATCTTTCAGTTATAAAGGGACTGGTCTTCCTAGGTTGAACCAGTACTAAGCTAGGATAAATGTTCTTGCTCAAGGACACAACACAGTAATGCCGGTGAGGCTCTAACCCGCGGCCCCTCAGTCTCGAGTCAAGCACTCAACTACTGAGCCCCTAATATTCATATTTTTTTTTGTGTGTGTGAGAGCAGTGATGGCTCTGGTGAGTCTGTACATATATGCAGACTCATCTGAGCCTTCGATGTTTAGTACCAAAATCTTGTGAACTACAGTAAAACCTGTGTAAAACAGCCACTCAAAAATAGACAAAACAATTATCTTAATGACAAATGATAGCTTAATGAAGGTCAACAGTATTGCAGAATGCTCCCTTTGGAGCATTCTGCAATACTTTTGACATGCATTAAGCGATAATTGGTCTTGAAAACCAATTTTCGGTCTTCTTGAATGGCCGCTTAAGGCAGGTTTTACTGAAGTACATTTGTTTTGTCACATAATTTGGTTCTGTCAAGTTTGAGAACAAAGCCCGCTGATCAGGATGCACATTTTTTTTCCATGCTGCCATAGAATCCACTATCATAAAAGGAATCCTGCAACTAAACTGGCCTTGAGGTTATAAAACTTTAATTCATGTAAAACTCAACTGAACATGAAATTTTTCATGTAGATAAATGTTAAAATGCCAAAATTGTTGGCATTTTAACATTTATTTGCAGGTCAAACACATCTGAGCATTTTAAAGCAAGAAATTTCATTTTTTTTCTTTTTATGAGCAATTCAAATTGCATGCTCAGTTGATTTGAGCATGAAAAAGGTTTTATAACCTTGACACCAGTTCTTAGCAAACTTATGCCTAAAAAAACCCGCACCGTTCTTCATCGGGTCACTAGTAAACTGTAAAGCATCTTTCTTTGTGACAGTGATTTGTTTTGATAAGTTCAGGGGCTTGGGTGTTAAACAGTTGTGGATGTAGCTTATTAATTGGGCCTCGACACGAGAAAACCTGTCTTCCGGGGTTTGCGAACTGTGCATCTGCACAGTCTGATCAGCGCCTTTGTTATTCGCTTTTTAGAAAGTATCATATGTAAACTTACTACAGGTGAATTTCGAATTTTCTAGCTAGTCTCTGTAGCTGAGGAGACTGGTTTGAAACTGGCTTTGTCGCAAACCCCTGCAACCGGTTTTCTCATGACAAGGCCCAATTTATAGAGCAGGAGAAGGGTTGAAAAGCTTACTTTCTCCATGGCAACAATTTCTTCTGTTTATAACATTCTTGAATCCATTTCTGACTGACAATCTTTCCCTTCCCATCCACCTGGTTATACTTGGGTGTATTAGGGAAAGCACATCTGAAAGGAAAGACAAGTACAATGGAAACATGGGTGAAAGTTTAAAGTTTTCAAATTCCTGAACTTAAGAAATTCAAATTTTAAAACTTGTAGAATGCCTACAAAAATAAACACTTTCAAGTTTAACTGATTAATTGTGTTTAGATAATCTGAAAACTAATCAGAGAAGCTATTATAATCTGCCTGATTCAGGATTTCGAGGCTGACTTTCTATGGAAAGTCAGCCTCAAAATCCTGAATTAAGGATAAATCCTGAAAACTTTCACCCATGTGCAAAGCGAGCATGATGAAATGGCCAAATGGGACAGTTCATGTCCTGAGATGGTGGTATTTATAATTGAGTGTCTAGTATTTGTTCAAAGCACTAAAAGCAATAGAAGCCTAATATAAGTTTTGGGCACTATCAAGATTTTTGGACTGCCCTCAAGGCAAGGGCCTAGACAGTTGGGTTGATATAGCACAAACCTAAGGCTCAGGCCAAATCAAACCCTCAGTTCAGTCACTGCTGACTGGGTGTCTATTAACCTTGATAGTACGCTCAGCTTCTAGGTTACTAGTATTTCATAATAAACTAGAATATGCAGTTGATGGTGCGCCCTCTCACATCCCCACCCTCTCGAAGAAATTTAATGGTATTTGACCCTTTGATCCCACTTCAATGTCACCAGTTTGATCCTAGGGTAAAAATTTCACTTGTGTCCTGTTCTACCCATCATCCATCTCCTTTAATTTAATTTGCCACATGACCATGTTCTGAAAAATTTGACTTTTGACCCCCAGCACCCCCAAGTCCCACCCCTGGGGCAACCAAATGATATGTTTTATTTCTTTTTTTTGTGAGAAGACACTTAAAGTTTGGTTAAAAATCTTAAGAAATTGACTTTGTAATTGAATTTTAATGATATCTGACCTTTTTACCCCTCCCCAGGACCCCAGGGTGCGGGGCCAAAACAAATGTGCTGTTGCATGCCCCACCCATGTGAGTAACTCATGCACCAAATTTGGATGGATTTTGTCCAATGGTTTAGGAGGAGATAGCGTGACTGATGGACAGACAGATAGAGGGAGGCGATTGCAATATCCCCATGGCTTTTTTTTTTTAAAAAAAATGTGGGTATAATGAATAAAGTCACTCTTCAAACATGCATGCCCAGCTAGGTCTAATGTTTGATATATGTGTGTCAGCAGTAAAAACATTGCACCTTACCTTGTACTTTTGAAAATCCAGAATGTATCTCTATGTTAGGAAACAAGAAAATAAACCCGGAAATACATGCTTGTATCCTGACTCTTGCTTTTTGTTTAATTTGATTCTTTACGTCCCATCAACAACTTTCAGTTAAACAGGGATGGGTCTTCCTGGGTTGAACCAGTACTAAGCTAGGAAAAATGTGTCTTGCTCAAGAACCACAATGCAGTGATGCTGGTGAGGCTCGAACCCGCGGCCTCTCGGTCTCAAGTCAAGCACTCTACCACTGAGCCACTGCGCTCCCCCTGACTTTTGCACTAATTCTACAATTAACTCTTTGCATGCTGGGTATCTTTTCCTGCTTTTGTTATGGTCTGCTGATTTTTTTCTTCAAAATTCACTCTTTCAAAAAAACTCTCTTTCACTCTTTCGGTCCTGATCTGGGTCCAATCTGAATGCAAAGGTTATCAGCATCATCATCATAATCAGATTTTTGATTAACATGCAGGTGAAGGGGCATCATCCACATAAGTTGGCCCCCTTCCAGGTAACTGGTTAGCTGCAGGCATATCAGATCTCACACCTGATCTCCAGGTGCTCCTTTCTTGAGGGTCAACTGTCGTGAGCTTCCACTCACGGCAGTCTTTCTCCATCAGTTTCTTCCATGTTAGCTTGGACCTCTCTGTCCCCCCCCCCCCTGCCATCAATCTGTATATCAAATGCTGTTCTGACTGCACCACTAGAAAGCTTCACTTGCCCAAACCAGCGAATCTTCTCTCTCAAAATGAGGTTGAGGTCCTCAAGCTCAAGCTTGATACAAAAATTGTTGCTAGCGATGAAAGAGTTAAGTAATACTTACATTAAATGAGTACATCCTTTACCCCAGTCAGGCTTATATTTAGCCCCCATTGCCACGGCCCTGTCTCTGAGTTCCCCTCTGTAAGGGTTCTGATAGCCACTCATAGCAAACACAACTTTCTCCATGATCCTACTAAAGGCTTTCACGGGTGATTCTTTCGGTGGTTCACCTGTAAATGTATTTGGACAAGCCAAATAGATAAATGGGCTAGACGATGTGATAATATCAATTATCATATACAAAGGGGTGGTAAGAGAGCTTTAAAGGTTAGGCACATCAAAGGGAGACTACTGTATCAAGCAGGGATTCTCTTCAATTGCGTCGCTTTTCAAAATGGGAACTTCTTTGAAAGGAAAGAATTGCTCCCAGAGGGAGCAACCTCTTTCCTTTAAGAGCAGTTCCTAATTGTATGATAAATCACTTTTACCACATTGAGTGACCTCCCTTGAATGTTACTATTTTATTACGCATATGTGTAACTGCGTATTGGGAGCTACGCCAATGACATATGGGCTAAGACATGCTTTTAATGTGCCTATATCCAGTAGGGCTAAGTCTAATTTCTATATGGCCTTAATCTACTTCCATACAATAACAAAGGCATTGATGTGCAGCCTTCTCTAAGCCTTGGCTGCTTGCCCATAAGATAAGTACCAACATTTTATTAGCTTTCTTATTTAGAGATGAGGCCAAATAAAAAAAATATGTGTGTTTCGGGTAACAGGTCAGGGTAGGCACACAAGTCATGTTTTTTTGTTTGTTTTTTCTTGAAAAAAAAATATATAATTTTATGCATTTTGAAAGGCGAAATGCCTTTCAAATTGCATAAAATTGTATTTTTTCCAGAAAACCTGAAAAATAGTCTAGGTTTCACCAGTAAATTAAGGTAGGGTCCGGTTACCCTAAACACAGATATTTTTTATTTGGCCTGATCACATGAGATACTGACTGTTACAGCCCAAATTATCGATCAGGTACACCATTATCTGCACAGAGCATAATGATTGAAGGATAAGAAAATATTCACAATTTCACGCTAAATTTTTTTGCTTACCTAACTCTATGAATGAGTAACCTAGCTAGCAAAGAGGTGTTCATGAACTCAAATTTGGAGATATAGCTCTCATGCAAACATAAACAAATTGCAGTAGAAAGACAGGAATTTTCATACTAATTGGCAGTTTGGGATGTTTAAAAGAGGTAAAGACAATGGACATGATACTTGGAAAATGTGAATTTCCAAATAGTTTTCTTCCTTATTTTCAGTAACATATGTTGTAGGTACACTTTGGAATTGCCTCTATGAGGCAATTATGTCTTTTCAATAAATGGGTTTTTCACCATAAGCTTTTTTTAAACAAACTCACAACCACTTTCATTTATTCAAAGAAATGAGCATGTAGAAATGAACAACTTTTCATGTAGTTTGTCATGTACCTGTGTAAAAATAAACGACTGCCTATTTTATGCTTCTGGCAGCTTATCTTGAGATGTTTCATGGGAGTATATTGCTAAATTGCTAGTTGCGTGGTTGTAAATTAGGTAAAAAGGTGCTAATATTTACATTTGATTTTCTTGAGTGGTGGTTTATCTTCATCTTTAGAAGAAGCCTTGGAGGAAACAGAACTGAGACTTGTTGTTTGTTTACGTAGTGGGGGCTTGGATTCTACTTCTTCCTCTGTATCATCATCGTCACTCACCTTGTGTTTTCTCTTCTCACGATTCTGAGACTGCAAAATGTGAATTTTAACATACAGTAAAACCTGTGTAAAAAGGCCACTCTCAAAAAGACCCAAAACCTGTGTAACAGGGCACTCTCAAAAGACCGAAATTTGATTTTCAACACCAATTATCACTTAATGCAGGTCAAAAGTATTGCAGAATGCTCCAAGTGGAGCATTCTGCAATACTTTGGACCTTCATTAAGCTACCATTTGTCATCAAGAACTTTTGATGAGGCCTTGGAGGACACAGAACTGAGACTTGTTGTTTGTTTACGTAGTGGGGGCTTGGATTCTACTTCCTCCTCTGTATCATCGTCGTCACTCACCTTGTGTTTTCTCTTCTCACGATTCTGAGACTGCAAAATGTGAATTTTAACATACAGTAAAACCTGTGTAAAAAGGCCACTCTCAAAAAGACCCAAAACCTGTGTAACAGGGCACTCTCAAAAGACCGAAATTTGATTTTCAACACCAATGATCACTTAATGCAGGTCAAAAGTATTGCAGAATGCTCCAAGTGGAGCATTCTGCAATACTTTGGACCTTCATTAAGCTACCATTTATCATCAAGAACTTTTGATGAGGCCTTGGAGGACACAGAACTGAGACTTGTTGTTTGTTTACGTAGTGGGGGCTTGGATTCTACTTCCTCCTCTGTATCATCGTCGTCACTCACCTTGTGTTTTCTCTTCTCACGATTCTGGGACTGAAATATGTGAAGTTAAACATGTTTTTTTCTTATAAACAATATGTTTTTTTCTGTCTTGTGTTTACTATGCCTTTGTGCACGTCTGTTTATATGTGCCTTGCGGTCACCTGCTGGGAAAGGACTGACCTCTTGGCTCTCGTTTGTGGTGTCTAACTGTGAGTTTGTAACTTTCCCTTTGGTATCCTGGGTCAGGTGTGGTGCTTGATTGTATAGATTCCTGATCTTTGCACCCTTACTTACTTTTATCTTACAAACAATACAATAAATGAGCCTTGACATGTGATTTCCAACAATGTGGCATTTTGATAAGTGTAGACTCGGATGAGCCTATGCAGCCTTCTTTTAAGCTTAGAAACTCCAAATTGTGTTCAGTCAGTAGCCTAACACTCATATAATATTCAAGCAACTAGCAAAGGCTCTGATCAGACTGCGCATATGGGCAGGCTGGTCTGAGCCTTTGCTGGTTGCACATACCACATTGTTGGAAATCTCATGTTGCGGCTCAAATATTCTAAAAGTTTAAACAATTTTCTCTTTCTTTTCTCAAGTTAATGTTGGTTACCAGGGCTGGAACTCACAAAATACTTGTCAGAAAAAGCAAACAGGGAAGAAGCAGTCTGATATGGGTGTGCCTCGCTTGTCTGGGCTTTTATGCCAGGCAACTGTTGTTCAAAATTTTAGAACTTTTACCATACATTAAACAGAATCTTATACTACAGCTTAAAAGGTTTGAACCAAAGTAACGCTGCTTTAATAGTTCTCCTACTTAACACTTTCGCTGCCAAATGCAAATGTAGTTGAGTGTACTGTTCACTGCCAAAGGTGACTACAGTCGAAATTAACAGGCACGGTGGATAGCTGTGGACCAAGGGAATGACAACAAGAAGCATTAAGCCAGTCAACTGCTATATATTGATTTAAAATTTGCTTATGTGGCGTCTGATCAAAGTCTCGACTGTTTGATTACAGAATGTTAACTATTTATTTGAATCCAACAACCCTAAAATCAGAAATAGACTGGTCCAATTGATAAGAGTGGGAAAATTCCATTCTGCGTAAATGGGTTAATATGAATTGGTGAATTACAGTGTTTATCCTGATCAGCTGACTCCATTAAAAACCAACTGATCTTGATCCACATGAGCAAATTTTAAAGTGATGCAAACAGTGTGCTTATTAGGGTTTAGTACAGTACACTTACAGGGGATGGTGTGGATTTCACTTCTTTCTTCTGTAGTTCAACTTTCTTCTCAGGTTTGACGGATGAGGATGATTTGTCGTTTGTTGCTGATGTTGATGCCTTGACTGAGGTAGATGGCTCTGATGTCTTCTTCTCTATTGATGATGCTGAGACGGAATGCTTGGATTCCTCTGCTAGTCTGGATGCTGCCCTTACTGCTGCTGCACCTGCATCACAGGTTTAGATAAACAAATTTTTGACAGTAAAATTGTATATATTATCTTACCTTTAAGTTTTAACATATGTTTTGGGTGCTCAAAAGAACCATCTCATTGAGACGGTTCTTTTGGGTACCCACAACATATGTTTTGATTGAGAAATAAGAAAAATATTTTTTTATATCAATCAATAGGAAACTAGAAATGAGCAGTAGTGGTAACATTGTTCAGCATTGAGGGCTCAGTTTAGCCTGTGCAAATAAGTAGACTCACCAGAGACATCAAAGCTTGCATTCACACAGCATGGATGTCTATGCCTCAGCATTGGCAACGGACAATGTACCATTATCACATAGTTGGGATAATATTTGCTGCCATAGCCCAAAGCTAAAGCTCCCGTGCTGATAATGGGGTTTTGGTGGATACATTGGGCTATGACAAAATCTCTGAGCTGTCACATTTAATATATCAAATAGCCTTGATGCAAGAAACACTGTCTTCTTGACTCAAACCAGACTGCTCAGCTACAGAGACAAGATAGAATACTGAAATTTAGCATGTCACATGTTTACTAATACACCTTCCAGACTGGAAATAATAAAGGTGTTGATGGTGTCTAGGAATTACTGTCTAAAGCCATGTACAGTTTAAATCTATTCTTTTAACATGGTTTTCCCCCAGCCTCCTGGGCAGTGTAAAAGAAAATGCTTTACTACCTGACAGCGGTGCTGGTGTTGTGGTGACTACTGGTTTTCCTCTGTTAGCAAATAAACTCCCCGAATGTATGTCTTCCTCATCACCATTCTTTAGCTTGAAGTGACCAAGAGTCTTTTGAACAGGTTTCTGTAGAATATATTACTTTATAATAAAACACCTTCAAACAAAGCCATTTCACAAGATTGCAATACTAATCATATCATGGAGCAGTGAAGGCTCAAAGCAGGGGACAAAAATTCCACTCGTCCGCTCGTAATTAAGAGTGAAATCTATAGTGGGGCGGATATGTAACAATTTTGAAAAGAATTGTGCATTTTATGATAAAAGCATGAAACTTGGTACATGGCTAGTTGATAACAAAACAAAAAAATAAGGGTCAGTGCCACGCTGAAAATGCCCTCTAATGGCCGCCATCTTGTTTTTCCAAAATGGCCGCCTTTTTTCAACTTATTCATTATAATCTTATTATTTATTTGCAAACGTCATGTTTTCTTCAGTTAATTTTACTTAAATAGCCATCAGTTATATCTCAATACCTTAAAATCATCTTTCAATTTTAAAAAAATCAGGATTGAGGCTGTATTTTTCAAGATGGCCGCCACTTTTGTAACGTAAAAGTGCAGTTATATTATAAAACTTTACAAAGTTATAAATTTTGTTGCAAATTACTTCTAGCAAGTAGAAATAGTCCCATTAAACAAGTTACTAACTTATCAGCATGGCTTTATTGTTGTGTATTGTTCAAATATGGTATTAAAGATGGCTACCAATGGGCAAATCATAACATACTATCTGCTTTCATTTGGAACTGGAAGAATGTAGCTTGAATTTATGCAAACGATTTTAAAGAATAACTTTATTTAATGGCTTTGAATAAAGAAGAGAGCATCCAACATACCATCCAAGACGGCTGTCAAAGTAGAAATGTTATATGGACACCATTTATAAGGTGGCCGCCATCTTGGTTTTTCCAAAATATGCAGTCTATTTTAAATTGCATTATTTTAAGCTCATTCATTTGCAAGCCAATTTGTTGTCTTCATTTATTTCCACTTACTTTGCAGTCAATTATACTAATTTGCCTCAAAATTGTCATTTAGGCTTAGAAAAAACAAGATTTAGGACATAGTCTCAAGGTGGCTGCCACATTTTGCATCCAAAGGGAGCTCAGTGGCTCAATGGTAGAGTGCTTGACTCGAGACCGAGGGGCCATGGGTTCGAGCCTCACCGACGATGTGTGTTGTGGTCCTTGAACAAGACACATTTATCCAAGCTTAGTACTGGTTCAACCCAGGAAGACCCTTCCCTGTTTAATTGAAAGATTGTTGATGGGACGTAAAGAATCAATTCAAACAAACAAAAACACATTTTGCATTGTCAATAGTGGTGGTATACCAACTTGACAAATTATGAATTTCTATGCAAAATCATTATGCAACAAGACAAATTCGACGAATTTATGTTCCCCGACGAAGGGTTATTTGAGAGAAACATGTAAATCACAAAACATAAATCCCCTTTATCTAACCCTTAGTTCACCTTCAGTATTATTCAGATCATAACAAACACCTGTCAAGTATGTTTTAGTGCTTAGTTCAATAAAAAAAAATACACTTATACCTGCACAATTTCAATATCTGACCTTTAAACCCAACCCCAGAGGTCAAGGGCGTGTGTAAATCAAAGTGTTACCTTGTATGTAGGTCTACACTTCTTCCACTTTAATTTGATATGCAACATGACCACTTTTAGAAAAGAAAAATAAAATGACCTTTTGACCCCACCCCAGGGGTCGTTGGTGTGTGTAATGTGTAATGACAGCATGTTTGCTTTCACGGTGCTCTGTGCTCAATTCCCTTTCATTTGATATGCAACATGACTACTTTCAGAAAAAAGATATAGTTTGACCTTTTGACCCCACCCCCTGGGTCGAGGGTGTGTCTGTGGGCAAAATATTTGCTACCATGTTGCTGCCAGCGTCTACAGCTTTAATTTGATATGCAACAAGACTACTTTCAGAAAAAGATTTAGTTTGACCTTTTGACCCTACGCCCTGGGTAGAGAGTGTGTCTGTGGGCAAGATTATTTGCTACTATGTTGCTGCCAGCGTTGTCAGCTTTAATTTGATATGCTGTGTACTATCTATCTGTATATTTAGTCCACATTTTGATTTTGTAGGAAGAATATTAGCTCTGATTGTACTAGTTTCTGGTCATTGTTATGATTTTACCTAGTATATAAGCAAAAATGGGAATAACATGTCGGGAATGACGCAGGCCAACATTCGCTAGGTGAAGAAGCGTTGAAAGAAGCGTGGACAGAGCATTATGAAGTTACTCAAATTCAAACTCTTTGGAATGCAAAAGGCATGCCAGAGTAAAGCACAGTTGAAGGACTAGCCAGCTGATCAGTACAGGAATTATCACAAAAACAATTAGCACGATGCGTTCTGACAAAGCAGACATATCATCAGCAATTGTCATCCAGATACTATAGACTACATGCATTTGGAAAACTGGCACAGTCGAGGTGTTTGACCTAATCTGCAACATAATCTCGAGTGTTAGTACAGAGGGAAATTGACAGTATGAACATAGGCAAAGGGGGAGTTCTGATCAGATGCTTGAAGATAATTAAGCAATTAATAAGGGTGTTAGAGTGCATATTGGAGTGACATGTCAGGCAGAGAGTTGAGATTGACGAGATGCAGTGCAGATTTATGTCAGGCCATGGTGGCACTCCAGTTGTGGTCTTCATTTTAATCCAGCTACAGAAGCTGCTCCTGACTTCTAACAAGCCATTCTACGTCAAATTCATCAACATAGAGATGGACAACAGGTAGCTAGTGTGCATGCTTTAAATCAACAAGTAGTTAGTGTGATTGATGAATAGCATGATCAAGGACATGAAAAGCAGGACTATAGTTGGTAATTGTCGCAGTGAGAAGTTTTTTGGTGTTGATGTTCATCGTGGCTCTGTTCTGACTCCACTGCTCTTAATTGTTATGCAAGAGGCTCTAATCACAGAGGTCAGAACAGACTTCACATAGTTGCTTTTGTAGAAATATGATCCAGTGATCAAGGCTGAGTCCATGGAGGAATTGTTAGTGAAATTGGATGCATGGAAGTATTGGAAGGAGAAGGCTCTTCATGTGAACATAATAATATGAAGTCATATACAATTAAAGTCGTCCCTTGTGCTAAAGTGCACCAAATGCCTGTGGCACAACACTACTTAATGATGAAAGATGGAGGTGATAGCACCTGATATAAAACTTGAGGTAGGAGATCTGTAACCATGTGGACATTCTCTACGCTAGAAACATCCTCGAGCTGCCTGCAGTCATACATTGCAAATGCACATGGCAGAAACACCCTAAACTTCTTAACCTTATGATCATCCGCTGTCCTCGACTCAAGACATGTAGTAATAAACATGCATTCATTGTTTTGTTTTTGTTTAGTGTATATTTCCAATACGTCCTTGATTATGAACAGTTCACTAGCATTATACATCCTAGCTAGTGATGTCAAAAACGCCTAATAGCAAAAATGTATAGATTTGTTTTAGAAAGAACAGCAAAAATTACCAATAAATAGGATTTTCCATTTCGGCGGCCATCTTGGATGCCATGCTTGAATTAACAGTTGACAATTTCAAAATTACATATTATATATAAGAAACGAACATTCATTGCTACTAAAGCAAATTTCACTCATACAAATCTCAATGATATATTAATGTATAAAAAACGAAAAACCATAAAATCATTCTTCTTTGGCAGCCATCTTGGATACCATATTGTATCAAAGCTCTCCTATAAATTGTTCACAAATAACAAATCACATTTTGAGCCTTTCTATGCTTGGAACAACTTGAATTTGATGCAATAATCTGAATTAAGTTCATTTTATGATGTTTTCATAAAGCAAGCTTGATGTAACATATAAAAATGGCGGCCATCTTATAAAATGGCGGTCATCTTGGATAATATGCCAATCTACATGTGATTTCAATTAATTACAAATGTTCTATTATTAAAATTCACACTTACACAAGCCTTAAATACAAGTTTATTGCAAAATGATACCCAACGTAACAGGCATTACATGAAAATAGATCGCCATTTTGAAATTCAAGATGGCGGCCGTCAAGGTGCATTTCTGGCTTGGCACTGACCCTCAGAAATTTTGATAATTACTAATCTGGCCATGTACCAAGTTTCATGCTTTTATCATAAAGTGCACGATTTTTTCACATATCTGCCCCACTATAGAAAGGACGAGTAATTCTTCCCAAAGCACTCGTCCTGTCAGGACGAGAGCTTTGGGAAGAATAACTTGAGGCAGTCGTATTACATATTACTCCCTTATACACTTCTAAGGGACAAGTGCATGTGTTTGCAGGACGAGTGAAAATTGTATTAGTCACAAGTCCTGCAGGACAAGTACAATATTGAAATATTTTTATCCCCTGCAAAGCGTCTCTGCATACATACACAGACTCACCAGAGCCTTCCCTGCTCACATATATGAAGTATGAATTTTGATAAAACTGTGTCTTTGGAGAAAATATATGCATCCATCTAGTATTTTCTCTGCATTTACTGAAAAGACCCTTATATTATAATAATATACCATTACTCAAGAATCCTACTATATTTCAGGCAACAAGGAACCTGTCAAGTGTGTTAATTTACATCTTGTCCTACCAAGGGTTGAGATTGTTTAACCTAAACTTGGCCTCACAGCTTTGATTTTCTGCGATTGAATATGTCATAAGCCGAAAATAGTATAAGTAATATGATCAATCACAAAGCGGTGCAAAAAATAGATAAACACCAGGGCTCCAGATAAGACAGCGTAATTAATTTACATTCAGTTTTCTTATTTAACAACTAAAATATACGTTTAAGGTGCTCAACAGAACTGTCACATTAAGATGGTTATTTTGAGCACCCATAACATAATTTTGAACTGAAGGATTTTAGAAAAATAAATAATTTTACGACCAAAATCTTTGCTTATCTGGACTTAAGGAGACTTAGCAGGTGGTGTATATTAGATGCCGATAAACTGCTTCATTTAATCTGATTGGCAGGAAGGGATTATCGAAAAAATCCTTCCTGGCATTTTCATAGGTTGATTAGTCTGCGCTAATAATAAATTTTGAGGGTCGTGAGGCGAAGGGTTTGTTGAAAGGTAGATACGAGGAAACGTTCGCTGGTGATGATGGTTAATTTATACCTAAAGTATATTTTATTTTTATTATTGCGAATAGATTAACAGACAGAAAGAAATTTGAACTCATACGTCACACCCTGCTACAAGCAAGTGTCACAAAAAATTATAATTTAAATTGAACAATATTTTCATTTTGAATAGTGTTTGCTATATCACTGTATTAACCTTTTGCTCCGTAATAACACCTTTTGAAGCCTTTGAAATAACATAGAATATATTTTAAAATATTATGGAAAATGAAGCAATTGCTCCACTGGAGCAAAAGCTCCGTTTTCCATAATAATTTCACAAGTATTCAAAACTTTACTAAAACTTTTCTTGAGTTGTTTCAATATTGTTTAAAAATGGAAAATGATGTCAAGATCTAAAAATAGCCTATCGAGCAAAGGATTTGAACTATCTTCTAGTGCTAATATTGTATGAGGAATTAAATCCAAGAAGCTGTCACTTACTGATTCTTTTTCCGATGGATCTCCTGGGGAATGGAACTTGATAAATGATAAACCAAATGTGCTTGTCTAAAATAAAACATACAAGATAAAAATATTGAAAGAATTTTAAAAAAGAAGATCAAGTCCCCATTTATCAATACATTTACATTTCCAAATTTGACCTTATAAGCTGGAATTTCATACATTCACCAGAAACAGATGGGTCTGAACATCCTCCAAGTCTGATGACCAATATAACAGATTGCTGCAAAGATAGTGTGTGGCAACCTCTATTGTAATACAATGCCAAATGTAATAAACATATACTCAGAAAAACAATTGAAGGATATTTAAGTTCTTTTGACAATATAATACTTGATAATACTATTTTAAACAAAGTATTTTCGTATCTGATAGAACTACCAATATGCAATTTAGCGAAATGCAAAATAAAATTTACGGGTCATTTGTTAGGATACAGTACCACACCAAATTTACCCACCCTCTTTACCCAAATTTCACAAGCAAAGAAATTTAGCGTTTTTATCTTTCGCTACAACCTTTACCTGGTCAGTGCTCATGCTCTAATACCGACCACAGACAAGTTTTCACACCCATTTTTCAGTAATTGCACCTAACAACGTGACAACTTCTCTGACAAAAATATACAGATATGGCATACCCCAGCCAATATGACAGCCTATTGGAAGTGTAACACTGACAACACCGACAAAATTAGGTGCCATACTTTTGACTGAGGGCCAGCAATGATTTTGGAACCAATCATTATGGAATACAAACGATAAAAATGGGTTTCAATCATTTTTGAATGTTTGTGACTTTTCAGTATAGAGGGTTGCATCATTTGGACATGTACTGTACTTTAATCATTGAAGCGTGACTTTAACCAAACATTCATATTGATTGCAGATATCTGGAACTATGAAATGCATGCATAATTAGTTTACTTTTTACAATATTTAAATCTATGTATGGCTTTAAATCTAAATATCCTTCAATTGTTTTTCTGAGTATAGTTTAATACATTAGGCATTATTACATTACATTAGAGGTTGTCACAACAGTGTAATAAATCTTCTAACTTGCAATTCAGTTATCCAATCTCAAGATAAGTAAGTCACTGTTGTGTTAAAATGTCTTATTCTTCAAACAAAACATATGCTGTGGGTACTCTAAAGAACCATCCAAATGAAATGGTTCTACACTAATCGAAAGTTTTAACCGATCAGTTTTAAAATCTGTTTCTAGAAAACAATATATTTTTGACAAGCAAAATGTTTAGCACATAGTACAAGAGCAATCTTATTTCGATTTTTTTATGCTTATTCCTGAAATAACGTTCTCTTACCGTATCTAACCGGTTGGGATGAACTTCATTTATAAACCTCCATTATTGCCTGCCTTTAAATAATGCAAGTGATTGGTTAGAACTTTCAATTAGTGTATTGAGTATCCAAAATATATGTTGAATCTGATGGGTAAGAAAATATTCGCAAATATTAATTCAATTATTTTGTTCTAGACCTATGGCAGTTGAACAGACTGGATTGTGTCTTACCATAATCTAACAAGAAGCGCCAAAGACAAGTTTACTTGTGCATAGGTCAAATTAATCAAATTTTGATGTAAAATTGTGATCAATTACATGTACTTATCTATCTATTTAAACATTTGTTTTGGGTACTGTAAAGAACCATCTCATAGAGTACACACAACATATCATTTGGTAAATAACAAAGAAAAATAATTTTCAATTACATGCTTTTATCTGGAGGCATGTGACATGATGTTTTGCCAATACCTAGATAAATGGAGTTTAAAGATTAAAATTTGCAACTTGAATTGATCCTTTACGCGCCATAAACAATCTTTCAGTAAAACAGGGATGGGTCTTAATGGGTTGAACCAGTACTAAGCTAGGATAATGAAAAAAGTCAATAAGCAATGCTTATTAGATACCCCCCGCAAAGTAAGAGTCAGTGAAAAATTTGGCAAGTTTTAGTTTGAACAAGAAGACCTTAGTTTTGAAAAGAAGATTTCAGTAGAATCTGTGCAAACAAAAATTATAGACTCCTTCATGCATATGTTCAATGTGTCTACATAGCTGTCATTTGTCAAAAATTATTTTTTCGGAACCAAACAACTTCATGCATATGTTCAATGTGTCTACATTGTATAGGCAAAGTATCAAAATGTTCCATCAAAAGGTGTAGTAGGAGTTGATCGGCCCATGAAAGCAGCATCTATGCATATACAAAAGCCTAATTAGGGAAAAATTGTCTAAGTTCCCACAGCTGTCATTTTGTCAAAAATATTTTTTCTGAACCAAACTCCTTCATGCATATGTTCAATGTGTCTACATTGTATAGGCAAAGTATCAAATTGCTCCATAAAAAGCTGTGGTAGGAGTTGATCGGCCCATAAAGGCACCGTCTATGCATATACAAACACCTTATTAGGGAAAAATTGTCTAAGTTCTCACAGCTGTCATTTTGTCAAAAAATATTTTTTCTTAACCAAACTCCTTCATGCATATGTTCAATGTGTCTACATTGTATAAGAAAAGTATCAAATTGTTCCATCAAAAGCTGTGGTAGGAGTTGATCGGCCCGTGTATGGCCTATAATAGCACAAGCATAAAGCCCTATATTTAAAGCCATTTAGAACTACAAAGGGAAATAACTAATAGAATTGGCCCCTAGCCCTTACTTTTTTGTCTAAAGTATTTGTCTTGCATATTTGAACATGTTTGCAAGGTTTGATGAAAATCCAGCAATGACTCTTCGAGTTATTAAGGAAACAAAACGTTACAGACGGACGGACGGACGCACAACGTGATAAAAGTATACCCCCTACAAACAAAGTTTGCGGGGGGTATAAATATGTCTTGCTCAAGGACCACAACGCAGTGATGCCGGTGAAGCTCGAACCCGCGGCCCCTCATCCTTGAGTCAAGCACTCTACCACTGAGCCATTGCGCTTCCTGAAAAAAAAATGTGCAACAAAAAAGCAGGCTACTTATAGATTTTTGAGGGGATTGCAGAGGGTTGAATGGAGCCCAGTATATTTTGCATTGCTGACTTTTGTGGAGGGAATCAAAATAACATGGTTCCCTGTACAGTAGCAATCGGAACTGCCTAGGCCAATTCCGTGGAATCAGACTGCGGATGTACATCGAGGATCTACTTTGATGATGTGATGCTGACGTTACATAATGCTACCCTGACATCACAGAAACCATGCAAACACAATAACAAGTGTGATTGCAGCAATGCAAAGGGTTATAAAATTTATAAATGAAGTCTAAATGAATTTGAAAATTGTATTTATTCTGTGGATAAAACGTTTTGGGGATTTTAATAGGACTGGATCAATATGCTACAGTAATACTTTTCCTTACGCCAGTTCCAGCTAATAAATTCACCTTTTTCATACATAGTACTACACCTTACATACATGTACATCTGAGTCTTGATTCTGGAACTGAGTCAAAGTTTTTGATAAGGTACAGTAGAGCTCTGTGCAACCGTCTAGAAAAGCAAACCTTTTATTCATAAAATTGTGATTATTTTCTTATTTTCTTATTCATTGGTTCAGTTTTAAAAAAGTTTTGGGGGCTCAAAACAACTGTCTAAATGATATATTTTAGTTGAGAAAATATAAGAAGATTCACATTTGATGATGCACTCTTACATGCAGGCCTGTCTGTGAGACTGCAGGTTTGTCATGCCATAGAATTTCCGGTAAAGCATCATTACCCTGTCTAGTGGAACTTCAGCAGAAGAATGCCTCTACCACTGTGAGGTAACATTTGGTGAAAGTCTCTACCATTCCGGTGTGAGGGTGAATTGAAAATCTTTCCAATGTGCACTATAAGTCTGTATGCCATGCAAATCGTTACTGACTAGTGTTCTATAATAGTGACTATGATGATATACATGTATTGCACAAATAAGGGAATTTCCTCTCGCCAATTAGTCTCTTGTCAAAGCTATAACCAAACATTCCTACCTTATTGAAAGGCTGTGAACACACTATCTTGACTCTGTCCCACTTCTCATTTAAAACTGTTTTAGAAAATTTGTCGGCACCGAACATGCGAACACCATTTCTGTTTGTGTTATTCCTAGCCTCCAGGGGCGACATGAAAGCGGAAGCCACCAACAAGACCTGTAATGAAACACATACAGTCAGTGCTCCAAAAATAAGCCAAAACCATAATTGAGCCGTAACACGTGATTTCCAACAACGTGGCATTTTGACAAGTGTAGACTCAGACAAGCATGTGCAGCCCCCTTTTAAAGCTTAGAAACTCCAAATGATGTTCAGTCAGTAGCTTGACACTCAGAGAATAGTCAAGCGACTAGCAAAGGCTCTGATCAGACTGCGCGTATGCGCAGGCTGATCTGAGGCTTTGCTGGTCACACATACCACATTGTTGGAAATCTCATGCACTGGCTCATTTAATATGAAACATAATACTGTCATCAGGGCTCCAGATAAGAAGGGGTAAAGGGTATTTCAGCATTGATTTTTTTGGAATACAGCATTGAATATTAAATTGAAGGGTGAAAATACCCTTTGCAGTTTGAGGTTTCAGTGCTGATATTCAATTTATGTGGTGAAATATTTAATTCTTAGTAAGAAAAAATGAATCAATATACACCAATTGTAAAAATCTTGGAATTTTTCCTAAAAATGCAACATGTATTTGATACAAGCAACTTTTCTTTAAAATATGTGAAGCAAATATTGGGTCTTTTCACAAGGCTTTGTATTTTCTGCGATTTGACATTTCAAATATGGAGTAAAATACTCATTAAATTAAAAGTAGGGGTTGAAATACCCATTGGTCCAAATCCTTATCTAGACCACTGAGTCATTGCCCTAATAGTAAGCCATCTGAGAATATTTTAACCCTTTACTCCATAATAACTCATTCTGACCCCTTTGAAGTATCATATATTTGAAAATATTTTGGAAAAAGGAGCATTTGCTGCTCCATTTTCCATAATATTTTCAAAAGATTTCAAAACTTAACTTAATTTTTTCTTGATTTTTTCAATGTTGTCTAAAAATAGAAAATGATGTCATGATCTAAAAAAATAGCCTATGGAGTGAAGGGTTATGCAGGCTGTCCTTCCTTAATCCTTTGTAGACCGTTAGACTTTTCCATAAAGGGGCTCTTGCATGGTATG
Organism: Loripinus fragilis; assembly: GCA_964019695.1. NCBI lineage: Eukaryota > Metazoa > Mollusca > Bivalvia > Lucinida > Lucinidae > Loripinus > Loripinus fragilis. Next base: position 20,334,066 of record OZ026525.1, read on the forward strand.
GGAAATTAACATGGGAGTCTGCCCACGCTTGGATTTTGAAAATATTATGTTATTTAATTGTCTGGGGTATAACTTTAATATTTATGGTGCGTTTGAAGTTTTATGCAATTCCATTGCTAATTTATGACGTCATGAGTGATATCACTATAATACCTTAGGGTACCCAGTTATAATCATTTCTAAAGTAATTGACATATCATGTAATGGGCGGAGAAATCTTTTATTAAATAGCTATATCATTGATAAGTTTGCTGTTACTTAAAATGGCTTTGTATGTATTAGGATATTGGGTAGGCATTCATTTTTATAGCATGGTACCCCAATTTTCGACTGTATATTTTGTATTCAGTCAAATTTGGAATTGACATTTTTACAGGTTGCGGTCTTTGTTAAGATACCATTTCAACATATAAACTATCCATATATGTTAAGAATATGTAGACCAAATTTCATGAAATTTAAGGACCGGTAACATATTTTTTAAACCTGATGTTAACACATGACCATAATTCATCGAAATGTAAAAAATACAATAATTATGTTTCAGTGTAAAACATACTTGAATACTTGCTTAGTTTGAATCATCCTGCTAGTATGTTTATTGGTAGAAGGTGATATGTTCAGTGTTTTCCCCTATTATGGATTGGAAAAGGAAAAAAAAAACAATATTCTTTGATATTAAGTGCCACGATTCTTATTTAATGAAGTACTTACACAATAATATTAGCCAAATGATACAATATGTTGACACCTGTACTTAACACATCTAGTTTCTAACATTAAAACTACATCTAGCCAATGTAACACTAAATATGTAACATTATTTAGAATTTTAATTCATACAGAAGAGAAACCTTATGACAAGTCAGTTCATACAGGAGAAGAACCTTATATCTATGATTTTATAATTGTAAGACTCATTAATAAACCTGCTTCACATAAATAACCCCCTATCAAACGTTTTGGTTGAAATTAACCATTTTGGTCACAGATAACTCTTGGCTTCAAAGGTATTGCTAATTTAATGCTTAAATCTTCTCTGTTCATTCTATTTTGTGAAACTGATGCTGATTTCCATCAAATAGCAACATTTATACTTTAGCTGGCTGTATATTCTAGGCATACAGTTTTGTTTCTGGACCTCACTTATTCATGTAGAACACTGTTTTATGATACCTTTGATAAGACTCTGTTACACGTTATCCTGGTCACGGCACCAAAATGAGGTTCCTCTTGTTCTGTTGGGATGTAAAGGAAATACTAAGTCTTCTTGTTTTCAAATGTTTATTGTTAAAATATTATGTTTCTTAAACAATATCATGCAGGACTTGAGGAAGTGATACACATTGTCTTGGCCCCATAGTGCCATGGCACAGGGCCATGACCTTTTGGCATTTCTGACCATTGAATCATCTAAAATTGTCTAAACATGTCTTTCTTTAAGCAAAGTGGAAGTAGATTAAAAAGAAACTCCTTATGTCGAGTTATTGATTCATTTGAACTAAATAATTAATTTTGCTAAAACTGACTTTTACCCATAAGAGGTAGGAAATGACAAAGTTACCGGTTATGGATTTTCATGATATTTGGCTCAGATCAGCAGTATATATATGGCATGTTTTTGTGATAATATGATATCTTGACAAAGACTAGAACATATCCATCTTTTGAATTGAATGTTGAATAATTTGTAAATTTTTGAAAAAAAAATATTGAAATTTTACAATACTTTCTTCTGAAAATGTAAACCATAATTTATCCAAATGGTGTCATGGTATTAAAATAATGTCTATGGTATTTTGGATTCAATCTAGATGACAAATCATAGAAATAAACAAAACTATAGATTTAGGACATGGAAATTTAGAGACAGGTGCCACCTCAAAGGTGGAGTACGTCAGGGTTGCTTCCTAAGCCTTATTCTTAACTATCTAATTTGATAAATACATTTTCATAGTTCGTATATAATGAGTTATTAATATGCAAAGTTTAAAGAAAATCCATGCGTGGGGACCGATGAATGTACCCCTTTAATACAGTTCAAACAGGATAGTCCATTGTATATATTGAGGGGTCAAAAGTTATAATCTCTACCAAGAAATGTATTTCTTTCTCTAAGGATCAATTTTGTCTTGCGAACAGTGCAGATCAAATGCCACATTTCATCTGGGTTTTCACTGTTTGCAAAAGTACCTGCTTGGGGGAGTCCAGTCTACAAAGTCTTAACTTTTTGGTGTTGGAAATAGCATAGTAGCTGCCATAAGGGCTTAGTCAAGCCGAGCTTTCCATATTCAATTTGAGTGCTGTATATAGTTTATATATATTTTTTGTGCAACCCTTTGTGCAATCTTGATAGACTAAGTAGCAATGTTGATAGAAGCATTTTGAGGATCATTTGTGTGAAACTATCATGATTTTGGTCCAGTGATTCAAAAGGTGAGGAGACTTTGTATAAAGATTTTTCTTAATTGAGCTCTGACACCCAATTTTGTTTTTTAGTGCAATTCATGAAATTTTGGTATAGGACATTTTGGGTATCATTTTTTTGTGAAATTATTTGAATCTGAGTCGGTACAAGTTTACTGACAACAGTCACTGCACAAGGCACGACCAAAGAAGACCAACAGAAAAAGCTTACCTTTGATAAATACTTGCTCTTGTGAGCAAAAGTTAAACTAATTCTTAGACAATCAAACTGTCTTGGGATTGAGAGCAAAAAGCTGGGTTGGGAACAAACAAATAACTAAAACATATTTTCTTATTTTAATCCCAAAATGATTTTGTCTCAAGGACTTGAGAAATCATGGTGTCCTCTTGTATTGAAATTCTCTTTTACCCAAAATTCAATTAGTAAGCCTCTAAATGAAACATGAAACCGTACAAAAGATTTTCGTCAATTTCATATGAAATGAGCATTAGTGCAAGTTTATCTATTTTTTGTTGTTTTCTCTTCATACTGTCCTTAAACACTAAACCATTGTAGAATAATATGACAAAAATCATTTCTGTTTTTGAGCCAGTACAGCTGCATTATTTCAATTCATGGCTTTTTCCAGCAATTTGGGGAAAAGGCCGCTGGCCAAAATTGGGAAAAAATGAAAAAAGTCAATAAGCAATGCTTATTAGATACCCCCCGCACAGTAAGATTCAGTGAAAAAAACTTGGCAAGTTATAGTTCAAACCAGCAGACCTAAGTTTTGTAAAGAAGATTTCAGCAGAATCTGTGCAAACAAAAATTATAAACTCCTTCATGCATACGTTCAATGTGTCTACATTGTATCAGCAAAGTATCAAATTGCTCCATCAAAAGCTGTGGTAGAAGTTGAGCGGCCCATAAAGGCACTATCCATACATATACAAAAGTCATATAAGGTAATAATTGTCTAAGTTCTAATAGCTGTCATTTTGTCAAAAATTATTATTTTTTCAACCAGACTCCTTCATGCATATGTTCAATGTGTCTATATTGTATAGGCAAAGTATCAAATTGCTCCATCAAAAGCTGTGGTAGGAGTTGATCGGCCAATGAAGGCACTGTCTATGCATATACAAAAGCCTTATTAGGGAAAAATTGTTTATGTTCTCACAGTTGTCATTTTGTCAAAAAATATTTTTTTTCTGAAGTAAACTCCTTCATGCATATGTTCATGTGTCTACATTGTATAGGCAAAGTATCAAAGTGTTCCATCAAAAGCTGTGGTATGAGTTGATCGGCCCGTGTATGGCCTATAATAGCATAAGCATAAAACCCTATATTAAAAGCCATTTAGAACTACAAAGGGAAATAACTCAAATAGAATTGGCCCCTAGCCCTTACTTTTTTGTCTAAAGTATTTGTCTTGCATATATGATCATGTTTGCAAGGTTTGATGAAAATCCAGCAATGACTCTTCAAGATATTAAAAAAACAAAACGTTACGGACGGACGGACGCACGCACGCACGGACGCACACACACACGCACGGACAACGTGAAAACAGTATACCCACCACAAACAAAATTTGCGGGGGGTATAATGATCGACTTAACAGCCAATTGGGAGAAATTAATAACATAGAACATAACAGGGATAGCAAAATTTAAAACCTAAAATCGAGTTATTATAGATTGTATTATGCCAAACATACCACTTAAGCACAAGTGTTTAAGAGAGGCTGACTGTAACCATCGAGCATTGGTCCATTAAAACATGGAAAGTGTCAAAATTTTAGATTTTGTTTATATTTCCACCAGAAGTAGCCCTTGACGAGTTATGAAGATTTTTAAAAAGATTATTCAAATATGTCCAGTAGTTTTTGAAATATTGAGTTAAACACTGTTGCCATGGCAACAGTAATTGGAAAGAGGCAAAATAGCCTATTTGCTTGTTTTTTAACAAGGAATAATGACTAACTCCTTTATGGTGTACCTAAATGAGCTTATGTTATACAACCGTGTATATATTGTTAACCATAACAATATCTATTTTACCCATAAATATTTTTAATTACGTTACCATGGCAACAGATGTGAGGTACCTGTCGAGCATATTTGAATTTGAAGAAATTGTGCAATTTTGTCCATTTATAATTCCCAAGGGCAACCTCATCGAAAGAAAATTGGGTTAGAACTTAAAAGACCAACTTTAGTACAAGCACTATCAATAATAGTTAGGTGTAATCCTCTTCAAACAGAAGAGTAGTAGCCCCGCAACTTTACCTATGTTGACAATTTTGATTTTAAAAAAAACACTAGCATTTTAACATCTAGAATGATTTTCTGTGCTAATTTGAGACTTTTTACCATTGAATGGCAATACCTTAATGTTATATAGCTTCTGAGAATGGTTATTTGGCTGACTTAGGGTTTATTACAAAGAAAAAAATAGAAATTACGGGGCTTCATTACCCCACCCACCAATGTTAATACAGATATTACATTATATTTTAACAGCAAACTTCACCAGTCTGAGTTTGAACTTCATGGAGCATGCAAATATACTATGCCATCATAAAACTTGTGAGCTACAATCAATAGTGTTGGTTAAAGCAAAAACTGGTTGCTATGGCTACCAAAAATGGCCGTAGACAATAATGCATTTCTTTTTAATAATAACTTGGTCTAATCTTGTTTGTATCAGGATTTTGTTGATTTATGTTTATGACATGTTACCATTTTGAGTTCAGTCTAGAGGAAAAGGTCTGAGATCACACACCTGGTTGCTATGGCAATGCAATTTTTACAGGTTATGAATAGGAAATGTGTGTTGCCCGTGAAATTTTATGAAAATAGCAGTATTTCAGCCACTAGAATGAGTTTTCTGTCCTTATTTTGGATTTTCCCAGTGAATAATTTAAATTATTGTTATATAGCTTCTTATATAGCATTTCCAAATGATGGCTGTTTGGCTGATTTAGGGTTTGTTGCAAATAGGCCAGTCATTTTAGCCAATATTTGGGTCAAACCTACCACTAATTGCTACAGAAACGAAAAGTGCATTTTTGAAATATATAATCCTATATGCATCTCAGAAAAAAAGTCCTCAAATGTTGCATGATGGGAAATATAAAAAATTTTGATATGAGTCAGGCACCTAAAATCCGCAAAAAATGTGTGTTACTATTGGTAAATAAACATAGTTGGTATATACAAGACACTACAGTACCTATCAATATGCAGTTCATGAACAACAGAATACAAGAACTTTAAGAAGGCTTATTTTATGTGGTGTATCATATCTTCTATAAAAGTGGCTAACCAAATATCGGCGGGTGGGTAGGATTACCCCACCCACTCATTTCAATGGTACTGTAATCAACCAACTTCAGATTTGTATGATTGGAAACTCTAGCTATTTACAATAAAGAATAAATTTATATATAACATTACTGCTATGGATATGAAGCCACAATCATTTTGAAAAAAGAAACTTCATCAATCTAAATGAGCCAGACAAACATTACGCAAACATGTCCGTGCTATATACTGCAATATTTTACGGCTGTAAAAATGATAATTTTCAGATAGTTTTCTTATTTTTGCTCAAAACATAGATTGTGGGTACACTCTGAGGCAGTTCTAATAAGTACCCACAATCTATGTTTTAGAGCAAAAATAAGAGAAACTGTATATCCGTGTAAACCCCAGTTATACTAAATGAGCCGTGACATGAGAAAAACCGAATTTTCGCATATGCGAAATCAAAGCCACAGATCAGTTGTGCAGTAACTGGGTCAGTTTATGTCCATTCTACCAACAGTAATACTCCCCCGTTGAAAAGAACCAAAACTATTCCAAAATTCCATCGAATTACAGAAAAATACAGCAAAAACACCAGGTGGAAAATTTTGTCAAAAAATGCTGTCCGCATAACGAAAAGTTCAAGAGAAAATAACGTGAACAGGTGTACTTAAAGTCGATTTTTCGTGTTTCTTATTTATGCGGCGGTACTTTAACAAGAACCGTCAATATTATTAAAAGAAAACATTTTTGACGAACTACTACCGTGGTCGTTGGCCAAGCCAATTCCAAATTGTAGGGCTTACGTTGATTTTGTCTTATTTCTATCATTTATCATTCCAGTGAGCAAACACTGAAACCCTGATCAGGCGCCAAGCGATGGAGAGCTCTCCAGCGTCCGATCAAACTCTGCACTATTTGGTTATGTCCTTAAATATGACGTTATAGGTTATGTGCGGAGCTATAGAGATGGGGACAGGATCTTCCAAAATAGCCTAGTGTTTATTATTTTCTGTTATTCACTTGATAATAGATTTATTCTTTCATTTTTAGCAAATCATTATTCTCTGACATTTCAATTTTGGCTCTTTATTAATGGTAATCAACTTCAAACCCCAATATGTCGTTTGCAAAATTTATTGAGATCCGTTTTCCCATGTAATGGATCGATGTCAGTATACACGACAGTTGCAGCAACAGCGAAATAGTTTTAATACATGAAGCATGCACAATAGTCTTTACTAAGCTGGGCAGAGCGAATATGATTGCGCATGTGCAGTGGCCGCTATGTCTACCTTTTCCACACGTCCACCTTTTCTACGTTACACCAGCCCTCATTCGTGGGCACCTCCGATCCCAGTTCTCAATTTCCTCCGCCATGGGAATGTAATAACATCCGGTGCGGTTTGGTATGGTAGCGTAATCTGTATATATGTTTAACAAGTCATTGCTTTACAAAAATGGCTAGCTGAAGTTTAGGCCTATATTATCGTATGTTTTCTTGAACAATGTATATTTTTTTGTTGTTTTTTATTGTATTTCTTTGGCCTCTCAGTGTTGTCCAGGTTCATTTGTCATAATTTCTGGTAATTAACATCTGAAGTGTGATTACATCAATCTTTTCTCGATTTTTCGCACGACAACCAAGTGCCAGTAGGTACAGTGGTAGCAAACTATAAAGACTTCCCCCTGTCTTGGGCAAACCCCTTGTCTTAGCCATGGGGCTGTACTTTTGACAGGTTCCTTTTAGAAAGATCATATGTTGCTCTGTTCAAGAAATATAATAATGAACACCTTAAGATGTTAATAAAGTTAATAAAGGTATCCCGATGGTATACATCATTAGTGTTGCATTCAGCAGACTTAAAAATGGGATTGTATGATAGATCGGACAGGCCAGATAAGCATTTCCCTCTACCAATTGGCATAGTGGTCACCAACATTAGATAAGGCAAAATGCACAACAGTTCATCAGACGAAGAAAATTGTATACAGGGCACTAGTGTCCAACATTCCCGATATTCAAAACTTTGGTACTAATTGTGCTCCTCTTGTTGCAGATTTGTTTTTGTTTTGTTATGAGAGAGACTTTATGTTGTCTCTGTCAGACAATAATCAAACTGATATTATTGAAGCTTTTAACTCCACCTCCAGATATTTAGATGACTTACTTAATATTGATAAGCCTTACTTTGAACAAATGGTAGGTCAGATATATCCTACTGAACTTCAGTTAAATAAGGCTAATTCTTCTGATACTGAATCTCCGTTTTTGGACTTGAACTTGTCAATAACAAATGGCATAGCTTCTTCTAAAATTTATGATAAACGGGATGATTTTAATTTTGAAATAGTAAATTTCCCATTTCTTGATAGAGATGTTCCTTGCTCCACTTCCTATGGTGTATATATTTCTCGGCTTATTCGTTTTGCTAGAGTGTGTTCTAATGTTGATGACTTCAACAACAGAAACTGATTTTTAACTGCTTAGTTATTAAAACAAGGTTATAGATATCATGAAATTCGAAAAGCATTTTCTAAATTCTAACACAGACACTCAGAGTTAATTGGTAAATACAACATTGGGTTAAAACTCTTCTGCAACAAGGCAAATCAGAACCTATATTTATGGTGATTTAGTTTATAAATTCAAACGAATTGTTCGATAATCTAATTTTAGTTATCAATCCAAAAAGATTGTAAAACGTTATATGAGGGTTGGATATAACTTCATTATCATGCGACAGTCTGCATGCCTGGTTTTAAACCCTATCACAGTTTATAGCTATGGTTTCCTCTTTAATTGCACGACGGTGGGTCAGGCCTCAGAATCTATGACGGCTCTGACGTAAAGCTTTAATCGGTGGGTTGCTGCCTGATGCTTATCTGTAGCTGGACCCACAGTGGCTCAACTTGAAGATTTCTTTAGCTCTGACTATCTGTGAGTCATGAGCGTTTTTCATTGTTTCATCATGGTGTGTTAATTTGTGTTTTTCCATGATGATACATTGCATGGGTTAGAAAGCCTCCATGCGAGCTGAACATTTCTAGTACTTCAACAACAGCAGAATCTAGGGCGAAGATTTGATACCAGTAAAATGCATTTAAGCCCCCCCGTTGACTTAGGCTGCTGTCTGTTCTAAGGCGGTGGTTCTGTTGTTGTTGACTTTTTGTTTATTGTTACTCCCATTGTGGGAGTCTGTAATTGTTCTATGTTTTGTTGTACATTACTTTATGTCCATTCTAGTATTGCAATCATCTTGCTGGGGAAGAGAGAGAGCTGGTTGCTTTGCTTAATTTGTGTTCCTGGTGTCTCGTGATGATTGAGTATCTCTTCCTTGCGGTGCCATGGGGTTGTCTGTGGTTTGTGATTGTGTTATTTCCTGATCATACTTACTTTTTTAGTATAGGAAAGTATTGACCACTGTTCCCATGACGGAGGTAGCTTTATACAGAGCAGGAATGACCACTGTTCCCACCACAGAGGCAGTTTTATACAAAGCAGTCATGGACACTGTTCCCACCATGGAGGTAGCTTTATACAGGGCAGTAATGCCCACTGTTCCCTACAGTGAGGTAGTTTTATACACGGCAGTACTGACCACTGTTCCCACCACGGAGGTAGTTTTATTTAGAGCAGTAATGCCTTCTAATTACTTATTAGAGACATCTAACAACTGATTCTTTCTATTTTCAAGATGAAAAACGAACCCTTTTTTTAATTAAAAACCTTCTTCAGAAGTGAGATCAAGCTGTAAACTTGATCTTTGCCATGTGTTTCGTAGAAATGCTTCGAAAATCGCCCAAAAACGCTTTGTACAAGTTTATTCAATTTCATGATGACACTACGGTCACCCTATTTACCGTCAAGAACCGTCAAGAGCCGACAAGAGGCATTTTTATGCATTTTTCGATTAAAATACTACTTATTAGACCATATTTATACGTTATATATCCAAATTAGCTACATGATTGCTTTTGCAGCCCCCAAAACAATGAATTTACGACACTCCAAACTGCCGTGATAACCGACAAGAAGTTTTGTGAGGTTGTCTTGGCGGTATACGTTGGCTGTCACAGGGACTTTAGTGTTATATAAAAAACTGCATAGATCTGAATCAATTTCTAGTTTTGCCATTACATAATACCTTTAAACAGGTAAAAGTATTACTTAAAACTTTGAACTATTCATTTAATACACCTATATAACCTTCTTGTCAGTTCTGGATCGATCTTGATGTTTGAAACACTTCTTGTCGGTATAGTGCTGTAATAAAGCTGGCGCGGCTGATTAGGCTGAAAAATCTGAATAACGCTATTTTTGCAATTCTAGGATACAAAATAATAAGATATATAAAATTTCCACTATTTATACTTCATATATATAGCGTCAAAAGCTTCTTGTCGGTTTACGACTGCTCTTAATTTTTTCTTGACGGTAGTTGATCATATTAGCTGTCACTATTGAGTCGGTCCGTTATTTGGTATATATCTGCTTCAAGTTCTATTTTTGGCAAATATTGGATATCTAAGAACCTATAAAACAAACAATTTTTCAAACTGCAAATCATTGAATTAATATATAAAATGCCTCTTGTCGGTTCCTGTCGGTAATTAGGGTGACCCTGACACTAATGTGCTTCCGTACTTTTAAAATTCGAGCGTAACATATTTTTAATAATATGAATACCAAAAAAAATATCCCTGCAATTTAATATATATTTCATATTTTCTTTCTGATTGCTATGATTCGTGACGATTTCTATGTGATATGAAATAAAATAACAATAAAAGTGGTGCGAGAATTATAGCCACGAAAATATGTGACACCAGGGAATATTGAGCTTAGTTTTCTCTTACAAACGTATTGGAGCGTCAGTTGTCTTGAGGCGATGATCAAAAATACATGGATCGGCAAAAAAACTACTCAAAGATAATTACCTGTGTGTAATGGTCAGAGGAAAACTTCGACAAAGATTTTATTCGAGTCTTCTATACAACCGGAAGCGTTTCCTTGGGAGAGAAAGTACAATCTACGGTGGACTTACAGGGCCGCCACAGAAAGTGTTATATGAGGAGTAGATTAAGGTATTATAATATCGTTTCCCTTCAGATATTTTGTGAGGACTTTTAGTATGTTGTAAGTGACATAAGAAACTTTCGCTCAGGCACAAAAAAGTTTCTGTAGCAATTAGTGGTACCCCAAAAGCTATTATGACTGGCCTAAAAGAAAGTCATAACATCATGTGGCATCATTACCCCACCCACCAATGTAAATACAGATTACATTTTATTTTAGATAGCAAAATTCCATCATTTTCATTTCAGTTTCATGAAACATTCAGATATACTGTGCCATCATAGAATCTGTGTGCTACTATCGATGGGGTTGAGTGAAAAAAACTCTGGTTGCTATGGTAACCAGAAACGTCCGTAGATATTTAAGGCAAAATTTTAAAATTGGCTTCTCCAGTTTTGATCAGTACTTTGTTTAAACTTAATTAAGTTAGGACATGTATGAATATTTGAGGCAAAGGACTGGTCAGATCACACACCTGGTTGCTATGGCAACAAACTTTCACCGGATTTGAACAGGAAATGTATATTTACTCATGAATAATAAAGCACTTTCACTTGTACCGGTGCTCATAGAAACATGTATAAGTAGTATAGGAAAAAATAAAAAATGAACATGAAGTCCCTTAAGAATGTTCCCAAGCTTTGACTTAGTGACATACTTTTTGAGGCAAACTGAACTATTTTCAAACTGGGTTGGGATTATATGCCCAGGTCATACATTCACCGATTGGACGCCAGATTAGCCACGGATACGATCCAGCATCATTCGTGGCAATCTGTATTGGTCCGTAGATTTACGTATTGCATCCGTAATCATACGTATACTGAATGACAAAAGAACCGCTACAGGTTTTAACTGTTCGAGAATTTTAATCCATCTTATATATTTCAAAACAAATTTCATTATTTTGAAGAGTAATTATTCTTTAATAAGCATCATCAATTGGAAGCCCATTTCACCTTTTTGTTTTTGAACGGAAATGCCCAACATCACACTACCCTAATTACACTTTTTACAATAATCAGTATCTGGTAAAAGCACCCCAACTATTGATCACCGACACACATCGACGCCACATACAGGCTATAGGTCTATTGAATGACACTCGTGGAATACGCTGTCACTCTTCCATCAAGGCAGCACATAACTGATCCAACGTCTGGGCTGCTATTGACGTTTACGAACCGTTCCACCCAACTTATCCCATAAGTGCTATATTGTTGACAGATCTGGCGATTGAGCTGGCCAGGGTAACACATCAATGTTATAGCGCCTCAGATAGTCCATATTTCCCGCGCATCGTGTGGATGGGCGTTATCCTGCTGAAAAGTATCACCATTGTCTTGGCGGTATTTCTGAGCATTTAAAGTTCCGTAAACGAACACAAGATCTGTCCTCCCATGTGCCGTGATCCCTGCCCACACCATCAAACTTCCACAGCAATAACGATCATGTCGTACAACGCAATTTTCACGCTCTCAATAAGTTTCATAACGGATAGGCAAGCAAGATAAGCAAGATTTCTCAAGGTATTTTACGATTTACTATGTAATGCTAAGGTAAAATACCGAATAACACGGTCCATCGAATTATTGTTTGTTTGATTTGATTCTTTACGTTCCATCAACAATCTTTCATTTAAACAGAGACGGTTCTTCCTGGGTTGAACCAGTACTTAGCTAGGATAAATATGTCGTGCTCAAGGACCACAACACAGTGACGCCGGTGAGGCTCAAACCCGCGGCCTTTCGGCCTTGAGTCAAGCACTCTACCACTGAGCCATTGCACTTCCTTGGTTCATCGAATTAGCCAGCCCAGGAGATTCACTTTGGTCTTGCCAGACAGAGCTTTTCTACTTGCCCTTCCCGTTTTGCGCTACAATGGATAGTTGTATATGGATGTTAAACCATTGGCTCCAAGATGAGTTATTTGACAAACTGTGAAGACCCAGATACAATGCCACAAAATGCTGCATTTCATCAGGATCTGCACTGTTTGTTAAGGTAAAATAATCTTAATGGCATGTACATAAAACATTGGAAGATGTGACCTGTGAACCCATATTATATAGATATACAATGGACAATCCCATCTAAATTTTACCATTCTGTATGAAATAACTTGTTAAAACATAAAGGGTTAAAGAACCAAATCTCCATGTGCTAACCCATATTACTCCTCTTTTATTTTCTTCATTCTGCAATATTTACATTTTCAAAGCAATCCTTTAATGAACCTTTAGATTTTTGCAACTGCTCATAGCCTCATGAATGACATAAATTTGATTGACACCTGCCAAGTGCACTTGCCAGTGAAATACGCTTCGAACATCGAATTCATTAGCCAGAAGTGACACTGGTGTTGTGACAGACAGCGAGCCACACCTGAGTCACACGTGCAAAACAAGCCTCTTGTTTGCTCCATTGGCTGCCCGTGTTCACACTGGCTGTTCCGCTTTTCCGTTTTACACTCCGACAGAACCGTCAATACAATTTCATATAAAATACAAAACTGTTTTGTTTCCTGAATTATAGTAATTTCTATAGTTTAGATATTGAAAATAAAATGTAAATATAAGCGATAAATTCAATTTTTGGTCTGTTCATGGAATCATGAATACTTCGGGTCTCTTGCATAGTTAACGTGAAGCCCTTCGGGCTTCAAGTTAACATTGCAAGAGACCCGAAGTATTCATGAACATTCCAAAAATTGAATTCATTCCTTAAATATGTTTAAAAGTACCTCCATGAAGGTAAACATCGGCCTCAACGCGAGAAAACTCCTGAAGACAGGCCCACATTGCTTTGTGCTTATTTTTAAACATTTTTTACTATTATTATTTTTTTTGCATGCTGGGTGATTTGAGTCTCTTTTTTTTTTGTTGCCTGCTGATTTTTACCTGCGTCGCTTTAGCGAAAGCAGGTCTAGTAGTGGGTCCACTCCGTCCGTCTGTCCATCCATCCGTCTTCCGCAACACTTTTGGGGTGCATAGTTTGTGTAATCTGTAACTCCAAAAGTTTTCATTCCTTTTTATTCAAACTTTGCATAGTGATGGTTAACATATTGATGATGTGCACCTCCTATTTTGTGCACATTTTACGACTCTTTTTTTTTTTTTCATTTTTGAGGGGTGTTGACCTTAGATGTCTTTCCGTCCAAAATGCTTAGAGGGGGCCTGGTTTGTGTAATCTGTAAATCCGAAAGTTTTCTTTCCTTTGTATTCAAACTTTGCATAATGATTGTTCACATATTGAAGATGTGCACCTCCTATTTTGTGCACATTTTACGATTTTTTTTAATTTTTGAGGGCTGTTGAATTTAGATATTTTTCCGTCCAAAATGCTTAGTGGGGGCCTGGTTTGTGTAATCTGTAACTCCAAAAGTTTTCATTCCTTTTTATTCAAACTTTGCTTAATGATTGTTCAAATATTGAAGATGTGCACCGAATCGCCGCGGGTTCGAGCCTTACCGGTGTCACTTCATTGTGTCCTTGAGCAAGACACACTAATCCTCAGCTTAGTACTGGTTCAACCCAGGAAGACCCCTCCCTACATAGCTGAAAGATTGTTGATGGGATGTAAAGAATCAAATCAAACAAACAAGCAAAATCAAACCATATTCATTTTTGAACACCAGTTTTTTCTGTCCTATACTACTTATTTACACATTTCTTTGAGCACTTTTAACAGTAAAAGTGCTATATTTGAATGGATAACACACATTTCCTATTCATAACCTGTAAAAAATGCGTTGCCATAGCAACCAGGTGTGATCTCATCAGACCTTTGCCTCTAAACTGAACCCAAAATGGTTATATGTCATTAACAAAAATCAACAAAGCCCTGATACAAACTAGATAAAGTAGACCAAGCTGTTCTAAAAATTTTGCATTGTTGTCTTCGATCATTTCTTGTTGCCATAGCAACCTTTTTTGTTTTATCCAACACTATTGAAAGTAGCTCACAATTTTTATGATGGCAATATATATTTATATGCTTCATGAAGTTCAAATGCTGACTGATGGAGTTTTACTGTTCGAAATATAATGCATCTGTATTAACATTGGTGGTTGGGGTAATGAAACCCCATCATTTCTATCATTTTCTTTGTAACAAACCCTTAGTCACCCAAATAACCATTCTCGGAAGCAATAGAATAACAAAATATTGGCATTTAATGGTAAAAAGTCTCAAATTAGCACAGAAAATCATACTATATGTTGAAATGCTAGTGTTTTTTGAAAAAATCGAATCGTCAACATGGGCAAAGTTGCGGAGCTACTACTCTTCTGTTTGAAGAGGATTACACCTAACTAGTATTGATACTGATTGTACTTAAGTAGGTTGGTAAAATTCTAATACCATTTTCTTTCAATGTGGTTGCCTTTGGGAATTATGAGAGGACAAAATTGCACAATTTCTTAAAAATTCAAATGTGCTTGACGGGTACCTGACGTCTGTTGCCATGGTAACGTAATCAAACACATTAATGGGTAAAATGGATACTGTTATGATTAAAAATAAATATATGTTTTTATAACATAAGCTCATTGTGTTACATTATCAAAGAGTAAGTCAGGGTCTTTGTTGAAAAACAGACAAAATAGGCTATTTGCCCTTTTCTCCCTACCGTTGCCATGGCAACAGTATTTACTTGGATATCTCGAAAAATACTGGACATATTTGAATAATTTTTTTATGAATCTTCATCATTTGTCAAAGGCTACTTCTGGTAGAAAAATAAACAAAATCAATTTTTTTACTTTCCATGTAATGCTTGATGGTTACAGTCAGCTTCTCTTAAGTATCATTCTGATATTGTTCGTTGCTCCTGATAAGTAGTAGTGGTCTCTAAAAAAAGTAAAGAAAAAAAACCAAAAACATTTTTTTTTACTTTTCTTGATTGGGAAAAACAGACATGGTCTTGGGAAAAAGGGTGGCTATTTTCAATTTGGAATGGGGCCGGAATCGGCAGAAAATCAATTAATACAGTGGATTCTGAAGTTTATCAGAAAACAGTGCAGATCCATATCAAATAGTTTCTTCTACACTGCTTTCTAAAGATATATGGGCCTCGACGAGACAAAGCCTGTCTTCGGAGTTTCCGACAAAGCGTGACTCAAACCAGTCTCCTCAGCTACAGAAACTAGCTAGAAAATTTCGCTCGTAGCAAGTCCAGATATGAAACTTTCCAATAAGCGAATAACAAAAGGTGCTGATCAGACTGTGTGGATGTGCAGGTTGGTCTGCACCTTTGTTGTTCGCCAACCCCCGAAGACAGGTTTTCTCGCATAAGGGGCCATATGTAGATTCAGCAAGACCACAGTTAAAAACTAACAATATTCAGTTTAAATTTAACTTGTCTATTTTGGGGGATTTTTCTTTACCTGATAATCTTGATCTGATGAAGCTGACGATCGGCCGACAAGAATCTCAACAAAAGCTGAACCTTCATTTCCAATGTCTATACTTTGAATCTGTGAGGCTTTCTCAAACTAAAATAGATCAATGCAAGGATCCTGGAAGATACTTAATCTAATCATATATCACTTAAACCTTCATCCTCACTATTGTTCATGTACATATATTTACATTTTCTAAGCAATCCTTTAATAAATCTTTAGATTTTTGCAACCGTTCCTAGCTTCATGAATTACACAAAATTTGATTGACAGCTGCTAAGCTCACTTGCCAGTGCAATACGCTTTGAACATTGTGCTCATTTGCCAGAAGTTACACTGGTGTTGTGATTGACAGCAAGCCACACCCGAGTAGCACGTGCAAAAACTAGCTTTTTGTTTGCTCCATTGGCTGTCCCTGTTCACGCTGGCTGTTCCGCTTTTCCGTTTTACACCCCGACAGACCCGTTAAAACATTTACATATTAAATACAAAACTGTTTTGTTTCCTAAAATATAAATAATTTATATGTTTCAGATATTTATAATAAAATATAAATTATAAAATATAAGCAATAAATTCGATTTTTGGAATGTTCATGGAATCATGAATACTACGGGTCTCTTGCAAAGTTAACGTGAAGCCCATGCTTTTTGTTGAAATGGTGGCCACTGGCCATATATGCTATTTTGGCGGGAAATTATTGATGCTCCTGCCGAAAATTTGATAAAAAGCGGATGCTATTCACTGACTTAATATTTTTAAATTTGGCTCCAAAAATATATCTCTATGTATTCACCTGAAGGACGGCAGATATGCTCTTTTCTCCTGCGGTGGCACATTTCCATTTGTGGGTACCATCTGCCTTTAAAAGGTTGTCAGCTGGGTTATTCTGGAAAAAAGAACATTAATTATAAATAATCCATCACTCCCTCCCTCCAGTCCACTCATCTATCTAAGAGGAATCACCCAATTTTCTAAGAGGAATAGTACTCACAAAGCACCAGATAGTATATAAAATAGTTCATAAATAGGCTCAATTCTTTGAATCCATTGTGTGTGAAATTTATTTTGAACTAGCGAGTATTTCGAAAAAAATTCGAGGTTTTATTGTAGACATAATATACGATTATAATTGTGATGCCTAAAATGACTAAGATCACAAGTTGAAAAAAATTAAAGTTAGGATATTTCGAAACCACATCTTCAGACCAAGAATAATAACATCTGAAAAGTTGCCAACTTTTTAAGATTAGAACAAGAATGTAGAAGGGAGCTGCACTCTCAATGGACCCACTCATTGCACCTGAGATCATGGCGAAATGACTAAGTTCACAAGTGAAAAAGAAAACACAAAATTGATCTGACAATAATGTCTTTCTTTCTATCTATCATTACTGGCTCGCTCATACTTGAGCATTACGCCAGGGAGTGCTAATTTAGAAATTTTGATAAAAAAAACACAACAACAACAACAACAAAAAAAACACAAAAACTTTTGGCTGAATTTTTGTTTAAATAAGGAGTGCCCTTAACTCCTCTGTGGACTTGATATTGGCCACAGAATGAGACAGACTATACCAATGTGGAAAAGTTCGGGGGAAAAAGGAATTCTTCAGGGCATCACTGTATGTCTGGTGTCTGCGGTATTGAGCACTATGTGATGACCTGGTAGTTTTCAAACTGTGAGTAGGGGTCATATACTTGTCTTTAAGGGAGCACAGTGGCTCAGTGGTAGAGTGCTTGACTCAAGACTTGAGAGGCCGCGGGTTCGAGCCTCACTGGCGTCACTTTGTTGTGGTCATTGAGCAAGACACTTTTATCCTAGCTTAGTACTGGTTCAACCCAGGACAACCCATCCCTGTTTAACTGAAAGATTGTTGATGGGACGTAAAGAATCAAATCAAACAAACAAACACACTTGTCTTTTTCAACAGACACTGCTCCACAATGAATCTTGTGAAAGAGAAGCAAGATGGACTGGTCTCTTCGGGCCTCAAGAGATGGCCATTCAAGCTCATCAAGCATTTCGCCGACACAACTCATGTTTCTCCATCTCCTGCAGGTCCAGTGGACTGCCATCCTCTGAACTTTCTGTATCTGATTAATCTGAAGTTTCGAGTGAGGGCTCCAAATGGGTGCTGCATACTCCAGTTTAGGCTGAACCAAAGTTTTGTATGCAACTTCCTTAGTACTCCTAGGTGCAAAAGACAAGTTCCTGCGAAGGAAACCAAGTGTCTTAGTTGCTTTGGAAGAGATTTCTGAGACATGCTGACCACAATCCATGTTATCAGTAATGGTGATACCAAGGTATTTTGCCGACTGAACATTTTCCAAAGTTTGAATGTGTAGTGCATAGTCAAAGAGAATTTGTTTGTGATGCTGATGCCGAGTCCTTCTCATTGAGTGACATTTGTTAAAATTTACCAATCAGCTTCCTACAGTCCTAACAGAGTTCTCGGAAACGAATTTCAGCATTCTAGCTAATCTCTGTAACTGAGTATTATGTGAGGGCATCTCCTAATATTTTATTCCGTTCGGTGTTGAAACTTTTCAGGTGTAACTATTTTGTACATGGTCTGAAGATGTGCATGTGGTCAAGCCTCAGATCCAGTCCCAGTGCAATCCGGTGTGCCCCAGGGATCGGTCCTAGGTCCGGTGCTGTCCTGTTCCTCATCTTCATAAACTATCTGCCAGATAACATCAGGTCTTCTGTTCGCCTGATGGCAGACATCTGTGTCCTGTATAGGAACAATCACTTCAGGATTGTTTGATCTTGCAAGAGTAACTAACCAGACATGATTCCTGCGAGACTATTAAAAGAGCTGTCAAAAGAGATAGCCCCGTTTCTCTGCATAATCTACCAGAAGTGCCTGGAAACAGGAACAATTCCCGACGTATGGCGAACGGCTAATGTTTCAGCTATCTACAAGAAGGGTGAAAAGTTCAAAGCCAGTAACTACTGGCCTGTATCTCTTACCTGCATCAGCTGTAAGATGTTTGAACATATATTTGTCAGCAACATCATGCGACATCTCGACACTAACAACATACTTACGGACTGCCAACATGGTTTCAGACCTAGAAGGAGCTGTGAGACCCAGCTAATTACCCTGGTAGACGAGCTTGTCAAATCACTCAACAAGGGCAAACAACATGACCTAGCGATCCTTGACTTCAGCAAAGCGTTTGATCGTGTACCACATGGGAGACTACTAAGGAAGCTGGACCATCATGGAATCCGTGGAAAAACTCTGGATTGGATAAGAGCGTTCCTTACAGATCGAACTCAGAAAGTCGCAGTGGAGGGAGTTGCATCGGAGCCTATACATGTCAAGAGTGGAGTCCCTCAGGGAAGTGTTTTGGGCCCAATACTCTTCCTAGTCTTCATTAATGACCTCCCTGCCAGTATAAGATCTAGCTCCAGGTTATTTGCGGATGATTGCGTGGTTTACCGAGAGATACGATCAGACAATGACTGCCAGATTCTTCAAGATGACCTACAGAAGCTGTGGGATTGGGAGAAAAAGTGGGGAATGTCCTTTCACCCAGAGAAATGCAGTATCCTCAGAGTGCATAGAAAGAGAGCTCCTGTCATATTCAACTACTCACTCAAAGGCCATACTCTGACATGTGATGAGTCTACAAAGTACCTAGGAGTTGAGATTTCACAAGATATGTCTTGGAAACTGCATATAGACAAGACCGTGAAGAAAGGAAATAGTACCCTTGGCTTCTTACGAAGAAACCTTCGAATAAACAGTGAAGACGTCAAGAGTGCTGCATATATCTCCCTTGTTCGACCCAACTTAGAGTACTGCTCCACTATCTGGAATCCATATCACAAAGACCAAATACATAAGCTAGAGATGGTTCAGCGGAGAGCTGCACGGTACGCTACAAACCGGTACCATAACACGAGCAGTGTTTCAGAGATGTTGGACCACTTAAATTGGGAAACACTGGAATCCAGAAGGACAAAGGCCCAGCTTACCATGATGTTTAGGATTGTCAACAGTCTAGTGGATGTGCCTTTGGAACAATACCTAACACCTGCATCAAGCCGAACAAGATCAGCTCACTCCCACAAGTTCCGACAGATTTCAACCACCACATCCTACTACAAGAACAGCTTTTTCCCTCGCACTATCATTACATGGAATTCTCTGTCACCAGCTATTGCTGAGGCCCCTGACTTGGTATCCTTCAAGCAGGGGCTGTCCACCCTTAAGTTCTGAATCTGCAGTCGGGGCCAGCCATAAGTAGTACCTAGGGATTCTTAGAGCTATGCCGGTGGGGCTTCCTTACCCCTTAGCGGTCACCGTAGCCGGATTGGTCTGAGTTGAAGGGACGAAATGTGGCTGTGCCAAACTTTATCTATTCTTCTGTCTTTTATCTATCCCATGTTGCTTCTAACTTTTCTACTCCTCTATTTCTTTTTGTTTCTAGACTAGCACCACCACCGTCGCATAAAAGTCAAGAGTGACTGTGCCGACGTACCATGTAGATGTAGATGTTCTGCGTGCAGTAGATGGTACCGAAATTGCTATGGCTAAAATTGACATGGGTTGATTTTGTTATGGGCAGAAATGACCCTGAACCTTTGTGGCATTAAGCCTTATCTATCTATACTGGCCTCGATCATACTTGAGCATTACACCAGGGAGTGCTTATTTTGAAATTTCGATAAAAACAATAAAAAAAAAATAAACAAACACACACACACACACAAAATCACTGGCCTGTTTGCACCACAGACCAGTCAATAAAATATATTGTTTTTCAATTTGCTCTTCTCACAAAAGGAATTTTGGAAAACAAGCTGATTTTGCTGCATGTGCACTTATCCAATCACTAGTGCATGTTGGATAAACGCATCGATTCACTCTGGCGGGAATTATTTACGAAATTTAATCAAACACACCTTGTCTTCGCTACTGTATGACACAACATGTTGCACTTTTATCTCCGGCATGCTTCAATGAATAAATTAGCACAAAACATGTATACTTGGGCAATATTTTAGCAAAATTTATGGCTCAGCATTTTTGTTTACAACCGGAAATAGAAGATATGGGACTGTTGATATGGCACTCGTGTAGAACTATTTAGTCACATAACAGTCGTGCAATCTGATACCATTGTCGCAAACATGAAGCACGCTAGCACGTACTCACCTTTCGCCTTTCGCTCGGTGCACACTGGGATTGAACCGCCATTTTTTATTAAAAATATATAATGCGATTACTGCTTGCATGACTCAGGGCTTTACATTCAGAAAATATTTACTAAAAGAGAAATGATAAACTGTCAAAAAGTTAACCTTTTGCTATTTTTAACACTAAATTCTGTCACTACAGGAGTGCGAGAATTGAACGGGACTAGCCAAATATCGCTAGTTACCCATGTTGCAAAGGGCGAAATGCGAGAGATCTAGATGAGGTATCGTCAGGTCTCGCGAGAATGACCTGATATTGCAATAGTCATCTATGTCATCTATGCCCACCTCAACCCTCTTCAGTGCAGTGGAATCCACAAACATATCTGGTGATGACTGCGTATATATCCGAGCAACGACCATAGATCATTCACCCTCTACCAAACCCGTAAGCTATGTCTTCAATCCAGCAGCAATTTTTAAATGACAGTTGTGTATCCTAATCCCAACCCCTCACAGCCGCACCCAAAAAGGTAACTGAGCAGAGTACAAATTCAAGTTTAAACAGTTTATTAAACTGAAAGTAATTTGTATCAACTGTAAGTCTATCCAGAGTGCAGAGAAACGAGCAAGGTTTTGTCATGGGTTTGTCTACAGATTGTAGTATTACCTGACCATACTCATTTACTATTTTTATGCTTTTCAAGAGTTCTATAAACCTGATTTTGTGATAGGCACAGAGTCCTGGCCGCATAAAGACATCACAGACTGTGAAGTATTCACGGCATCCCCTGGATCGTATCCACCAATTAGGAAAGATAAACATGGGGACACCAAAGGAGGTGGAGTCTTCATCCTGGTAAGTCAGAGGTTTGTTGTATCCGAACAACCACAGCATTCTACAAATTGTGAGATTGAATGGGCTAAAGTGCAAGTGGTTGCTGCTAAGCCACTTCGCATTGCAGCATATTATCGTCCTTCAGAGCATGGCCGTAAATGCTGAAGAATTGAAAAACTCCCTGACACGTGTCGACTCATC
This sequence comes from Loripinus fragilis, assembly GCA_964019695.1. Taxonomy (NCBI): domain Eukaryota; kingdom Metazoa; phylum Mollusca; class Bivalvia; order Lucinida; family Lucinidae; genus Loripinus; species Loripinus fragilis. Next base: position 20,356,459 of record OZ026525.1, read on the forward strand.
CAAGCAGCATGTCTGGGTCCTGGGCGACTTCAACTACCCTAAACTGGACTGGGAGGAAAATCAGCCAATTATCAAACAAAATTTCCCATACCGAGAATCATACATAGACTTTGTGTCTACCTTAGAAGATAACTGTCGAACCAAGACGGTAAGTGAACATACACGGGGAAATAATGCCCTAGACCCTTTCCTGACAAACAGCCATACTCTTGTAGACTCGGACAGTATTATTCCCGGTATTGCTGATCATTCGGCAGTGATGGCAGTTGTCTGACTGCGGCCCACAATACAAAAGTTAAAACCCAGAACCGTACACTTGTGCTCTAAATTTTCTTGAAAAACGGATCCTTCAGAAATAGAGAGAACCTACATTATAAGAAAACAGCAGACTCAATTTTATCGAGTCTGTTCATGAGAACTAATAGAAAGTGCAAAAATTCTCATGCCCCCTAGCACCGGCTTAAGCGGTATTCTGCTTTCCCTCTGATACCAAAATATTCCTGACGGACCAGAATATGAAAAATAGCAACAGTAAAGGTGTGCAGGAGTTTCAGTCCACATTTCTCTCAACCTGTGAAGGGAAATCTACTGAACAATTCTGTCATGAGCTTAAGGGAGAGACTGAAACCCTCATTGGTAGGTATCTACCAACCAAAACATTAAGTAAGGGACAGAAAGAACTTACCGTGGATTACCCAGGAAATGGGGAAAATGAACAGGCGAGACGGTCTCTATCAAATCCAGAAATCAATAAGTAAGGACATTCATCGTCAACTTTTCAAAAAGGTGAAGTATGAAGTTGACTGTATGGCCAAATAAGCATGCAACGCAAATCTCCACAGCCTTGTTGGCAACATTGATGAGACTCCTATAAAAGGTAGCCCCTGTCCAAAAGCTAAAAAGCATTTCTCCTTCCCCAAAAACTTCAGGCGGGACTCCCAAGGCAGTTCTCCCCTCAAGTGAGACAAGCTGGAATCATTTGTCACTATTCATTGATTGACACGTGCTTTGGAATGTTTGGTATTACAAGATGTGAATCAGAGTCAATTTAAATGGAGATGGCTGGGGTGATAAATTCTGGTACCATGTTGACACCAAAAATGTTTTGCCTCTTGGACCTCCTTGAAGAACTATCTACATTACGGAACATGGCATGTCGTAGTATGTCTGTTTAAAGAGATATAGTGCGGGATCGACTTGGTAAACATATAGTTATTATTCATTGAAACAAACTGGCTAGGATGATATTTTAAAATGAGGCACGTTTTGCGAGAGTTTGTTCTAATGTTAGTGACTTCATCAACAGAAGCCAATTTTTGACTGCTAATAGATTAAAACAAGGTTATAGATTTTATGAAATTCATAATCTACCGCAGGCACTCAGAGTCGATTGTTAAATACAACATTGGTTTAAAAACTCTTCTTATGCAACAGGGCATATCAGATCCAGTATTTTATAGTGATTTAGTTGATGAATTCAAAATAATCGTTGGAAAACCTATACAATGACACACTACAGACCAACCCTCAGCCCCACGAAGAAGAGACACAGAAAACTAACTACATGTACCACATTACAGCCAGAACACATTAAAAGTAAAGCAACCAGCCCTCTCTTCCCCAGCGATAAATTGCAAAACTAAAAAGGACACTAAGTACTGCATAACAAAACAAGGACCAACACAAAACTCCCACACAGAATGAGGGCAACAATTAACAATGAATCAACAACAAAAGAACCATCGCTTTAGAATGCACAGCAGCGGATGCTACTGAGAGTATATATGCATTTCACTGGCACCCAATCCTTGCCATATAGTATTCTATTGTTAAAAACTTAATTGTTTAGTTCGCATGGAGGCTTTCAAACTTATGCATTGTATCATCACAGAGAAACAAAGGGCGCATGACTCACAGATAGTCAGATCTAAAGAAAACATATTGTTGTCATTTAGTTTTTGTAATTAGGAATGAGTTTCCATGCGTACATCACTACAATATAAAATAAATTGCTTTACTTTATGGTTAAAGACATTTTAAAAATAAGTGTTTGACTTCACATTGATAAATGCCTTACTTGTTAGGGGTCTTTCCTGCAAACCTAACATCTATTTGTCTTGACCCACATCTGAACTAAGGGTGAGGTTGGCGCCGTGAAACCGGTTTAAATCCTTCAGTAAAATATTTTACTGACCGTTCCAAGGCGGTACTTCTTTTGTGGATCATTTGTGTTATCTATGTCGGTGGGTCGGACTTCAGACTCTATAACGGTTCCCACTTATCTATTGATGAGATGGTAGGGGCCTGATCCTTTGGCTGTTGTCAGGCCCACTGGGTTTACCTCTTGGATTTCCATGGCTCCGGTATTCGGTTTATTTACTGTTGAGTCCAAATCTTTGCTTCATCATGTTCTAGGAGATGACAATTAAGGGTCTTTCATGCAAAACAAACTTCTATGTGTCTTGACCCACATCTGAACTAAGGGTGAGGTTGGTGCGTCGTGAAACCAGTTTAAGCCCTCAAGTAAAATATTTTTACTGACCGTTCCAAGGTGGTGCTTCTTTTGTGGATCATTTATGTTATTTCGGTCTTGTTTTTGTTATGCTTTTATGCGCGTCAGTAGTAATGGATGGCACTCTGGCCTCAAAATTTTTAAGCCTGAAAAGAACTTAGTTTTTTTTCAGGCTAAAATTTTGAGGCCATAGATGCCTATCCTGGTAAGCTTGAGTGACTAGCTGTGAATAACTTAGTTTATTTTAGGGCTATTTTGGTTGGGCCTATGATTGTGATAGTTTCCTGGTCATATTCACTGGTTGGGCTGTGATTATGATAGTTTCCTGGGCTGTTGGGAAATAACTTAGTTATTTTTGAGGGGAATAAAGGTCCTGCTGTGGTGATATATAAAATAACTTAGTTAAATTCAGCTTTGAAGATAACTTAGTCATTTTAGGGGGGTATAGTATGTGGTGATATATGGTGTGTGTAATAGTCAAGGCTACTAAGTACCATGCGTCTTAGAGTCTCTTGGTCAATCAAGACCTCAACTCCTAGAGGCATCACTCTGTAGCGTTAACTAGGATATATTATTTAGCAAGTTTAGTGGTATTCTTTCTAGGGAAGAGGTAGCCCTGAAAAGGGCTGTTTGTTGATTGTCTAGGTGATTTTTAGCATTTCCTCTTAGTAATTCTAAGGACCTCTGACGGTGGTAATGGGAATCACAGTGTATCGCTGCCTATTAATTTGATAAAAAAATAAAGTCAATCAAATGCTTCCATCTTCATATATAAGCTCGTTGTTGGTCTCTATTTTATGATTTTGCATTTGATTTCCTATTTCCATAAATGTACGGCTTTATTTTGGGGCTAAAATGGTCACTTTTTGTATTATACATATAGGAAATAGAAAAATATTTTTAAAACATCATTCCCCCCCGAGTCCCAACTAATCCTTTTGCACGTAAGTGTGTTCTCATATTTTACATAATATATGTGAAAAGCTAGCTGGGACTCGGGGGGGAATGATATCCCACAGCCCAAAATGTGACGTCTGGGCGGGCCCGATCATTAGCATTTGGATTTTTGGTGTGCTCTCTTGAAAATCTTTTTTCCAGTATAATGAAATAATAAGTACAAGTAAGCTTCCTTTTCATAACCCATTAGTCATGAAATATTACAACGTTTTAGCATATTTTTCTTTAGATTATGAAAATTGTCCTTTTACTAAATTCAGTTGGTAGAATATTTTGCACATAAACTGTATCTACCCAATACACATTAACTACATGGCCATTGACTTGGTGTACTTTATGCATGGATGAATGGTTATATTACATTGCTGCATAATATTGCACCAGGTATAAATACATTGTCATCAAGGTTGAATATGGACTACAGTTGCACTTCAAAATATTTCTTAACAAATCAGAAAGAAAAAAACAACAACAAAAATAATCCTTAAAATGCTCATGATTTTGGACTTTAAAATACTTTCACTGTGATATGTAATCGAGGATTGATGAGAAATACCCTTACACGTGAAAATAATTGATTTCTAAATGTTTTGGTGAAGTCAAATTTTGCAACCCCTACCCCCTTTGGTAGCGTCTCCTGTTTTGTCGTAGGGTTCTGTCTGTCTAATTATAACCTTAATTCGTTCCTAATACATCAAGCGTCCTATTCAAAAGAATAGCAGCGATATCTTATGCATAGGGAAAATTTGGGAAGCATCTGAAAAATAGGCAAATATCCTATCAAAGTGTCAGAGGTCCTTTTCTTAGTTGCTTTTCCAACTCCTATGTTTTGACTGGTGTCTTGATCATTTGTCGTAATGTCAAGTCTAATGGGAATCTGGATGGATGGCATCTCTAAAGGTTGCTGCTGTGCACGTTGCTGAGACAATTCTTCTAAGTTCTTCACTCTAGATCTTAACTCATTTAGTTCTTTGAGTAAGACTTCAATGACTTGAGTCTTTGACTGTTGTTTTTGCACCATCTGTTGAACAGGTTGAGGCATATACGCTGAGGGTGTTTGCGGCGTATAATACTGTTGTGTCGTATCGCTAGCAAATGTCTCATTCACTGCTGATAGCAAAAGGTCAGGATTGTTGATCATATCATCTATTGTCAGTGATGGCTCCATGATTATGAATAGTGAAAGTGTAGTGTGTTCAAGCCTTTTATACTTGTCAAGCGGATTGACCTAGTTTAAAGTTCCCGCGTTTCAAGAAATCAAGTCAACTCTGATTGGGTGAAAATAAATGAACTGACCAATCAGTGTATTGTTGCTCTCTCTAGCGTAGGAGTTCAATGTAGGTCAATCCCTTTGAAAACTATAAAAGCTCGTTTCAAAACTCAAATTTGTATTCTGTTCTTGTGTTACACAACAACAACAAAATGGCTTGCAATTTGGATTCGCGTTTGGAGCATTTAGAGGAGCAGGGTAAGGCTATGGTTGATGCTACTAGAAGGCTACTGGAGACGGTGAATGCTGTTAAGGATACGGGCGAAATTCTATTACAGATGATTGAGAATCATCAGAAGATGTTGGAGATGAGTCGAAGGGTCGAAAATTTGATTAATGATGCGAAAATGGAAGTGAAGGTGGAAACTATCAGTGACGAGGAGGAAGATTGGGGGGATAATTCTTCCCCCACACCTCAACCTTCTAAGGATTGGGATGCGGAGGCAGACCATCCACCTTTCTACATCCCAGTGAGAAGAACTATAACTGTAGAACAGTGGGCTGTGCGATGCCCTGCCTGTGGTGGCCGCCCCAGTAGATGCCCCTGCTCCTAAAGTTTTGCCTTTGTGGTAATATAACCACCAAACCGGCCCTTTTCAGGGCCACCCATTTCTTCAAGAAAGAATAACTTAATATGTTGCACTTAGTTTTGTATGTAAGGCTATGCCTAAGATATGTGTGATTGTAGTATTTCCTAACCATGTTCACAGTAATGGGGTGATTATGGCGTGATCTTTAAATGGACCAATCAGATTAAAGTTGCTCTCTCTAGCGTAGGAGTGGAATATAGGTCAATCCACTTATCCAACTATATAACCCAACGTACTTTGTGCCTCTCTAAAAAAAAATGAAGTTCTTTGAAAAATTCAGTTTGACTAAGTTGTGTGCTGCTTTGCAGCGAAAAGATTGGAAAGAGGTGGAGAGACAGCAAAATAAGTTGGGATTAGAGCAATTTCTTGCTCGTAGAGGGATTGGTTCCAGAAAACCTGTAGCCATTGTTCAACCTACTTTAAAATCTTCTAAGTAAGAAATATTTTTGTTACTTAGGAGACTTTAAAACAAACAGTCCTTTTCAGGGCTACTCAATTAGTTTCGTTAAAGAATAACCTCAAAATAAAAACAAACACAATTTCAACACCGTAATTTTATTTACAACTTACATGTATCTTAAAAACAGAACCGATCGTCACTATAAATCCTTTAAGTCCAGTCTTTTATGAATATGCACTATAGAGTCACTGTCTGCTTCATCACTAGAAATTGGTTTATCCCAGTTCTCCGCCACCATCTCTGTACAGGATCGAGGTGTGTGAGAATCTGATTTACAAATAAAACAATATGGCTTCTTCCCTGTCTTTGTACGGATAGCTGTCTTCTTTGAACGAGTATCCAAGCGTCTTCTCTTAGGACTGATATCAGATATATCTGGTTCAGGAGCCTTTCGTTTTCTTGAAGGCTTCGCTGTAGATACTGAAGACTGTTGCTTCTCTGTAGATATAGAAGACTGTTGAGATGTAAAATCCTCTTCTCTCTTAGGACAATTTGGAGCCCAATGATCTGCAAGTCCACAGATAAAACATTGTCCATATGCAGGCTTCTTCTTATCTGTAAACATCTGTTGCTCTCTTAATTTCTTAGCCTCTGGACAATCTCCAATCCAATGCCCCGTATCATGACAATGGTGACATTCTCCATAAGGTGGCCTCAACTTGTCTTGTTGTCTCAAACTATCTTCTAATGGTTGCATCAAAGCTTGTTCCTCTTGAGATAAAAGTTTCTTCAATGATACACAATGATAGTAGATGCTCTTCTTATCATAGACTTTAGCCATCCTTGGATCTCTACTGTTTGCCATCTTTACTCTTTGAAAGTCAGAAGTGAAATGATTCTCTCTCACTGGTGTCCACCTTTTTATAGTCCAGATATATTTTGTCTCTTCTATGATTGTAGAGAAATTCGATCACACTAGGATTGTCAGCGACACATCTTTTCCAATTCTCAAATGTGATCAGTGTCTCTTTTTCCATCAAATAACTGATACTGATCCACCAAAGTCTCTTGAAATCTTCAAAAGTTTCAGGACTATTGAGTTTCTGTTGAATCTCTTCCAAAGTGATTTCATCATGAGAAAATAAGATGTAAATGCAGAACAATAATCTTCTATAAGGTCTGAACTTCAATATCTTGGAAAGTGGAATTTCCAAATATTTCTTCTTTCTTGCTTCTTCCATGATGTTGAACTGAGATATGATGATCAAAATAACTTGATCATTCTTTTTATATCGTGATCAAGCTATCTATGTTTGAAATGAGATCTTCATAATCCATATCTTCTTCTTCTGAGGCTTGTTGAATTTCTTTCAATACTGCTTTGATGTGAGAAATCACACTTTCGCTGTTTGCCACATAAGTTAACCAATCCATATAGGTGACAGGAGTGTCATCAATGATTCTCAACATCTCTCGAGCATTACGTTTAGTCCAAAATCTGAATGTATCAAATGTCTCAAATCGGTTTAACCAGTTCTTGATTCCTGCTCTCGTTTTCAAAAACTCTGCACTGGATGGTTCTAATGATAAGATGTGGTCTAAAGTTATTTTGTAGACATCAAAATGTAAAATTTGATCTAAGCACACGGGTAGACTTTTGGTGATCGTATACATATTCAGTTATTCAGCAGATAATCAGATTCACGACTTGGAAACTTCAAAATAATTTGTGGTTCTATCTGTCTTGGAGTATAATGTCCAATGGCAACGTTATGTGAATCTGGTCTGTTTATATACCTAATCAGTTCACTTGTTATAAAGTGGTTAAACCCTGCAGCTGTTAAAGATGCCACAGATAAAGATACATCTTGAGTATTCCATGCAGACAATAACCATTGGACCTGATGCTTAGGAGTTTCTTCCTTTAAGTACAAACATCCATAAAACTTATTACTGTCATAGATAATTCCATTCAAAAAATACTTGATATCTGTGTCACGAGTACGAATAGAGTAAAGTTTATCCATTGTCAAATTTTTCATTCTAACAACCCAAACACGAGCTTTATCAATACTGTGAAATTTGGAGTAATGTATCTTGAGCATCTCCGTATGAAATCTTAAGCGCATCTCGCCAGGAAGATTTAGTAATTCGTCCATGCTTAGAAGTAGTTGGCCTAGTTCTTGGTGATAGATGTCCTGAGATTTAGTCTCTAAAGCATTTGACAAGCGTCTCAACCTAAGTTTAAACCATCCTTCTTGAATTTGCTTCCTGAATCCTAACCCTTTAGCTGAATTGTACATCGAATAAGTCCATATCATATGTTGTATTTCTGTCGGTAGTTGATATGCCATAACTGATTTGCTCTCTTAATGTGTTACCTGCAGATGAATTATTTCTAATGTGATAAGATAGCAATTGTTCTAAGCTTTTATAGGGTGCAAAAATTTTGAAAATCGGTCCAGGCAAACTCAAGTTATTGGGAAAATATGATTTTACTTTTTAGAAATCCGGTTCTTGCTTTTTCATGCCAATAAATTATCTCCCTTGAATAAGAAAATTTTAACGGTAAAAAATATGCAAAATTTTGTCAAATTTGTAATATCTCGGGTATTTTTTATCCGATTGACTTCAAATTTTTACCATTAGATAGCTCTTATATTCAAGTTATCGATTTTACATACTATAAAGGCATGATAACTATTATGGGATGGTGTATGCAAATTTTAGACACCATTTCAAACTTATTCTGTGATAGGATATGTATTTATATGAATCACAAATATTTGCTTATTAAGTCAGTAGAGATATATACTGACCACTGGTACTCTATAGTCCGCCGAGGCCCGTAGAGAAGCTTTGTGCTTCAGAAACTGTTGAATATGCATTTAAAAAGGTAGAGCAGCTTCGGCTGTTTAAGGGCGCCAGCCTTCGGGTTGGAGTGGCTCCGCCTCAAATTCTCTGGTCCATAGAGACATGCAGGAATTTGACTTGTATTTGAGACAGTTTCAATCGCCAGGGATTCCGAGGTTAGGATAGTACTGGGGGAGTAATGGTGCTGTTTATACAGTGCCTGATACTTCTTGCAAATTTTCAAAAATTGTAGTCTCGCCTGCACTTTAGGCCTAGTAAAATAATATGTAGTCTCGCCTGCAAATCTGAGTCCTGTAAAAATCATGTAGTCTCACCTGACACAATGTGAAAAATTCAGGTACTGAGTCTCAACTGTGAAATTTCAACTGATGATTGCAGAAAAATCTGGGTTTTTCCAGTATAAATTGAGCTCGCATTCCCATTCCAGCATCATTTCACTACAGAACTTCGAACAGTCAAGATGGTTAAACGACAGAGAGATAATACCCCACCCGCTTCTGATGATAAAGACCCTCAACCGAAATTGGTAGATTATTCAGACACAGAGAGCTCAGATGATGAAGATGATATTAGACCACCACCAAGGAAAAGAAGAGCTAGGACTATGTATTCAGACGATGAAGATGATGAAGATTTGACTTCTTACTATACTATCAAGGCAGTCAACGAGAAGAAGTCGAGATTATTTCGAGCTCAAGGGAAAGAATTTCAACTCAACATCAAGACTTTCCCTGACAATGTTTCGCCATATCAGTTCATATCAAGATTATTTGATCGGCTGGTAGAAGACATTAAAGAAAGATGCCAGATGGAATCCAATGATAAGATGCGGATGACTATTCTTCATCCTGGATTGAAACTGGGTGTCTTTGTGACATGGAGACATGTCTCAGCTATGACTGGAGAAGCTGTGTTAGAAGAGATTATGAAAGTGCTCCAGTCCAATGAGAATTTTCGCATCAATGATGGACAGATGACTATTCAAGTCACAGTGGTGAGACTTCCAGTAGGCAGCGGACGTAAACCATTACATGCTGGACTTTATTTTGAGTCAGAAAATATGAGTATCAACAAAAGAAGTATTATCCAGATCAACAATACCAAAGATGTGATGTGTATGGCGAGAGCTGTGGTGGTGGCGAGATGCAATGTGGATAAAGATGATTCAGAAACATGGAAACAGAACTGGCATTATATGAGAAGATCAGATCGACCTGTGCAGACCAGAGAAGCGATGAAGTTACTGGATCAAGCCAAGATTCCTCATACTAAACCTTGTGGTATTGAGGAAAACAAGAAGATTCAATCTGTACTTGCTCCCAAGTACTTGATCAAAGTCCATTCTCAGTATCCTAAAGATGGACTAATATTCCCACTTCAGTTCAAGAAGAAGCCTGAGACGAAGGTGATCCATATTTACTTTAATGGAGTAGATCACTATGATGCGATTACAAAGGTGACAGGATTTCTGGGTGCTAGCTATTACTGCGAGTATTGTGATGTTGGGTATAAACAAAGAGGAGACCATAGATGTGCTGATGGATGTGAAGATTGCTATAGTGACATTCCTTGTATTCGTGGTGAAAAGATACGTTGTATGGACTGTAAAAGAACTTTTCGTAGTAGAGACTGTTTTGCAAAGCATAAGGCAATGAAATCTAAGCAACATAAATCTATTTGTCAACTTGTGTATAATTGTGGTAAATGTAATTTTAGGATTGTGGGTGCAAAGAAAAATCATGTATGTCCAGGACAGAGAAAATGTAGGAATTGTAAAGAAATTGTAGGACCCAATCATCAATGCTATATTCAAAGTTATGAATGTAAATCTGAGATGACTGAAAATGAAGGAGAAGAAGAGGTTTCTCAAGCTAAGAAATCTCGTTTCATCTTCTTTGATTTCGAGTCAAATCAAGAAACTGGTACACATCAAGTGAATTTCTGTGTTGCTCATAAAGCGTGTGATGATTGCATGGAATTGCCCATAGATACATTTTGTCCGACTTGTTCGACACAAACAGGTCTGAGAGAATTTATCTTTGAAGGCATAGATACTTTACCACAATTTTGCAATTGGATTTTAGGAGATGAGAATAAAGGAGTGACATGTATTGCACATAATTTTGGAGGATACGATGGTCAGTTCATCTTACACTATATCTTAGAATATGGTACAGTGAAACCTGAAGTGATCATGAATGGAAATACTATACTTAGAATGAAAGTAGGACGTGTCACATTCCTTGATTCTTATCAGTTTTTGCATATGAGACTGGCTAATTTCCCAGATACCTTTGGCTTGACAGAGATGAAGAAAGGTTACTTTCCTCATCTTGCAAATACACTGGCAAACCAAAAGTATGTGGGACCTTACTTTCCTGTGGACATGTACAATCCTGGTCAGATGTCTGTCAAGGATCGTGAGGTATTTTTAGCTTGGCATAAAGGGAAAATTGAGAGTGGTGCTATATTTGACTTCAGACAGGAGATGGAAGAATACTGTCGTAGTGATGTTGATATTCTAAGACGAGGATGTGCTTGTTTCAGACGAGAATTGATCAACATTAGTGGACTCGATCCTTTGTCTGAAGCTTGCACTATCGCTCAAGCTTGTTCAAAAGTATGGAGAAAAAATCATATGCCTGAAAACAGTATTGCCATCATCCCACCTGAAGGCTATCCTAATCAAAAGAACTACTCTATCAAAGCTGTAAGATGGATTCAAAGTGAAGCTAAGACACGTGGTATTGAGATCAAACATGCATTGAATGGTGGTGAGCAAAGAATCAATGGACATTATGTGGATGGCTACCATGAAGAATCTCGAACTGTATTTGAATTCTATGGATGTTACTGGCATGGATGTCCTACTCATTTTCCAGACAGAAACAGAGTTCAACATCATCAGTGTTTGACCATGCATCAGTTGTATATTTTGACTGTTGGCAAGAGTGAAGAGTTACAAAAAGCTGGATATCAGGTGGTGGAACTTTGGGAATGTGACTATGACAAGAGATACAAAGAAGATCCAGACTTTAGATCTTTGGTGGACTCAGAATTTACAAACTTAGACCCTTTGAGACCAAGAGATGCTTTATTTGGTGGAAGAACTAACTCGACCAAACTCTATCAGGAAATCGATGAATCCTCTAGTGAAGAAATCAAGTACATCGATATGTTTGCAAGTACGGACTGTTTCCACTTGGACATCCCACCATCTATTCTCAAGAGAATATTGACAAAGACAATATCAGACAGTACTGTGGATTGATCAAGTGTAAAGTGTTACCACCCACCAATTTGTACCATCCAGTACTTCCTCAGAAATGCAGTCAGAAATTGATGTTTCCATTGTGTAGAAGTTGTGCTGAAAAGACAGATCCTCATATGAGATGTACTCATTTACAGGAAGAAGATAGAAGTTTTACAGGAACTTGGGTTACCATCGAATTGTTTGAGTCTTTGGACAGGAGTTACAAGTTATTGGACGTGTATGAAGTCTGGCATTTCTCAGAGACAGCTCAATATGATAAAGCATCTGGAGAAGGAGGGATTTTTGCTGGCTATATCGATACATTTCTGAGAATCAAACAAGAATCAAGTGGCTATCCTGATTGGTGCAAGACAGAGCAAGATAAGATCAAGTTCAAGCAAGATTATTTTGAAGCTGAAGGAATCAGATTGGATAATGTTGAGAAGAATAAAGGAATGAGAGCTATTGCCAAGATCATGTTAAACAGTCTATGGGGAAAATTGGCACAGCGAGACAATATGACCAAGACAGAATATTTTTCAGAACCTGCCAAGTTCTTTGATCTGGTGACGAATCCAAACAAGATTGTCAAGAAAGTGGACATTTGCAGAGAAAATCTTCTACTGGTCAACTGGGACGATACAGAATCTAGTGTGGAGCCACATGCTTGCAGTAATGTGATTGTCGCAGCCTTCGTCACTGCTCAAGCCAGATTGAAGCTCTATGGAATCTTGGAAAAGCTGAATGAACGTGTACTCTACTTTGATACAGACTCTATCATCTATCATCACAAACCCCATTTATGGAATCCTACTATTGTCAACAACAGACTTGGAGAATGGACAGATGAAGTACCCAATGCTAGAATTGTTAAATTTGTGGGCATGGGACCGAAGAACTATGGCTATGAATTTGTGGACAAAGATGGAAAGAGGAAATCAACTTGCAAAGTGAAAGGACTCACTCTAGATTACAATACATCTCAAGTCATTCACTTTAATCGAATGCTGAACTTGGTGAAGGAAGATACAAAAGACTTTAGAGAAACTGTCAACTACCATCGGATCAGAAAACATAAAGACAAGACTGTGACCACTGAATTGCAATCCAAGACGTATCGGTTCACTTATACTAAACGTGTCATTATTGGAAATGGATATATTGTTCCTTATGGGTATTTGGCATAGAGTAGTTCTGATGATCATGTATTATTTCTGATAAACATGTATTGAACTGTGTCAGATGTATTGTACAGTTTCTTTGATGTATTAAACTGTTTCAATTATGTATTAAACTGTTTTTTAATTATGTATTAAACTGTTTTTTAAATTATGTATTAAACTGTTGGTTCATGTTCATTAAAATTTGAGTATAAATAAAGTTGTCTTTGTTATTTTTTCACAGTTAGACATGGCCCTTTCTACACACCAGTTGGACTCAAATCAAGATATTGGAAGTTTGTTTTTTAAACACCCTTCTAATATTTTTATTTCTGGTCCAAGTGGGTCGGGTAAAACTGAATTTGTTAAAAAGATGATTGAGTTTAAAGAAGATTTATTTGATATTTTACCCCAACGTATTGTTTGGTGTTACAAGGAATGGCAAAAATCTTATAATATCTTACAAGAACGTGAGGGGTCAAATATCAAATTTATTCAAGGTATTCCTGATGATGAAGATGAGATTGTCACCGATCCCAGTGCAACGCACTTGGTGATTTTTGATGACATGTTAGGAGATAAAGATGAAGAAAAAATTAAGTTATGGTTTACAAGAAAAGGACATCATAGAAATGCAAGTGTGGTGTACATCACACAAAATTTATTTCAACAAAGTAAAATTTCTCGCACCATCAGTTTGAATGCTCATTATTTAGTTTTATTTCAAAGTCCAAGAGATAAGATGCAAATTAAAGTTTTGGCCAATCAACTTCAAGCTCCCCATATGATTCATGCGTTTAACGATGCCACATCTATACCTCATGGATACTTATTGGTCGATTTGAAACCAAATACACCTGATTATCTCAGATTCAGAACACAAATTTTTCAAAACTGGTTTACAAAATCAGATCAACAAGGACCTGTTGTCTATTTTCCAGGAGTATAAAAAGGTGTGTTTGAGTTTAAATCCATCATTTGTGTCAAAATGGCTCAACGAACATCAGCTAATCTGATACGTGCTCTGTATAATTTAAGCAGAGAACATGATTGTCATCAAAGAAAATCACTCTTAAATGCTGGTTTAATTGAAATGATCAAATGGTTTTCTTTGGCAGCTCGAAAAATTGTTCAGGGTAAGATGAAATTACCTAAACAAACTCAAAAATTTATGGATAGACATCAGGATGATGTTCGAAAATTAGCAAGTGCAATTGTTGACCCTGAAGTCAAACGCAGTATCATTTTAAAACCTGGAGGTGGTGGATTCTTTGGTGGTGTGATCATTCGAAGTCTGATTCGATGGGATGGAAATAAGTTGATGAGAAAATTTAACAAGAAAACTAAACATCCTAAGAAAAAATCAGTGAAAAAACCTAGAAAACAGAAAAAAGAAAGGTTGATGATCGTTTTGTAACAAAACGTAAAAGTAAAAGTCCTGCTTCATGGCAAAATTTAGGTCTTGATTCTCCAAACACAAATGCAAGACGATCGTCCATAAATTTAGCAAGATTTACTCCTTTGAGAGCACAAGATTTGTTAAAAAGACATGGATTTGGTGCTACCATGCACATGTTAAATCCAAACAAATATCCATCACCACCTCATTCTGAACGTCGACGACTTCATTTTTAAGAAAAAACTATAAAATGACTGTACATCAAATGTTTGTACACACTCATAAACATGGCTGTAACAACAACACGTCGTAGAAAATTGCAAAATAAAATGAGAAAAAAATCTCTGATTAAAACTTATGGTACATTTTTGGAAGGATTTACTCATTTATCCAATAAATGTCGTAAGAAAATGATTCAAGAATCTCCTAAAGAAGTCATTGATTGTGTAGGGGAATGTTGCATCAATCTTATAAAAGGCAATGTACGTCTGACAAATGCTCAAAAGAATCAGTTACGGGCTAGAAAGCAACATATACGTTTACTGAGTTCTAAGCAAGTTCCACTTGACACAAAAAAGAAAATTATTAATCAGAAAGGTGGAGCCTTGTTAGGATTATTGTTAAAACCATTAATTGCTCCTATCATAGGTTCTGTCTTGGGTGAAATTATCAAAAAATAAAATATGGATGGTCGTAAAATGGCTATTGTGCCATTTAAACTTTGGGAAGACATGAAACGATGGAAAGAGGAACAAATTCAAAAACCTAGACTGCCTCCTGATCCTAATGTATCTGCCACAGCCAGTCTTCAAAGAGACTTATCTTCTGTCATGGCCAATGAAGATTTGTCTGAAGCTGAAAAATCTCAATTGTATGGCCAGACCTTGCACAAATTTAAAACGGCTCATCAAAAAGCTTTAAAAGAAACATCTCTTTTTTCACCATCTGACCCTAGTTCTTCCAAAATGAATCAATTGGTCATAGATAGTGTACCCTCCACTATGAAACGTAAAGCTCAGCTTTTAGTTTCACTTCTAAAAAATAACCCAAATGTGTCTTGGGAAGATGATGGTACAGTCAAACTTTATGGCAAATCTATTCCAGGGTCTAATATCATTGATTTGGTCAATGATGTCATCAGACATCGTAAAGGCAGTGAACCTACAGGTTGGCAAGCTTTTGCAGAAGGTTTAAGAGACATGAATATTCCCCAAGATGTGATTGGAAATAGGGAAAGGTGGGACTGGATGCATCGTGCTCCAGAAACTCCTGAAACAGATTATATCACTCCCAAACAAAAACGCACCATCAGAAAAACAGCAAGTCGTATTCCCGTTTCTGTCAGGTCTGCAAAGAGTTTGGGTGTTAGGAAACGTATCGAAGACCATTTTTCATCCCCTGCACTATTATCTGCCACCAAAAAACGTATAAAAGAAGAGTTTTCTTCTCCATGGGTCAGTTACAATGAAGCTTGAACAGTTGTATTACAATCCTAAAAGTCCTGCTGCGTATGCAGGTGAACAAGCTTTGTACAAACTTGCTAAACAATCATCCAAAAAAGTTAAACTTCAAGATGTTAGAGACTGGTTAAGAAAACAACAAACTTATACTTTACATAAAACTATTCGTAAAAAGTTTTTGCGACGCAAAACGGTAGTGGCTGGAATTGATACTCAGTGGCAGGCAGATTTGGCAGACTTATCAAAATTATCAAAGTCCAATGACAAGCATAGATATTTACTTTGCATCATAGATGTCTTTTCAAAATATGCATGGGTGGTACCTATTAAAGATAAAACTGGAAAAACTTTAGTAATTGCTTTCAAATCTGTGTTAAAAAGTGGACGATGTCCAAAAAGTTTGCAAACAGATAAAGGAACTGAATTCAAAAATAAAGAATTTCAAAATTTCTTGAAAACTAAGAAGATTCATTTCTTCACTACTGAAAATCCTGAAACCAAAGCCAGTATTGTCGAACGTTTCCAAAGAACTTTGAAAACTCGCATGTGGAAATATTTTACTCATCATCGCACTTTGAGATATGTAGACATTCTTCCCAAATTAGTGCATGGTTACAATCACGCTTATCATCAAAGCATTAAATGTGCACCTGTGTCTGTGACTCTTAAAAATGAACCACAGGTGTCAGAAAACTTATATGGAAAATCCAATTCTAAAAAAGTCAAACCAAAATTCAAAGTGGGTGATTTTGTGCGTATCAATAAAACAAAACGCACATTTGATAAAGGTTATTTACCAAACTGGACACAAGAATTATTTCAAATTTTAGCAGTGGTCAAAACTCAGACTCCTATCACCTATAAAATAAAAGATCTTGAGGGTGAAGTGGTCAAAGGTACTTTTTATTCACACGAGTTACAACGTGTAGAGAAAGAGCAAATTTACGAAATTGATTCTGTTTTAGATCACAGAAAACGTAAAATAGGGAAAAAGTGGGTGAAAGAAATTAAAGTTCACTGGAAAGGGTATCCTTCAAAATTTGACAGTTGGATTTTAGAATCTGATCTTGTATAAAAGCATGAAAATGGATCTCAGAGGATCATTTGTACGTGGTGACACTGCTTCAGTACAATCTGCAGAAGGTCGTGATCGAATTGTTAAAAATCGGTTCACTTTTTTTGCTCAGATCATTGTTGTTTACATGATCATTATCACATCATTAGTTCAAATCAGTCTGAGAAGTCCAGATAAAGAATTGTGGCTAATTTTACTCAGTAGTTCTATTGGTAACATACTACCATCCCCAGGTTTAAAATTTAGAAAACAAACTAATCCAGTTTCTGCTGACGAAACAGATTCGCCCAAACTCAAGCCATGAACAACTTTTATTTGACACTCTTGAGTGATAGTTCACTCAGTACTTTTTCAAAAAATACGCAATGTGACTTTAAAGTGAAATTAGATCATTCCATACAAATTGAAAAAGATAATTGGGAAGTAGGTTTGGTAGAAGTCATAACTCCAACTGAAGTAAATAATATCACTAAGGAAAACAATTATGTGATTTTAAGATTTACTGATAGAAAAATGTGTGAAGACATTGATAACTGTACAAAGTATGTATCATATGTAGACCAAAAAATCTATATCCAAAATGGTTATTATGCTTCTCCACGCCATTTGGTTGAAGAAATTCAAAAAAGTATCAATTTTCGATATGGACTGACATTGAAAAATAGCAATGCTACCATTTCAATCACTTATGGTGAAAACAGTGCTCGAGTCAAACTTGATGTTCAAGATCCTACAAAAGTCCAAATTATTTTTCCAAAGGCAATTGCAGAAATATTAGGTGTAGATAGAAATTATTTTGATAAACCATTAGGAAATGAAAAATACATTTTCAGATATGGTGTGGATTTGAATACAAAAATTCACCAACTTTACATTTACTCTGATTTAGCAAGCTATACATTTATTGGTGATGTTACTGCACCTATTTTGAGAGTGTTGCCATTTGAAAGTAAAAGAGAAAACAATCATTTACATCAAGAATTTGTCAATGTACACTATGTTCCAGTGGCAAAATCTTTCATAGATCAGGTGCACATTAGTATAAAAGGTGATACAGGTGAAAATGTGCCATTTATCTCTGGGAAAACGTTAGTGAAACTACATTTTCGACAGAAAGAATAATGTTGAAACAATCGAGAAGCATATTGTCTCTTCAATCTGGGAAAGGAAACTTTCCCGTGTACAGAGGCGTTTCAAGACAATATGGCAATGGTTTAGGATCCATTTTTAAAGCTGCATTGAGAACAGTGATTCCAATTTTAAAACCTGTCGCAAAAGCAAGTTTAAAAAGCGTGAAAAAAGTAGCTAAAGATCAAGGGGTTCAAGCTCTAAAAGACATTGTGGGTGGTGAAAATGTAAAAAAAGTTTTAAAACAAAGAGGAAAAACAGCTTTGAAATCTATTGGTCAGTCTACTATAAATCAGTTGGCTATAAATTCAACTTAAAAACGCAAAAAGCCTCAGTCTCAATCTAGACACCGAACTGTTAAGAGGGGTTTTAAAAGCAGAGCAAAAAAGTTTAATCCAATTAAACGTCTGGTATTTGAAAAAGATATATTTGACGAAAAATGATTCAACAAGGTTCTTGCGATTGCACTAAAACTGAATTGGATATGGAATCCATTCCACCCACCATGACTACCATGCAAGGCACTCAGTGGAATGATTATCATCCCATCGCTTCTCTCGATAGTCATCATGCACCCATTGAATTTCTAATTCCACCTCACACCGAGTTTTACACTGATTTATCTCAAGCCTATCTGTATATCAAATTCAGAATCTTACAGCAAACGGGTGAAGATCTTGAAACTGGTGCAAAAGTATTTCCAATTAACAACTTTTTTCACAGTATGTTCAGTGGCATCGATTTGTATATCAACAATAAATTGATCACGAATAATTCAGACACGTATCCATACAGAGCATACCTTGAAAATTTGTTTTCTTATGGTTCTGATGTCAAAGATAATCAACTGAAAGCAGCAGAATTTTGGTCTGAGGATGAAGCAGGAGCTTTTGAAGATATAACAAATGCATCTATCACTGATCGTGGCAAACGCGTAGCAAAAAGCAAATCAGTGGAGCTTCAGGGTAAATTACATTTGGATCTTGCTATGCAGGAAAAATATTTACCTAATGGCTTAGAATTCAAACTTAGACTCAATCGATCATCTCCTCAGTTTTGTTTGATGAGTGACAATTCTCCTGCAAAAATCAAAATTGATACTGCTATCTTGAGAGTACGAAATGTACAGCTTCTACCTGCCATTAGCAATGAACTGAATCAAACTATTGCTCATCATAATGCTAAATTTCCAATCAGAAGAGTTGAAGTCAAAACTTTTACAATCAGTAGTGGCACAAGATCTAAAATTGAAGACCATCTTCTCACTGGTCAACTTCCAAAACGAGTTTTTATTGGCTTAGTATTAAATGAGGCATTTAATGGGACTTTGGAAACTAATCCTTTCTTTTTCCAACATTTCAACCTAAGTAAAATGGATGTCACTTGTGATGGACATAGTGTCTATGGAAAACCATTTGAACCTAGATTTGGAAATGATCAGTATCTCAGGTCTTTCCTATCTGTTTACCAAGCATTAGCAAGTCAGAATCAGGTCCAAAATTGCAACATTGATTATGAAGATTACAAAGGAGGTTACTGCTTTTGGGGATATGATTTAACACCAGATCAAGCAGCCGATCAGTCTCATTTGCACCCTATAAAAACTGGGAACCTCAGATTGGAGCTTCAGTTTGCAACATCACTTGACAAGACGATCAACGTGCTTGTGTATGCAGAGTTTTACAACCTGATAGAAATCAACGGACTTAGAGAAGTTACCACAGATTACTAAAGATGAATGCAGGATACTTCATTGAACAGGACTTGATGTACCAAACAGATGCATACAGTGCAACAGTCCAGCCATCAGATGAGAAGAGTACCTTACAGAAAGAAGTAGAAGACAATGAGGATATTGATTGTCTTATGAAGACTCTTCTAAAACAAGCCATATTGACTTGTCTAAAGATGGCAGTTGGAGACTGTGCGAAGCATGAGTGTCATGGATGCAAAATGAACCACCCAAGTCAGAAATACCACGATATCTGTCTATGGACTTCTCCAAGAGAATGGATTGAAGATTATGGATGTCATGATCCAGCCTTAGAGGGCCTAAACATCTACGATGTGATGAAAGACTTTGACGATAGAATCTGGAACTATCTGTATGGCGACAGTTTGCGACACCCTATGGACTTTACAACAGGGATCAATCACCTGACGCCAGAAGAAAATCAAGAAGCCTCTAAAAACTGGCAGTACTTCAAGAAAAATCAAAGTGACTTAACAGAACAGTGGAAGACGTACTGGGCCGAGAAACTCATAGAATCCTATGAAGAAAAGGAAACTGAGGAAAACGAGAAGACCCCAGAAACAGAATAAAAATGAACACTGTTGAACTAATCAAAGTCATAAACAATATACCTGTGAAAGGAGAAGTATGTGCCAAGGATTTACTACCAGAGAAGAAACCACTGGATATGAAGGCTTACATTGTAAATACAGATATATCCACAGATCCAGGAGAACATTGGGTGGCTATCTACTTCAGAAGAGATCAAGTTATCTACTTCGATTCATATGGAAGACCACCAGATGAGCAATATGTTCTACCATTTATTGAAAGAAACTCTACAAGATGGATCCATAACACAGAATGTTTACAGAGTCCATGGAGCAAAACATGTGGAATTTGGTGTATCTACATCATTCACCAGCTCAACAAAGGACTAGATCTAAACACAGCCATTCATCAAGAACTATATGGAACTGGAGAAGATTTATACCAGAATGACAGAGATATCAAGATGTGGTTCATCTATAACTATGCCAGAGTCATCCTATCCCAGAATGGAATGAGATGCATGGCTCCTCCTGACTTTTTATTCAAACACAGAATACAGACTTGTAAATGTCATAATTTTTCACATCACCTTTCAAAGAAGTATCCTACGTATAATATGTTGTAAATATGTTAAGGGAAATTATTGTAAACAATGAATAGAGGGACGGCCCTAATCCTCTGTCATTGTAATCAGTTATAGTTAGCGGGGCAATAAAGTTATAGAAATGTTCACCAGTCTTTGTTGTTCTTTTCAAAAAATTAGTAGTAGTAAGCTTGAGACGGCTAGCTAAACACTAGTTAACGCTACAGAGTGATGCCTCTAGGAGTTGAGGTCTTGATTGACCAAGAGACTCTAAGACGCATGGTACTTAGTAGCCTTGACTATTACACACACCATATATCACCACATACTATACCCCCTAAAATGACTAAGTTATCTTCAAAGCTGAATTTAACTAAGTTATTTTATATATCACCACAGAAGAGCCTTCATCACCCTCAAAAATGACTAAGTTATTTCCCCAACAGCCCAGGAAACTATCATAATCACAACCCAACCAGTAAATATGACCAGGAAACTATCACAATCATAGACCCAACCAAAATACCCCTAAAAATAAACTAAGTTATTCACAGCTAGTCACTCAAGCTTACCAGGGGTGGCATCTATGGCCCCATTTTTTTAGCCTGAAAAATTCTAAGTTCTTTTCAGGCTTAAAACAAAATGGGGCCATAGTGCCCCCCATTACTACTCGCGTCTTTTATATTATGCATTGTGTTTACCTCCTGGGAAATGGCTGACCTCTTGATTCCGTCTGTGATGTCTAATTGTGAAGTTCTCACTTTCCCATTGGGATCCTGGGTCAGGTATGGTGCTTGATTGTATCGATTACTGATCTTTGCAATCTTTCTTACTTTCATTGCCTTTCATTGCTGCCTTGTGGTCACCTGCAGGGTAAGCGCTGACCTTTTGGCTCTTGTATGTAATGTCTCATTGTGTTTTTGTCATTTTCCGATGTGGTATCCTGTGTCAGGTGTGGTACTTGGTTGTATTGATTCCTGATCTTTGCCGTCTTTCCATGTATTTAAAGCATGGTGTATTCGGCTATTGTCTGTTCTTTTGTTGTTTATTCATTATTTATTGTTGCTCCTACTATTTGTGGAAGTTTTGTTTTTGGTCCTTATAATGCTGTGCAGTACCTTTTGCCCTTTCCAGTATTGAGAGCGCTGGTTATTTTATTCAAATCATATATCTTGTCGCTTCAGTGCTATAGTATTCTATCTACCATCTACCTATCATTGCACAAGTTTTGAGAGAAATGAGTATGAAAATTTAGTGTCCTGATTTTTGATGCCTCATTTATCACAGACCTTTGAATCATACCAGATAGTTCAACTATATCCATACAGTGCCAATGAACTTGATTTAAAGAACAGTTCACAGTAATGTGGAATCTACGGGCATTTTTCAGTTTGCAGATAGACCATTATGCCCTAAAAATCGCCTTCTGCGTTCATTGCTATAGTGTTCTATCTTTTCCTACGGCGTATTTAATCTGTTAAATAGTCAATAAATTTATTATTCTGAACAGGACTGATTATTTGTACCTTAAAGTAGAAGATTTATCCCATTTCTCCAAGGGAAGTTACTTTTGGCAGATAGAACAGTATGACACTGAACTCACTCAGTCACGTGACATAAATCAGCATCAGTCATCGTTTATTTCTTTTCCAGTTTGTCCAGTATAAATAATACCAGTGTCATTTATTGTAACTTAAGGAATACTTACCAAACTAATACGACTACAATTTTATTGTGGAACGAACACACTTAACACCCTTAGTATAGAGATTTGTTTTAGTTTCAATGAACGAACCTGAAACGTTAAAGTTATCTCCAAGATAGATATAAGAATGTACAGTTTCAATTTCAGAGGCATTGTAGAACTTTGAAGTACCTGGGTTGGTTGCTTATTTAGTTAAACACTGTGGATTAAGATTTTTCTATATTTACTTCCAATCCGTATGGTATAGAATATGACTTTCGGGAGTCTACGAATCTTTGAATGCATTCTTTTGAACTGGAGAGTAAACAATGTCATCTGCATATAAACGGCAATTAAGATCAATGTCTCCTATGGTGACACCGTTAGTCGATCCCATAAACCTGATGGTAATCATTTATATAAAAAAATGAAAATATAAGCATCCGCTCAAAATCTAACAAAAGGTACTTAACATGGATTCTCTGTAAGAATCAAAAAATTCGCATAGGGGTCCGGCACGCTACGTCTGGGATTTTTCTCATTCTTTGTGTGTGAAGCCGGTATGACCCCCAAACAGCAAAACAAGCCTTAAATTTTCAAAATGACATCTGGTTACCATGGTAACCAGGGTTATTGGTGTCAAGCTGAGCTTTGTAGAAAATGCAAAGAAAAAAGTGAAAAATAGGCATACTTGGCTGATCATTCCTTCAAAATGTGTTCATCAAATTTCTGAAACTAACATACTTGTATACTGTACCAACTTTGCTCTATATGAGAGAATAAGAAAACATAAGGTATATTACACACATGAGTAGCACGTGACTGTTTAAATATGCAGATTTTTACAATTTCCAAAATGTAGAAAAAATGGGAATTTGACATATTTTGAAGCAGTTTTTGATAATTTTTGCAACGGTGTACAAGTAAACCACTGATATGAATATAACAAGCAATATGTCTTCTGTTGGAAACAATAAAAAACTGGATGGAGAAATTCTTTATTTAAGGTCAAGGTCAAGGTCATAAAAACTCCAGTTCATGATTTTTTAAAATTTGGTATTTTCACGTGTTTTGGACCAATATCTGGATGGGTATATGAAACTAAATAAGAAAGCAAGTGTTACATTCATTAAGAACAACATATAAGTAATCAAACACAATAATAAAATGTATGAATTTATTTGAAGGTGGAGGTCAAGGTCAAGGTCATAAAATGTAGAATTCAAAATACGGAAAAAAAATTTGGTTTTTCACATTTTTTGGCACACTATTAAGAAGGGTAAATGAGAGAAAGTAAGAAAGCAAGTGTTACATTCACTAAGAACAACATATAAGTAACCAAACACAATAATAATATGTATGAATTTATTTGAAGGTGAAAGTCAAGGTCAAGGTCACAAAATGTAGAATTTCAAATTACAGAAAAACTTGGTTTTTCACATATTTTGGCACAATATTAAGATGAGTAAATGAAAGAAAGAAAGAAAGCAACTAGTCATTGCATTAAGAACAACACATCAGTTATTAGAATCAATTATCACATGGATTAAAATATTTTAATGTAAAGGTCAAAGTCAAGGTCATTAAATGTAGAAATTCAAAATGTAGAAAAACTGTGATTTTCACATGTTTTGGAATATAAAACACATTCAGATGGGAATATGAAATAAATAAGAAAGCCACTAGTATCCACATTTAGAACAATATATCAGTTTACAAAAACACTACTGTAATGGATGAATATATTTAGATTTCAAGGTCAAGGTCAAGGTCATTTAATGTAGAAATTTAAATGTTGAAAAACTTAGTTTGCTGCACGTTTTAGAGCATTATTTAGATGGACAAGTGAAGGAAAGTAAGAAAAAAGCTAGTATATGCATTAAGAACAACACATCAGTTAAAAAACATAACGAAATTAATGAAAATATTCGAATGTGAAGGTCAATGTCATCAAATATAGTACATCTAAATAACAATTTTGAAATGTTCGTTTTTTGCATGTTTTGGGACAATATTAAGATGGGTACATGAAAAAAGGTAAGAAAGATACCAGTCCTCCATTAAGAACAATACATCAGTTAACAAAAGCAGTACTAAAAAGAATTTATTTTCATGTAAAGGTCAAGGTCATCCAATGTTAAAATTCAAAATATGTGTAAAAAACTGGCGTTATCACATGTTTTGAAACAATATTTAGATTGGTAAATGAAAGAACGCAAGAAAGCAACTAAACTATGCATTAGGAACAATACATTAGTAACTAAAAGCAATAAACAAGATTGATGAATCTATTCAAATGCGGAGGTCAATGTCAAGGATATCAAATGTAGTCCAAATTCAAAATGTGGAAAGACTGCAATTTTCACATGCTTAGATACCATATTTAAATGAGTATATAAAAGTTGTTACTTTGGGATTAGTCTTCATCTATTCTACATCCATTATTTGCAGTATATGCCCTAGGGAAACTTTGCATATGCGCAGGGTCATCTGAGCCTTGTCTGCCTATTGATGCTTGAACTGCTGATATCTCAAGTATTCTTCAGGCTATACAGAAAGATTCAGCTTATCATATGACGTCGCATCTGTGAGTGAAATAATGCCTTGCAATAAAATCGATAAACAACTAGTGGTTTATAGATTTACGGGAAATGTTATGACATCCGTAACAACGTTGCATACATAACATGTAATGACAAAATTAAAACGCTTTTACGCCAGAAATGAGATTTCAAAGTATTCATTGCGAAAAAGAGATAAAATGCTCGACAAACCTCACATTTTATCCCTTTTCCCCAACTCGTTTAATAAATTCAATAAAACATGAGCACTCATGTAAAATTCTCTATTTCTTCAATGTTTTAATAGAGTCTATATCTGATTTTATACTTTTTTCAAAGGAGTTTGTATATGATATAGTGTATTACGAAAAGATCTAAGTTATCTGTTCTTTGAATGAAGTAAAATTTGCTATTTCCACACCCACTGAATTATGTCTTAAAAAGAGGATCTTACATGAGTGATCATTTCATTTGAAATTTATTAAACGAGCCTTTGAAAGAATATTTTTACCATTCATTTGAGGCAGTGCAGTGGCTCCGTGGTAGAGTGCTTGACTCGAGACCGAAGGGCCGCGGGTTCGAGCCTCACCGGCGTCACTGCGTTGTGGTCCTTGAGCAAGACACATTTATCCTAGCTTAGTACTAGTTCAACCCAGGAAGACCCGTCCCACATAACTGAAAGATTGTTGAGTGGACGTAAAGAATCAAATCAAACAAACAAACAAAAAAACATTCATTTGGCATACTAAATGCAATTTTATCACCTTCAAAATTTGTTTATTTCAATGAAACATTGCATTGTGTGACTGTCGTCCAGCAGGAGAAGAGAAAGAAAAATGTCAGTAAATCGTGATAATTTTATTTCCAAACTTTTCCTCGAGATATAATTAAGAAAATGAATACTCACACTTTGTGTTTTGCAAAGAAGAGCTTCCAGACTATTTTTAACAAGTATGGGCTTTTAAAAAGAAAGAAAGCTCACATCTTCTTAAAATTGCAAAAATGCTATCTTTGACCTTGACTTTCCATTCTTATAACATATGTTTATTTATTTGCTACTTCTTACATTTGTTATGGTGTCCTTTTTGACTGTACAAGTAGATTTCATAGGGGTTTTTTTTACCCACAAACAACCCCAGCAATCTGAGTAACCAAATGAGCAAAATCCGGTTTTTTCAAGTTGAATTTTTAAATTCTGTGACCTTGAACTTGACCTTCACATTTAAATATGTTTTATCCTTTTAAATTTGGCTTTTTTTATGTTGTGTTGATATGTGGCCTTTTCAGAAACGCTTAAAATTAAACCAAACCAAAAACTGTTAATAAATAGATGAAAATCGCCATAATTCAATATTTGGATATAGAAAAATTTGTGACCTTGACCTTCATATTTATATCTTTCTACCAGTTTGATTTAATTTAAATAGTTGCTATTATTATTTGTATTAATATATCAAATGATTCATAAATACATTTTGGACACATTATAAAAATGTGTTACGAACTATGACTAAATTACTGTTTTTTCGCCTTTTCCGAAAATGTACCATTTGTGACCTTGACATTGACCTTCACATTTTTATTTATCATCTGTTTAGGTTTTGGTGTCAATAAAAGATATTTCTTTTTCTATATAACCATATTAGTTTTTTTTTAATCATCATCTTCAGCTATACTTCACAAAATGGGTTTAAATTAGTGAAAAATCCCTTTTTTCCTTCATTTTGAAAGTAGACAACATGACATTGACCTTGACCTTTATACACCAATTTCTCCAACCGGTTTGATTTAATTTTAAATAGTTGCTATTATCATCTTTGTGAATATATCAAAGGATTTATAAATATATTCTGGAAACATTACAAAATTTTGTTTCAAAATATGACTAAATTTATGTTGTAACTTTTTTCACCTTTGTTGAAAATGTACCTTTTGTGACCTTGACATTGGCCTTCTCATTTATATTCATCATCTGTTAAGGTTTTGGTGTCATTAAAAGATACTTTTTTTCTTTTTAACCATATTAGCTTTTTTCTTACCATCTTCAGCTATACTTTACAAAAACTGTTAAAATTAGTGAAAATTCCCTTTTTTCTTCATTTTGAAAGACAATTTATGACCTTGACCTTGACCTTCACACATCAATTTCTCCAACTGGTTTGATATATTTTCAAATAGTTGCTATTATTATCTTTGTGAATATGTCAAAGGATTTATAAATATATTATGGGAACATTGCAAAATTTTGTTTCAAAATATGACTAAATTACTG
The DNA here is from genome assembly GCA_964019695.1 of Loripinus fragilis. Lineage (NCBI taxonomy): Eukaryota > Metazoa > Mollusca > Bivalvia > Lucinida > Lucinidae > Loripinus > Loripinus fragilis. The sequence goes on from OZ026525.1 coordinate 20,383,921, forward strand.
TTTTTTCAACTTTTTTGAAAATGTACCATTTGTGACCTTGACATTGACCTTCATATTTATATTCATCATCTGTTTAGGTTTGGTGTCAATAAAAGATACCCTATTCTACATAACCATATTAGTTTTATTCTTACCATCTTCAGCTACACTTCACAAAAAAGGGTTTAAATTAGTGAAAAATCCCCTTTTTCTTCATTTTGAAAGTAGACAATTTATGACCTTGACCATGACCTTCATACACCTATTTCTCCAACCGGTTTGATATAATTTTAAATAGTTGTTATTATTATCTTTGTCGAGATATCAAAGGATTTATACATATATTCTAGAAACATTACAAAATCTTGTTTCCAAATATGCCTAAATTACTGTTTTTTCGCCTTTTTTGAAATGTACCATTTGTGACCTTGACATTGACCTTGACATTTATATTCATCATCTGTTTAGGTTTTGGTATCAATAAAAGATACTTTTTTCCTTATAACCATATTAGTATTTTGCTTACCATCTTCAGCTACACTTCATAATAAAGGGTTAAAATTAGTGAAAAATCCCTTTTTTCTACATTTTGAAAATAGACAATTTATGACCTTGACCTTGACCTTCATACATCAATTTCTCCAACCAGATTTTTTCTAAGTTCAATAGTTCAGATGTTGCTCCGTATATACACATGAGTGGTTTTCTTGAGGACCGTTGCAAAAGTGTTCATAATAATAGCTAAATATGTGTAATTTTGCGATTTTCACATATTTGGCATTTTGCCAAATTTCCCCATATTTGGGCCCCTCGTATGAGGCGTCTGTAAAAGATAATGGTTTTATTCTTGTATTATTCTGTCGTTCCAATTTAGTAGCCTCAATCACACCTAAAAACTTTTGTAAAGAATTATATAATGACAAGAAAACAACAGCACAATTTGGCAGGGTCTGGAATTTTTCCTGTCAATTTCTGCTGCATTTTCACAGGATTAAATAATCGCCGTTTCCATGGCAACGAATAATAAATCAAAATGTTTGGCACCAGTTATGTAGGTTTTGGGTCAGACCCAACATATACACAAAAAATTATGAAAATCCCTGACATAGCGTGGCCAACTTTTTTTGATTCTTACAGAGAATCCATGTTAAGTTCTAGAACAATAACCATAACATGTTGATTAGAGTGGCTCTAGTCCTTAAAACAATTTTTCATCAATGTCTCATATCATATACTTGTAGCAAGTCTTACTCTGATGGCTCTGTTTCAAGCTTTAAACAGAGCCATCAGAGTAAGACTAGCTACAAGTATATGAAATGACACATTGATGAAAAATTGTTTTAAGGACTGGAGCCAGTCTACATGTTGATGGACAAATGGTAAAAGGGACAGGCTGAAAACAGTGTACATCATAAAACTACATTTTGCTTGGTAGATAATCAGGAAAAAGAATGGTGTTATGAACAATGAACTTCTCAGCTGGAGGACGTTGTTTGAACAAGAGGCCGTTAGGCCGAGTGTTCAAAACATCGTCCGAGGGACCAAGCAAGTGTTAATGCAATGAAACAAACATTAGTGATCGTTATTCTTGCATATTTTACCTGATTCCAACCTAAACCGCACTGATAACGTCGCTTTAACATTAAATTCTTGCATGGGAATTCGTTACGCGAAGCTGTTTGAAGCCGCAAAATCCATGTTCAAATCATGAGATTCACGTGCTGTTTGAACATGGCTTTTAATTGAAAAAGCCTAAACTGGGCTCTGATTTGCATGCATGACGTTACACTGGAATGTGTTGCGACCGTGACTGATCACTTCCCAGATGCTTTCGTTCGCGAAAACGTTGCACGCGTATATATGACGTTGTGGCGACGTGATGACGTTCGAAAGTTGACGCTGACGCCATTTTGTTTTGAGAAATCAAGTGTAAGAAAAGGGATATTTAATGTTTAAGCGACGTTTTCAGCGCTGTTTATGCTGAAATCAGGTAAACTATGCAAGAATAACGATCACACATGTTTGTTTCATTGCATTAACACTTGCCGGGTCCCTCGGACGATGTTTGAACATTCGACCTAACGGCCTCGTGTTCAAAACAGCTTCCTCGGGACCCTGCAAATGCTAATGCATGAAAAAACATGTGTGATCCCTATAGTATCCCGTTTCTTACACAGGATTTCTCTAAACAAAATGGCGCCAGCGACAAACTTTCGAACGTCATTACGTCGCCACAACGTCATAGACGCACGCAACATTTTCACTAACAAAAGCATCTGCGAAATGATCATTCAAGGCCGCAACGCTTTCCGGTGTAACGTCATGCAAACAATTCAGAACTCAGTTACGGCCTTGTCAAGTTAAAAACCATGTTCAAACAGCACGTGAATCTCGTGATTTAAACATGGATTTTTGTTCATTTGACAACGGCTTCAAACAGCTTCGCTCAACGAATTCTATGCAAGAAAAGTGGTTTACAGATTTTTGGTAACGTTATGAAATGACGTCCATAACAACGTTGCGTACATTAGGACAAACCCTTAACTTTTTTACACCAGCAAAATGAGGTTTCAAAGTAATTTGAATGTCATATGATAAATAGAATCTAACATTCGCGCTCCTGTATTATTGAATTTATTAAACTCGCTGCGAAAAAGCCTCGCATTTTATCACTTTTCCTCAACTCGTTTAAGAAATTCAATAAAACATGAGCACTCGTGTAAGATCCTCTATGCATCATATGCGAACCCCATTTGGATGGTTCACCTGCCAGACTGGATGAAACTATACTGAACAACACTTTTAACGCAAAATCAAACAGAAGCTTTAATATTACATTATATAGTTTCATCCATTGTAACGCAATTTTATCAAAAATTAAAACACTTATTTATGAAAATGTAAGTAGAACTTCATCGGTCAATTATTCAATTTTAATCATAATCTGATTGGGTGAGTGTCTGTCTGCCATAACTCCTGACCGGTACAATGATTTTGGCAAGACCTCGTATATTAATCAAAGTTACATTCCTGAAACATTTTGCGTTGGGAGTGTGGGTCAGTATATTTACATAGTATGTAATTTGAATGAAATAACAGCGCTCTCTACCTTAGTGAAATGATTGTCACCATGCCACAAAGAACTACACCACAACACACCGACCAAACGCAAAATACGAAAGGTGGAAAAGATCAGGAATCAATACTTTCAAGTACCACACCTAACCCAGGATACCACATGTGAAAGTGACAAAAACACAATTAAACATCACAAACGAGAGCCAACAGGTCAGCCCTTTCCCAGCAGGTGACCAAAATGCAGCAATGAACAGACACGAAAGAATGACAAACACAAGACATAAGAAGTACCGCCTTGGAACGGTCAGTAAAATATTTTACTGGCGGGCTTAAACCAGTTTCACGGCGCCAACCTCGACCTTAATTCTTATGTGGATCAGGACAAATTTGGGAAAGTGACAAAACACAACAAACACGACATCCAAGAGGTCAGCCCTTTTCCAGCAGGCAAATACAAGGCTACAAAAAACAGACATGACAATACAACACATACAAAACATGTAGCATAACTAACAAAAACGATCCACAAAAGAAGCACCGCCTGTGAACGGCCAGTAAAATACTTTAACTGGAGGGCTTAAATCGGTTTCACAGCGCCACCCTCACCCTTAGTCCAGATGTAGATGAAGACATATAGATGTTTTGTTTGCATGAAAGACCCTTAACTTATCCATGCATCATCTCCTAGAACATATAAATCAAGATATAAAAAGGAGATAAAGCAAAGATAAGGTCTCAACATTACATAAAACTGAATACTGGAGCAAAAGAAATCAAATAGGTAAACCCCGGTGGGCCTGCCAACAACCAAAGCATCAGGCCCCTACCATCTCATCAATAGATAAGTCTTTAAGTCGTAACTGTCATAGAGTCTGAAGTCCGACCCACCAGCGTGCAATTAAAGAGGAAAGCAAAGTTGCCAACCGTGATTTGGTAGACCACCAAGCATGCAGTCTGTTGCAATACATTAATGTTATAGCCAATCTTTTAATAATGAGAAATTATTTTAATAAACTGCGCTGAAAAATTATTCGAGCCAACAATCTTCTTCAATTTATATATACAACACGTCACCATAGAACTCGGGTTCCAAACGTCCTTCGTGCAAGAGAGATTTTAGTCCAACTTGGAATTTAGATTTCAAATCATAGTATCGTCGATAAAATTTAGAAAAGGTTTTGCAAAGTTTATGATGCGGATAGCCTTGTTTGAGAGGTTTCTGAGTTAACAATTTATTGCGAGTGTTGAGCTCTAGCAAAACGAATGATTTGAGAGATATAGACTCCATAGGAGAGGAGGAACATCACCATGTAAAAATGGGAAATTGACTATTTCAAAATCAAAATCGTCACGTTTATCATAAATTTGGGTAGAAACAATATCATTAGAAATGGACAAATGCAAGTATAAAAACGCGCCTTTTGTATCAGAGGTATTAAATTAGCTTTATTAAGTCGGAGCTTTGAAAGGTAAGTTTGACTCACCATATTGTCATAATAAACATTATTAATGTTTAAAATATCATCCAAATATCTAGATGTAGTCTAAAAGCGTCAAAACGACCAAACTCAAAACCCACATACATAATGGAAGGAACAAAAAACTATGAGCCATCAACAACAGAATTACCACCTTAAATTGACAGCGGCCGAGGCCACAAAGGAACTTATATAGAGAATACTAGGTGGCAAGACTTTGAGAACGCTTGTTAACATCACGAGGCTTGCCGCGCGATTCAATATGCGTTCTCAAAGCCAATCCTGGTACACTTGATATCAAAAGACACGAACCTGGTATTCTATTTATCAGTTTACCCATTGTTTCACTCGTCAAACTAGCGATTATGGCGTAATTTTCGATTTTTGTGTTGATTCAGCGTCATTAGCGACGTCATTCAAAAAGTGCCACGTCATAATGACCTGATAAAGGCAGATAATGTTTATCAGGCGACGTGCAGCAATGCAGATAATATGAGAGGTAACTGATAAATACCTATTACTAGCCAAATCGTCGCCCCGCAAACGAGGATGCTATGATTTACATATCGACAAGAATTAATTTTAGAACATTCTTCAGCAGTATGAAGTCTCTAATTTTCTTTGGAAGTCGACATTGTTTGACAAAGTCATGGATCTGTGGCCCTTTAAAATGTTGTCTCAACACATCACGACACATAATAGCCAATGTCTTCTGTAAGTCTTTCATTTGGCATATATACTCATTCTCAGCTGGTTGAAGTGCATTCTCACCATAGCGACCAATGTATTCATTGTATGTATCAATCGAATATGGGCAACCACATTCGATTAAAAGCGGTCCAGTGAAATTGAGAGCGAAATCTTGGCTGCCATCATGCTTGAATACAGCGTGTTTCTTTGAATCTATTACCAGTGAAGTGTGCAGTCCATACCCCTTTCCAAAACTTGTATTTTCCAAGCTATGGTCTACCTCTAAGGCTTTCTTAAAGAGTGATTTATTTGATCCAAAATTAGGATGTTGGAATAAAAGGATCTCCATCATTTGACGATATCCTGGACCCATTGAATATCGCTTCTCTAACAGAGTTTCTAGATGAGAAATGTCATTCGGTGGAAGTGAATATAATTCATCACCTATATCAAGGATTGTTTTGAAGGCTGTGATGCTGAACTTTTTGTCAAAATCGAGGCGCCTTGAGTAGATTTTGTGAAAATCTTCCTTTTTCATAGAGCAAGAACCTTTCAGACATTTCAGTGAAGATATGATCTCATCTCGTATTGAAATATCGTCATAAAATTCTACAAACAGCATAAGTTTATCTACTACAAGCTCCGATAGTGGAACTAGCTTTTCTTCATACTTGTTAAACTTTGAGACAACTGCTTTGCAGCGAGGCCGCTCTAACATCATACAATGGGAATTGAGCATGTGTTCTAGATCTTTTCGCACAATATGAAAAGTAGAGCTGAATCGTCCAAGATGTGTCTGCAAGACTTCTGGCTGATCGTATATGATTGACAGCCGGCAACACTTGTGCGATGTCCATTCTGTCTTGTGATCGTCCAAATCTATTTTCTGCATGACAGCATTGAGGGTTCGTTCTCTCCTGCACTCAAATGCGAATCTTACAGCATTTCCACTGACTTCTATAGGTATTCCTTCTAGGAATTCTTCCGTTTGATTCCTGATACAGAAATCAAAAACATCTCGCTTTTCAAGCGAAACTTCATTGATATTATCTATTGATCTTTGCATGTCCACGATACGTTTTTCGGAACTGAAACAATTGACCATAACAGACTTTGGAAGTGAAGTAAGATTTCTTTTCATTGTCAGCATAAATGGATGTATCTTGAACAAACCACTATTACATTTGTCTGTGATTTTATCAATTTCATCAATGATTGGTTTAGTACCCAGTACCAAGGCAAAGGCGATACCATATATTCCAGTTTCTGCAGTATCCTCCTCATTGACGTCCTTGACATGCATGCACGTTCCAGCCACAATGTTGTTTACAATTGTTTCATACATGTCTTCATGTATTTTACCATCTTTTCCAATATAGTCAAGGTATTCATGCTCAAACCCACAGGGACAACACCGATACGTGTATTTTGATATACTATAGACTGCTTTAAAGGTAAATTTAGTGTTATAATAATCGAAGTCTTCCATATATTGGTTGTTCACCAAATTTTTGAAGACTGCACGAACATCTTTAGCCATAATTATATTTTTGTGTGCCCTTTTGAATTAAAATCTGAGTATCTCCAAATTAATATGATGCCACTTTACCAGTCACTGGTTTATCATTATTATTGTAACGTGTTGGATCAACACACTTATTAGGTTTGGTATATATGTCCGTATAAATGCCAATGATATAATGTTTTCATTCACATGTAACCAACAATGTTTTAGACATAGGTTCTTAGTCATAAACTTCTTCGCCAATTTAACTTCCCTTTGTTGGTTTTCCTATGTCATCTTCTATTTCATTCTTCTTTGCACATTCGACCTAAAAATAAACGAAAACAAACATTCAATTATCTGAGTGTAGTTCGTATTAAGCAAAGGTTTAGCGCGTAAACTTGCTTTACTTTTCTTACACACCAGTTTAGACATATGTTTAGGCGCTCAATAGAACGATCTCACCAAATATCCACAGCATGAGATTTCCAACAATGTGGTATGTGCGAAAACCAAAGTCTCAGATTAGCCTGCTCATACGCGCAGTCTGGTCAGAGCTTTTGCCAGTCGCTTAAATAATCTATGAGTGTTAGGCTATCGACTTAACATCCTTTGAAGTTTTTATGCTGAAAAGGGGGCTGCACAGGGTCATCTGAGTCCACACTTGTCAATGCCACATAAAGGAAAATCTGTCATTCACACATTCTTGTCTGGTAGAAAGAGGCCTGAATTAATGCGACAGACACATGGAGTTGGGACACAGATGAAGGCTCATGCCAAAACCATAGGCATCTAGCCCACTACATAGCAGCGCATTCATGTTGTTGTTAGTATGATTATATAGGCACATGGGAAACATACCAAAATCTTTCGAAGTTGCTCAATTATTGCTGTTGTGTAAAGTCATTCTTTTAAACATTGTTGTTTTTTTTGCTTAGTTGTCCTCTTTTCTTTAAATACTACATATTTGTTTGTTTAGGTTTAAGCTTAACGACCAAGTCAAGTATTTTTCAGTTATGTCGAGACGTTTTGTGGGTTGAAAACTCATGAGGATACCTGGACTCGATATGTTTTATGGTAGGAAATAACGTAATTTCCAACTATAAAGCCCACGATATATATCCCAAAAAACCAAGTTTTAAGCGAGCCCCTTTCGGTCCGTCAGCGAAATGCCATGCTGATGGGCCTATGTAGTGGCCCAAAATCGTATGCTATATAGCTGGTTGGGAACACTTTTGATTGAAGTGAGGTGGGAAGAAAGTGGTAATAAATAGGAATAATCCATATAGTTAAAATGCAGGATACGAAACCGAAACTACTTACGATATCTTTGAGTTAGAGTGCCCTGATCCAGTAAATAAATTTAGGTAGTCCAAATATCTTCGTCTTGTCGACTTGCACAATATTAATGCGGTACTCTTCCTGCTTAATAGATATTTGAGCGTAATGTCTATTTTTGTACAAGGCATATTTATCCGATTTCAATACACACTATTAGTTTTAAGCAAGTATAAACTTTCACAAAAAGCCTGATCTACGCTTAGCGTCGAACAAGTCAGAGAACGTAGGTTTGATGGACAGACTAACAGACAGACATGCAAGCTGAAAAACAGACCCAACAGTTCTCGGAACATTGGACGAGGTCTCTCATCATCTGTGCTACCCCGATAGTCCAAATCACAACCACATGACCAATTCGGGGCGTTTTGACTTTGGGACGTATCTGCGAATGTTTAACTTACACAACCTATAGATACAAGTCACAGATCGAGCTATCTAAAATCGAAGGTGAAATTCGGTAATTAGTAATACTTTCAAATACTACTATCGGTTTATTAGATGTCACTGGAGGTCATTAGTCCTCGCGAAAACGGCCAAATTATGTTGGCACAAGTCATATGATACGTGTACTCCAAAGTGGCGGATTTCACCAAACCTTTGATAGTCTACGCGCAGCTTTCGTAGACAATGGTGACCCAATGATGTTCAAACTTGTCTTTGTTTTTTATTCCCCGTGGTTATTTGCAGACGGGTCCGGAATTACAATGCCTCCTTAGAATTAAGGAAGACTTAAGTTAAGTTTTGATTTTCAGGAAGCGAAAAATTACGTTTAAAACTGATTGAAATCAAAATAGTTTTAATAATTCCGAATATCACAATGATATCTTTGACCACAAATACCACATCGATCCTGGCTTTAATATAGCATTTTGAACTATCAATACTTAACGTAAGTCTTGCTTAACTTTGAGGAGGCATTGTAATTCCGGGCCCAGGCCACTAAGCCACAATTAAACACATTGACCAACACTATCTAGCCGAAGTTTAATGAGGCTTTGCGACAAGCCTACGATCTGGGTCTCCTTAGCTTTTGCTAGTTAGGAACAAGCATGCATAGCCAGCAGCACGTATGAACCTTCTCATGAAACGAATAATAAAATGATAAAAGGCTAATCTGTGCTTATCTTGTTTGAATCAAACAAAAACTGTGTTTCTAATGGCATTGCTCCTATCTGTGAAGTGCGCGATGATTCCACATTTTATCACTTACAAGAAAAACAATGACCTGGCCCCGAGTTTCATGCTCAACTCGGCTGAGCAAGAAATATATCCTGCTCCTAAATGTTAAAATACCAACAATTGTTGGCATTTTAACATTTATAGGCAGGATACATACAACATCTGAGAGTTTTAAAGCAAGAAAATTTTTATTTTTACCTTTTATGAGCATTTGAAATTTTCATGCTCAGTTGAGTTGAGCACGAAAAAGTTTTATAACCTCGGGGTCTGGATCAGCTTGCGAAAAGGGGGACCTGCGCGGATCCAGAGAGTTTCGTCAGACGGGGTCCAGATCCAAATGTTCGACTACGGTTTCTTTAGCCACTGGTCAACTTATTTGACAGAGGGGAGAGAGGGTCCGTACCAGTATCGATTATATTATATATTAACATTGAGAATATGGTGGTTGACACGCCCTCCGCCATCTCCCCCACTTCGCTGACTAATGAATGAGAGCAACCCAAAGTAACTATCTGTATAACAGCTTTGTATTTAGAAAAAAAACCCAAGTATACCAAGTCTTATGTAAATAACATTTTGTGTTGTACATTGTATCTATATGTCATGTATGTGGCCTGAGAATAATAAAGATACATGTACTGCTCTGTTCTGTTCCTAAGAAAACCTATACTGGCCGAGTAATCAAAGCGGAGGGCTGGTGATGGAAGATGCCCCAACACTAAATGCTGCCTGGGTAGAGTTGTGACTTTCCAGGGCGGGGGATCCAAGGATACATATAGCTTTCTGATTTTCCAGAGGGGGGTAGGGGGCTGAGGTACCGAGGTAGGGGGCTGGGGTATCTTCTGGATCCGCGCCGGGGGATATGAATGTTTTTATGTTTATAATAAAGATGTCTGCCCATTTGTCTTGCACCCGTAGTCGTCACACGCGAAAACGAACACTCTTCATGGTTCGATTCATTTGAATAAGACAGGCATAGAAATTTTTTATTTCTTATACTTATAGCCTTACAAATAATTTTCGTTAACAATAAATGAATGTATAAAAATGGTGTAAGTGGGTTTTGTGTGTGTGTTTAAATCTGATGGAGGTGACAAAACCATGGGGTTAAAACGTGTAAGTTTTTATTTTTATTTTGATGTATGCACTTTTTATGTGTGTGCAACAATACGTATACTGCATGTTCAAAATGTAGCCCCAATATTCCATCCGAGGGTTACACCATATATAGCCGCGTTATGTTGCACAACTGTGTGTTTTACAACGGAAATTTTGTTAATTATTATTTTTTATTAACATTTCGCGTTGGCGATGTAACAATATGCGACATGTACTAATTTGCTATTATATGTTACGTTAAAATGTACCATGTCTTCGCACCTTTGATTAACAGATGAATAGTCAAGTGCGGACCCACAGGGGGGGGGACAGGGGTCCGGACCCCCCCCTGGAAAATCACAAGTTATATGGGTCTCTATAGGGAATAAGCAATTGGACCCCCCACCCCCTGGAAAAAGTTGGACCCCCCCCCCTGGAAAATATTGGACCCCTCTTGAACCTTGAAAAATGATAGATTTCTTAGATTTCTTTGATATTTACCATTTGACTTCTGTAAAATAAGGTGAGGACTAAAAAAAAAAATAAAAATAAAAAAAAACGTTGTTAGAGCTTTTTTGTGTCAGACTGACCTGGACCCCCCTGACGAAAATTCCTGCATCCGCGCATGATAGTTTTACTTTTATAATCATAATAATAATTAAACACGATTTTAGTTTTCTTTCATTTACAAACTACATGTATACTGTCGTCAAAATGAGACGCCACACCTAGGCAAGCCTCGCATTTTACCTCTTTTCCTCAACTCGTTTAATAAACTTAGTAAAACATGAGCACTCATGGTAGCTCCTCTATTTAATGTCTTTCAAAGTCAAGAGTAGTTACATGCGCGGATCCAGAAAATTTTGTCATAGGGATTCCAACTTTGACAACGTTATTTTTTTAGTTTCATGAGGGGAGGAAGGATCAAAATACCACTATTAGCGGGCCATCAGTGGCCTGCCAGCGAAACGCCATTTAAATGGCGTTTCGCTGGCGTGCCGATGATGGTCCTATATTAAAGGCTGGCTTGGTAGCTTTGTGATTTTTAAGGGGGATCCAGACCAGTATTGCTTGGAAACCCTATATTTTTGTGATTTTCCAGGGGAGGGGGGTCCGGACCTCCTGTTCCCCCTCTGGATCCGCGCATGAGTTACATTGAGTGAGATAATCGAGGATTTCGTGTTTGTGTTACAGGTGGTTTATGGCGTTTGTGTGATCCTCATTGCCAATGCCACGGCGAACATATCTAGAAAAGAGCAAGTCCACTTGAAAAAGGAGTGTGAAACTGAGGTATTATAATTACAGAATCGTATATTGTTTGCTTGTGTTGATTCTTTACATCCCAGTCAACTTTTTTTTCAGGCATGTCTTCCTGGGTTCAACTGGTACTAAGCAAATACTCAATGGCACAAAGAAGTGCCTCCGGTGAGTAATTTATACCACCTTGAATCCTGGGAATGAAACGATATTTTCGTAACAAAATTTACTTGTATATGTTTCCCTGGACTATCTATCTATCTATCTATCTATCTATCTATCTATCTATCTATCTATCTATCTATCTATCTATCTATCTATCTATCTATCTATCTATCTATCTATCTATCTATCTATCTATCTATCTATCTATCTATCTATCTATCTATCTATCTATCTATCTATCTAGCTATCTATCTACACACAGCAAACCAGCCTCCATCCATCCATTCGTGCATAAACCTACCGACCCATCAATCCACCCATCCAACCAATCCACCCACCCATCAAACCATCATATTTCATCCTAACTTTATTAATTCAATTGAAAAGTTATATTATTTAAACGCAGAGGTGTTCTAATAATTACCTCGGCATGTTTATATCATCTTATACAAGTATAAAACGTTTTGAAAAAACAAAAAAACAGCATGAAGAATGTTAAGACACCTCAGAGTCTCCAAGACCGTTACTCAACAGTTCGCAACAAGGTAAATCAGAATAAGTACTTTATGGCAATCTAGTTCGAAAACCTTTTTTCCGGAATAATAAAAAAGGTCAAGCTATGTAAACAAGTAGGATATTAAACATGAATATTATGCAACAATCATCATGCCTGGTTTAAACCCGATTGGTTAATAACAATGGTTTCGTCTTAAACTGTAATACGGTGGCCAGGCCTCAGACTGAATGACGACCATGAAACATTTATCGATGGGTTGGTTTCTGATGCTGGCGTTTGACAGACTCCACCTTGGTGCATCTTCTGGTACTTTTTAGCTCTGACTGTTTGTAAGATTATGTAACGAGTCCTTCTATACGTTTCTCCTCATTTTTGATGTGATTGTTTCCATGTGCTGATACTCGTACATTGTAAGAAAGTTTGTTTGTTTGTTTGATTTATTTCTTTATGTCCCATCAACAATCTTTAGTTAAACAGGGAGGGGTCTTCCTGAGTTGAACCAGTACTAAGCTAGGATAAATGTGTCTTGCTCAAGGACAACAACGCGGTGACGCCAGTGAGGCTCGAACCCGCGGCCATTCGGTCTCGAGTCAAGCACTCTACCACTGAGCCACTGCGCTCCGAGCATTGTAAGGAAGGTTTCATACGAACTAAAACACATTTTGTAATTTAAATTAAGCAGAATCTAGAGCAAGGCCATTACATCGAAATATGTGAAATCACCCCCTTCCCAACACACACACACACACACACACACACACACACACACACACACACACACACACACACACACACACACACACACACACACACACACACACACACACACACACACACACACACACACACACACACACACACACACACCACTAGTGACCTCTGCTCCATTCTAATTTAAGGCAGTGATATTGTTGCTGCTGGTTCATATTTTGTTGTTGATTCTGCTGTGTGACGAGAATTTGTCAGTTTGTTTTTATAAATATTTTATCTTTCATTTTAGTGCCAAGGTTCATGCCATGAAATGACACTCAAGCCGTCTATATGGGAGTGCGGAGCAGGCATGTTTGCTTTAATACATACACTATTTTCTTAATTATAGTTGTTTAAATCCGTGTTATGAACAGTAGAGTACTCGTACATGGGTTTTACGTGTACTAGTTAATCCTTTTCATTCTTGGTATGGGTAAACAGGTACTTTGGCAAACATTGAAGACCCAGATGAAATGCCACATAAGGCGCTATTTCATCAGCGACTTTACTGTTTACTATGATAAAGCAATGACACAAGCAATCTTCAGGGACAGAAATATATCATAGTTTAGAAATTACGACCTGTTACCCATCAAACTACAAAATGGAGAATCTAAAACTTATTGTTACAATATGTATGGGAAAATCCATCCGAATGAATCGGGTGAAATGATGCGTAATAACACATTAACTGCAAAATATAAACAAGCTGCATGTTTAACGAAAATAACAGGTTGATTGTACTTACTTTGTATTAGAAAAGTTCAGATCCAGATAAGACTGCTCTTTATGGAACAATCATATCATATTACACACAGTTTTACTCTGCGACGGCAGATAACACATAAGCATTCTGCTGTGAATTGCCTTGAAAGTGCTTATTTCATTAAAATGAATGACGTCTATAGAAATAGTAATTATTTTTTCCAAAGTTCCAAAATTTCATTAAATAGAATCAATTAATATAGTTTTACCCATCAATGAAGAAATGTGTATTCGTAGATACAGTTAAATATTCTTGAAAATAGTTGTTCACCGCATGATACCTTTTTTGCATATGTCCTTTGACCCACTCAGACTAATACTTATTGTTTCAGGTTCTTCAATCCGCCCAGACAATCATGTTTACTCTAGTCCTTCTGTCTCCTCAGATGATTTAAAATTTATACCAAATGACAATCAAGTAGACGATCTATTAGATCCAGAAGGTAACATAGAGCGCTTTAACCATAGTCTTACTGATCCCATATAATAGCAAGTATTAGTTTGAAACAGTTCAGGTCCAAATCAGATTAATATAAAATAGCTGCTGGTTTCATCTGCGAGGGATCACAATAATTGTGAATTGCCTGTGGGGATTTACAATATTTGTGAATGCTTGGTTTGGATAAGACACAGGTGTTCTGGCCAGGTGCCGTGTTAACATCTGTGATTGACATGTTTATGTTTTATAGGGAATTCTGACACCAGTTGTATGTTTCTCAAATGTCATATTTGTTAGCCTGTCCATTCTGATGAGATGTTTTAACACTTTCGAAAGGTCGTGATAATAGATGTTATTAGTTTAGTAAAACTACATAAGCCCAATAAATAGATCATGTCAATTCTTACATTTATTGGCAGGATTGCGCAATACATTTAGTCATATGGGAAATTGCGCAACTGGTCTGCCTACGAGTCACTTTTGTATCTTCTGATTGGTTGATATAAATGGAAGCTTACCTATGTAGAGGGCGCTGTATAGTAAACTTGGAATATGGTTGGTTAGTAATGATGTCATTAGGTGGCGCTGTGGTCATATTCTATCACGTGACCTCATGGTATATAAGATGAAATCCAGTGTTAGAGCTTTAGATTTCGGAACTTTGGGTAATAGTTAGTTTTTAGAAGTATTTTAGTTGGCTTTAAGAAGATTTACTAGAATTATAAAATTGTGAAAATTGTTACTGAAATTTATAAGTCTTAGAATATTTTAACCACATGATTACTGACACCATATATCCTGGGTCAGGTGTGGTACTTGATTGTATCGATTCCTGATCTTTGCACCCTTACTTACTTAGAAACTCTAAAAGGACTTTCAAAACACAACGCGAATTTAGGAGATTAGAATCAACTACATTTCATTAAACATCACATAAAGATCAACAGTCTTTTCTCTACAACATGTAACACTGTATCTCATAGAGACGCCTTTTAACTATTTTTTTGCAAACAGAGCAGACCCAGATCATCAACTTTTGTAAGAGCTGCCAGATCAGAGTCTACTCTATTGCTTATGGAAATATGATTAGATATGATCCTACACTAGTAGACCTGACATGTTGTCAAGTTCTTCCTTCTATGTACAAAAGTTAATGTCTTTTAATATAATTATTCATAGTGGGTGATTCCTAGCATGAATATACATGAAGGAAAGGGCTACATTCCTCTTCAGTAACATTCCGTGTCTTCCATACAGATTCTCTGCTTTCTATAATCGAAATTGCCTCATAGTTGAAAACCATTTTTAGGTATTATTAGTTTGTATTTCATTCCAATTTTTAATTATGCAGTGGAAAACCAGGTGCATGGTAGCAACCTTAACTTCGTACATTTCACACTGTAATGAGACACTTGTTTTTTTTTACTTCTGAACAGCAACACCCCCCCCCCCCCAAAAAAAAAAAAAAATAATAATAAATAATAATTTTTGGTCATTTCAGAAAGTTTTTGACGCTCTCCAATATCTTTTGGCTTATATATTTACTAGATTTGGCTCGAATTTTGTATAGACAAAGTGCAGGTTTGCGACCTGACAAGGCTCAATACTGCCTGCTCAGATGCACATGCTAGATAACCTAATTGAGTCACGACATGTGATTTCCAACAATGTGGCATTTTTACAAGTGTAGACTCAGACGAACCTGGGCAGCCTCCTTTTAAGCTTAGAAACTCCAAATGATGTTCGGTCAGTAGCTTAACAAGCAGTGAATAATCAAGCGACTAGCAAAGGCTCTGATTAGACTGCGCATATGCGCAGGCTGATCGGAGGCTTTGCTGGTCACACAAACCACATTGTTGGAAATCTCGTGTCGAGGCTCATTTGCTTTTAGCATGAAGCAAGCTGAGATATCACACTTTCAAATAAATAGCAAGGCGTAATGATTCCACGAGGACGAGCAGGTTTGTACATGTAATTGTCATCTGCTACAAAATTGCAAAGAGACTCAAATACAGTCTCCTTATATATACTCGTGAACATAGGTCAAGCTTGGCAAAAAAAACATCGTTAGGCATTTTAACATTTGTTTTGAGTGCATAAGTATTGGTTGAGAAATAAGAAAACTAATTTTTGATCACACACTCTATCATATGTAGAGACCTGATGTTAAATAACTTAACACTTTCAGATTGTCAGGGATGCGAACCATCGACTGAATGGATTTGTCCACGGAACGAAAGAATCTGGATAAAAGATGTAAAGGTAATACAAGCCTACAGTGGTACATTTCTGTAGCATTAGTGTGTGTGATACTAATATTATTACATAGCCATTGTTATACTAATCTGGCTTTAAGCCCTCCAGTGAAATATTTTACTGACCGTTCCAAGGTACTTCTTTTGTGGATCTTTTATGTTTTTTTTCTGTCTTGCGTTTGTTATGCCTTTGTGCGCGTCTGTTTATTTGTGCCTTGTGGTCACCTGCTGGGAAAGGGCTGACCTCTTGGCTCTCGTTTGTGGTGTCTTAATGTGAGTTTGTCACTTTCCCATTGGTATCCTGGGTCAGGTATGGTACTTGATTGTATCGATTCCTGATCTTTGCACCCTTACTTACTTTAAAAATGAGCATGTGAAAGTCCATTGTACATATCAAAGCGTCACAAACAAACATTTCCAAATTTAGACGAACTCAATCACTGAAGATTGTTTTTATCTAAGCAAACAGTAATGACTGTAATGAAATACCGCATGCTGCGCAATTTCATCTGGATCTTCACTGATAAAATTACTTGTTAAGAAGTCACTGTTAAGCTGTAATCCTTTTTTATTGTCATTTTGGCTGCTTATAACCAGAACAAATTGCTTTGATCCTTGGTTTTTGTTATTGTTGTTGTGTCGGGGCTCACCGTTGTTTCACTCTAACCACGATGATCAGTAATCATATTGGACGGTATTGGTTGCTCTTCAACGTTTTGCCAGTACTTATTATATACTAGAGGACTTTGAAAACGCATCACCATATTTTTGCACTTTTCTTGCAAACCGAATATGCAATTGAAAAGTTACTCGCAGGTTTTAATGTGCAACCCAGAATTGGTATGAATCAGTCGTTAATTTGACTGCACTATCACGCGACGCTGCTGATGACTTCAGATGGATACATACAGCATCCAGCACCTTTTTGCACAGTTAAATGAAGCTTTTTGATTATTTTTATGTTTAAAATGTGGCATGTATGATACCATATCACCAAAAGAGTTTATAGACTTCTTAAAATTAAAAGTAATTGATAACTTCAATATTTCGAAAATAAACGTCAAATTTGAACATCAATGTATAGCTCCTTTTTAGAAACATATCTATAAGTTACCTTTATGTACGGTTTCATTACTGATATTGACTACATACACTTGCAGTCATGTGGGGAAGACGTTTTGATATAAATCACGGCATGAGATCTGCTGTCATGTGATCGAGAACGTCTTAAAAATTACGCTGATGTCACTTGCACAATACAAAAGACACGTGATACAAGCGTTATTTATGCATAATCTGTCATTTGTGTATGCCCTTAGCCTCTTCCAATAAAACTGGACGTAAAATATCGAAACTTTGAAAGGCCCATGACGTTGAATTTTATTACTAGACTATAGTAATCAGGGTGGGTTGGGTATGTCGGTATTTTTAAAGGGGTGTAATTTTGAGCATACCGAATTGTCAATTCATTTCTAATCGTTCAATGGTGAATGTGCAATCGTGAAAGAAGCACATGACGCAAATCCGATGAGTCGGAAATCAAAACTAACGCATGTTAACTTGCAGCTAAATTTGTGCCCTTCAAAATCGACCACCCCTGTCTTAAAACGGATACTTTTTCAATAACTTAAAGTAAATTTACAACCATGAATTTTCTAGGACACACTACAAGCTGGTCAGTCTATGATATGCAACAACAATTATCTCGCTGACATTCTAAGGGTTCGTGAAATAAAGGATTTAATCTTCGTGATGCGTTTTCAAAGTCCTTAAATATATGTAAAATGCTATATTTGCTGGCAACTGTCCTACTTGATTAAACAGTACATGGAGAATACACAGTTCGAAAGTACGTGGCTGGAAAATAATTGAGCTTGAATCCCATCTGGCAGTCCATAGATGTCGATAACTAGGGTAAAATCGGGTAAATTCGGACGGTCGGCTAATTCCGGACAGCGACCTTGTTTGTTTCATATTTTGATTATTGGAACAAAAATAAATTAACTAAGCAAACAGTGAAAATCCTGATGAGACGGCTCATAAGGAGCCGTCTCATCTGGATTTTCACTGTTTGCAAATGTATGTCAGAATTTACCCGATGTCCGAAGTTACCCGACTTTACCCTAATCCAGCTCTGTACTGACTGGACTACGTGGACTAACCTTATCCTTTGATTACCGATAGGTTGGCAGCAAATATCAAGGCCAACTTTTTAATATCACTTTTGTTACTGAACTGTTGGCAAGTATTATCAATTACCATATCCCTAAACTCCATCTAAGGCGGTGCTCCTGTTGGTGTTGATTCATTGTTTATCATTTACCGCTCATATTAAATGCATTGATGCACCTTGACTGATAAACGCTGTCTCAGGTCATCATAACGTTGCACTTTTTGAATAGCGTCGTCGATGACGTTGAATCGACACGAAAATCAATAATTACGTCAAAGAGTGAATTAGTGGGTAAACTGATAAATAGAATACCAGGTTCGCGTCTTTTCATATCAAGTTTACCAGGCTCGCCTTGGAGAACGTATGTTGAATCGCTCGGCAAGCCTCGCGATGTCAACAAGCGTTCTCAAAGCCTTGCCTGGTAAACTTGATAGCAAAAGACACTCACCTAGTATTCTCTATTTACCGTTGCTCCCATTGTTTGTGTTTTTGTGTTGGCTGGTTCTTATTTTGTTATGTAGTACTACTGTCGTGCCAACCAAGAATGACAGCGACGTAATATTTTGTTTACAATTATTGCTAATTGTACACTCCACTTGAGCCAACGTGAATCGATAGATCACTTGTGTATTAATCATACCATGAGGATAGGATTGATACACAAGTGATCTATCGATTATAAGTCCCTGATAATTTTGTAAACAAAACATGAAGTCACTGTCAATCTTGGCTGGCAGGACAGTAGTATTCTCTATTTATCGTTGCTTCCATTGTTTGTGTTTTTTGTGTTTGTTTGGTTCTTGTTTTGTAATAGTACATAGTGTCCTTCCTAGTTATGTAATCAAAAGAGTTGGTTGCTTTACTTTGATTGTGTTCTGTTTATGTTCTGTTTCTCTTCCTCGCGGTGCCGTGGGTTGGTCTGTGGTCTGTGATTGTGTGCCATTTCCTGGTAATACTCACTTACGTTAAATTGATATGTTAGCAGCTAATATCTGAACCAATTTCCTTACAACCACGCAACTAGCAATTAAGCAATATACTCCCATGAAACATCTCAAAATAAGCTGTCAGAAGCATAGAATAGACAGTCTATTTTGTCATCCAGGTGCTTGACAAACTGCATGAAAAGTTGTTCATTTCTACATGCTCATTTCTCTGAATAAATGAAAGTGTTTGAGAATTGCTTGAAAAAGCTTATTGTGAAAAACTCATTTTTTGAAAAGACATATGTTGTAGGTACACATTGGAATTGCCTCATAGAGGCAATTCCAATATGTACCTACAACATATGTTACTGAAAATAAGGAAGGAAACTATTTGGAAATTTACACTTTTCAAGTATCATGTCCATTGTCTTCACCTCTTTTAAACATCCCAAACTGCCAATCAGTATTGAAATTTCTGTCACTCTACTGCAAATTGTTTATATTTGCATGACAGCAATATCTTCAAATTTGATTTCATAAACTACCTCTTCGCTAACCTGCCAATGGCGTGGTCGTAAATGCTTTGTATAATGATATGTTGGCAGGTGCTAAATAGACCAAATATTTTAAATATATTTTCTTAGATACTTTGGTCATATATTCTTTAATCCTTGGATTAATGATATTTTGGTAGCTAATATCCCGAGCAACTTTATTAAATCTTTTGTTTGCCAATGTTGGCAGTTCATATCTAGACCAAAGACCTTACATCCGTTGTTTACTGGTATAGTTTTGGCTAATATCCAGGCCAGCTTTTCTTGCCCGTTGTTTATTTATACTTTGGGAAGCTTCTCTGGTTAATAACTGTCAAAGTATTTGGTAGTTGATAACCAGAGAGGCTCCCTAAATTTCTTTTTACTAATACTTTGGCAGTTAATATAATGACCATCTCACATTTTCTGTCTACTGAAAACGATGACAGCTACTAACCAGATCAAGTACTCATTGGTAGCTGCCAATTACTATACAGACCAGCTTCAACAAGTACTTTGATTACTGAAATTTTGACAAATACAATTTAGACCAATTTCTCTTTGTATCTCTGCCTACTGATAAGTTGGTAGCTGCCATCCTATAAACAACACAACAGAGGGTTTAAAATCATTCCAGGACAAAAATCTGTCAATAAATTGACCGCTTTCTAAATCCGCTTGATAGGCGTTATGTGAACAGCATACTATTGCTCAATAAGTGTAAAACCTTTTTTATAAGCATATCATTGCCTTTATAATAAAATTGTATATTTTATGTATCAAGGTGCCCTATGGACAACGTAATAGAGCATTTAGAACTCTTCCAGAAGAATTTACTATAATGAAATCAAGCATTCCCAGAGCTGGTCGTGGTGTATGGACAAAAAAAGATATTCCCGAATGTGTGTTTATTGGTCCTTATGGAGGAGAAAAAGTGTATAACAGAGATTTGTCAACCTTAGATTATGCCTGGAGGGTAATAAAAGCAGATACTGTCCTGCCAGCCAAGTGTGACAGTGACATCATGTTTTGTTTACAATGTTATAAGGGAGTCATAATCGATGGATCACTTGTGTATTAATCCTATCCGCAGGATACGATTAATACACAAGTGATCGATCGATTCACGTTAGCTCAAGTGGAGTGTACACGTTAATGTTTTACTTAACAATTGTTAACAAAATATTACATCACTGTCACTCTTGGTTGGCACGAGAGTACATTTGAGCTATGGCATGACAAAATCTTTGTTTGATTTGATTCTTTACGTTCCAGTCAACAGTCAGTCAGTTATGTCATGACGGGTCTTCCTAGGTTGAACCAATACTAAGCAGGGATTATTTTTTTGCTCAAGAACAACAAGCACTCTTCCATTGAACCACTGCACTCCCATAACAAAATCAACAAAATTGGCGTGCGCAGATCGAAGACTCAGAACAGTCTGGGCGTCTGCCCATTCTGATCAGTCTTCCCTTTGCGTTCACTGGGCAACTAAGGACCACAGCTTTCTTCAAGCAGGGAGCAAAGTCTCCGGTCAGACTGAGCTGATACATGTTCCATTGGCGTAGCTCCCATTACGCAGTTACGCACGTGCGTAATAAAAATAGTACATTCAAGGGGGGTCACCTAATGTGGTGAAAGTTATTTTTCATACCATAAGGAACTGCTCTTAAAGGAAAAAAATCGCTCCCTTTGGGAGCAAATTCTTTCCTTTGAAGCTGCATAGTCTGTAACGTTTGATCTTTTAATTTTAGAACTAATGTTTCTATTTATCAAGAACACAGTAAAAAGACTAAAATTCAGGTATACATTTTACCAATTTCGTAAATCTTAACAAATTATCAGTATCAAAACAACACCATTTATGTTAAAATTAACAGTCTATAATTATTGGAGGGGCGCAAATAATTACCAACAAGAGAAAAACACACCTGTTTTATAAGATAATTCACTTTTCCGTGCAGTTTTCAGCTGTAGTGAACAGATTTATTGTGAAAACATAACTTAATTCTACTTTTACAAATGATTTAAAAAGAAAATAAAAAAAAATACGAAAAATGTTCATAGTTGCAGACTTAGTCTCATTAAAAGAAGTTCCCATTTTGAAAAGGGACGCAAAAGAAGAGAACCACTGCTTGAACCAGTCGTCTCCCTTTGTTGTGCGTAACTTTTTCAGCATTCCGGCTACGCCATTGTGTTCCTAGGCTGATCTGAGTCTTCTCGTGATACACAACCACATTATTGGTTCTCTCATACGGTGGTTCATTTATTGCAATATAGGTCAGTACATGCAGTAAGAATTTACTTGTAGTGTTCAAATATTTGCTAACCTTCATGTCTTGACGGATTCTTCCTTTCGGTTTGATACAACAAACTTGTGATGGTTAATTGTATATACTGAGGGGGCATAGATTATAATTTCCAAATACAAAGTGTATTTCTTTCGCTGAAGATTGTTTTTGGCAAAGCAAACGGTGTAAAACCTGATGAAATGCCGCATTTAGCGGTATTTCATCTGGTGAAGTCTTCATTGTTTGTCAAAGAATGGATTAAGGAGTCACTATAGCATAAAATGGTTAAAAGTGGGCGAAAAGCTATCAAAGTCAGCAACATGTCAATTTGTCGACCGAGTCAGCAACTGCCGTAATCACAGACCTACCTATAACACTGCGAGGAAGGGACACAATTAAAGTGTCTATATAAAATAAAAATATTGCAGTCAACGCCCCCATCACTGGGCCAGAACACCCAATATACAGATATATGCGCACAGTATGAAGAGCTTGAATAACTTTCAAAGTACTCCAGCTCAGATTTCGAACTTTTTCACATTAAAGTACTTTTATTTTGCAGTTTAGCTAAAGTAAGCATAAATTCCAGAACATAAGCAAATATTTCTTTTTTTCATCCTCTTTTTCAGGAAAAAAATCACATTTTTGCATCACTCAGGCGCTGTAGCGACTATCACTCAACCCCTAAAAGATTTGTTAAGCAGAAGCACAGCTGGATTTATATGTGGCAATAATTCGTGATGAATATTTTCAGAAGTAAAATGTTGACCAAAATATTACCCTTTTAAACAGCTACAAACAGTTCTTAAAGAGAAAAGGGGAGCAATTGATGAGAATATCTGCTCATTTCAGTTTTTACTCCTTTTGATGTGCGGAAATATTTCAGCCGTGGCATGTGATCTCCAACAATGTGGCATTTTGACAAGTGTAGACTCATATGTGCCTGTGCTGCTTCATGTTAAGCTTATAAACTCCAAGTGATGTTCGGTCAGTAGCTTAACAGTCATAGAATATTCAAGCGACAAGCAAAGGCTCTGATCAGACTGCGCATATGCGCAGGCTGGTCTGAGCCTTTGCTGGTCTCACATACCACATTGTTGGAAATCCCATGTCACAGCTCATTTCAGCGTTCTGGCTACATCATGGGTTATGCATTTTTCATGTACATGTATAATCGCAATCTAAAATGGATTCCGTTTCTTCATATTAGATACCCGATTCCGACGACAACACCCTCTACCTTGTTGATGCATTTGAACCGTCAAAGTCTAACTGGTTAAGATACATTAATATGCCTTTAACTTATGAGGAAGCCAACTTAGGATCTGTGATATACAATGGTGAAGTCTATTACCAAGTTCTCCGACCTATTCCAGCAGGTACATTTGTAATGTGAGATAATTTTTTGTTGGATGTATGCATCAAGTTTTTAGAAAGACTTTTTATTTTAGATGATTCCAACGACAATTTGATTTTTAAGATGCATTTGAATTCTCCATGTGTCTTTTGATTGTTCTCTAACACATTGAGATGTCATTTAAGTCTTTCTTTACTATAGATAAATAAAAAAGCTTTGAGGCATGTCTATATTTACAATATTGA
Organism: Loripinus fragilis; assembly: GCA_964019695.1. Lineage (NCBI taxonomy): Eukaryota > Metazoa > Mollusca > Bivalvia > Lucinida > Lucinidae > Loripinus > Loripinus fragilis. Next base: position 20,407,941 of record OZ026525.1, read on the forward strand.
AATAGTTCTAGAAATAAGTGTGTCAGGTGTTCACTCATGTGCGGATCCAGAGAGGAGGGGGGGGGGGGGGCAGGGGGACTGCCCCCTGGAAAATAACAAAAATATAGGTTTTTTAGCAATACTGGTCCGGATCCCTTGAAAAATCACAAAGCTTTCAAGCCAGCATTCAATGTAATATGTTTGGCCATCATTTAAAGGCGTTTCACTGGCGGGCCAATATTGGCCCGCTTTTAATGGTATTTGGATCCTCTTTCCCTCAAAAAAAAATAAATAAAACAATGGCAGAGTTGGAACCCCTCTGACAATATTTTCTGGATCTGCGCATTTCTCTTACATGCTACTAATATTATTTTTGACACACAAATGTTACGTGTTCGGCATTTACCTTTTGAAATGGAATGATCTAAAGAGCATTGCTCGGAAGTCGTGGTAAATCTGTAGCCATGCTAGCGGCTTCTTTTGTCATCTGTTTATGATTTCTGAAAAAGGTTTGGGCTCAGATAACGACCGACACAACATCGGTCATTATGTGGGTTCAAATAACTTGACACTCTGATGGTGTTTTGAACGTGTTTTATTGATATTTTTGAAAAAAGAGTCTGCAGATGACAACAAAAGCCTAAAAATATACCCAGCATTCAAATGGTTGAGAAACTGCTGCTAAATGGGGCAGCAGCATTGAAAGAATGTGATTCTGAAATGCTATCCCTTATTAAATCCTTGTTAAAAAGTAAATGAGTATGATCAGGAAGTACCATAATCACACAATGCAAACCAACCCACGGCACCGTGAGGAAGAGTCACAGAACATTTACAATTCGAGGGCTGTTCAAATATGAATGCAAGTAGCTTCATAACTTTCTTCACATATATGCTACGACAAAATGTCATACCTTTCTGGAAAGAACTATTTGTCGGCTTTAAAACGATACCAAACATAAAGAAACCCTCACTTTATTCCTCGAGTTACATACCCTTATATAAAGGCTATTCCTGTATACTGAAGTTTTTCTGAAGCAAATCGCAATGCTGGTTTTGGTACATGTGCGGATATAGTGCCATATCTTTGTAAGTGTTAAACAAAATGGCACCAAATTTTAGATACAAGTTTAAATAACAATCCGGAAGTTCCTTACAGGAAAAAGTTTTTATAATCCTGTTTCAATCTAGAGTAAACAGACACGTTTGTGACGTCATTAATGTTATGCTAAACGTCATTTTGAGTTAGCTACTGGTGATGTAATAATGAAAATCTCTGTGCTGTTTTCTTTGCGTTTTGCTGAAAACATGCTAAATATGTCATAAGGGAGTTTTTAAAATGCGGGGTCCTCTATTAACAGAGTAATCACATTTTATATCATTTTTCAAGCATTTTTCTGCTTCTTAATGACTTGTTAACATTAATTTAAATATGTTCAATTTGTCTAGTCCTCAAGACCAGGTGAGTAATTTTATTGTAAATAATGCTTATAGTGGTCAAACATAATGTTTACGTTCAAATTTAGAATAAAGCCGCAATGTTAAGACAAAAAAATAAGTATAAACTCTATAACCCCTTCAATTAGGGCATTTTTACTTATTTATAAATGTTTTTCAGCGTTTAAAAATTACCCACTATCCATCAATAATTTGTAGCAACAACTCAGTATGAGCGATCAACCTATTTTCGTTGGGTTAAAGCTAGTTTAAATGATGCTTCGTGCATTTTGTTAGAGATAAGTTTACCTGAAAACTGAAAGGTGGTGTTTAGTTAACCATTTAATTTCAAACACAAGGGGACATTTAGTGAAAACTATTTGTTGTAACTTAACAAAAGCATGTCGAATTTTTGCAACTTTCACTGAATCATTATATAAGAATATGGGGATACCCTTGAAAATTTCAAAGAATTTCTCTTGTTTATCGAAGAATTATACGCTCGTCTATATCACTGGTATATGTTCGAAGCATTGAGTTTGTTAGTATACTAACGTGACCCTCATTCAAGCGGTTATAGCTCGATAAGTATACTGTATTTTCTTAAGCTCTGGTGCTAGTTTAAATATGACATATAGTTCTTTATAGAAACGTTTACAATTTTATTGTAGCATATATGTGAAGAAAGTTATGAAGCTACTTGCATTCATATTTGAACAGCCCTCGTAACAAGACATCCGTAAGACAATAAAAGCCAATCGACCAGATTGCACAACTAGAAAGGACACAACATAATGCACAACAAAACAAAGACCAACACAGAACCCCACAACCAATGGGAAGCACACCAAACACCGGATAAACAACAACAGAACTATCGCATTAGAACGGACAGCAGCCTAAGCCACCGGAGGGGGGGGGGGGTTAAATGCATTTTAATGGTACTAAATCATTGTCCTACATTCTGTTGTTGTTAAAATACAAACTTGTTTAGCTCGTATTGGAGGCTTCCCAACTAATAAAGTGTATCATCACAGATAAACAACCGAATCAAATTAACAAACTATGGTGAAACAAACAAAAGGGCTCATGACTCACAGATAGTCAGAGCTGAAGGAAACCTCAAGTTGAGCTACGGTGGGCCCAGAGAACGAGACGCATCAGGCACCAACCAATTAACAGATTAAAGCTTAAAAATAGCAAACTGAAATTCAAAATTCTGACTTCAAATGAGCCATCTGATCTAATACTATGCATTTTCAAATGAGGATAGAATTTTGATTAATCTGATTTTAATTTATCTTATTAGGATATACGAGGGGCGTTTGGAAAGTTCTTAGCACGGTCTTTTATCTCAGTAACCGATTGACAAACCCTATCATGTTTGGTATCATTTAAAAGAACAATATTTCCTCTATTTTATGGCACAAATTTCATGAGGATATTATAATGCAGACACAAAAACTATCATTGTGAATACATGGGCTGTTTGTATACTGGAAAACGCAAAATTTCAGTGGAAAATATATTTTACCTTTTGAAAAGTGTGCAGAACATTAACAATAGTTCTTGAAATTAGATATTTTTTACCATTTTGTAGGCCAAAATCTGGTACAGTTATTTTACAATTGATTACCGAGTTGGATGTTTCTAATATCTAAATACCAGAACAGCAATACCAAAACCGTATAGAAAGCAAAGCAATGCGTTATTTTTTTTTCGAATAAAATCGCATGTCACAATGCTCATAATTATTTTGATAATATATAACCAACAGTAGTTTAAAAATGCCGTGCGTTGGTATTTTTTATCAAGCACACATTTTGCTCGTTATATTAAAACCAAAAGTAGTTTTGAAAACCAGAACAAAGGAGAGATATCTCTTATAATATTCCCATGGGGAAGAGTAAGTTTAGCTATGAGTTGACTTTCTGGTTCATCTCAATTGAAAACGGTGGTAAACAAAATAAGTAAAAATGCATTGAGAGTAGATATCAATCAATTTTGTGATGATCAACGCGATACCATGAGAAGTTCTTATGCCATAGACAAAATATGAGGGGTTTAGTTACCCCACCCACTTCTTGAAAAGTAGGGGTAGTGTTATAATGAATACTTTTCTTGAATACAGAACTAAACAGGCCACACTTTTTGCGCGAGAAAATGATGTTTATGCATTGTTCGCTACAAATAAAGAAAAACCTATACTCAATATACACGTTTCGTGCTCCTGTAGTGACACAATTTTTAGTAAAAGTATAAAGAAAACTCGAAAAAAGTCCCATTTTTGAAAGTTTACCATTTCTCTATCAGTTAACATTTTCCGAATGTAAATGTATAAGTCGTGCAAGCAGGGATCGCATAATATATTTTAATAAAAAACTAGTTGGCACCAAACCGTTAATTTGTCAAACCATGATCGGAAATAACGTCCCCAATTTTCCTTCGTTTTTTTTACAAATTTTTTGCTTTGAATTTCAGCCAGTGTATAAACTCTACTCATTTTGTGCATGCGCTGCACGTGCACGCCGACGCTTTTTTCGACAAAAATTAACCCATCAAGTAGCCGTTGAATTCTAGTTTCCAAAAATGTATTATTTGATAGCTTTTTATCAACGCATCGTGGAGTTGTGATGCCATGCTAAGAACTTTCCAAATGCCCCTCGTACAAAGCCTTACAAGAAGGATTAAATATTTTGTACTTTTTTGTAGGCTCTGAGCTCTTTGTTTGGTATGGTGACGACTACGCGGAATGGCTTGGCCTGAAATAGACACGGGTTGGAAACGAGGCAACTCACTAGTGGTGTGTCACATGACTATGTGCTTTTATTTGTGGGCATAAAAGATAATAACGTCATTTGAATAAGTGTTATGTGTCATTCAGTTTTATTACGGCGGTCAGTCACATTCTTAGTGATCTTTAAAGGCCCTAAAGACATATTCCAATGAAATAAGCGGGGCCTCATGGCGTGCCGATAATGGCCCAACATTGAATGCTGACTAAGCACAATTGTAATTTTTGAGGAGATCAGGATCAATATTGCTTAGAAACCCTATATTTTGTGATTTTTCAGGGGGGGTCCGGAATACGCTGACATTCAACAGTACATGATAAAATCACCTTCTGGAAGCATTTCTATAAATAAAAATACAGTGAACAAGTGAGTAAAAGGGAACGCATTGGCTCAGTGGTAAAGTGTTTGACTGGAGACTGAGGGGCCGCGGGTTCGAGCCTCACCGGCGTCACTGCGTTGTGTCCTTGAGCAAGACACATTAATCTTAGCTAAGAACTGGTTCAACCCAGGAAGACATGTCCCTTTATAACTGAAAGATTGTTGATGGGACATAAAGAATCAAATCAAACAAACTAACAAACAAGTGAGCAAATGAGCAATCATTTGTGTGAGGGTGGGATAGAAATTTCCAACCCGAAGATCACGGATGCCCACAGATGGGTTTTTCTTGCTCAGCATTATTGTTTCCCCTTTTAACCCATCGTGTACTGGAAACCCCTGAAGGTGTACTTTGGCAAACAGTGAAGACCCAGATGACAGCATAATACTCCATTTTATCAGGACCTGCACTGTTTGCTAAGATAAATACAATTCTCATGGTCAGAAATACACCATAATTGGGAATGCCAATCTGTGACCCATTAAAACACAAAATGGACTATTCCATTCCTTTTGCTTTGATCTGTATGGGAAACCCCATCAGAATGCAAAGGGTTGAAATAAACAGGGTGCAGCTTGTGCATATAAAAAGAGCAGAGAGTAATATCAAATTGTTTAATCAATTATTATTTAAAAAAAAAAAAAAATCAGGAACAGTATTTGAATTTTCACGAGAAAGCGAATCGTTTAACAAAGTCTGTGGTGATTTTAAACTCTGGTTTTTAATTTCCTACATCCATACGTGTCAATCTAAATATGTTCTTAAAAGGGTATCCTTTGGAAGCAAAGAATGCACCAAGGAACTGAAACTAGAGCGTGCATATTTTCTGGGCCAGACTAGCTAATTTCTAGATATTGAATAAACGGCATCAACCTAAAAAGAAAACGTATATAAAAAAAATAGTGAGTATGACCAGGAAATACCACAATCACAAACCGCAGACAAACCCATGGTACCGCGACGAAGAACCACACACAAGCACCGCGAGGCACCAGAAAAACATACTAAGCAAAGCAACCAGCTCTCTCTTCCCCATCAAGATGATTGTAAAACTAGAATGAACATACAGTAACGTACAATAAAACATAGAACAATTACAGACTCCCACAAAGGGGGTTACAATAAACAAAAAGTCAACAACAACAGAACCACTACCTTAGAACAGACAACAGCCTAATTCACCGGGGTGGGGGGGGCTCAAATGCATTTAACTGGTACCAAATCTTCGCCCTAGATTCTGCTGTTGTTGAAGTACAAGAAATGTTCAGCTTGCACGGAAGCCTACTAACTTATGCAATGTATTATCATGGAGGAACACTCTAATCAAATTAACACACTATGATGAAACAAAGAAAAGGGCTCATGACTCACAGATAGTCAGAGCTAAAGAGAACCTCAAGTTGAGCCAACGTGGGTCCAGCTACAGATAAGCATCAGGCACCAACCCACCGATTAAAGCTTTACGTCAGAGCATGTGTGACATGTGATTTCCAACAAATGGGCTTTTTGACAAGTGAAGACTCAGACGAGCCTGTGCAGCCTCCTTTTAAGCTTAGAAACTCCAAATGCTGTTCGGTCAGTAGCTTAACAGTCTAAGAATATTCAAGTGACAAGCAGAGGCTCTGATCAGGCTGCACGTATGCATTGTTGGAATGTGGAGGCTCAGTTATATTATTGATGCAAAATGCGTTTATGTTTTACATTATGCGTCAATATTGCCAACGCATAATTTATTATATACTGACGGACTTTAAATACGCAACAGTTACTTCCCTTTATATCTTTCAAAATACAGTTGAATGTAAAATTCCTTTGCTTTGATGATGTCAACCTAAGCTGGCTTCTTCAGTAAACACTTAAGTTTTAATTGTACAACTTAACTGGACGACGTTATTTGCTCCGTATGAATTTAGCCATTTAAGCATTTCTTAAGGAGAGGAGATTTTAAGCTATTGAATGAAAGGGTACACCCAGACAAACGTCATATACGGTAATAATCTGTATCGCAGAACTGTCAATCAATATGAGAGTGATTCCTGGATGACTAACAAAGTCCATGATGCAAATTTGATGCTTCTCGTGTTTCTGGATTTAATGATGTAGGGAATCTTTCACTCATAACATTTGGTCACATGAAACAGTTGACCCCTATCTCAAAAAGTTTACATTTTAATGCGTTAAGTTCATCTTAGTTGGACAAGTTTTCCATGTTTGACTAACAAATGAATGTTCTTTAACATACAATCAAAATTATTGTTCTGCCTTCTTGTTCGAGACATAAATTAAAGCTGTTATCCAAGTGTTGCGTTTCTAAAGTCCGTCAGTATAAATTATGATGCAATGTAGGGTCTGATCTGGATCTATACTGTTTCGACACTCTTATGGCACAGGTTAAAACTTTTCTCTTTATAGAGGATTTCTTCTTCTTTGTTTTGCTTTCTATATATAAAATTGCTAAAAAGTGTCAGTTTTGAATCAATATGCACCAATCTGATGTCTTTTGAATATGGGTAAGAGGGTTTCCTCTTTATCATTTTAGAAGAAACTTGTTCTTACCCGTTATGGTACTCCTGGTGTATATCCGGAAATAATTTTTGGAAAATGTTGATTTTTCTATCCCACCTCCACAGGCTCGCTATCTTGATTTGTTTGCTTGATTTGATTCGTATCGACCCAGTCAACATTTTTTCAGTTATGTTGGGGTGAGTCTTCCTAGGTTGAACCAATTCTAAGTAGAGATCAATATGCCTTGCTGAAGGACACAATGCAGTGCCACCAGTGAAACTTCCACCTGCATTTCTTGATAGATCCAGGATCTTTATATTCAAGCCACTGATCAGACTGCTCTCTAATTTACTTTCTTTCATAAACTAACAAAAATTAAACAACATAGTCACTGTTTCAACCAAGCCATATGCTGTGTGTAATCAAAAGATTCATAATATGTAATCAATGAGACGGTTCTTTTGAGCACCCAAAACAGATGTTTAAATTGATGGGAAAGAAAATTATCAAATAGCTTTATCTCTGCTTCTATGTGATTCAGACCCTATTCCAAGGTTAGCCAGGGATCTGCTTTTCATGCCTGAGAAGTTTGCTTGATAAAATTTTAAATAAATAATATGTTCATTGCATTTTAACAATGTTCAGGAAATGTCACAATCACACATAATCAAACTCCAGCACAGGCCACATTTTTTATCAGGCATGCTTTACTGTCTTTGGATAAATTTAACCAGCTATGCAAGCACCAGAAAGTGCTTATGAGGAATGTGTTACCATGAAACATCATTCTTTTTAACTCACCTATGCAGTAACAGGTACATGGATATAAAGGAGATTTTTTCTTCAGGTGAAAAGGCCATGAAATTTCCCTACATACTTACTGACATCAGCCTTCTTGAGCAAGTTCCATTGAACTTTAAAAGTCATTGTTTGAATAAGAAATTAAAAAAATGTCTAGATGATGCCCTGGAAACTCACATTTTCCCAGATTGGGTTCACAGAGGCGCCACTTACAAAGAAACAAATTATTAATGCTGCAGTTGCTACTTTTGCTGTTTCTAGAATTGCATTTGTGGAAACACATTATGATAAATTAAGAGTTGCTTTCCCTACCTATTCCTAGAATTGCACTTTATGATAATTAAAGAGTTGCTTCCCTCTACTTTATGATAAATTAAGCGTTGCTTCCCCTACCCGTTTCTAGAATGGCATTTGTGAATATACTTTATGATAAATTAAGAGTTGCTTCCTCTACCTGTTTCTAGAATTGCATTTGTGGATATACTTTATGATAAATTAAGAGTTTCTTCCCCTACCAGTTTCTAGAATTGCTTTTGTGGATATACTTTATGATAAATTAAGACTTGCTTCCCCTACCTGTTTTAAGAATTGCATTTGTGGAAACACTTTATGATAAATTAAGAGTTGCTTCCCCTACCTATTCCTAGAATTGTATTTGCGAATATACTTTATGATAATTAAAGAGTTGCTTCCCTCTACTTTATGATAATTTAAGAGTTGCTTCCCTTAATTAATGATGAATAATGAATTGCTCCCCCTACCTGTTTCTAGAATTGCATTTGTGGATATACTTTATGATAAATTAAGAGTTGCTTCCCCTACTTTATAATGATATAAGAGTTGCTTCCCCTACCTATTCCTAGAATTGCATTTGTGGATATACTTCATGATAATTTAAGAGTTGCTTCCCCTACTTTATAATGATATAAGAGTTTCTTCCCCTACCAGTTTCTAGAATTGCTTTTGTGGATATACTTTATGATAAATTAAGACTTGCTTCCCCTACCTGTTTTAAGAATTGCGTTTGTGGAAACACTTTATGATAAATTAAGAGTTGCTTCCCCTACCTATTCCTAGAATTGTATTTGCGAATATACTTTATGATAATTAAAGAGTTGCTTCCCTCTACTTTATGATAATTTAAGAGTTGCTTCCCTTAATTAATGATGAATAATGAATTGCTCCCCCTACCTGTTTCTAGAATTGCATTTGTGGATATACTTTATGATAAATTAAGAGTTGCTTCCCCTACTTTATAATGATATAAGAGTTGCTTCCCCTACCTGTTCCTAAAATTGCATTTGTGGATATACTTCATGATAATTTAAGAGTTGCTTCCCCTACTTTATAATGATTTAAGAGTTGCTTCCCCTACTTGTTTCTAGAATTGCATTTGTGGATAAACTTAATGATAATTTAAGAGTTGCTTCCCCTACCTATTTCTAGATTTGCATTTGTGGATAAACTTCATGATAATTCAAGAGTTGCTTCCTTACCTGTATCTAGAATTGCATTTGTGGATATACTTCATGATAATTTCAGAGTTGCTTCCCCTACTTTATAATGATGTAAGAGTTGCTTCCCCTACTTGTTTCTAGAATTGCATTTGAGGATATACTTCATGATAATTTAAGAGTAGCTTACCCTACTTTATGAAAAATTAGGAGTTGCTTCCCCTGCCTGTATCTAGAATTGCATTTGTAAATATACTTCATGATAAATTAAGAGTTGCTTCCCCTACTTTATAATGATATAAGAGTTGCTTCTCCTACCTGTTTCTAGAATTGCATTTGTTAATATACTTTGATAATTTAAAAGTTGCGTTCCCTACTTTATAATGATATAAGAGTTGCTTCCCCTACCTATTTCTAGAATTGCATTTGTGGATAACTTTATGATAATTTAAGAGTTGCTTCCCCTACTTTATGATATAAGAGTTGCTTCCCCTATCTGTTTCTAGAATTGCATTTGTGGATATACTTCATGATAATTTCAGAGTTGCTTCCCCAACTTTTAAAATGATATACGAGTTGCTTCCCCTACCTGTTTTTAGAATTGCTTTTGTGGATATACTTCATGATAATTTAAAAGTTGCTTCACCTACTTTATAATGATGTAAGAGTTGCTTCCCCTACCAGTTTCTAGAATTGCATTTGAGGATATACTTCATGATAATTTAAGAGTAGCTTCCCCTACTTTATGAAAAATTAGGAGTTGCTTCCCCTACCTGTACCTAGAATTGAATTTGTAAATATACTTCATGATAAATTAAGAGTTGCTTCCCCTACCTATTTCTAGATTTGCATTTGTGGATAAACTTCATGATAATTCAAGAGTTGCTTCCTTACCTGTATCTAGAATTGCATTTGAGGATATACTTCATGATAATTTAAGAGTAGCTTCCCCTACTTTATGAAAAATTAGGAGTTGCTTCCCCTACCTGTACCTAGAATTGAATTTGTAAATATACTTCATGATAAATTAAGAGTTGCTTCCCCTACTGGTTTCTAGAATTGCATTTGTGGATAAACTTAATGATAATTTAAGAGTTGCTTCCCCTACCTATTTCTAGATTTGCATTTGTGGATAAACTTCATGATAATTCAAGAGTTGCTTCCCCTACCTGTTTCTAGAATTGCATTTGTGAATATACTTTGATAATTTAAAAGTTGCTTTCCCTACTTTATAATGATATAGTTGCTTCTCCTACCTATTTCTAGAATTGCATTTGTGGATAACTTTATGATAATTTAAGAGTTGCTTCCCCTACTTTATGATATAAGAGTTGCTTCCCCTATCTGTTTCTAGAATTGCATTTGTGGATATACTTCATGATAATTTAAGAGTTGCTTCCCCAACTTTTAAAATGATATACGAGTTGCTTCCCCTACCTGTTTCTAGAATTGCATTTGTGGATATACTTTATGATAAATTAAGAGTTGCTTCCCCTACTTTATAATGATATAAGAGTTGCTTCCCCTACCTGTTCCTAAAATTGCATTTGTGGATATACTTCATGATAATTTAAGAGTTGCTTCCCCTACTTTATAATGATTTAAGAGTTGCTTCCCCTACTTGTTTCTAGAATTGCATTTGTGGATAAACTTAATGATAATTTAAGAGTTGCTTCCCCTACCTATTTCTAGATTTGCATTTGTGGATAAACTTCATGATAATTCAAGAGTTGCTTCCTTACCTGTATCTAGAATTGCATTTGTGGATATACTTCATGATAATTTCAGAGTTGCTTCCCCTACTTTATAATGATGTAAGAGTTGCTTCCCCTACTTGTTTCTAGAATTGCATTTGAGGATATACTTCATGATAATTTAAGAGTAGCTTACCCTACTTTATGAAAAATTAGGAGTTGCTTCCCCTGCCTGTATCTAGAATTGCATTTGTAAATATACTTCATGATAAATTAAGAGTTGCTTCCCCTACTTTATAATGATATAAGAGTTGCTTCTCCTACCTGTTTCTAGAATTGCATTTGTGAATATACTTTGATAATTTAAAAGTTGCGTTCCCTACTTTATAATGATATAAGAGTTGCTTCCCCTACCTATTTCTAGAATTGCATTTGTGGATAACTTTATGATAATTTAAGAGTTGCTTCCCCTACTTTATGATATAAGAGTTGCTTCCCCTATCTGTTTCTAGAATTGCATTTGTGGATATACTTCATGATAATTTCAGAGTTGCTTCCCCAACTTTTAAAATGATATACGAGTTGCTTCCCCTACCTGTTTTTAGAATTGCTTTTGTGGATATACTTCATGATAATTTAAAAGTTGCTTCACCTACTTTATAATGATGTAAGAGTTGCTTCCCCTACCAGTTTCTAGAATTGCATTTGAGGATATACTTCATGATAATTTAAGAGTAGCTTCCCCTACTTTATGAAAAATTAGGAGTTGCTTCCCCTACCTGTACCTAGAATTGAATTTGTAAATATACTTCATGATAAATTAAGAGTTGCTTCCCCTACCTATTTCTAGATTTGCATTTGTGGATAAACTTCATGATAATTCAAGAGTTGCTTCCTTACCTGTATCTAGAATTGCATTTGAGGATATACTTCATGATAATTTAAGAGTAGCTTCCCCTACTTTATGAAAAATTAGGAGTTGCTTCCCCTACCTGTACCTAGAATTGAATTTGTAAATATACTTCATGATAAATTAAGAGTTGCTTCCCCTACTGGTTTCTAGAATTGCATTTGTGGATAAACTTAATGATAATTTAAGAGTTGCTTCCCCTACCTGTTTCTAGAATTGCATTTGTGAATATACTTTGATAATTTAAAAGTTGCTTTCCCTACTTTATAATGATATAGTTGCTTCTCCTACCTATTTCTAGAATTGCATTTGTGGATAACTTTATGATAATTTAAGAGTTGCTTCCCCTACTTTATGATATAAGAGTTGCTTCCCCTATCTGTTTCTAGAATTGCATTTGTGGATATACTTCATGATAATTTAAGAGTTGCTTCCCCAACTTTTAAAATGATATACGAGTTGCTTCCCCTACCTGTTTTTAGAATTGCATTTGTGGATATACTTCATGATAATTTAAAAGTTGCTTCACCTACTTTATAATGATGTAAGAGTTGCTTCCCCTACCGGTTTCTAGAATTGCATTTGAGGATATACTTCATGATAATTTAAGAGTAGCTTCCCCTACTTTATGAAAAATTAGGAGTTGCTTCCCCTATCTGTTTCTAGAATTGCATTTGTGGATATACTTCATGATAATTTAAGAGTTGCTTCCCCAACTTTAAAAATGATAAACGAGTTGCTTCCCCTACCTGTTTCTAGATTTGCATTTGTGGATATACTTCATGATAATTTCAGAGTTGCTTCCCCTACTTTATAATGATATAAGAGTTGCTTCCCCTATCTGTATATGATATAAGAGTTGCTTCCCCTACCTGTTTCTTTATGAAAAATTAGGAGTTGCTTCCCCTACCTGTATCTAGATTTGCATTTGTGGATATACTTCATGATAATTTCAGAGTTGAATCCCCTACTTTATAATGATATAAGAGTTGCTGCCCCTATCTGTATATGATATAAGAGTTGCTTCCCCTACCTGTTTCTTTATGAAAAATTAGGAGTTGCTTCCCCTACCTGTATCTAGAATTGCATTTGTAAATATACTTCATGATAATTTAAGAGTTGCTTCCCCAACTTTAAAAATGATATACGAGTTGCTTGCCCATAAGAGTTTCTAGAATTGCATTTGTGGATATACTTCATGATAATTTAAGAGTTGCTTTCCCAACTTTAAAAATGATATACGAGTTGCTTCCACTACCTGTTTCTAGAATTGCATTTGAGGATATACTTCATGATAATTTAAGAGTAGCTTCCCCTACTTAATGAAAAATTAGGAGTTGCTTCCCCTACCTGTATCTAGAATTGCATTTGTAAATATACTTTATGATAATTTAAGAGTTGCTTCCCCTACTTTATAATATGAGAGTTGCTTCCCCTACCTATTTTTAGAATTGCATTTGTGGATATACTTCATGATAATTTAAGAGTTGCTTCCCCTACTTTATGATGATATAAGAGTTGCTTCCCCTACCTGTTTTTAGAATTGCATTTGTGAATATACTTTGATAATTTAAAAGTTGCTTTCCCTACTTGATAATGATATAAGAGTAGCTTCCCCTACTTAATGAAAAATTAGGAGTTGCTTCCCCTACCTGTTTTTAGAATTGCATTTTCGGATATACTTCATGATAATTTCAGAGTTGCTTCCCCTACTTTTTAATGATATAAGAGTTGCTACCCCTACCTGTTTTTAGAATTGCATTTGTGAATATACTTTGATAATTTAAAAGTTGCTTTCCCTACTTGATAATGATATAAGAGTTGCTTCCCCTACCTGTTTTTAGAATTGCATTTGTGGATATACTTCATGATAATTTAAGAGTAGCCTCCCCTACTTTATGAAGAATGAGGAGTTGCTTCCCCTACCTGTACCTAGAATTGAATTTGTAAATTTACTTCATGATAAATTAAGAGTTGTTTCCCCTACTTTATAATGATATAAGAGTTGCTTCCCCTACCTGTTCCTAGAATTGCATTTTTGGATATACTTCATGATAATTTCAGAGTTGCTTCCCCTACTTAATAATGATATAAGAGTTGCTTCCCCTACCTGTTTTTAGAATTGCATTTGTGGATAAACTTCATGATAATTTAAGAGTAGCTTCCCCTACTTTATGAAGAATTAGGAGTTGCTTCCCCTACCTGTATCTAGAATTGCATTTGTAAATATACTTCATGATAAATTAAGAGTTGCTTCCCCTACTTTATAATGATATAAGAGTTGCTTCCCCTACCTGTTCCTAGAATTGCATTTGTGGATATACTTCATGATAATTTCAGAGTTGCTTCCCCTACTTTATAATGATATAAGAGTTGCTTCCCCTACCTGTTCTTAGAATTGCATTTGTGGATATACTTCATGATAATTTAAGAGTTGCTTCCCCTACTTTAGAATGATATGAGTTGCTTCCCCTACCTGTTTCTAGATTTGCATTTGTGGATAAACTTCATGATAAATTAACAGCTGCTTCCCCTACCTGATTCTAGAATTGCATTTGTGAATATATACTTTGATAATTTAAAAGTTGCTTCCCCCACTTTATGATGATATAAGAGTTGCTTCCCCTACCTGTTTCTAGAATTGCATTTGTGGATATACTTTATGATGAATTATGAGTTTCTTCCCCTACCTGTTTCTAGAATTGCATTTGTGGATATACTTCATGATAATTTAAGAGTTGCTCCCCCTACTTTATAATGATATAAGAGTTGCTTACCCTACCTGTTTCTAGAATTGCATTTGTGGTTATACTTTATGATAAATTAAGAGTTGCTTCCCCTGTTTCTAGAATTTGTGAATATATTTTGAATGAAATTATCAAGAGTTTCTAAAATTACCGGTGGTAAGCAACAGCAAAACTTTTACCCATGAGTTAAATGTAAAATATACTGAGAGGAACTTAAAACTTAAGAGTTTTTTTTAGTTGTCTTGATAAAAAGTTATAAATGAAATATACTCCTCAAAATAATTGAAGGACCAATGCTATCAATTATAACATTGATGCATCTTGTGTAGAACATATTTTGAAAAACAATTTAACGATCTAGTCTAAATTTTTCGGACATCTTTGGCGCCCAGTTGCCAAGTGGCACGGCAAAAAGAAAATGGTAGAAAATGTTACTAACAAGGATTTTTTTGTCATTTTAAAATTTGACCTAAATGCATTGGAATGTCATTTTTTGTGTGTGATCCATGGACCAAAGAACTGCATGAAATGAATGAAAAGTGATTTTAGGTGCTGAAATCTCTGTTTTTACATGAGTGTATGGTGTTTTAATCCCGTCGATACCATCCACCTCTTCCTGTGAGAGAAAATTGACCCTTTTGGCTGTGGCGTAATGGCCAGACTATGGGTTCAGACAACTGGTTTTGGCGTTTGTCTGTGAAAATCTTTAAACAAATCGCCAGGACATCTTTCTAACACTCAAATGCACAGAATGACGATTGAAAATCTGATTCTTGATGGCCAAGTACACACATTGTTTTCAGAAAACTAAACACTGTCAAAACTCCATTGTCAGAGAGGAAAATGCTTGCTTCCCAGTATATTGAAACTGTTTGAAGTTTTTTTTGCTTGTAAGCTGAACTGTTTAAAACAAAGTCTAATTTGATGTTACTTTCATTCTACTCGAAAGACCACAGAAGAATTTCTGTACCCCACCCACTGCCTTTTGAAAGTGTGTTTTTGAGGGTATGTGCATTTGAGACACAGGTATGTCAGAATTAGGCATGGAAATCAGTAATAATGATTCTTGACGTATGGGCATAAAGAAATGAAAGCTTTGGGCCAAGTTTTACAGAATTTAAATGTTTGCGCTAATTATACTCGCACTCTAAAATCTTGGTCCTTTAATTATTTTGAGGAGTATATTATTCCTTCTTTCAGATCTGCCATTCTAAACAAACTTAATATATTTTACAATTAAATGGGGAGGAAGGTAAAATCAATTATTTTTTAATTTTCAGTTTTTCTCCGTAAAGTTACTTTGAAATGGATATGCCTAGCGCTCCAGTTATCTACTGTGGTGCGAATCTTTTTTATGCTCAACTCACCTAAGTTTAAATTTCAACTACTCATTAAAAACTAAAATGTTAAAAGAAATGACTTTTTTGGCTTTAAACTCTCAGATGTTGTATTTATCACGCCAATAAATGTTACAATGCCACGATTCATTGTTGGCATTTTAACAATAATGATCATGATAGTTTCATTCTCCGTTGAGTTGAGCATGAAAATTTTTAATCAACTAGGAGCCAGGTTATTTTTATGAAGCCACTTCTCAATGAACACATTAAAATAATCCACGACATGAGATTTCCTACAACGTAGTATTTGCGACTAGCAAAGCTTCAGATCAGCCTGCGCATACACGGAAGTCTGATCAGAGCCTTTTCTTGTCATTTAAAAAAATTCCAACTTTCACCCATTTTACCCCTATGCCTTCGGATTAACCTTTCTGCCAATCTTAAGGTTGCAAGTTGTCTTAGAGCAGTCCCAGCAGCGAGCAGTCTGATCTAGGTCCATATTGTTTGCATTATAGGCTACCTTAGTCCAGAGAACAGACGACAAAGATTTGACTGACAGGAAAATTGTTAAACCTAACTCATTTATGCCGAATGGAATCCCCTCTCTTATCAATTTGAAGAATCCATTTCGATTTTAAGGGTTGTTGGGAAGTAATTTTCAATTTCATTCGAATTTTGATAGAAGATGTTTTAAGCAAACAGTGAAGATTCTGATCAGATCATGTGGTGTCTGGTCAGGATCTGCGCTGTTTGCCTATGTCCCACAAAAAGGACGCTAGGCTTATATCGGTTAATTTGATTCCCTAAGGACATACTGATGGAATTTTTTGTCCTGTTTATTGATTGCCCAGTTCATTGAATCCCTTAGTAGAGGATCATCGTTTCACCTAACAGTTTACTTGACAACCTAAAACGGTATAAGCCTAGCGTCCTTTTGTGGGACCTAGGCAAACAGCGCAGACCCAGATCAGACGCCACTTTATCTGATCAGGGTCTCCACTGTTTCCTTGCAGAATGTTCTATTAAACTTTGAATAAAAATCAAAAATACCACCCAACATCCCTGATAACAGAAAAGGACTGTACCAATTGATAAGGGTGGGAAATTTCATTTGGCTTAATGGGTTAAAACAACGTTGTATCAATGTTATCGCGATGTCATGACGTCGTATCGACGTTGATACAATTTTGTTTGACGCCATGTGCCTGTTGGTATATTTTCCAATGCACCACTTATTTTTATTTCTGTAGAGTAGAATTGGATAAGTGGAACAGAGTCATATGTCTGAGGTGCTTCTATGTCCCTTCCTCACGATGCAATGGGTTGGTCTGCAGTTAGTGATTGTGGCATTCCCTAGTCATGCTCACTTTTTCTATGGTTCTGTTGGCTTCATGGTTGCTGCTTAACGTCAGAGGATAATTTCGCATAATAATCTTTCAATTGTGCATGTGCTGATATCAAGAACGACCTGGGCACGGAATTACAGTGCCTCCTTAGAGTTGAGGAAGACTAAAGTTAAGTATTGATTTTTTAGGATGTGAAAAATAATGTTTAAAACTGATTAAAATGAAAATGGTTTTAATTTTCCTGAACATCACTATGATACCTTTAACCACAAATACCACATTGATCCAGGCAATTTATTAAGCTTTAATAGAGAATGCTGAAATATCAATACTTAAGTCTTGCTTAACTTTAAGGAGGCATTGCAATTCCGGGCCCATAAATCTAATATTTAGCAAGAGCACACATCTTACTCCAAATTCTGTGGATGCATTCTGAGGATGATCTTGCAGTCATTCTTAAAACGTACTTGCCAGATAGGAGTCTAATATTTAGTCAGAGCACGCATCTTTCTCCATATTCTATGGATGCATTCTGAGGATGCTTTTGCATGTTCATTCTTAAAACGTACTTGCCCAAATATCAAGTGATTATAGGAGTCTAATATTTAGTCAGAGCAAGCATCTTACTCCAAATTATGAAGATGCATTCTGAGGTCTTTCTTAAAACGTTCATGCGCTAATATCAAGTGAGGCTAGGGGTAATATTTAGTCAGAGCACGCTTCCTACTCCATATTCTATAGATGCATTCTGAGGATGATTTTACATAGTCATTCTTAAAATGTACTTGCGTATATAACAAGTGAGGCTAGAGGTCTAACATTAACTCAGAGCATCTTACTCCATATTCTGAGGATGCATTCTGACGGTGATTTTGCAGTCATGCTTAAAAAGTACTCACCCAAATATCAAATGAGGCTAGAAGTCTAATATTTGCTCAGAGCACGCATCCTACTCCATATTCTGAAGATGCATTCTGAGCATGATTTTTCATTGTCATTCTTAAACCGTACATGCGCAAAAATCCAGTGAAGCTAGGGGTCTTATATGTAGTAAGAACATGTATCTTATTCCGTATTCAGTAGATGCATTCTGAGGGTGATTTTGCATCATAACCATTCTTAAAATGTACATGCGCTAATATCAAGTGAGGCTAAGGGTCTCATATTAAGTCAGAGCACGCATCTTACTCCATATTCAGTTGATGCGTTCTGAGCATGAGTTTGCAAAGTCATCCTTAAAACGTACATGCGCAAAAATCAAGTGAGGCTAAGGGTCTAATATTTAGTCAGAGCAGGCATCATTGGATGCATTCTGAGTGTGATTTTGCAGCCATTCTTAAAACGTACTTGCCCAAATATCAAGTGAGGCTAGGAGTCTAATATTCTGAGGATGCATTCTGAGCATGATTTTGCAGCCATTCTTAAAACGTACTTGCCCAAATATCAAGTGAGGCTAGGAGTCTAATATTCTGAGGATGCATTCTGAGCATGATTTTGCAGCCATTCTTAAAACGTACTTGCCCAAATATCAAGTGAGGCTAGGAGTCTAATATTCTGAGGATGCATTCTGAGCATGTTTTTGCAGCCATTCTTAAAACGTATATGTGCAAATATCCAGTGAAGCTAGGGGTCTTATATGTAGTCAGAGCACGCATCCTATTCCGTATTCAGTGGATGCATTCTGAGTGTGATTTGCAGCTCTTCTTAAAACGTACTTGCTCAATTATCAAGTGAGGCTAGGAGTCTAATATTTACTCAGAGCACGCATCCTATTTCATATTCTGAAGATGCATTCTGAGCATGATTTTGCATAGTCATTCTTAAAACGTACATGCGCAAATATCAAGTGAGGCTAAAGGTCGAATATATAGTCAGAGCAGGCATCTTATTCCGTATTCAGTGGATGCATTCTGAGGGTGTTTTGCAGCCATTCTTAAAACGTACATGCGCAAATATCAAGTGAGGCTAGGAGTCTAATATTTAGCCAGAACACGCATCCTACTCCATATTCAGTGGATGCATTCTGAGCATGATTTTGCGTAGTCATTCTCAAAACGTACATGCGCAAATATCAAGTGAGGCTAAAGGTCGAATATTTAGTCAGATCAGGCATCAGTGGATGCATTCTGAGTGTGATTTTGCAGCCATTCTTAAAACGTACTTTCTCAATTATCAAGTGAGGCTAGAAGTCTAATATTTACTTGGAGCACGCATCCTACTCCATAATTCTGAGGATGCATTCTAAGCATGATTTTGCATAGTAATTCTTAAAACATACATGCGCAAATATCCATTGAAGCTACGGGCTTTATATGTAGTGAGAGCACACATCTTACTCGGTATTCAGTGGATGCATTCTAAGGATGATTTTGCAGCCATTCTTAAAACGTACTTGCTCAATTATCAAGTGAGGCTAGGAGTCTAATATTTACTCAGAGCACGCATCCTACTTCATATTCTGAGGATGCATTCTGATAAATGATTTTGCATAGTCATTCTTAAAACGTACATGCGCAAATATCCAGTGAATCTAGGGGTCTTATATGTAGTGAGAGCACGCATCTTATTCCGTATTCAGTGGATGCATTCTGAGTGTGATTTGCAGCTCTTCTTAAAACGTACTTGCTCAATTATCAAGTGAGGCTAGGAGTCTAATATTTACTCAGGGCACGCATCCTACTTCATATTCTGAGGATGCATTCTGATAAATGATTTTGCATAGTCATTCTTAAAACGTACATGCGCAAATATCCAGTGAATCTAGGGGTCTTATATATAGTGAGAGCACGCATCTTATTCCGTATTCAGTGGATGCATTCTGAGGGTGATTTTGCAGCCATTCTTAAAACGTACTTGCTCAATTATCAAGTGAGGCTAGGAGTCTAATATTTACTCAGAACACGCATCCTACTTCATATCCTGAGCATGCATTCTGAGCATGATTTTGCACAGTCATTCTTAAAACGTACATGCGCAAATACCCAGTGAAGCTAGGGGTCTTATATGTAGTGAGAGCACGCATCTTATTCCGTATTCAGTGGATGCATTCTGAGTGTGACTTTGCAGCCATTCTTTAAACGTACTTGCTCAATTATCAAGAGAGGCTAGGAGTCTAATATTTACTCAGAGCCCGCATCCTACTTCATATTCTGAGGATGCATTCTAAGCATGATTTTGCTTAGTCATTCTTAAAACGTACATGCGCAAATATCCAGTGAAGCTATGGGTCTTATATATAGTGAGAGCACGCATCTTATTCCGTATTCAGTGGATGCATTCTGAGGGTGATTTTGCAGCCATTCTTAAAGCGTACTTGCTCAATTATCAAGAGAGGCTAGGAGTCTAATATTAAGTCAGACCATGCATCTTACTCCATATTCAGTGGATGCCTTTGAGGGTGATTTTGCAGTCATTCTTAAAACGTACATGCGATAATATCAAGTGAGGCTAGGGGTCTAACATTTAGTCAGAGCACGCATCCTACTTCATAATTCTTAAAACGTACATGCGCAAATATCAAGTGAGGCTAGGGGTATTATATGTAGTGAGAGTATGCATCTTATTCCGTATTCAGTGGATGCATTCTGAGGATGATTTTGCATTGTCATTCTTAAAACGTTCTTGTGCAAATATCAAGTGAGGCTAGGGTCTAATATTAGGCAGAGCACGCATCTTCCTCCATATTTAGTGGATGCAAGCAGTGTGAAGATTGCCTTCTTCGTATGCTGGGCAATGTTCACTACTTTGTTGTCATTTGCTGAATTTTTACAAAGCAAATTTTTAAATAAAACCTCTTGAATCACTATCAGTGTCAAACAGATTGGATCCAGATCAGGACGGACGTTTGGGTTGGTCCTGATCTGGATCCAAACCTTTAACAAAGGCTATCTGCAGACAACAAAATAAATGTCACCAAAGTTAAAAGCTCATATCATAAAGTCATACAGAGGGGTGAAGTTTTCCTAGTGTTTTTTGTTTTGTTTTGGGGGGAGGATCTTTTCTGTATCCTATCTAAAGCCATACATATTGCGTTCTAGCAGTGAAGGCTCTTCGTATGATCGCCTCTGCAATAAATACCATTTTCTCATGGACAAACTCACTGGTTCATACTGCAGCTGGTTTTTCTTCTTCAAAGCATTGGATTTCTCTCTTCACAGCTCTTGAACTATTCTTTAGAAATTCATGCAGTGATCCAAAGTTTGTACCCCAGATGAAGAAAATGGGAGAACCCTGAAAAAAGTATATAATTGTTAGATAATAGGGTAGAGATTGCCTTCGTCACCTGGCCCCAAGGTTATAAAACTTTTTTCATGCTCAACTCAACTGAGCACGAAATCTCAACTGCTCATAAAAACTAAAATACCGAGAAATAAAGAAGTTTCTTGCTTTAAGTCCCTCAGATGTGGTATTTATCATGCTAATAAATGTTAAAATGCCAACAATTCTTGGCATTTTAACTTATGAGTAGGATAAATTTCGTGCTCAGCTGAGTTGAGCATGGAAAAAGTTTTATAACCTCCGGACCTGAAGCCTGGTGTGCAGCCATGTAAGTCTCATTTGATCCTGCTCAGCTACAGAGACTAACTAGAATATTGAAATTTTGTCTGTTACAAGTGTTATTTTTCAGAGGGTTAATAACAAAGGCGCTGATCATACTGCGCGAATGCACAGGCTGGTCAGCACCTTTTGTGTCTGTTTCTCTCGGTCTCTAGTCAAGCACTCTACCACTGAGCCACTGCGCTCCAGCACCTTTGGTGAACGCATGCAACAAAGTCAAGTTTTCTCTTGATGTAGCCCATATTATGTTTATAATACTCATTCGAGTCATTTTGAAACTCTCGTGATGAGAATCCACAGCATGTTTACACTGAGAAATTTAAATAAAAGCATCGTTCAAATAACACGTATAATGAAATAGTAGTTTCTCTATCAGTGCTTAGAAAAAAACAGCTATTCAAACTGTAGTTACTGTCCTGCCAGCCAAGAGTGACAGCGACGTCATGTTTGGTTTTTAATTGGAAGTAAAACATTAACGTGTACACTCCACTTGAGCTAATGCAAATCGATAGATCACTTGTGTATTAATCCTATCCTGCGGATTAATACACAAGTGATCTATCGATTATAAGTCCCTCATAACTTTCTAAAAAAAAAAGACGTCACTGCCACTCTTGGCTGGCTATACATGTATAATGTGAATAAATCACTTCTCAGAGGATAGTTAATATTTTTGATAAGAAAGGGATAACCTAATTAAGAGTATAGACATGTACTGGAAATTGAAAAAGCGATTGGAGGTTGCGATTTTTCTACAATTAATTTAGCCCTTTACCTCATAGAGACGCCTTTTGACGCTTTTGTAAAAATAGCAGACCCAGGTCAGACAGCTCTTGTAAGAGCTGCCTGGTTAGGGTCTTCTCTGTTTGCTTATGAAAATATGATATATCTGATCCTACACTAGTGGACCTGAAAAGTAATTTCTCTGTTCTTTGCACCAACATCAAAGTTATGCCTTATGCCATAGGTATGCCTAATGAAAGTTTATTTAATTATTCATAGTGGGTGGAGCCTAGCACGAATATTCATGAAGGAATGGTTAATTTGCTATGTTTAAAAGTGCATTATCGCTGGTATCTGTCACATGATTAGAGGGGCCCTTTTATACAATCTCGCATCGAAAAAAACAGATGTTCTTTACCAATACGTTCACGAATGAGCCTACAATGTGAATAAAGGAACAGCTTAAATTGCATATGACAATTCTATTTTTCTGTTACACCTGTCCGAAACGTACAAAATATGAGACCTGTGCAAATTGCATATGTTTCCTGTGCAAAATTTTGCAAAACACACAGGTTTCATAGTTTGTACATTTAACGTGGTTGTATACCTTTTAGAAATACAAATGTACTATGCATCGGGTACTCATTGTAGTCAGAAGATAATCCACAGCATATTTCATGAAAGAGTAGTGCTGTGCATCGTGGACATTTCTTTTATTTCACCAAGAAATACGTTGTGGGTACTTTAGGTAGGTATATTAAGACCTTGCTAATAAATATCCACAAAACATGTTTGAATGGAGAAATCAGAAAATATCTGTCCATATAATGAAAGAGTGCATGTCTATCATTGACAGACTTACGCCAATTTCATTAAGAAACAATATAGCATTGAATAATCACATGCACATATTTAACACAATTTATGATAAATAAATGAAAATCACCTTGCAAGTTTACACTTTGATTCTTCATGACTTTGGTTCATTTATTCATATCCAAATTAATGTAACAATATTGCTTCTTGCAAAATTTTATATTGTCGTGTCATTTAAAAGGTATTAAATTAACACCTGGCATCGATACGAAAGCGTGTTAACGGGTTTAACTGCAAAATAATTTTGAAAACATTAAAAACGCGGACCGCGATTCCCGCCAAAATTACAAATGTTCTCAAATGCAGTTACAAATTGCATAAGCTGGTATTTGCAACCTAGAAAGTCAAGTATGCACTTTTAAAATGTTTTCAAGAATGCGGTGGCAACATTTAAAAAAAAACTGCTTAAATTAAATGCCTGTGAAACTTCTATTTTGCTGTCATAATCGCAGGGAATGTGCAAAATATGAAACCTGTGCAATTTTGCACAGGTTTCATACTTTGTACATTTCAGGCGTTTGAACACTTTTAATGATTCAATAAAAGCTTTTATCATATGACGTCGCGTCTCGGGGTGATATTACGCCATGCATTAAAATCAATAAACCACTAGTGGTTTACAGATTTTCTGGAGTTGTTAAGGCGCCCATAACATCGTTGCGTACATAATGACAAAATTATAACGTTTTTACTACAGAAAAGAGATTTCAAAGTAATCTTAATTTCATATGATAAATAGAATCTAACATTCGTGCTCCTGTATTATTGAATTTATTAAACTCATTGCGAAAAAAAAAGATAAAATGCTCGACAAGCCTCTTTTCCCCAACTCGTTCAATAAATTCAATAAAACATGAGCACTCATGTAAGATCCTCTATATTAAATATACTGGAATATGGCATAAATTGAATGCTTCTATTAAGCCAATTAGCAGTTGTGATTTTGGTCGAAAGATGTCAATTAGGTACAACATGTCACCGAGAAAACGAATGCCTCTTTCAAAATAAGGTGCACATGAAGTATAGGTTATAATCATATATTACAATTATAAAGGAATTAAGTGGGAACGAACGCAGCGAGTGGACCATTCAATTCCTTTATAATTGTAACATATGATTTATGACCTACTTATAGTTTTCTTCTGGTCGCATTGACCACTTCACGGATTTACTTTGGTTTGATTCTTTACATCCCACCAACAATCTTTCAGTTAAACAGGGACGGGTCTTCCTGGGTTGAACCAGTACGAAGCTAGGATAAATGTGTCTTGCTCAATGACCACAATGCAGTGACGCCAGTAAGGCTCAAACCCGCAGCCCCTCGGTCTTGAGTCAAGCACTCTACCACTGAAACACTGCACTCCCTTCACGGATATCCTTAATGATTTACTCAATATATTACACATATTGACAAAATATGTGATTAAGTTGGCCAAAAATTTAAATTTCTGTGCAAACCGATTGGTTGTGAAGCCAAGGAAGGGGCGAAGTAAACTATAAGTATACTTACAGTCAAATCTTGTTAACCAAAAGTCCTGAAGACCAGATGTTTTACTTCAAATCATCAGTAGTCCCAAGTATATCTATGCTAACTACAGTGTCGGGGACGAAAATTCTGTGAACATCTAAAACAGGCACTCAAACCTGGCACCAAGAGTGGTTCTTTGAAGCAGTCGAGGGGAACTAGAGTATGTAGCATCTGTTAACAGAATATCTGTAGTTTGATTCAAATAGAGTAAGTTAAATAAAGAATACTAGGTGAGTGTCTTTGGCAAGGCTTTGATAACGCCTGTTGACATCGCGAGGCTTGCTGGGTGATTCAACATGTGGTCTCAAAGCCGAGCCTGGTTAACTTGATTTCAAAAAACGCGAGTCTGGTATTCTATTTATCAGTTTACCCACTGATTCACTCTTCAAACAAGCAAATTGACGTAATTTTCGATTTTTGTGTTGTTTTAGCGCCATTAGTGACGTCATTGAAAAAGTGCAACGTCCTCATGACCTGATAAAGCTACTTGCCGTGAGATAGACAACGTTTATCAGGCAACGCGCAACAATGTAGCTAATATGAGAGGTAACTGATAATAAATAATATATAAACCCTAATTGATATTTTTGGCGTTTCCTGTTCTTGTGCTTAAAAGAAACGTCGCACTGAGACATTTCTTTTAAGCCCGTTTTGTGTCGAAATTATTTAACTACGAGTAGTTCCCAAGTAAGCACGTACACTGGGGCCATTCTCAGCCCACCAGCAAAGCGTCATCGAATTTCATTATATGGGTAGATTTGCTCTTCTATACAAAGGGTGCAGTTGAAATCAAGTTGCTATTTACCAATACTTTCAATTATCATATAACGTTGCGTCTGGGAGTGAAATAAGGCCATGCAATAAAATCGATAAACCACTAGTGGTTTTCAGATGTTCTGGAAACGTTATGACGTCCATAACAACGTTGCGTACATAATGACAAAATTATAACTTTCTTACGACAGAAGTAAGATGATAAATAGAATCTAATATTCGTGCACCTGTATTATTGAATTTATTGAACTCGTTGCGAAAAAGAGATAAAATGCTCGGTAAGCCCCTCATTTCATCTCATTTCCTCAACTCGTTTAATAAATTCAATAAAACATGTGCACTCATGTAAGATCCTCTATGAATTAGATGACAACATGTTTAAAGATGTAAACTGCTGAAAATAGATGTGCTGGTTCTATTCAGCTGTTGTCCCAATTGCAGGAATTGAACAGAATATTCATATTTAGTAATGTTAGGCTGCTGTACATGTCTACCTTTACACAAAGAGAAGCACAGTGGCTCAATGGTAGGCTGCTTAACTGGAGATCAAGGGTCGCTGGTTCGAGACCCAACGGATGCACTGTGTTGTGAGTTTGGGCAAGACACTTTATCCTTTGCTTAGTACTGGCTCAACCTAAGAACGTTCCGACATGACTGAAAAATTATTTTCTGCGACAGAAAGCACTGTAGCATAAAAGAAAGGTTTGTTGTTGAGGCAACTGACATGATTTGATGCAGACTATTGGCATGATATTATGTAGACTTAGAGAGTAGCAGTCCGTGTGTCTTCATGATTACTCCATTTAGTATTTATGCCTAAATTATCAAACGATTGTATAGTGACACCACACCCCACACCCACCAAGTTCATGAGAATTATGGAATCTAACATGTCTAAGCTCAAACAAAGAAATTAACAAGTAATTACCAGAAAAGCCACAATCACAAATCACAGATAACACACAGGGTCTTGATAAGAGTGTGTAATTTCTCAACTAAAACACATGTTGTGAGTACTCAAAAGAACCGTCTCGATGAGACGATTTATTGAGCCCCCAAAACACATGTTCAACTATTTGTCTACTAGTGTCGTCTGCTGATAACCTTTGCAATCAGCTTGGACCCAGATCAGGCCTACATAACGTCGGGTCTAATCTGGATCCAAACTGTTTACCAGTCTGTAGGTATTCCTGATCTTTTTTTGAAAAAGTTGATTTTGAAAGATAAAAAATTGCCCAGGAGAAAAAGAGTTGATGGATAAGAGAATAAACACACTTTTATACTAAAATACTTCATGATCTAAACCTATGCACGTCCACAAGGAGGAAGAGGCACTAAAACACATATAAAGCTCAAAACATGTGCTTGTTTGTTTGTTTGATTTGATTCTTTACGTCCCATCAACAAACTTTCAGTTATGTATGGACGGGTCTTCCTAGGTTGAACCAATATTAATCTAGGGTTAATGTGTCTTGCTCAATGACACAACGCAGTGACGCCGGTGAGACTCAAACCCGCGCCCCCTCCGTCTCTAGTCAAGTACTCTACCACTGATCCACTGTGCTCCCTCAAAGGATGTTCGATCAGCCTTAAGTTAAGAGTACGTAGCAAAAAAAATATTTCTAAACCAAAACGTGTGTTGTGGGTACTCAAAGGAACCTTCTACATGAGACGGTTCTTTTGAGCACCCAAAACATGTGTTAGAACTGATGGGTAAGAAAATATTCACAATATTACGCTCAAAAAAATTGTTAAACTAAACCTGTGTGTATGATAATAAATTCGGAACATACCTCAACAGCTTCCATCTGCTGGCACCTTGTTGGTCGTAACTCCGGTCTATGATCCATGAGGCCCCATTTTAAGTGTGACGTTTTCTGTAGAAATGCAAAGTGTTGATCACGCGTCTGAAAACAACAACAACAACAACTAAAGTTTTGTGGTTTGTAACGAAGGTTTGCCTAAAACGAAAATCGAATTATGTTAGCTAATTACAATCAACTGTCTTAACTCCTTTACAATGATAAGAAGTTTGCATAGTATTGCAGTGGAATACTATTTCTGCAAAGAAATGCTGGTTTACCAGGGTTATGCCTAGAGAAACATCGACCGGCCTGACCTCTAACCGGCCGTACATGATAGCTTGTTTCCTCCATTTTATATGTGCCACTCCCCGTCCTACTGCTCGCAATACCACTCATGACCTAGATTCTTATTTGCTTAGTGCTGGCCCAGATGCTTCACCTCCATGAGACAGCTCATCTGAGTCTGTACTATAGAAACCAATATCACGCTAGAGAACCACTGTACTTGAACAGCACAGTCATCGCGTGGTGGTTGCAATTGACAAGTGCACAAATTATTGTTCCAAGCTGTTAAAAAGGGTGATATTTGGTCAATATTTCACTTCTGAAAATATTCATTGCGAATTATTGTCACTATAAACCCATCTGTTTAACAAAATTTGTGTGGGTTGAGTGATAGTCACTTCAGCGCCAGAGTTATTCCAAACAATGCATTATTTCCTGAAAAAAAAGGATGAAAGAAATGTTTCCTTATGGTCTGGAATTTATGCTTAGTTTAGCTAAAATGCAAAATAACAGTACTTTAATGTGAACAAAGTTTGAAATCTGAGGCTGGAGCATTCTTAAAGTTATACAAGATATTCATACTGTACGCATAGTTCTGCATATCGGGTATTCTGGCCCAGTGGTCGGGCCGTTGAGTGCAACATGTTGATTTGATTTAGTCACTCGACTACTGGGTCAGAACACCCGATATACAGAACTATGCAAACAGTATGAAAAGCTTGAATTACTTTAAAATGATCTGTCCTCAGATTTCAAACTTTGTGCACATTAAAGAACTGGTATTTTGCATTTTATGGAAAGTCAGCATTAATTCCAGAACATATGCAAAAAATTGTTTCATCCTCTTTTTCAGGACAACATCACATATTTGGCATAACTCTGGCGCTGTAGCGACTATCACTCAACCCACAAAAATTGTTAAGCAGATGCCCAGCTGAATTTATAAGTGACAATTATTCGCGATACGTATTTTCAGAAGTAAAATATTGACCAAAATATATCCCTTTTTAACAGATAAGTACCCTATTTTGTCCACTTGTTGACTGCAACCACCACGCGATGACTGGGCTGTTCGAGTTCAGTGGTTCTCTATCGTGAATATACGCTGACACTGGATTTCAATGTTTGCTACGCCAAAAGTTCATGAAGCAATATTATTATTATACTACTCTTGACCAAGATTCTTATATTATTAGTGTTGGCCCTGATGATTCCTCTCTATGAGATTGCCCATCTGGGTCCGCACTGTCAAAACAAATCTATACTAATGCTGGATTTCAATTTTTGATACACAAATAATTAAAATTTCAGTTTTTGATGCACACAATTCTAATAAAGCTTGGTTTCAATGTCTGATACACAAATTGTTCATAAACAACACAGCACATGACCTAGATTCTTATTTGATGAGTGCTTGTCCAGATGAGTTACATCCATGAGATAGCTCATCTGGGTCTGCACAATCCGGATAAATATATGTTGATGTTTTTTTAATGTTTGATACACAAAATAATCATAAATCAATAAAACTCATGACACAAAAAGTTCATAAATTAATACAACGCATGACCTAGATTCTTTTTGGTTAGTGCCAGCCCAGATGAGTTATATCCATGATACAGCTCATCTGCGTCTGCACTATCCAGATAAATCTGTGTTGATGCATGATTTCAATGTCTGATTCACAAAGCGTCCATAAAGCAACACAACTCATGACCTAGATTCTTATTTGGTAAGTGCTGGCCAAGATGAGTCACCTCAATGAGATAGCTCATCTGGGTCTGTACGATCCACTCATGACCTAGATTCTTAATTGATTAGTGCTGGTCCAGATGAGTATCCTCCATGAGGCAGCTTATCTGGGTCTGCACTATCCAGATTAATCTGTGTTGAAGCTTTATTTTAATGTTTGATACACAAGAAGTTCATAAATCAATACAAATCATGAACTGGATTTTGTTTCTTATCGTATCAGCCAGCAGCTAAGGTTCAAGCGAGTCTACGAAAATGCGCAGACTCGCCTGATCCTTCGCTGCTCGATTTCACCTTTTTTTTTATGTATATGAAGTATCAGACAAAACTTCTGACGCCAGTATGGTCGTTTATTGGAGGCATTTGCGTTTATGCAAAAAAGGGAGCCAAATCATAAGAGTTGGCCAAATCATCTTGCAATTGAGCTCTAGTCTTATTTTGATCTTTAATTGATAAACATGTGATTTCCAACAATATGGCCTTTTGACATTAACAGTCTTGGACGAGCCTGTGCAGCCACCTTTTAAGCTTAGGAACTCCAAATGATGTTCGGTCAGTAGCAGAAAAGTTCATAGAATATTTAAACGACTGGCAAAGGCTCTGATCAGACTACGGGTATGGGCAGGCTGGTC
Organism: Loripinus fragilis; assembly: GCA_964019695.1. Classification (NCBI taxonomy): domain Eukaryota; kingdom Metazoa; phylum Mollusca; class Bivalvia; order Lucinida; family Lucinidae; genus Loripinus; species Loripinus fragilis. The sequence continues at coordinate 20,438,263 of OZ026525.1, forward strand.
CGACCCTTTTCTAGTCGCACATACCACATTGTTGGAAATCTCATATGGCGGCTCAATTATATGAATGAATAATTCTTATCATGATATCAAAATAACGTTTATTCATTTATAGATTTAAGTAAATTTTAACAAATATTTCACAGCCGAAAGTTATTATTAACCACGCCTTGGAATGTTTATAATGCCATATTATGTATGTATTTTGCCTGCCTGCTGTATGTATGCATTATGTCATATGTATGCCTGATGTCTGTCTTATGACATGTGTCTGTCTTATGACATATGTATGCCTTATGCTGTATGTATGCCTTCTGCCATATATCTGCCTTATGTATGCATTAAGCCGTTTGTATGCTTATGTCATATGTATACCATATGTATGCCATGTACATGTACATGTATGTATGCATTACGTCGTATGAATGCCTGATGCCGACTTAATTTTATTTCCAAAACTGGGAAGTGTTTTACGTCTATCTGTAACATGTTTAAGCCAAATGGACCTTACCACAGTTATTTATTGGACAAGCCCATTTCCCATTGAAGTGTTGTTTGGTATTAGTTATCATTTTTATACCAATTGCAGTTGAACATTCTGTTAGTAAACAGTGAAGACCCTGATCAGATGCCACTCGGTGGCATCTGATCTGGGTCTGCACTGTTTGGCTTTGTTCCGTCAAAATGATGCAAGGTTTATATGGGCTAATGCCCTTGCTGCATTATAAAGGTGTTAATATTTACTAAGGAGTACCAACATTGTACCAACTCCTTGGTCAACATTGATATCTTTTATGTCTGTAAATAAAGACATTCATGGCAAAAACAACATTATGTTTTATTTGTGCTTAATGTCTCGAATGCCAATCACAGTGAATGTTCTACTAAATATAAACATACCTAACAGCTTCCATTTTCTGGTTGATTAAAGGTCTTAGCTTTAGTCTATGGTGTGCCAGGTAGCAGTCGCTGCATGCAATGTATGACGTTTTCTGTAGAAATGTAAACTGTTGATCACACATCTGAAAATATAAACACATTTAAATGGTAGTTGAAATGTATTAATTACAGCATGCTCTGTCCGCTCCTTTAGGCTGAAACAGAACCTTCCACCCATAAAGTGTGTATAGTATTTGAAGAGTATGCCATTGATTGAAGATTGTTGCTGATTTCAAGGCGGGAGGGGGGTATTTTTTTCAGATTTGCACTTTGCGTGACTGTGTATCTTGTTATTGCATTTTACGCAGGTTTAGTTTAATATTCTCGCATATGTGCATGAGTGTGTCTGTGTTTGGTGATAAATATATCATTAAAATAAAAACTACCATACAATTTGTTTTGGTACATGCATTACTTCAATGGTGCGACAGCGATCTTTGTGTCCAACTTTCTTTAGTAGCAACTTAGCTGAAGCTGACGGCACTTAACCCATAGTCGCTATATACATAGAGGATCTTACATGAGTGCTCATGATTTATTGAATTTATAAAACGAGTTGAGAAAAAGATAAAATGCGAGGCTTGCCGAGCATTTTAATTTTTTTTTCGCAACGAGTTTAATAAATTCAGTAATACAGACGCACGAATGTTATATAACATTTATCATATAAAATAAAGATTATTTTGAAATCTTATTTCTGCTGTAAAAACGTTATAATTTTGTCAATATGTAGTTAACGTTGTTATGGACGTCATAATGTTTCCCGAAACGCTGTAAACCACTAGTGGTTTATCGATGCTATTGCATGGCGTTATTTCACTCCCAGACGCGACGTCCTATGATGATAAAGTTCAAATGCTTAATTTTGAGATAATACATAAGATAGATTTAAATGCCTTCTGTATTACAAGTAAAAAGATATGTGTAATACACCAACATCACAGAAAAAGACAATACGATATGCAGCAATTCATGCTTTGCCAAATAAACGTTACCGCTGTCAAGAGGACAGGTCAATTTCCAATTTAAGCGCTGTTTGGTATTATTTGGTCATTTTTATTCGAATTGCAGTTGACCATTCTTTGAAGAGACGCTGACATTCCCGTAAAATGATTCAAGGCCTATTTGAGCTAATGCCCATGCTTCATTATAAAGGCGTAAATAATGACTAAGAACATTGTACCAACTCCTTGGTCAACAGTGATGCCTTGTATGTCTGTTAATAAAGACATAACTGATAAAAACAACACTGATGCCTTATTTGTGCCAAATGCCTCGAATGTCAGTAACTGTGCGTTCAGAAGGGCATGTGATTACTAAACCTAAGCATACCTAAACAGCATCCATATTCCGGTATATAGCATTGGCGTAGCTTCCATTACGCAGTTACACACGAGCGTAATACAAGATCCTTATACACGTATTTGGTCTGGGAATACTCAAAGAGAATGTGATAACAGAATTTAAATATACCTGACAGCTTCTTCTTACTTCTGGCACATTGCTAGTATTGACTCTACCCTTTCTGTGGTCAATCGAATGGTTCTGTCTGCTGCCGAGATGCACAATGTTGATCACACAACTGAGATAAAAAAAACAATATGAATTCTTGTAAAGTCACTTTTCTAACTCTATACTCCCTACTAGGAAATTTTTCAACTTTTATCTTCGTCTGCTGATTTTTTTACAAATTTTCAAAATCAACTCCTACATGTATCAAAATCTTTCAAGAATACTATCAGAGTGTCAAACCGTTTGGATCCAGATCAGGCCCGACGTTTTGTCGGGCCTAACGTCGGGCCTGATCTGGTTCCAAACTGTTTGCAAAAGTTATCAGCAGACGACACTAGTAGATAAAAAGTTAAACATGAATACACAGCTATCTGGTGAAGCTAGAATCCTAAAAGAGCTACGTGCATTTTGGGACTATTTTAGCCCGCTTATGAGGCTAAAAAATAAAAATAGTTTTTCGCCAATATCTTCTTATTAGCTTATTAGAACAATAGCCAAAGTGTAAAAGTCTGGAATTAATTCGACTTTTACCGTTGCTATGGTAACAAAATGGCCGCCAAATAGGCTGAAAATAGGAAAGTGGTCATATTGGAGCAAATTTGAGACATTTGTCAGAGAAATTGTTATAGAGTACAAGCAAATACCAAAAAAGATATTTTAACAGATGATCAGAATTGACACGGCACACAACATATCAAAAGGGTTTTTTTTTGTATTAAGCTGTGCCGATATCTAATTCTAAAAAATCGGTCTCCCAAAGCGTTAAATTTGGTCCAAAATGGCATTTTTTCTATTTTAAGCCTATTTTGTTGGCCATTTTTGTTACCATGACAACCATAAAAAGTAAATACACGCCATTTTATTACACTTATGTAATTCTTTAAATCAACCAATCTGAAGAAATCTGTGAAAAGTAATTTTCCGTTTTTTTTTGCTCCAGAGGGGACCAAATAGCCCCTTAATGTACGTATCTCTTAGTTCTGTGCATTTATCGAGGCCCCCACTTCTGCTTAGTAAAGTAAAGCATGTCATAAGCGGCCACTCAAAATAGACAAAAATGATCTTGGTGACAAATTGTAGCTTAATGAAGGTCGAAAGTATACTTTTGACCTGCATAAGCAATAATTTGTCTTGAAACCCAATTTTTGGTATTTTTGAGGGTGGTCGATTTACACAGGTTTTACTGTATAAACTGTAAAATAAGCGTAACTTTACACCAAACTTGGTGGCAGCTGAATTGCCACTGATCTATGTGTAACATTCCAACTGCTTTAAAAGCTATGCTCTGTTAGATTGTATTGATGCGGAGAACAACTACAACAATATCAGGATACGACAAGTGATAGTTGAATACCCTGGTCATATATGTGACTTATAATATACATTACAATACTATCTTCGTACTGGTACCAATTATGGTTAAGACAAGGGGTAGTTGAATACCCTGGTCATATATGTGACTTATAATATACATAACAATACTATCTTCGTACTGGTACCAATTATGGTTAAGACAAGGGGTAGTTGAATACCCTGGTCATATATGTGACTTATAATATACATTACAATACTATCTTCGTACTGGTACCAATTATGGTTAAGACAAGGGGTAGTTGAATACCCTGGTCATATATGTGACTTATAATATACATTACAATACTATCTTCGTACTGGTACCAATTATGGTTAAGACAAGGGGTAGTTGAATACCCTGGTCATATATGTGACTTATAATATACATTACAATACTATCTTCGTACTGGTACCAATTATGGTTAAGACAAGGGGTAGTTGAATACCCTGGTCATATATGTGACTTATAATATACATTACAATACTATCTTCGTACTGGTACCAATTATGGTTAAGACAAGGGGTAGTTGAATACCCTGGTCATATATGTGACTTATAATATACATTACAATACTATCTTCGTACTGGTACCAATTATGGTTAAGACAAGGGGTAGTTGAATACCCTGGTCATATATGTGACTTATAATATACATTACAATACTATCTTCGTACTGGTACCAATTATGGCTAACACAAGTGATAGTTGAATACCCTGGTCATATATGTGACTTATAATATACATTACAATACTATCTTCGTACTGGTACCAATTATGGCTAACACAAGTGATAGTTGAATACCCTGGTCATATATGTGACTTATAATATACATAACAATACTATCTTCGTACTGGTACCAATTATGGCTAACACAAGTGATAGTTGAATACCCTGGTCATATATGTGACTTATAATATACATTACAATACTATCTTCGTACTGGTACATAGTATGGCTAAGACAAGTGATAGTAGAATACCCTGGTCATATATGTGACTTATAATATACATTATACTACTCTCTTCCTACTGGTACCAAGTATGGCTAACACAAGTGATAGTGGAATATCCTGGTCATATATGTGACTTATAATATACATTATAATACTCTCTAGCTACTGGTACCAAGTAAGGCTCAGTTGAGTTGAGTTGAGCATGGAAAATGTTTTATAACCTCAGGGCCATATCTCCATACTGGCATTAGTTTTTGCTTTGTTTACCCCTTCTTAAACACACATTTACTTCGATTTTCTGTCGGAAGCGATATATTCACTTTGTACACCCTTTAATCATTTAAGCCAAATGCAAATTGCCACCCTTATAATTGGACCAGTTCATTTCCGTTTTAAGTGGTGTTCGGTGTTTTCATTTATGTTCGAAATTGAATAGATCCTTCTATAAACAAACAGTGGGGATCCTGATCAGACGCCACTGAACGTGGCGTCTGATCTGGGTCTGCACTGTTTTGCCTATGTGCAAGGCTTTAAAGTTAACTCAACTATCTCATTAGAAATTGAGCAAAAATATATCTAACAAACAATATTTTAAATTGAGAAAAAATATTTTTTTCCTGATTTCATCATTGACTTTTAAAAATATTTCGGGAATTTATAACGATTTTTAGGGCCAGTATTCAAATTTAACAGGAACAATTCAATTTATTTATTTATAAAGAGACACTTCATCCAAAAACAGATGCGTTTAATGGCTTTTTCTGTCATGTAAAGATGTTTACTCGGGATCAATCCCGAAATTAATTAAAATAAAATTTTAAAAATCACTTTGAGCATGATCTCAAAAGTACTTTTTGGGCACGATCCCGAAACTTTTTTTCAATCAATTAAAAATGTTTCGGGATCGTGCCCGAAAAAGAACTTTCAGGATCATGTCCAAAGTCATTTTTAAAATAAAAAATTCAAAATTACTTTGGGCATGATCCCGAAAGTTCTGTTCGGGCACGATCCCAAAACATTTTGATTGAAAAAAATGTTTCGGGATCGTGCCCGAAAAAGAACTTTTGGGATCATGCCCAAACCCATTTGTAAAAATGAAATTTTAAAAAATACTTTGGGCATGATCCCAAAAGTTCTTTTCGGGCACGATCCCGAAACATTTTGATTGAAAAAATGTTTCGGGATCGTGCCCGAAAGAACTTTCGAGATCTTGCTCAAAGTAATTTTTAAAATTTTATTTTTAGCAGTTTATCATTTAAATTACTTTCAGGATTGATCTCGAATTATCTTTTACTAATGTTGTAGAAATTTCGCTCCAGCACAATCCCGAAAGAATGTTAATAACCCTTCCTGGCTCAGTGGCAGGGAGAATAACCCTAGAAATAATTAATTATCAATCTCCACAAAAGTATGGGACCTGGCGGGAGATCTAATTTGTGACTCCAGTATCTTCAGTCAGACAGATATCTGCAGCCAGACACACATTACTGACTGTGCTACGTGGCTTAGTGACTTCAGCTTTTAGACTGGTAGTTTATGAATACAAACAGCGACAGCCCAGTGAGCAAAAGTCAAAACGGTCATGTCTACTTCACAGGTAGGTGATATCATTTTCTTTAATAAATGATAAATTTATTTTTAAATAATGATTACTTTTTTCTCCTCTTTCCATTTGTGATTACTGATTAGGTGAGGGTTACTAAGACAGAATAGATGAGACTAGCTATATGAAATCATATTATACTGAATGTCTAGAATTCTGATAGTCAGATCCCAGGGGGCACGAGTTTGTTGATGTTGATCCAACGTTGACAATATATGTTGAAATAAAGTTGAAAATATATTTGAATTTGAAACTTTGAAACTTGAATAAACGCTGACATACAAACGTTGATTCGACGCTGACATACAAACTTTGATTCAACGTTGACCTTCAATCATTGAATCAACATTGCTATTTCAACGCTGACTCAACGTTGAATCAAAACTGTATCAACTTTGATTCAACCTCAAATACAACACTAATTCAACCTTAAAAAAGGAGCCAAATAAATGCTGAATTAACGTTTCTTCAAGCATATCATGAGGCTAAATCAATGCAGACTCACAGTGTATTGCATCCATCCCACAATTGGGGTGCAGCAGGCATAAACCAGGGGTAAGAAAATAAATCTGCAACAAGAAAATGATAAACCCCAGCTAAAATGTGAGGACTAAACACTTGAAAACGTATGACCCATTTTAAGAATTGAACCACATCATGAGAAAGCCTTCTTTAAAAAAAGTTCTTTTCAGTAGGGACTGGTCATCTACATACATGTAGTAACAATGCAGCTGATCAGAGTCAGTGTTCTCACTAGGATTTTGAAAACAGAAGTTATAGAATCCATTCCTGGAAAAAAGTTGGGAGTCAAAACTGAAAATGTGGAGTTTGATCCAGAAAACTTGGCAGCTTCAGCTGAAATATTATTTTTTATGAATTATTTCAAAATACTTGTGAGAACTCTGACATTGCATCGGTGTGTCATACCGACTATGAACCAAGATGTTTCGATTTTCATTAAAAAAATTAAATAGTTGTTTTTGTTTTCATTCATCAAGATAATCACCTCATACAAAGATATTTAACAAAACAGTGCTGTCTGCTTATAATGTATTCTGTGCATTTTAAGTTTTTCTCTCGAAAAATTGTATCATGCAAACTCTATGAACACTGATCAGAATGCTCCTAAGCATTCTGACCTGGGTCCATACTGTTTGCAATATAGATCACAAAATTATACCAAATTTACTCCAAAATAATTTCATCATGTAAGCAAACATTATAAACCGTGATCAGACTGCTCATTAGACTGATCTGGGTCTATACTGTTTGCAATATTATATAAGCGTTATATATAAGTTCATTTGGTCATTAGCAGATGACAGTATTAAATAAAGAGTGTTGTCTGCTTATTACACCTGCTGCATATTTTCATTTTCCCCAAAACAAATCGTATCATGTAAGATAACACTATGAACCCTGATCAGACTGCTCCTACCGTTTTCAATATAGGTCACAAAATCTCATCTGATTTACACCAAAATAATTCAATCACATAAGCAAACATTATGAACCTTGACGAGACTGCTCAAAGGTCTGATCTGATCCATACTGTTTGCAATATAGGCCACAAAAATGCATTAAGTAGAAGAGCATGTAAAATATTTAACAAAAAGTGTTGTCTTTATAATTTTAAAATTTACTCCAGAATAAATATATATCATGTAAGCAATCACTATGACCACTGATCAGACTGCTTCTAAGCAGTCTGACCTGGGTCCATACTGTTTGAAATATATAGTTCATATAAAAATATCAAATGAATGTAAAATATTTTACAAAACTTATTTTGCATGCTCCAGAATAAATGTATGATTTCCAAAAATGTGTAAGCAAACACTACAAGCTCTGATTAGACTGCTTCTTGCCGGGTCAATACTGCACATACTAAAAAAAACTTCTCAATGGATCGGTTCTTTTGAGCACCCAAAATACAAAATTTTGGATAAAAAAATAATCACAAATTTAAGATTTAATAATTCGCTAATCTGGACCTATGCACGTAACCAAAGAAACCTTTATGCCATATGCCAAAAATATAGAGTGATCCTCATAGTCTGATTGACAACAGCCCCCATCCCCCTGAAGATTGTTTTAATTTTAACAAACAGTGCAGACCCTGAGGAAATACCACCTTATGCAGTATTTCATTAGGGTCTTCACTGTTTGCCAAAGGTCCTGTTTACTGTATCCAGAATGAAGAGGGTTTATATAGTATATGCATCAAAAAAACCTCCAGATAAGAGTGTGAATATATTGTTTTATATTTATTTCTCATCCAAAACATATGTTGTGGGTTCTCAAAAGAACCGTCACAATGAGACCAAAAACGGCTGTTAAAACTGATGGGTAAGAAAATATTAACATTTTTTTTACTTAAAAGCATTGCTAATCTAATCACTAAGCTGGTGTCAGCTCTTCTGTTTCCTCATATCATAAGTGCACTAAGCTCTGAGTCAGTTTTCTTTGAGTCATAGAATTTGGAAGTAAACAGCGAGGAATTTGGCGCAGTTATAGAAAATTTTAAAGGGTTTGCTGGCTGGAACTGACTGTTTTTCAAATATTGTAGTGTCTCCCATGGAGCTTAACTGCTCAGACTGTCCGACGACCTTGATCTTTTAAATATGGTGTGCAGGGTATTCTGCTGTCACCTGGTAAACCTGTCCTTACTGAATGACCTGAGCAGCCGCCGAAAACACACTTGTCCGCTTGCCATGGCAAGTGCCTTTTAGCCCTTATGCTGTAGGATGAATAGAAATGTTGACTGTTCCCAATGTCAATTATTGAATTTACCAAAACATATGGTGATGTAGGACAAGTAGAAACGCTGGATCCAGTCTGTCCAAATGTAAAGGCTGGTACTTCAGTGCCTGTTGAATTTCTGAAAGTAAAGGGAGCCTAATAGGTTGAGATAAACAAAATTTTTGAGCATAAAATTGTAAATATTTTTAAACCCATCAATTTTAACACATGTTTTGGGTACTTAAAAGAATGGTCTCAATAAGACGGTTCCTTTGAGCACCCACGATATATGTTTTGTTTGAGAAATAAGAACATTCTTTTTTTTTGGTATGAACTCTTAACTTAAGGCCTGAGCCTCTTAAACACATTACCAAAGTTTATACCACAGCTATTTAAAATTTGTGGCACATGCAAAAAATAAATTATAAACAAATAATGTGTACTATACAGGGTTTCAGCTGGACTGAAATTTACTTTGGACATTTTGTCCAAGCAGCCCCATTATTGTTCGGACATTTAGAATTTTTTAGGACATTCATTAACATTCATTTTTACCACCATAAACGGAAATTGCCATCTGCCCTTCACAAATTGAAACCAGGGGTAGTTTTGCTACCATTACGGATGGTAAGTGCGGCCTGATTGATTGTCTGGCTTTTTTATTTCATGAGGAGACTGGAGCTTGTTGATCGGTGGAAGTGGGTGGGGTACTGTTTATTGCTGCTTTTTGTGGCCGCTGTACGACTCGTTAGTCATGGAAAATGACTGTTCAGGTAATGATGGAGCGGACAAACTGTTTTGGGGCATAAAAAACTTCTGTTATGTCTTGGTGGCAGTTAAGTTTTTTAGTCATTTTATCGGTAAATGCAAAGGCAAACATGCTTTCTGCTTGAAGATAAAATCAAGGGAAGTAAACTAAGGATGCAAAAGACCAATCAGGCACAACGTAACAAAACACTATGACTAGTTTGCTTTAGTGAATAAGTATTTGCGGGGTAAAATAAGTCAAACCAGTCTGAAGCTTACAGAAATTTGGCCAATCAGCGATCGTTTTTTAAAACAAAAATAATACTGCATCACTGTGCATTACAATACAGTGTGCGTTTCCGAAAATCATCTCGGACAAACTGTCCAAAATGGTCAGTAAACTCTCAGACATCTGGAACTATAGTCTTGCCGCATTAATAACGCAAAAAATTCGACTTAAATTGCATCTTTTCACGTTATTTTCTCTTGATATTTTCGTTATGCGGGTAGAAAAAGCTGCAGTATTTTTTGACAAAATTTTCAACCTGATGTTTTTGCTGCGTTTTTTCTGTAATTAGATGGAATTTTCGCATTTTTTTCGTTCTTTTAGACGGGGGAGTATAACTGTTGGTAGAATGGACATAAAGTGACCCAGTTTATTAATAATATGCAACGGTTGACTAAATAATTCGATGACGTTTCAGGTCAGTGATCGCCGTGTAGGTTTTATACTGAACAAAGTGAAAACGCTACACCTGGATTGTGTCTATTTATAGGCTTTTGTTTGTTTGTTTGATTTGATTCTTTACGTCCCATCAACAATCTTTCAGTTAAACAGGGACGGGTCTTCCTGGGTTAAACCATTACTGAGCTAGGATCTTGTGTCTTGCTCAAGGACCACAACGCAGTGACGCCGATGAGGCTCGAACCCGCGGCCACTCGGTCACAAGTCAAGCACTCTACCACTAAGCCACTGGGCTCCCATCCGTTTATATGCGAAACGATGCAAGACAGTAAAGTAAATTGTATCTTAATGTTCAAAGACAGGGTTATGCATAAAGTGAAATGTTTACTGATGTGTCACGAGGAAACACATGAAAGTCATTTAAATGTGACAGGGGTCCAATTTTTCAGGATACAAATTTGAACAAAAATCTAGCACAGTTTAGGCCTTTAGACATCAACTGCCAACCAAATCCAACTGAACGAAATGGAAATCTTAGACATTTGACAATCAGAAATGTGTTTTGATCGTTTAGAAAAGCAACCTTAGAAAGCAGGTTTTCATTAAATTGGCCAAGCTTGAAATTACAAGCTTGATCATATTGTATCAGTTGGATCTGTGTCAACGCTGATTGAATCAATACTTTCAACTGAATGGCAGTGTTTAAATAATAAAACTGGCATGTACAAAGCAATCACGCTGTTAAAATGTATGATGCTTATGACACTTACCTGTAGAAATTTAAGTAAAGCTATATAGGCCGTCACATGGCTGTTACACTGTTTAAATCCCCCCCCGCTTTTCAGAAAGCCTAAAATGTCGAAATTCCCAAAAGATTAGGGGTCAGTGCAGTGGTAGTAGAATCTTCAAACTATTTTTTCCTGACACTGCAGGATTTTCTAAATCCGGATATGTGCTTAATGTTTCGGAAAAATACAAGTAATAAAAAAATATCCCAGTTTTTCGCGTTTCTTATTATTGCGGCAGGACTATATTTTCAGACTATGTCCGATGGCGACGCCAAACTGAATCACTGCTATAATAAGTGATATATCCAAGAGTCAATTTTTTTTACTGGTGCCAATATACATAAGAGAAAATAGTGATTTTCCCATAAAATTAAATATACATTGTGACTTCTCACACGATTTAGGAGCAAAAAGGAAATTCTAACACCCCCCCCCCCGCCTATAGAGTAAATTGTAAAAATATAACAGTGATATATCAAACGATAATTCACAGTTTTGAAAGCACCAGGAAAACGCGTGCTAGTTGACGTCATTAGTCTAACTATTGGCGGGAATTCTTCAGTGCAATGGCGGAAAGTTGAATGAAGTTGAAGACTTCAAATGAGTTTTCGTCGTTTATTGTGTGTTAAAATTGAAATAGATCATTTCTAGTGTGTCAGTTGTTGTGTAATAATTCAATATTTGTCGGTCAGTTGTACAGGATAAATCACTCGCGCTGCATGCTCGTGGTTTGATCTTCTTGACAACTGACCTCCAAACAGTGAATTATTACACAACAATTCACTGCTAGAGCTGATCTATTTCTTAGATAAAATCTTTCTGAAATCCTCTTATATTTACAAAATTGAAAGGAAGACCCACAGGTTTAGATAAACAAAAAATGTCAGCGTGAAATTGTCAATATTTTATTACCCATCAATTTTAACAGATGTTTTGGGTGCTCAAAAGAACCGTCTCTTTGAGACGGTCCTTTTAAGTACTCACAACATATGTTTTGGTTGAGAAATAAGAAAAATATATGTTCGTTACACACTCTTAACTAAAGTCTTGCTGCCTACACTTTTCTAAGGGATTTACTCATTTAACACCCTGATATTTTATCATTTGATCCCTCTTGGAAGAATTTTGTATTTATTGCATTAGGTGACCATCAAATGCTCGAATGAGTCTGAGCCGATGAGCTTGTGGACCTGATGTTCACACATATTGTGACATAATATGGATGTTCATGAAGGTTAAAACCCACAGTATTGAATAGCTACTCATGCATATTTTAAGAATGACATTGCTGTGCAGATTTATCTCATTGACTGTCCATCTAAATGCGAGAAAGCCAATGTTTAGGATTTGCGACCATGTAAGACTCAAACCAGCCTGCTCAGCTACACAGACTAGCTAGAATCTTTAAGTTTGGGTACAGAAAATGTAGCCAATTTACTTTCCAGAAAGCTAATAACAAAGTTGCTGATCAAACTGTGCAGATGATCAGGCTAGTCTGCACCTTTGTTGTTTGCATACAACAATGTCAGGTTTTCTCACATCCAGGCCCAGATAATATATCATATGTGCTGCAATGTGTAATGAATTACAGTAAAACGGCCACTGAAATAGACAAAACAAAGATCTTAATGACAAATAGTAGCTTAATGTGCTCCCCATTCTGCATTACTTTTGACCTGCATGAAGCAATAATTGCTTTTGAAAACCATTTTTTGATCTTTTTGAGAGTGGCCATTTTAAATATGTTTTACTGCATATTATACTAACCTTTTTTTTGCCTAGTTCTAGATTTTCTCTTGACTTGGGATGACATTGACATGTAAAGGTCTTCGCTGTTAGCTTCTTTACTGGCTGAAGTGGCTGGTGACTTTGTCTGATTTGAAAGGTACTTCAAGCTCATAACTGCCAGCAAACTGAGACAAATACCCATCTTTCTCTGAAAATATCAATTTTGACCCATTTTTCCATACTCAACATAATACATAGGTCAACACAATTTTTTAGCGTAAAATTGTGAATATTTGTAGGGTGCTCAAAAGAATTGTTTCATTGAGACGGTTCTTTTGAGTACCCACAACTTATGTTTTAAGTTGAGAAATAAGAAATTTGAATAACACTCTTATCTAGAACCCTGCAGGGCTTTAGATAAGCTTTATTTTCAAAAGAGTACAGTACTCGTCCATTTTGTAAAAAAAGGAGTAACGAGAGATTTTAAGGAGTACTGACTGTTTTTCTTAAAAACACACAAAAGAAACAACAAAGCTATCTCAACACGCTGATTAATTGAGCCTGTGCTTACTGCTTGTTTTCCTAGGCTATTCATTTACAAGAAAGCAAATAGTAAAGATAATGAATTTGAATTTCATTTTGTTTGTTTTGTTGCTTTACTTCCCAAGTCAACAGCTATGGTCATGGCAGGACGATCAGTTCACCTAACCACACTTTTTCCCTGGGCAAGCTTGAACAAGTAGTTAACCAGTAGTTCGTGCACATATTTTCGATTGTAACCGACAACAATCCTTCTTGATTCAACAGAAGGGATTATAATGACAGTAATCAATCTCCACAAAAGTATGGGACCAGGCAGGGATCGAACTCGCGACCCCTGGATCTGCAGTCAGACTCCCATCTGTTGCCAGACACATAACCGTTACTGACTGGGCTAAGTGGCCTGTATGAATTTCTTTTTGGCATAGTAGGTTGTTAGTATTTCAGGAATACAACAGATGCAGTTGGTAGATTGTGGTGTGGGTTTGGGAAATACGGTGGCAATTGCAGCATTCTGTGTCCCATTTTGGTGATTTTTGTACACTTTGGGAGGGGGTCAGTGAGTGAGGGGTTAAGTTGAAATCATCAAAATATATTACAGGATGTGAACTATACAGCTACTTAAAAGTTTAAGAAAACCTGATCTGAATGAGTTTATTCTCATAAACCATTAGACAGACCGAAACGAAACAGGACCAACTTTTGCATAAGCCAGTACTTGTTTGGATTTTGTGTATTAATTTCTCGCAACACCCATCACCTCTAATCACCTTTCTAAAAAGAAGAAGCAGCTGGATTTCAGAAATGTTAAAAGAAATTACTGTGTTTGCTTGAAAGAATGCAAACCAGCCTGTGATGGCTTGTATTTTTATAACTTTCTGGGCTGGCATTTTTTAGACAGTGTGTTGTGAAACGGAAAGTAAAACAAAGTCGGTGGTTCATGAGCGGATCCAGGGGGGGTCCAGGTCAGTCTGACAAAAAAAAAGCTCTGACGTTTTTTTTTTTTTTTGCTTTTTTCTTAGTCCTCAGCTTTTTTTACAGAAGTCAAATGGTCAATTTCAACCCTGCCCCACCCCCCTCTGGATCCGCACTTGTGGTTTCCCATTGTTTCCGCAAGCTACAATATTGATCCATCGGAGACTAACATGCATTTAATTTCTAACTGGTCTATATTTAGAATGTGGTTACGAAGATTTGCGATGTCTCTGTAATTAAAAGAACATGCCCGAAGGGAAACCAATTCGAATTTCCTCTACCTTTTCCTAAACGTGTAAAAAAGAAACGAAATATAACATTTCCGACATTACACTTTGAAAAAAACATTAATTGCGCAATGCTCATTTTGATTTTCGTACATGATATATACGCACAAGAATTTAAATAAATGCATATCCTGCCAAATATTTTCGTATTTTACCGGTACGCAAGCTTATATAAAGACCTGGGGCCTCTGATAATAGCAGCCTAGGGAGGAAATGGTATTGGGGTGAAACGACTAGGGTATGGGTGCGAAACCACCAAGGTTGAAAATAAATAGAGTTGAAACGACTAGGGGGGAACGTCTTGGGGGCGAAACGTCTTGTTATCAGGTTAGGCTAATGAAAAAAATACAGTAACGTGATGAATGCCCCAAAAGGATTTGGTCTAGCATAAGACACATTTGAGGAAATTTATTTGTAATATAGGAGATATGCTCCAGACACATAAAAAGGGTAAACTAGAACACATTCAATGGCGTGCCATCGCAAATCCCCATGCTCTAAAAGAAATCTTATGGTAATTGACCCTTTGACCCCATCCCAAGGTCACCAGTTTGATCATAGGTAAGAAAATTTCAGTGTATCCTGGTCTACTGCTCATCCCCTTAAATTTGATATGCCACATGACCATGTTCAGAAATTAAATTTTTGACCCCTCCCCAAGGCCCCAGGGGGTGTGGACTCAAAAAATTGTGCTGGTGCATGTGCCATTCATGTAAGTAACTCACACACCAAATCTGGTTAAATTTTGGAAGATTTTTTTTTTACCCTCCAACCGCCCACGGTACCCTCAAGTCCCACCCCTGGGCATGACCCAGGCAGCCGAATAAAAATCCCGTCTGATATGTTATATATCTTTCATTTGTGAGAAGATGCACAAAGTTTGGTTTAAAAATCTTTGAAACTGACTTTGTAATATAGATTTAATGATATTTGACCTTTTGGCCCCACCCCAAGGCCCCAGGGGGCCGGGACCCAAACAATGGTGCCGTTGTATGTGGCATTCTTGTAAGTATCTCACACACCAAATCTGGTTGAATTTTGGAATTTTTTTGACCCCCAACCCCCCAAGGTACCCTCAAGTCCCACCCCTGGGGTATGACCCAGGCGGCCAAATGAAAATCCCGTCTGATATGTTTTGTATCTTTCATTTGTGAGAAGATATACAAAGTTTGGTTTTAAAAACTTTGAAATTGACTTTGTTATTGAAATTTTATGATATTTAATGATATTTGAACTTTTGGCCCCTCCCCAGGGCCCCAGGGGGCGGGGCTAAAAAATGTGCCGCTGTGCGCCCGATTCATGTGAGTAACTCACACACCAAATTTGGTTGGATTTCGCCCAATGGTTTAGGAGGAGATAGCGTGATGGATGGACAGACGGACGGACGGATGGAGGTGATTGCATTATCCCCGACGCTTTTTTAAAAAAGTGTGGGGATAAAAATAGGTCCGAAGTCAAAGTCAAGGTAAAAGTGACCACGAAATGGTATGCACCGATCCGCCACCCCAAGAAGAGTCCACACACCAAATTTGTGATTCCTGCCTCAAATAATATAGGAGATATTTTCGAGATACGACTATTCCAGAAACTAGGTCATAGGTCAAGGTCACAGTGACCCCATAACGGTAAGCAACATATCCCCATCCAAAGATGCATCCATACACCAAATATGGGATTCCTACCCCAAATAATATAGGAGAAATGCTTCTGCCACGAGTATTCTTAAAATGAGGTCAAGGTCACAATGACCCCAAAACAGGTACATGACACTCCATCTTCCCAAGATGCAATCACACACCGAATTTGGGATGATAATAATAGACATGCTAAGGAGACGATTATTCTAGAAAATAGATCAGAAATCAAGGTCACAGTGATCGAAAAATGGTTTGTGACAATCCGCAACCCCAAGATCCAGCCATAAATTTGGGATTCCTACCTCAAATAATATAGTATTAGGAGATATGCACCGAAGTGGATTCTAGAAACTTGGTCAGAGGTCAAGGTCACAGTGACCCAAGGATATGTGACACTCAACCATCCCAAGATCAATCCACACAATATTTTGGATTCCTACTTCAAAAAAAAATAGAGATATGCTCAGGACACGATTATTCTAGAAATGAGGTCATAGGTCAAGGTCACAGTGATCCAAAATGGAGGACAACACTCCGCCACCCCAAGATGCAACCAAATACTAAATTAGGGATTCCTACCTCACAGAATATAGGAGATATGCACCAGATTCGATGCAAGTTTCCAGAAACTAGATCAGAGGTTAAGGTCAATGTCACAATGACCTAAGGATGGTACAGGACACGGTCATCCCAAGATCCATCCACATGCCAAATTTGTACGTGACACTCCCCCATCCATAGATGCATCAACACAACAGTGACTCCATCGGCAGTAAGTCTCAATCTAGCAACCCTTTGATCCCTAGTCGAACACTCTACCAACTGAGCCAAAAATTTGGAATTCCTGCTTCAAAGAATATAAAAGATATGCACCAGACTTAATACTGGTTCTAGAAACTAGGTCAGAGGTCAAGGTCACATTGACCTAAAGATGGTATGCGACACACCATCATCTCAAGATGCATCTACACAACAAAATTGGGATGTATGCCTCAAATAATACAAGAGATATGCTCCTAATATGATTACTCTAAAAACTAGGTCAGATGTCAAGTTAAAAGTGGCCCTTAAATGTTACATGACACTCCGTCATCCAAACATGCATCCGCACACCACTTTTGGGATTTCTCTTCAAATTATATAAGAGATATGCTCGGACAACAATATTCTAAAAACTAGGTCACATATCAAGATCACGTTCACAGTGACTGAAAATGGTACATGCCACTCCACCATTCCAAGACGCATTCACACACCAAACTTGGAATTCTTACCTCAAAGAAAATAGAAGATATGCACCAAAATTTATGATAATTCTTGAAACTAGTCAGAGGTCAAGGTCACATTGTCCCAAGGAAGACATACATCACTCTATCATCACAAGATGCATTTACACAACGAAATTGCGATTCCTCTCTCATATGCTCCAGACAGGATTCTCTTAAAAACTAGGTCAAAGATCAAGTTCAGAGTGACCGGTAAATGGTACAAGACACTCCGTCATCCCAATATGCATTCACACACATTATTTGGGATTCTTACCTAAAATAATGTGAGAAATATGCTCCGGGCATCATCATTCTAAAACTAGGTCAGTTCCAGGTCATAGTGACCTGAAAATGGTATGTGACACTCCATCATAACAAGACGCATTCACACACCAAATTAGGAATTCCTACCTCAAAGAATATAAGAGGTATGCACCGGATATAATTATTAAAAAAAAACAAGGTCAGAGCTCAAGGTCAAGGTCACAGTGACCTGAAAATGGTATACGACACTCTGTCATCCCAATATACAGCCACACTTCCTACCTTAAATAATGTAAGAGATATGCTCCGGACATCACTATTCTAAAAACTAGGTCAGTTCAAGGTCACAGTGACCTGAAAATTGTATATGACACTCCACCATCCCAAGAAGCATTCAAACACCAAATTTGGAATTCCTACCTCAAAGAATGACCAGACACAATTATCAAAAAATTAGGTCAGAGGTCAAGGCCATAGTGACCTGAAAATTGTACGCAACACTCAGCCATCCCAAGATGCAACCACAAACCAAATTTGGGATTCCTTCCTCAAAGAATATAATATAGATATGCACTGGACACGAAGCGGGACGGACCACTATACAAACGGAATTGAGGTTCTCCACGGGCAAGTGTAATCAGTACATGTAAAGTATTTATGACAGGGGCCATTGTCGCAAACATGAAGCACGCTAGCACGTACTCACCTGTCGCCTTTCGCTCGGTGCACACCGGGATTGAACTGCCATTTTTATTAAAAATATATTATGCGATTACTGCTTGCATGCCTCAGGGCTTTACATTCAGAAAATATTGACTAAAAGAGAAATGATAAACTGTCAAAAATTTAACCTTTTGCTATTTTTTACACTAAATTCTGTCACTACAGGAGTGCGAGAATTGAACGGGACTAGAGAAATATCGCTAGTTACCCATGATGCAAAGGGCGAAATGCGAGAGATCTAGATGAGGTATCGTCAGGTCTCGCGAGAATGTGACAGGGGCAGTTTAATTCACACTGCTGAATGATGACCGTTTCTACACGCAAATGTTCTATGTTGTTTGCAACTCAAAAGAATTTGGGCACCAATTTAGCGAAGAATATTTGGTAAATAACAGACACAATATCATTCGAACAGCGATGTTACGCCACTTAAACAACATGAAATTCCCTTCAGACGCCTCCGAATGTTTACATGTACAATATGTACATATATGCCAGATCAGATTCTCGTAAACCCAGAAAAAAACAGCTATCATTTTTGCTTCTTAGTGCAGGTTCGCTTATTAACTACACCCACCTTGCTTCGAGCTTTCCCATGAATACCCTACATCTTGGGGTTTCTAATTCCTTCCATAAATTGATTTAGTCCCTTGCCAATGAAGTTTTTGCCCACCTCGTAATGTCTTTTCGCGCATATGGCTCCGTTATCTATTTTGAGAACTCGAGACTACTGCGCATGCCCGCGTGAACAGATAGGAAATTCCAAGAAGATACACGATGATTTTTTGTGAGTCAGAAAATTGAAACTATTGAAAAATCATGGATTTGACTAAGAATACCGTTTGAGTGTTATTTAATACTCCATATTATATTGCAAATGTCCAGAGTGGACCAATTTCTATCTTTTTTGAAAATTTGTTGATTTAAACTCAGGAGTGTTGCTTAATTTAAATATCTCCAATTATGACAGAATTTGTGATGATGTATGTCCCCATGTAATGTTCGAATGGATTAAGACAACAGAGAGAGCTAGAGCGATTTAAACACATCTATATTTATTGTGTAAACGTGGGTAACTGACTTGTTATTAAAGTACATTGAGTCAATAGAATATAAGCTCTGCCTATTATAAACAGATGCCAGCTTCAGTGGGTGTATGCTAATTCTAAAGGTTACTGAATATTGTATGCATTACACCCCATAACCACCTACCGATTTTTTATCGCAAAATGAACGAGGGCCTGATCATATATAGCTTTTATATTCTACCATTACCAAGAGTGTGTTTATCTTGGCAAGCAGCGCAGACCCTGATTAGACGCCCCGTTTTTTGCGTCTCATCTGGGGCTAAGCCGTTTGTATATGACCCTTTTTGCACGTATTTAGCCTGCTCCACAAGTGCGTAATTTGAATTTTAGACTAGCTACACCCCTGATATGTCCAACTAGATTTCCGAGAATCTAATGTGTCGCCTGCCAAAACAGAAGTCAAACAAGGCAAATTTGTCGAATTTATATCCCCCGCGAAGGGTTATTTTAGAGAAACTTATAAATTACAAAACATAATTTCCATTTCTTCAACCCCTAAGGTCCCATGATTTCATAATATGACCCATCACTTTCCAAGGTAGTGGGCCTAGTGGATCCATCCTTTTTAGTTGTGAAAAAATCCCACTCTATAAGAATATTCATCTTACAGCGAGTCTACGAACTCCACAAAACAGAAAGTACATGTAGGTTGTCAATACAGTAAAACCTGTCTTGAGCAGCCACTCAAAAAGACAAAACAAAGATCTTAATAACAAATAGTAGCTTAATGAAGACCGAAAGGATTGCAGAATGCTCCCCTTGGAGCATTATGCAATACTTTTGACCTGCATTAAGCAATAATTTGTCTTTTTTTGAGTGGCGGCTTTAGACAGGTTTTACTGTATAATCAGCAGTCAATATACATATATGCATACAAGTGTCTATGTCAGTGTGTAGGTAAAGTATACTACCCGAATGTCGACTGTTCAGTTTGATATGCTTGATCCCTTCATTTAGAAAATGACCCACCATTTTTTGCTCCATGGGTCATTTCGGCCTACCGATCATGAAAAAAAATGTTCCCAAAAATCGCCATTTTTGACGTCCAAGTGAGGGAAGCATGAGTTATTATAAATATAAATACGGTAACAACTGCAGTGCTCAGTTTCTCGATTACTGTCAGATCATGAGATAAATGATATCTCAGGGGAGGTCCAGCCTCTTATCAGAGTTCATAGCCTTCCAGAATTTAACTACACACATTTAATAGATTGTGCTGTTTTTAATGTATTTTCTCGACGGTCTGCTGATATTTTTGGGGTATATGTTTTCAAAATATTTTTTTCCGGAGTATGACCACATAGGATAATAAGCAAAAATAATTTGCGTAAAATTGCGATTATTTTCTATCAGTTTAAACATCTGTTTTGGGTGCTCAAAAGAACCGTCTCATCGAGTACCCACAACGTATGTTTTGGTTGAGAAATAAGAAAACTAATTTTTCAGTTTGCCCCTCTTATCTGGGGGCCTGGACAAGAATCAAATAGTTCAGATCCAGACCATAATAGAGGTTATCTCGGGTCTGACAAAGCTGACTTGCATACGAACAACACATGTGCGGATCCAGAGGGGTGACAGGAGGTCCGGACCCCCTGAAATATCACAAAAATATAGGGTTTCTTAGCAAAACTGGTCCGTATCTCCTGAAAAATCACAAAGCTACCAAGCCAGCATTCAATGTTGGTCCATCATCGGCATGCCAGCGAAACGACATTTAAATGGCGTTTCGCTGGCGGGCCGATGATGGCCCGATTTTAGTGGTATTTGGATCCACTCATAACCTTAAAAAAAGATGGTCCCCCTCTGAAAAAACTTTCTGGATCCGCACATGCAACAAAAGGGCACACCAGCCTGCGCATATGTGCGGTCTGCTCAGTGCCTTTGTTATTCGCTTTCTGTCATAAAGTGATCCGATTTTCATGCTGTATTCGCATGTTGAATAGAATTTTGATGCTTGTAAACTTTGGTCAAGGGTCACGACATTGGTACCATCTCTTTATCTTTACCCTACACAGATATTGCGCAAATACGATTTTGTCTAAACGATTTGGTCAGAACCAGAATTTTTCAATTTCCTTGAAGTAAAAAAAATCTTACTTACCCAGCTCTTGAAAGCATTCTATAAAGATTTGTTCTCAATCAGTGCCGTTAATCTGCTTCAGCACCTTAAACATGTTAAATGTTTGTTTTTGAAGCTGAAATACACACCTAAGTAAATCCTTGATGGGTTAACTTTCAGAACAGAATAGAATAGAATTGAATATCAACGCATGTCCTACCTACCCACCCACCCACCCAACCACCCATTAAATAGGACAACGAGTAGTAAAATAGAAATAGAAGAGTAAATCGGTCTGTACTAAAGTGGGTGGGTTCAAAATATGCAGTAAAACAGACCATGACCGTTATGCTGGCACGACTTCTTCGTTTCCAGTGTTTTGGGTCAGGAACTCCCATTAAACCCACATTTGTGAAATGTTTTCACTCGTATACATGTAGGGGTTCTAGGCAGAAGCATGTGGCTTGACTTGAAAGTTGTAAGCCAGTGATTTATGTCTTTACTTTTTGTTTAATGTTTGGTTTTACAAGATACAAGAACATTTATTTTATACAGGCATTCATATCAAACATTAGTCTACCGACAGAATGGTAACAAAAATAACAGGAATCAGGATTAGTATCACAGAAATTTACATTTATATTGCACAGTTATTTAAAAGAATAGATCCTATGTAAGAAAAAAATAATATAGATAAAATTGTATAAACAGACAGTTTCTAGCAATACTTGGTTCATTGTTTATTGTTACTCTCACTGTTTGTTTGGGTTTTAAGTTGGCTCCTTGTTTTGTAATGCAGTACTTAGTGTCCATTCTAGCTTTGCAATCATACCGCCTGGGAAAAGAGAGTTGATTTCTTACCTTTTTGCAGTATTCCAAATATCATGGCCCTGCTTCTGAACAGTGGAATGGTCTATAGCTTGTGAATGTGGTATTTTGTGGCTATGCTCAGTTACCATTCAAAAAATACACATAGCATATGGTTAAATCAGGACTTTCGTTGGAGTTTATTTGGAGGACATAATGGACAAAAGTCGAAAGGGGGGACAAAAGGGGTTCATGAGACCCAGACCCCATCTTTTCATATTTTAAGACATTGGGAAACTTGGCAAGATTGTGGTATCTGAAAGAGGAGTTTCGATTTTAAAACAATAGTAGTCAAGAATATAACTAGGTGACAAATTAATTAGAATCTGAATTGTTACTTTGGCAATTTTTATGAAATTGATTATTTGTAGTGCATTAATGTGTGCTGTCTTAAGAAGATCCTTGTAAGAGCTAAAACTGACACTGAATACCAGTCTCAGAGATCTGTATTGAAGCCTATTCATTTGCATATATTTGACTTGGAACAGACTACTGGACAATACCTAAAATTATATCAAAAGACTTGTAAATATGAAGTTTCGCTTCCTTGCTTAAGTTGCCAATGAGTCGGCACAAGACATTGATCTACTTGGCTGTTTTTTTACAGACATATGAAATACAAGATATGCAAGTCAAAATTTAAAATGTATATTCATAAAAAATGAAACACCTAAAAGTTAACAGAAGCTGCACATTTTATAGTATTGTCCTGTATTCTGAAGGTCTAAAAGTCATCTTTCCCTCCCTTTCCCTCTCTGAAACTCTCCAAAATTAGCATGCATCTGGTTTAAATCAAACCACACAAAATGATATGTTAACGTTCGTTCAGGGCTACTGTAAAAAGAGAATTATCATCTGCATAATTATATATACTTATTGTTTGGACAAAATAAAATATTAGTAAGTAACGAGGCAAAAATCAGGAATCTGTACAATCAAGCACACCACCTGACTCAGGACACCACATGGAGAAAGTGACAAAAACACAAAAAAATCATGTCACGTTCAAGTGAGCCAAGAGGCCAGCCCTTCCCAGCGTGAGAAACAAGGCTGCAATGAATAAGCTAGAAAGCAAAACAAACACGAAACAATCACGAAATGATCCACAATAGAAACACCGCCTTGTAACGGAATGTCCTTTAAAATATGCTAAATTGTAATAACGAAGGGTGAACCCCTGGGAAACGCCGTTTAGGATTTTTTGGAAAATAATTTTACTTTGTCCTAGCTTTACCAGTTGTTTCCTATGTGAGAGGTAGATTTGCAGCAAGGAAGATGCTTAGTCATAGAGGTCTTAGGCTGCCACCTTACCAATGCCAATACCTTTGGGGAGACAATTAATTTATAAAAGGTATTGGATGAATACATAACTATGTCTCAAACAAAGCTATGATTGTCCAATTTCCTCTTCATTTTCAAATGAAGCATCAGTAGTGTAGTCTGGCAGCAAAAACCCTTTTTAGCAGCTAAATATCATATTATAGCAAATCCTAAAGTTCTGCACTGGCAGAACAGCCAAACGGTTTAACTTTGCAAAATATGAGCCTTTTTTGAACCATATATTGTTTTGCTTAAATTATCATCTCCTGTGTATTTTCTACTTAGTGGATTTGGTCCAATTGGTTTGTTTAAATGTGAGAAAGGTGGCAAAGATCAGGAGTCGATACTATCAAGTACCATACCTGACCCAGGATACCACATGGGAAAGTAACAAAAACACAATAAAACATCACAAACGAGAGACAAGAGGTCAGCCCTTTCCAAGCAGGTGAAACCTGATATACCTTTCGGCTTGTTAGAAAACAGTACTGACTTTTAGATGAATAACCTTACCGTGATAAATCACAATTTTACGCAATATTTCTATGACAAGGGAAATTTAACAGCATTTGTAGATTTTACTTTTAGATATCGCGATGATCAAATAAATAGCAAATAAAATACTTGTCTTTTGCATGCATGTAGTTAAAGTTTGTTTAATGTGAAGCAGAATGAATAAGATTTAAATGTTTTTTTTATGATTACAAAGAATATTTGAAATATGACAATTGGTTATTTTACGAGTTACGCAATTCACATATAGGTACCCTTGACTGTACTCTGTAAAACATATATATTCTCTTCAAATATCAGGCCCAAATTTTAAGCTTTGCACTATTTACATTGCTATTTGCACATTAGTTATGGGCCAATGTTTTGGTTTTATTTATTTTGCATACAAAACGCATCAAAAAATAAAACTAGCAAATTAGTTTAAATTTCGTATTACCCAAAACTTGCTGTGATTCGCTTTAGCAATGAATAACGAATACCCTGATTCACCAAACACATATTCAGTTATTATCTTACAAAAAGTAAAGATTGAAATATACACAAAAATCTATCAGAAAGAGTACCAAAATATTCTAGGTAACTTATTACACATATAACCAATTGCGATTAAAGTAATGCCTCAGAAGTGTGTTTATTTTATCAATCATAGACACTGTAGGAGCTGTCAGCAAAGTAAGTATAAAGTAAAATTGAGTTCACTATATAATCAACAGGAATGGACAGGTGAGCAAATGAGACGCTATAATTAAAATTGTATAAAGCGGTGACTTAGGCTGCTGTCCGTTCTAAGGCGGTGGTTCTGTTGTTGTGACTTTTTGTTTATAGTTACTCCCATTGTGGGAGTCTGTTATTGTTCTATGTTTTGTTGTATGTTACTTTATGTCCATTCTAGTATTGCAATCATCTTGATGGGGAAGAGAGAGCTGGTTGCTTTGCTTAATTTGTCTTCCTGGTGTCTTGTGATGGTTGAGCGGCGCTTCCTCGCGCTGCCACGGGATTGTCTGCGGTTTGTGATTGTGGTGTTTCCTGATCATACTCACTTACTATTTTTGTCATTAAATTTCTAACTGTAGATGAAACTTGTCAACTGTGATTAATAGTAGAAATGATAATAACTAAGCAAGAATACAACTACAGTCAGTGATATTTTGTTACATTCAATATTTCAGTTTAAGCCAGACAAGTGAACTCATTACGTGAATTACAATATAACTTAGTGAATTACATATACCTTCATAATAATGCCCTATCTAAAAGCCAAATGAAGAACCAAACTATACATTCAATTATATCAATGTAACGAAATTTACGATTTTCCAGAAAAGATGAGAAAGACATGAATCTCAATTACCCTTTTAGCTCAAAAACCAAGTTTCATGCAATTGACCTGTAAAGTAAGTACGTATGTATTTCTCATTTTAAGGAATTAAACATACAGGGGTAACGTTTTTTAGGTCTTTGGCAGCTAAGTTTGGGGTGTTTCTTGATGTCGACCATAGCAAGCTTCCTACGAGATTATGGTTACCTAAACTTCATAAAAGGTCCTATAAGTCACGTTTTATTGCTAATTCTAGTTCATGTACAACTACCGAGTTGTCTATTCTTTTGACTTCTTGCCTCACTGCGATCAAAAACCATGTCATTAAATATTGCACAGCAGTTTATGAAAAGAACGGTAAAGATTATTTTGGTCTATTAAAAATTCAGGCGAAATTCTTTATAAATTATAGTCTAGATTTTTTCTAGCATCTTGTTTTTCTACATATGATTTCTCTTCTCCCTATACTACATTGCCTCATAATCTAATCAAAGAAAAACTAGCATAATTAATTGAACAAACATTTAACAGAGAGGGTTCCCTTTATTTGGCTTGTAATGATATAAATGCATTTTTTACTTCTGCAAAAACCTAAACGATATAAGTTGTGGTTATGTCAGAAAATATGTGATGCTCTCCATTATCTTTATAAGATTTGGCTCGAAATTATATAGACAAATTGTAGGCATTCCAATGGGTACTAATTGCGCTCCTCTTGTTGCAGATTTGTTTTTGTTTTGTTATGAGAGAAACTGTATGTTGTCTTCGTCAGATAATAATCAAACTGATATTATTGAAGCTTTTAACTCCACATCAAGATATTTAGATGACTTACTTAATATTGATAATCCTTATTTTGAACAAATGGTAGGTCAGATATATCCTACTGAACTTCAGTTAAATAAGGCTAATTCTTCTGATACTGAAGCTCCGTTTTTGGACTTGACCTTGTCAACAACAGATGGCATAGTTTCTTCTAAAATTTATTATAAACGGGATGATTTTAATTTTGAAAAAGTAAATTTCCCATTTCTTGATGGAGTTGTTCCTCGCTCCCCTTCCTATGGTGTATAATATTTCTCAGCTTATTCGTTTTGCAAGAGTGTGTTCTAATGTTGATGACTTCAACAACAGAAACTTATTTCAACTGCTAAGTTATTAAAATGGGGTTATAGATATCATTAAATTCGAAAAGCATTTTCTAAATTCTACCTCAGACACTCAGAGTTTATTGTTAAATACTTTGTCCAGTGAATTTTGAATTTCTTCAAACAATGTATCCTTCACACCATATGTTAGATTGAGTTAAAGTATCACTTGGTGGATGGCATAGGGGCAACATGGAAGATCAAAATTTATAAAATAATTCCATCCGCTATCCAAGGCAGCTGCCATGAAAGTCAGCTTGAAAATCTTCAAATGTCATACAATGAAACTTGTTGACAGGCATTGTGTTGGGCGCTACTTCTTTTTTTTTCAATCGTCTCGCTGGGGAAAAGAGAGATTGTTGCGTTACTTTGGTGGTTTTCTTAATGTCATGTTCCTGTTATCCTTCCATGACGCTTCCTAACAACACAGTGGTGTGGCATTTGCTGGTTATAGTCACTTAATAATTGAGGGAAAACAATCTAAACTCGTTCACTAATACCCCGTATTCATTGACTAAGTTCAGAATGAAGATAAGGATCACTTTGTCTACTGGGTAAGTGTGCATGGTTTTCTGGTGATTCTTTCAAAATCATCTTTCAAAAAAATTATGTCAGGAATAACTATCATAGCGTCACACAGTTTGGATCCAGATCACAAATGCCATATTTTTAACTTGATTTGCCTGTGCTTGTTTCTCAAATTGTCTGAGCAGACCTTTATCCATCGAAGCCAACACGTTTGTGTTTTAACAGCCACATAATCTAGGGCGAAGATTAAGGGACATTAAATGCATACGAGCCCCCCATACCCTGGTAGCTTAGGGTGCTGTCCTTTATCAGGTGGCGGTTCTGTCGTTGATTTATTGCGTTCCTCCCATTGTTTGTGGGGTTTTGTGTTGTTATGCATTACTTTATGTCCTTACTAAGTTTGCAATCATCTTGACGAGGAAAAGAGAGCTGCTTGCTTTGTGTTCGGATGTCTTGCTACTTTAAATGTCCTGTGGCTCTTCCTCACGGTGCAGTGGGTTGGTCTGCTGTGTGTGATTTTGATATATCCTGACCATATTCATTTACTTTTTTACCAAACATGTCAGGGCTTTTCATGGGAGTAAATAGCACAGGACAGTCATTTCCAAAGCCCTACTTTTACCAATATTCTCTGAGAGTGTCCAACAGTTCACCAAAATAGCATTTTTAATCAATTTATCATGCTTGCTGCAGACCACAGTTATTTCCAAATGGGCAATTTATAGTCAGTTATACAATATGGGTCATGTCATGAGAAAAGGTCGGAACAAAAAAGCTCAGACCAGCCTGCACATCCATACAGTATGATCATACCTTGGAAATTCTACTATGGAAATACTCTGGAAAGTTTAGGCTTATTTTAAAGTCTGCTGCACACAAAATTTGGACAATTTAACTATTCTCTGAAGCCGCGCAAGCTGGCCTGGCTGGTTCCAAACAGCTTTTCTCGCGTCAAGGCCCATCATGATGCCACTTTAGTGGTGTTTCGGATGAAGTTTCCTCTCCTAGACTGTATACTGAAAAGTCCCAGTCTGGATCAGACTACAAATGCTCTGGCTGACCAGTCTTCACTTGGCACTTAGAATAATACATGTACGGTTCAAATCATGAAACCAATATGTCCAGTGTTTTTGCAAGTGGGACTTTTGTCATGCGCTGTCAAAAGTTGTAACCGTCTGGACCCAGATCAGGTCCCAACAAAACGTGGGAACCTAATTTGGACTCAATCTGTTTGGCATTCTTCGAAAAAGTTAATTATTTCGAAATCAACAGACTAGGGCCCGAAATTACAATGCCTCCTTAAAGTTAAGCAATACTTAAGTTAAGTATTGATATTTCAACATGCTATATTAAACGCTAAATAAATTGCCTGGATCAATGTGGTATTTGTGGTCAAAGATATCGTTGTGATCTTCAGAAAAATTAAAAATATTTTGATTTTAATCAGTTTTAAACGTTATTTTTCGTATCCTGAGAAATCAATACTTAACTTAAGTCGTCCTTAACTTTAAGGAGGTATTGTAATTCCGGGCCCAGTAAATTGTTCGGCATGACTGTAAAAAGTTTGATTTGGACATAAAGCATCAAAAGAAAAAGAAAAATAATAATGTAAGGATTATCAATGTCTACCTCACCAGACACAAGTTTTAATCGTTTTTTCTAGATCTGCTTTGACAGGGTACAATAAGAATCAGAATTTGGATATTGTGGTTGTAGGACACCCCTGAAATATTGAAAACAAACTTATGCATGTATATGATTCAAACTTGTTACAAATATACACATATTTGACACTACTTTGCACATTGCACAGGAATGGCTATAAATCTCCTAGTGGCATCTGCTGATAAATAATCTTTGGGACAATATTTCACTTGAAATTATCAACGTTTCTTAAGGCTCCGTTTTTAGTGAACTTGTCATGCTCAATCTATGAATATATTTGGACAGTCTGAACAGCAAACAGATGAACATTGAGAATTGTTACTCAATATTAATATTGCATTTTTTTCAAAACAAGACTTTTACTAATTCTTGTATCCCAATTTTACAAATCAAGACTTTTAATTTGTCTCGTGTGCATCTCCAGGTCACTATCAACGCTTATATCATAAATATGGTGTATGAAATGGGTCAAAAGTAAATAAAATACCCGACCAAACTTATTATAACACGAACCATAAATTTTATCTGTCTCACCATAATTAGATTACGTCGAACAATAATCAATTTAAGTCCAACCGAAATTAATTTCAGTCCAACTTAAAACAATAATTATTGGTCGACTAGAAATCAAATTTTTGAGTCGCGCCATAATTATTTTACGTCGGACTAGAATTGATTTTACGTCGCACTGAAAGTAATTTTGGTAGGACTAAAATCAGTTTTAGTTCGACATAAAATAAGTACATGAGATTGAAAATCAATTATGGTAGGATGTATTTATATATGGGTCATTATCAAAAAATGGAGGAATCCAGAAAGACAAAATCATAAAAAATAAATGTCAAGATTTTCAATCTTGCTGCAACATTTATATTAAACATACACGGGGGAACTTATATTGAAAATATGCGAAGTTTAACTCGACGAATAATGGGTCAGTTAATAATTTTATGCCTGCTACTATGGCTAAAATGTCAGTGCAGTCACAAACAAACTTTTTATCATTAAATCAGTCTCTGTCGAGATGTTCATTATCTTAATAAGGTGATCTACAAAATTGATCATAAACCTTATAAGACTCAAATTTTATTCAATTTCGTTGTAATCTGTGTGAGAGAGAATTGTTTAAAGTAAACTTACACGAAAAAATTGTATTTTCAAAGTGTGGTGTTTTTATGGACAAAATTGTGTAGATTTATATTCTAAATGATTTCTGTCAAAAGTTTAGTATTTTAGTATTGCAAAGTCAGATATAAAAAGTAAGTATATAATAGCGATTGACTCTATGTAATTTGAATTATACTTGAACGTGACTGCACTGACATGAATGTGACTGCACTGACACGTTTGTGACTGCACTGACATAACGTGCTCCGCCTTGCGAAATAATAGAATTGAATAAAAGCATGATACATTACATAAGATAGCATGATACACAGTGGAAACTAAGATCAGCCCGTACATTAATGCAGTCTCAATGGTGCCATCGAGAATGATTTCTGTTTTCGAAAATGGACACCAGAACGTACGAGGGTCCTTTGGAAAGTTGGTAGCATGGTCTTTTATTTCAGTAACCGAATTACAAACACTAGCATGTTTGGTATCATTTTAAAAAGCTACATTTTCTTTATGTTATGGCACAGTTTCATGAAGATGTTATGGTGTAGACACGAAAAAATATTATTGTAAATACATGTCCTGAATGTAAACGCAAAATTTCAGTGGAAAATATAACGTTTTACCCTTTGAAAAGAGTGCCAAACATTATCAACATTAATGAATGCAGAACATTATAAGTGAAATTAGACATACTGTACAATTTGGTAGGCCACAATATGGTTCAGTATTTATACAATTGATGAATGAGTTGGATGTTTCATGTAACTAAATATGGAAATGGCAATACCAAAACAGTTTAAAAAGCAAAGCTATGCGCTTCAGTATTGTTACGACTAAAATCGCATGTCACATTGCACATATTTTGAAAATATATAACCGACGGTAGTTTAAAAAATGCCCTGTGTTGGTATTTTTGTTGTACACTTTAATTACACACTTTATGCTCTTTGTAATGAAACCAAAAGAAACTGTGTGAACCATAACAAATGAAAGGTAACTCTTAAATTCTTCCCATGGGACAGAATGAGTTAAGCTATGAGTTGACGGTCAGGTTAATTTAAAAAAGTAAAAATACCCCTTGGGACTAGAAATCTATCAATTCGGTGATGGTTAAAGCGATACCATGAGAAGTTATTATGTCATCGACAAAATATGAAGGGGTCGAGTTACCCCACCCACTTCTTGAAAAGTAGGGGTAGTACTATTACGAATAATTTTCTTAAAGGCAGAGCTAAAAAAAGCCGTGCAACTTTTGCGCGACGAAATGATTATTATGCATTGTTTGATAGAAATAAAGCAAAACATATATTCAATAGGCATTTTTTGAGCTCCTGTAGTGACACAATTTATAGTAAAAGTATAAAGCGAAATTGAAACAAAAATGTCACCCTAACTTGATGGATACTCCCAAACGAATTGGTCTAGCATAAGACACATTTGAGGTTTAGTTATTTGATATAAAGGAATAGATACGAAAAACCTAGAAATGAGGCCATTAGTCAATGTCAAGGTCAAAGTGACCCAAAATGGTATACATTACTCCGTCAACCCAAGAGGAATCCACACACCAAATTTGGGATTCCTACCTCAAATAATATAGGCTTTATGCTCCAGATCCAATTATTCTAGAAACTAGATCATAGATTGGTCACAGTGACCTTAAATGGTCCGCCACATATCACCATCCAAAGATGCATCCATACACCAAATTTATTTGGGATTCCAACCTCAAAAAATATAGGAGATATACTCCTGGCACAATAATTCTAGAAAATAAGTCAAGGTCACAGTGACCCAAAACTTGGTACATTAACTCTGCCATCCCACGATGCAACCGCACACTAAATTTGGGATTCCTAGCTCAAATAATATATGAGATTTGATTGGATTACTAGCTCAAATAATATATGAGATTTGATCGGATACGATTATTCTAAAAACTAAGTCAGAGGTCAAGATCACAGTGACCCAAAATGGTACACGAAATATAACCATCCAGAGATGCATCTATACACCAAGTTTGGGATTCCTACTTCAAAAAATATGAATAAAATGCACTAGACTTGAGGCAAATTCTAGCAACTTGGTAGGAGGTCAAGGTCACAGTGACCCGAAAATGGAACGGGAAACTCTTCCATCCCAAGATGCATTCACCCACCAAATTTGGGATTCCTACCGCAAATAATATAAGATATATGCTCCTGTCATGATTATTCTAAAAACTAAGCCAGAGATCAGGTTAAAGGTCACATTGACCCATAAATAGTACACGACACTACTCCATCCCAAGATGCACCCACACATCACCTATCTGAAATGATACAAAAGATATGCTCCGGACATGATGATTCTAAAAACTAGGTCAGATTGCAAGGTCACAGTGCCCCAGAAATGCTATGTGACACTCTGCCATCCAAAGATGCATTCACACATTAAATTTGGAATTCCTACCTCAAAGAATATAGGAGATATGCACCAGACTAAATGCTGATTCTAGAAACTACGACAGAGATCAAGGTCAAGGTCGCAGTGACCTAAGGATGGTACGCGACAATCTGTCATCCCAAGCTGCACGCACATACCAAATTTGGGATTCCTACCTCAAATAATATGAGAGATTTACTCCAGACACGAATATTCTAAAAACTAGGTCATGGGTCAAGGTCACAGTGACCCGAAAATGGTACGCGACAATTTGCCATCCAATATTCATCAAGATACTAAATTTGGGATTCCTGCCTCACATAATATAAGAGATATGCATCGGACACGAAGCGGGACAGACGGACGGACGGGCGGGCGGACAATGTGATTACTATATGCCTCCAAAAGTTCATTTGAGGGCACACAAAGTCCCATAATTATTGAAAGTTTACCATTTCTCTACTAGTCAACATTTTCCGAATGTAAAGATGTACCTCATGCAAGCAGTGGTCGCATAATATATTTTAATAAAAAAAGCTGGCACCAAATCTTTAATTCGTCAAATCATTATCGTAAATAAGTTCCCCTATTTTCCTTTGTTTTTTCCTAATAATTTGTTTAAAATTTCGCCAGTATATAAACCTCTACGAATAATGAGCATGCGCAGCACTTGCAAGCGATGTGTTTTTTCGACAAAAAGAAGCCATCCAGTAGCCATTGAATTTTAGTTTCCTAAATAATGTTATCAGCGCATTGTGGAGTTATGATGCCATGCTACCAACTTTACAAATGCACATCGTACAAGAACTGTGCATCTGTACAATTTGTACCAGATTCTTTGCTGAATCCAATGATATGTTTTGATGCTTTTATGCTGTCTTAATCAGGTGATATTTTGGTAATTTAACGAGAATAATAGATGGGTATGGGGCGGAGGCACGGAGGTGGAGGGGGATATACTTTAGTCAGTCGACTGGAAAGTGAAAAAAGTTTGGAGTACTTGAATCTGCTACAGTTGTATGATAAGGAGATTAGTTTGGCTGGTACCTGTGCACTGTCATATCGACAAAGATACATTTAGCACACCTTTTCCCACTTAACCACTTTCTGCGGCTATCAAACATCTCACTTCTGGCTTCAAAATCGAGAGGCTGGAAGGATAGTAACCAGAGATCCAATAACCCTGAAAACGCTCAACTGACACCTGGTCATAGTGGATCGTATTTGAATGCTTACAATGTATGCCCAATGGCAGTGGCAGACGAAGGAATAGGTACATTTCTTTCGATGCCAACAGAAATCACATGTCACCCAGCTATGCAAGACTCAAAAATCACACATTTCTCCTAGAGATAAAATCTAACCATGCTTTAAAATAGGCCAGGATGTACCTATTTTCACCACAACGTTATTGTCGTGGCCATCTTGTCAAGCGTCTCAGTTGCCCCGAAGAAACAGGCAGAGAGGGGGTGGGACATTGATAATTCTACTTATACCTTAATATTAGCAACAGTACTCACAGTTTTGAACTCAAAGTGAGTAATGGTCAGTGCTGTCACACAACATGTCAGTGCTGTCACAATAGGGAACGTGATTGCACTGACCGTGACCGCACTGACATTCACACATTTATTCGATTCTTGAAAGAAAGGATTTCCTCGAAGTTAACCAAATCATATGTCTGCTTCAACTCGCCCTCAACGCCAATTGAAACGTAGCCGTGAAAATGTACTCAACGTCACGAAACGTGTCAATATATTCGTGATTGCACTGACAGTTGTGGAAATGACACTCAATTTTTGACACACTTGTGTGACATAAAATCTGTAGGATGTAAGTAAGCCAAAAAGTGATTCTATGTGTCCCCTCCAGGGGTCGTTGTCAACGAAATATCGTCATTTTTAAACTTTCAGAATAATGGGTTGCTCCACCAAACCCCATTTTCTATAACTGCAACTGCACTGACATGTTCTCAAGGGACGGTCGTAAACACATGCTATCGCACTGAAATAGTTTATAATTACTGGCATACTTTATGGAAACTACTTCTATACAGCTAGATGTATTGACCCATTAAAAAATAAACAACTAAATATTTGTTTCTGTAACAATTAACGGCAACGGTTACCAACCACCCTCAAGTTGGGACACGGGAAAATTCGGAGAAAGTGCAATTACGTCAGCTTTAGCTTTCAAACAGCGTCGAATAGAACCCGACAAAGTATTTTATTCTTGTGGCACATGCCGTAAGTAAGTGTTATTGGCAGAGAAGCAACAGAGAGGAGGTCGAGGATGTGAGAAAATCAGCAAGGACACAGATTCCTCCATTTTTTGATAATGACCCATATATATAATATAAACTTTTGGTGGAACTAAAAATAATTTAATTCGGATGGTCAATCTTATTTTTGACCCATCCGGTACACCATAAATATTTGTTTTGTTTTATAGGCATGATCCTGGCTGAAAAAATCCAGGACAGTACCGCGCAAAAAACTAATAAAGCCAGGAAACAAATTCCAAGACCAAAGTAATCCCCCCACAAAAATCAAATGGTCGCTCCCTGACATCTGCATGCTGGGATAGTTTTCATGATTTTTTTTTATTTGCTTGCTGGATATATATTATATTTTCCAAGTAAACATTTTCGAAATGTTCCCAAGGATTACCATCACAGTGGCAAATAGTTTTGTCGGTCCTGATCTAGATCCAAACTGTTTGCAAATTATAAGCAGATGGCACTGTTAGGTAATGAACCAAGAGGCAGCTTGTACACGACTGTTTTCAGGAAGACATGGTCATCCAAAGATGCATTAAAAGTTTTAAAACATATTTCGAACTGTGTTTAAATATAATCCCCGTACCGAGAGCATTCAACCAGACAAGGCACAAATCAGTTGGTACAGCTACAAAGACCAGCTGAATCTTGCAATTTTGGCAATTGAAACTAGTGGTTATTAAAATATGCATGAATATTCAAGAGGCTGGGCAGACTGAGCAAACTCATAGGCGTATCCTTGTTATGATTTTTTTTAACATACGTAATAGAGCAGGTTTTCTCCCGATGAGGCTCATATAATACACACGCATTGTAAATTCTGAATCTGAATCTGAATATATACGTTGCAGGGCCTTTCCAGCGTTGATGCAACGGGAGAGAGCTGGGATGATACAGTAGCTAGTACTTGACCCTGTAAATTGCACTTTATCGCAAGGAGTTTGGCGAAGTTTAGTTACGTTCTAATAATAAATGTGCTTATTCGAACTGAGGACATGTGAAGACTGATCTATATATTCCTTGCATATGCAACCAAGTCGGATTTCCTCACAAAAAGGCTTGCTCGGGTTAGCCTGTGTGTTATTGTTTAAAGATTGTGTTATTGTTTAAAGATGGCAGAAAAAGAACATCTTTCAAAAGTCGCTGCACAAGCCTATCCCAATGTGCCCCCGCACTTCTAGGGGTCCTGGTTAATATTGTACGTTTATCAAACAATTTGGATCCAGATCAACTTATCCGGCCTAAAACAGTCTTATAAATGGGCCTGTAGCGCAGCTGGTAGCTAGTCAGACTGCAGATCTAGGAGACATGAGTTTGATCCCGCCCAGTCCCATAAATCCTAAAATAGTTTCGGGAATACCATACAAGTGTCAAACAGTTTGGATCCAGACCGGATCCAACATATTGTCGGGCCTAATCTGGGTCCAGTCTGTTTGCAAAGGTTATAAACTGACGACAGTTAAATAGGGTTTATGGCTTTCTAGACTAAGCATTAGGGTATGCTTCTCTGAGTCTTCGCTACCTTGAGTGTACCAAAACTGTATGTTAACTCATTGCTTACAAGGTATTTTTTCATTCGTTTTTGTCTGCTGTTATCTTTAATCAACTTTAAAAAACAGTCTTTCCAGAATACAATCGGAATGTCTAACAGTTTGGATCTAGATCAGGCCCAGGCCTGGTCTGGGTCCAAACTGTTTGCAAAGGTTATCAGCAGGCGACAGTTAATGAGAGATGGCTATGATAAACAAATGATTCCTTTCATTTCTTCATTTCTTGAAAAAACAACAAAAATCACAAAAAGACACAGCATAAAGTGTTTAATGCACATGGAAAGTGTAATGAGTTCAGTCTAAGACTTAGACTGGTATCAGTCCACTAAATATATATAATTACATTTATAATTATATTTAACTATGAAAAAAATCATCTTCTAAAAAATCTATCCTCTCTGATAGTCAAATGATGTCCAAGCCGAGGACTTCTACTTCAAAGTAAAGTCTATAAATGCTATATTAGAGAGATTATCAGTTTTACTAAAAACATTGACATTAGAGACTGGGGCCAGTCTATCTAAGACTCAGAATATTTGATCGGAATCAGAGAGGTCTCGCACCTGTATGGCAGACTAATGGCTTTTTAATGGCCCTGTTTAGCTGCGCTTGACCCTGTAGAGTAATTGAAAGTATCTTTATCCAGGGACTGAGGTAAATTCAACACACCAACTAGTTACTATGGTAACGAACTATGGCCTGGCATATAAACACTTTCTGCAAGCATTTAAAACCACCGACTTGGTGGAAAGCAGGAAATATCCCTGAAAGCAGAGATGAGTCCGGTTTGGTCTAGATCTAGACTGATTGTCACTTCAATGTTATATTTTAAATCAGTAGACGGCAAAAAGCATAGCATGCTTAGAGTCTTGATTAAAAGTTGATTTTCATTGTCTAAGTGGAAATAAATGGGATAAATCTTTACGCTTGCGACCTTTGTCGTCTGCTGATTATCCTTGCAAACAGTTGGATCCAAATAAGATCGACCGAAAACTTATATTGTGGATCTGAATCAGACGGTTGTCTTGAGCACTGAAAATAAATGTTAAACAAATGTTAAACGCCATGGATAATAAGACATGCACATGTTTTGTCTTGTAAAGCATTTGGCGCTTTTTATGACGCTACTTAATTAGATTACTTGTAAAAGTTAATGTTTAGTTAGAAACCTTTTTCATGCTCAACATACATTAGCATGAAACTTATCATGCTCATAAATGTTAAAATATAAACAATAAAGTGTATCATGACTTTGCAAAACTGTTCAATAATGTCCCCACAAGACCCTGTCAAGGGTGGAGCTTATAATTGACTTGAATATCTGATGAACAAATTAAATCGTGTCATGATACAAGAATTTTATTGTACAATACTCGTGAATATACAAATATTCCCTCTTGTAGCGGGAAACTCGACTTCGACTCGTCCCGCCTACAAGAGGGAACGTTTGTATATACACTCGTAAAATTTACAATAAAGCTAACTTGTTCGCATTTTAACATCCATCGGCATAACAAACACAGCACTTTTATGTAGCTACAGGTTTAATGCTTGTGAAAGATAGTTCAGCCAAGTCATGGTATTTATCGCATACGCGACGGGATAAATCGTGAAAACATTCATTTACAGCTTTCTAGTGGGGCAAGACGCCTATGCATCTCGGCCTGTGTATTCACCCATGGTCCGAAGCTACATTTGTATCAATCCCATCCATTCTCATCCTAAGCGAAACAAAAACAATGTATAGGTTTTAACAGATTTTCATGCACAACCAATTAGCATGATATCTATCATGCTCATGAATGTCGAATGCCCCTAATTGTTGGCATTCAATCATCAATCACATAACAAATACAACATGAGAAATCCTGAACAACAGAAAAGCTTTCATCTTTTAGCATTTTTGCTTTTTTGAGTAATTTCAATCTCATGCTCAGGCGAAATGAGAATGAAAAATCCCTACAAGCCCGGGGTCTTGTTGCTTGTTTGATTGTGTAAGAACCTAGGTATTTGTCAAATTCCTACTTTGATATTTGATAAGCAGGAAAAGCAGAAAAAAGCTCAGGCGAGATTGGACATTTGCGCACTCTCGACCCGCATGATAATATGTATTTTTATGTGTTTTTGATAATTCTATGCGACGTATCGCATATGCGCAAAGTACCAGAATAGGCCTGCCATCTGAGTCATCCAGAAAGACTAGATCCCTCTATTTTGGTTAATGCAAGTCTGTATGGTCTGCTTACCAGCGGTCTAGGCTCTGAAGATCCTGTACATTTGCGCAGGCTCTTCTGAGCCCTCGCTGCTTGTATACGTACCCGTTTATGAAGCTATTGGCCTCTACACGAGAATGCGAACAACACAAACGTAGATCAGTCTGCGCATCTGAGCAGTCGCACCAGCACCCCTGTTGTTCGCTTTCTCGAAAGCATATCGGCCTCGTCGAAACAAAACCCTGCTTCGGGGTTTCGATAAAAAGAGACTTATACCAGTCTCCCCAGCTACTGAGACTAGCTACAAAAATTGAAATTTCGCTCGTAGCAAATTTAGATATCATAGTTTCTACGAAGCGACTGAAAGCAAAGGCGCTGATCAGGCTGGTCTATGCCTTTGTTGTTCGAAAACCCCCGAAGACAGGTTTTCTCACGTCGAGACCCATATTATGCCAGCCTGCTACATGAAATATTTCTATATTTAAGCCAGTCTCTGTAACCGAGCAGACTGGTATGAGTCTCTCTCGGCCACAAACCCTTAGGTCCTCCCACGTCGTAGGCAAAATCTCGAAGACACTATAGGAAGAGTTACTGAGATGAATGATAAGACACCTTTCTCCAAAATATACATGTGCAGCTACCTAGTGAGGTTTCAAATCCTCGTTCATGCCCGACTCAACCGAGCACGAAATTTCAACCGCCCACATAAAATAAGCTATCGACAAACAAGAAGAAAGAAGTAGGTAAATGCAGTGGTTTGGTCAGTGCACACTCAATATTTATCTATCTGAGTGTGTGTGTTTTATTCTACTGATAAGCCATCTCAGGAGGAGATATGTTATGCATGACCTATCCAGCCTTGCCTTACACATTCTTCTTGTACACAGAGTGAAAGATTAGAATTAATTGCGGAGTATTTGAGAGGAAATGGCGTCCATTTAGTACACTGCCTAAAAGTTGCAAGTAAACTTTTTTACTCTTCTTTGCATGCTGGTTATTTCGCATTTTTTGTCGTCGTCATGTGTTTTTATTCATTGTTCCTTTCAGAAACACCAGAGTGTTAAAAAGCCATCAAGGTTATTTTTGGGTTCAGACCGTTCAGATCATATAAGCTCGTAGGATACAGAGATCAGTCTAGCGTCTGTCAGTAGAAGAAAGCTTAGTTGAAACTCGCTTTTCTTACTTGAAACTCTCTTTTCTAACTCGAAACTCACTTTTCTCACTCAAAACTCACTTTTCTTACTCGAAACTCACTTTTCTTACTCGAAACTCACTTTTCTTACCCGAAACTCGCTTTTCTTACTCAAAACTCGCTTTTCTTACTCAAAACGTACTACTCGAAAAATAGAACTCATTAAAAGTCAGCAGTGGGAGCGCAGTGGCTCAATGGTGGAGTGCTTGGCTTGAGACTGAAGGGCTGGGGTTCGAGCCTCACCGGCGTCACTGCGTTGTGTCATTGAGCAAGACACATTAATCCTAGCTTAGTACTGGTTCAACCAAGGAAGACCCGCCCCTACATAACTGAAAGATTGTTGATGGAACATGAAAATAATCAAATTCAGCGTGATTTGTAATATACTTCTTTAGGATACGCAACATTTTCATTTCATTCAACAATTTCCACACCGCGTAGGCGGCGACTGAGAATACACTCATTTATCTCAAAGCTGCATTTCAAATCGAAAAAAACAACGACAAAAAACGATTTTGATCACAAGTATTTTATATTTATAACATTACATCGATCTATAAAATATGCGAGATCGGAAATCAGTGACGTTTATGGTCACTACAGAGACAGTTCTTTTGAGTACCCACAAAATATGTTTTGGTTGAGAAATAAAAAATTCAATACGCACTCTTTAATGTATCTTTTAATGTAACCAATCTTTCAATATTCTAGCTAGCCTATGTTGCAGACTTGCTTGAATCTTTCGGGGAATCCAGTCCGGACCCAAATTAGGTCCCAGAAAAAGTCAAGCCTATCCTGGTTCCAAACTGTATGACACTCTGGTGGTAATCGTGACACAGTTTTTCGTAAAACAATGATTTAAAAATGACAAAAATGCAAAATTACCAGGTTATGCATTTTTAAATGGGATTATCACAGCTGGAGTGCTAGACTGGCATCATACATGTCAACAGCAATAGTAATATATGTGCACATACATATATAAAAACCTGCACTTCCTCTGTAAAAATTCTCACTCTCATTTACTGGTCAACGAAGACAAAACTTCTCGCATTTTAGTTCTTTAGTGAGCAGATTCTTGTCATGGCATCAGACAAGGGCGTGCCTTCAATAATCTTGTTAATTGGCGAGAGACATTTAACCATGCCATTTTTAGATGAATTGTTATTTCAATTTCTCAACTATTTGAAATTAGTTGATATATATTAAAGGACAGATGAAATGGGAAAACCCAGCCAGCATGCAGTGTCGGGACACCATCGGCCCTCCAGCGAAACGCCATTCAAATAGCGTTTCGCTGGTGGGCCGATAGTGGCCCGCTTTTCGATGTTTACTGGGAACAGACTAAGTTTGAAGACATTTAACGAGAAACCCTTGTTTGGTTTCTCAAAAGCTACCCTGATGATTGATCTGGGGGACAATAGGTATGATATTTATTGTGAATTGTCTGCTAATGATTCATTTGGAATATTATGCCTTATTTTTCTTAAATGAAATATCAAGCAAGCTTTATTTTCCCGCCGCAATTTTTTTCCATCTGCTGCAGTATTTAATAGCCAAACGAACTTAAAATGTTTCATGTGAAGCACCTGGAGACAATTAAATGCTATATCGAGCATTTTTTCATAAAGAAAATGCAAAAAAAAATAATATAGGCGGCTGCAGTAATAATTGGCGAACAACTCTTTGCCTGCTGGGCAACTTTTCATTTTACCATAAGTTTTTGTCGTCTGCAAATTATTTCTAAAATCAGGAACTACCGTCAGATTGTCAAACAGCTTATTTGAAAAATAGGTTGCGTCTGATCAGGGTCAAAAC
Source organism: Loripinus fragilis (assembly GCA_964019695.1). Lineage (NCBI taxonomy): Eukaryota > Metazoa > Mollusca > Bivalvia > Lucinida > Lucinidae > Loripinus > Loripinus fragilis. The sequence goes on from OZ026525.1 coordinate 20,480,104, forward strand.
TGTTTATTTCAGATAAATACTTTGTAGCTACGTATAGGCAATAACGCATGTGCGTACACATTTGGACAAAACATATCGGTGAAGATTCTATCACAATTCTGATGGATTCTTGATATTTTATGTGTACAAAACGTGTACGTAGCCTAAATCGAATGATCAAATTTAACTATTTATTAACACTTTCTTGACAGACAGAATCTTCCACCCAGCTAAATACAACTATTGCTTGGGGGGTCAATTGCTTACAGGGTAAATTAAAAGTTTTCTTAAAGTCCATATGTTGATAACCGCTTGTCAAAAATGCATTCATACTTGCACCATAGATACTTTAAACTTGTAGGTAGACTTATAAAGTCTGATGTGATGGGTTTTTTGCAAATACATTTTCGCTCTTATTGATCTATTTCTTCCTCTCAAATACTTTTTTTATCTTCTGCTAGAGGTCAAAATCTAGTACATATCCAAAAAATAGGATTTTTGCATTAAAGTTTTCTGGAAGTCCTTATTTTGACAACCACATGTCAGAAAACATTCATACGCTTGTAGGGTAAGCTATCATGCAACGACATCAGACCCCAGGGTCCATGCCGGGTAGTGGGGCTCGTGGTCCATCCGTCCGCCTCGCATCGTGTCCGGTGCATCTATATTCTTTGAAGAAAGAATCCCAAATTTGGTGTGTGGTTACATCCTGGGATGGCGGAGTGTCGCGTACCATTTTCAAGTCACTGTGACCTTGAGCTCTGACCTAGTTTTTAGCTCACCAGAGCCGAAGGCTCTAGGTGAGCTATTGTGATTGGTCTTCGTCCGTCGTGCGTCCGTCTGTCCGTAAACTTTCTATTTAAACGACATCTCCTCCTAAACCACTGGTCCAAATTTCATATATCTTCAAGGCGGTACTTCTTTTGTGGATCTTTTATGTTTTTTTTCTGTCTTGTGTTTGCTATGCCTTTGCGCGCAACTGTTTATATGTGCCTTGTGGTCACCTGCTGGGAAAGTGCTGACCTCTTGGCTCTCGTTTGTGGTGTCAAACTGTGAGTTTGTCACTTTTCCATTGGTATCCTGGGTCAGGTGTGGTACTTGATTGTATCGATTCCTGAATTTTGCACCCTTACTTACTTTCATATGAATGTTCCCCATGATGCCCTCTTTCTAAATTGCACAAATGGTTCAGCTCCACCAAACAGTGAGGCTGCCAGAGCTCCAGAAAAGATTTTTTAAAATGATATCTCCTGAACCACTGGTCTAAATTCAAAATAATTTCACAGAATTATTCCTCTTGATACCCTCTACTACCAAACTTGCACAAATCGTTCTGCTCCGCTGAACAAAAGGACCACCAGAGCCCCAGATAAGAAATATCTTTAAAAGACATCTCCTCCGGAACCATTTGTCAAAATTCAAAATAATTTCACAGAATTGTTCCTCATAATACCCTCTAGAAAATAGCACAAATGGTTCCGCTCCTCAGAACAGAGGGGCAGCCAGAGCTCCAGATATGAAATATCTTTTAACTACATCTCCTCCTAAACCACTTGTCCAAACTTCATATAACTTCACATGAATGTTTCCCATAACGCCCTCTTTCAAAATTGCACAAATGGTTCTGCTCCATGGAACAGGAGGGCTGCCAAAGCTCCAGATAAGAAATCTTTTAAATGACATTTTCTCCTGAACCACTGGTGCAAATTCAAAATAATTTCACAAAATTGGTTTCTCTTGATACCCTCTACCAAAATTGCACAAATGGTTCTGCTCTGCTGAACAAAAGGGCTGCCAGAGCTCCAGATAAGAAATATCTTTAAAAGACACCTCCTCCTGAACCACTGGTCCAAATTAAAAGTTATTTCACAGAATTCCTACTTATGATGCCTTCTACCAAAATTGCACAAATGGTTACTCTCCACTGAACAATGGGGCTGCCAGAGCTCTTGATAAAATGTCTTTTAATGACATTTCCTCTTGAACCCCTGGTTCAAATTCAAAATAATGTCAAAGAAATGTTCCTCATAATGCCCTCTACCAAAATTGCAGAAATAGTTTTGCTCAGTGGAAAAAGGGTTGGCAGAGCTATAGATAAGAAATATCTTCAAATGAAATCTCCTGAACCACTGGTCCAAAATAAAAATAATTTCACAGAAATTGTCTCAAGTTGCCCTCTACCAAAATCGATTAGAATGTTCAGCTTGGCTGAACAACATGGCTTCCAGAGCTAAAAATAGAAATATCCTTAAATCATATAATATCTCCTTAGCCACAGGCCAATACATCAGCTACTCATGTGCATGGACTCAGGTGAGCGATCCAGGGCCCTTGGGCCCTCGTGTTTTAAATAATTGTGTCTAGTGCATACCTCTTATATTCTTTGAGGTAGGAATTCAAAATTTGGTGTGTGAATGCGTCTGGAGATGGTGGAGTGTCACATACCATTTTCAGGTCACTGTGACCTTGAACTGACCTCGTTTAAGAATGAAGATATCCGCAGCATATATCTTACATTATCTAAGGTAGGAATCCCAAATTTGGTGTGTGGATGTATATTGGTATGGCGGAGTGCCGTGTACCATTTACGGGTTACTCTGAACTTGACCTCTGACCTATTTTTTTTTTAAATAATCTTGTCTGGAGCATATCTCTTATATTATTTGAGGGAGGAATCCCAATTTCGTTGTGCAGATGCAGGATAGAGTGATGTATACCGTCCTTGGGTCAATGTGACCTTGACCTCTGACCAAGTTTCGAGAATTGTCATGAATTTTGGTGCATATCTTCTATTCTCTTTGAGGTAGGAATTTCAACTGTGGCGTGAGTGTCATATACCCTTACAGGACACTGTGAACGTGATCTTGATCTATGACCAAGTTTTAAGAATGATATTGTCCCGAGCATATAGCTTACATTATTTAAGGTATGAATCCCAAATTTGGTGTGGTGATGTATATTGGTATGACGGAGTGTCGTGTACCATTTACGGGTCCTTCTGAACTTGACCTCTGACATAGTTTTTAAAATAATCCTGCCTGGAGCATATCTCTTTTATTATTTGAGGGAGGAATCTCAATTTCGTTGTGCAGATCAGTGAATGCGTCTTGGGATGGTGGAGTGTCACATACCATTTTCTTGTCACTGTGACATTGAACTGACCTAGTTTAAGAATAATGATATCCATAGCATATATCTTACATTATTTAAGGTAGGAATCCCAAATTTGGTCTGTGGATGTATATTGGTATTGCGGAGTGTTCTGTACCATTTTAAGGGTCACTCTGAACTTGACCTCTGACCTAGTATTTAAAAAAAATCCTGTCTGGAGCATATCTCTTATATTATTTGAGGGAGATATCCCAATCTCGTTGTGCAGATGCATGATAGAGTGATGTATACCGTCCTTGGGTCAATGTGACCTTGACCTCTGACCAAGTTTCGAGAATTTTCCCACAACAAAAATCCGCCGCACTGCTTTTAGATCGATTATCACAATTTTTGCCCAGGCCAGATCGCCAGAAAACAGCTCTGACAACGTTTTTTTAGTCCTGAACTTATTTTACAGTTTTACAGTGGTGTTTATCAATGGTTTTTCAAAACTATAATTTTGCAAGGTTACAGAGGGGGTCCGGGGGTCCAACATTTCCATGGGGTCCCAAATGCCAATTTCTATAGAAACCCTTATAACTTACGATTTTTCAGAGAGAGGGGGGGGGGGCATTTTATTGCGTCTGCGAACATCAAAGTTTTGGGCCAAATATTGCATCCGTAGCAAATTGGGTTTGCCAAGATAGTTCAAAGCGCTACGAACTTTTCTTAAAAAGCTATTGCTTGCTACGGTACATGAGTATTGCAGCAAGTGAAAAGAAGCACAAGAGCACTATGAGCTTATAGGCAGCGGAAGAATGCCAAAATAGACAAACAACAACAACAACAATTACAACAACAACAACAAACGCCGGGATGAATCCACTTCCTGAAATTAGAGAAGTCTCACGTGCTATTAAAAACACCCCATTAAATTGTTTTCCCCATCTATAATGCAGGTAATGATTATTTCTCTCTGTTTCCCACGGGTGCCTAGACTTACCGAAACGAAACCGAAATACTGGAACGAAACCGAAATACCTGAACTAAACATTAACATAATAGGGAAACATATACAGGTGCCTAAATGACTTATGGATAATGCAAATGCTTTTGTTTCATAATAATGTATTTATGATGAGTATTTTTGAATTTATACGCACCTTTTAGAGGTTAATAATAATGACAGAAAGAAAATATATCACTATTTCGGAAAGCTTTAAATTACCGAAATGCAAATGAGTGTCAATTAGCATGGATTGTTTTACTTTTTTTTAAAAAAAAATAAGATAATTGTGTATAGATATATTGGAATTAAGAAGAAGCTGTTTATATCTGTACTAATTTAAGAAAGGGGATATGGGTGATTAGTTGAAAGCAGTTGAATTACCAAAACGCACTTTGAGCTAATTACCAAAACGCACTTTGAGATCCATTGAAAGTAGTTGAATTACAGAAACGCACTTCGTATTTACGTTTTCTTGAGATTTGAGACGGGTTTGTTTGTATGATTCACAGAAATTAACTCATCTCAAAATAAATTATAAAAAAGAGAAAGATAAAAAGTCAACAGAGAAAGTTCAAAATGTCATAACAGAAAGCATTTGAATTACCGAAACGGAACTGTATGCTAAACATGATTAAATTGCTATTTCTATATTTATTATTATTATTATTATTATTATTATTATTATATTTTTATTATTTAATTTTGTATATAAAATAAATCTTCGTTTAAAGAAGTAGCTGCCTTATGAAAGAAGATATAGATGACCCATTTGAATTACCGAAATGCATTTTGATTTATTTACCGAAGCACACTTTTAAGCCTCATTGCAAGTAGTTGAATTACCAAAATGCACAAGATAAATGTCCACTTGATCTTACTGTAAAGTGTAAACTGTGAGAAATCAGCCATTGCTTATTGAAGTGTTCATTTTGGCGATTAGGCCAAAAAAATAGTTGTGTTTCAGGTTCCTTGCCAGTTAAAAAACAGGGTCGTTAGGTAGGATTTACTTTTTTTTGCTAACAGTACAAAACAGCTCTTTTCCATCTTCTCCAAAAAGTACAGGCAATGTCATCAGGCTGTTGATTCTGGTGATATGTACTATGGCAGAACTTTTATAAACAGTGGGAAGAGCAGAGGTCCCAGAGTGCTTCCTAAGGGCACCCCCTGACTCAACTGCATCGGGTGCTGATAATAAGTAACCCCATCATAATTGGAGTTTATGCAGTAGGTGGTGGTGGGGGATTTTGCCAAAGGCTTTCAACTGTGTCTCACAATACAGTCTCTTTTGAAAGTGTGAGTATGCTATGAGTCTCTACGGTGTTTGTGTATATGCTACATGTACTGAACCCTATATGCTCCAGCGTCTTGCAGGCAATGGAGTAAAGAGACACTAGTATGCATGTCTCTGGTTTGTTTCTACCCCTCCTTTCTTCAAATCTGCTTAGTGAATTGTCTCTCTTCTCCAAAAAAAGTACAGGCAATGTCATCAGGCTGTGGATCCTGGTGATATATACTATGGCAGATGTTGTTGTTCTAAATTTGTGCACCCTGGCATTACAAACATTGGACAGTCGTGTCCCGTCTGGTAACAACAATCACAATAAATTTATTTTGTTTCAAAGACAGAGGAGACCAGAATATATTATGTGTAAAGTGACTTTATTATTATTATTATTATTATTATTATTATTATTATTATTATTATTATATTGAGAATTGAAATAAAAGCCAGTTCTTGTTTTCATAGTGTTTTTTTCTCAAAAGCCATTGCTTGTACAGTTACTTTAATAATCAATATTTGATCAAGGTTATAGTGTTGTTTTCTGCTTTAGTTTTTACTATTATTTCATAAATCATCACTGATTATCACAATTTGGCTGATGAAGGTGTGAGATGTTCCTATAAAGGAAGGTGACCAAAATAACACATTGTCTAAGCCGAGAAGGATTCTTCAAAATACTCGCGCCTGAGCAGACAATGAAAATAACACCATTACAGAGCGCACTGGAAAGGTGAAAATAAGAGAAGTTGAGGCCAGAGCTTAAATAATATATGGTTTTCAGGTTGCCTGATAAAGTTTTTTTCACATTGTTCATTTCTAAAGTACTGAAATATGAAATGTCATTTGTTTTCGTGGGTAGGTTTTTCCGAAATTTTCACAAATAATTCGGCAAATTTCACATAAATAAGAGCAATTTTCAATCTGCAAATGCTTCTTAATTATTAATCTAGCCCGAAGGCACGTTCAGTAAACAACGTTTCTTCATATTTTACTCTGATTTATCCATTTTTTGTCAGTTTTCTATCAAATTTGTGATACAAAAAAAATCGAATTTTTTTTTGAAAAAAAAAGTTTAGAGTCAGCCCTGAACTTTTAGGGTCGGTTGGGGAACCGGAAACACAGGTATTTTTATTATTTGCCTAACCTGATAATAAGACGTTTCGCCCCCAAGACGTCCACCCTAGTCGTTTCACCTCTATTTATTTTCAACCTTGGTGGTTTCGCACCCATACCCTAGTCGTTTTACCCCAATACCATTTCCTCCCTAGGCTGCTATTATCAGAGGCCCCAGGTCTTTAGATAAGCCTGTGTACCAGTAAAATACGAAAATATTTGGCAGGATATGCATTTATTTAAATTCTTGTGCGTATATATCATGTACGAAAATCAAAATGAGCATTGCGCAATCAATGTTTTTTCAGAGTGTAATGTGCGAAATGTTATATTTCGTTTCTTTTTTACACGTTTGGGAAAAGGTAGAGGAAATTCGAATTGGTTTCCCTTCGGGCATGTTCTATAAATTACGGAGACATCACAAACCATTCGTAACCACATTCTAAATATAGACCAGTTAGAAATGAAATACATGTTAGTCTCCGGTGGATCAATATTGTAGCTTGCCGAAACAATCGAATACCACAAGTGCGGATCCAGACGGGGGGGGGGGGGGGGGGGGGGGGGTGAGGGGGGGCGTTTCCGGACCGCCCTGGAAAATCACAAGTTATATGGGTTTCTATAGGGAATAAGCAATTGGAACCCTCCCCCTGGAAAAAGTTGGACCTCCCTGGAAAATGTTAGAATGTTAGACACCCTCTGTAACCTTGAAAAATGATAGATTGCTTTGAAATTGACCATTTGACTTTTGTAAAATAAGCTGAGGACTAAGAAAAAAAGCAAAAAAAAAAACCTCAGAGCTTTTTTTTGTCAGACTGACCTGGACCCCCCCCCCCCTGACGAAAATTCCTGGATCTGCTCCTGAACCACTGACTTTGTTTTACTTTCCGTTTCACAACACGCTGTCTAAAAATGCCAGCACAGAAAGTTATAAAAATACAAGCCACTTAGGCTGGTTTGCTTTCTTTCAAGAAAACACAGTAATTTATTTTAACATTTCTGAAATCCAGCTGCTTTTTCTTTTTAGAAAGGTGATTAGAGGTGATGGGTGTTGCTAGAAATTGATACACAAAATCCAAACAAATACTGGCTTATGCAAAAGTCGGTCCTGTTGTGTTTCGGTCTGTCTAATGGTTTATGAGAATAAACTCATTCAGATCAGGTTTTCTTAAACTTTTAAGTAGCTGTGTAGTTCACATCCTATAATATATTTTGATGATTTCAACTTAACCCCTCACTCACTGACCCCCTCCCAAAGTGTGCAAAAATCACCAAAATGGGACACAGAATGCTGCAATTGGCACCTTATTTCCCAAACCCACACCGCCATCTCCCAACTGCATCTGTTGTATTCCTGAAAAACTAGAAACCTACTATGCCAAAAAGAAATTCATACAGGCCACTTAGCCCAGTCAGTAACGGTTACGTGTCTGGCAACAGATGCAAGTCTGACTGCAGATCCAGGGGTCGCGAGTTCGATCCCTGCCTGGCCCATACTTTTGTGGAGATTGATTACTGTCATTCTAATCCCTTCTGCTGAATCAAGAAGGATTGTTGTCGGTTACAATCGAAAGTATGTGCACGAACTACTGGTTAACTACTTGTTCATTCTTGCCCAGGGAAAAAGTGTGGTTAGGTGAACTGATCGTCCTGCCATGACCATAACTGTTGACTTGGGACGTAAAGCAACAAAACAAACAAAATGAAATTCAAATTTATTATCTTTACTATTTGCTTTCTTGTAAATGAATAGCCTAGGAAAACAAGCAGTAAGCACAGGCTCAATTAATCAGCGTGTTGAGATAGCTTTGTTATTTCTTTGTGTGTGTTTTTAAGACAAACAGTCAGTACTCCTTAAAATCTCTCGTTACTCCTTTTTTTACAAAGTGGACGAGTACTGTACTCTTTTGAAAATAAAGCTTATTTAAAGCCCTGCAGGGTTCTAGATAAGAGTGTAATTCAAATTTCTTATTTCTCAACTAAAAACATAAGTTGTGGGTACTCAAAAGAACCGTCTCAATGAAACAATTCTTTTGAGCACCCTACAAATATTCACATTTTTACGCTAAAAAATCGTTTTGACCTATGTATTATGTTGAGTATGGTAAAAATGGGTCAAAATTGATATTTTCAGAGAAAGATGGGTATTTGTCTCAGTTTGCTGGCAGTTATGAGCTTGAAGTACCATTCAAATCAGACAAAGTCACCAGCCACTTCAGCCAGTATAGAAGCTAACAGCGAAGACCTTTACATGTCAATGTCATCCCAAGTCAAGAAAATCTAGAACTAGGCAAAAAAAAGGTTAGTATAATGGGCGATCCTCACTGAATATGCAGTAAAATCTATTTAAAATGGCCACTCTCTAAAAGATCAAAAATTGGTTTTCAAAAGCAATTATTGCTTCATGCAGGTCAAAAGTAATGCAGAATGGGTAGCACATTAAGCTACTATTTGTCATTAAGATCTTTGTTTTGTCTATTTCAGTGGCCGTTTTACTGTAATTCATTACACATTGCAGCACATATGATATATTATCTGGGCCTGGATTTGAGAAAACCTGACATTGTTGTATGCAAACAACAAAGGTGCAGACTAGCCTGATCATCTGCACAGTTTGATCAGCACCTTTGTTATTAGCTTTCAGGAAAGTAAATTGGCTGCATGTTCTGTGCCCAAACTTTAAGATTCTAGCTAGTCTGTGTAGCTGAGCAGGCTGGTTTGAGTCTTACATGGTCGCAAATCCTAAACATTGGTTTTCTCGCATTTAGATGGACAGTCAATGAGATAAATCTGCACAGCAATGTCATTCTTTTATATGCATGAGTAGCTAGTCAATGCTATGGGTTTTAACCTTCATGAACATCCATATTATGTCACAATATGTGTGAACATCAGGTCCACAAGCTCATCGGCTCAGACTCACTCGAGCATTTGATGGTCACCTAATGCAATAAATACAAAATTCTTCCAAGTGGGATCAAATGATACAATATCTGGGTGTTAAATGAGAAAATGCCTTAGAAAAGTGTAGGTCAGCAGGACTTTAGTTAAGAGTGTGTAACGAAAATTTATTTTTCTTATTTCTCAACCAAAACATATGTTGTGAGTACTCAAAACATCTGTTAAAATTGATGGGTAATAAAATATTTACAATTTTACGCTGACAATTTATGTTAATCTAAACCTGTGGGTCTTCCTTTAAATTTTGTAAATATAAGAGGATTATAGAAAGATTTTATTTAAGAAATAGATCAGCTCTAGCAGTGAATTGTTGTGTAATAATTCACTGTTTGGAGGTCAGTTGTCAAGAAGATCAAACCACGAGCATGCAGCGCGAGTGATTTATCCTGTACAACTGACCGACAAATATTGAATTATTACACAACAACTCACACACTAGGGCTGATCTATTTCGATTCTAACACACAATAAACGACAAAAACTCATTTGAAGTCTTCAGCTTCATCCAACTTTCCGCCATTGCACTGAAGAATTCCCGCCGATAGTTAGACTACGTCGCATATGTGTACATGTATTTGTAACTTCTTTTAAGCGTAAAATGACGTTACACAGTCTAACGCCATGAATTACGTCACAAATGACGTCAACTAGCACGCGTTTTCCTGGTGCTTTCAAAACTGTGAATTATCGTTTGATATATCACTGTTATTTTTTACAATTTACTCTATAGGCGAGGTGTGTTAGAATTTCATTTTTGCTCCTAGATCGTGTGAGAAGTCACAATGTTTATTTAATTTTTTTGGGAAAATCACTATTTTCTCTTATGTATATTGGCACGAGTAAAATAATTGACTCTTTGATATATCACTTATTATAGCAGTCATTTAGTTTGGCGTCACCATCGGACATAGTCCGAAAATATAGTCCTGCCGCAATAATAAGAAACGCGAAAATCTGGAATTTTTTTTATTACTTGCATTTTTCTGAACATTAAGCACATATCCGGATTTAGAAAATCCCGCAGTGTCAGGAAAAAATTGTTTGAAGGTTCTACTACCACTGCACTAACCCCTAATCTCTAGGAATTTCGACATTTTTAGGCTTTCTGAAAAGCGGGGGGGATTTAAACAGTGTAACAGCCATGTGATGGCCTATATAGCTTTGCTTAAATTTCTACAGGTAAGTGTCATAAGCATCGCACATTTTAACAGCGTGATTGCTTTGTACATACCAGTTTTATTATTTAAGCACTGCCATTCAGTTGAAATTTTTGATTTAATCAGCGTTGACACAGATCCAACTGATCCAATATGATCAAGCTTTTTATTTCAAGGTTGGCCAATTTGATGAAAAACCCGCTTTCTAAGGTTGCTTTTCTAAACGATCAAAACACATTTCTGATTGTCAAATGTCTAAGATTTCCATTTCATTCAGTCGGATCTGGTATGCAGCGGATGTCTGAACGCCTAAACTGTGTGAGATTTCTGTTCAAATTTGTATCCTGAAAAATTGGGCCCCTGTCACATTTAAATGACTTTCATGTGTTTCCTCGTGACACATCAGTAAACATTTCACTTTATGCACAACCCTGTTTTTGAACATTAAGATACAATTTACTTTACTGTCTTGCAGCGTTTCGCATATAAACGGATGGGAGCGCAGTGGCTTAGTGGTAGAGTGCTTGACTTGTGACCGAGTGGCCGCAGGTTCGAGCCTCACCAGCGTCACTGAATTTTGGTCCTTGAGCAAGACACAAGATCCTAGCTCAGTTATGGTTTAACCCAGGAAGACCCGTCCCTGTTTAACTGAAAGATTGTTGATGGGACGTAAAGAATCAAATCAAACAAACAAACAAAAGCCTATAAATAGTAACAATTCAGGTGTAGCGTTTTCACTTTGTTCCGTATATGACCTACACGGCGATCACTGACCTGAAACGTCATCAAATTATTTAGTCAACCGTTGCATATCATTAATAAACTGGGTCAGTTTATGTCCATTCTACCAACAGTTATACTCCCCCGTCTAAAAGAACGAAAAATATTCGGAAATTCTATCTAATTACAGAAAAACGCAGCAAAAACATAAGGTTGAAAATTTTGTCAAAAAATACTGCAGCTTTTTCTACCCGGATAACGAAAATATCAAGAGAAAATAACGTGAACAGATGCAATTTAAGTCGAATTTTCGCGTTATTAATGCGGCAGTACTATAGTTCCAGACGTCTGAGAGTTTACTGACCAGTTTGGACAGTTTGTCCGAGATGATTTTCGGAAACGCACACTGTATAGTAATGCACAGTGATGAAGTGTTATTTTTGTTTTAAAAAACGATCGATGATTGGCCAAATTTCTGTATGCTTCAGACTGGTTTGACTTATTTTACCCAGCAAATACTTATTCACTAAAGCAAACTAGTCATAGTGTTTTGTTACGTTGTGCCTGATTGGTCTTTTGCATCCTTAGTTTACTTCCCTTGATTTTATCTCGAAGCAGAAAGCATGTTTGCCTTGGCATTTACCGATAAAATGACTAAAAAACTTAACTGCCACCAAGACATAACAGGAACTCAAGTTTTTTATGCCCCAAAACAGTTTGTCCGCTCCATCATTACCTGAACAGTCATTTTCCATGGCTAACGAGTCGTACAGCGGCCACAAAAAGCAGCAGTAAACAGTACCCCACCCACTTCCACCGATCAACAAGCTCCAGTCTCCTCATGAAATAAAAAGCCAGACAATCAATCAGGCCGCACTTACCATCCGTAATGGTAGCAAAACTACCCCTGGTTTCAATTTGAGAAGGAGATGGCAATTTCCGTTTATGGTGGTAAAAATGAATGTTAATGAATGTCCTAAAAATATTCTAAAAGTCCGAACAATATTGGGGCTGCTTGGACAAAATGTCCAAAGTAAATTTCAGTCCAGCTGAAACCCTGTATAGTACACATTATTTGTTTGTAATTTATTTTTAGCATGTACCACTAATTTTAAATAGCTGTGGTATAAACTTTGGTAATGTGTTTAAGAGGCTCAGGCCTTAAGTGAAGAGTTCATACCAAAAAAAAGAATTTTCTTATTTCTCAAACAAAACATATATTGTGTGTGCTCAAAGAAACCGTCTCATTGAGACCATTCTTTTTAGCACCCAAAACATTTGTTAAAATTGATGGGTTTAAAAATATTTACAATTTTTTGCTCAAATTTGTTTTTATCGAAATCTATGAGGCTCCCTTTACTTTCAGAAATTCAACAGGCACTGAAGTACCAGCCTTTACATTTGGACAGACTGGATCCAGCGTTTCTACTTGTTCTACATCACCATATGTTTTGGTAATTCAATAATTGACATTGGAAACATTCAACATTTCTATTCATCCTACAGCATAAGGGCTTAAAGGCACTCGCCATGGCAAGCGGACAAGTGTATTTTCGGCGGCTGCTCAGGTCATTCAGGAAGGACAGGTTTACCAGGTGACAGCAGAATACCCTGCACACCATATTTAAAAGATCAAGGTCGTCGGAAAGTCTGAGCAGTTTAGCTCCATGGGAGACACAACAATATTTGAATAACAGTCAGTTCCAGCCAGCAAACCCTTTAAAATTTTCTATAACTGCGCCATATTCCTCGCTGTTTACTTCCAAATTCTATGACTCAAAGAAAACTGACTCAGTTTTGAGGAAGATTTGAGGAAACAGAAGAGCTGCCACCAGCTTAGTAATTAGATTAGCAATGCTTTTAAGTAAAAACATGTTATTATTTTCTTACCCATCAGTTTTAACAGCCGTTTTTGGTCTCATTGTGACGGTTCTTTTGAGTACCCACAACATATGTTTTGGATGAGAAATAAATATATAAAACAATATTCACACTCTTATCTGGAGGTCTGTTTGATGCATATACTATATAAACCCTCTTCATTCTGGATACAGTAAACAGGACCTTTGGCAAACAGTGAAGACCCTAATGAAATACTGCATAAGGTGGTATTTCCTCAGGGTCTGCACTGTTTGTTAAAATTAAAACAATCTTCAGGGGGGTTGGGCTGGTGTCAATCAGACTATGAGGATTACCCGTCATATTTGGCATATGGCATAAAGGTTTCTTTGGTTCCATGCATAGGTCCAGATTAGCGAATTATTAAATCTTAAATTTGTGATTATTTTTTTATCCAAAAGTATTTGTTGTATTTTGGGTGCTCAAAAGAACTGATCCATTGAGAAGTTTTTTTAGTATGTACAGTATTGACCCGGCTAGAAGCAGTCTAATCAGAGCTTGTAGTGTTTGCTTACACATTTTTGGAAATCATACATTTATTCTGGAGCAGGCAAAATAAGTTTTGTAAAATATTTTTACATTCATTTGATATTTTTATATGAACTATATATTTCAAACAGTATGGATCCAAGTCAGACTGCTTAGAAGCAGTCTGATCAGTGGTCATAGTGATTGCTTACATGATATATATTTATTCTGGAGTAAATTTTAAAATTATAAAGACAGCACTTTTTGTTAAATATTTTACATGCTCTTCTGCTTAATGCATTTTTGTGGCCTATATTGCAAACAGTATGGATCAGATCAGACCTTTGAGCAGTCTCGTCAAGGTTCATAATGTTTGCTTATGTGATTGAATTATTTTGGTGTAAATCAGATGAGATTTTGTGACCTATATTGCAAACGGTAGGAGCAGTCTGATCAGGGTTCATAGTGTTATCTTACATGATACGATTTGTTTTGGGGAAAATGAAAATATGCAGCAGGTGTAATAAGCAGACAACACTCTTTATTTAATACTGTCATCTGCTAATGACCAAATGAACTTATATATAACGCTTATATAATATTGCAAACAGTATGGACCCAGATCAGTCTAATGAGCAGTCTGATCACGGTTTATAATGTTTGCTTACATGATGAAATCATTTTGGAGTAAATTTGGTGTAATTTTGTGCTCTATATTGCAAACAGTATGGACCCAGGTCAGAATGCTTAGGAGCAGTCTGATCAGTGTTCATAGTGTTTGCATGATACAATTTTTCGAGAGAAAAACTTAAAATGCACAGAAAACATTATAAGCAGACAGCACTGCTTTGTTAAATATTTTTGTATGAAGTGATTATCTTGATGAATAAAAACAAAAACAACTATTTTATTTTTTAATGAAAATCGAAACATCTTGGTTCACAGTCGGTATGACACACCGATGCAATGTCAGAGTTCTCACAAGTATTTTGAAATAATTCATAAAAAAATAATATTTCAGCTGAAGCTGCCAAGTTTTCTGGATCAAACTCCACATTTTCAGTTTTGACTCCCAACTTTTTTCCAGGAATGGAATCTATAACTTCTGCTTTCAAAATCCTAGTGAGAACACTGACTCTGATCAGCTACATTGTTACTACATGTATGTGGATGACCAGTCCCTACTGAAAAGAACTTTTTAAAGAAGGCTTTCTCATGATGTGGTTCAATTCTTAAAATGGGTCATACGTTTTCAAGTGTTTAGTCCTCACATTTTAGCTGGGGTTTATCATTTTCTTGTTGCAGATTTATTTTCTTACCCCTGGTTTATGCCTGCTGCACCCCAATTGTTGGATGGATGCAATACATTGTGAGTCTGCATTGATTTAGCCTCATGATATGCTTAAAGAAACGTTAATTCAGCATTTATTTGGCACCTTTTTAAGGTAGAATTAGTGTTGCATTTGAGGTTGAAAAAAAGTTGATACAGTTTTGATTCAACGTTGAGTCAGTGTTGAAATATCAATGTTGATTCAATGATTGAATGTCAACGTTGAATCAACGTTTGTATGTCAACGTCGAATCAACGTTTGTATGTCAGCGTTTATTCAAGTTTCAAATTCAAATATATTTTCATTTTTATTTCAACATATATTGTCAACGTTGAATCAACATCAACAAACTCGTGCCCCCTGGGATCTGACTATCAGAATTCTAGTCATTCAGTATAATTTGATTTCATATAGCTAGTCTCATCTCTTCTGTCTTAGTAACCCTCACCTAATCAGTAATCACAAATGGAAAGAGGAGAAAAAAGAAATCATTATTTAAAAATAAATTTATCATTTATTAAAGAAAATGATATCACCTACCTGTGAAGTGGACATGACTGTTTTGACTTTTGCTCACTGGGCTGTCACTGTTTGTATTCATAAACTACCAGTCTAAAAGCTGAAGTAACGAAGCCACGTAGTACAGTCAGTAATGTGTGTCTAGCTGCAGATATCTGTCTGACTGAAGGTACTGAGTCACAAATTAGATCTCCCGCCAGGTCCCATACTTTTGTGGAGATTGATAATTAATTATTTCTACGGTTATTCTCCCTGCCACTGAGCCAGGAAGGGTTATTAACATTCTTTCGGGATTGTGCTGGAGCGTAATTTCTACAACGTTAGTAAAAGATAATTCGAGATCAATCCTGAAAGTAATTTTAAATGATAAACTGCTTAAAATAAAATTTTGAAAAATTACTTTGAGCAAGATCCCGAAAAATCTTTTCGGGCACGATCCCGAAACATTTTTTCAATCAAAATGTTTCTGGATCGTGCCCGAAAAGAACTTTTGGCATCATGCCCAAAGTATTTTTTTAAATTTTATTTTAAAAATGGCTTTGGGCATGATCCCGAAAGTTCTTTTTCGGGCACGATCCCGAAAAAATTTTTTAATCAAAATGATTTGGGATCGTGCCCGAAAAGATCTTTCAGGATCATACCCAAAGTAATTTCTATTTTTTTATTTTAAAAATGACTTTTGGCATGATCCCGAAAGTTATTTTTCGGGCACGATCCCGAAACATTTTTTCGATAGATTGAAAAAAGTTTCGGGATCGTGCCCAAAAAGAACTTTTGAGATCATGCCCAAAGTGATTTTTAAAATTTTATTTAAAGTAATTTCGGGATTGATCCCGAGTAAACATCTTTACATAACAGAAAAAGCCATTAAACGCATCAGTTTTTTTGATGAAGTGTCTCTTTATAAATGAATAAATTGAATTGTTCCCATTAAATTTGAATACTGGCCCTAAAAATCGTTATATATTCCCGAAATATTTTTAAAAGTCAATGATGAAATCAGGAAAAAAATATTTTTTCTCAATTTAAAATATTGTTTGTTATCTTTGCTTTACCATCAGTTACGCTTAAAACTGACAGAGGTTTAGTCTTCAGCACATTTTACAACTGAAAATAGACACAAGAGCCATGTCAAGGGATTTTGTAACTTATCTCATATGCGAATAGCGAAGGCTAAATGCTCAGACCAGGTCAAGAGAGTTTGTTACTTATCGCATATGCGAGCAGCGAATGCTATTGACGAGCCCTCGCTGCTCAATTTGAAGGATAAACATGTAACTACACATGCATGCGCACATTAGTGCGATAAGGAACTGGCACATTCATATTTTAACCAATATCAGCTGAAGATATCATGGTCTGAAATGAAACAACCCTTGTAGTGCAATAGTACTACATGCCCAGGTTCAGCACTTCAAGGGGTGGGTGGAAGAGCGGCTTCACGGAGAGTTGGCAGTGTAGCCTCTAGCTCCTCTGCGCTCAAGAGGTAGATCCAAGATAAAATGAAATTAGCCAAAAGGTTTGTTTTGTTTTATTTGATTCTTTTCGTCCAATCAACACTCTTTCAGTTACATTTATGAAGGGCCGGGTTTTCCTGGGTTAAACCAGTACTAAGCTAGAATTTTTGTGTATTGCTCGAGGACACAACACAATGACACCGGTGAGGCTCGAACCCGCGGTCCCTCGGACTCGAGTCAAGCACTCTATTACTGAGCCACTGCGCGCCCACCATATGGTTTGAGCATTAAAACGCTGCTCAGAAATTTCAATTTGGACATCTTGCTACCTAGAAGGAAGATTCGGACAGGGACTTACGTTTCTTGGAGCTGCATGATGACGCAGTATCTTCAGATGCTCGATTCAGTTCCGCTTCTTTTGCAAGACGGCTTCTTCGTTCTTCCCTCGGCTTCAATAGGGTCACAGGACCACGGCTCTTCGACGTCGAAACCATCACCAGACCAGCGTCGTACCATCTCGTGGTAATAAAAAATTGAGCCGTGACATGTGGTTTCCAACAATGTGGCATTTTGAAAAAGTGTAGACTCAGATGAGCTTGTGCAGCTTCCTTTTAGGCTTAGACACTCCAAATGCTGTTCGGTCAGTAGCTTAACACTCATGCAATATTCAAGCGACTAGCAAAGGCTCTGATCAGACTGCGCGTATGCGCAGGCTGGTCTGAGCCTTTGCTGGTCGCACATACCACATTGTTGGAAATCTCATGTCGCGGCTCAAATATACAAATGCTCAAACTATTACCTTTCTTCCATTTCTCCTGGACTCCTTTCTTGAAACTCAGGATTTCTTCAAGTGTTTTCTCACCCCATTCACCATGTGCATTCAAATGACAACAATAGAACTCTACTCACTATATCCAGCGACTGAGCTATAAGGAACAATGGACCTTGGTCCTGCTGAATAAAGTAACATGCTATAACATGATTTATATATACTGTCGTGCCAACCAAGAGTGACAGTGACGTCATACTTTGTTTACAATTGATAAGTAAAATACTAACGTGTACACTTCACTTGAGCTAACGCGAACCGATAAATCACTTGTGTATTAATCCTATCCTGCGGATAGGATTAATACACAAGTGAGCTATCGATTCTAAGCCCGTGATAACTTTGTAAATAAAACATGAAGTCACGATCACTCTTGGCTGGCAAGACAGTAGTAAAACTGTTTGAATCGAACTGCTGCACGAGGTTCACCGACTGAGTGGAAACAGTTGAGCAACTGATCAAATGATTCGTTAAACACTCTGATCTATATCGCCACTGCTTCCACAGTAGGTTTATCGGACCAACCTGTGTAGAATAAAGAAAACAGAGCTACTGATAAATAGGGGAATACAATAAAAACACTTCACAAGACGTGCAGCTAAGGTTTTCATTGGTGTACAAGATGCCAATCATGCGCAGATCCAAAATGTTCTTCGGGAGGAGGGGGATGGTTAACAGTTTTTTTGTAAGAGGCGACAATACATTGCTAAACACTAAATATACTGAAGGACTTTAAAAACGCATCACCTGCTTAAATGCTAATAAATGTCGAAAATTGAATATTTTCATTATGTGAAAAATAAAATTGACAAGTTCCGTAATTTAGCTTGCAATCAAAAAGAAAATCGAAACGCTACAGCTTATGATTGCCGTGACGTCGCGATAAATCTGAGACAACTCAAATTCAAAAAAGTCACAGAGTACCAATACCTTCTATACTGCTCACCAAAAGTTTAGCACGGATTTTACTATGATGCCCCACTTTGAATGAACATGAAACATTTTATTTGATGATATCAACATGTATGGGGATATTGAAATTTACGTTTTTACGTGTCCGTCAGGCGTCAGTGGATTGACGTTAAATTTGATGCCATGGGCATGTAAAGGATACACGTCTACATCGGAAATTAAAACTTTTGATTCAAACGTAAAGCAAAAGGGTCTTAATGATGAAAAACGTTAAAACGTTACGGTGCTGTCACATATTACCGGATAAAGGCAACGGACGCCGAACGGACAGAACAAATGCGAAAAATGTTTATCCAGTGGTGGAAGTCATCGCAGAAGTCGCAATGAGCGCATACGTACCGGACAAGTAATTGTCAAAGAATGGTCAATTAACGTACGTGTAACGGATGTATAACGGACAAAACGAATATGTACCGCATAAGAAACGGACACAACGTTCGTTGAACGATCACAGAATGCACATGCGGCACTTGTCTGGGGAACTCCAATAAATATCTTGTAGTTGACCGTTCACAACGCAGGTCGAACGGATACATAAAGGATACCTACAGTATGCCGAATGCATGAGAAACGCACAAACCGCATGAGAATCGGACAAACCGCATACCAACGCACGAGTAACGTTCATCCACCGGACATCTTTATCCGGTGGCGTCTGTTCAAAGTTTTGAACATGTCCAAAACTTGCCAACGGATAAGACCGTATAAAACGGATATCACCTGACAGGGAACGCATTCACCGCATGAGGAACGGACGAGAAACGCATGCGAACGGACACGAACGGACAGAGAATTTTACTGTCAGTTAAGCGTCCGTTAGCGCTATACAGTATGGTGTGACAGTCACTTTAAAGTTTAATACCCGTTTATGCCACGTTTTACCGTTCCATTATGACGTTAAAATGGCATTTTTCCACTTCTTGACTTTTCAGCGAACTGAATCAAGCGGTCAAGTAATCTTTTTGATGGTAGAGTGGCACAAGCACCCGAAACATTTCTGTTAGTTGATCATTTAAAAACGACTTTTTTAGATAGCGTTACCGCCTACATTTAGCTTTAACTTAGTTTAACGTCACTTTTTATGAGTTTAATACCCAGGGACAAAATTTTATAAACTTGTCTTACACTGAATTGTCTATCTTTTGGCATCCTCCTAAACACGAAAAACCTATCAATTAAGCATGCCTACACAGCGAAAACAGTTCTGGTTTATGGCTTGCGAACGTCATTCTAACAACGACGTTAGTTGATTTCAAGGCTTAACTCTTGCTTCAAATGCTCAATGGAGACGACTTTTATTTTTTTTCAGAATGGCTGATTCGACCAAGGTGGAAAACAAAAGACTAAAATATAAACCGAAAGTATCAATTTTGTATTGCCAGTAGTGCAGTTGAAACTCGTTTTTGACCCCTCTCTTGTTTAAAGCAATGAACGACGCAGTAGAAATACAATTAAAGTACACCAATTGCTTTCCTCAACTTTATCACATATCAAACCATCATTTCAGCAGATATTTTATAACTTTAAATCATTTGCTCAAATAAAAATCAATTTTTTATTTATCCGTGCAAACTTTTTGTTGAGCAGTATATGATGACCGAAAAAAAGTTTTTAACCGATGTGTGTTCTTGAAAGCAAAAGGAAAGACAAAATCAAATTATGAAGGTTTCTGCCTCTGGCAACGTTCATTACGTCTACATGACGTCATTGATTTTTGGCGTAATTGGCCGTTTATATCCTAAGGATCGGGATTAATCAAAATATTTTATTGCCAACAGATACTCCTCAATCAGTTGCATAAAAGACAAAAGTGTCGCCACACGTGCGGACGTCACCCGTCTGTTATTGATGGTTGAAAATTTAACACTGACGTTAGCAAAGAAACGCTGCGAGTGGGAGTGTAATAAAACGATTATTTCTGAAAACTTTTGTGAGTAGTAATGGATGACACTCTGGGGTCATTTTTTTTAAGCCTGAAAAGAACTTAGAATTTTTCAGGCTAAAAAAATGACTCCAGAGATGTCTACCCTGGTAGGCTTGAGTGACTAGCTGTGAATAACTTAGTTTATTTTTGGGATTATTCTGGTTGGTTCTATGATTGTAATAGTTTTCTGGGCTATTGGGAAATAAATTAGTTTATTTTTGAGGTCTATTCTGGCTGGGCCTATGATTGTGATAGTTTCCTGGGCTATTGAGAAATAACTTAGTCTATTTGAGAGTTATTCTGGTTGGGCCTATGATTATGATAGTTTCCTGGGCTATTGAGAATAACTTAGTTTATTTTTGAGGTCTATTCTGGTTAGGCCTATGATTATGATAGTTTCCTGGGCTATTGGGAAAATAACTTAGTCATTTTTGAGGGGAATAAAGGTCCTGCTGTGATGATATATAAAATAACTTAGTCAAATTCAGCTTTGAAAATAACTTAGTCAATTTATCTAGAGTAGGTGTGTACTTAGATATAATTAGGCTGCTTGAAAGTATTTTAGAATTGTAAGATTAAACGAGACTTACACAGTAAGTTGAAGTTTGATTAAGATTTCATATACCATAAATACCCTTAGGGTTCACATAGAGTACGAGTCACGTGATCGCTGGAAATTCATACTTGAAAGCCCAGAAAATAATTCTTGGACCCAGCAAACCCAATAATATGGGCAGGGTGAAAGGGTGGGTATGTGAACCCTAAGGGTATTTATGGTATTTGAAATCTTGATCAAACTTCAACTTACTGTGTAAGTCTCGTTTAATCTTACAATTTTATCCCCATAAATACCCTTATGGGTCCCCATAGAGAATTTAGAGTTGCTGTGTCCAAGAATAAACAAACCGGAGCTTACCAAATATGTTGAATTACTTCATATCATAAGCATATTTTCTCACTAGCTACGTAAAATACATGCATCTATTAACTTACATTTGTCCTTCAGATACTCATCTGTTGACATCAATTTTCTTCAGCAGGTACAAGTACAGCAATGTAAATCCGTCAGTAGGTACAAGTACAGCAATGTAAATCCGTAACAGTTACATCCCTTTGTATAATCAGTAACACTTATATCCAATATCCCTTCAAACTGAATAATATTTACATCTCGAATGCACCTTATCATAATCAATTTCCTAAGATTGCAGATTGAAAACAGGACTTTCCCTGTACAGGTTTGTCATAAAACTTCCTAAATGTGCTATTTTGTGTCCACCCGGCTGTGTTCATAATCACACTCAAGGGAGCACCCTTAGCCTTAGCATGTGATGATGCTGCTGCCCTTGTGCTATGAGGTTTAAAACATTTGACATCAATTCCTGCTTTATCCATAACTCTTTTCACCCATCTTGAGATAGTAGCACGAGCCACTCCTTTAAAGGGAGCTTGCGTCGAAATGAACAGCTGTGTCTCCTGACTTCTCAAATTGGACGTTCTATCTATATACTCACGCAATAGCGAAACAATGCATAATGACTTGTTTTGAATATATGACTGAAACCTAATATTATCCTGATGCACTCCAGGTCTAGTATGTTTAAGCACAACAGAAAACTGTAACTCCAAACTATCCTCATGAAATATGACATCTTCAACTTTTAATAAATGAATACTTTGACCCCTTTGGCCTGTTAGAAGTAAAAGCAGCATACAAACTTTCTGAGAAAGCTGAAGTAATGTAAGATTTGAACTCAAACTTGATAAATAATTTAAAACAATATCTGGATTCCATGTTGTCCTATATTTAGGCAAAGCAGGCCGTTTGTTAAACACTCCTCTCATAAATTTCTTAACTAATACACTATTACCAATGTCAACTTGACCCTCAGAACACAAACTTAAAAATCCACTCAAAGCAGATCTGGCTGTCCCAATACCACTATACTGAACTCCTGATTTATACAGATCATATAAAAAGTCAATAACTAAATTTATAGAGGGTTGAAGTGGATCAATTTCCCGAGAACCTGAAAACTTGAGCCACTTTCTAAGGTAACATTCATATTGTTTCTTTGTAGATTGTCTCCATGCTTGAATGATGAGGTCGGCAGACTCTCCATGAATTCCTCTGCCTTGCAAAACTTCCCTGATACGCGAAATTCCCCCAGCTTCAGTTTCTGTAGTGGGTGAGTTCTTTCTGGGTTGTTTGGCTGATACAATAGTTTGCTTGTTGGAGGAAGTCTTATGGGAAAATCCACAATCAGATGAGCCAGTTGAGGCCACCAACTTTGAGTTGTCCATAATGGGGCTACTACTAATGCTTCGGCCTCGTCTTCCACAATCTTCCGTAAAACCATACTGAGGGTGCTGAAAGGTGCAAAAATATAGACATATTGTTTAGTCAAAGATATTGAAAAAGCATCCACTGCCATTGCATTAGGATCTGGTCTAAATGAAATGTATTTTTCAAGTTTATGATTGAGCCTAGAGGCAAAAAGGTCAATGTCGGGTTTGCCAAACCTACACACAATTTCCTGAAAAATGTCCATATCTAAAGCCCATTCAAGGTCCTCATTGAGGTTAAGCCCCCTAGAAAGCTCATCTGCCTCTACGTTCAAACAACCTGCCACATGAGAAATGCTTAAATGAATGCTGCGGGAAATGCACCAGTTCCAGATATCAATAGCTAATACATTCAAATATCTCTTCTTTCCTCCAAAATTTCTTAAATAAGCACAACTTGAAGTGTTATCACAATATAATTGAATGTGTGTATTGGACTCTGAACCACATAAGGCTTTCAGCCCCAAAAATATAGCCCTCAGTTCTAAAACATTAATATGGTCTTCCTGTTCTTCTTGGGACCAATGTCCCCCTGTACGGAGGTCTTTAGTTTTGTCATACGCCCCCCAACCTGTCTTGGAGCTGTCAGTGTAGATTTCCCTATTAGGTTTGCCATGAGAAATAAGTTTGAAACTAACTTCTAAATTATCAATCCACCACTGAATATGACTCTTACACGATCTGGATATGATCATAGTTGAATCAAAATTGCCATTGTTGAATTTAAGATGTTTCTCTTTGATTCTCTCTAAAGGTTTGTACCTTAACTGGGCATATTCTACTCCTGGTTCAGTGGCTACTAATTTACCAATTAACCTGGAAAATTCTCTTATGGTAATATGTGAACGTTTATTTACACTAAGGCACAATTTTAAAATAGACTCTTTCTTTTCCAATGGTAATCTCACAGTCATATCTGCTGAATTCAAAATAAAGCCGACAAATGTGATTTCTTTTGTTGGTATTAAGACTGACTTCTTATCATGTACCGTAAATCCCAAATTATCAAGCAAATGAACAGTATCTGATACATTTTGTGCACACTGTTGTTTGGTGCGACCTTGCAAACAAGAGTCATCAATGTAAGCTGTACTAATATGTCCCTTTCTACGAAGCGTTGAATAAACCGGCTTTAGGATCTTTGTAAAACATCGGGGAGAGGAGCTCAACCCCATGATCAAAGAAGTAAATTGTTATTTTTGTCCCCTCCAATAGAAGCGGAAATATTTCCTATCCATTTCCCTTATTTTGATTGAGTAAAAAGCTTCTTTTAAATCCACACTGGCCAAAAAACAGTTCGGCGTCATTGCATTGATAGCAGATTTCAGACTTTCCATCTTAAAATGTATTTTGTCAACATATTGCTGGTTAAAGGGTTTAAGGTTCAGGATCACCCTAATACCCCCATCAGATTTTGGCCTTACAAAAATGTTAGATATAAATTCATCAGGATCAGCCTGCACAACAGGTTCAATAATTCCTTTCTTAGTAAAGTCTAAAATTTCCTTATTGATCGCTTCTTCTTCCAACTTAGAAAACTTTATAGGGGATGGGACAAAAGTTTGATCAGGCTTATCAGTTAATTCCACCTGGTAACCACAGATGGTTCTTAAAATCCATCTGTCTGAGGTAATCTTACTCCACTGAGCTCTGAATTTCTCTGTTTTCCCTGCCATAAAGTTTTGGGGGGTATTCACAAGATTGAAAGATAAGTATTGACGATAGTTTCTACTTACATAAAGGGTTGTTATTGGCGCCTCTGCGACCATTTCCCTTTGAAGTCCTTTCTTGGAGCTTGTTGATTCACCCTTTTCCCTTGAAAAGGTTTGTGATTTTTTGAGAACCCCCGACGAAAATCCTCCTGTGAAGAATATTTCTTATCATATCTGTTCTTTCTTTCCGGCTTGAAAAAACCCCTTTTCTTAGCGATGGATACATGTACTTTCTTGGAGTCATCCAATTCCTTCAATTCTGCATTCAAATTATCTCCGAATAACTGTGTGGCAGAAACAGGATGAGCAGGCTCACAGAGACTGTGAAATTTACTGTCCAATTCCGACTTTATAGCATCCTTTCGCTGTTGACATGATGCAGAAACTGCATGTGAGAGGGCTGAAACTGCCTCAGTGGATAACTTTTTAATTTCCTTGAATACAGGAATTTTCTTCAGCTCTTTTTTGTGCTTATTTATGAGTTCCAACTGTTGAACAATGGCAGTTAAACCTGGCATAAATTTTGACACGGCTTTCTGCACAGCTGCATCCGTCGCCTTTCCTTTGTCTGAGAGGTTACGCCAAATGATTGGCTCCACTTTCGGCACTTGCAAATTATCTACGTTGGATGGTCTGATAAATTTCTCCCGCAGTTTTTTCACTTCCTCTGATTGTCCCACTGATCGTAAACCTTCATTCACTACGTCTGCCAGTCCCTTATCTATAGCTGGGCCAGACTTCTCAGTCCCTTTGAAAACCAATTTCAACTCCTTTAAAATATCATCATCTGATTCATCTTCTGAAGCCAGTTCTCCATCTGACAAAATATTATCCAATTCCTTCGAAGTAGAAGGCTGTTGTGTGTCAGAAATATATGGTGTGTTGCCTTGTTTGATACTTCGATGTCCGAATCCGCGTCACTTTCACTTTCGTTTTCGACGTTTTGTAACAATTTCCGTTTTTTATTAATTATATCCCTATCACTTGGATTCCTGTCACATGAGGAGGACCGCCCCCTTTTCCGTTCTAAATCTCCAACGCGAGAACACAAATCAGTCATTCCACGCTGAATCTCACGTAAAATTGGACCTTGTTTGATAACTTCCTGTAAACTTTCCAAAACATTGGGCGCAGCCATTACAGAAACAGGAAGCGAACTCGCGCCTGCGCAACGATCTGTTGTCCCAGCGGCTGTTAAATTATCCTCCCGCTGATCCGAAGGTGGATCCAAGGGTATACGATCGTCCAAATCCGACGGGTTGCCCTTCAAATTGCTGCCCACAGCGTCCTCTGACCCTGGGCAACTCATGTCCGAAAATATTTCACAGAAAACTGATCAATTCGCCTGTTCGAGAAATGGGTAACACCCAATTACTCCAAAACAAAAGACATCAAAGTTCCAAAAGTTTGTAGAGCAAATAACGCCCAAAGTCCGTCAAAAAATGACGACTACGCCTGTCCAAACAGGCTTACAGCGCCTTATGCGGCATACAGCCAAAAGGCAATATTGAATAAACTCGAAAACCCTTGTTTTCACGAGTTTAAAAAGTTTCTTATTAAATTTTAATTGCTTCCAGCATCCACGACAACCTCGTTATGAATTTCCAGCGATCACGTGACTCGTACTCTATGGGGACCCATAAGGGTATTTATGGGGATGAAATTATACTTTTTCAGATTTTTGCATGAAGTCGTATTTGATAGCTAGTATCTATCTTATGATTAAGTTAGAGCTTCTGTTGATATCTTAGATAATCATCATTGGTTGGGGTTTAATGATCAGATGTTGATGAATGTGTCCATATCGCTTGAGATGTGAATGAAATGTGAACCTTCACATGTAAAATGTGGATGCAATGTGGATCCACCACATCTCCACAATTTGAATGTGGATGTAATGCGGAGCAATGTGGATATATTGTGGAGCAATGTGGATTTCCACATTTCAAATGTGAATAAATGCATATATATTGCGGGTCAGAATAATGGAGATTTACGTTCATTCTTGGATAAATACGAATTATATGTGGACCATCACACTTAAAATGTGGATCCACCACATCTCCACATCTTGACAATGTGGATCCACCACATCTCCACATCTCCACAATGTGGAGTTTCCACACCTACACATTTGACAATTTGACTTATGCCCTCTCTCCAATCAATCCCTGGTAGGCTTGAGCATTGGGCTGTGAATAACTTTTTGGGCCATTCTTGCATCCACATTTTACATGTGAAGGTCCACATTTCATCCACATCTCAAGCGATATGGACACATTCATCAACATCTGATCATTAAACCCCAACCAATGATGATTATCTAAGATATCAACAGAAGCTCTAACTTAATCATAAGATAGATACTAGCTATCAAATACGACTTCATGCAAAAATCTGAAAAAGTATAATTCTTAAATACTTTCAAGCAGCCTAATTATATCTAAGTACACACCTGCTTTAGATAAATTGACTAAGTCATTTTCAAAGCTGAATTTGACTAAGTTATTTTATATATCATCACAGCAGGACCTTTATTCCCCTCAAAAAAAGTTATTCTCAATAGCCCAGGAAACTATCATAATCATAGGCCTAACCAGAAGAGACCTCAAAAATAAACTAGGTTATTCACAGCTAGTCACTCAAGCCTACCAGGGTAGACATCTCTGGGGTCATTTTTTAGCCTGAAAAATTCTAAGTTCTTTTCAGGCTTAAAAAAATGACCCCAGAGTGTCACCCATTACTACTTTTGTGTTTTCCATTTCTAAAAGTGTTCGTTTTCAAATCGAATCAAATTCACATTTATCAGACGACAATTGTTGAAAAACACTTACGTCGATTTTATGTTGGAATTAACAGCATGAGCGAATTGAAATCATGGCAAATCATGGTCCATTTTGCAAGAGGATAAAAATGATAAAGAAAACATCCTCAAATCAATCATGTGGAAGAGACAATGAATTTAAAATTGTGCGTTTCTAAAGTCCCACAGTATATATAAGCTATTAGGTCTCATGGTTTCAGAGAAGATGTTTTAAGTTTTTCCCTTTTCAAGTCTATGGAAGATTTTGACTCCATTTTTACCACAGGGACAAGGCCTGCATGATTCAAATTGGGGACCATTAAATAATTGTTTTCACTTGAGCCTTCACATTTTATGTCTATGGAAACTCTTGACCCCGTGGGGGCAGTCTCCACCTCAGGAGTCTGGGTGGCAGGATTTATGTAGGGGACCACTAGACATTGCTATATTAAAACGAAATGTTTGGACCAATAATGAAAATATAAAAAAACTTGGCCTACAAAATATTAGTTACGGTCCTCAAGTTGAATATGTCTCATCAGTTTGGTCTCCCACACAAGACATAACAAAAATACAATTAAAATGACCCAAAGAAAGGTAGCTAGATGGGTAAAATAAACAATTCACCCCATATGGAAGTGTTACTTACATGCTGAGTTAGCTTGGTTGGAGGTCACTGGACGACCGACGGCTAATATGTTTTACAAAATTGTCCATGGCTATGTTGCAGTTAAACTTCCAACATACTTCGATAGACCCTTGAGATACACTCGTCACGTGCACCCTATTGCATTTTGGCAGCCAGTTGTTATCAATAATTTTGTACCCTGCATCAGTAATTCCCAGTGTTCATTAGCGTCACGACGGCACATTAACACCAGTTCGACGCTGCCCCGATGCAATGTAAAGGACCTCTGATACTTTGATAGGGTATCTGCATATTTTTGAAATGCTTCCCAAACTTTCCCCACGCATAAGATATCACTGGTATCCTTTGGAATAAGACGCTTGATGTATTTGGCACGAAAATATGGTATAGTTAGACAGACAGAGCCCTATGACAAAACAGGAGATGTTACCAAAGGGGTAGGGGTTGCAAAATTTGACTTCATCAAACCATTTAGAAATCAATTATTTTCACGTGTAAGGGTATTATATCATCAATTTTCGAAAACAAATCACAGTGAAAGTATTCTAATTAAAAGTAAGAAAGACGGCAAAGATCAGGAAACGATACAATCAAGTACCACACCTGACCCAGGATACCATAAGGGAAAGTAACAAAAATATTATAAACACCACCAACAAGAGCCAAGAGGTCAGCCCTTTCCCAGCAGGTGACCACAATGCAGCAATGAACAGACGCGAAAGCATGATAGAAACAAGACACAAAAATTGGAAAGGTCTAGAATTGAAAAGGCTTCTGGTCCAAACGGTCTCAACAATCGCATTTTGCGCGAATTGTCTTCACAATTAGCCTCACCTTTTTGTTCTCTTTTTAATCAATCATTGCGCTTAGGCATCATGCCAGCTAGTTACAAGGAAGCAAATGTATGCCCAGTTCCTAAAAAGGAGATTTATCCGTAACATCTAATTATAGACCGATATCTCTTCTTAATTCAGAGAGCAAAGTCTTTGAAAAACCTATCTTTAAACACCTGTACAATCATCTTCAAGAAAATAATATGCTGTCATCTTTTCGGTCTGGTGTTATTCCTGGAGACTCAACTATAAATCAGTTAACCTATTTGTATCATACCTTTTGTGATGCATTAGACTCTGGAAAAAAGCAAGGGCCGTCTTCTGTGACATCAGCAAAGCTTTTGATCGTGTTTGGCACGCAGGACTCCTATACAAACTTGAAGCAGCTGGTGTCACCGGAGATGTCCTTAATTGGTTCAAAAGTTTTCTCTCGGACAGACGACAACGGGTTATTCTTCCAGGTGTATCTTCTGTCTGGAACTTTATCAGAGCGGGTGTGACTCAGGGATCTACTCTGGGACCTCTTCTCTTTCTGCTTTTCATAAATGACATTGACTCTAACATACGTTTATTCGCAGAGACAATAGTCTCTCCATCATTGTAGACAATGCTCCTTTTGCAGCTGCTTGCTTAAACTTCGATTTAGATAAAATAACTCGATGGGCTGCCACGTGGCTCGTTACTTCTAACCCATCTAAAACAGAGGCACTCTTACTCTCGAGAAAATTAAATACTTTACGACACCCACCGCCATACATGGAAAATGTGCGAATCCAGGAGGTTAAATCCCACAAACACTGGGGTCTATATCTGTCAAGCGATTGCAGCTGGCGTCAACACATAAGCTATATAAAAGACAAGGCATGGTTAAGAATTAATTTTACGAGAAAACTAAAAGTCAAACTAGATAGAAAATCACTAGAAACAATACATACAGCATTCATAAGACCATTGCTAGAATATGGGGATAACATATGGGATAACTGCACACAGGCAGAAAAATATGACCTTGACAAAGTTCAGAATGAAGCCGCCAAAATTGCCACTGGAAATACCAAACTTGTCTCGATAAATAATCTGTACAAAGAAATTTGCTGGGAATCACTACAAAACGACGCAATGACCATAAATTGACGCTATTGTTTAAAATGTATAATCACTAAACACCAGAATATTTATCCTGCTTAATACCTCAACAAGTAAATAAAATAGCCCACTACAATCTACGTAACTCGAACAATATCCAAACCATACGAGCCAAAATGAATCACTACAACAATTCCTTTTTGCCCTCTGTCTTAAGAGATTGGAATACCTTGCCAGCTGAAGCTAAACAAATAAACACAGTAAGTTCATTCAAATACTTTTTAGAGAAAGAAAACAAGCATGTTCCAAAATATTACTATTATGGAAGAAGAAATACCCAAATACTACATACCCGACTACGAACAGGCTGCAGTTCCCTGATTCTAGACTTGTTCTTGAAAAATATCACCGACTCACCTCTTTGCAACTGTGGTTCTATTGAAAATGCACAACATTACTTTTTCCACTGCAGATTCTTTCAGCATCAACGCATCTTACTTCTTAATGATATACGACTTTAAGGAACACCAACTTTGAATTTACTACTATATGGTGACCCGTTACTATCAAACAAAATAAACCAAAGTATCTTCCGTCATTTCCACAAGTATATCTTAGTAACGCAGCGTTTCTAGTCCCCTCATGTTTACTGCGCATTACAAATGATACCGTATCATGTGACGACAGAAGAAAATTTAATATTAAACATGTCCTTAAGTCTGCACCCTTCCCATATCCCTTCAACATTCAGCAGAGCAACACAATCTGAAAATATTTCATGATTTTTTCCATCTTTATTTGTTTGTAAATTGTATCATTTTCTAATTGTTTTTTTTCTAAATACTTATTTTTTGTAACTATTTTGTTTTCATATTTATAACACTACTTTGCATACTCACTTTGCTATATATAGATAAAATACTGCCATATGCATGTACACTACATTGTCACTCTCAACAGGAAAAGAACTCTATAAGCATTTATGCTTTTCTAATCCTTTGTATGTTTACAATGTACATATGTTGTATATCATTTGTATTTTATTAATAAAATATGTTTAAACTAAGACACAAAAAACGCAATTAATCCACAAAAGAAGTACCGCCCTGGAACGGTCAGTAATAATATTTTACATGGAAGATGATTGTACACGCAATCCTGAGGAATGGAATAATAAATGCATTAAATGAAAGTGCGGGGAGACTTTTTAGCGCCACCACTCAGCACAGACAAAACAATGTCCAAATTCATGAGCATTTTAATGATTATTTTTGTTGTTGTTGTTTATATCTGATTTATTAAAAATATTTTGAAGTGCAACTGTAGTCTATATTCAACCTTTACCTGATTCATCCATGCGTAAAGTACACCTATTCAAGGCCATGTAGCTAATGTGTTTTGGATAGATACAGTGTACGTGCAAAAGAATATATCAACATAATTTAGTAAAAGGACAATTTTCATAATCTAAAGACAAATACACTAAAAAAGTTGTAATATTAAATGAATTAGGGGTTATGAAAAATAAACTTACCAGTATTAAATCTATCATTATATTGGAAAATAAGATTTTCAAGAGAACACACCAAATATCCAAATACTAATGTTCGGGCTCGCCAAGTCATCACATTTTCGGCTGTGTGATATCATTTCCGTCGAGTCCAAACTAGCTATTCACATGTATCATGTAAAATATGAGAACGCACTCACATGTACCTGCTGAAGGATTAGTTGGGTCTCAGGTGGGGGGGGGTAATGTTTTAAAAACATTTTTCTGTTTCCTATATGTTTGATACAAAAACGACCATTTTAGCCCAAAAATAAAGCTGTATGTGCATAATCGAAAGTGGTACTGGCATCTAAACTGGTCCTGGCATCTATTATGGTCCTGAACAGCCTCTATATTGGCTATTATGGTGCGCTAAGCAGACTCTAAAATGGTTCTGAGCACTAAATATAAATATATGCAAAAAATGTAAGTGAGTATGATCAGAAAATACCACCATCACAAACCGCAGACAACCCAATGGCGCCGCGAAGAAGAGCCGCTCAACCACCACGAGACACCATGAAGACAAATTAAGCAAAGCAATCAGCTCTCTCTTCCCCATCAAGATGATTGCAATACTAGAATGGACATAAAGTAACGTACAACAAAACGTAGAACAATTACAGATTCCCACAATGGGAGTAACAATAAACAAAAAGTCAACAACAACAGAACCACCGCCTTAGAACGGACAGCAGCCTAAGCCACCGGGGGCTTAAATGCATTTTACTGGTACCAAATCTTTGCCCTAGATTCTTACGTTGTTGAAGTACAAGGAAAGTTCAGCTCGCATGGAGGCCATCTAACTACGTAATGTTCACCATGTAGAAACACTCTAATCAAATTAACACACCATGATGAAACATAGAAAAGGGCTCATGACTCACAGATCGTCAGAGCTAAAGAAAACCTCAAGTTGAGCGACGGTGGGTCCAGCTACAGATACGCATCAGGCACCAACCAGCCGATTTAAGCTTTACGTCAGATCCGTCAAAGAGTCTTAGGCCTAACCCACCGTCGTGCAATTAAAGAGGAAACCATAGCTATAAACCGTGATTGGGTTTAAAACTAGGCATGCAGACTGTCGCATGATATTCAAGTTATATCCAACCCTTATATAACGTTTTACTATCTTTTGGAATTGATCACTAAAATAAGGTTTTCCAACACTTCTTTTGAATTATAAATGAAATCACCATAAAATATAGGTTCTGATATGCCTTGTTGCAGAAGAGTTTTTAACCCAATGATGTATTTAAAAATTAACCGTCTGAGTGTCTGTGTTAAAATTTGAAACAATGCTGAAAAACCTAATACTTTTTTTTAACTTAAACGGCTTCCATCGCAAAAATAATCATATAGCCAGGACACAAGCCATTTGTGCGCGTGCGTGCGCGCGCGTGTGTGTATTTTGCAGGATTTGGTTAGACCCGCGCCCTATCTAAGGCACATGCGGTTTTATTTCAAAATGTTATTCCATTTGAGACGACTCCTTGTGTTCGTTCCTCGTGCGCACGGGCTTTCATCCTCATTGAATAAAAAGTGCTCGATGTTTACGAGATAATGCAGCCCCGCCCCCTTTGGGCCGTGGATACCGGGACATAGCGGGGCTTAAGTGTGGGGATTAAACCTACGATATGTTCCCGCAGAGCCGTGGGTGTGGAGGGGTTCAAATTTCCCGTCTAAATAGGGCTTGTCTAAAAGGTCCTATTAACAGCGCACCTAATCATCTACCTATATATACTGAACAAAAGTGAAAACGCTACACCTGAATTGTTTGCCATCTATATACAAAATTATGCAAACCAAGAATGCAATTGAAAGTGCATCTTAATGTTCAAATACTGTGTAATGCATAACAGTACAAGTTCACGGATGTTGTCACGAGGAAACACATGAAAGCCGTTTAAATGTGACAGGGGTCCATTTTTTCAGGTTGCCAATTTGAACTGAAATCTAACACAATTTAGGCCTTCAGAAATCCACTACCTACGAACTCCGACTGCACTAAATGGTAGTCTAGACATGTGACAACCAGAAATGTGAAGGACTTATCTCAAGTGTGTTTTGATCGTTTAGAAAAGCAATCTTAAAAAGCGGACTTTTACTCAAATTGCCAAGTTTAAAAATTTAACACTGAAATCTCCATGGGAAAATCAATGTGTTGTTGCATCTTAGTATGAGGACATCACTAGTCGAGAAATGGTAGAAACAATGTGCTGAGAGGTCTACCTGATTTGGCAAAAGAAAACTATCGAAAATCGTGATAAATCGAAGACTACCAAACATTTAATATTCCCTATTTGTTTTTGTCAAAGGGAGATAATTTTCAATATTTTACAAATTCGCTAAATTCGAAATTGATTTCTGAGCTTGTTTCAAGTGATTAAGCAATTTTCTTGTGTTTTTATGCAACACAATTAATGCAGTACTTGTGGTCAAAGATATCATTGTGATCATCTACAGAAAAAATGAAACTATTTTGATACCAATCAGTTTGAAACGTACGTTATTTTTCGCATCTTGAAAAATCAATACTTAACATAAGTCTTCCGTAACTTTAAGGAGGCATAAATTCCGGGCCCTTGCCTTTACCCCAAACTGTGGGGTTTGTGTGTATATGTGTAGGGGGGGGGGATCAAGACGTTATAACCATCCAAACATCTACAATGACCCCGCCATCCGCTACAGTATCTCGTAAGTGTGTCGGTGTTGGCGGGTGGGGATGGGGCATTTTCACTTTTACATCGCGAAAAAAAATCTGAAAAAGTAGTGTCTGTATCATAAATCGATGCGTCCAATGGCAGACAGTGCAGTTCCTGATTAGAACGCGCCTCTACATTGTTTCATAGTCCTAGGAGGTTTGTTCATGCGCCGATCCAGAGGAGTGGGTACTTGGGGGGTCAGGACGACTCCCTCCCGCATGGAAAGCACAAAGCTGTAAATTTACTCAGGAATACTGGTTTGGAACCTTTGGAAAAGTACAAAGGTACCGATGTCGGGTCATCATCTGACCGCTAGCGATGCGCTATCTTAATGCCGTTTCGCTGGCGGGCCGATGGTGGCCCGTTTTGGTTACTCGGTATAGGTTAATATACTTAATTATTTTGTATTTGAAGAGGGTGGTGAACAAAGAGGGTACCCTTCAAATACCTATTGTAAAAATTATTCTATCAAATAAAAAAGGCCTTTCTCTGATTTCTACTTAGTTTCAATTATGATGCACCTTTGACTTGACACTTTTTGAAACATCGAACCAATTTGATTCTATCTCAGTTGATGCTAGTATTAACAGGTCACTCAATCCCGAGATCAGCTTCAGTAACCCACGGGCTACGTCTTCTCCAAAAAGAGGCTTATCTCCAAGAATACGCCCACCCAGTGCATCACTGGGTTGGCTCCACATACACATCAGATCCATATGACCATCTGCTCCATCCCAGTTTCAGGAATGACACAAGTGTTCAGCAACCAATACACATTAGTAGGAATCAGCGTGATGACATCCCACTGAAAATCCTGAATGTAAACTGCCAGTCGGTTGTTGGCAAGAAAGCGTCTCTACTTAACATGTGCGAAACAAAAGGCGCGGACATTGTTATTGGCACAGAGTCATGGCTGTCTGACCAACACCTGAGCACTGAGATTTTCCCTGACGAGTACAAGGTGTTCCGAAGGGACAGAAAGAAACGTAAATGAGGCGGAGTTTTTATCCTTGTCAAGAACCACCTTCAATGCATGGAACCAGAGGAACTAAGGATCGACCATGACTGCGAAATGACATGGATCCAGATCAAAGTGACTGGAGCAAGTAGTCTATATGTTGGCGCATTCTATCGACCACCAGACTTCGATAACCCAGATTACCTAGCTCAACTGGATACCTGCCTATCAAGGATACAAGAAAATGCTCATATCTGGTTGAGTGGAGATTTCAACCTAGCGGACATCGACTGGACTGACAACAGCCTAAAGGGGTCTGCCACCAAGCCAGCCCTGTGCAACCAGCTAATCAACATCACCGCTGACAGATTTCTCCAACAACTGGTATCCCAACCAACAAGGATTACTGAAACTACCTGCTCGATCTGTTCTTCTGCAATAACCGCTCCCTCGTCAACACAGTAGAAGTTATACCCGGCATCTCAGATCATGAAGCTGTATACATTGAAGCTAGTCTACGCCCACATAAGACACCACAGCCACCAAGGACAGTGTTTTGCTACAACAAAGCAGACTATGACAGCATCAAGAAAGGCTTACATATACTCCATCGAGATATGTCAGATATGCTAACAGCTTCAGTGGACAAGCTATGGACTATGTTTACAAAACACCTCTCTGATCTGATGAATGCTCATATACCAGCCAAAACTTTAAAGGGCAGAAAGATGAAAAAGCCATGGATAGACCGCAAAGTCAGAACAGCAATCCGGAAAAAGGCCAGACTATACACAAGGATGAGGAAGAACAAAAAGCAACAAGATATAAGAAAGTATAGACAATGCAAAGGGGACGTTCAAAACTCGAAAGACAGGCCTACTACTCATACATTAACAACATCATAGAAGTCAACGAAGACCATGACGACAAACCATCAAAACAAAAACGGTTCTGGTCTTACATCAAATCCCTCCGGAAAGACAATACAGGAATTTCACCACTAAAGGACAAGGGTCGTCTCTTCAATGCTCCAATGGACAAGGCCAACATTCTGAACAGACAGTACCAGTCTACCTTCACCCAAGAAGACACAAACCAGGTCCCTAGCCCTTCAGGCATACCTTATCCTGACATGGAAGATATTGAGGTAGATGAGGCTGGTATCCGGAAACTACTACAGAAGACCAATCCAAGAAAAGCCACAGGCCCTGACTCTATACCTGCCCGCATCTTGAAAGACTGCGCTTCTGAGCTAGCCCCCATCCTAACCATAATCTTCAACAAGTCTTTTCAAGAAGGTAAAGTGCCGGAGGACTGGAGACATGCAAATGTGACAGCCATTTATAAGAAGGGTACTCGCCATGATGCCGCCAATTACCGACCGGTATTCCTTACATCCCTATGCTGTAAGCTGCTGGAACATGTCATCGTATCAAAGACTGTGAATCACCTGGAAAGATACAACATCCTTGATGATTGCCAGCATGGTTTCAGAGCAAAGAGAAGCTGCGAGACCCAGATCTTGACCCTATACCACGAGTTAGCAGCATCTCTAGACAAGAAGATCCAGACTGACATGATCATCTTGGATTGCAGTAAAGCGTTTGATCTTGTGCCCCATCAACGTTTACTTAAGAAGGTTCACCACTATGGGATTCGAGGCAGTACATACCAGTGGCTATCGTCATTCCTAAATTCCAGAACCCAGCAGGTCCTAGTAGAGGGACAGCTGTCGGAGAAAGTTCCCGTTGTCAGTGGAGTGCCCCAAGGGTCTGTTCTAGGTCCAGTACTATTTTTGATCTTTATAAATGACCTACCTGAGGACATCAACAAGACTCTTTGCCGACGACTGCATAATGTACCGACAAATATCATCCGAAAATGATCAACAACTACTACAAGAAGACCTGGACAGGCTTGCCACATGGGAGAAGACCTGGGGAATGGAGTTCCATCCACAGAAGTGTAGCGTCATGCGTATCTCCAGAGTAAGAACCCCCAGAACCTTCCAGTACCATCTCAAAGGTGTACCACTAGCAGAAGAACAGTCATCAAAATACCTGGGGTGGATCTACAGTCCAACCTATCATGGAAAAACCACATAAGCCGGATAACTAAAAAGTCTAACAATATGCTAGGTTTCCTGAGACGCAATATACGACAAGCAAGCGAAGAAACCAAGGCACAGGCTTATTTCATCATGGTACGATCCAACCTGGACTACTGTTCTACAATCTGGAGTCCATACCAACGTGACCAGAAACACCAGGTTGAAATGGTCAAGAGAAGATCTGCACGATTTGTCACAAACAGATACAGAAACACCAGCAGCGTCAAGGACATGCTTGACTATCTCGGCTGGGAGTCGCATGAAATAAGAAGCAAACTGCAGCTGATTGTTCTCTACAAAATTGTGCACGGACTGATTGATATACCACCCACAGACTACCTGACACAGACTAATTCCAGGACTAGATCGGCACACAAGCACAAGTATAAGCAGTACTCTACATCTTCAGATTGTTTCAAGCACAGCTTTTTCCTCGAGGACAATCCCACTCTGGAACAGACTACCACCAGCAGCAGCCGAGGCTCCCTCCTTGGTATCCTTCAAGAGGGAGCTGTCTGACCTAACCTTCTAATGGGGATCTATCTCCCAGCCATGAATGTACACCCAAATGAGGAGTGGTGAGCTGTGTCGTCGGGTCTTGTACCCAGGTACCCCCAGGGAAGGCGGATTGGTCTAACTCTGATGGGCGAAAAATGGCTTGGAACAACTTTTCTTTTTACTTCTCTCTTTTACTTAAGTTTGCATTCTTACGTTGTCTTATCTAATGCTTCTGTCTTTAACTATTTTTTTCTCTTTTTTATTTTCTCTCTTGCGCACCACTAAAGAAATGTCAAGTGTGACAGCTTAGTGTAATGATGTAGATGTAGATGTAGACTTAATTTGATAATCTAGACTAACTTTTTTTTAAACAAGCCCCCCCACCCCCCTTTACTCTTTGATGAGCTTCAGGCCAGCTTGTTCAAAGGTCCCAACCCTTTTGCATTTCGGGGTGTTCCTGCAGCTTGTTCAATCATGCATCATAATCACAATTAGATATTTGCGGTGCTACGAGGTTCAGCCCAGTCTGTGGCAAGTTCCAACCTTTTTTATACGAGACGGTATTCGGACCAGCCTGCTTGAACACCAAAAAAATGACAGTTTGCGGTCTGCGATACAACATCAGTGTTATCTGTAAACAAGAAAAGTATACTAAGTATAATAGATAAGATTTAACCAAGTATAAGAAGAACCATAATAAAGGGAACACCTGTATGGGTGGGGGTACTCTGATATTTTCATACATACATAGGCTCAGGTCATTTCTTCGGGTTCAAAATATTGAATCTCACTATTTTGGGGGGTTTTCAGAAAAATGAATATTTTTGGGGTATGAAGATTAAGTGGATATTTTTTGGGGGTCATCACAAAATTGGAATATATTTAGGAGTCATTTCTATGTATTTTAGGGTCTTTTCTTAAGGTAAAGGTACAGAATGGGTGATAGTTTTTGAGCTGCTAAAATTTCAAATATTTTTTTGGGTGCTTGAAATTCCTGATTTTTTTGGGGGGGTGAAATGTAGATGCTGAGCCCGAGCCTACGTATGAGAAAAAAATACAGTGCCCCCCCCCCCTCCCCCCTGGGATAAGGGCTAGCCTGTTAAAATATCCAAAATTACTATGAATTGCGACCCGAGATTATGCGAGTTTTGGGTCTGTTACGGAAGCCCTGGAGGGACATTTTTACTTATTAGTTATCACTTATTACTTACTACTTATTACTTACTACTTACTACTTATTACTTATCATATCATTTCTCACCCCTATAACGGCGGGAAACTCCATTGTACATTCCCTGTAATAGCCGTAGAGTATGGAAGCCCTTACTTACTTGTTAGTAGCAGTAGTAGTAGTAGTAGTAGTAGTAGTAGTAGTAGTAGTAGTAGTAGTAGTAGAAAAAGTGGTGGTTGTAGTAGTAGTAGAAAAGGAGTAGTAGAATAGTCGTAGCAGTTGTTATTTCTGTAGTAATAGTAGTTGTAGTAGTAGTAGTAGTAGTAGTAGTTGTGGTAGTAGTAGTAGTAGTAGTAGTAGTAGTAGTAGTAGTAGTAGTAGTAGTAGTAGTAGTAGTAGTAGTAGTAGCAGTAGTAGCAGTAGTAGCAGTAGTAGTAGTAGCAGTAGTAGTAGTAGTGGTATTAGTAGTAGTAGTGGTAGTAGTTTTTGTTGTTGTTGTTGTAGTAGTAGAAGTAGTAGTGGTAGTAGGAGTCGTAGAAGTAATAGTAGAAGTAGTAGTTGTAGAGTAAAAGCTGTGGCTGTAGCAGTAGAAATGGTTGTTGTTAAATGTTAAAGTAGTAGTTGTAATATTAAAATAGCTATAGTAAAAGTCGTAGCTGTGGTAGTAGTAGTAGTATTATTATTAGTAGTTGTAATAGTAGTAGTAGCAGCAGCAGTAGTAGCAGTAGTAGTGTAGTAGTAAGAGTAGAAGAAGTAGTAGTAAGAGCAGTAGCAGTTGTATTAGTAGTGTTAGTGTAGTAGTAGTAGTTACTGTAGTAGAAATAGTAGTAGTAGTAGTAGTAGTGTAGTAGTAGTAGTAGTAGTAGTAGTAGTAGTAGTAGCAGTAGCAGTAGCAGTAGCAGTAGCATCAGTAGTAGCAGTAGTAGTATGTGTTGTTGTTGTTTTTGCTGTAATAGTAGTAGTTATAGTAGTTAAACTAGTAGTAGTAAAAGTGGTGCTTTAAGTAGTAGGAAAACTGGTTGGTATTTATGTTGTAGAAGTGTATCAGTAGAATAGTAATAGTTTGTAGATGTTGTTTGGTGCAGTAGTAGTGTTGTTGTAATAGTGGTGGTGGTGGTGGTGGTGGCGATGGTGGTTAGTAACAGTATTAGTGGTGGTTATAGTAATGACTTTTTTGCTATACCTTATTAGTTATTACTTAATACTTATTACTTATTATTTATTACTTAATACTTATTACTTATTACTTATTACTTAATACGTACTTGTAAGCAGCAGCAGTAGTAGTAGTAGTAGTAGTAGTAGTAGTGTATCAGTAGAATAGAGTAATAGTTTGTTGATGTTGTTTGATGCTGTAGTAGTGTTGCTGTAATAGTGGTGGTATTATTACTACTACTATTACAACAACACTACTACAGCATCAAACAACATCTACAAACTATAACTATAACTATTTTACTTATACACTACCTCAACATCAATAACAACCAGTATTCCTACTACTTAAACCACCATTTTTACTACTACTAGCTTTACTACTATTACTACTACTACTACTACTACTACTACTGTTGCTGCTGCTGCTACTACTGCTTCTACTATAACAACAACTACTACTACAGCAAAATCATCAACACCAACTACACATATACTACTACTACTACTACTACTACTACTACTACTACTACTGTTGCTGCTGCTGCTACTACTGCTTCTACTATAACAACAACTACTACTACAGCAAAATCATCAACACCAACTACACATATACGACTATAACTACTACTACTGCTACTACTACTACTACTACTACTACTACTACTACTACTTTTACTACTACTACTACTAGTACTTTTACTACTACTACTACTACTTTTACTACTACTACTACTACTACTACAACCACCACTACTACTTATACTACTACTACTTCTACTGCTACTACAACAGCGAAAACAGCAACACCAGCTTCTCATATATTATTACTACAACTACTACTACTACTACACTGCTACTAATACAGCAAACACAGCAACAACAACTACATATATACTACTACTACTACTACTACTACTATTACTACAACAACTACTACTGCTGCTGCTGCTGCTATGGCTATGACAGGGAATGTACAATGGAGCTTCCCGTCGTTATAGGGGTGATAAATGATATGATAAGTAATAAGTATAAGTAATAAGTGATAAGTAGTAAGTAATAAGTAATAAGTGATAAGTAATAAGTAGTAAGTAATAAGTAATAAGTAATAAGTAGTAAGTAATAAGTGATAAGTAATAAGTCAAAATGTCCCTCCAGGGCTTCCGTAGTCTGTCCGTTCAAATATCCTAGACCTTTCTGTATATGACAGCGAGGCTGGGTCTTTGCTTATTGTGTACACAAAGTTTGAGAGGGTAAGTCAAAATGACAGACCGTATGGACGGACGGGCGGACGGATGGATAGACAGACGGACAGACAGACACAGATAGATGCATTGCTGGCATTGTAATACACATTAAAATTTGAGCCGCGACTTGAGATTTCGAACAATGTGATATGTGCGACCAGCAAAGCCTCAGACCAGCCTGCGCATACGCGCAGTCTGATCGGAGCCTAAGCTGGTCGCTTGAACATTCTATAACTCGTAAGCTACTGACTGACCATCATTTGGAGTTTCTAAACTTGTCAAAATGCCAAATTGTTGGAAATTCCATGTCGTGGCGCATATTTATTAGTTTAATCTAGAGTGCTGTTTTTAAATTTCGGACAAAGCACGCAATATATTTTAACCCACTCTTCCAACCTAAAGTCCAATGCCATTGGTCACACGGTTGTCATAACATTGGTAATAAATTGACTATTTTGTCAGTGCCGTCCCAGTGAGGTGGGGGAGCATGGGGGCACGTGCACGGATTAATGGATTACCTTTCTGCAGAAAGAAAAGGTGGCCGTGGGGCACCGTCATGGCTGTGAGTGTGGCCCCGGCTTGTAAATGATAAGATTTTAAATCTCCTGTAGTCTGGTCGCGGAAGGTTAAAAAAAACACTTTAGTGCCCTCTCCCAGTCCTAAACCAAACTCGGAAATTTGAGTCAGTGGATGGGGAGCTGTGGGGCTGGAGTGTGTGACCCCTCCACCTATCTTCCATTCTGTTTTTGCTTCCATTGCAAATCCCATGTAGTCCAGTAGTCGCAAAGCTAATATGCAATAGCTGTGCCCCCTACCCTCCCCAGACCAGATTCAGAGAAATTAAAAAGAGAGCCCTAGGCTGCTGTCGTGCTGGGCCTATGTTATTGGGTTGGGGTGAATGAAAAAGTACAAAATACAGGGGAACCTATGCCCAATTTTTTCTTAGTTGTGGGCTTGATTGTTTTTTCCAGCATTGTTTTTGTTTTCAATTTTTAAGCCCCCCCCCCCCCCCCCTCTACCTCACATGGGCTCTGCTGTTTATCTGAACATTAGACCGACTCCGAATCGCATTGCAAATGATGTGCCCCCCCCCCCCCCCGTCCCACATGGGAACCTTACCAAAGCACCAAGAGGACGACAGGGAAATGCAAAATTAATAGTTAGGAACAACGTGTTTGAGTGTACAACCTTACTCAAAATTGAGTTTATGGAATATGGAAAAATGGATTTCTAAATGGCTTGAAATTCATTCGCAGAGACATCCTCTTCCCACGTCGCTGCTTGCGCCGTCGGTTCAAGCCTTTGGCTTACAGTGCCGCCCCACTCGTCAACAACCCCTCTGGGTCCAGGTCTTTTTTGTACATATATTCCGTTGTATTTAGTTTATGGCAATGCGTTGTGTATGTTTCAAACTTTGATTTACATTTTACAGCTGCAATACAGTATAGGTAACAAAGAAGACATCACGATGACTTATACATTAGGGGCTCTGTTCTACGTTTGACAGATAGTAATTTATTACGTATATAGAACTGTCAAAATTATAGCACTAGACAAAATTTTCACTATGATTTTGTCTGGCTATCGACCGTCCACTACGAGCAGGAATTTATGCTATAAAACGTACACTCCCCTCCTATAGACCGTACACTAAAACGACTTAAAAAAGAAGATTCAATCGTGAAATGCAGCTTCAAAAGTACGCTTAGGGTGTTTTGAGTGGGTTCCTATGATTTTTTGGGGCATTTGCCATGGTTCTTTATGTATTTCGTATGAATAGTGTACTTAAACAGCCTTTAAAACATGTATTTTCGTGGCAAACAATAGAAAATCATCAGTGATTAGCGGAACATTTCTGTTATTCGTAGCTGCTATAGATTTTTGCTGACCATTTGTTGTAGTAAAGAATATACATCGATGTATCAGCAACGTCAGGAAAATGTTTCTGCAATTATATTTTACATGTATCAATGAGAAAAGGGGATAAAAACTCACCTCGTACATCAACGTGTGAGGATTTCCTCGCTTCGACAATCGCTATATCCGGTGTACGATGCTATACGGTGAGGAAGTAGGATGAAGATTTGGCCATTGAAATTTAAGCCCTCTGGTAGCCTAGGTCGCTGTATTATTATTATA
Organism: Loripinus fragilis; assembly: GCA_964019695.1. Classification (NCBI taxonomy): domain Eukaryota; kingdom Metazoa; phylum Mollusca; class Bivalvia; order Lucinida; family Lucinidae; genus Loripinus; species Loripinus fragilis. The sequence goes on from OZ026525.1 coordinate 20,523,775, forward strand.
TGTGTAGAAGCTCTGTTCATAGTTTGTGGTTCCATTGTGTGGTTGTGGGATATATATTTGATTCTTGTTTTGTGGTGGGGTTCTTTGAGTCATTTAAATTTAGCAATTATCTTGCTAAAAAGAGAGAGCAGATTAGTTTTGATGTTGTGGTAGGGTAAAGTCGGGTAAATTCGGACATCAGGTAAATTCGGACACACATTTGCAAACAGTGTAAATCTGGATGAGACGGCTCCTTATGAGCCGTTTTATCAGGATTTTCACTGTTTGCTTGCTTAATTTATGTTTTTATTCCAATATTTGAAATATAAAACAATGTAGCTGTCCGAATTTAGCTGTCTGGCCGAATATACCCGACTATACCCTAGTCTGTTCTGCATCTTCCTCTCTGTGGTGGAAATAAGTCTGCAGTAAGTGAGTGTGGCATGCCATGGTCGTACTCTGTAGACTTCACTACTAAATGTAGTAGAACCTACTGAAGTGCCAACCAAGAGTGACAGTTACGTAATATTTTGTGTACATTGCAAAGTAAAACAAACTTGTACACTCCACTTGAGCTAAATCAAATCGATATATCACTTGTGTATTAATCCTATCCTGCGGATAGGATTAATACACAAGTGATCTATCAATTATAAGTCTGATAACTTTGTAAACAAAACATGACATCACTGTTACTCTTGGATGGCAGCACAGTAGACGTGTACAAGAATAGAAAACCTTTTGATCCAAGCTTTGGTGCATTGCATGACATAAGCTACTGTCCTGCCAGCCAAGAGTGACAGTGACTTCATATTTAGTTTACAAAGTGATCGATAGATCACTTGTGTATTAATCCTATCCTCAGGATATGTTTAATACACAAGTGATCTATCGATTCGCGTAAGCTCACGTAAAGTGTATACGTTAGTGTATTACTAAGCAATTGTAAACAAAGTATTATGTCACTGTCACTCTTGGTTGACACGACAGTAATGTGGTCGATGACTTAAAGCAATAATTGTGGCTGAAGCAGATCTTGTATACGGTAGATCATTATTTGGAATACCTGTTTTTTGAATCAAATTGGTCTTTATTACTTTATTTACTTGATTAAACTTTTAAAAAAAGACAATCTGTTAAATTACATTGGCAAACATACAAGGCTAGTACACAGGCATCCAATTTAGGTTACCTTGCATCCCCCAGGACAATTTTTCATGGGTGCCAAATTGTTCATTGGGACCCCCTGAATGCGAAACAACAAAGGTGTCCTAAAAAAATTGGTATGGGCTATGTGAAAATGCATGGTTTTCATGGCAACCCATAGCGCAATTGAGAATGAGGGTATGCCTACAAAATTACTAATCTCACCTGTTGCATATCCTAGACTACAAAACGTAATACCAAATACAATAAATAGATGATTTTGGGCTGAAAGATTTACATATCTGACCACAGGAAAAAAAACATGTGTCTAAGCTTTAATTTGACACCAATTTTAGTGCTCTGGGATAAGTAGAACCCTATGTATGATTGAATTTGTAGGTTTACCCCCCCCCCCCCCCCCCATCCTCGAAAATCATATAAGGGGTTGCCATGGAAACAATTCATTCTCAAAGCCCATACTAAAATGTTTTGAGACGAACTTCGTTTCGCATTCAGAGGGCCCGACTGAACAATTTGGCATGGATTTAAAAGGCGTTAGGAGTGCAGGATAGATCGTACCTCAACTCCTCTCATAGGTTTATAGTTTTTACGTGATTTTCCCTCATTTTTTAAGTTTTCATGCATATTCATGAATATGAACGTGAGATAATATTCATATAGGACCACTGGATGAATGGACTTGTCAAATTGTACTATTGATTATATTAAAACCTGCCACAATGACAATATTGGGATGAAATCAGACTTTATACTTTTAATGATTTTCCCTTATTGTTAGCGTTTTTATTAATATTCGCGAATACGCAAATTATGCAAATATACTGAGGGACTTAAGAAACGCACCATTATACATTCACTTTTTTCACAATTCTCATTCAAAGAGGTTTGCTTAATCATTTTCTATGCCCTTACAAAATGGACCTTTTTGCAATAATTTCGATTTGCTTATGATGTTCATTCTGACGTAAAACCGACATTAGTGATTTTTAATACTTGTCTGACAAATGTGAGTTTAATTCAATTCGAAATTCAACACTTTCAGCTAGTAGCCAGATGTCTTAACCAATGGAAAAAAAACAAACACAAAAGTTTTCCGAAATAATCATTTAATTACACTCCCAGGCGCAGCGTTTTTTTGCTTACGTCAGCATATGGTCAGTCTTTTTTTTCAAACTGCAATAACAGGCCGATGACGTTCGTGCATGCAATGATACTTTTGATGAGTATCTGGTGGCACTTAAAGTTCCTTTGGATATAAACGGCCAATTACGTCAAAAGGTAAATGACGTCATGTAGACTACATGAACGTTGCCAAAGGCCTTAAACTTCATGATTTGATTTTTTCTTCCCTTTTGCTTTCGAGAACAAACGTCGGTTCAAAAACTTTGAGCTCATTATGGAAGTTATTGGTACACTGTGACTTTTTGAATTAGGGTTGTCTCAGAATTATCGCGACGTCACGGTAACCATAAACCACAGCGTTTCGATTTTCTCTTTTTAATGGATGCAAGCTAAATGACGGGACTTGTCAATTTTATTTTATTTATAATTGAAATATAATTTTTTTGAGAATAAAATAGTATTTTAGCTGGTGGTGCGTTTCTAGAGTCCTTCAGTATAATTACGACAACTTGCATTTTATGCCATGGAATGAAAGACCTATGTTGTAGCTTTCATTTAGTACAAATTTTAGTAATCTATAGCTTAAAAGCAGCGGAGATAATATTCATCTTGTATAGATATACAAAGTTAAACTGGCACTCATGAATATGCCGTATAAACTCGTATATCTCCGTAAAGCTAATTTTAGATTTGTAAACATTATGAAAAGTATTGATTTCAGAGTGATGTATTTTCTAATACTGGATTCATCACTGTCCCGCATAGCCCTTTGGATAGAGCGTATAGCTGTCAACATTTAGATCGTGGGTTCGAGTCTCACGACATACAATATGCTTAAAAAAATCATCTTTTATCATAAATCATGACTTGCACGATATTACAAGACTAACATGTAAAAGTATATGTAATATAATTCATTTTAAAGCATTATATTAATTAGGAACTGTGATGTCTACTGATAAATCTTTAAAACATTTAAAATCTAATGACAAATTGCTCATAGCTAACTATTTTGAGAAACACTCAGGCGGGACAGCTCATCATATTCAGGCAACTGGGGTCAGCAGAAGAACCGTTTTCCGAGTATGAAAAAACTGTGAGAAATCGCTACACTTTCGTCGCCGCAACGTTCAAAACAGGGACAATAAAAGCCTCTGGACAACATTGATGAGGTTGTTATCAGAAATAATGTGCAGGAGTTTTACACCTGACGCCATCCTCTTCCGACCATAAATAATCTCTTATCAGTCTTAAAAACTGACATCATGTCAACTATCCATCAAAATTGAAATAAACAAGAAACAAACAATATCATAACTCAAAAAAATTATGAAATTAAAAATGACGCCTAAAATAACTATATCCAGTGGGAATCGAACCTTCGCAATCCGGATTAAGAGTTAATCATCTTACCACTACGCCACTGCCTCAGCATTATCAGACGACCTTGCTGAAAGCTACTTGTTCCATACATTAATCATTTAAAATAGCTAATACACACCGAACGTGACCGAATGATGGCGAAGATTAATGAGTGCTAGTTTAACTTTGTTTATCTATACATATACCCCCATTCGTGAATCATATTTTTGATATTTTCATAAATATTTATGAATATGCATGCATATGCAACATGGAGATAATAGGCCTATGTCTAAGGTTTTATTTGGTATTAAGTTTTGAGTCTTGGTTAAAGTAACAGCCGAGAAATGAGTACTTTTAAGGCATACCCCCATTCACAAATCTGCTATGGGTTGCCATGGAAACCATGCATTTCACATAGCCCATACCAAAAGTTTGAGGACATCTTCGTTTCGCATTCAGGGGGTCCCAATGAACAATTTGGCCCCCATGAAAATTTGTCCTTGGGCGTGGTGCAAGGTAACCTAAATTGGATGCCGGGGTATAGCAGTGAAAGCTCAGAAAAGCCTGCAAAAGTGTTAAATTTGGTAGGAGTCTTGAAAGGTGCTTTAAATTTTGAAATAAAATGAGGGCTCATACCAGATGGGTGATATCTGGTTTTTGGAAAATTGCACATATTTTGTAGACTGAAAACACTTAAACGGGTACTTTGGCAATCATTGATGACCTGTATTTATGCGGTTTTGTACTGTTTGGGGGAAAATCAGATTACAAAGGGTTAAAGAGCGAAATCATGCATAAGTAGGAATTATTAGATGGATTTGACGGGGCTTTGGCGCAAGTAATATGCTTCTATATATGTGCACCAGTGGCTTTGCGACTGTTATTTATAAAACGGCGGTTCTATTGTGGATCTTTGTTTATTTTTGGTCTCATTTTACAGTCAGGTGCATAACTTCTAAAGTTAAAAAAAAACATCACTTAAAGCAGTTAAATTTTTTGCAACGAAAACAAAAGTAACCTGTTTGAGTGAAAAAGGTCTTTTTCCATCTTCATATTCTGGAGTAATCAGAATTTTCATGGTCATATGTGTAATTTTATCTAAAAGACTTATTGCATAACTTTACAATTATGCAATAAAATTCTGTACACATCGTCTAGAAATGTGTACGCAAGGCCAATGAAGTTCAGAAAATAAGCTTTTAGCTTGAATCAGTTATATTTTTGAGCTTGCAATTTTGACCTTGGCCTAAATGATTTGACAACCTAAATAAGTTGTTTTCTGTAGCCTCACTTTGAAAGTATTGTTGAAATAGCACAGTTTTAACTTCAATTGATACATATTGTAGCACCCATGGGTACCTCGCTTAGAGATACCCCAGTGTGTACATTCCTGTAGATCCTCTTTTACTGTGCGTGTCTTGAAGAACCACTAATAAGTTTTAACTCAATACATTATTATATTCAACAGAAGAACTGGTATTGTTATATACCTTATGAGTGTTTACTATAGAACCCTGACGTGTTTCAATCGCTGACAGCTGTACTTTTCATCTAAATTTAACGGGTCGCAATGCGACAAAATCACTGTCCGCGGGCTGCATTCCCATTAATACATGGCAGCAGAGGGCTGCAACGCCATTACAGCCCGCTCAAGGACATCGTCTGCAAGTTAAGATATATCGTCGCTAATGTTTTATGGAGAAATTACGAAACTACTTCAATTAGCATAAAATACGCTCCTTTATCATATCGGACAGGCGGCAATCGAAAACGCTCTGACAATCGATGAACGCGGATCGCTTGAAACAATGTTTTCGATTGCCATTTGTCGCCAGTCGGGCGACAAACGGCAATCAAAAATTCTGTTTCTAACGATCTTGGATATACGTTCGTCGATAGTATAATCGTTTTCGATTGCCGGCTATGTGAAGTGTTTATTGAATAATGGCCCACTGAATACATAGCCAAAACAATCCGTAACATGGGCTACTATGAATAATTTACATTTTTCATCTTCCTGTTTAAAAAAAATGTTTCCATTACGGATATGCGGAAATCGAAAACTCTTGAAGAACAATCGATGAACGCGGGTCAGAAATCGCTACAATCAGTGTTTTCGATTGCCAATTGTCGCCAGTCGGGCGACTAATGGCAATCAAAAACTGTTTTTTTACTATTTTTTGTCTACGTTCGTCGATAATATTGACATTTTCGATTGCCGCCTTTTTAGTGTGAATTCGTTGTACGCTTCATGTTACGGTGGACATTTTTGCATACAATTGAAAAAAAATATTTGGGGCTGCTTGTGCTTGATAGGAAGGTATATAACAATGACGATATAACATTCATTTCCGTATATTAACGTGTGCCAAGCCCTCGTGAGATAATGTGTTGCAGCCCTCACCGCTTCGCGGTTCGGGCTGAACACATTATCATACTCGGGCTTGGCAAACGTTAATATACGGAAAAGAATGTTTTATCCTCTTATTGTACTTACAAAGATGCATAGTAATGAGACTATTCTATTTTTCTTATAAACAGGTAAAGCATGACTTTTCACTGTAACGCGCACATGCAATAATCTGTGGTATGTTCAGTATAACTGTAAACTGAGACTACCTGCACGCCCAAAATCAAGGTAAACTTGCCAGTGTTCGTTTACATCGATTCTCATCTATCTTTGAAAGTACAATACTGTCGTGCCAACCAAGAGTGACAGTTACGTAATACTTTGTTTACAATTGTTATGTAAAACATTAACCTTTACACTCCACTTGAATAGACGCAAATCGATCGATCACTTGTGTATTAATCCTTGGCAACTTTGTAAACAAGACATGACGTCACTGGCACTCTTGGCTGGCAGGACAGTGGCAATAACTGGTAGCATATCAAAATATCTAGCCAGGACAACAAATGATCACAAGAAGCTGGTAAACTACACCTTAGGGCCTAGTGTGACTGGCTGAAGGCTGTATAAATAGGTTGGGTACGCTGTTTCCAAGGCCTGGGACTTATTTAAAATGCGCGCCCTATGAGAGATGCAGTGAAAGAGATTCTCACCAAAGACTTCTGTTTATCTAGTTGTATCTAATAGCATTGTATTATAATTTAAATGTACCGTCATGCCAACCAAGAGTGACAGTGACGTAAACTTTTGTTTTCAATTGTTAAGTAAAATTCAAATTTGTACAAACCACTTGAGCTAACGCGAATCGATAGATCTCGTGTGTATTAGTCCTATCCTGCGGATAGGATTAATGCACAAGTGATATATCGAATATAAGTCCCTGATAACTTTATAAACAAAACTTGACGTAACTGTCACTCTTGGCTGGCATAACAATAGATGTATTTGCTAAATGAAGCGTTGAAGAAGTAATGAAACGGTTGTGGACTCGCTCCAATCGTTTTGGGGGACACAACCGCTGATCAGTCGCACCCAGGGGCTTTTATACTTGGGGGGATAAGCGGTCATTTCGGACTCACTTACGTCCGACTTAAGTCGGCTTGCACTTAATCGAACGGGTTCATTATCTAGGTCGCGTGAACCAGAAGCCAATACTGCATGCGCACTGAAGCGAGATGAGATGAAGTTGACATGTAAAGATCGGTATAGTAAGTTATGGCGACGAAAGGTCAAAGGAGAAAGGGACACTCGCATTTAGACCCGATTCACGCGACACTTGATGTCCAGTGCAGACAAACTGTCTGGAACGGTATAAAATGACCTTACAAAGTGACAGCCAATTTCGCCACGAGGTCACTCAAAATATACTTAAATTTAAAGAGACGGCTAGTTCAAAACATTGCTGCCTCCAGCCTTGCCACAATATTTTAACTTATGCATGTTATGTCCCCGACTGTTGTAGGGGGGGGGGGTTACATTTGATATCAGTTTGGCTTTGCAGCACTTATAGTAAACATGTCTTAAGCAGCTTCTCAAAATCCAACAACTGGTTTTCAAGACCAATTATGCTTTATGCAGGTCACAAGTATTGCAGAAGGCTTCAAGAGGAGCTTTATGCAGTACGTTCGATCTATCTACATAATAAACTACCATTTGCCATTAAGAACTTCGTTTTGTCTATTTGGGTTGCCGCTCAAGACCTGTTTTACTGACAGTGTATTGTCCTTTCTACTGTCCTGCCAGCCGAGAGTGACAGTGGCGTTAATTTTGTTTACAAAGTAATCATGGACTTATCATCGATAGATCACTTATGTATTTATCCTATATCGATAAGCGTTAGCTCAAGTGGAGTGTATAGCTCGTGAAAATTAACCCCGTACTCATGAATAAAATTTGCATAGATTATACGGTAGTTGCGTAGTTTATTAATAGCTTCGTACCGTATTTGCGAAGAGGGAATTTAATTGACAAAACAAAGTATTTATTGATATTTGAGAGCATTGCAGTAAGTAAGCAGAGATTAGCCGAGAGGTAATGGGTAGTTTTGGAAATCTTGTGGTCATGAGTTCGACTCCGGAAAGGGTAACGGTTTTTTCCTTTTTTTTTAATCTGTTTTTTTTTTCATATAATTTACTTTGTTTTGCCATATGTTTTGCATTTGTGTTTTTATTTCCATAATTTCTTTTTTCATAAGTTTTATTTCTTTCGATAATACACAGAAAACAATATACGTTTAATTTTAGTGCGGCTAACCCCCGTCGCTTCTACAGTGCGTCGTATGTAAGAGGCTGGTGACGTTTCCTTCTTTGATTCCTGCAAAAAGTACTTTGCGACATTTGCAATGATCTGCTTTGCTCAGTTCGACCCTAGAGGGCCTAAATACTGCAGTTTACTGTCTGACATGTCGCAACGCTATAACAGTAATGCAGATTTCAGTGAAACTCAAATAGTTATTTGGGTAGAACGACAATTTCACTTTGCACTGGAAACTGGTGGAAAAATGTTTAAATACTTTATTCTATAATAAAACACATAAAAAACACAAGCACAGCAGGTGAGACTCGAACTCGCAGCCTCCGAGTTCGTATCACTGCGCTACAACCACTTACCTACTCTGCAGTACAACACCAGATTGATTGCATAAACTGTATTTGTACTATGTTCAACTATCTGCACAATCGAAAATACACGGAAAATTGCGAAATATAACGAGTTGTTTCGTCGGAAACTATTTCGACCGTGAAATTTATTCATCAGTACGGGGTTAATTTTCATGAGCAATACAAGTTAATTTTACTTAACACTTGTAAACAAAATACTATGACACTGTCACTCTTGGTTGGCACGACAGTAGTTTTACAATTATTTTTGCAGAGGAAGAGTTGATTTTCTTCTGTCGTCTTCCTGCCGTTTTGGGTCCGTTAGTGTAGTAGGTCTTACAAAGTGCAGTGGGTACTGTCCTGCCAGCCAAGAGTGACAGTTGACGTAATATTGTTTACAAAGTTATCAGGGGCTTAGAATTGATAGATCACTTGTGTATTTATCCTATCCACAGGTTAGGATTAATACTCAAGTGATCTATCGATTCGCATTAGCTCAAGCGGAGTGTACAAGTCAATGTTTTACTTACTAATTGTAAAAAAATATTACGCCACTGTCACTCTTGGTTGGCACGAAAGTAGGTCTGAAGTGTGCAATTATGAGTTTCACTGATCATGCACACTTTTGGGCTTCTGGTAGCTGCAAGAAGTCTGTTTTTTTTTTTAATTTTAATGTTTTGTTTTTACTATTTAATGCATTAACAAGAGATTACAAAAGGTCACTTTTTATGGAAAAGCACCAACAGTGAAACACCAATACCAATCCATAGATTTCCTGTAATATAGAAAAAATATTTTAAAGAAATATGTTGCCTTCTATATATAATTTCATTTTCATTAATTTAAATTGGATACAAATGATCGTTGCAATGCAATAATAAGGACCAGCCGCGTAGCCAGGCGGAGGCCTGAAAGCCAAGGCTTCAGCATTATATGGGTCTCGATGCAAGACACCCTGACTTTGTTACTTGAAAGAACAAAGGTGCAGATCAGCCTTGGCATACGCCAAGTCTAGTCAGCACTTTTGCTATTGCTATCTGAAAAAACAATGTAACTAGGTCAGTAATCTCTTAATTTTCCATTTTATTTTTGTGGGCTTCAACATGATAATGTCGCTGGCTACGCTCCGTAGGACACAAATACCTTGTGTGGTTGTGGCACTGTTTGCCCCAGGTAGAATATGTAGCCTCTTGGAGGTGGAGAAGACCTTGTCATCGGGACCCGTTAGTTGTCTGGCTCCAGCACTTCGCTTTCTCTTACTGCAGCTCTACAAATGAATGTTTATTGACAGTAATCTGTATGTACTAAAACAAGCCAGATACTGTCATGCCAGCTAAGGGTGACAATGACGTCTTGTTTGTTTACTAAGTTATCAGGGACTTATGATCGATAAAACACTTGATGTATGATACAAGTATTCCTATCTTCAGGATAGGATTTATACACAGACGTGATATATCGAATTGCGTTAGCGCAAGTGGAGTGTACAAGTTAGTATTATACTAAGCAATTGTAAACAAATTACGTCACTGTCACTCTTGGTTGGCACGACAGTAAATACATGTGTGTAACATTCTGAACTTATGTAATCACTGGCATGTTACCAAGCCCTTACACATATATACTTTAAAGTACAAAAATGTCAATGGGATAGACCTGCGGCCTTATTTGCTCTAGATATGTGCGCTTTACAACTTTGATAATTGAATTAAGTATAATTTAATAAGCTTAACCCTTAAACAGGGTTCATACAGGCAAGTTTGAGAAGAATTCAAGGACTTTTCAAGGGCTTCTTAAGACTATCCTACAGTTTTCAAAGACTAAAGGTTTATTAAAAATCCTGATTTACGTGTTAAAATTCTACTTCAGAAATGCTAGACTGAGATAATGGAGAAATTTGTATTAGAAAATTAGTATAAAACTGGTAAGCCTTTATATGGTGCAGCATTTGCTGCACCAAATAAAGGAACAACAGTTTTATTCTGATTTTGATCTTTATCAACTGTGTTAATTCCTACAGAAATAGAAGAATTCAAGGACTTTTCAAGGTCTTTACATGATTTAAGTACTTTTCAAGACTAAATCTTAAAGGACTTTACATGATAGCCCTTTACATTCAAGTACTTTTCAAGCCTATGCAAACCCTGTTAAAGCGCCAAGCAAAAATGCAACTGAAAATGTCAGCTGAAGTCGCCCGCTGCAAAAAATGCCTTACATTACTGACGAATATAAGCTTAGAAGCAAACAGTGTAGACCAAGAACGGACTGCTAGGAGCAGTCTGATCTGGGTCCACACTGTTTGCGATAGAAGCTTGTCAAACATTTCAGCAGACCAGAAAAGCAGACAACTTGTGTTGGGATTAGCGCATTCAGAGTTAAACACACTTCTGATGAGCAGCACTAGAGAGATTTTTACAAGGTTCAATGCAATAAGGTTACCGTTTGGTCACTCTATTTGACGGTTTCTTCACTTTCAACGAAATTTGCAGCGGTAAATAAAAATGCAGTGGACTATAGATTTTTACGCAAATCGCTTACTACTGTCCTGCCAGTCAAGAGTGACAGTGACGTCATGTTTTGTTTACGAAATGAAAAAAGTCAATAAGCATTGCTTATTAGATACCCACCGCACAGTAAGAGTAAGTGAAAAAACTTGGCAAGTTATATTTTAAACCAGCAGACCTTAGTTTTTAAAAGAAGATTTCAGTAGAATCTGTGAAAAAAAAATGATAAACTCCTTCATGCATATGTTCAATGCGTCTTCATTGTACCGGCAAAGTATCAAATTGCTCCATCAAAAGCTGTGGTAGGAGTTGATCGGCCCATGAAGGCACCATCTATGCATATACAAAAGCCTTATTAGGGAAAATTGTCTAAGTTCTCACAGCTGTCATTTTGTCGAAAATTATTTTTTGTAAACCAAACTCAGTCATCCATATGTTCATTGTATCTACATTGTATAGGCAAAGTATCAAATTGTTCCATCAAAAGCTGTAGTGGGAGTTGATCGGCCCATGAAGGCACCATCTATGCATAAGCAAACACCTTATAAGGGAAGAATTGTCTAAGTTCTCGCTGCTGTCATTTTGCCACAATTTTTTTTTTGGTGAACAAAACTCCTTTATGCATATGCTCAATGTGTCTACATTGTATAGGCAAAGTATCGAATTTTCCATCAAAAGCTGTAGTAGGAGTTGATCGGCCCATGAAGGCACCATCTATGCATATACAAATACCTTATTAGAGAAAAATTGTCATCTATGCATATACAAAAGGCCTATTAGGGAAATATTGTCTTAGTTCTCACAGCTGTCCTTTTGTCAAAAATTATTTTTTCTGAACCAAACTCCTTCATGCATATGTTCAATGTGTCTACATTGTTTTTGGAAAAGTATCAAATTGTTCCATCAAAAGCTGTGGTAGTTGATCAGCCCGTGTATGGCCTATAAAAGCATAAGCATAAAACCCCACATTATAAGCCATTTAGAACTACAAAGGGAAATAACTCTAATAGAATTGGCCCCTAGCCCTTACTTTTTTGTCTATTTGTCTTGCATATATTAACATGTTTGCAAGTTTTGATGAAAATCCAGCAATGACTCTTCAAGATATTAAGGAAAGAAAACGTTACGGAGGATGGACGCACAGCCAACTTGAAAACGGTATACCCACCACAAACAAAGTTTGCGGGGGTTGGGGGTATAATTTTCCGGTACTTATAATCGATAGATCACTTGTTTATTAATCATATCCGCACAAGAGGATTAATGCACAAGGGATCTATCGATTCGCGTTAACTCAAGTGGAGTGTAAAAGTTAATGCTTTACTTAAAGAGACTAAGTCTGCAACTATGAACATTTTTTCGAAAATTTTTAATTTCTTTTTAAATCATTTGTAAAAGTAGAATAAGGTTAGGTTTTCACTATAAATCTGTTCACTATAGCTGAAAACTGCACGGAAAAGTGGATTATTTTATAAAAACAGGTGTATTGGTAATTATTTGCGTACCTCCAATAATTATAGACAGTTTATTTTAACATAAATGCTGTTGTTTTGATACTGATAATTTGTTAAAGATTTACGAAATTGGTAAAATGTACACCTGAATTTTAGTTTGTTTACTGTGTTCTTGAAAAAAATAGAAACATAAGTTCTAAAATTAAAAGATCAAAAGTTACAGACTATGCAACTTTAACAATTGCAAACAAAATATAACGTCACTTCACTCTTGGTTGGTACGACAGTACACGGTGCCGTGGATGTACAGTCGGAAAATGCAAAATAATGTTTTTACAGAAAAAGTGCATTATTTCTTAATGGTGATCGTCTTCAGAGCCTACAATATCAGCTAGAAACAGGTGTCAAAGGAGTTATTGAAAGGTTGAAAATGTGTTGCTAAAATACATTTCATGCTTCCGATCTTTTGAAAAAAGGGAGAACTAAACTAGATTTTTGGGTGGAATTGAAAATGTAACTTTTTGCATTTCTGTCCCACGGGCATTCATGAATCCATCTGGGGAGTTTGGTATAAGAAGCTGTATCCCGCTACATTCGAGTACCACTGAAAATTTAGTCGAATTTTAAAGTTTATAAATTGCTCAGTGCATCGAGTCCTATGGAATTCAAGAAGTAATGTTTTTTCAAAGTTTAAGGAGTATACTGCTCAACAAAAGTTAAGCATGGATGAATACAGATTAATTTATGTTTGAGCAAATCAAAGTTATAAAATATCTGCTGCATTGATGGTTTGATATGTGTTAAAGTTGAGGAATGGAATGGGTGTAAATTAATTTCTACTGCGTCGTTCGTTGCTTTTAACACGGAAGGTGTCAAAAAGTGTTTCAAGTGCATTATTTGTAATACAGCATTGATACAACATTGGTTTTATAAATTTTTGTTTTCCAGTTTCGTCCAATGCGCTTTACTGAAAAAATAAAGATATCAGTTGAGCCTTTGAAGCAAACGTCAAGTCTCGGAAACCACTAACGTTGTTTTAAAATGGCACTTAAAAGCACTGAAAGTCGATAGAAATCTGATTATTGATGGTCCACAGAAGAAATATATAAATGTTTGCAAAACACAAATCTCACTGAAAGCAGATCCGTTTAAAATTGGATTTGATGTCACCTTCACTCTGCTCGAGACTCAACACTGGGTAAATTAATAAACAGAAAACCAAGTTCGCATCTTTTGATAACAATTTTACCAGGCTCGGCTTTGAGAACGCATATTGTTTCGCTCGGCAAGCCTTGCGATGTCATTAAGAGTTCTCAAAGCCTTGCCTGGTAAACTTGATATCAAAAGACACTCACCTAGTATACTTACAATATCACAGCTGGATGAACCACTTGGACATACAGTCACTGTACAGGAGAAGAAAATGTCATTGCTGTTGTAGAACTTGAAGACGTAGAGAACAGCCCAGTAACGTTTAATACTGGGAACACCAGACTCTTCATTATCAAAGTCACTGCCCATTAAAGTGCTGTCTTGTTCACAACTGTAAAAGAAGCCAATGTGTAAAAGTAATAACTTGAAACTCAAATAAGAAATTTAACAGCTCTTAGCTTATTTGTTCAATTTGGTTTTACTTATTTTTTCCATTCAATGTTGAAAATTGTATTTGCCGATGCTATGCGTTTTATCCAGCGTACTTATCTTTATCACAGAAAAAAATGAATACACAATGAAACGGATAATCATAGTTGTAGAGGGTCTGATGTTTAAGAAGTAGATCAGCTCTAGCAGTGAATTATTGTGTAATTATTTACTGTTTGGAGGTCAATTGTAAAGATCAAATTCAGTGCGCACAGTGTGAGTGATTTGTCTTCCAACAACTGACCAACAGTGAATTATTACTCGACAACTCACTGCTAGAGCTGATCTATTTCGATTCTAACATATAAACGATGAAAACCCATTTGATGTCTTCAGCTTCGCACCTTTTGGCCATTGCAGTGAAATTTCGACCAATAGTTGGAAGCTGTCCCATAAGATTACATGTATTTATAAAGTCTTTCAAGCCTAAAAATGACGTTACACCATCTAACGCCATGATTCACGTCATTTTGTAGCAATAAATGACGTCAGCTAGCGCGCGTATTTCTCGCGCTTTCGAACCTGAATTATTGTTTGATATACTTAAGGAATAAAGAAACGCAACAGAAGGAAATATATTTTTGCGTGTTTAAATGACAGTTTGGTAATATCTCTTTTGAAAATTTCAAATTGAGTATTTATAGCATGTGATGAAATACCACAACGTCATTTTACGCTACAATATGAAAACCTATGAAAACGTAAAATGTGACGTTAACGCCAGAATAAAAACAAGAAAACCCGTCCTTTCTATGCATGGAAATTTGGCGTGGACTTGACAATGTGGAGCTGAAACAAACGTCCAATCATATTCGTAATGCAGTCAAATATTGCGTCAAAACACGCTACTTGAATGACAAGATACATTATGGTAGTGAATAAGCGATAGCGTCACTTAGAGCCGTCGGGTATGGGTCGCTGGTGAATATACGGGATAAGATAAACCTAGAGACATCAGAACTTGCTTTCTTGGAAAAAACTGACTTTTCAGATACCGTAAAAATACGCTGGTAGGATGTTTATATTGATGTTAGCCAAACAAAACACGGCAAACTGCAAGTAAAAACACCTGATAACATGCCAAGAGTGAGCACTTAACTTGTTAACTGGAACCTAAACTTTGTCACTGGACCATTTCATCATTGGAAAAACACATAAACATTATGGAAACCATTAAAACATATGATATCGCAGGGCCGTAGGAATAGGGGGGCACGGGAGGCCGTGCCCCCCCCCCCCCCCCAATAATTTGCACAAATATGCTGTATTGCTCATTACAAAGGTCTGTCATTTTAAAAAAAATTATGTGTGCCCCCCCAATCTGCAATTGCTTCCTACGGGCCTGTATCGGATTGTGTCATCAGAATTGAGGTTTTCTGACATCTGATGACCTCAAGTAATAATTATTGATCAAAACGTCCTTGTAATGAATAAATCTCAAGCAGAAAAGAAAGTTTATGCGTTTCACGCAGTATTCAGAGTTAACGTAAATGGCGTTAACCCGTTTTAGAATCCTACAGAAAGGTCGCGATTTGATTATATTCTTGATCCACATTCTATGCCAAAACTTTTTACAATAACCAGATGATTGATTCAAACTTTGCTTTTATTGATCCTGTTTCAGCAGTTTACTACGGGGTGTCAGGCTGGTTACGCGCATACCAAAATGATTACGTAATCAATAATTACGTTGCAACTGCTGTAATTTGACGGACACCTACTGCTCCCATGAATAATATCATTTGTACTAAAACTTGCTTCATATTATATGCTTACAATGACTCGAAGCGTTTGTTGCGTTTCTTTATTCCTTAAGTATATATTGCTTTTTTAGCATGTAATCTATAGGCGAGGTGTGTTAGAATTTTTTATATTGTTGGTTCTCTTTTTTGGGGGTAAACGTTTTTCTATATTATATGGAACCTACGACCACCTCACAAATAGATTTTCATAGACATCTGTACTTTCATGACATTTTTTTATTAATGACAACCTGGTTTATATACAAAAGGGATGGACCTTGCAGACTTCATTATGTTAGACTTGAGTAATGATTGATTGTTTAAATGCTGTAGTGGACCATTTAGAGTTGGCAACTCTCGTGTCCCTTATTAATTGGTATTAATAATATCAATTATATAAGACAGAGTTAGAAAAGAAACAGCAAAAGACAAGAAACTATAGAAGCTATACAAGAGAATAGTCAAAGACTGGCAGAAGCATAGAAAAGACCATGAAATTCCGCCATTCTATAGCATCAGACAAAAACTTTATGTCGTGAATTGACTTTTCTTTAGTTTCAACCGGATAGTTATTTCACCAAGCCTTCAAAATACAGTGATAAAAGCTGCACACAGCCTATAGCACCTAGGAATGACTAAGACACAGGCAGATGTTAAGAGAGAAATACTGGTAATCATAGGTCCAGATAAGGAATTCTTTTGAGCTTAAATTGTAATTATTTTCTTACCCATCAATTTAAACATGTGTTTTTGGTGCTAAAAAGAACCGTCTCATTGAGACGGTTCTTTTGAGCACCAACAACATTTTTGTTTGAGAAATAAAGAAAACAGTTTTCCAATACGCACTCTTATCTGGAGCCCTGCTGGTTTCCTGATATGAACAAAATGACTGAAAGAGTTGTTGAGAATTGCTATGAATGTCAACTTACTACCAAACAACACAGACAAGAACCTGTTAAACTCAGATACCAGAAAATCCATGGGAGGTCGTGTCAGTTGATTTTGGGCGCCCATACGCTGATGGGCATTATAAAACTGGTTGTTACTGACAAGAGAACAAGAGAACAAGATATCCAATGGTTGAGGTAGTGTACTCCACAGGAATAAAGCCAACTAAAAAAAAGCTGAAGATCATTGTTGCAGGCAGGAAGCACGCTATCATGTACTAGCCTGTCTCCTTTCGCTCAGTGCACTGGGATTGAACCGGCATTTTTACTAAAAATATTTGCGATTACTGCTTGCATGACTCTGGGCTGTACATCCAGAAAATATTGACTAAAACAGAAATGATAAACTGTCAAAAAATCAACTTTTTGCTATTTTAACAATACATTCTGTCACTAAAGGAGTGCGAGAATTGAATGGGACTAGCCAAATATCGTTAGCAACCCATAATGCAGAGGGCGAAATGCGAGTTTCTAGATGAGGTATCGTCAGGTCTCGCGAGAATAAGGTGAAGATTTTTGCTACACATGGAACACCCATACAGGTAAGAAAATGATAATGGACCACTAATTCAATTACAGGAGCTTGCAGAATTTGCAGCAGTAGAGGGATTCATGGCATCATAGTATCTCATACGTGCTCCCAAGAGCTAATGGTGAAGCTAAGAGTTTTAGGAAACTTGCCAACAAAACAGAGGGCACAAATACAGAAAATCTCACCAATGATGGCAATACAAGAGATGTTTGTAGGATAAAGGTCAACACCGCACCCAGCCACAATGATCACACTATATGAGGATATGATGAAGAGAACAAAATTACACTATGAAAACCGAACGAGCAACATGTAAAATAAGGAGAAGCCATTAAATGAGAGAGCTAGACGACAAAGAAAAAGTGAAGCAAAATGCGGAAAATAAGAATACAATGCACACACATTTGTTGTTCATGATCACGTTTTTTTGGAACAACCAAAGAAAAATAAATGGTCAACAGAATATGAGCACGATATATACATTATCTACAGGATGAAAGGGTTAACCGTTTCTGCCAGAAGAAAGCGAGATGAAAGAGAGATCTCAAGAGACTATTTAGTTTAGAATTGCAAACATGTTAGAAAAACATCAAAATGAAGAAAAAGACCCAGCTATGGAACAACAAGAGCTATGGAACAACAAGAACGTCGAGAAGTTGTGCTGAGAAAATTTTAAAAAAAAAACCTATCGAAGAGGGTTAACAGCTTGGCTGACCAAGTTACTGGTCAGCAAGAGGAATACCAGGATGATAACGATAGCACAGGCACAAGGGAGGAAATAGATGAAGGCGACATAGCACCAACCCAAAATGAGGATGAAGAACATGTAGAAGAGCAGCAGCTGAGACGATCTGACAGAACATGAGACCAAAACGTGTAAATGATTACTGTAAATTCAGAAATTTTCGCGAGGACTTTATTTTCGCGAAACTTCGCATATGCGAAGTTTCGTGAAAATAAAACCCTCGCGAAATGGCAAAATCACTGTTGTTTATTGATATAGGTAAACCTTGCCTTAGTCGCGAATTTTTCACATCACTAAAATGTCTTTTAATGCTATTCGCGAAAATAAAATTCTCGCGAAAATTTCCGAATCTACAGTATACAACGAGTTACCATACTTTACTAAATGGACAAGTATATGTATTTAAGTTTCCATTATGACTTTATATATGTTTTGTTTAGGATTTATTTTAAGTTCCAATTTCTTAATATTTTAGAACAATTTTAATTTCAAATAAAAATATGGAGGGATGTCGTGTCCCTTATTGATTGGTATCAATAGTATTTACGTCACTTTACGACATCACGTCACTATAGTCAGTTACATAGTACCCGTGCCATTGTTTAATAAGGATGTTGTTGTGTATGAATAAACACTGAAACGTCTTACTACTTTATCCATTAGCTAGTTAAGCAGACATTTCAGCAACCTTCAATCCAACTGACATCTAGAGCATCGATATGCAAGATTAGTCGTCCTTAGTAAGCGTGCGAACACACCACAAACGAAATGTTTGACAATGTGTATAGTATACAAGATTTAAAAAAAATCACATGTCCTCATTTAGGCTCATCTAGTACTGTGTGGGTTTGACCATGTGAACTTCTCCAACTGAGAAATTTAGTAAAATGAACTGGTTATGGAAATATAAAGTTTCCAATTAAGTTCCAACGTTTTTTAAAAGAGATATAATAGCATGAAACAAAAGTTATGACACATTCGTCGAATTTATATCCTCTTAAGGGCTACTATAGAGAAACATGTAAATCACAAAACATAAATGTCATCTATCTAAACCCTAAGTTCACCTTTGGTATCATTCAAATTATAACAAATGCCTGTCCAGTATGTTTTAGTGCTTAATTAAATAAAATATGCTTCCATCTGCACAATTTCAATATTTTTGACCTTTCAACCCAACCTTAGAGGTCACGGATGTGTGTAAATTCAAAGTGTTACCTTACATGTTGGTCTACACTTTTCACTTTAATTTGTTATGCAACATGAACACTTTCAGAGACCTTTTTACTCCACCTTAGGAGTCGAGGGTGTGTGTAAGAACAGCATACTTTCATGGTGCTCTGTGCTCAATTCCCTTTAATTTGATATGTAGCATGACTACTTTCAGAAAAAGATGGTTTGACTGTTTGACCCCCACCCCTGGGGTCGAGGGCGTGTCTGTGAGCAAAACGTTTGCTACCATGTTGCTGCATGTGTCGTTAGCTTTAATTTGATATGCAACAGGACCATATTCTGAAATATTAATTTTGGCATCGGCCCTACCCCTAAGTCCACCCAGAGGATCAGACACATGCCTTCAAACTAAAATGGCTTTGGCATGTTTCATATCTATTGCTCATCTGCCTGCATGCAAAATTTCAGCAACATATTTACAACTGCCTTAGTTATTGGGAAATTTGAATATTTGACCTTTGATTCCTTCGGTGGGGTCAAAGGGGTGGGGTAAAATTGACAATGCCATGCTTATCTACAGGCACTGTGCAATCATGGTCTTTCGTGAAATGTGACGATCATTACACACAAAGCTTAGGTTTTGCATTAAAGTTGCCTATACTACAACAAGGACAGGAACTTAAGCGCAAAGGGTCGATTTTGACGAAACTTGTATAATATCTAGAGTCTAGGGTAATAATTACTTATACCAAGAATTAATCAAATCTGACCAAAAGGTACTGCGAAATGGTTCCGGACGGACAAAACGTGTGAAACATGTTAATGGGTACCTTGGCAAACAGAAGACTGAAATGAATTGCAGCATTTCCTTCTGTACTGTTTGGGAAGACAAAAATGATCAGAAAAAGAATATATTTTATAATTAATATACTGAAACAATAAAGTTATGTCCGCTTGACGTTTATGTCTGCCAGTTCCAAATGTATGAACGCATTTCATTCAAATTTTCACATTACCAACTGTTATCATTTAAAAACATTTTGCAACTAAGATAAATTCATTTGATAATCAGTAGAGCCGCTGATAAAGCAGCGAACACGAGTACCCTTAAAATTAAAAGTCACAACATCAATAGCTTGAGTGTCCATCATAATCCGGAATTTTTTAAGCACATTTAAACACCACTGAGCAAACTCTATAGATGTTATGCTTGCTAGCTGTATGCGTTGCTTTCACGACCACAGCCATTAATCTGCAACATGCTCTGACGTGATAAAATATCGATCACGAGTGTGCGTGAAAACACTCAGAAAATGCATTTTTGGTCCAGTATTTTTTATAATCAACAGATTCGGACAAAGGATCATTGACGGTTTGGGCCTTATACGCCTAATTTTCTGATTCCCAGAACGCTGCTTTTGAGCTTCTGGTGTGGTGCATGTAGTATCAATGGAATAGGTGGATCTAATGGCAAGAGCCAGCTAGCAAAATATTTTCAAAATTCCTACGCACTCGAGAGTTATGGCGGGTAGAAAGGGGAGGGGGTCTGAAATTTCATGAAAATAAAAAGTGCTTTAAAAAGTGATTTCTGCACGTTTTCTTGATTTATTTGGTAGGCATGGTGATATCTATTGAACATACCATATTCAGAGTATTAACGAATCACGATAATTGATGAAATTATTTTAAAAACAAAATATGTTTTGTAATAAAATGATTTTGGGGAGATAATTTAGAAGTTACCTGTACATTTTTGACTACATGTGCCGTAAATAATACAAAACTGAAAGCTCAGCAAAAGAAATAAATATTTTTGAAGGAATGAAAGTGTCCCATTTAGCATTGGAAAGTAAAACTGATTCTAACTAGATCCTTTGAATGTTACTTTTGCTTTGTTTAAAGGGCATATCACGTTGAAATGCATTTAAAGTGTCCTAATATTTATGATATACATGATGCATGTATATCCCTATATGAGACAATATATTGAACACTATAGTATTTACCTGTTATAACTCTTTGCATGCCAGTGGAGAATTTCGTCGTCTGCCAATAGCCTTTTGCAAACAGTTTGAACCAAGATGAAGACCAATAAAGTATCGGTCTTGATCTGGATCCAAACTGTTTGACACTCTGATTGTGGTCCTGGGTGGTTTATTTTTAAAAACTTAACTTTGAAGAAAGTCAGCAGACGAAAATAAAAACATGAACAATTTCCTAGCATGCAAATAGATAAGTACAGGACATTTGCAAAATAATGTCTCATTTTATAACAGTGAGATTTTTTCTTATGAAAAAATGCATAAAACCTTGCTAATTCTACTTTTAGTATTTAAGTACTTTATATTAAACTAGCACAGATACAAAGCAATTTAGGAGGTTGGTTCTAGAGAACTTCATTACTGTCATTAATTTCTTGCTTGGTAGAAAAGGCATTTTATGGGCTTAGGCCCTGGGTTTTTGGGCTGCTGAACATCTTTCCCCCCCTTGTGCCAGCAAGCCACTTCAATACAATGTGTAAAATATGGGAACACATATTCATGCAAAAGCTTTTGCTGGCACACGGGGGGGAATGATATTTTAAAAAATGTTTTCGGATTCCTATATATCTTAATGTAAAACTGATTGTTCTACCCAAAATTTTACATCTTTGAAGCATTTAATATCGAAAACGGATTTCACAGCCATAAAGTACTCAGGTCAGGGTAGCTTCAGGGTGAAGAAAGGGACGATTGACAAACTTTTATTTTAACTGAAAACCATAGGCATTTACCCATAGCAAGTGTCAATGATCCTTTGATTTTTTTCGTCATCACAAGCATTTCAACATTAACTAAGACTAAACAGTATCAAACAAACTGATAAGGGAAATTTTCTGATTATTTTGCAGTAAGGGGTGGGGTATAAAACACAGATTTAGTAAACCTTTGATGCCCGACATCAGCCATAGATTTTGTTGTTCTCTTTTGTGTAATTGTTGTCATAAACAAACGCAACACATTAAAACAAAAACGGTCTCAAAATAATGTCAGGTTAAGGAGATTTGGAAGTTCTTAAATTGTTATGTTTAATTCAAAGGGAGGTAATTTCAGTTTATTTCGTAAATTAAAGGTTTTGAACTGCACTGTCGCTCGTTCAATAAGCAGAATTGGAATTTTTAGATGTTTTTTCATCGTCGGACGTTTCTGGCTGCCATTTAACGTAAAATGCGTCACGTTTAGATGATTAACTGCCTGATGATAATGGAAAAAGCTGTGTGCACATTAGGTTCAATAACCCTTCATGATAAGAAGATTAAATTAAATAATTACCAATTTTTGTGTGTCCTACGTTTGATTAACATTTTGGTTTTATTTTTGTTGCGACATCTTAACTGGATTGATAGAGACAGTACCATGAAAATCGGACGTAACTTTTTGGTTTGAGTATATAACTAGTGAGCTCTCAATATATACAAAGAGCCATTCCAATTTAACTGTATTAAACTTTATGGGTAGTAACATAACAAAGGGTTTGGTCTAAGTGGTTGCCTAAAATGGAGATCTTACCCATCATCCACCAAGAACTTGTTTGGACTTCCGCTGACTGAGGAACCAGAATAAGCTGTACAGTCCATCTTGGCAGAGTATTCAGCTGCAATATATACATACTGTCGTGCCAACCAAGAGTGATAATGACATAATACTTTATTTACAATTGCTAAGTAAAACACTTACGTGTACACTTTACTTGAGCTAACGCAAATCGATTTATCACTTGTGTATTAATCCTATCCTGCGGATAGGATTAATACACTCGTGATATATCGATTATAAGTCCCTGATAACTCAAAAAACAAAACATGACGTCACTGTCACTCTTGGCTGGTAGGACAGTAGATGTTTATACTCTATGGTAAATTGAATGGTATATCAACATAAATGCATGAATATGTATTTAAGCTGTAAAGTTTTATGATGATGGAGTATAGCAAAGAATATATCAAAAATAGAAAAAAAGCGTTAGACCTGCTCTTTGTAAATTAACCTTTAATAGTTGATGGATTTTAATGACCACTTCAAAAGATAGACTTTAAAGCACAAACCTGGCGTGAACTTGTGATGAACAAAAGATTATCACTGAAAACTATTTGGATTTATCAGCATCGTTTCTTTAACAGCGTATCATTGAAAGCCTACCAGGCTACAAAACCCTTTTCCCTTTTAGTAAATCGGTGAATTGCAGCAGAAAAGTAAACACTGTAAAAACAGACGTAACCAACATTCTGCGGTTGAAGAGTTATATAAATGTACTGTGTATGACTGCAGGTTTTCAGGTAAGATTTTGCAATTAAAAAATCTTATATATCAACCAACATAGGTTGCGGGTACTCAAAAGAACCGTCCAAAACACATGTTTAAATTGATGGGTGAGATAATATTCACAATTTTACGCTTAAATGCTTTCCTTATTTTGACCAATGGATGAGGGTTTATGGTATTCCTTGACTTTTCGCATACTGTGAAGGCGGCAACTTTAATATTCATTTCTGGATGTGGTTCGGCTATTTCATCTGCTAAGGAAGGGAAATCAGGTTTTATTTAGTAAATAAGCTTTTGAGCCGCGCAAATGTGCATGCATTTCATGAAAATCCTATCCTTATACACACTGAACTCACATTTATTAACACTTAAAGCGCATAATGACAAAATGTATGTTTTTATCGTCCACTAAACTATTTGCAGCGTCATAGATAAACAGTGTGAATCCAGATCAGACTGCTCCTGTAGGAGCAGTCTGTTCTGGGTCCACAATGTTTGCCTCCCTGCTTATGTTAAATAGACATTTTCTGATGCAGTTATTTTGCTGGCGTTTTAAGGACTAAATAATGACTGAGGTTGTGTGGCCTAAAGCCTCGTTTATATGCACAATTTGCACCCTGGTGCAAATTTACTCCCGGGTGCAAAATTGCACCCGCGAGTTAATTTGCTCCTCCTTATGTAGCGTTCATATGTTAATAAATTGTGTTCAAATGTTATTGGATTTGCTCTTTAAACATATCACAAATGTTTCAGTTTTACATTAAGGAGAAATTCGATGTGTTAAGAATGTTTCGATTATTAGTCAGTTCAAGATACCGTCGTGTGAGAAAAATGCAACTCCATTTGGTTTTATTTGCTTTATTTATTTATACAACATTTAAAGAGGATAATGCACCAGTCATTTTATCAACGGCCCCCACCTACGGGGATAGCCGTGGGATAGCCGAGGTAAGGTGCTGGACAATTACTTTTTGATTGTCCCCGCAGTACCGGGGAAGTGTGGGGGTATAACATCGGGACACTTACCCTGCTGGGATTTTCTGATGTGTAGGGTGGGGCAAAGAGCAGGGTTGTTATCAGCTTGTCTCCACAGGGCGGGGCTTATACCAGGGCTCTGGAAAGTGAAAACCATTATCCCCTCATCCCCGTAGGTGGGGGAGCAGTGGATACAAATGACTGGTGCATAAATGGCACTTATAGATGCTGTTGCAGCAGTATTAAGTAAATATATGACTATCTGGCCAAGAGAGGTGGACGAACGTAGTGCTTGAGACTTATACATGTACTGATGATCCATCGCCTCTGATTGTCACGGGCTCTGCGACAAACTGCGCGAATAGCTGCAACGGAATGCGCGTGTGCGTTAAGTTGTTTCAATTGAACTGCTGGTGACAGTTTGACTTGGGACTGCGCAGAGCTGGACAATTTAGAACCTCTTCCTAATAGCAAAATAAACGTCCTGGGTTTTGTCTTCTCTTCTAAATCTCTGTTAAGTTTCCGAAGGGAATGGCTCAACCGAGGTTATCAATGGCTACAAGAGGTTTGGATTCCCAAACTGGGGGTGGGGGTAAGATAAAGATAAGATAATTATTGCTATGTCTGAACATCACGTTGATTACATGAATCGTAAAGGTGGTCACTCCGTTATTATGCAGTGGGGGGGGGGGACTTTTTTCACCCATGTGTACATCAGATAGCATGGACTCGTGCATGGCGCCAGGGTTCTGGCAAACTCTGATTTCTATTGCTGAGGTTAGGAAGAGATATTATTCGGAAATAGAATCGTGCAAATCGAAGCCCATAGACCAGAAATTCCAGTTGTTCTGCGTGGCAACCCGGCAGAGCCGATGAAGTAGTGACTACAGAGAGAAGCCATGACCTTCAGTTTGATAAAGGGACTATTTATATAGTTTATTTATACACATGTACAGGTTCATATAGAAAAGATGGGTAATTTACCAAAATCTAAGATCAAATTGTACATATATGATAACAAGTTGCGTTCATGTGCGCAATTTGCACCTAGGGGCAAATGTGCAACCGGGTGCTAATTTGCACCACCGAATTTGCACCACCTACAAAGGTGGAGCAAATTAGCACCCGGATGCAGATTTGCACCCGGGTGCATTTTCATAAAGCACCGTTTACATGACCAAAATACACCCCAGGTGCAAATTTACACCCCGGTGTATTTTTGCACTGGGGTGTATATTGTGCATATGAACGAGGCTTAAGATGATACAGTTTCTTTTGAATAAAACCACGTCTCCTTTTCAGCTTTTATCTATGCCTAAGATTGACTAGTCCTACAGTAAGTGAAAAGTCAAGTAATACACAAATGCACATACCTGGTATGTCTATTGTCCAGTAGAGGGTGTCTCCTACAGTTGCTGAAGAGGCAGATGAACCAAGTTGATTAACAGTTCTTAACTCTGATGACACCACGAAAGATGGTGTGACTATATCCTGGGTGGTAACTTCAATGCTGAAATAAATGTAGTTTTAGGGTGGATATTGTCGTGCCAACCAAGAGTGACAGTGACGTCATGTTTTGTTTACAACGTTATCAGGGACTTAGAACCAATAGATCACTTGTGTATTAATCCTATCCGCAGGATAGGATTAATGCACAAGTGATATATCGATTCGCGTTAGCTCAAGCAGAGTGTACAAATGAATGTTTTACGTAACAATTGTAAACAAAACATTTTGTCACTGTCACTCTTGGTTGGCACGACAGTAAAATATGAATTACTGACGATATTGATCCGATCCCAATATTGATTGAAGTAGATTCGAAAATTTTATTAAAGTTAGTTATATAGGAATTTATTCTAGTGATGCAGTTTGTGTACATGGATGCAATACTATTGACACCTATGGGAGTTTAGTTAATACACAATGGGAGTTTAATTAATACGCAATGCGAGTTTAATTCAGGAGTTTTTCATGCAAACCAAACATGTATGTGTCTTGATCCACTAAGGGTTGAGGTTGGCGCACCGTGAAATGAGTTTAAGCCCTCTAGTAGATTATTTTTACTGACATTTCCTTGGCGGTGCTTCTTTTGTGGATAATTTATGTTATTTCCGTCTCGTTTGTGATGCTTACGTGCACGTCTGTTTATTAATGCCTTGTGGTCACCTGTTTGGAAAGGGCTGACCTCTTGACTCTCTTTGTGATGTATAATTGTGACATTATACTTTAACTTTGGTATCCTGGGTCAGGTGTGGTGATTGAATCGTATCGATTCCTGATCTTTGCTTTTCTTAATTTATACACACCCCATGTGAAAGTAATGTAGTTTCTTTTTAGCGATTAGCCCAGTGCACTCTCAGGATAGACCGAAACTGCTGTGTTAAAAAGTTCTTGGTTCACCAATTAAATAAGGGGGCAGTATGGACCTGGAACACTCATCTGACTTCATAGATTTGAAAGCACATGTGAAGCATAGTAGAATCATTCCAGTAATATAAGGAACATAAAGTAACGAACATTTGATCAGAAATATTTGTCAAATTGATCAAATCTTTTAAACAGTACTACTTTAAGCTCTGGTGGCCATTTTGTCAGTGGAATAGAACCGCTGGGGTAGGATAGGTATATGGCTTTATGAGGAAAATCTGTGACATTTCAAATTTCAGCTGGCAGTTCAGGAGCTCAAGTCGTTTTGATATATGCAGCTTTAGCTTTGTTAGTCACTTTGCTCTACAGAGCTTAAGCATTTTGTCGCGTTTTGTAGAGAGGCTAATGAAAAACATCGTGAAATGTGTAAGTATTGGCCAGCATTTCAGGCAGTAATGTCATTTAAAGTTATTTCTGTTTCAGCCCTGGTGGCCATCGCTTCGACAGAGCAGAATCATTTGGGCAATTTTGGTAGAGGGCTTTAGAAACATTAGCACTGGTGTAGCTCCCATAACAGTTACGCACATGCGTAATAAAATAGTAACATTCAAGGGAGGTCACCTAATGTAGTAAAGTGATATTCCATACCATAAAGAACTGCTCTTAGGAGGAATTTGCTCCCTCAGGGTGAACACTTTTACGAGAAGTTCCCATTTTGATCAATGCAATTGAAGATAATCGCTGTGATCGAATAGTCTCCCTTTGGTGTGCGTAACTTTCATCGTTCTGGCTACGCCATTGTAATTTAAGTAGAGGGCCTTAGGAACATTAGAAAATCGTTTTTGAATAGGGCCTGCAGTTAAGGAAGAAGACTGCTTAAAATATTTTTAGCTCTGGTGACCATTTCATTATTCGGCAGAGCTGAACCGTGTATATAAATTGAGTAGATGTCCTTATGAACACTAGTGACATTATTTTGAATTTGGACAG
This sequence comes from Loripinus fragilis, assembly GCA_964019695.1. Lineage (NCBI taxonomy): Eukaryota > Metazoa > Mollusca > Bivalvia > Lucinida > Lucinidae > Loripinus > Loripinus fragilis. Next base: position 20,551,792 of record OZ026525.1, read on the forward strand.
TGGTTAATGATAAGAGGTAATTTACTGTCATCTTTGGCAAAATTGCGCAAATGAGAAGTATTAGAGTCTGCCAAAATTGACCTTAGACTGATTAATTTTCGCCAAAATCTTCGTGATATTCGTGCGTTTTCGTGGGGTATTCCGACCTTGGTCACGCTATTACAGAGAATGTGAAGATAATACTAATTCGTTAATGCAAATGGTCTGATAGCCTAGTGGTTAGTTGACTACTTACAAATCAAGTATACCTGGATCGAAACTTGGAAGGAACCTTTTTTATATAATTGTCAAATTGCTTTCTTTTTTAAGTTAATATTGTTCGTATATTTTACAACATCTTGTGATGAGCTTTTCATCTTTCATTTGTATACTTTAGCCGCTTTTACAATCATTATTCCCTAAGTTCCCAACTCTTTCCAAGTCAGCTGTTAACATTTGCAAATAGTTTGGACCCAGTTCAGTACCAACAGAACGTCGGTTCTGATCTGGATACAGACCAGTTGACACTCTGATAGTTTTCCTGTAAGAATTTTTAAAAAGTTAATTTTGATTAATAGTCAGATGATAACAAAAGTCTCAAACATTATTCAGCGTGCAAAGAGTTAATCACATGTATGCTTATTGAAATTATTCACGGTGCTGTATTTGTTACATAAACGCATGCCAAAGTCAATAATTTATCCAGTTGTGCAGGAAATCAAGAATGAAGACAAAGAAACTAGCAAATCGAAAAAAAAAGAAAAAAGAATCAACTTAAATGCTACTGGACTCGAGCCCACATGTTTTGAGTGCTAAAACACTCGACTATCCACTAGGCTATCGCGGAATAGTGTTTAATTTCATTCAGATTAGTAATTGTACAACAATCTAAAGCGCACTTTTACGAAGATTCGCGAAAACTTAGTAAAAGGTCATTGAATATTCATATGTCTCGGGTCAATTTTGACAAACAATACTTGATCATTAACCGTTTGCAAAAACAATGGATGTAGATGTAGATTTCAACCAAAATTAAGACGTGTAGCTCTTCTGTGGACATCATAGAAAATGTTAAGCGAGTCGGACCAGGAAATGCTGAAGTCGATCAGCATATTTCTGAGAAAGTTAATGCAATATTCACTGCTAATTTTTTTTAAGATTTTCTGCACGCTTCTGCCATGTATCCCCATGCTAAAGCAGTCATATTCTTGCCATATCAAAAGCTAGTTCGAAAATTGCTATGTAATATATTTATCGAGCCTAAACCTGCACACTTCAATAAAGGTAGCTTTCAAGACCATTTAAGGACAATGTCATACACAATATGGCATGGTGGCTAAAATCTGCGGGTGCTTTGAATTTTGTGCTGTCACAAAAACAATGTCAAATCTCGCTCTGAATTTCAGAAATAATTATTAGATATATGTAATATAGTGTACAATTTTGTTGCTGAATGAAATGTACACAAACAGTAAATAAGCCAAATATTACCTTGAACTTGGTCAATTTTTGCACACAGAATTCTCCTATTTTCCTCCATCAGAAATTTAAGTTTTTTGCACAAGCATGTAGTGTGATATGTGATCTAGTACAGCTGGAATTTAAATTTAACAAAACTGAATTCAAAAGATCACTTTTCTTGCTAATCCCTCATATAATAGCCGACCAGGCGTAATGTACATGTTTATCTACACCTGTTAACAGGGCTACCAATCCATATCCTGCATAGGAAAATACAAATAATACATACATATAAAGTTGTAATACATATTTATGAGCCGGACTTCCTAGTATGAATATGAAGCGGAATCCAATTCGTGCATGTGACATGGTGTTCTTCTTTATTATCACCACCCCTTTTTAAAGGGGGTATTGTTATTGCCTCTGCCCGTCTGTCCGTTCGTTCGTCCATCCGTCTGTATGTTATGCTCTATCCTCTGTAACCATTGGACGAAATGCAACCAAGTTTGGTGTGCGAAATTTTCATATGAGTGGGTTGTGCGACAGCACGTTTTTGGTGCCATCCCCCTGGGGCCCAGGGGAGGGTTCAAAGGTCAACTATCATATTTGAAAAGTCAATTTCAAAGATTTTTATACCAAACTTTATGTTTGTTCTCAAAAAGAAAAGAATGAGATTTTCATTATGTCGCCTGGGTCGTACTCCAGGGGGTGGGACTTGGGGTTGCTTGTGGTCAAATGTTTTTTTCCAAACACGGTCGTGTGGCATATCAAATTGAAGGGGATGATGAGCAGAACGGGATACAAGTTAAATTTTCACTGTATGGTCAAACTTGTGATCTTGAGGTATAGTCAATAGGTCAATTATCATTAAATTTCTTCGAGAACGTGGGGTGTTAGCGATGGCACCCCATCGATTATGCGATTATAAGTACTCTCATTTTCTTAGCTGTTTCAAAATTCGGAGATTGCTGTTCGATTGCTCATTTAGCTTCTCTTTTACACCAATAGATCGTCTGTGGCATGATGCCTGCTCACTGGATTCAATGGAAGGAATGCTTACATAAGAGCATGTGAGCTTTCACAGCCTTGGATTCAATTTGACGTTTTAATCAAATTAAGAAATTGAAGAAAAGCTTAGGCAATAAATAAAATAAACATTTTATATTAGTGCGTGATATGCATTTCAATACAGGAATTGACATTTAACGCAAAAAAATGACACAGCTTTTTTTTTAAAGTCAGTGAATGACAATGAAGTAAAACGGGTGTACAAACCGCCAGACTGATGACCATAATCCTCAATGTGCAACACACTGAAAATGACACATCACCCAAATCAGTAATTTTTAAACAATTAAGACTGCCGAAAGATATGAAATTTTATTTAAAATATGGCCTTAATCTTAACTATATGTTAACCTATGTTGCTGAGACAAAAGTGATCTTAAGAGAAATGTATTCTATATTAATTGGAAATGATAGCCTTCTGAAGCGCCCACAGGTAATTTAAGTCAATTCATTGGCCCATCGAATAGCATTCTCCAGGTTTTTTTTTATAAAATAACTCTCAGAGTGCAAGATATAGATAGTGACCAGAGAACACGATACCTATTATAGGACTTTTGGGGTACTGTAACAGCGGCACATCATGAATGGGAAATTAGGACTGGTCAACCTTCTAAAGACATAGGTAATAGCTGAAAATGAGGCGTGGTTTTATTCGGAAGTAAGTATCATCTTGGGCCAGAACACCTCAGCGAAGACACAAATCATATGAATTAACCCTTAAAACACCAGCAAAATAGCTGTATCTGAAAAATGTCTGTTAATTGGTTAACATAATTATAGAAGCATACAGTGTGGACCCAGACCAGACTGATCCTATAGAAGCAGTCTGATCTGGATCTACATTGTATATGGAAGGGTCTTCAAATATTTCAGCAGGCAACAAAGGCATACGTTTTTTTGTAATATACGCTTAAAGGGTTAATAAACGTAAGTGCAGTGTATATATGGTCAGGATTTTCATGAAAATCACGCTTCTTTGCATGGCTAAAACAACTTAAGAACTCTTTACCGATTTCCCTTTTTGAGCAGATGAAATAGCCAAACCACGCCCAAATATGAATATTAAAGTTACCGCCTTTACAGAAACCAAAAAACTCCATTTTACACGAATCTCTGCTCATGTTTTTTTTTTTGGTATTCATTGTATTTGCGGAAGAAGGATATAGATTAATGGACGTGTATGTAAACTTACTTACCTGTATAACTGACATGTATATTATTGTCAGTGGCTATTATACGAGTGTTAGGTGTTATCGATTAGCAAGAAAAGTGACGTTGTGAATAAAATTTTGTAAATTTTAAATTCCAGCTGTACTAGATCACATATCACACTACATGCTTGTGCAAAAAACTTAAATTTCTGATGGAGAAAAATAGGAGAATTCTGTGTGCAAAAATTGACCAAGTTCAAGGTAATATTTGGCTTATTTACTGTTTGTGTATATTTCATTCAGCAACAAAATTGTAAACTATATTACATATATCTTATGATTATTTCTAAAATTCAGAGCGAAATTGGACATTGTTCTTGTGACAGCGCAAAATTCAAAGCACCCGCAGATTTTAGCCACCACGCCATATTGTGTATGACATTGTCCTTAAAGAATATTTTTTTTTCGAAAAATGTTCATAGTTGCAGACTTAGTCTCTTTAAAGGAGCATAACTCATAAATCAAATGAGACAAATTGGTGGAGTTCAACAAATCGTTTGCTGGATGTCTGGGCAACATTATTAAGCTTTAGTAAATACTTTTTGCACAATACTTTCTCATAAAATATAGATAATTGTAGTGTAGCGTTTTCACTTTTGTTCAGTATAGTTAAATGTCTATTTGTAAAGTTTCTATATTTTTGTTTAGTATTATAGAAAATTGGAACGGCACACTTTTTGATATAAGATTGTGTTAGCTATCCACTTATGTAAGGCCGTTATTACTATAGTCGGGATGTGCAGTTGCTAGAATATTTAAAGGGGCGCATGATTATTTTTCCTAGGTAATACAGCAAACCTGTCAAAAGAGTCGAACAATACACCTCATTTGGCAGTGAGACAGAAGTCCCAATATTTTTTGCTATTTTGTCGACTGCACCAAAGTATTGAGGGTTGCAAGTTTGGGATAACACTGAGTCTACATGTATATAGGTTAAACATTGTAATGTTTTAAGGATATTCATGTGGACAATATGGCGTGGTGACTAAAATCTGCGGGTGCTTTAAATTTCGAGCTGTAACAAGACTAATGGGCTCTTTTGCTCCAAATTTCAGAAATAATCATAAGAGTTGCATAATATAGGTTATATTTTTGTTACTGAATGAAATTAAAGCAAAAAATAAATAAGTCAAATATTACCTTGAAGTTAGCCAATTTTTGTCTATCCACTCTCCCATTTGTCTTCATCATAAATTTAAGCTTTTTGCACGAACATGTAGTGTAATATGTGATCTAGCAAACACGGAATATTAAATTTCCCAAATTCATTTCATAATGTCACTATTCTTGCTGATTCAATAGCACCTAATCCTCATACGATAGCCATTGGCAATAATATACATGTCAGTTATACAGATAAGTTTACACACACACATACACACACACGTCTACTAATCTTTCTACTTCATAGCGAAATACCAAATCCGTGTGAGGGCTAAGCGGGTCTCGATTCGTGCATGTGTCATCGTATTCTCGTGTCACTATCTATATCATAGCAATTTGGTAGAGATGCACAGGCTTGGCTGAGCTTTAGTTGCTCGATAATGCGATAGGTTCCATAAGCTCATGTGCTGACTCATATATAGCTTGTGAGTTTTACAGTGCTTTTATAGTGCTGGTTAAAATCCAGTTTTGAGGCCCTGTCACATTACATAACATAGGTCCAGATAGGCATTTTTTCAGCGTAGAACTGTAAATATTTTCTTATCTATAAGTCCAAACATTTGTTTTGGTGCTCAAATGAATCGTCTTCTTGAGAGGGATCTTTTGGGAAGCCACAGCTAATGTTTCCTTTTGAAATAAGAAGAATAAGTTGTGAAATCGCATGTGCGGATCCAGAGGGGGGATATGGGGTCCGCCCCCCCCCTGGAAAATCACAAGTTATATGGGTTTCTAAAGAAATTACCCATTGGACCCCTCCCCCCTCCATGGAAAAAGTTGCCCTCCCCCCTTGAAAAAGTTGGACCCCCTCTGAAACCTTTAAAAATAATAGTTTTCTTTGAAATAACCATTGGACACCCTCTGTAAAACTGTAAAATAAGCTGAGGACTAAAAAACAAAAAACAACGTTGTCAGAGCTATTTTCTGGCAAGTGGACCTGGACCCCCTGGCAATTATCCCTGGATCCGCGCAAGAATTGCATTATTATTTAGAGGCCTGCTCAATGTGAGTCTGCATTCCCTAATTTGATTCTCACTTACCTGTACATCCTCACAGTCTTATCAGAATGCAAGTGAGGATGACCAGTAAATACCACAACCACAGACCAATTCACCAGAGGCACAAAACAATAGCTGCCACACGACAGCAATTGCACAATTAGAGATAAGCAGCTCTGATGATTGCAAAAGTGTATAGTGCATTACAGAACAAGGACCTTATTTTGTGTCTTATGCCTCGGTTACATTTGCTACGGTCGTCGTACGATTTAGTTGTCTACGATTTCCTTACGATTTTTTCGACATCGTAGGCGGCAATAAGCTACGACGTTTGCGTTTACATTGCTTACGATCACCTTACGATTTCTTTCGGCGACAAACTTGGACAAAACCTTACATAGACCTTGCGAATATCGTACGACAACCGCAGGGTCATCGTACAGTCATTGTGTTATCTTCAAAACCTCCTCATATAAATCGTACAATGCCCGCACTATGCCCTTGCCGAAGTCGCAAGGTGTCGGTACGCTGGCAAACCAGCTGGCATGCCATGCCGACAGTCTTGGTGCTTTGATATTCTTGGGGTCAGCCTATCTACGGAACATGGGTGGCTCAATTCTGAGGAAGGCCTTGAAGTCTCCCCGCGACTCTCGCATTAGCTCCTGCATTAGAGCGTCATAGTACCCTAGGGTGACACGTCTAAGTAGCCACGGCTTCACCCAAACTGTCCGCTCCTTGCGTTCATGTCTGGCCTGTTGCTGTTCAAAAACAGAAAGCGCTACTATGAGTGCCTGCTTCCTCCTCAGGTTCCGTCTTAACTCCATTTGCAATTGAGTCACTCTGAGTGGTGGTATTATAGACATCGTCTGAAGACAAATATTTAAATGAAACGAACGGCAGATGAAAACCAACAAGTGCGGATCCAGAGGGGGGACAGGGGGTCCGGACCCCCCTGGAAAATCACAAGTTATATGGGTTTCTATAGGGAATAAGCAATTGGACCCCCCCCCCCTGGAAAAAGTTGGACCTCCCTGGAAAATGTTGGACCCCCTCTGTAACCTTGAAAAATGATAGTTTTCTTCGAAATAAACCATTTGACTTCAGTAAAATAAGCTGAGGACTAAAAAAAACGGTTGTCAGAGCTTTTTTTGTCAGATTGACCTGGACACCCCCACCCCCGACGAAAATTCCTGGATCTGCGCATGACCAATATATGCCCGTCTGAAAATTGTTGACACGCACGATCATTGTACCATCACCTTGGGGTTACCGCACGATGACCGCCCGATATCCGTACGATTTTATGAGCCCTGCATGGGCATCGTGCGGCGACCTTGCGGGTACCCTACGACGAGCGCAAGAGTCTACGATCATTTTTTGGCAAAAATGACAATCTAAAATCGCGCGTCGTCCTCACGATCACTGTACGATGCACGTACGGGGATCGTACGATGTTTCTACGATGTGTCTACGGGCTTACGATTTTTTCAAATTTGTCATTGTGCGGAGTTAAACAAAATCGTAGAGGCCACGATGCCCGTTAATCCCTACGATGATCGCAAGATCACCCTGCGGAGGCCGCACGGAAACGGTGATTTGGACATCGTACGGACATCCTATACTCGTCGTAAGGCAAATGTAACCGAGGCATTAGGTCTTATTTTACTTCAAATGTCGACAGAGACTCTATCAGGCTGGACACGTTGGGTCATTACTGGTTGCATCATCGGCATTAAAAGTTCTGCTATTATAGCTCTTTTTTTCATTTGTGTGAGCTGCTTGTAACCATGTTTCTGTATTATTATATTTCCGCTATTCAACCACTGTCACGATGCTTTGTGTGCTTCTATTAATCTGCTTGTTCTTAGTCCAAAATCAGCCTGCGCACCAATACAGTAAATGGGTAGTGTGAGCTGGCAAGGGAGTGCCTACATGTACGCAAAAAATGCATGCGCGTACCACTCTGCGCAACCAGTATAGTTTCTTAAGCCACTAACTTTGATTTTCTGAAGAATAAACTGGAAATATTGTATTAACTCTTTGCCCCCCCCCCCCCACCCCACCCCCCCCCCCTTGAAATGTTATGATACTCTTTTGTCGTCTGATGCTTTCGCTGTTGTTGTTTTTTTTTTGTTTTTTTTTTTTCAAAATCATCTTTTTCAAAATAATTCTTTTAGGAATACCATTTGAGTGTCAAACAGATTGGATCCAGATTAGGCCCCACATATTGTCTGACCTGATCTGGGACCAATCTGTTTGCAAAGGTTATCAGCAGATGACACTCAGAAGGTAATGAAATAATTGCGTGTCTTGGGAGCTGGTTTAAGCCATGTTAATGCTCTAAACCAGGGCTTTGCCTCCTGACCCCAATCTAGAGTGCATACTCTATAAAAAAAAATTGCCTCAGGCTGGTATCAAAAGAGATGACAGCTGAGCTGCCATTTTTTTTTTTTTTATTAAACATCACTCTCATTTTTAAATACATTTTTTATCTTTATGTTCTATTCATAGTAAAAATTAATTAAACTTAATGGATTACTAGTATCGGCTCAATTTTTACTCTAGTGTTTTCAGTGTATGGCAGTAATTACTCATACATTTTTCAGTGTGTTGCACTATGGGGATTGGCTGTATGTTGGTGGTTTGCTCGTTACTGGCCATGATTTTTGTTTTACTTCATTGTCGTCCAGCAACTAAAAAGCTTTGTCCCCATGCAGAGGTCATGCTAGCTTTTCGCGACCATGGAATTATAAATACTTCCTCCAATAAGACAGAACCCAATGTAACCTATACGAATCGGCGTGTGCTTATTCATCATAGGAATTTCTGCTCATAATTATCTCGAAGCAAATATTATTTGGAGAACAAAGGTATTCTTTGTATTTTCCTATGAAAGCAGTTGATTGGTAGCCCTGTTCACAGGTGTTGATATACATGTACATTACGTCTAGCCGGCTATTTTATGAGTGTAAAGGCCCTGTCACACTATAACGTTTTAGCCAACGTATGCCGACGTATGAAATATATATCTAGTACGCTGGCATACGCTGAAATCTAATAAAAAAAATCAGAGGAAGCCTCTCTCTGAACTTATGCAAAGCGTTCGCGAAACGAGCATAGAACGTATGTCTAACTTATGAGTAACTTATTCAGAACTTATTCCCGACGTAACATAACTTATACTTGTATCAGCGTATAAAAGCGTATGCCCAGCGTGTCACTAGCGTCCTTAAAACTTATGCACAACGAACGTCTAACGTATGCTGAATTGTACATATAACGTACGTTAACGTATGCATAACTTACATGTAGCGTACTTCTAACTTATGTCAAACGTATAAAACAGTACAACATTTTGGGACCATTTTGTCATATGGCAACGTATACCAACGTACTGTAGCGTGTTCGTAACGTATTGTTAACGTACCTCTAACTTATTCAGCGTACACCAACGTACTTGGTGAATTTTCATACGTTGGTGCTAACGTACCTCAACGTATGCATAACTTACCCGTTGCGTACATCTAACTTATGCCGAACGTATAAGCAATACGTCGGCATACGCTGAAGATTTTTTATGCAAGCACAAAATTTTGGGATCTTTTCGCCGTATGACAACGTATACCAACGTACAGTAGCGTATTCGTAACGTGTTTAAAGCTTATCTCTAACGTATTCAGCGTACACCAACGTACTTGCTTAATTTCTCATACGTCCGCATACGCTGTTGCTAACGTATGCATAACTTACCTGCGGCGTACATCTAGCGTATGCCTAGCGTATAGAAACAGTACGTTCGCATACGCTGTCATTTTTTATGGATGCACAAAATGTTGGACCTCTTGGCCGTATGTCAACGTATACCACCGTACTATAGCGTATTAGTAACGTGTTTGAAACTTATTTCTAACGTACTCAGCGTATACCAACGTACTTGCTGAATTTTTCATACGTCGGCATACGTTGGTGCTATACGTCGTAGTGTGACAGGGCCTTTAGGTGCTATCGAATAAGCAGGATTAGTGACCTTGTGAAATAAATTTTGGAATTTTATGAATTCGTTTTGCTGGATTGCATATCACACTACATGTTCGTGTAAAAAACTTTTATTTACGATGGAGATAAATTGGAGAGCGGGTAGGCAAAAATTGGCTAACTTCAAGGTAATATTTGACTTATTTATTTCTTGTTTTTATTTCATTCAGCAGCAAAAATATAAACTATATTATGTAACTCTCATGATTATTTCTGAAATTCAGAGCAAAAGAGCACACTGGTCTTGTTACAGCTCAAAAGTAAGTCAAAGCACCCGCAGATTTTAGTCACCACGCCATATTGGCCACATGAATATCCTTAAGTGTTAAAAGCTTTATTCACTGAAATTTGCTATTGCGCATGGGCAAATTAAAAGTGTTATGCTTATCAAAATTGGTCTTAATTGTGTTGCATAAAGACACAAGAAAACTGCTTAATCACTTGAAACAAGCTCAGAAATCAATTTCGTATTTAGCGAATTTGTAAAATATTGAAAATTATCTCCCTTTGACAAAAACAAATAGGGAATATTGAATGTTTGGTAATCTTCGATTTATCACGATTTTCGATAATGTTCTTTTGCCAAATCAGGTAGACCTCTCAGCACATTGTTTCTACCATTTCTCGACTAGTAATGTTCTCATACTAAGATGCAACAACACCGTTTGATTTTCCTATGGAGACTTCAGTGTTAATTTTTTTTAACTTTGCAATTTGAGTGAAAATCCGCTTTTTAAGATTGCTTTTCTAAACGATCAAAACACACTTGAGATGAGTCCTTCACATTTCTGGTTGTCACATGTCTAGACTACCATTTCGTGCAGTCAGATCTCGTAGGTAGTGGATTTCTGAAGGCCTTAATTGCGTTAGATTTACGTTCAAATTGGCAACCTGAAAAAATGGACCCCTGTCACATTTAAATGGTCTTCATATGTTTCCTCGCGACAACATCCGTAAACTTTTACTGTTATGCATTACCCAGTATTTGAACATTTAGATACACTTTCCATTGCATTCTTGGTTAGCATAATTTTGTATATATACTATGCACAAAAAGTTTAGCAATTTCTTATGTTTCGCATCTTTATGTGCTCATCTCTGTGCAAAGTCGAACAATTTCAAATGCAGTTACGAGAACAGGATCTTAGGCAAATGAAACCACGAATTTACAGACGCCATCCTTTTAATAGGCATTTGGGGAGAGCAAGAATTGCAGGAGGGGTCAGTAAGCAAAAATGACATCCGTTGTAAGTAATACTAAATGATAAGCATGTGATTTTTCGTTTGGTGGTCTTACATCTTCCTCATGCATCATGCACTAATAAAAACTATTGGTTGTGTGACAGATGTGATAGAGATTCCATGCTGAAAAAAATCAGCTGCCATCAATGATGTCAAAACGTAGTCATCATTTGATGACACTTCTCATGTTAATTAGCGTGCCAATTCAACAGAGACTCGGTTTACAAAGATTACATAGGCTTATAATGTAATTGATCTTATGGTTGATTAAAACCTTAAGTTGCCGGAAATGGTGCGACGCATTTGCGAGATAATGGTGACGTTAGATTTTATCTTTCGGCTCGTGCTCTATAGCCATGAAGACGTTTCATTCAACATTATTTTTTTTAATGTGTTGGAAGGCATAATACAGTTTCACTTGTCAATGTGGTTCAAGAAAACCCGACTAGAAACACCGTTTAAAGGCGATAACGTAAAAGCATTAATAAAAACGTCAAATTGTGAAAACTTGGTCCTTTAGTTCTCTAGGACAGATCGGAAAATTGCAGCATTTGCTATGCTTTTTTTGGTTTCAGTGACCGAACAATCGCCTGAAAATGTGTTTGGCTTCTCCAAATGATCAGAAAACCCTACGTTAGCCGCTAGCCTTAAAACTGAACGTCACTTTAGCACGGCCGCTGAGTTTGGTAATTCCATATTTTTTAAATGGAAATCCTTGTCAGATGTTCGGCGCTTGTATCTTCATGACAGCAAATGAAACTTGAGATCTTATGTGGATGGGTTCACCCATACAAAACAATTGCTAAACTTATTGTGCATAGTAAAGATGGCAAACAATTCAGGTGCAGCGTTTTCACTTTTGTTCAGTATATTTAAATGCAAAATCATAACTTTAAAAAGTATAGCGTATATAAAAGTCACACGTCCGACAAGATAGCTATGCAAAAAAGTTTCCAACTTGATCAGGCGTTCATGAATAATGCTGAAAAACGTCAAACTGCATTTTGAAGTCTGAAAGATTATCATTTCTATATTTCAAATATGTTTACACACTATTCGTGAGTCTTTAGAGTCAGGACACCGAAAGTCAACAAAAACGTCCGCGAAGTAATGCTAGGTGTCCGTAAGGCTTTTACAAACGTAGCAGGTCGCCAACGTACCACGTGTAATATTTGCTGCAAAGAGGTTTGGTTGCAATCGCGATATTGCTTATAACCTCGCGAGAATGTTTGAGCAAACAGGAATATCTATCGGTGCAGAAGATTATCGCAACGTAAGGACACAATGCCAAGACAAGACCGTAAATTTATATCCACACATTGACGTAGCCGTTCTTGCCGGCAACTGTAGATGCTATACAGCTCAACGTTTCATATCAGAGATAAAAAAACAAGAATCGGAACGAATGATTTGATACGACTTTGTATTGACCCCTAACTCATTACCAACTCTTATTAGTCAAATGCATGATGTTGCAGCTGTGTTTCAATTACACAAATCTGTGAATTTCGCATCCATTAATTTGATATGATTGTTTTACATACGACATGACGATTTTGGCGGAGATGTTACTGATTAAAGTAAGGGTAACGTTTCTCGTTTTGTTCAGTATATATTGTTAGTGTAATGTTAGTTGAAGAAATGTTCTTATGTTGGGATTCAAGAATAAAAACTTACTTTGCAGCAAGATTGTTGACTGCAGTCCTATCAACGCCTCCAGAAGGAAGGTCGTTACATTGAACCTCATAAGAAATGGCGCTGGTACCAGCAAATGTATCCACACTACCAGCTCGGTTGGAGAACCAGACCACAATGGCGTTGTCCTGATGAAAAACGATTAATATTACATAATCAATGAATTTGAAGTTACTGTAGTGCCAACCAAAAGCGACAGTGGCGTATAATTTGTTTACAATTGCTAAGTACAACAATATCGTGTACACTTCACTTGAGCTTACGCGAATCGTAAGGTCGCTTGTGTATTAATCCTATCCTACGGATAGGAATAATAAACAAGTGATCTATCGATTCTAAGTCCCTAATACCCTAATAACTTTTTAACAGAACATGGCGTCACTGTCAGTCTTGGCCGGCAGGACAGTAGAATATTGGATATTAAACCAAATTCAAATAGTAAACATATGCAAGGCATTTAAAATAACATCGGAGAGACAATCGAAAACGTTAAAATGGTGATGATGAACGTAGAACAAATAAATAGATACGGTGCTTTTGATTGCCATTTGGCGTCCAACATGGCGACAAATGACAATCAAAAACACCGTTTCTAACTTAATTTGATCCACGTTTTATTGTTTAGAGAGTTTGATTGCCACCGCCTATGTGGTGTGGATATGGCGTATTCAAAATCTGTTCCTCTCTAGGACGTTGATAAAGGGTTTCTATCCCTCCCAAGTTCGAACTTTGTAGACTTTAGAACCTTTGTGTCATTGAAATTCAATACATTGAATTCATGGACACATTAAGTAATAAAGGATGATTGCAATTTCTAGAGAAAACAAGCATCCAATTTACAGAGGGGTAAATTCTTAGACAAGAATAGAGGAACCACTGCCTTAGCGCTATTCCAGAAAGATCAACGGCTAACCTTTGTGAGGTGATTATGACTTCCTTACAGGGAGATAAATGGTGATCCCATGAAGGGCTTAGGTATTTTCTGATAAAATATTTATTTTAATGAAAAATTGGAAGCGTAGTGGCTCAGTGGTAGAGTGCTCGACTCGAGACCGATGGGACACGGTTTCGAACCTCACTGGCGTTAATGAGTTGTGTCCTTGAGCGAGACACATTAAGCCTAGCTTAGTACTGGTTAAACCGAGGAAAACCAATCCCTACATAACTGAGAGATTGATGGAACGTAAAGAGTCAAATCAAACAAAACCACGAAAGAAAATGTGTTGTAAACAGTTAAGCCCCCTCTTGATATCCATTTAATCCGGTCAGATACTGAAAATGTCTCGTATCATAATGTCCTCCATTGGACAGGAATACAGGTGTTTAAGTATACTTGTGTTTAACTTTAAAGACAAGAAACTTAAAAAAAACTTAGTTCACCAATATTTAACATATTATATGACTTTTTGGTTACTGTAAAGGCGGCACCTCATGAATGCGTAATTAGGTCTGGTCTACCTTAGGCATAGGTAAAAGCTGAAAATGAGGCGTGGTTTTATTCAAAAGTAACTGCATCATCTTGCGCCATTACCTCAGTATAGACGCAAAACACATTATTTAGTCCTTAAAACGCCAGCAAAATAACTGCATCTGAAATGTCTATTTTGCATAAGCATAGAGGCAAACATTGTGGACCCAGATCAGACTGCTCCTACAGGAGCAATCTGATCTGGGTCCACATTGTTTGTCTTTGGGGCTTCAAATATTTTAGCAGGCGACAAAAATCACACATTTTGTGATTATGCGCTTTAAGGGTTAATAGATAATTTCAGTGTGTAAACGGTTAGGATTTTCATGAAATGCACGCACGTTTGCGCGGCCCAAACAACTTAATAATGTTTCACCAAATAAAATAGAATCTGATTTCCCTTGTTTAGTAAATGAAATAGCCAAGCAACACCCAGATCTGAATATTAAAGTTACAGGCTTTACAGAGAGCAAAAAGTTCTATTATACCTGACTGCATCCAGTGATGTTACTTTGTGCACCACTTGTAGACACTGTACATTTCACAGCTGCAGAGACCCCTTCATCCTGGACAGCAAACACGTGGCTGTACACACCAACATTTGGATTGGTGACTTGGACAGTGCCATCAGGAAGACAAACTGAAATGACAAAATTTTGAAGCGAGCATTTTCTTGAAATTATGGACTTGCGTTTTACGTGGGTCATCCAATAAAGAATGAGATTTTTTCTATAGTACAGTGAATTTACATGCTAGACTTATGAAATCTTGTTCAACGCTAGCATGTCCTTTTGGCTATTCACATGAACCATATTCGTCGAGTTACACAGTTCCAACTTTTGTTGCTAGGCAACATTAGAAGACTAGGCAAACATCAGTGGCCGGCTCAGTATATGTGGTCACCATGGCAACAGGTTAAAATGTATAGTTTATTTTTCTATGGATACTTATATATGCTCATGCAATCTATCTATAACCAATAGCAGAAAGTAATGTTTCAGAGTCTTGAGCTGATACCATGGAAACAAAGCTTAAAAATTCAGATTTTTAAGAAAAAACTGGTATTTTCCACTGACCTCATGACTTATAACGTTAATATCAAATAGTCGAAGGCAATTTAAGAAAACAGGGTTCTATTAATCTATACCTAATAACAATCAGCTGTACGTAGCGATACAATTTGTGGGATATCCTTCACTAACATAGTTACCATGGCAACGCAAAGTAGAGTGTTTATAAAAAATCGAGTAAATCGGTTGCTAGGCAACCAAAATAAAGGTTATGCATAATAAGTTCTTGTTTCATTGCATTTTATGTAACCTTAAGATTGTTCAGTAGAAAAAAATGATATCAATAGGTTAAATGCTACCTATGAGCGAAAATAAATGACGTTGATTTACCGTGGGTATGCAAAAAATAGTGTAAACGTGGCCATGTATCTTCAAGTCCTTCCACAAAACATTCCGTTACTATGGCAACTGATCAATCACAAGCATATTGTTTATATTCCTGAATTGCTAAGATGTTATACTATTAGTATGGTGAATTTTAACTAAATACACTCACAGATTTTCTAATTATGAAGAAAGTCTCATTCTTTATTGGATGACCCTCGTATGTTACACTTTGACTTTTCGCTTACTGTAAAGGCGGCAACTCATGAATGCGTAATTAAGATTGGTCAACCTTAGACATATTAGGTAAAAGCTGAAAATGAGGCGTGGTTTTATTCAAAAGTTACTGTATCATCTTGCGCCATTACCTCAGTATAGATATAGTCCTTAAAAACGCCAGCAAAATAACTGCATCTGAAAATGTCTATTTAGAATAAGCTTAGAGATAAATAAGCTTAGAGGCAAACATTGTGGACCCAGATCAGCCACACCGTTTGTCAATGAGGCTTCAAATATTTTAATGGGCGACAAAAAAAAAACATACATTTTGTGATTATGCGCTTTGAGGGTTAATAAATGCGAGTTCAGTGTGTATACGGTTTGGTTTTTCATGAAATGCACGCACGTTTGCGCGGCCCAAACAACTTATTATTTCTTTAAATTCTTTGAATTATAAATGGAACCCGATTTCCCTTGTTAAGCAGATGAAAGAGCCAAACCACGCCCAGGTATGAATATTAAAGGTGACTCCTTTACAGTAAGCGAAAAAGTCTATGAATACTTAAATACAGATTTCAGTAATGCATGTCCAGCACTCAATGTTATTAAAATGGTTCATACTCCACTTTATTGAGCATGAAGAGAAATCCTGTTAATGTTAAAATTTCAACAATAATTTGTCGACATTTTATCACTTATCTGTACGATATATACAAAAAATGATAGTTTTAAAGGAAGAAAAGCCTTATTTTTCAGCGTTAGCTTTTATGAGCAGTGGAATTTCCATGCACAGTAGAGGAGCTGATCATGTAAAAAGTTCATAACATCGGGGCCTCAGTTAAGGTAAAAGCCGAATAGCTTGCCGGAGTCTTCGCCATATCGTGTTCTCCATGCAACTGTTATAAGGTTAGGAGATTAAATAAAGAGTTCATTTTCAATAACGAGGTCAGCTTAATCACCTCTGATATTAAGAGGATCACACCCCTCTCTAAATAAAACACTTCATAAATATGTGTCAACGCTAAGCGGTGCCTGATAGACTACAAAAAATATAGTGCGTTTCTAGCTTTTCATAAGTGTAACAAAATTGCAGAGAAAGTAGCGTTTTTTCCGCCATTTAGTATAGTTTGACATCATGAGCTACGTGATTTACCATTGGATAACATGCCTATTCCAGACGAAACACATTCGTGATAATCAAACTCAGAGTGCATGACCTTGGTTATTGTAAAGGCGGCACCTCATGGATGCGTAATTAGGACTGGTCAATCTTAGAGATAAAGTAAACGTATCATCTTGCGCCATTACCTCAGTATAGACGCAAAATACATTATTTAGTCCTTAAAATGCCAGCAAAATAATTGCATGTCCATTTAGCATAAGCATAGAGGCAAACATTTTGGACCGAGATCAGACTGCTCCTACTGATCAGGGTCCATACTCTTTGTCTTATGAGGCTTCAAATATTTCAGTGGACGACAAAATAACATACATTGCGATTATGCGCTCTAAGGGTTAGTAAATGCAAGTTCAGTGTGTATACGGTTAGGATTTTCACGAAATGCACGCACGTTTACGCGGCTCAAAAAGTTCATTAGCTTTTTACCAAAATATAGAACCCGATTTGCCTTCCTTAAGCCCCATTCTCGCTGTGCCGGTGTAGCCACGGTTCATCCCGATGCATGACAGCCGGTATACCGTGATGCACCGGGACACATTTCATAAAAAATAAATTGCGTTCTCACTTTGCCGACGTTACCCCGGTTTAGCCCCGGTTCTCGAGAAAGCAAGACGCCGGTTGATCCCCGGTTCACCACGGAGCACTTACGGTGCAGCACGGTGGAGCCACGGTTCGTGCCGGTATACCCCGGTGTTACCCAGGTTGTTTACGGTGATGTCCCGGTAACTGCCGGTTGTGCCACGGTTACATGCCGGTAGGGCCACGGTTGCGCCCCGGTGCTACTCTACACTATAAAACCAGGATAAAAACGTGGATTAACATCAGTTTCGCATAACAGTTATGACACAAATTGGACTGCACAGCCATCTACGACTTACTAGAGGAATCATGATCTGTGAAGCGTCGCAGCTCATAAGCAGAAGCAGACCTGTTTTCTTACGACGAGGTTTAAATGTTGTTGATCTGGGCCCAGAATTACAATGCCTCCTTAAAGGTAAGGAAGACTTAATTTAAGTATTGATACTTCAACATGTACATTAAATGCTTAATAAATTGCCAAGACCGATGCATTACTCATGGTCAAAGTCTACAGAAAAAATGAAACTATTTTGGTTTTAATCAGTTTGGAAACGTTATTTTTCGCATCCTGGAAATTCAATACTTCACTTAAGTACTCCTTAACTTTAAGAATACATTGTAATTCTAGGCCCAGATTGTCTTGCTTTTTCTTAAAAATATATAAACACTTTGAGCGGGGCATGTGATTTCCAACAGTGTGATATTTTGAGAAGTTTAGACTCAGACAAGCCTGTGCAGTCCCCAATTAAGCTTTAAAGTTGTTTGGTCAGTAGCTTAACAGTCATAGAATAATCAAGCGACTAGCAAAGGCTCTGATCAGACTGCGCCTAGGCGCAGGCTGATCTGAGGCTTTGCTAATGGCAAATACCTTATTGTTGGAAATCTCATATGCTTGATTCTTCAGTAATTAACTATTAGTGCATTTATTCATAAACTTTGTAAATGAGCACATTTATACTGCTGACAATTTAACCAACTTGTGACGAATGGACTTTCCCATCCTTATCATTTGGATGAATCCACTTTCATTTAAGGGGCAGCAGGAGTAACTTTTCATTTTTATTTTGCATTTTATAACATATAAATAGGCAGTGAAACCGCACGGTTTATCACGGTTGAGACAAGGATGTTCCCGGATTGCACCGGTATCGCCCCGATGCCGTCCCGGTGGAGACACGGTTGCTCCCGGCGTCTTCCCGGTTTATCACGGTATTTGACAGCCTTCCCGGTTACTCCCGGTGAGTCCCGGTTGTTTTAAACATTTTAAAACAACCGGGGACATGAGCCGGTTCAACACGGTTCATCCCGGATCTCCAAGGTTGTCCACGGTGCCGCCACGGTTGTGACACGGTTCATCCCGGATCATCAAACCGGGATGAACCGGCACCTTAAACCGGGACAGTGAGAACGGGGCTTTAGCAGATGAAATGTCTGAACCACGCCCAGATATGAATACATGAATGTATTAAAGTTGCCGCCTTTACAGTAAGCGAAAAATCTATTAATAGCATTGTCAATTAACGGCTAAAACACGCTATTGGTGCTGATTTAATTTTTTTCATGTTATATCTATTCTACAGAAGAACTGTCATAAAGGAACACTTTATAAGAGTTATGCAGAACGGCATTGGCAGATCTTGTTTACCTGAAAATTACAAGCTGCTCACATTTCCCGTTTTGAAGATATGGTCTAGAATGTGCTCCCAAATTGGCCATTTTTAAGCGGTTTGCAGTCTCATTGTGATAATCAAATCCTTTAAAATCCAAACAATTCAGGTTTCCTATTTAAATATTGATACAGAACTGTTTGCATCTTATAAAGACACTTATCTTCTACATTTTGCAATTTGAATTAAAGAAATTTGTCAAAAATTGTTGATTTTCTCCTCAAACTCCTAAAATAGTGTTTTTGATAAAAACTGCAAGAACGACACTAATACACTGTACTATACCCATGGTTATATAAGACATGTGTTTATTTAAGTAAAATTTATTTCCATTATATCATAAAAGACTATTGTTTCCAAAAATACAGTTTGCATTCCAGGCTAGTCCAATGCTTCGCACCATAAAACATTTCTGTCAGGAACAAAAAAGTCACGGTTACAGACACAACAAAAAAGTTATTTTTTGTTGTGTCTGTAACCGTGACAATTCATGAAGCGAAATCTTGAAGATTTTCAATCTCAGAATAAGTTCCTTTTAATATTTTATGTCATTTAACATAAATATCAGATAGACGAAGTTTCATTGTCATAAAAATTGGAATCTATGAGAAATTAGAATCAGAAAAAGTTACAGACACTACATGGAACATAGGACCAGATTTTAGTGCATTTTGACAAAGAATATATTTGATAGTTGACCTTTTGGACTACTGTAACTATTTTGATGTCTTAAAGTATGGTTTACTGTATTCAGAAAATGATTTTAAGCATTGAGACATACTTCTGGTAAAAGTGAAGAGATGCAATCTGATAGAGGGCAATTTAGGACAAATTCAGCCAATGGTTGTCGTAAAGATATGCTTATATTTTGCATCTTTAAGTGTTTTTCTTAGTTTGGCCTCTCATAATGCTAACCAGTTTCTCCCATTGTTGTTTCAGAGAAAAAGAACTGCAGATATCTATATACTATGCACAATAAGTTTAGCAATTTCTTATTTTTCGCATCTTTTTGTGCTCATCTTTGTGCAGTGCCGATAAATTTCAATTGCAATGACGAGAACAGGATCTTAGGCAAATGAAAACATGAAACTTCAGACGCCATCCTTTAAATAGGCATTTGGGGAGAGCAAGAATTGCAGAAGGGGTCAGTAAGCAAAAATCACATCCGTTTTAAGTAATGTTTTAATGATAAGCATGTGATTTTCCGTTTGGTGGTCTTTCAATTTCCTCATGCATCATACGTCTATGAAAACTATTGGTTATGTGACAGATGTGATAGAGATTCATATTGAAAAAAATCAGCCGCCACCAATGACGTCAAAACGTAGTCATCATTTGATTAAACTTCTAATGTTTATTGCGTTTCCATTCAACAGAGTACCAGCTTACAAAGATATCATAGGTTTAAAATGTAACTCATCTTATGGTTGATTAAAACCCGAAGTTACTGAAAAATGGTGCGACGCATTTGCGAGATAACGGTGACGTTAAATTTTATCTTTCGGCTCGTGCACTGTAGTGGTGAAGTTGTTTTATTCAACAGTATTTGTCTGAATGTGTTTGAAGGCATCAAGTAGTTTTACCTGTTAATGTGGTTCAAGAATACCCGACTAGAAACACCGCTTAAAGGCGATAACGTAAACGTCAAAATGTGAAAACTTGGTCCTTTATTTCTCTGTGAAAATCCAGAAAGTTGCAGTATTTGCTATGCTTTTTTGATTTTTAGTGACCAAACAATCGTTTGAAAATGGTTTCGGCTTCCCCCAATGATCAGAAATACCCACGTTACCCGCTAGTCTTAAAATTAAACGTCACTTTAGCACGGCCGCTACGTTTGGTAATTCTGTATTTTTTTAAATGGAAAACCTTGTCAGACGATCGGCGCTTGTATCTTCATGATAGCAAATGAAACTTGAATTCTAATGTGGATGGACTCACCCATACAAAACAATTGCTAAATTTATTGTGCATAGTATATTTTTGCTCTAATCTTTCATGTTATATCTTAGGTGTAGTGTCCGTAATCTATTAACAGGCAGAAGTTAAAGTATAAAAAAATTATACGAAGGAATATTTTCAAAAACAAAGACTAGTTTTGAGTAAGATGTGTATAAAACTATGTAGAAAATGATAATATATATCGTATCGAGTGCTTTATTTTTTGCCTAGTGAGACACTTATCAGCACCAATACTGTGTTTTAGCCGTAAGGTAAATCGCCCTACAACATGGCATACTATCCAACCGTACTATCCAACCGTACTTAGAGAAGGGGTCAAATAGGACATACTGAAAAGTAACAATTAGTTTCGCTTTATATTACTTACTAACTTCTTTAAAATCGACAATTGCTTGAGAGGAAATGAAAAGTGTCATAGAACTTTTTGCTCTCTGTAAAGGCAGCAACTTTAATATTCATATCCGGGCGTGGTTCGGCTATTTCATCTGTTAAACAAGGGCAATCAGGGGCCACTAACTCGTACACATCTTAAGTTGACCAACCTACGATGATCTTAGCGTATTCTTAACTTAAGGTCACCTTATCATGTAAGATTTACCTGTGTTATATTTATTGTCTCGTGCAAAGCGTATTGTTTACAGTATTTAGAACGGACTCCGTAGAAAGGATAAATATATGGGTCGCGACGCTTCGAGTAGGCTGAAATCAACACTCAGCTACAGAGAATAGCTACAATATTGAAAAAATTGTGTTGCAAGTTGCGTTGCCTGTGTTTCATGTCTCTTCCTCACGGTGCTGAGTGTTTGTCTGGAGTCTGCCATCGTAGTATTTTCTAGCCATACTCATATTCTGACTACTATACTTCTAGTTAACAAAAATAAAGGCACTGATCAGACTGCACGGTTGCGCACGATGTTCTGTGCCATCGTTTTTGCATGTAACTAAGTCGGGTTTCTTCGAAGCGAGGTCCCTTATTGTTGATATAACCTATTTAAGCGTCTATTGATATCAGTATTTAATACTTTTTATTACCTTTTGTATTCGGGAAACCCTAAACGAGTACTTATGCAAAAAGTAGAAGCCAAGATGAAATGCAGCATAATAAACTGCATTTCATTAGGCTCTATACTGCGTGTAAAGATAAACGATAGTCGGAAAAAAAGAAAAGAATACACTTTGTTTTTCTTTCTTTTTGAAAAATTACAACCTGACACCCTAGATATGTACAATGGACTATCGCAAGTTCATTGTATCAAACCAGAAGGAAGAATTCAGTATACAAAGGATTAAATTTCGCCTGGTTCCATTACAAGTCTTAAACATACACGATGATCAAAGAAAATGCGATTATGTCTAAGTTATTCTAAATTGCATGGCATTTTGGCCTTAGTTCAAAATTAAGGGATGCTCCCAAAATAAGTTTTAGTTGCGCGGTTTACATTTGCATCCACATGCTAAACGTCGATCGTATAAGTAAGGTTTAAAGTTGTTAAATAAAAGAAAAACGGGGGTCACTTAAAACCTGCAAATACAGTAGTTAAGAACTTACCATGAACAAGGTCAGCAGTGGTCACCTTGAGTGCTAGAGCGACAACTACGGCAAAGGAAAGGTACATCATTCTGAAAAAGATGTATAAATAGAGAATACTAGGCGAGTGTCTTTTGATATCAAGTTTATTAGGCAAGGCTTTGAGAATGCTTGTTGACATTGCGAGGCTTGCCGAACGATTCAACAAGCGTTCTCAAAGCCGAGCCTGGTAAACTTTATATCAAAAGACGCGAACCTGGTATTCTATTCATCAGCTTACCTACCGTTTCATACTTCAAACTAGCGATTGTGACGTAATTTTCGATTTTTGTGTTAAATTGATTCATCGTCATAAGCGACGCCATTCAAAAAGTGCAACGTCATCATGACCTGATAAAGGTATATGCCGTGAGATAGACAACGTTAATCAGGCAATGTTCAACAATGCATTTAATGTGAAAGGTAACTGATAAAACCTTGCTCGCTGTTCCTAAAATAGAACGGTTGAATCGAAAGTGGGTTTTACACTGTTCAGACTGTTCAAGTCGTTGAGTTCTCAATCAGTATCCGGATTCTACATATAGTGAGGGATTTTTAGAATTGAAATTTAGTGTCAACTTTCAGCTAAGTCATAAGCCAACATTTTGTTTTAAATCATACAACCGGGCGGCAGTATTGCTGCAAAGGAATTTAGCACCAAAACATATACTCAACAAAAAAGTTAAGGAAATTGTGTTTGAGGGGCTATGACAAAGCATCTAAAACATTTAAAGACATTTAAATTTCACAGTAGCATAATGTGTGCATTTTTCTTTAGATGGATGCAAATGGGCAAAAAATTCGTATTAAATGGTAACGAGTAAGATCATATAGAAATCCACAAATAAACGACACAATTAAAAGATCTTGGAACAACACTTACCTGCTTCTCTTTACGGCTGAACTAATAGTGCACGCATCAAGCACTCCTTTTATACCACGGGCACTCTGGTAGCGCACGAAATACACGATGTACTCACAAAATGAATGTACATAATTCAGTTTATACTGTCTTGTAAGATGTTCGATGATGAAAAACATGTGGGTCTTTGAACGAAACTTACAAAGTAAAATTGAGCATTGTATCATATTGTACAGCTATCCGGTTACTGTATCGCCAAGTGGTATGCAATGTCCCGGTCTTTTTATAGAAACTAGTTAAGGGCGTGGCTAGACAGTGACCAATAAGCAGATTAATAAAGAATCATCCCAGTAGGCGCACATTGCTGACTCAACATTGGTTCAACGTTGAGTCAACGTCATGGTGTTGAATCAACGTTGAATCTATGTTGAGTCAAAAATGTGTGCCTGCTGGGATTGTGACTTTATAGGCTGGTTTAAATAAGCCTAGCGTCCTTTTTGTGGGACATAGGCAAACAGTACATACCCAGATCAGACGCCGCAGAACGCGGCGTCTGACCAGGGTCTCTACTGTTTGCTTAAAGAAAGTTCTATCAAGATTTTAGTAAAAATGAAAAATACCAACCAACAACCCTTAAATGGAAATGGACTGGTCCAATTGATAGAATTGAAAATTCCACTCGGTTAATCAACGATTCTTTTATGCTCATAAACTTATCACCTTTGGGATAAACACAATTAAACAACTCTATATAATTAAAACTACTCATAACTCGAATTGAAATTGCAGTCCATTATGTTTGTTGCTTCGAGTTATGGACAGTTGTTTGCGCATAACTGAGCCATGAGAGTTTAGTACTTATCGCATATGCGCAAAAGCCGCCTTTAACCCTTAACTCCATAGGCTATTTTAGGTCATGACATCATTTTCTATTTTAAGACAACATTGAAAAAAAAGATAAAGCTAAGTTAAGTTTTGAATACTTGTGAATACTTTTGAAAATATTATGGAAAATGGAACATTTGCTCCAAATGAGCAAATGCTCCATTTTTCATAATATTTTCAAATACCTGATATTTCAAAGGCGCCAAAAAACCCTATTATGGAGTAAAGGGTTAAACTCTAATGCTGACATAACCAGCAGAGTTGGAGGTCTAAATTTTGTTCTGAGCCTTCATCTACATCAATACTTTGTGTACGCTAAAGGCGTAGGCTCTGGCAAGGCTGCGCATATGCGATAAGTACCAAATCTCGTGTGTTGTCCCAAATATAGTGTGTATAATGTACTCTCTTTCTGTCCGAGGATATGATTAACACATGTCTTCTAGCAGAGGAACGTCCGAGGAAGCACAACGCAAGAAACAAACTATACGCGAAAAGGTTGTTTTCAAATCTATTTCGAAAACAGGCATTTCCAGGGCCCGGATTTACAATGCCTCCTTAGAGTTAAGGAAGACTTAAGTTAAGTATTGATTTTTCAGGATGCGTGAAATAACGTTTAAAACTGATTAAAATCAAAATAGTTTTATTTTTTCTGAAGATCACAATGGTATCTTTGACCACAAACACCACATCGATTCAGGCAATTTATTTAGCATTAAATATAGCATGTTGAAATATCAATACTTAACGTAAGTCTTGCTTAATTTTAAGGACGCATTGTAATTCCGGGCCCAGACCATTTACTGTGTTTCAGCCAGCACACAGGATTGTGGTACGTATATATGCCGCGGCATGAGATTTGCAAAATGTGGTATGTGCGACCAGCAAAGGCTCAGACCAGCCTGCGCATACGCGCAGTCTGATCAGAGTCTTTGTTTGTCGCTAAAATATTCTATGAGTGTTAAGCTACTGACCGAAAATCATTTGGAGATTCTAAGCTTCAAAGGAGGCTGCACAGGCTCGTCTGAGTCTAAACTTGTCAAAATGCCACATTGTCGGAAATCACATGTCATGGCTTAATTATCATTGTCAAGCACAGAAGGCTTAGGTCAGCCAGTGCAAATGCGCACATACTTGCCAGAGCCTTCGCTGCTCGCATATTTTATGGACGTCGGCGAAGTTTAAGACCCAAATTTAGATGTCTAGCTCATGAATACGTCAGATAGATGATTAAAGAAAACTTTTTGTATATGCAATAGGCGCCAAAATCTCAAATCATGGCCGCTCAGTTTCGTTCTCGTACCGATTCAAATGACTTGTTAGCAAGTAAATATGATTGAGCATGCTTTCAAAATCAACCCTTATCCTGCTGGTTAGATTAGCATGAAAAATAACTTCTGTAGGACAGCTGTTTTTTTTTTTTTTTTTTTTTTTTTTTTTTAGATTATGAATTATTCCATTTATTACCATTTTACGACTGAATCGGAAGCAGCATGCGTTGGTCATATATTCTTGAGCTACACTGTTTCCAAACCGTTACATTGGCAAGTTAATTAAGACAAATGTAAATTATAGTACAGTTTGCACGTGCTGGCAACTGCTTTCTGTGCTTTGTCTATAAAATACACGCGCTGACCGTGTTAACTCAAGAAAGTATAAATAAATTACACTGTTGAAGCAAAAAACTTAGCTTGTCTAAACATATATTTTCTTTATGAACCACTTTCGGTGAGCCTTTGGGTGTTCCCGACATAAAACCAACACACTATCTTAAACCAACCCGGTGGAACTGGTCTATACCCAGGAAAGCCACAAAAAAGTTTATGAACCCATTAATTAATGCCTAATGGAATTCCCTGTCCTTATCATTTGGTGGAATTCATTTCAATTGGGTTGTTGGTAGTAACTTACCATTTGGTTCAAATTTTAAAAGAACATTCTGTACGCAAACAGTGCAGATGCTGATCTGACACCGTGTTCCAATGTGATGTTCAGATCAGGCCCTGAGGTTAAAAACTTTTTTCATACTCAACTCAGCTGAGCACGAAATTTATCCTGCTCATGAATGTTAAAATGCCAACAATTGTTGGCATTTTAACATTAATTAGCATGATAAATACAACATCTGAGAGACTTAAAGCAAGAAACTTCTTTATTTGTCGGTATTTTAGTGTTAACGAGCAGGTGAAATTTCGTGCTCAGTTGAGTTGATCATGAAAAAAGTTGCATAACCTCCAGAGCTTGACTAATGGCCAATGTCCCATAAAATGGACGCTACATGAATATTGACGTCATTGAAGAACCAGAAAAGATTAAAAATAATGAGGAGTAGGTAGAATGTTAGACCTCGGTTCGAAGGGTCATGAATTCGAAACTCCCGGGAGAAACTCGACCCATGAAGACAGAAATATGTTCCGACATGATAGCAAATAATTGACTGGGGCGTGAAACAAAAAGAAGCCGCCTTGGTTAAGTGGATAAACTACTTGTCTTGGGGTTATGTATTCGATTCCCCGTTGCTCCAGTTTGTCGAGCGAGACTTAATTGTATTGGTTCCTGATCTTTGCCGTCTTTCTTACTTTAAAGACGTGTCCCGTAACTTTTGGCGAGGCGTTTAGCACAAACAAAACAATCGACACAAAGAATATACACGTACTGTCATGCCAACCAAGGGTGACAGTGACGTAATGTTTTGTTTACAATTGTTAAGTTAAATATTAACTTGTACCCTCCACTTGAGCAAACGCGAATCGATAGATCACTTGTGCACACTGGTCAATGTAAACGCACCGGTGGTTGCTACAACGAGCTGGTGGTTGCATTTTTCAGCACAGGTGGTTCCTCAAAAGGTAAAAAAAATCTATACCTGTTGACTTTATGATTTATTTATAAAAATGCATTTATTTTATTTGTGATGACACCTGGCGCACAGACCACCGGTAACATTGCAGTTTATGGCTATGCCAAGCATTATGGTTTGGACTGCAAATCCAACAAAGTTCTAGAGTTTTGCCGTGTCAGGTGCTTTTTTCTAGTGTAACTGCCTAAATTGAGGGGAATATGCATGTCTAAGCACAGCTATTATCATATTAACATGCAATAACATCAAAAAAACGATTACCACTTTGTATCTTTTTTCTTGGTAAACTAGCTTAACGTTTTATTTAGGAATTTTATTACAACGCACTGGGAGCATTTTTTTGACGCATTGATACAATGCACTGATGGTTGCCTAGACGTGCCATGGTTGCTAGTGCAGCCTCACCACAGCATTTAATGTTCTTATAAACGGTACATAAATCGTTATTTGAGCCAGTACATGATGTTTCAGTACCAGGACGAAGGCTCAGGTGAGCCTATGCAATGTACAGACTCGTCAGAACCTTCTCTGCATAGAAAAATAGAGAGTAGTAATCGTTTTGGGGTGTTATTTCATGGGATTATGACATCATAGCTGCAGCTGTGCTTAGACATGCAGAATTTTCCTGAAGCTAGGCAGTCACAAAAGAAAAAAGCACCTGTCACTGTCAAACTCCACAACTGTGTCGGATTTGTCGGTCAAACCATGAATTAAAACGCCAATTGCATGGCAGAGCCATAAACTGCAATGTTACTGACGGTTTGTGCGCATTGGGTCATCAAAAGTAAAATAATGCAAGCTTATAAAGAAATCATACAGTCAATAGGCATAGAGTTTGTGGTTTTTGTACGGCTCAAGCGTGACTCTGCAAATGTGTAGGCCCACCAGAGACGCTCCAGAGCTAGCCCTGTTCGCACTTTGAGAGTGTTTCAGCCTATTTTTTAGATTGGCCCCAAAACTTTTAATTTAATGAGATTGTTTGTCCGTTATGATACATTACAATAGTTAAGAAGCCTCCATGCGAGCTTAAAATTTTTGTGCTTCAACAACAGCATAATCTACGGCGAAGATTTGGTACCAGTAAAATGCAATTTTAGCACTCCAGAGATATAGGCTGCTGTCTGTTCTAAGGCGGTGATTCTGTTGTTGTTGATTCGTTGTTGATTGTTACTTCCATTACAGGATTCTGTAATTGTTCTATATTTTGTTACTTTATGTCCATTATTGTTTTGTGATCATCTTGATGGGGAAGAGAGAGAGCTGGCTTTGTCATCCTGGTGTCTCGTGATTGTTGTGTGGCTATTCCTCTCAGTGGCATGGGTTTGTCTGCAGTTTGTGATTGTGATGCTCACTTACTATTTTCGGGTGACATTCATGCGAACAGCGATGGCTTTGGCGAGTCTGCACATTTGCTTGGTCTAGTCTGAGCCTTCGTCACAGTTTAAAATTCTCATGTAGTGACTCAAATGGCGATTGTATGCCATTTTGTGCGAGCAGCGAAGGATCTGGCGAGTCTGCACATTTGCACAGGCTTACCTTAGCCTTAGAACTGTACAAAATCTCTTGTGCTGCCTTAAATGGCGATTTGTGTTCTATTCACGCCAGCAGCGAATACTCTGGTGAGTCTGCACATTTGCGCAGACAAAGTCACTGGACAATGTAATAAATATTAAGATCTCTTGTGCTGGGAGCAAAGGCTCTAGGGAGTCTGCACGTTTGCACAGGCTCGCCTGAGCGTCTTTCACAGTATCGAAATATCATGTGCTGGTTGAAAGGGCGATTTTTGTAACGTTTATGTGAACAGCGAATGATGTGGTGAGTCTGTGCCAGCAACCACAGGACTTCTGTGCAACCATTAGTGCGTTGTATCAATGCTTTAAAAATGCTCCCAGTGTGTTGTATTAAATTTCCTCAATAAAACATTTGATAGTTTACCAAGAAAAAAAACACAAAGTAGTAATCGTTTTTTGGATGTTATTTAATGGGAATATGACAACAGCTGCGCTTAGACATGCAGATTTCCCTCAATTTAGGCAGTTACACTAGAAAAAAGCACCTGTCACGGCAAAACTTTAGAACTTTGTTGGATTTGCAGTCCAAACCATCAATTAAATCACCAATTGCTTGGCAGAGCCATAAACTGCATTGTTACCGGTGGTCTGTGCGCAAGGTATCATCACAAATAAAATAAATGCAAGTTTATAAATAAATCATAAAGTCAACAGGTATAGATTTTTTTACCTTTTACGCCACCACCTGTGCTGAAAAATGCAACCACCAGCTCGTTGTAGCAACCACCGGTGCGTTTACATTGACCAGTGTGTTGTGTATTAATCCTATCCTGCGGAATTGGGCACAAGTTATCTATCGATTCTAAGTCCCTGGTAACTGTGTAAACAAAACCTGACGTCACTGTCACTCTTGGTTGGCAGGACAATATGCTTGTGCCAAATCCAAAACTTCTAACTGTGTCTGATTCTGCCTGGTGATGTTTGTCATTTCGGGCTATCTGTGGGTAATATGGACTTTTCTTTGTTTTACTATTTATTTGACTTGTTACATGTAGCTGCTCTGTGATGATACCGTTTGTTGCAAAAGGCCTCTAAATCGAGCTAAATATACTTACTAAGTCCTTTCAAGTTTTATTAATGGCATATCTCATCTTGACACATTTTTCAACAGTAGAATGAGGGTTCCTTGTTCGATCGAATCGAACTTTGAGAGTACAACCGGGCTGCTAATTGTGCAGTAAAACCTGTCATAAGCGGCCACTCAAAAAGAAGACCAACATTTGGTTTTAAGACCGATTATCGCTTAAGAGTGCAGGTCAATATTGTTGCAGAATGCTCTGCAATACTTTCGACATTCCTAAAGCTATCATTTGTTATTAAGATCTCTGTTTTGCCTATTTTGAATGGCCGCTTTAGGCATGTTTTACTGTATACATTTCGTGGAGCTTGACCTTGGTCCAGACTGTTAACAAAGTTCATCAGCAGGCGACAAAAGTCGCAATAAGCAGAGAAAGAGAAATTTAAATAATGCCAAACAGGGCTGTGTCTTTATTATAATATGAGCCGTGACATGAGATTTCCAACAATGTGGTATGTGCGACCAGCAAAGCCTCAGATCAGCCTGCGCATATGCGCAGTCTGATCAGAGCCTTTGCTAGTCGCTTGAATATTCTATGATTGTTAAATAATTGACTGAACAAATTTGAATTTTTTTAAGCTTAAAAGAAGGATACACAAGTTTGTCTGCGTATATTCGTTACAAAATGCCACCTTGTTGGAACTTACATGTCGCAGCTAAAATTTAAATAATGCCAAACAGGGCTGTGTCTTTATTATATATCTTCTAGCGTTTAACACGTCTATCCTGCTCCATAGCACAGCATGCACCATTGTTACACTCTTCCCAAATATTATGGTAACAATCCGAACATGGTCTGTTGGTATCAGTGGTTCCAGGAAGGCAGGGTTCACCTGTATCTTGAGCTGAAAGAAAGAGTGTGGATCCTTATTACTGTAAATCCGGAAATTTTCGCGAGAATTTTGTTTTTGCGAATATCGTTAGAAGACACATTTGTGACGCTAAAAATTCACGACTAGGGCATGATTTACATATATCAGTAAACGACAGAGTGATTTTGGCATTTCGCGAGGATTCTATTTTCGCAAAAATAAAACACTCGCGAAAATTTCCCGATTTACAGTATTCCTTATTCTCATAGAAATGTATAACGTCGCGCGGTTGGGAATGATATAACGCCAGGCATTAAAATTGTTTAATTATTAAAATACTTTATTGATTTGCTCTTCTGTGAGTAGCTATTTGAAACGTTGGACATCTTTAAGGTCAGTTTCAATGTCAACCTTCATGGTCTTTTATTGCTTTACTTTATCTCCTTTTTATATCATGATTTATATGTCCTAGGAGATGATGCATTGATATGTTAGGGGTCTTTCATGCAAACCAAACATTTATGTGGCTTGATCCACATCTGAACCAAGGGTGAGGTTGGCGCGCTGTGAAACCGGTTTAAGCCCTCAAGTAATTATTTTTACTGACCGTTCAAAGGCGGTACTTCTTTTGGGATCATTTGTGTTATTTATGTCTTGTGTGTGTCATGCATTCGCTTCTGTTCATTGCTGCCTTGTGGTCACCTGAAGGGAAATGGCTGACCTCTTGGCTCTTGTTTGTGGTGTTTATTGTGATTTTGTTACTTTCCCATTTTATATCCTGGGTCAGGTGTGGTACTTGATTGAACCTAATCTTGATCCTTGCTGTCTTTCTAACTTTTCTTATGGTAGTTTAATAATTTATAGAATATCTTAGATGAGTGTTTGTGTTTTATTGTATTTATTAAACGGGTTGGGGAAATGAGATAAAATACGAAGCTTGCCGGACATTTTGTCATTTTTTTGCGCCGAATTGAGTAAATTCAATAAAACAGAAGCACACGTTAGATTCTATTTCCAGATATTTTTTTAATCAACCCTTCTCCCGCGAGTGGCGATTTCTGTCTTCCGCTCTTTCGTCTGGCTTATGTTTTAGGTAGCATATATTGCAAGCAATATGGACCCAATATGTGATTGTGCCATTTTCTTGTGTTTTGGACTCCAACTCGGACGCTCTAACGAATGGATTCTTGTCGGGTACTTTCTTTGTTAGAAAAAGTAGCCAAGAAAGCGTAAATACCCAACAAGTACCGGAAATTTTAACGGAATAAACCTCATTTTGAGTTTATAAGCCCCTTTATATGCAACTGAGGTTTAATCCGTAATTGATTTTTAAAACTATGAATTTAAAGAAACTAAGCTTAAGAGAATTTTCGGAAATTTAAAGTGGCCAACAAGGGTATTTTCGTGTGTACATACAAACAAGCTAAAACAACAATGAATCGACTTACGCATGTCTGAATGTGCCAAGTGCAGAAAACACACAATCAAAAGAATCATTATCTTCATTTTGCCGGTTAAAGTGAAGTACAGTAAAACCTGTAAACCCTGTTTTACTGTATGCGGATACAGCAGCAGATCAGGCAAGTGTTATAATTGAGAAACTATGGACCAACACGTGCGATTTTGGCACTTATCGCACATGCGCAAACGCCTCCTTTAAACACCTATGCTGACGTATCTGATTGATATAAATTTCTAAGATTTGGTCAGAGTCTTTATCTATGTCAATATTTTGTGTATGCGAGCAACGAAGACTCAGATGAGTCTGCGGATTTGCGCAGGCTCTCCTAAGCCTTCGTTGGACCGAATAACAGTGTGCTGGCTCAAATATTGTAATGTTTTATTCATAAATTTGCCCAGGGAACAAATGCTATATATCATGGTATTTTTTCTAACAGTGACGCATAAGTAACAGCGGCTGCTGTACACTAACGGCAATAAAAACAAACCTTTAAACGAGAGAATAGAATCCAGTGCTTTAAAAAAAATGAAGCAGTTGTACCCTCCCAAAAGCACTGATGGAAATTTATAAAAGCTGCTGTGAGCTAGTATTTCTTTCATGTAAAACAACAACTACATTTGGACTGGTGACAGTTGCAGACATGCTTTCGAATACTATATAAATTAAATCCACGAAAAGTAAATCACTGTCAGTAGTCCAACTGTAAAGTTACCGCCATGCTGAAATATTTGAAATGTTGTAAATGCATCTCATGTTGTTTGCTATTGTAAACCTGAGAAAATTATAATAAACTTGAAACTTTAAGATCTGCTGGCGTGAAAGGAAATAGTAAGTTAATTCACCATGAAACAGTTGATAAAAAGTTGACTGAATTCTATGTGCAGCAAACAAAAGATAAGCTAGAGCAACGCATTTACTTAGACTCGCCTGAGCCTTCGTTGGACAACAATGCGGTAAGTACCAACTTGGCATGTGCTGGCTCAATTATCATAATGTTTTATTCATAAATTTGCTGAGAGAAAAACGCTATATATCATGGTATTTTTTCTAACAGTGACGCATAAGTGACAGATGAGTTTGATAAGCGGCTGCTGTACACTAACGGCAATGAAAAAAATGGAAGACTCTGAGCTGAAATACCTGCTGGCGTGAAAGGAAATATCATAGTCAATTGACTCCGAAACAGTTGATAAAAAGTTGACTGAATTCTATATGCAGCAAATAAAAGATAAGTTAGAAAGCTTAAAAGTCCAACATGACAGTCTCCTGTGTTTTTAGCTTTGTAAATAACATTTGAACCTATCAGCCTATAAATGCGTGATGTAAACATGAATATGACGTAGTTCGGAATATACCATTTTAAGGGTGAGCAAGATAAATGTGCCGTATTTGTGTATTTATCATGTATTTCAACGGCTAAATGAGCAATTGTATTAGTAGATGAGGCGGTGGTGGTAGAGGTTATGGCATTTCATACTTAACAAAGCATCTGATATTTTTGACAGATGGTTGAGAGTTCGAACCCTACAACTGCACTTTGTTTTTTCTTCTTTTTCTTGCTGCCGTTGATTTGCTCATTTGTATTTTCTTGAATTCAATTTGTTTCTTTTTTCGCACCTCACCATAAATTAAATGAAAACAAATATCTGAAACTGGTGATCTTTACAAATAGGAAGAAAAAGGGGTCGGTGGCACTCAACTTCATGAAGGCATGCTTTGTCCTTTGCACATTAGTAATTGGTCATTTGGATTAGATATTCTACTAATCCAGGGTGGAAGCCTGAATGGATTATCATAAATAAAGCTATATGAAAATGGTATGTTCATTATATGCGTATAGGGAGATACTAACCAAGTCATTATTTAAGTTGACTCAAACAGTGTAGATGTGTGATTCATGGTGCTCGTGCACATCCTTTGTAAGCGTCAAATATACGAGCACTCATTGCTCCTATCTGGGTTCCTTGCTGTAATTCCTCAATATGAAAATTTGAAAATTTGCAAATTTGTAATACATTCGTTCCATCACAGTGTAATTGGAAAATTCTGAAATAATGAATGTTACATAAAATCCGATCAAATGTATAAAGAAAGATACGATTTATAATCTATGTATACTTTAAAATTCATAAATAAATCTCATCATCTCTGTGAAATAAACTAAGATAAAAAAATATTTGCTTGGAAGAGCTTTCAGAAGGTGTTCTCGCTTATGTTTTGAAAATACAGTAGCCACTTCTTCTGAGTCACAAGCGTAACGACTCGACCACGGTGTCGTCTTAATAATCTTCTGATAGTACACGCGTTCTTTATACTGTAGCGTTCATACATAGAAATGTGCTTTTCAAGCAAACAATTGATTTTATTTGCATTTCCGAGTTATTTGTGCAGAACTTTTCAGTGGATTATTTCATATTTCTATCAAATTCATCAGTTTAACCCATTTTGGAAAACGCTCAGTTTGAAATACCAATATTGATATATGTTTTGAATGCTGACAACCCTTTATATCGACTATTTCCTGTGACGTAATGGTCATGTTTACATCTCGTGTTTATAGTACTTCTAAAATTCAATTAAGTTCTCATAAACTAAATATTGAAATAGGTAGATATACCAGACCAAAAACAAAACACGCGATAAAAGAATGTGCAAATTTGGGAATGAAGTAGAAATCGAATCTCACTTTATTTTATTCTGTAAGACTTGTGATATACTTAGAGATGATTTAATCAAATACTTTGACGTTGATAAGACTAATTTATGTAAGGACAATGAATTCAACACATTGCAGTTATTGCTGAATCCAAATAACAGAGCCTAGGGAACAAAAATAAGTAAGTAAATGTAAAGGGCCCTGTAGATGAGAGATTCATGATAACGTATAATCATTACTTTTAAGAGAATTAAAAACTACACAGTCATAATCCTAATTCATAACTGTTTAGATACTCAATACATGTGTTTAAAGTAAGTAAGGGTGCAAAGATCAGGAATCGATACAATCAAGTACCACACCTGACCCAGGATACCAATGGGAAAGTGACAAACTCACAGTTAGACACCACAAACGAGAGCCCTTTCCCAGCAGCTGACCACAAAGCACATATAAACAGACGCGCACAAAGACATAGCAAACACAAGACAGAACAAAAACATAAAATATCCACAAAAGAAGTACCATGTTCGAACGGTTAGTAAAATATTTTACAGGAGGGCTTAAACCGGTTTAACGGCGCCAACCTCACCCTTAATTCAGATGTGGATCAAGACACATAAATGTTTGGTTTGCATGAAAGACCCCTAGCTTATCAATGCATCATCCCCTAGGACATATAAATCAAGATATAAACAGGAGATAAAGCAAAGCCATAAAAGGCCATGAAGGTTGACACCTTAAAGATGTTCAACGTATCAAATAGCTTCTCACAGAAGAGCAAATAAATTTGTATTTTTATGGTTAATCCATTTTAATGCCTGTGGTTATACCATTGGTTTGCATGATTTGCATGAAAGACCCCTAACTTATCAATGCATCATCTCCTAGAACATATAAATCAAGATATAACAAGGAGATAAAGCAAAGATAAAGACTCAACAGTAAATAAAACTGAATACCGGAGCAAAAGAAGTCCAACAGGTAAACTCCAGTGGGCCCGACAAACAGCAAAAGCATCAGGCCCCTACCATCTCATCAATAGATAAGTCTTTAAGTCGCAACCATCATAGAGTCTGAAGTCCGACCCACCGGCGTGCAATTAAAGAGGAACGCAAAGTTGCCAACCGTGATTGGGTTGCTTGTATGTCATGTAATTTTACTATGTATCAATTGTATTTAATATGTAATGTATGCTATGCAATGTATGATACCACTGATGTTGTATTCAGTATTTCAAATACGAATAAAAAAAAAAAAAAGAAAAACTAAGCATAGAAATGCTAATAGAAGCACTATCTGCGAATAAATGAATATATCATGAGTGGGAGGGTGGGATAGAAAAATCTGTCCCGGGGATCACCGTTTGGATTCATGAGGCTTGCTACCCCAAGCATATTGCATTGGATTTCCCAAGCCTCCCCAAGCCCAGCCACCCTAACATTTTTTATAGTTTTAAAAATCAATTACAGAATAAACCTCATTTGCATATAAAGGGAGCTAATAAACAAAAAATGAGGTTTACACTCTAGTTTCAGTTCTTTGGTGCAGTCTTTGCTTTCAAAGGATACCCTTTTAAGAACATATTATTCGGTAAAAATATTCCAGTACTTGTGTGGTACTTACGCTTTTTTGGCTGCTTTTTCTAACATAGAAAGTACCAAACTAGAATTTAGTCGTAAGAGCGTCCGTCCGTTTGTGTGTCCGTTCAAAAAATAAGTTGGAGTTTTGAAGTTTCATTAAAAATATCTGACTCATATTTTCTTAGTCTGAATTATCTCCATTTGTGGAGTTATACACTTCCAGAAGTTCTCGAATACGCTGAGATGCGACATAACATGATCACGTCATCTTTACATAACAATTACGTCACTTCCGACCAGCAGCTTTTCGATTTTTATCTTTCTCACATGTTGGCACAGGATATGTAAAAAAGACCCTGTGGTGTCACTCTTTTATTATTATTTTTTTGAAACCATGCGTGTTCCAAAAATCGCAGAAAAAATGGGATACTTTTTCATGCCAAAATGCGTTTTTTCATAAAAATGGGGGCATTTTAAAGTATGTCGTTTTCATTAAAATGGGTGTTTTTAATTAAGGTGTCTATCCGCATGTTAGGGGTACCTGATGCGAATGATCTTCGCGTTTTCAATACTTTTGAAACCATTCAAAATTACACAAAACGGTTG
This sequence comes from Loripinus fragilis, assembly GCA_964019695.1. Taxonomy (NCBI): domain Eukaryota; kingdom Metazoa; phylum Mollusca; class Bivalvia; order Lucinida; family Lucinidae; genus Loripinus; species Loripinus fragilis. The sequence goes on from OZ026525.1 coordinate 20,589,047, forward strand.
CAAAACAGTTTATGAAAGAAATGGTAAAAAATTTATTCTGGTCTTTTAAAAATTCAGGATAAATTCTTAATAAATCGCATTCTAGAGGCTTTCGAGCAGCTGGTTTGTCTACATATGATTTCTCTACTCCCTATACTACATTGTCCTATAATCTGATCAAAGAAAAACTAACAGAATTAATTGAACAAACATTTAACAGAGAGGACTCACTTTATTTGGCTTGTAAGGATAAAAATGCCTTTTTCACTTCTGAACAACCTAAACGATATAAATTGTGGTCATGTCAGAAAATGTGTGATGCTCTCTATTATTTTTGGGACAGAATGTTTGTAAGATTTGGCTCGAAATGATATAGACAAATGGTAGGCATTCCAATGGGTACAAATTGTGCCCCTCTTGATGCATATTTGTTTTTGTTTTGCTATGAGATAGACTTTATGTTGTCTCTGTCAGACAATAATCAATCTGATATTATTGAAGCTTTTAAGTCCACCTCCAGATATTTAGATGACTTACTTAATATTGATAATCCTGATCTTGAACAAAGTGTAGGTCAGATATATCCTACCGAACTTCATTTAAATAAGGCGAATTCTTCTGATACTGAAGCTCCTTTTTGGACTTGAACTTGTCAATAACAAATGGCATAGTTTCTTCTAAAATTTATGATAAACGGGATGATTTTAATTTTGAAATAGTTAATTTCCCATTTCTTGATGGAGATATTCTTCTCTTCCCTTCCTGGCTTTTCGGAGGTGTGTGTGTGTGTGTGTGTGTGTGTGTGTGTGTGTGTGTGTGTGTGTGTGTGCGTGCGTGCGCGCGTGCGTATGTGTGATGGTGTGTTTGTGTTTGTGTTTGTGTATGTGTGTGTTGGGGGGGGGAGGAACTCCTTTCTCAACTACAGTAAGTTTCTCATGATCAATTGCCTAATTAATCAAATAATTACTCCAAAGTTACTATGATAGCAGTAGTATAAGGGCCCGTTTAGGGTGGTTGACAAAACACGGACCGTCACGGACTCACGAACTGGTTACGGACCACCTTAAAACCATGGACCAAAGTACAAAACACGGACCACACTAACAAAGCACAGACTAACGGGCCAATATTCACGGACTGATCTGACAAACACAGACCATCACGGACTACTTCCGTGATAGAAAAATAACGTTACATGGCGAACGTTACGTTTTAACGTCACGTCGTCATAGATACTAACGTTTCAGTCATGAAAGTTCGTAAAATTTAGCTATGGAATCGAAATACCGACTCCTGAGCCTGTTATGGTCTGGCACCAGGAGCCGCTCACCATACAGTTGGTAGATCATTTCATTTTTTTGTACCACAAATGTACAGCTACAATGCCACTTAGACCAAAAGACAGAGAAGTCTATACATACAGACCCAACGACAAAAAACTGATAAAAGCCTGTGTTAAAAGTTACAGGCACTCCAATATTTTGTACATGTCGCATGCTAGAGCACGGATTCATGTTTACATGTACAGAATGTAAAAAATGGTTCCATCCTAGCTGTCGATTTATCACCCAAACTCAGCGCCAAATTCGATCTTAATAAAATGCCTGGAATGTAGATTTTAAATGATATCATTATTTGTTGTTGTTTTTTTCTCCACTGACCATTCTATTCACGGACCATTCCATTCACGGACCAAACTATTCACAGACCATTCCATTCACGGACCATAGTCAAACTATGTCCAAGGACATTTTATTCACGGACCATTCCATTCACGGACAAATCCATTCACAGACCATTCCATTCACGGACCATAGTCAAATTATGTCCAAGGACATTTCATTCACGGACCATTCCATTCATGGACCAACCTTAAATTATAATGCACCTTGAATGTTTACAATCACCATTCACGGACCATTGCATTCATGTACCAGCCAATTAAATGCTAACAATCACCATTCACAGACCATTCCATTCATGGACCATTCCATTCACGGACCTTTAATTTCAACATTCAGGGACCATTCCATTTACAGACCATTCCATTCACGGACCTTTAAGCTACAGATTAACGTCCAATACCGCTAACATGCCCATCAAACGCTAACAATCACGGATTTGGGTTCATTACGGACCATTAGGGTTAATAAAACGATAAACAGATCTCAATAAAACTTTATTCTTTGCCATTTTTTCTATTGGTCCGAGAGTCCGTGACTGGTCCGTGTTTTGTCAATGGGCTCCGTTTAGGGCCAATGACGTTACGAGATCCAAATCCAAATAAGGGCATCGAATCCAAAATTGCCGCCTCAGACTTAAGGTCTAACCCCTGAGACCTCTCAATATATAATATGTATGTTGTTTATATACAAAGGCAATCACATTACCACCTTTTTCGAAAACATCACATACTGTGCGTATTATGTATAGACATGGTCATGACACTACCGTCGTTAGGTGAACAACACAATTGACTATTTTAAAGGAATTCCTCCAAAGATATACAATATATCGATTTATACATGACAGCAAATTTCGTCAACCAAATCAAGAGAGAGAGAGAGAGAGAGAGAGAGAGAGAGAGAGAGAGAGAGAGAGAGAGAAGCTTTTCCTAAACTGAATTGATGTTTGTATGTGCTTATCTTTGTGTTGTAATGTATAGTCCTTACCGTGCCATGTTTTCTTCTGTGGATTAGCTGTTCCTGGTCATGCTCATACATTTTGTATCAATAATGAGATATTGTGTCAATAATGAGATAATGTGATTCAGACGATTCAATACACCCTAGCTCCTACCAAAACTCTATTTTAATAAGAAAAAAATATGTCCCAAATTACCCTTTGACTAGTAAACCGCGAAGATTTTCAGTCGATTTTAGGTGTACTGTACCACGTTGGATTGCTTTTACAATGATGGGAAATGTATAAATAGCTCAGGATTTATAGTTTGTATATTTCATGCATTTGCAAATCTTTCACATGTACATGCAGATACAGTTTGTATCTAGATGCCACCGTTTTGTTGAGGTTTGCCTTCATTTAACCAATATTTTGCTGAATGGAATTCTCGACCTTATCAATTGGATGAGTCCATTTCAAATTTAAGGGTATAACATATCAATAACAATTTTAATGGCATATTCTGTAATCTAAATTCTGAGCCGTTGTCTATGTTCCACAAAAAGGACGATTGGCTTACAGGGGATAAGCGAGAAAGCAGTGAATTCATTTGATTGAGAAAAATAAATAGTTAAACAACATCAACATAATCATCATCAGTGACTCATGACATAGCAAACCGTATTTACCCAACCATCTATATACGGAGTAATTGACTATTTTTTCTATGCCATAAGTCACTGAACTAGTGAGCAGGCAATATTTTTGACTGGCACTATACCATGGCCTGGTTTCCCGCTTCCCTGTTAAAAACACACAGGCGCTTATCAGCATTCGCGACGACGATGAGCGTACGGTTCGTTTATGAAAGGAGACGTTATGCAACAATGGGGGAATGAGGCATGGTTTGTTAACTTTGAACTCCGATAACTCTGTTGTTTATGGTCAGAAACATAAAGTGTGGGTACTCGTTTTCAAAGTTCGAACAAACGGAACATTTTGAGACCAAATTTGAGCAGATTTGGTGATTGTTTCTGTTTTGCAACAAAACCGCATCGTCTATAGCAACTCCGTTCAAGAACGCTGCTAAGTATTTCATCAATAAAACAGTTATTCCATGCCTGTTTGTAGTATTGTCAAACTATTACCCCTTGGTACCGTGGACGACCTGATGCACTATTGCACTCGGCCTTAACTGTTTTATTGCCCAACCCATTTGATGAAATACTTAGCAGCGTATATTAGTCTATTAGACAATTACTCCGTATGTAGACGGTTGGGTAATAAAATAGTCCCATGAATGGTTCAGGTATTACTTGATAAAATTAGTGAAATAAATTGTGTTGCATACAGACAGGTATATCCTCTCTTGAGGCCCCTTTAATCCTATGAGATACTGAAACTGTCCCTTATCAGTTAATCGTTTAATGATCTCTATTGGACATGAATAAAACTGAGCTGTGACATGTGATTTCCAACAATGTGACATTTTGACACGTGTAGGCTCATACGAGCCTGTGTCGCCTCCTTTTATGCTTAGAAACTCCAAATGATGTTCAGTTAATAGCTCAATAGTCATAGAATATGCAAGCGACTAGCAATGGCTATGATCAGCGCGTATGCGCAGGCTGATCTGATGCTTTCTTGGTCGCGCATACCACATCGTTGGAAATCTCATACACTGGCTTAAATGTCTTTAAATCAAGACCTTATAGAACTCATTTTATTCTTTTTGACGATTTCGTGAAAACTATAAAAGGGGTAATGTCAGGTTCTGTGGGTGCCGCGTGAGCGCTGAACATGCATTATGGCTGTGGGCTGTTTTGCGCTGCATTTGACCTGAAATTCGTCATCACCTCGTTTATCGGACTAAAGTAAATGGGCAAAGACACATACAATACTTTAGACGCTTCTGTCCTTTAAAAACCGCATCTCTAAAACATTGGCGCACTTCGAATCGAACTATAGTCCCATCGATAGTTACTAAAGTTTGATTCTAACACCTATAGTCGCTACTAGGGCGACGTCACAAACCTACTGGAGACGGTCGGAGCACCGTTACTCAAGTAGATAGGCTGGTTTCCTACCCTAGATATATCTAACGATGGGTTCAAGATCTAGCACGATTGGTTCAAGATCGTCAGCAGCCTCAAAATGATATGTTTTTGTAAAAATAACCTAGCTGAGCATAATTTTGGTCCCACTTATTCGTATATTGATTATTAGAAAGCGCTGTGCAGTTTATAACATCCTTTATGTCTACGACGAAGAATTGAAGTGTAGCATACAGGGCTATTTTTTGTTTACTTGCCAACCAACTAAAAGTTCCAACTTTAGTCGTTCGGGTGTATACGTGCGTGTGCATCTATTACGTAAGAACTATAGTAGGAACTTTAGTTCGATTCGAAATGCGCCATTATTGTTTCATCCATAACTTTCATTTTGTATTTTCTTGACGTGTAATTTGTGTATGGGATCAACGAAAACGCATATGCGTACTTGCGCATGCCTTAAGGTACACCACTACAAATACATGTACATTATAATTTCTTTATTTTATACTCATGAGAAATGAAATGCCCTGCAAGAAGACAGTGTTTCTTCCCTAAAATGCCTAAACTTGTTCTTTGATTCCACTGAACTGAGATGTAACGTTTTATTGTTTAAGCAACATCTAGCCGTGGCCATTGTAAATTTCAGCACAACATTCACCGTCCTGGCATTCCTCGTTATAATCATAGTTACAGTCATCACATGACCTATGTGTCTCTCTATATCCCTCGTTACAAGAGCCAGCTTCACCTGAAAGAAAAAATTCATAACCCTAAGATAGGGTAAAGTCCGGTACATGTAACTTCGGACATCGGGTAAATTTGGACATACATTTGAGAGAGAGACGTCTCATCAGGATTTACACTATTTGCTTAGTTAATTTATCTATTTTATTCCAATAATTAAACTATTAAACAAACAAGGTCGCTGTCCGAATTGACCTCATGTCCGAAGATACCTGACATTACCGTAGAAACTACTGAAACAAGAAGTGTTCTCTTCAATTGTGTCTGATTTAGCAAAAGAAAATTATCTAAATTGTGCTAAATCGAAGATTACCAAACATTTAATATTCCCTGTTTGTTTTTGTCAAAGGGAGACAATTTATATTTTTTTTACAAATTGATAAATTCGAATTTGATTTCTGAGCTTGTTTCAAGTGATTAGCCAGTTTTCTCCTAGTCCAAATCTTTGTACTTCCATATATGCCTTAGATTTTCTATGGGGTTTTGTAAATTTAAACACACTTAATATAGGACAATGGTACCGAATTTCTTGGTTAAGGAATGGGTCGCCTACACCACTTAAGAGAATGCTGTTGGGGTTAGAATTTAGTATGATATAAATTAAGGAAATGATCGTTCAGTGAAGTGTGTATGCTCATTTATAATTTGGTGCAGATCATATTGCTGACAACTATTATTATTTTTACCAGAAGAGACTGCCTTGTTCATATGATCTAGATTAAAATCTCCAAAACAATTATTTCAGGTATATTAGTATCTCTTGCAAGATCAATAGAGTTTCCAATGTCATTCAAGACGGTGTTGTCTGAATTTGGGGGCCGATAAAACGTTCCGATGAGAAGACGCTTACTTGGTAGTCGGATTTCTGTCCATACACATTCCAAATTGAAAATTTCCAAATCGTGACGCCTAATGCATGGTATTTCACTTTTAATGTAAACTGCCAGTGAAGCAAATTAAAGTTTATCTGAATGTTCAAAGACTGGGTTATGCATAACATTAAAAGTTTTACGGATGTTGTCACGAGGAAACACATGAAAGCCATTTAAATGTGACAGGGGTCCAATTTTTCAGATTACAAATATGAACAGAAATCTAACACAGTTTAGGCCTTCAGAAATCCATTACCAACCAGATCCGACAGCACGAAATGGTAGTCTAGACATGTGACAGCCAGAAATTTGAAGGACTATCACAAGTGTGTTTTGATCGTTAAGAAAAACTATCTTAAAAAGCCTGTTTTTCATCAAATTGCCAAGCTTGAAATTTGAATACTGATATCTCCATAGGGAAGTCAATGTATTGTTACATCTTAGTCTGAGGATATTACTAGGCGAGAAATGGTAGAAACAATGTGCCGATGGGAGCCGGACAAAACATCCCGGGACAAAACATCCCATGCCATTTTTTTACACCCTGGACAAAACATCCCACAAAGATTTGCCACCCCGGACAAAACATCCCACGCTGTTTTTGTCACCCCGGACATAACATCCCATGCCATTTTTGTCACCCCGGACATAACATCCCATGCCATTTTTGCCACCCCGGACAAAACATCCCATACTCAGACTGCTTCTTCAGGGTAAGTCTCATTTGTGACCTTCATCTACTATGACATGTACTAGCAGTGAATGCCCTAGTATGACTGTCTAAATGATATAAACTAGATCTTAAATTGATTGAAAGGCAGTTTCACAATTTAAATAGAATTTAATAAAAGATAATTATATCTGCTTGTGACAAACAACTAAATTTGTGTGTTAAGAAGCCAATTACATCTTAAAAGAAATCATTTACAGTTTTGGTCAAACAAACTATTATAATTGAGAAAATATGTCTAATTAGTCTAATTATCTATCTACCTTTGATCTCCAATCATTTCAATAGGTATGGTACATGAAGAATATCAATAATAATAGTGACAATTAACTAAATGGGATGTTTTATACACTTTCATAGGCTTTAAACAGAGTGTGGAATGTTTTGTCCGGGGTGGCAGAAGTAGCATGGGATGTTATGTCCGGGGCGGCAAAAATGGCATGGGATGTTTTTTCCGGGATGACAAAAACTGCATGGGATGTTTTGTCCGGGGTGGCAAATTGATGCGGGATGTTTTGTCCGGGGAGGCAAAAAATGGCATGGGATGTTTTGTCCCGAGATGTTTTGTCCTACATTCTGTGCCGATAGGTCTACCTGATTTAGCAAAAGTAAATTATCTAAATTGTGATAAATCGAAGATTACCAAACATTTAATATTCCCTCATATGGGACAATATCAGCTGTTATCGGTTTTAGCTGCCCGATCATCTCCTTTGAATATTGACCACTCCGGCAACTTACCTGTTGAAATCTGTGGCATCAATTACACAGAAAAGTATACAAACCTTTAAATAAATTACTAATAACTAACTTATTATTAAGTTGCCATTGTTTTATAAGTTATCACAAGAAAATTTAATGTTCTATCTTTACAATGATATAAACAAATATTAAATAACTTAATATTTAGTTTTGTCAAATTGTACATCTTTTTAATTGGTAAACCCCCATTCATTTCTAAGTAAATTGAATGAAAATGCTTAGGATGAGCATTTTATGACCCCAAAATAATCATATTCTGACATTTTCTCGATGTTTTATAAGATTTAAATGGTATCTCTATCATCCAGCAATTTCAACCATATAAGTTTCATGAAAATAAAATAAATTTTAGTTCTGTCATTTTTAGGTTGAAAATGGAGTTTTAGCGCCTTCTTGCCTAAGCGTTTAAAAGGGCGGAGAAAAAGCCTAAGTCCTAATTGGATTGCGGGTCTATAATGCTCCCGCACTATTCGCTATGCTTAGAGAATGTCGAGAAATCTAACATCATTTTTAAAAGAAAGGGAAAGCACAACTGCTTAGGAGACATGATTATGAAAAAAAAATCATAATTTTTGTAATACGTTAGAAGTAAAATACCACTGATCATGACAAATCGCCAAAATAAAAAACATTTTATTACAAGTTGCTTCAATTTATTTGTATTTCTTTATTTTAAATATAACAATTATTATTATTATTAATATTATTATTATTATTATTATTATTATTATTATTATTATTATTATTAACACCTATCGTTTGCAAAAGAAATTAATTTGAAGACTTCATCTGGCAGAATATTCGAACTTCATTCTCACACCGGATAGGCGACATTCGAAAACGTTAATACTATCGGCGGCATACGTTAATACTATCTACGGACATAGATCAGAATAGTTAGAAACAGAGTTTTCGGTTGCTATTTGCCGCCAGACTGGTAACAAATGGCAATCGAAAACACTGTTTCTAGTGATTTTTGATCCGCGTTCGTCGATTGTTAAGGACGTTTTTGATTGTCACCTATCCAGTGTGATTCTGGTGACAAAGGATTTTGAGACGCTCATAACCACCCAGGTGAACCGCATGTCTAGATCTCAGAGGGTGTTGGCTACCGGAGGTAAGCAGAGGGTTTTTGGGTTGGACATGGTCTGGATTAAGACGATTTTATTTCATTAAGATTCGTTTTGGGGGATACGAACAATATATAGGTCGATAGTATACAGATTGATGATAACTCTGAAAACATTACATGTTTTGGAACTTAATCTGTTCGAGTTTAAATCGCATTTGAATTCGGAAATGCAGTAATTTTGACGAATATTTCGAATTCATCAGTAAATATTCATATCTATTATTTTATTTTTACTTGATTCACAACCACCGCTGGATTGTATACCCTCTCTTTGGAAGGAATCAGTCAAATACAATTCAAAAATACTTGTAAAACACTAATTTATTTGCAATTTTATGACGGTGGTATCATGTTTATGGGTAGCTTTCCGTTCGGAGGTATGTTGGGTAGCTTTCGGAGGGAAGGCATGTGCATGTTAACATAGATTTCGGAGAAGGGCAAATTGATTATGCTCATTAAACAAGCTCTCGCATACGGAAACAAAAGTGTAACACTCAAACACTTTCAAAACAAGTAGTTCGATTGGCGGGGAACACATCAAAGGAGAAACAAGCTTAATTAAACCAATTTGTTAGAGTTTTTGTTCAACATTGAATGGGCGTTTTTGTGCATTTGTTTGTTTTGGCCTACCATATCTATTTAATCCTTTACAGCACATTAAAGAAACGATCCGACAGTAACATAACATGCCAAAACATTATACTATGAAATGGACATATACCTTTTTGTGAAGGTGACGGATCAAGTAGCAATGCAATTAGTATACCAGATGGTTAGACAAGCGCCTGTACGGTCTAATCAGTCTTCACTAGATGCATAAATTTAACTAGGTGTTTTCGCATTTACACAACATAAGTTAACCCGCTTTAAAGAGCGGTCTTTGGGTTAAAACAAGTGTAAATGACCAGGAAACGCCACAATCCCAGACAGACACATGTCTCCAAGAGACAGGGACCATGGAACACAGACAAATAAGGAATACGCTAAAAAGTCAGAATACAATAAGCAAAGCATTCAGCCCCCTTTATCTCAGTGAGAGTATTGCCAAACTAGAAATGACACAATATAAGCGTTTAACATGAAGTGCTAAACTCGAACCCCAGCAAATACAAGAAATATAGTAAGTGAGTATGATCAGGAAATAGCACAATCACAAACTTCAGACAAACCCATGGCACTGTGAGAAAGAGCCACACAACAATCACGAGACACTAGGAAGACAAACTAAGCAAAGCAACCAGCTCTCTCTTCCCCATCTACCCACTCTCTATACTCTCTCTCTCTCTCTCTCTCTCTCTCTCTCTCTCTCTCTCTTCTCGCACTCCTTCTCTACTCTCTTTTCTTTAATTCGCGATCTTTCTCTACTCGCACTCCTTCTACACTCGCACTCCTCTTTTCACTCTTCTCTACTCTCTTCTCTACACGCACTCTTTCTCTACACGCACTCTTTCTCTACTCTCTCTTCTCTACACTGACTGCTTCTCTACTCTCTCTTCTCTACTCGCACTCCTCTATTAGCACTCTTTCTCTACTCGCACTCCTTCTCTACTCGCACTCCTTCTCTACTGGCACTCCTCCTCTACTCGCACTCCTTCTCTACTCTCTCTTTCTCTACCTGCACTTTTTCTATACACGCACTCCTTCTCTACTCTCTCTTTCTCTACACGCACTTTTTCTCTACTCGAATTCTTTTTCTACTCGCACTCCTTCTGTACTCTCTCTTTCTCTTCTCGCACTCCCCTCTATTCTCTGTTTCTCTACTCGCACTTCTTCTCTACTCGCACTCCTTCTCTACTCTCTCTTCTCTACTCGCACTTCTTCTCTAATCTCTCTTCTCTACTCGCACTCCTTCTCTACTCGCACTCTTTCTCTACTCGCACTCCTTCTCTACTCGCACTCCTTCTCTACTCTCTCTTCTCGCACTACTTCTCTACTCTCTCTTCTCTCCTCGAACTCTTCCTCTACTTGCACCCTTTCTCTACTCGCACTACTTCTCTACTCGCACTCCTTCTCTACTCGCACTCCTTCTCTAAACTCTCTTTCTCTACTCGCACTCTTCGTTAATAGCACTCCTTCTCTACTCTTTCTTTCTCTACTCGCACTCCTTCTCTACTCGCACTCTTTCTCTACTCGTACTCATTCTCTACTTTCTCTTTCTCTACTTGCACTCCTTCTCTACACGTACTCTTTCTCTACTCGCACTCCTTCTCTACTCTCTCTTTTTCTACTCGCACCCCTTCTCTACTCTCTCTTCTCTACTCGCACTCTTTCTCTACTTGCTTTTACAGAAATGGGAAGCTATCTGCTTTTATAAGTACAAAAATATATAAAATGTTACAAATACATGTTTTGTTATGCATATAGAAATCGCTAGAAAAAGTGTTTTAGATTGCCATTTGTCTTCAGTCGGGCGACAAATGGCAATCGAAAAATCGGGCGACAAATGGCAATCGAAAACCCTGTTGCCAACGATTTTTGAACTACTTTCGTCGATAGTGGCCCACTTCGAACTAAAGTTCCTACTATAGTTATTACATAATCGGTGCGCGCGCATGTTTACATCCGAACGGCTGCAGTTGGAACTTTAGTTGGTTGCCAAGTAAACAAAGTGAATAGCCTTGCATGCCCCCTTTCAATTCTTCATTGCAGACAAAAATGATGTTTATGTACTGCACAGCCAACTCTAATTAACAATTATGAATAAGTAGGACCGCCAATAGAGCACAGCGAGTATTTATTTTCAAAAATGAATTCTTTTGAGGCTCTTCTTGAACCCATGTTGTTAGATAGGGCTAGAGGAGGAAACCAGACAATCTACTCGAGAAACGGTGTAGTAGGACTATCGATGTTCGAATCAATCTTTAGTTACTATAGTAGGAACTACAGTTCGATTCGAAGTGCGCCAGTATTAACGCTTTCGGGTGTACAACTTTAAAAATATCTTAAAGATATACAACTCATCTTTATTGCTTCTTATCGAATGACAAATGAGCCGCGACATGTGATTTCCAACAATGTGGCTTTTTGACATGAATAGACTCAGACGAGCCTGTGTAGCCTTCTTTTAACCTAAGAAACTCCAAATTATGTTCGTTAAGTAGCTTAATATTCATATAATATTCAAGCGACAAGCAAAGGCTCTGATCAGACTGCGCATATGCGCAGGCTGGTCTGAGCCTTTGCTGGTCGCGCATACCACATTGTTGAAAATCTCATGTCGCGGCTCAAATAATATTGTTTAAAAATATGCCATTGTGGGGCTTGGGCTGCTGTTACCGGAATATGAGGACCTGGGACCGGAATTACACTGTCTACTTAAAGTTAATAAAGACTTACTGAGTTATACCCCTATTTCACCAAGGATTATTTTTGCCCCGAGAGTACCCGATCAATATTTTTGGTTGATCGGCCACATATCTGCGAAATAATTGGGAACTTGCGGACAATCACGGACAATCACCTGGGAAGGTCTGGCGCAATTGCCTGAGTCCTACGAGAGTCGGGTACCAAAAAGTGATCGGCTACTGTTTTTAAACATGTTCAAAAACAGTAGCCGATCAAACCAGTCGGCCGCTGGTCGTCTGAGGATACCCTGAGGGTCGCCTTGTCTCGCCTGCCATCTTGAGCTTTTGTATACCCTCTGGAGCTCTCTTCTACCCTCGGGAGCTTTCGTATACCCTCTGGAGCTCTCTTCTACCCTCGGGAGCTTTTGTATACCCTCTGGAGCTCTCTTCTACCCTTGGGAGCTATCATATACCCTCTGCAGCTCTCTGCCCATCTTGTCCTACCAAGGGTTGCGATTGTAAATTACTGATATTTTGCATTTTGCATAAATTCCAGAACAAAACCAAATGTCTTTCATCCTTTTTTTAAGGAAAACTTCACCTTTTTGGCCTAACTCAGGCACTGTATCGGCTATCACTTCACTCACATAAATCTTGTTAAGCAGATACACAGCTGGATATATAGGTGAGAAAGGTAGATACGACGAAACCTTCGCTGGTGAAGATGCTCTCTGCCAAGGATCTTGCGAAGGGTGTCACAAAAAATCGATAGTTACTAAATACAACAACAAGATATGGTTCTATGTTTATTCAAAATCACTATTTAAAAATTAATACCAATACCAGAGAATTATAAACCAAATATATTTTTTTTAAAAATGGACACTTTTTTAAAAAAATAGGGGGTACTGAAACGAAACACAATTGAAAGCCCTTTAAAGACTCGCAAGTTTACTTCTTTTTAGAATATCTTCTTTTGGCATCCTACTCAACATATTTCCTAATGTAATACCATTTTACTGTGCTCTGGTAGAACAAACTTAAGAGCAAAAACAAGCCCCGGCACGGATTATTGGTACATGGCTTTCCCTAGCTGGCAAAAAAGTCGACTTGATTCGTTATTATAGTCAGGACTCAATCAGGTCATAAAAAAAGCTGGGCGATATAGGCGATTCAGGACGACCATCGGGCAGATCAAAAGATCGGGCCGATTGGAAAAATCAATCCTTGGTGAACTGGTGGTTTTAAGTATTGACTTTTCAGGATGCGAATTTCACGTTTTAAACTTATTAAAATCAAAATAATTTCATTTTTCTGCAGATCACAATGATATCTTTGACCATAAGTACTGCATCTATCCAGGCGATTTATTTAGCATGTTGAAATATCAATACTTACACGTAACTTAAGTCTTCCTTAACTTTAAGGAGGCATTGTAATTCCAGGCCCTGTACTACTATGTAAAGTTTAAAAAAAACGTTAAAAGATTAAATAACAGAAAGGATTACCTCCGAAACTGCGATATCTTCAATATTTTTACGGGTATTTGTTATATTGATTATTTTGTCCACCTATACAAATATGCAGTGAAAATCCAGATAAGCTTACATGTATACTAATACTTTTAAGAATGAACTGACAACAGACCATGAAGGTAAATTGCTTTTAAAAACGTGGGGTCTTTTATTTTGCTGTCGCAATGGTGCAAAGAGTACAGCTATAAAACGTTTGCAAACTGTACAGGGTTCATTATTATTTTGTTTGATTTTATTCTTAACATCTCAGTCAACAATTTTTCAGTTATGTCGGCGCATTTAACTAAGATTAAGATGCGCGGATCTAGAGAGGGGGTGGCAGAGGGTCCTGACCCCCTCCCTGGAAAATCGGAAACCTTTGGGGCTCTTTAGCAATACTGGTCCAGATCCCCTGGAAAATCAAAAGCTACCAAGCCAGCATGCAATATTGGATAATTATCGCCCCGCCAGCGTTTTGCTGTTGGGCTGATGATGGTCCGCTTTTAGTGGTATTTTGATTCCTCACTCCATTCATCTAAAAAAATGTGTCAGAATTTAGTTGGACTTCGTCTGACAAAATTTCTGGATCCGCGCATGATTAAGCGATAATAACAACATCGCATGAGATGTTTTGTTGTATAATCATGTGCTTTTTTCTCACTAATGTTTTACAAAACCTAAGAAAGCGTATCAGTGCAAAGCTACTAGAAGGCGGTACAAGACATGGACATACCCTATCCCAGCCAGCACGCAATGTAGAGCAACCATTGGCCCGCCAGCGAAATGCCATTCAAATGTTTTAGATGTTGCATAGCAAAAAAGGAAGAAAGGAAGTAGGGGGAGGGTGTGTGTGGGGGGCGGGTGGAGGGGGGTTGGCGACCGGCTAGAGAGTCCCATTGAAACCCATTCAATTTTTGTGGTGTTTTTTTTTGCATGTGTTGCTGTTGTTGTTTTTGTATGGTGGAACTTCATTGAATAGAATCCTAAAGGCGGTGCAACAGAAAGGTCTTTTAGTGGACTAGGTGAATTGCATGTTTCAATGGATTTGATCAGGGCATTTCAGTGAACTGAGCGGTCTGAGTGCTTCTCCTAGGCTGGGCGGTTTGGGTGTATCAGTTGCCTAGGGAGTTTTGGAGTTTCAAGGGGTTGGCTGGTTTGTGTATTCCAATGTATTGTGTGCGTTTGGGTGTTCTGTGGCGATTCAGTAGACTGGTGGTTATGGGTGTTTCAATAGTCTGGGTGGCATACATGTATATATTTTTGGATCAAAGGTTTATTAATCCTGTACACGTGTCATCTTAACCAACTTTTGACACTCCATTTACACAACAAAATGCGCCTCAATGTGAACCTGCATTTTGTAACCCTTTTCATGTTGTTAATACACTGCGTTGCCAGGTAAGATAATGAGTATAGATATGGCTCATGCTCTTGACTTCTTTCAGGGACCATACCCTCGCCCCACCCCACCCAGCCATCATATCCCTTTCCTATATCAAGCATACTGGTTCACCAAAAATGTATCAGTGCAGAATTTAAATAAATATATTTCCCAAAACTCACTAGACAAAAAACATGCATAATGACACCGACTGAAGATGAGCACTTTTCACAACACATCACAACTGTAAAAAATCTCAAATTCCCTTAGAACTGGATCTTGTCCCCCTGGGAGTCTTCCATTTGTAGCATTACATATTTTTTGGTATCATGGCATGCTTAAAATATATCAAATTCAGGCACTAATTGTGCGGCATTTTGTATCAATCTCCGAAATCAAAACCACTGTCACTCCGATAGCAAGCATGTCAGCTGTCAAGTTTCCTCTGAACATTTTGCTAACCATCAAAACGATATCAACGTAAGCAAATTTCAAATATTGATGTTTAAATAGCATTTTGAGACACGACTCTTATAAATCATGCAGGATAATGATATAGAATTGTGGCGACACAAGCAAATTGTGTCAGAGGTTGGTGTTAATCCAGGTATGATCAAACGAATAGCATTTTTTCATTGAAATTTTCACAATCGTCGTTCGAAAAGTCGCCCATGGTCCTACGGACATAGGTCAAAAGCATTTAACACATTCCGAGTCCTTATCATTCAATATAGAAGCAACCTGTTTGCTGTGTTCGTCACCAAGAAACTTTCTATAGGAAATAAAATGGATAAATACCAGACCCTGTCCATCCATAATCGCAATGTTTACCTCCGATAGCCGACACCCTCCGAGATCTAGACATGCGGTTTACCTGGGTGATCATTCTTATATTACATTTACATTATCTGTTAAGTACCTACTAGGTAAAGTTCCTGGCACAACAGTAATAATTCTGGCACTGCTCCCCGAGGTGATACCTACAGGCCTCACATGTTCTTGGGGTAGATACATAGCCTGGTATGCAGCCACGCTTTTCAGCTGGAAGTCAAAGGTAAAACGACAGCTGACCCGACCTTAGACTGGCTCCAGTCCTTAAAACAATCTTTCATCAATGTATCATATCATATACTTGTAGCCAGTCTAACTCTGATGGCTCTGTCTTTAAACAGAGCCATCAGAGTTAGACTGGCTACAAGTATTGATGAAAAATTGTTTTAAGGACTGGAGCCAGCCTAACCCGTCCTCTAATTAATGCACCAGTCATTTGCATCTACGCTCCCTCTACCTACGGGTATAGCGGGGGAATGGCAGGGCAAAAAGGCGGGTTTATTACTTTCTGAATGTCCCCGCAGTGCCGTGTAAGTGCGGATATCGTGATTTTCCTCCAGGGGGGCGTTGATGCAAATGACTGGTGCATTAGGGTGACTCTGACAGTATGTGCACGACCTCTGGTGGACGTTCAGAGCCAGAAGTAATGTGTGGTAAGTAAAGGACCTCTGACGGTGGTAATGGGAATCACAGTGTATCGCTGCCTATTATCTTGATAAATATTAAAGTCGATCAAATGCTTCAATCTTCATATATATGCTCTCTGTTGGTCACTATTCTATTATTTTGCATTGGATTTCCTATTTCCATAAATGTACGGCTTTATTTTGGGGCTAATATGGTCACTTTTTGTATTATACATATAGGAAATAGAAAAATATTTTTAAAACATCATCCCCCCCCCGATTCCCAACTAATCCTTTTGCAAGTAAGTGTGCTCTCATATTTTACATAATATATGTGAAAGCTAGCTTAGAATCGGGGGGGGGGGGGGGGGTGAATGATATCCCACAGCCCAAAATGTGACGTCTGTGCGAGCCCAATCATTAGCATTTGGATGTTTGGTGTGCTCTCTTGAAAATCTTTTTTTCCAGTATAATTCAATAATAAGTACAAGTAAGCTTCATTTACATAACCCATTAGTCATGAAATATTACAACGTTTTAGCATATTTTTCTTTAGATTATGTAAATTGTTATTTTACTAAATTCAGTTGGTAGATTATTTTGCACATATACTGTATCTATCCAATACACATAAACTACATGGCCATTGACTTGGTGTACTTTATGCATGGATGAATGGTTATAGTACATTGGTGCATAATATACATTGTCATCAAGGTTGAATATGGACTACAGTTGCACTTCAAAATATTTCTTAACAAATCAGATAGAAAAAACAACAATAAAAATAATCGTTAAAATGCTCATGATTTTGGACTTTAAAATACTTTCACTGTGATTTGTAATCAATGATTGATGATATAATACCCTTACACGTGAAAATAATTATTTTCTAAATGTTTTGGTGAAGTCAAATTTCGCAATCCCTACCCCCTTTGGTAGCGTCTCCTGTTTTGTCGTAGGGATCTGCCTGTTTAATTATAACCTTAATTCGTTCCTAATACATCGAGCGTCCTATTCAAAAGAATACCAGCTATATCTTATGCATAGGGAAAATTTGGGAAGCATCTGAAAAATAGGCAGATACCCTATCGAAGTGTCAGAGGTCCTTGGCTATTTCCTGCAGAATGATGCATCATTGTATCAAAATATACCTTATGGTTGAATTTCTCTCAAGAAAAATATGCTTGAAATTTTAGGTGCTTGTAGCATGGGCACAGTATGAGTTAGGGTGCTTGTAGCAAGGGCGCAGATAACGTTATTTTAAAACACTAGCTAATATGTGCATTCTAAATATTGCCAATCTGTAAATATCAGGAAACGTGTTGCAAACCAGTGTCTAGACAAAGTTACAATGTTTAAGTATGCAAAATTTGGTCAAAATATACCATGCTGTTCCAGAGTTATGAGCATTTACTAACTGACCACCGACTGGCAGATGGATGGACGGACATACTCACATAGTAATTAAAGTGTGGACCCGAAGGGTCATGGAAAATTATAGTGCAGAACCAAGATCGTGCAATTTTAATAGGGTCGTATGTGTAAGTATGCAAAATTTGATCAAAATATATTGTGCAGCTCAAGAGTTATGAGCAATATAACTTAAAGACCTCGTCAAACCCTCGTCACAATGTTGCATACTAATGACTGGACAATGTTAAAAATAACTTGCAACATTTGATCCAAATATAGCATGCGGTTCAAGAGTCATGAGCATTTTCACTTACTGATCACGACCCGCTGATATGGTGCACATCAAACCCTCGTCCATCAAAAAAGGATGTTACACATACCAATGGTTAGATAATGTAGACATGCATTTGTATGCAATGCTTGATCAAAAAATAACATGTGGTACAAGAGTAATGAGCATTTTCAATAACTGCTTTCTGAAAGCACACAAGGTATAAGATGTTCTGCCTATATGATCTATTACTGTGCTTCAAAGATTTCCATGGATATCGGTTTTCGTTTTAAGATGTATTTAATGATTTAATTTTAGACTTAAATTTTGCACATACATATAATAAAACGCCGCCTTACACACAGATGGATACAGAAGCACGCATAACAGAAAAATAAGTCTTGGCTCTGTCAAATAGTTGTTTTCGATTCAGAAAATTCCTGAGCTTTCCTTATCATGTAATCATATGGGTAACACCCGGGTTATACAGTTCAATCATTGTCATGTCAACTTGCTTCTATTAATCCCACCCACTTTTTATAATACGGGTGTATGACACAGCTGAAGTTGCCAGGTAACTCTTTTATTGATGATAATTTTATATATCAATACAATTGCTGACGAATGGTCACATATATTATGGGGTAGAAATTTTAAAATTTATTCATAATCGTAAGTTTAACAGGTGTATGAACCAGCACTTGACGGTTATTATTTTATTATATTGATCAGTGTTTTAAATTTCTATAGAAGAGCAAATATCTTGCTTATATATTAGTTATAATTGCTTGTAATTAGCGTTTGAACGAATAAAATTGTTAATGGAAAAGAAAATTCAGCTGGGCTGCCCCTTATTTTACCATAGTGAATGAAACTTAACAGCGTCTGATTTTTTGCTGACTGTGCACATAAAATAGCACGAGTGTTGAACAGTATGCTTCATTAGCCATATCCAAAGCCATAGCTTCACTAAATTAAAAACACAAATGATGTAATTTGATATCAATTGATAGACATATGCTATACCTTTCAAAAGTACCGTAAATTATATGTATATAAATAGAGATACAACTCAGTGTTACGAACATAAAATGACCCTCGAATTGTTTACAATCATTCCAAAAATAAGAAGTGAGTATAAGCAGGAAATACCACAATCACAGACTGCAGACAACCCCGTGGCACCGCGAGGAAGAGACGCTCAACCATCTCAAGACACCAGGAAGACAAATTAATCAAAGCAACCAGCTCTCTCTTCCCCATCAAGATGATTGCAATACTAGAATGGACATAAAGTAACGTACAACAAAACATAGAACAATTACAGACTCCCACAAAAAGTCAACAACAACAGAACCACCGCCTTAGAACTGACAGCAGCCTAAGCCACTGGGGGGCTTAAATGCATGTTACTGGTACCAAAGCTTCGCCCTAGAGTCTGCTGTTGTTGAAGTAACAGACGACATCGGCATGCAACTATGTAAATAGTACAGCTTACTAAAGTAAGCTGCAGTAGTTTCCCGCACTCGTAGCTTAACCCAAAAAACCGGGGTTCCATTTTGGAATGCCACTAAACACAAATACGTCCAGTCCCACACTATCACCATTTCCGCTATCTGACCCCAAATCCCCACCACCATTGTGTTGGACCGATGAGTAGCTTGTCACTTTGACGAAGAATAAATGCATATTCTATTTGTTGGGAGAGCCCTAGCTGAGGCTGCGTCTGGTTGTTTTCTCTAATTCATTTATTTTTGTCCAGAATAACGATTGGGCATGTAATGTAGTTATGCCTGGTGTCAACAAATCCTGTGACCTTTGAAAATATTGCGAAGCAAGGACACTTCATTCAATAGAACAAGTAAGAAAAATGTTTAAAAATCTGAGGTTAAAGCTTTTGTGGAGCAGGGAACATAAAAATGAACATTATGATTTTGAGGAGCAGTACACTGTGATTCATTTCATAGGAATAGGCCAACGGTCCCGCCTTGAAGACTGCAATATTTTCTCACATACCAAATTTATGGGATTCTGACCTAAGCACAGCAACGTTATCATGACCGCTCTTGACATAGCGTAGGCTATTTTGATATGGAAACATATATCGTACCTGCGAAAATGTATTGCTAACATCATCTTAAACAACATAATAATCCATTGGTCTTTAAGTAATTAGAGTGGTATGTACGAAGTGTTTTCATACAAACAAGATGCGTTTAGGGACAAGTATAACATACAGATGCACAAATGAGGACTTTCTTTTCGACAAACCACCAATTAGGCGGTGTATACAGGTATAAAATCCCAAAGTTCATTGTGTGATCATTAAAATCAAATCGCACATATAAGAATAACGCCAAAAACGATGTCCACTGAAATTCAGTTTAAACATATTTTTTTTTATTTCAGAAAGATAATTGTACAATTATACATCATCTGTAAATACAAAGTATAGGATTAGAACGAAAGTAATACTACTTATATAGTTCTTCTCCTAGATGCTACATTGAAATTTGGACTCACAGTAGATGTTTAAGAACACCAACGATTCAGCATTATGACTACAAGAGCTCTTCTTGTACTTATATATGTTAGTTAAATATATTAAAAGTCTACTTACGATACTGTGACTGTACCGTATACAGAAGACACACTATCAAAATGATTATTTGCCCCTTCATTCTGTAAATTTAGTAGAATCTGTACAGTACTGCAACATATATGTTTGATTTTTCTGTAAAACCACTGACTATATACTTTTTAACTTTGCCTTGGGAATAAGCAATATTTTAAGCTATTTTGCCAGCAGTGACAAATAAACAACAGCTGAGCTTTCTATAAGAACTGATACCTACAAGTGTTTTATAAGCATACACGTAACCATGGCGCTACTATCCATATCTACAACATCGAAATGTTGATCTTTATTTTCCTAATGTTATAACACCATTACCATCGGGCGCTACAGTTGATATGTATAACATCACCACATTCATATTTGAGCCGCGACATGTGATTTCCAACAATTCGGAATTTTTACAAGGGTAAGCTCAGACAAGCCTTTGCAGCTCCCTTTTAAGCTTAGAAACTCAAAATTATGTTCAGCCAGTTGCTTAACACTCATAGAATATTCAAGCGACAAGCAAAGGCTCTGATCAGACTGCGCGTATGCGCAGGCTGATCTGAGATTTTGCTGGTCGCACATGCCACATTGTTGGAATTCTCATGTCTGGCTCATTTCTACTGTTATAAAAGCATTGACATGAAATATCCATCGCTATCTAAATCATCGCCACATGCATCTTATCACCCCATTGCTTCATAAGTATGGCCATAAGATTGCTATATTGATATATTCAACATCACGACATCTATCGTATTATTGCTTAATAAATATGAAAAATGAGCTTGCTGACGCTATATGCAACATCACCAAATATATATCCTTATTGCTGCATAAGCATGATAAATGCAATTGCTATCACTTTATCACATACTTATACTAGTATTGCCCTTGATACTAGACTTTTGGCCCAAGCGTATCAGCCCAGTCAAATAGAGCTGTCCAGCCCTGGGATCCAAATGTCAAGTAGAGGGCTGATACGGGGGCTGATACCAGGGCTGATATTTTCCTGTCCCGCCCTCTCCAGCAGTTGATCTCGCCCTGGAAAAAACAGTGAATATCTGCAAAACAATTGTAAAAATAAAGAAAGTGGACGTGGGTCTTGCATATTTTTACCTGATTCCAATTAAAATCGCACTGAAAACACTGTTAAAACATTGAAATATCCATTTTCTTACACCGAGTATCTCCATACAAAATGGCGTCAGCGTCAAACTTTCGAACGCCATGACGTCACAACGTCATAGCCACACGCAACGTTTTCGCGAACAAAAGGATCGACGTGATGCATTTGAGCCTTTGAGGCTGATTAAGTCCTTTGATTTAGTGATTGCGCCAAATAAAGAAATTGATAGATAATTTCATTAGCTCTTTTACACGCATAAGTATATGGTAAAAATATTATTACACGGCTTTTTTGATCCCAGTCCTGATCTCAGCCCTCGGACAGTATCAGCCCTCGCCCTTCGGGCTCTGGCTGATACGGTCTACTCGGGCTGAGATCAGGGCTGGGATCAAAAAAGCCGTGTAATAATCTATATATATTTAACATCACCACATCTATCGCCGTATTGCTTCATAAGCTTGGCCATTAAATTGATATCGCT
Source organism: Loripinus fragilis (assembly GCA_964019695.1). NCBI lineage: Eukaryota > Metazoa > Mollusca > Bivalvia > Lucinida > Lucinidae > Loripinus > Loripinus fragilis. The sequence continues at coordinate 20,611,495 of OZ026525.1, forward strand.
ATATCCAACATCACAGCACCTATCACCTTGCTTACACTACAAGCTTACGCTATTAGCAAGGCCATGAAATTGCTATTGCAATATTCAACATCACCACATCTATCTTAATATCGCTTTATATCATTATAAACATAAACATAAAATTTCTATCGCGATATGCAATATCGTCACATCTATATTTTTTTGATAAGCATGGCCATGAAATCGCTATGATCGCTATCTTCAACACCTCCACATCTCTTTATTGATTAATCAGTATGTGCATGAAAATTACTGTGACCATATTCAACATCACCACATCTACCTCCTAAGTGCTTTATACGTATAGCTATAAATTTGGTGTCACTATTTTCAACCACCAAATCTATTTCCTTATTAGCCGTGTAGGTCTGGCAGTAAAAATGCTATCGCTATATACAACGATGTGATATCTATCTCCTTATTTCTTTATAAGCATGGCCATGAAATAACTATCGCCACATACAACATCACCATATCTATCTCCGTATTGCTATGAACTTACTATCGCCATATGCACATCACCACATCTATCTCCTTATTGCTTTATAAGCACGACCATTAAATTACTACCGCCATATGCACATCAATACATCTATCTCCGTATTGCTTTATAAGTACGGCCATTAAATTACTACCGCCATATGCACATCACCACATCTATCTCCTTATTGCTTTATAAGCACGACCATTAAATTACTACCGCCATATGCACATCACCACATCTATCTCCTTATTGCTTTATAAGTACGTGCATGAAATCGCTACCGCCATATGCACATCACCACATCTATCTCCTTATTGCTTTATAAGTACGGCCATTAAATTACTACCGCCATATGCACATCAACACATCTATCTCCTTATTGCTTTATTTATCACGGCCATTAAATTACTACCGCCATATGCACATCAATACATCTATCTCCTTATTGCTTTATAAGCACGGCCATTAAATTACTACCGCCATATGCACATCAATACATCTATCTCCTTATTGCTTTATAAGCACGGCCATTAAATTACTACCGCCATATGCACATCAATACATCTATCTCCTAATGCTTTATAAGTACGGCCATTAAATTACTACCGCCATATGCACATCAATACATCTATCTCCTTATTGCTTTATAAGAACGTGCATGAAATTGCTACCGCCATATGCACATCAATACATCTATCTCCTTATTGCTTTATAAGAACGTGCATGAAATTGCTACCGCCATATGCACATCAATACATCTATCTCCTTATTGCTTTATAAGAACGTGCATGAAATTGCTACCGCCATATGCACATCAATACATCTATCTCCTTATTGCTTTATAAGTACGTGCATGAAATTGCTACCACTATATGCAACATCACCACATCTTTCTCCTTATTGCTTTATAAACATGGCCATTACATCACTATCGCCGAATGCACATCACCACATCTATCTCCTTATTTCGTTATAAGATGGCCATTAATTTAATATCGCCATATGCACATCACCACATCTATCTCCTTATTTCTTTATAAGTATGCCCGTGAAATTAATGAGGAACCAAAAGACCGTGTTAATAGGACAAATACATGGTGATTTTAAGGTGACCCCTTAGAACTTTGGGCAAGTGTATTTTATTGAAGAAAAATCGCAATTTTGACAGAAAGCGTGTCCCGCGATTAGTCTGGTTAACCCACCGTCTCTTTGTGTACTCAAAATAGAGTCGATGAGGCAGCATACCAGACTAGACCTAACAGCTTCAATGAGAAGGACGTTTTTTCCATATTGGGATAAGCTCTTACATGTAATGTGGCGACGCCCTTTTATTAACATATTAATGTGCTCTTCCGTCGGAAACCCCATTTTTTGGGTATAATGCTATCGTTTTGCGAAATATTGTTCTTCATTAATATTAAATAATCTTCAGATTATTCAAATTTTTAAATAAATGGATCTCAAACAACAGGGTTAATGTATATAAGATAAATTTGATAATTTAAAACAATTTAATAATTTTTTAGAAAATGTGTTTTTTCTTCCTTCTTATTTTTATACTTAAATCGGATGTCTAACGGTTATTTTATACATTAATATAAAGTTCGGTTATTAATGATTGTATAGGTATTGCTCGATAAGCCTATAGTTACGTAGTTGGTCAAGTTATGGTGCTTTATTCTTCCGATTGGACAATTACAGGTTTTTCTTTTATACTCCTAACTGTAAATATGTTTCGTCACCCTACGCTTATCGAGCAAGAACTCAACTACCACTGGTAACCCTAAAATGACATATGATATTTCTTTAAAAAAAATGTAAATGTATGAAATGAACAATGGGCCATTCAGTTATTTGCTGAGAATCACAACAAATGCGTCAGATGATGAAGTGATTCAAAATGATAATAGGTGAAACAGTTGTTTCCATTGCCTTGAATTAATATGATGTTTAAGGCGATGGAATCGAGAATCCAGCCAGTTGGTATGATTAACGCTTTAGGGGTTATATGGCAACAGTTGTTCGTAGTGGTATAAACGGTTTCATAACAAATTATGTTGGCATGAATATTCATGCTTAGCTCCTCCGACTATGAATAGCTATATAGATAATCTTTCACGTTTGTACATCGAACAAAGGTATTACTTGTCAGGTTCACTAGTGTAGGATAATATCTAATCATATTTCCATAAGGAAACAGAGTAGACCCTGATCAGGCAGCTCTTACAAGTGCGTATATATGTAAATGTGTTCTAACAATTTGACAGAATATAGCTAAGCCCCCACCCCCATTACACCCAGTAGCCTCGGCTACTGCCCGTTCTATGGTGGTGATGCTGTTATTGTTTATTCATTGTTTGCTGTTGCTCCAATTGTGTAAGGAGTGTGTTCAATCGGAACTGCCTCGGCAAATTCCGGGAAATTCCGTGGATTCAGACCACGGATGTACATCGAGGATCTACTTTGATAACGCGGGTGAAAACGTGACGCTGACGTTATATAACGTGACGCTGACGTCACAGAAACCATGTGGACACAATAACAAGTGTGATTGCAGCAAAACAAATGGTTATAAATAAAGTTTATGTTTTTTCAATAAAAACAGCTTGTAAAGCTTATCAGCAGACGGCGCTAGTGGGCAAGGGTATCATTTAACTCACATAGAGTCCTACAAGAAAATAACTACTCTTCGATGCTCTTTCAAACAAAATGTAACTTAATAGCATTAGTGTAGCTACCCCCTTGCGTAATAAAAATAGTAACATTCAAGGGAGGTCACCTAATGTGGCATAAGTGGTGATTTTCCATGCCATAAGGAACTGCTCTTTAATGGAAGAATTCTTTCGATCTGGGGGCAAATTCTTTCCTTTGAGAGAAGTTCCCATTATGAAAAGGGACGCAATTGAAGAAAATCATTTTTATGTGCGTAACTGTTCTAACGTTCAGGCTAGTGATGTCTTCAAAAGAAACAATCAACACACTATTTCATTCATTTTATTAGTTAATCTACACGTAATTTCTCCTATGTGGCCTCTTTAATGATTCAGCACTCCTGAAAAATAAGAAAACAAAGATACAGTCAGAGAAATAAATGCACATTGCAAAGGAATTCCATTGTTGTGACATACATGTCATACATTTGAATATACATTTATTATATACAAAGTAATGAAATACAGGAAAATATTGATTAAATATAATGTATATTTGAAAACGTCATATTTCACATTTGAAAATATAAAAAAGTAGTATTTCACATGTTGGATCAGAGTTGGATAGATAAAAATTCAATAGATGTTATGAGACAAAATATTTTTTTCATTCAAAGAAAATAAATTATTGTGAATTTTCTATGATTTAATTCATTTTATGATATATAAACTATAAATAGACATCTTCTGATTGGCCCAAATGCCTGTCCACTCGAGTCCATAAAACTACATATCACATGGACTGCTGGTTTTTCCCATTCAATATCAGATACTAAAATAGACTTCATAAAAACTTTCCATAATAGGTGTGCTTTCAGCATGAAACTTGCATGATTTGCTGTAAATAAAATTCAGTGAGTGGCAGCAGCACGAAATTCACAAGATTTGGTGTTTCATACCTGCTATTGAATATAGTAATTAGCAGAACTCTTAAATGAACTAATGAAGTCTTCCTTCTGGATTGATTCAATAAACTTGGAACGGTCCATTGCAGTTTTTCCCTGAAGATCGTTTTTGTCTAAGCAAACAGAGTTGACCCTGATGAAATGCCACATTATGCGGCATTTAATCTGGATCTTCTCTGTCTGCAGTTGTAATTACAAATAAAGTATGCATTCATTTTTCTTTTAACTGAATGAAATCAGTTATTCATCATGGAAAAAGAAATTCAAGACTGTCCAAGACATAGTCCATAGCCAAGATTTTGTTGTTGTTGTTGTTGCTTTTTTTTAGAGAAATTATATAATAAAACAAATGTTGACTATTGAGGCATTGGACATGATAAGGTATCAACCTGAGAATACCAATATTGACCTCGGCTCCGCCCCGGTCTATATTGGTACTCCCAGGTCGATATCACATCATGTCCGATGCCTCAATAGTCAATAATTGTATAGTTATCAAAAATATTTCAGTCATGTTTTTTTCTATATTCAGTTCAAATTCAGATTGAGTTGAACCCCTAGGTTCATTGGGACAATAAATGAAAAAAGTAGACATAAAAATTTCTTTTATGTACATGTACCCTAGGGATACATCAAGCCATTGCATGTGAAAGATTAATAATTTATCAAAAAAGCCTTGTTAGATGTATAGTTCGTAAAGCTGTTTACTAGCCAGACCATTGTTTCTGAGTCTTAAATTTCTCCACTTGGGGCCCCAATACATCACTGAGCTTTCTCACCTGCATCGTGGTGATGTAAACACAAATGAAGATGGAGGAAGCGATGTACTCAATGAATAAAACACATCAGGATCATAATTTAAAGAATAGGGTTCAAAAGAATTAGTGAAAATGGCGGGAACACATTGATGCAGGTAAATGACTATTATCTTACCAGGCACTCAGATATGCATTTTCTTACTGCTTACAGTGTAGCAACTAAACTGACAGCTTTCCTTTTGTCGTTTGAAATCCCCTTTTCAGAATAAGCCTGTGACGTCCCACAAGTGAAAAACCGGTGGAAATGTTCAATTTTGGCGAAATTAACTTACTCCACTACTATATTAGTGGACAAAACACAAAGTGTGGGTATTCATTTTCTTAATTAGATCACAAAGAAATGGTAATAAAATTGTCAGGATTTGCTGAAATTTTCACATTCTCTACTCCTGCTCTTGTGGTTTCAGTTTTGGCCGACGGACACAATATGCAACGTCATCGTTGATATGACGTTATGCGCGATCGTGTATGACGTCATATAGTGCAAAAATATGTCACGCTTAAAATTGTATATAATACGTATAATAAAAAGAAAATTCAAATTATTTTCATGAATATGCCATTTATTTCATCTCGTGAAGCGAGAAAAAGTGTATTTCATTCGTGGCTTCGCCAATTGCTTCTCTAGGGGTGTTCGTACCAGAATTTCTAAGGAAACCTATGGCTATGTCCGGTCCCACTGTCCCTCCCTCTGGATCCGCCCATTGGAAAACAGACAGAACACAGACATGAAAGCAAGGATAGATGTAAAGGAAAGCAGCCAGCTCTTTCTTCGTCAGCGAAATGATTGTTAAACTAGAAATGATAATAATGAACCTCGATATGTCTTCGGGGTTTCCGACAAAGTGATATTCAAACCAGTCTCCTAGCTTAGTACTGGTTCAACCCAGGAAGACCCGTCCCTACATAACTGAAAGATTGTTGATGGGACGTAAAGAATGAAATCAAACAAACAAACAAAACAAACAAGCTAGCTAGAAAATTGAAAGCTCGCTCGTAGAAAGCCTAGATATACTCGTAGTACTTTATGATAAGCGAATAAACAAAGGCGCTTATCAGACTGCGCGGATACGCAGGCTGGTCTGTGGCTTTGTTTTTTGCAAACCTCTGAAGACAGATTTTCTCGCATCGAGGCCCATATAAAGAACGCTATCTCACAAAACATCACCCTTTCAAACGATGGGAACCTTTGACAAATAATGACCCAACATTAACAGAATCACCGCCTTAGAATAAACTGTTTAAGACCAAAATGATCATATGATATCAAAGCGACCATGTCATAAATTGAATGCCATCAAAGGATTTATAATATGCCATAAGCGTATCTATGTTATAAACTGTTTGCTACTAAAGCGACCATGTTATAAACTGAATGGCGTCAAAGTGTCCATGTCACTTATGTGACTATGATATAAACTGTTTCCGTGTTATAAACTGAACGGCATCAGTGTCCATGTCAAAAACCCTTTGAGACTAGTACTGATATCTCACATTTACTAGAAGTTCACAGATTTTATTTCGAGGTATCAATAGTTTGAATGAATAGGAGCTGATCTTTAAAAGCAGTTATATAAAAAAAAAAATTTCTCTCAGAATAATTTATTTTTATATATCTGTGGCTACATTCATGTAACAGAAGTGGCTCTGTATATGAAAAAATTGTATTTACGGAGTCGCGGGCTTGTATACAAAGCGTTTGGGTATAGATGAAGTCTAAGACTTAAAATTTAACTTCTACCCCCGCTGAATGCGTTTATAGGACGCTTTCGCGCATATGCGGCATGTGCTGTAACTGATATGCATCTTAACCCTTGAAGCGCCAGCAAAATTTCATCTAAAAGGCTGTTTAATTAAGTCGTCTGCTGCCTTTTTCTAACATTATTTGACTTTTGCAAGTAAGGGGACAAACAGTGCGGATCCTGATCAGATTGCTACTACAGGAGCAGTCTGATCTTGGTCCACATTGTTTGTCACCAAGCTACTTAACGTTTCAGCAGACGACAAAATCAGGCGGCTTGATGCGATTGGCGCTTCAAGGTTTGGCACTTTTTGTATGTTCTTAGCGTGATTTACTGTTAACGTTCTTTGACTTTTCCTCACGTTGCCGCACCGTGAGACACAATTCACTAAGAATAAGTCATAAAATGTCATGATTTTATTTGTGAAGATACATTCGAGACACCCAGGTTCATGTACGTTTATACTCTATCGTTACATGGCAATTCAGAGTCTAAATTGCTGTTCAGCTATCTGGTATTTATACCCTAACCTGTCAGAAAATCTTGGGTAACCCATATCAGTGTAATTCATCATACATCAGGCCATATATTTCTGTCTCTAACACACCAGGCAAAAAACAAAAGTTCATACCCTACTTAGCTATTGTCCTGATAAGCCTTCTGCAGCATCCTAGGGAATCTTAGTTAGCACAAAAATATTTCATCTGACCATACATCGCCTATGTGACATGCGTGCCAAGAATAGAACCCTTACTTTTCATAATATAGCTTTTCTAATAAGGTGCTACGAAAGGGATATTTTTGAAATCCTTTAATTTAACAACAAATGCTATTCCCTGCAATATTAATTGCCTTGTCATAATGAATTTACCAGAGAGAACAGACTCTTGAATCACATACCCCTACATATACGTAAAAAAATTGGCCCTGTCCTTTATGCCGTTGATTAAATATCAGCCATAAAGAACTAACATTCAATTTGGAACTTTCTTACAAACAGAGAAAAGGATGTCTCCCCTGTTTTCCGTAATTAAAAGAGTTTAAATGCTTTAAAGCGAAAGGGCGTTTTCATTTGTACTGTACAACACACATGTTCCAACCTTGCATTTTCGTGATGTACTGTCATATAATTAAATGGACAGCAAATACCATCATCCCCTCATTATTTTACCCTGTCATAACGGTTTTAATTGGAAGAAAAGGCCCTTAAATCGCACAACCTTACATGTAACTGAAAATTTTGGCCAAGATCAAGATGCCGTTGATTTAACGTTGATTAAATATCAACTATAAAGAACTATTATTCGATTTGGAACTTTCTTACAAACAGAGAAAAGGATGTCTCCCCCTGTTTTCTGTAATTAAAAGAGTTTAAATGCTTTAAAACGAAAGGGCGTTTTCATTTGTACTGTCCAATAAACATGTTTGACCATGCAGAGTTCATCTGTCATATATGATGTTCATAAGGCTCCAACTAATTTTATTAATATTTAACAGTCTGTGCATATGCAAAATTCCCTTTCTAAAAATATAAGCCATGTTTAAACTTTATAACACTCTACCTTGTAATTTTAATGCTGATCAACAGAATAGAATTTCGAGTTATCTGAATACGTGTTGATAGCATTTTCTTTTTAAAAACGAATATTAGTTTACGTGCGGTTCACGTGCGTAATGCATTTTTTTAGGTATGAATCATGTTGATGGAGTCCCTTTTCTCTTGTTTTGGCTCCCCTATGGCTTACTTTCTTTCATTACTCCCTTTTTTCCAGACGATATTTTAGAATAAAAGATCGTCTTAGAGACATATTTTTTTTTATATCGTATTTTATGACACGTGCCTGCAATATATGTTTTTTTTTGTTTTTGTTTTTCAGTCCTATGGGCGATTTTCACTGATATGGATTATTATCCCACAATTCTGTAGTTTTATGTACAATTCAAACAGATGGTAATTAATGACCAATATGCCTATAAATAGTCTCAATATCATCCCCAAAAATTAAATAATTATAAACTTATATGCATATTGTCCCCACATAGTATAATTGAAATACTTTAAAATTGAAAATTTCGGACATGTGACGAATGATGCATTTATCTATCTCATTTAGCATATCATAGTTTAGATTTCGCTGCTGCGATTGCTTAATAATGATTTGACAAGTTTGAGAAGTTAACATGTATCTGTAAGCAATGTTTTGAATTACTAATATGCATCCTTTGCCTTTGACTCCTTAAATTATATGAACATTCCCTCAAAAGAATACCCTTTATACATACAACGCAACCGCATGACAAATGATGCATTTCATGCTTCTAACTGTCACTTCATAGTTTAGTATTCGCCATTGCGATCACTAAATAATGATTTGTCAATTTTAGAAGTGTATATGTATCTGTAAGCAGTAAGCTGAATTAACTAATATGCATCCTTTGCCTCCGGCTCCTTAAAGCAATATCGTAGAGAAAAAAAAATATATAAAATTATAAGAACATTCCCTCAAAAGAATACACTTTAAATATACAACGCAACCGCATGACAAATGATGCATTTCATGCTTCTAACTGTCACTTCATAGTTTAGTATTTGCCATTGCGATCACTAAATAATGATTTGTTAATTTTAGAAGTTACTATGTATCTGGCCTACGATGCGCTGATTTACCAGTATGCATCATTTGCCTCCCACATTAATATGAATATTACAATAAAACACATGTTTCAAATAAACCTTATAAAACAAGACGATTGATGCATTTCATATTTCTAATACGCCATATCATCGTTTAGTGTTGGCTTGAGCAATCACTAAATAATGATTTGTGTCTTGAGAATTCCCGTTTCCTATTTAACAATGAAGTACATTTCTTTTTTAACAACAAACTAATTTTGTGCCCTGCATCAATCGCCTTCAAGACTTAAAAATGACAACGAAATTGATACTATAAAAGTTCTTTTCTGTGGCTCTTACCCTTGTTCACATCGCACGCACAATATGGTGGATCAGTTTGAATTAATAAAATTAGTACAGGACTGCAATATGCATTTCTGCAGTTCCCATCCAGCATACAAGTTTTGTAGCAACCAGACTTTGCGGTGGCCACAAAACCATGCTAGCTGCTGAACTTACAAATAATTATATTGGCTCAAAAATACCAGATATGCATATCACATCCCAGTTCTGTCCTGCTGTATAACTTTCCTTCCACCTATAGCGTAAAAGTTCAACTGTCATTTCCAATAAGTTGAATAAGTTTATTTGATATAAGTCACAATCAATGAAATATGCATTTTCTCACTTCAGGTCCAGCATGTATTTTTTTTTGTAACCAACTCTTTGGTTCCTAAAAAAAATGCTAGTCATGAAGCTTTAGTAATTAGGTTAATTTTTGGAAAATAAATTACTCTTGCCAAATATTGAGCATGCATATATCATTTCCATTTTTTTTCTTGTCTACCAATGTTCACCACAAATTTTTCAGCGTTAATCTTTAACATCTCCTGGTCTGTGTACCCAGTCATGGTCTCGATTGAAAGCCTACATCCCCTTGAAGATTGTCTAATCAACTAACAGTCGACAGAAACATTGATCATTATAGTCGACTTCCATTGGTTATCATCTAGGAGTGTTCTGCTAGGCTCATCGTGACGTTGAATAATACTTTACATGTAATGTTCAATACATAGTGTAATCAGCATCAATGTGATCATTGTATACTGTCATACAATGAAGCTGGATGACATCCGCTGAATCAATCATTTTAATGGGGACTCTTCTCGTTGACACATTTACTTTCTAGCTAATGTCATAGTTGCCCCATTCCATGTAGACAAAATTACATAGATATATACGTTTGTAGATAGTCCCATTACCAATATGTACATGTGCATGTTAATCAAAGTTGAACATAGTCCCGTCACCTGGTATCAATGGTATTTACACTTTTCTCAGGAAGCATAGTCAGTGATTCACATGTCGCTCTGCGTCGTCGTGATATTTAACGTTGGGTATAACTTGTGAATCACGTTGTCTGTTTCCACTGTTCCACGTAGCAAGGGCGCAGAAGCAACTGTTCTGCAGACGTAATCATGGCCCTCTGGTGTGCCAGAAACCCTCGCAGTCGTCATCGGTTGGTACTTGCATTGGTCATGTGTAATCTTTGATTGATCCTGTCCAATACCACTAATGGCTAACTTCTCATTGACACATATGTCATAGTAGCCCCATTTCATGTAAACAAAATAACATATACGTTCGTAGATTATCCTCTAACCCATATGTACATGTGCATGTTATTCAAAAATTAAACAAAGTTCCGTCACCTGATATACATGTATTATATACAGTATATTTACATTATTCTTAAGAATCATACTCAGTGGTTCACATGTCGTTCTGACTCATCGTGATGATCCAATCTTGAGTACAGCTTGTGTATCACATTCTCTATTTCCACTGTTCCACATAGCAAGGGCGCAGAAGCAACAGTTCTGCAGACGTAACCATGGCCCTCTGGTATGCCAGAAACGCTTGCAATCGTCATCGTTTGGCATTGCATTGGTCAGGTGCAATCCTTGCTTGATCCTGTCTACTACCGCAAAAGGCCAAATTAAAGACGCTGCTACTCTTTTTACTAAACAAAACAAAAAAAAATCCTACCCTTATTATCATGGACAGGCCTAACCCACTCACAATATTTGTAACCAGTTGATCCCTAAGTATATTTAGGATGATTTTGAGTTCTTTTGACAAAGTGATATTTGTTGTTTAAGAATTAACTTCCTAGTGGTTCTTACAACTGATGAAAATATGGATATCCTCTACCAAGGGCACATACGTTTAACAAATTCTTCAAGTTCCTATATCAAATGTAACCCTTGTGCCTTTTTTAGTTTTGCCAACAAGTCAAATTCAAAATCATACTCTTATTCAAATCAAATACTATGAAAAATAAAAAAAAAACATGTTTTGATTTTGTCCCTACAATGGTAAAATCTATTTCTGCACCCCCTTAACTGACAGTGAGTCTCCATTCACTAACCGCAAATAAGCGTTTTATTGATCAGTCGTGGTGCGTCTTTTTAAGACTGATAAACTCTTCTATGCACAAGTGACACCTTTGCGCCTGAGTTATCTACAGACCTTAATTTTCTTTTACCAATTTTAATGAGATATGAATTTGAACTCCCCGCCAAAGAACTGTTATGAGTGAGTATGTCTTCTCTCCTTCCATCGGCCTCTTTATGAAAGGAGAGTCCTAGTTTTCAGAAATATTACCCCTATTCTGACTACTAGGTGGAGCATGACACTCATTTTGGTAATGTCCCTTTTCCCTACAATTCCAACAAGTATTATATGCCTTACTTCTCATTTGTCTATTACCCCTGTCATTAGGAAAGTTACTGTTTATAGAATATGATTCTTTTCTTCCAACACCCCCATCTGGATTAATGGACGCAACTGCATTAATGTGAGACCTATTCGAACAGTGACTGGCCAAATGTCCTAATTGATAGCAGACATGGCAATGTTTAGGGGGCAGTGCATACTCAACTTCCATTGGTTCAGTATGGCGAACATTAGAATCAGTTACCCTACCTATTCTTAAATTAAACCTTTTTCTCAAATTTTGTTCAGTCATTGCAGACCCAACAGCCGCTTGCAACGTTGCTGGATTTTCCCTCATCACCCTCATTTTTAAATAATCATGGACAAGGTCATCCACGAAGAACCCAACTAACTGTCTTTCAATGGCTGCCACCCCAGCATTTTGACCTGTGAATGCCTCTTCTGCCAAAGAAAGCAACCTCCCTGCGTAAAGTTGGTCATTTTCCTCTGGTGTTTGCTTAATTTTTCGCTGTAAAACAAATGCATGCTGCGGATCTGAAATTTCTGCAATTCTTGAAGTAAGTTCTGTTTTTAATTGACCCCAATTATTTCCTACATATTCATGAAGATACCTTTGAATAAAGTCACTGATAGCCCCCTGACTAGATTGATAAGCCACAATCTTAACCCTATCATCTGTTAAACCCGTTAATGATGCATATTTTTCTATTGAATTGACCCAGTCTTTAAATATTTTAGAATCGCCCTCAAATGGATGAACAATCTGAGAAATTCCTTGTGCGCCTACAACGGTCGACAGACCAGACAATTGCGCCGCCATATGCTGAGAAAGTGTAGCAACATCCCTATCGGCCATTTTACAGAGTATAAAGAGATCAAACAAAATTTACCACTCACCACACTGCCGCAGCCTCTCTTCTGGAAGATCACCTTTAACAATAGTTGGCATTTCTCGCACATCTCGAAGTAATCTGGAGTTCCTTAAACCGTGTCTTCTTCAGCCACACGACCGTTGTGTCAAGCCACACGACAGCTGTGTCACTCGCCTCGACGCTCCAATAGTACAAACCCTCAATAAAGCGTTGTATATTACATGTCATGCTTGCCATTTTGTAGTTGCTCTTCTAGCATTGACATTTTTACTAAAATGCCAATCCTGGTCACGGCACCAAAAATAACACCTTAGTGAGACACAATTCACTAAGAATAAGTCATAAAATGTCATGATTTTATTTGTGAAGATACATTCGAGACACCCGGGTTCATGTACGTTTATACTCTATCGTTACATGGCAATTCAGAGTCTAAATTGCTGTTCAGCTATCTGGTATTTATACCCTAACCTGTCAGAAAATCTTGGGTAACCCATATCAGTGTAATTCATCATACATCAGGCCATATATTTCTGTCTCTAACACACCAGGCAAAAAACAAAAGTTCATACCCTACTTAGCTATTGTCCTGATAAGCCTTCTGCAGCAACCTAGGGAATCTTAGTTAGCACAAAAATATTTCATCTGACCATACATCGCCTGTGTGACATGCGTGCCAAGAATAGAACCCTTACTTTTCATAATATAGCTTTTCTAATAAGGTGCTACGAAAGGGATATTTTTGAAATCCTTTAATTTAACAACAAATGCTATTCCCTGCAATATTAATTGCCTTGTCATAATGAATTTACCAGAGAGAACAGACTCTTGAATCACATACCCCTACATATACGTAAAAATATTGGCCCTGTCCTTTATGCCGTTGATTAAATATCAGCCATAAAGAACTAACATTCAATTTGGAACTTTCTTACAAACAGAGAAAAGGATGTCTCCCCTGTTTTCCGTAATTAAAAGAGTTTAAATGCTTTAAAGCGAAAGGGCGTTTTCATTTGTACTGTACAACACACATGTTCCAACCATGCATTTTCGTGATGTACTGTCATATAATTAAATGGACAGCAAATACCATCATCCCCTCATTATTTTACCCTGTCATAACGGTTTTAATTGGAAGAAAAGGCCATTAAATCGCACAACCTTACATGTAACTGAAAATTTTGGCCAAGATCAAGATGCCGTTGATTTAACGTTGATTAAATATCAACTATAAAGAACTATTATTCGATTTGGAACTTTCTTACAAACAGAGAAAAGGATGTCTCCCCTGTTTTCTGTAATTAAAAGAGTTTAAATGCTTTAAAACGAAAGGGCGTTTTCATTTGTACTGTCCAATAAACATGTTTGACCATGCAGAGTTCATCTGTCATATATGATGTCCATAAGGCTCCAACTAATTTTATTAATATTTAACAGTCTGTGCATATGCAAAATTCCCTTTCTAAAAATATAAGCCATGTTTAAACTATATAACACTCTACCTTTTAATTTTAATGCTGATCAACAGAATAGAATTTCGAGTTATCTGAATACGTGTTGATAGCATTTTCTTTTTAAAAACGAATATTAGTTTACGTGCGGTTCAAGTGCGTAATGCATTTTTTTTAGGTATGAATCATGTTGATGGAGTCCCTTTTCTCTTGTTTTGGCTCCCCTATGGCTTACTTTCTTTCAACCGTGGTTTGGTCTGTAGTGTGTGACTGTGGCATTTCATGGTCATCCTTACTTACTTATCTACAACACATATAAATAATAATTAGAAAATAACTAAGAAATATGTCATCCTATCTGAATTCAAAACAACTCAAATTTAGTTCCATTTTTCAGGGTATTTCGAGCTACATGGGTTTGAGTTATCAGGAGTAAACTTAACAAATGGTGGCTTTTATAAAGGAACTTTTTTTCTGAACCGAATGTTTCACAGATTTATTAGGGAGCATTGCATAAAAAGCCTGCCACACGCTATTAACAGACATGTTTTAACTGACAGGCAATTCACGTGCTGTTGATGCACGACTTTTGCACTTTACATAAATGCATTCTAGGCCGTCACAAAACAGCAACGTACCATAGAAATGAACGTAAATTAGACGTATGTCTTTGCTCTGGTACAGGCGTTTTCAAAACCTACGAATCCGTCGTGCTTTCAAGTGACAAAAAGACTTTATGCAATAATAACGATCAACCATAGTTTTCTGATGCACTTACATGTACATCTGCTAGACCCCTTGGGGTTGATAAAACCCTTGCCTTTCACGCTCGGGTTTCAATACCACCCTCGGGGTCCAACAGATGTTAATGCATAGAAAACATGTTTGGTCCCTATGTATACTGTTAAAGTGATTGCTGAGCCATTGGCCTAGCTCCCATTATGCAGTTACGCACGTGCGTAATAAAAATAACAACATTCAGGCAGGTCACCCATTGTTGTGCATTGTAAAAGTGATTTTCTATACCATAAAGAACTACTCGTAAAGGGAAGAATTCGCTCCCTCTGTGAGCAAATTCTTTCCTTTAAGAGAAGTTCCCATTTTGTAAAGAGACGCAAATGAAGAGAGTCACTGCTTGCTCCAGTAGTCTCCCTTTGACGTGCGTAACTTTTTTAGCGTTCTGGCTACGCTAATGTGAGCGTGCACTATTGCAGCAATAGTTACCTAGGCTGAGGCAGCTGAGGACACTATCATTGCTTATTATAGACTGTCCGAGGGACAGCGTCTGAATATGGCCCTAGCTGCAGGCTGTCTAAGCCCTAACCCGCAGACAGTCCTTAACCAAAAACTTATATTTGTTTTCTCTTGTGTTTAGTACACTGACTTCTTATAGACATTGAATTTGATACCAACACATGTGCGGATCCAGGGGGTGGGGGGCAGGGGGTCCGGACCCCCCTGAAAAAAAAATATAGGGTTTCTTAGCAATACTGCCCAGATTCCCTGAAAAATCACAAAGAAAGGCCCTTGTCCGCGGACAGTCCTTAAACACTGCTTGTGTTGGTTTCTATTTGCGTTTAGTACATCGACTACTAATTGACATTGAATTTGATACCCACAAATGCGCGGAATCGGAGGGAGGGGACAGGGGGTATATTCCCAAATTTTGACCCCTCTGACAAAACTGTCTGGATCCGCGCATGTATCTGATTTCTATGGTAGCAAATAAGGCTTGATATTTCATTTGAATCGACTGTCGATTCACACGAAATATCAACCTCATTTGAGCGCCTTATTTGTCTTAAAATGAATCTAAAATAACACAAATTTGTCATCTGTTGCAATTTGAAGTATTTCGATGTTATGAATAGTTTATACTCTGTGAACATAAAGTAATCATTCCCAACTCATCATATCAACTAAAATAAAATGCACGATTTTCTGGCATAACGCAGCACTATCGTGTGGCAGGGCACTATCGTGTGGCAGTGGTCCCATATCACATAGCATGTACACTATCACATGACCGGTCCACAATCACATGACTGGTACATTATCATATGAACAGTTCACTATCACATGACCGGTCCTCAATCACATGACTAGTACATAATCACATGACCGATACACTATCACCATCACATGACCAGTTCACTATTACATTATATGCCCCCCTCGTGATTTTTCTCCAGAATAAGGACATGCATGTGATTCGTTTCTAGACGATGATAAAGCATATTAAATATGATATGTGACATGGCATGAGATTTCCAACAAGTTAACATTTTGACAAGTGTAGACTCGGACGAGCCTCTGAAGCCTCCTTTTAAGCTTAGAAACTCCAAATGGTGTTCAGTTAGTAGCTTAGCAATTATAGATACTCAAGCGACTAGTAAAGGCACTGATCAGACTGCGCGTATGCGCAGGCTGATCTGAGCTTTTGATGGTCGCACATACCAAATTGTTGGAAATCTCATGCCAAGGCTCAATTATCTAATTGTGCTTTATCATTTCAAAATTTGATCTGGTCTCCGTAGCTGAGCAGGCTGGTTTGAGCATGACCTGATCGGAAGCTCCAATGATAGGATAATATTTGATACGATGGGTTGGGAATAATTACTTAATGTTTACTGAGAATAAACTATACCTCAGTCGCGCGTTGAGACTTACTAGCCAAGATTCCAGGCACAACAGTGGTATAAGGACCTTCTGAGAGCCTTTGTTTTAAATATAAAATTAAATATAAAATTGCGTTATTTAGTGGTGAATTTAGTGGTGAGCAAGAAATACAATCTATTTATAATCTATTTATAATCTATCTATAAAATAATCTGATGGGATAGAAAAATACGTCCCTCGCGATCACCGTTTGTAATCAGTCGGCAAGCCTCGTGATGCAAAACAGTGATCTTCGGGACAGACTTTTCCATCCCAACCTAACACTCATGATAGCTTCTTATAGATTCTTATATAACATATAAGCCAATGCATGAGATTTCCAACAATGTGGTATGTGCGACCAGCAAAGCCTCAGATCAGCCTGCGCATACGTGCAGTCTGATCAGAGCCTTTGCTAGTCGCTTGAACATTCTATTGAGCTATTGACTCAACATCATTTGGAGTTTCTAAATTTAAAAGGAGACTGTACAGGCTCGTCCGAGTCTATGCATTTCAAAATACCACATTGTTGGAAATCACGTGCACTGGCTCAATCTGTTAAGTACCTACTAGGTATAGTTCCAGACACAACAGTAATAATTCTGGCACTGCTCCCCGAGGTGATACCTACAGGCCTCACATGTTCTTCCGGTAGATACATAGCCTGGATAGCAGTTACCCTCTCCAGCTGGAAGTCAAAGTAAAACCACAGCTGACCCGACCTCTAATTACATGGGTGAAAGTTCAACATCTCCAAGATCCTGAACTTTCAAAACTCCGATTTTAAAACTTGCAATATAACCACTAAATATTCACAATTTGAAGCTTTAATGGTCTTAAGACAGATTGAATATAAATCAGAGACCCTTTAATAATATGGAAAGTCAGCCTCAAAATCCTGAATTCAGGAATAACCCTGAAAACTTTCACCTTTGTAATTAATGTACAAGTCATTTGCATGTACGCCCTCTCTACCTACTGGTATAGCGGGGAATGGCAGGGCTAAAGCGCGGGTTTATTACTTTCTGAATGTCCCCGCAGTGCCGTGTAAGTGCGGATATCGTGATTTTCTTCCAGGGGGGGGGGGGGGGGGGGGCGTTGATGCAAATGACTGGTGTTCACGACCTCTGGTAGACGTTCAGAGCCAGAAGTAATGTGTGGAAAGTAAATTGGCTATTTCCTGCAGAATGATTCATCATTTGATCAAAATATACCTTATGGTTGAATTTCTCTAAAGAAAAATGTGCTTAAAATTTTGAGTGCTTGTAGCATAGGCACAGTATGTGGCAAGGGCACTTATAACGTTTTTTTAAAGCTTTAGCTAATATGTACATTCTAAATATGCCAATCTGTAAATATCAGGAAACGTTTTGCAAACCTGTGTCTAGATAAAGTTACAATTTTTAAGTATGCAAAATTTGGTCAAAATATGCCACGCTGTTCCAGAGTTATGAGCATTTTACTAACTGACCACCGACTGGCAGATGGATGGATGGGCACACTCACATAGCAATTAAAGTGTCATGGAAGATTAAATTGCAGACCCAAGGCTTGTGCAATTTTAAAAGGGTCGTATGTATAAGTATGCAAAGTTTGATCAAAATATATGGTGCGGTTCAAGAGTTATGAGCATTTTAACTTAAAGATCTCGTCAAACCCTCGTCACAATTTTGCATACCAGTGACTGGACAATGTTAAAAATAACTATGCAACATTTGATCCAAATATAGCATGAGGTTCAAGAGTTATGAGCATTTTCACTAACTGACCACAACCGGCTGATATGGTGCTCAGCAGACCCTCGTCCATCAAAAAAGGCTGTTACACTTACCAATGATTAGATAATGTAGACATGCATTTGTATACCACCCTTACCAACTTTAGCACATAATATCTCATGATGTTCAAGGTCTACACTAATGTAGGTGGTATAAAATAGTTATACCATGTTTGTCCACCTGCACGTAAGATAATCCACTCGCTAAAGCTCGTGGATTATCTCCACGTACAGGCGGACAACCCATGGTATAACTATTACGTATGCAATGCTTGAACAAAAATACCATGTGGTGCAAGAGTAATGAACATTTTCAATAACTGATTTCTGAAAACACACAAGGTATAAAAATTGAGCCTTGACAAGTGATTTCCAACAATGTGGCATTTTGACAAGTGTAGACTCAGACGACCCTGTGCAGCCTCCTTTTAAGCTTGGAAACTCCAAATGATATTCAGTCAATAGCCTAACACTCATAGAATATTCAAGCGACTGGCAAAGGCTCCGATCAGACTGCGCGTATGCGCAGGCTGATCTCAGGCTTTGCTAGTCGCACATACCACACTGTTGGAAATCTCATACCATGGCTCAAACTGTTATGTTCTGACGATATGATCTATTACTGTGCTTCAAAGTTTTCCATGTATATCGTTTTTCGTTTTTAAGATGTCGTAAGTGATTAAATTTTAGACTTAAATTTCGCACATACATCTAATAAAACACTGCCTTATATACAAATGGATATATAAGCACGTATAATTGAAAAATAAGTCTTGACTCTGTAAAATAGTTGTTTTCGAGTTAGAAAATTCCTGAGCTTTAAAGCTGCATACTCTGTAACTTTTGGTCTTTTAATTTTAGAAATAATGTTTCTATTTTTCAAGAACACAGTAAAAAAACTAAAATCCAGGTATACATTTTACCAATTTCGTAAATCTTAACAAATTATCAGTATCAAAACAACAGCATTTAAGCTAAAATTACCTGTCTATAATTATTGGAGGGACGCAAATAATTCCAAACAAGAGCAAAACACGCCTGTTTTAAAAGATAATTCACTTTTCCGTGCGGTTTTCAGCTATAGCGAACAGATTTATTGTGAAAACATAACTTAATTCTACTTTTACAAATGATTTAAAAAGAAATTAAAAAATTCGAAAAATGTGCATAGGTGCATACTATGCAGCTTTAATAGTATGTAATCATATGGGTAACACGCGGGTTATACAGTTCAATGATTGTCATGCCAACTTGCTTCTATTTATCCCACCCACTTTTTATAATATGGGTGTATGACAGCAACTGATATTGCCAGGTAACGCTTTTATTGATAATAATCTTATATATCAATATGATTGCTGACAAATGGTCACAATATTATGGGCTAGAAATGTTAAAATATAATCATAATCGTAACTTTAACAGGTGTATGAACCAGCGCTTGACTGTTATTATTTTAGTATATTGATCAGTGTTTTAAAGCTGCATAGGCTATAACTTTATATATTCTAATTTTGGAAATAAAGTTTCTATTTTTCAAGAATACAGTATAAAATACTCAAATTCAGGTAAACATTTTAACGTTTTCATAAATTTTAACAAGTTATACCTATCAGAACAACAGCATTTATGTTAAAAATCAGCTGTCTAGAATTATTGGAGGGACGTAAGAGAAAAATCACCTGTTTTTATTAGATAATTCACTGTTCAATGCAGGTTTCACCTGTACTGAACATATTTATTGTGAAAACATAACTTAATTCTATTTTTGCAAATGATTTAAAAAGAATTTTTTTTTTGAAAAATGTTCATAGTTACAGATCTAGTCTCTTTAAATTGCTACAGAAGAGCCAATATCTTGCTTATATATACTTAAGGAATAAAGAAACGCAACAAACACTTCGAGTCATTGTAAGCATACAATATGATGCAAGTTTTTAGTGCAAATGATATGTATCCATAGGAGCAGTATGTGTCCGTCAAATTACAGCAGGTTTAACGTAATTATCGGTTACATAATCACTTTGGTATGCGCGTAACCAGCCTGACACCCTTAGTAAACTGCTGAAACATGGTCATTAAAAGCAAAGTTTGAATCAACCATAGTCTTGCCATAGATTGTGGATCAAGGAAATGATCAAATGGCGACGTTTCTGTAGGAATCTGAAACGGCTTAACGTCATTAACGTCAACTCTGAATACTGTGTGAAACTCGTAAATTTTCTTTTCTGCTTGAGATTAATTCACTACAAGGACGTTTAGTTCAAAATTATGACTTGAGATCTTCAGACGTCAAAAAAACTCAATTCTGACGTCAAAATTCGATATCCTACGTTTTATTGGTTTCCATGTTGTTTATGTGTTTTTTCTATTAATAACATGGTCCAGTGACAAAGTTTAGGTTACAGTTAACAAGTTTGGTGTTCACTCTCGGCATGTAATCAGATGTTTTCTCTTGCATTACGCTGTGTTTTGTTTTGCTAACGCCAATAAAAACACCTTGCCAATGTATTTCTACTGTATCTGAAAAGTCATTTTTTCCCAAGAAAGCATGTTCTAATGTCTCTAGGTTTATCTTATACCGTATATCCACCAGCAACCCAAACCCGACGTCTCTAAGTGACGTTTATCGCTACCATTCGCATCTTTCCATTCTAGTAGCGTGTTTTGGCGCAATATTTGACTGCATTACGAATATGATTGGACGTTTGTTTAATTTGCACATTGTCAAATCGACGCCAAATAACCAAACATGGAAAAGACGGGGTTTCTTGATCTTTATTCTGACGTTAACGTCACATTTTACGTTTTCATATGTTTTCATCTTGTAGCGTCAAATGTAGCTTTAAAATGACGTTTTGGTATTTCATCATATGCTATAATTACTCAATAAGAAATTTTCAAAAGAGTTTTCACCAAACCGTCATTTAAACACGCAAAAATGTATTTTTGTCTGTTGCGTTTCTTTATTCCTTAAGTATATTAGTTATAACTGCTTATAATTAGCGTTTGAACGAATAATATTGATGGTGGAAAAGACATTTCTGCTGGGCTACTCCTTATTTTACCATAGTGAATGAAGCGTCTGATTCTTTGCTGACTGTGCACTTAGCACGATTGTTGGTCAGTATGCTTCATTGGCCTCTATTCAAAGCCATATATAGCCTGACTTAACTAAACAAAAATGATGTAAATTTTATATAAATTGATAGACAGATGTTATACCTTTCAAAAGTTGTATACTTATGGTACCGTAAATTATATGTTAGTAGAGATACAACTAATTTCTATGAATACAAAATGCCCCTCGTATTGTTTACATTTTCTCCAAGTCCAGTCCCACACTATCACCATTTCCGCTATCAGACCCCAAATCCCTACCACCATTTCGTTGAACTGATGAGAAGCGTGTCACTTTAATGAAGAATAAATGCACATTCTCTTTGTTGCGAGAGCCCTAGCCGAGGCTGCGTCTGGATGTTTTCTCTAATTCATTTATATTTGTCCAGAATTACGATTGGGCATGTAATTATGCATGGTGTCAACAAATCCTGAGACCTTTGAAAAAAGCGAAGCAAAGACACTTAATCAGATAGAACAATTAAGAAAAATGTTTAAAAATCTGAGATTAAAGCTTTTGTGGAATAGGGAACATAAACAATCAACATTCTGATTTTGAAGAGCAGAGCACTGTGATTCATTTCATAGGATTAGGCCGGGAAGAATGCGCTATTCTCTCGCATACCAAATTTATGGGATTCTGACCTAGACACAGCAACGTTATCATGACCGCTCTTGACATAGCGTAGGCTATTTCGATATGGATATATACATCGTACCTGCAAAAATGTATTGCTAACACCATCTTATAAAACAGCATAATAATTCATTAGTCTTTAAGTAACTGCAGTGGTCCATGCAAAGTGTTTTTATACAAACAAGATTCGTTTAGGAAAAAGTATAACATGCAGATGCAAAAATGAGGACAAATTTCTTTTTTACAAACCACCAATTAGGTGGTGTATACAGGTATGAAATTCCAAAGTTCATTGTGCGATCAAATCGCACATATAAAATGTATCGCCAAAACCAATGTCCTCTGAAATCTTGGACGCACAGTAAATGTTTCAGAGCACCAACGATTCAGCGTTGTGATTACAAGAGTGTTTTTTTACTTTATATATGTGAGTTAAATCTATTAAAAGTCTACTTACTCATAGGTGGCTGTGATTGTACCATATACAGAAGACACACTATCAAAACAATTAGTTGTCCCTTCATTCTTCAAATATAAGTAGAATCTGTACAGTACTGCAGCATATATGTTTGATCTTTCTGTAAAACCACTGACTATATACTTTTTAACTTTGCCTTGGGAATAAGCAATATTTTAAGCTATTTTGCCAGCAGTGACATGAATAACAGCTGAACTTTTTTTTATTAGAACTGATATCCACTAGCGTTTTATAAGCATATCCATGGCGCTACTATCCCTATCTACAACATCTTAAAAGGGACAGCAACCCTAATGATAAGTATGTTTTATAAGAAATAGCTTTATAAAACATGAATTTTGATACAGGTATCATCAAAATCGGTTAAAATGGGCAAGTTATGGGCATTTAAAGAATTCTATATGGCCAATATGTAGCCGCCATTTTGAATATTTAATTAGTTTTCAGATTTTTTTCAACTGCTTATTTTTTAGTTATCACTACTTTCTTATCATCTGTGATCAGCGGATATGCAGCTTTATACATAAGGAAAATATTTCATTAACGATTAATGCAAATAATCCATTGGTTTGTCTTCTATTTTGATTACGCATATTTAATTAGGCTGAGTAATGTCACTAAGCCTACAATATGGTCGCTTCCATTACAGTCCATTTGCAAATATTCCAACGCCCACAACTTCCACATTTTTTCAACCAATTTAAATGAAACTGGTATCAAAATTCATATAAAACATAGTAAACATCAGGGTTGCCGTCCCTTTTAATGTTGATCTTTTTTTCCTAATGTTATAACACCATTACCATCAGGCGCTACAGTTGATGTGTATAACATCACCACATTCACATTTGAGCCGCGACATGTGATTTCCAACAATGTGGCATTTTGACAAGGGTAAACTCAGACGAGTCTATGCAGCTCCCGTTTAAGCTTAAAAACGCCAAATTATGTTCAGCCAGTTGCTTAACACTCATAGAATATTCAAGCGACAAGCAAAGGCTCTGATCAGATTGCGCGTATGCGCAGGCTGATCTGAGACTTTGCTGGTCGCACATGCAATATTGTTGGGAATCTCATGTCGGACTCATTTCTACTGTTATATAAGGATTGACAAGAAATATCCATCGCTATCTACATCATTGCCACATCTATCTTATCACCGTATTGCTTCATAAGTATGGCCATGAGATTGTTGCATATAAACTGGTCAAAATAAGTTAAGCCCCAGCTTAAATTTTGTCATAGACTTAATGCAAATACATTCATGTTTGTTTTATCATAACATTTTACTGAAAAAAGATTGTTGCATAGAATTTTCAGCAAAGTTACAGCAATGTTTCCTCTCAACATGTGCGAGGTTTCACTAATATTGATAGCCTTTTCATAGAGCTCCACACATTTCAGTAAATGTCCCGTTTCGTTCCCCATCATTCCTATAGTAAAAGTGGCTGAAATAAGGATGCTCTTCCGAAATTTCGTACTTACCACAAAAATCGGTATTTTCAATTGAAACCTTGTGTAATTACACCTAAGATATTGTTGTATAACTTGAGTGGAGTTAGAATTTTTAGATGCCTTCGATATGCTTTTAAATAAACAACTACACTTGGGGAATTAAGCATTATACCTTTTATATGCAACATCACAACATCTATCTTATTATTGCTTTATAAGTATGAACATGAGATTGCTGACGCTATAAGCAACATCACCATATATATATATATATATATATATATATATATATATATATATATATATATATATATATATATATATATATATATATATATATATATATATATATATATATATATATATATATTGCTGCATAAGCATGGCAATGCAATTGCTATAACTATATGTAACATCATCACATCTATCGCCGTATTGCTTCTTTAGCTTGGCCATCAAACTGATATCGCTATATGCAACATCAGAGCATCTATCCCCTTGCTTACACTATAAGCAAGGCCATGAAATTGCTATTGCTAATTTACATTGTTTCTATGATCTGTGGACGTTTCCAAAATTACCTTGTTCAAATATTTATCTCAGTAATACCATATAAGTGTCAAACAGGTTGGATCCAGATCATGCCCAACTTTTGTTGGGCCTGATCTGGGTCGAAACTGTTTGCAGTGGTTATCAAAAGACGACACTAGTAGGCAGAGAGTAAAATATTATGAACAGAACAGAACGGCAAAGATTAAAATATTATGAAATATTTAGCTCACATTGAGTCCTAAAATAAATTAACTGTTTTTCCATAGCCATGCAAACAAAGAAGTGTTTCAAAAGTAGGAATCTTCAAAAGAGAGAAAAACTATTGGGTTCATTTTATTATTTAATCTACATTTAAATAGCATGTGGTGTTTTCTCCTGTTTCCTCTTTTCATGAATCAAACCTCCTGTAAAATAAAGAAAGCAAAGATCAGGCCAGAGAAATAAAAGCACACTGCATATACTGAGAGGAACTAGAAACTTAAAGCTGCATAGTCTGTAACTTTTGATCTTTTAATTTTAGAACTAATGGTTCTATTTTTCAAGAACACAGTAAAATAACTAAAATTCAGGTATACATTTTACCAATTTCGTAAATCTTAACAAATTATCAGTATCAAAACAACAGCATTTATGTTAAAATTACCTGTCTATAATTATTGGAGGGACGCAAATAATTACCAACAAGAGAAAAACACACCTGTTTTATAAGAGAATTCACTTTTCCGTGCAGTTTTCAGCTATAGTAAACAGATTTATTGTGAAAACATAACTTCATTCTACTTTTACAAATGATTTAAAAAGAAAATGAAAAAAAAATCGAAAAATGTTCATAGTTGCAGACTTAGTCTCTTTAAGTTCTTTACATGGAAAGGTAGAGTTTATGGAAAAATTAAAAATTACCCTTTCCTGAGCCAAAGCCAAAATGACGATTTTAAGGAACTGTGCATATTTATGTGTTACGTCTGTTGTTTTAATCGACGTCAACGTAAGAGGGGGTAACGTAATAAAACAAACCGTCACGCGAGAAATGATGACAGCGTTTAAGCAGGTAAAAGGAAATTGAATCCAAAATATATGAATATGCCAACCATGCTTGTTAGCTGTTTGTTTTAGAAAATACAGCATATCTTCCGTACTTTGTTAATATGTTCCTTTGCAATCTGGAGTAAAATATGTACAGTGTATATGAGTGTACTTTTTTTTAAAATCTGCAACTAAATAAGCCAGAACGATAAAATAGAGTTTTATACATCACTTGAAAGGTCATGCTTTGATCTGTTGTTTCGCATATAGTATAGAATCCTAACGCGGTTTGTGGATGGAGTTATAAATGCGTTTTCATTACATATTGAAATATAACGTGACGCTGACGTCCCAGAAACCATGTTAACACAATAACAAATGCGATTGCACTAACACAAACGGCTTCACTGAAGTTGTATTTTCAATAAAATATCGCTATAGAGATATTTTATTGAAAAAAAACATAAACTTCATTTATTCTGCTGATAAAACTTTTCGGATAATCAGAATAATCGATTTTAATAGACCTGACCCCACATGTTCCATACGCCAGTTCCTGCTGGCAAATTGGAGCTGTTTCGTACGTAATGCTCCTTACATACACCCAAGCCATGACTCGATTCTCGAATTGTGGCGGACTTTCCCGAATGACTTCGATGCTTCAGCATTGTGACTAAAAACGTTAAATCTACTAAAAGTTGCCTTACTCGGAGGTGGCTGTGAATGTACGGTATACAGAAGACACACTATCAAAATAATAAGTTGCCCTTTCATTCTGTTGATTTTAGTAGAATTTATCATATGACGTCGCGTCTGGGAGTGAAATAACGCCATGCAATAACATCGATAAACCACTAGTGGTTTATAGATTTACGGGAAACGTTATGACGTCCATAACAACGTTGCGTACATAATGACAAAATCATAACGTTTTTACGCCAGAAATCAGGTTTCAAAGTATTTGTCATACGATAAATAGAATCTAACATTCGTGCTCTTGTATTATTGAATTCATTAAACTCGTTGCGAAAAAGAGATAAAATGCTCGGCAAGCCTCGCATTTTATCTCTTTTCCCCAACTCGTTTAATAAATTCAATAAAACATGAGCACTCATGCAAGATCCTCTATCTATACAATACTGCAGAAGATCAGTTTGATTCCTTTCTATAAATAGAGGATCTTACATGAGTGCTCATGTTTTATTGAATTTATTAAACGAGTTGGGAAAAGGAGATGAAATGCGAGGCTTGCCGAGCATTTTATCTCTTTTTCGCAACGAGTTTAATAAATTCAATAATACAAGAGCACGAATGTTAGATTCTATTTATCATATGACATTAAGATTATTCTCGCGTAAAAAACGTTATAGTTTTGTCATTATGTACGCAACGTTGTTATGGACGTCATAACGTTTCCCGAAATTCGATAAACCACTAGTGGTTTACAGATTTTATTGCATGGCGTTATTTCACTCCCAGACGCGACGTCATATGATAATATACTTTTTAATTTTGCTCAGAGGATAGGCAATATTAATGGCTGGTTTCCAACAATGATAAATTGATAACAGCTGCTCTTGAAATAAGAACTGATGTCCACTAGCGTTTTATAAACATAGCCATGGCACTATCATAGCTATATAAACCATCCTTTTCTTGATCTTGATCTTCCTAATGTTATAAAAAAAATGCCAGGACACTACAGTTGCTACGTCACAACATCTTTCTCAGTATTGCTTTTTAAGTATGGCCATGAAATTGCTATAATTGCTACATATAGCATTACCTCTATCTCCATATTGCTTGAGTATCATAATCTTCACAAAACCTTTTCTAAATTTTATAGACGATATTACTTGACTTTTCGCTTTCTGTAAAGGCGGCACCTCATGAATGCGTAATTAGGACTAGTCAACCTTAGGCATAGGTAAAAGCTGAAAAGGAGGCGTGGTTTTATTCAAAAGTAACTGTATCATCTTGTGCCACAGCCCCAGTCATTATTGAGTCCTTAAAACGCCATCCAAATAACTGCATCTGAAAATGTCTATTTAACATAAGCAGGGAGGCAAACATTGTGGACCCAGATCAGACTGCTCCTACAGGAGCAGTCTGATCTGGGTCCACAATGTTTATCTATGGGGCTTCAAATAGTTTAGTAAAGTAATACTATGATTTGATATATGATTTGATATCTAAATTTCAAATTGGACTTATATCTCTCTTGACATGTGCCAAGGACTTTCGGAACCTGAATTCTTTGGCGACGTGGTGTATAAATTGAAGAAGATTGTTGGCTCTATACTTTTTCAGCGCAGTTCATTAAAATATATTCCATTATAAAACGTTTGGCTATAATATTAATGTATTGCAGCTGACTGAATGCTTGGTGGTCAACCCAATTACGGTTGGCGACTTTGCTTTCCTCTTTGATTGCACGCCAGTGGGTCGGACTTCAGACTCAATGATGGTTCGGACTTATAGACTTATCTTTTAATGAGATGGTAGGGGCCTGATGCTTTGGCGGTGTCAGGCCCACCGGAGGTTAACCTGTTGGAATATTTTGCTATCGCTTTATGCAACATCACCATGTATATCCCTTACTTCTTTATAAGCATGACCATAAGTTACTATTGTTATAATACAACATCATCACAGTATATCAAACATACTACTAACTATTATTATCATGCATTTCGAAGCACAACCTATCGAAAATACAAAATATTACCTGATGAAGTCCTTATGTAAGTTTCTTTGTTTGGAATCACGATGTTTGGCACTAAATAAACTACCTGCAGTTTTGTTTTAAATATGTTTTTGTTTTATTAAGATGAGCATTTATTGTAAAAGAATTATATAAAATGAAAACATTACTTTAGCTAAAACAGTAATTTAAAAGCGAGGTCTTTGTTTGCAATCACTACTCGGTTGTGATCAAAGTTTATAAAACATTTACGGAACCGCATCAAGCGCTTGTTTCTAAATTGAGCTTTCCTTTGAAAATGGTTCGTTATTTATTCATATTCTACATATATATTAGAATTTAATTATACTTATATATTTTAACTTTTCGTGACTGTTCGTTGGCAGTAACCAGTATCTGGGTGAAACGTTTATATAAC
This sequence comes from Loripinus fragilis, assembly GCA_964019695.1. Classification (NCBI taxonomy): domain Eukaryota; kingdom Metazoa; phylum Mollusca; class Bivalvia; order Lucinida; family Lucinidae; genus Loripinus; species Loripinus fragilis. Next base: position 20,640,674 of record OZ026525.1, read on the forward strand.
GTTTCTAAACGGGTACATTTAAACAAACCTCTGTGAAACGTTTATAAATCAAGTTTTGCACAGTCAATAAAAGCTAAATTAATTGTATCTATAACTGACACACCAATTTTTTTCTTTCTTGATTGGAAAGAGAGAGTTGGTTGCCTTGCTTAGTTTGTCTTCATGGCGTCTTATGATTGATGTGTTTCTCTTCCTTGCGGTGCTATAGGTTTGTCTGCAGTTGGTGATTGTGGTATTCCAGATCATACTCACTACGAGGGATGATCCAAAAGTTCTGATCGTTACCTTGTAGCTTTGTCCAGAGACATTTTTGAGAGACATCCCATGCACCATTAAAACGAACAAGCGTTGACCTTTATAATGATGCTAGTATTCTCTCGCTGTACTGTTTCGTTTAATCATAACAGCACATTATATATGGTCCACTCCATACCACTGGCCTGTTTTCATGTTATAGAATTATAATAGAATTTGAATCTGAATCTTTCAAGCCCCCAATCTTTAAAACTACAAAGTAAAACTGCCATGTATTTTTACTTTTTGTTACTTATAATTTCAATTCAAATGTAAGAATGGCGACGGGTTGTGTCGATTCAATATTTAAAGCACAATGCGCATTTCTTATGACGTCATTGAAATTGACAACTACGTCATTTTGAGTACATTGCAAAATTTACATTTCGTTGAATATTATATTATTTCTATCGATTTAGACTAGAAACATACGAAACCTAATATCGGCAAAATATTTAACACCAATATTATTTTGCTTACGAAATATCTTCATCTGAATTGGAATATTGTAAAAAGTTTAATTTTTATTTAAAAAATAATTGACTTTAAAAAAGAATTTTCAAAATTGTTATTGGTTTCAGATGGATGCTTTGTGCTCAGTTTAATCCCGCATTGCATCATTTTACGATGTAGTGCACATTTCGACAATTTATTGGCTTTTTTGTTTTAGATATACACATGCAAATTTGTGTACCTCAGAATGTTGACCTAATTTGAGGACTTGTTTTAACTTTCTTATGTGGGCTACTATCAGTCTCCGACGATACAGACTATTCAAAATTGCTTCAGACATAAGTCGGCTCATCTAAAATTGTCTTAAATCTATTTTTATCTTTAAAGCAATTGTTTTTACTGCTGTATGGGCCAGTCAAAATTTCAAGTGGTCCAAATTTTGATTATAGCTGACAGTTGCTTAGCAATACTTTTAAGGGCCTAGGAATCCGAGTTCATATAGAAACTCCACCATATTGACAGGACGTATTGACTTCTGGATTAACATTACGCAGTCATAAGTTTGAATTGCTGAGACTGCCCTTGTCTAAATTGTGAGGTCTCTTATATGCACAGCCTGCCTGATAGGTCAGTGCATTGAGGGTATGGCTGTTTCGTGGTCGTTTTCTGGCCACTCCTTCAAGTTACATAAAACTTGTCAGAGCGGTGTATAAACAAAGAATATATTATTATTTGATGCAATTTTCAGGCATGTTGCATTGCTGGTTACAGAGATATAGCGCCAGGATCAGAACTTTAGGATCATCCCTCGTATTAACATGTCTGCCGTGTTATTTACCCTTTCCAGACAGGTCTCAAGATTATGAAAATCTAGGACATGATTTTAAGTAAGTGGGCTATGGTCTGTTATTGTGGCTTTGCCTTATATATAACAATGAGATACAGTTAGGTAATCATAAAAGGTTTATCAAAAAGTTTTTTGTGAACCAGCTTTAATTACAACAGGAAAACAGAACTTAAAATGTTACACTAACTGAAAATACTTTGACAAGCGTATACCAATGGGTTCCACAAGGTGCATTTATTGTTCAGTTTCAATTACATTTTGTATTCTAATTATTTCTATCATATACGTACTTACTGTAGTAATAGCATGATACAGGCATTCTATCTCCGAAACGTACATACCAAAGTGTGCGTCTGTGAGCCTTGCACTCAGTAGCTGTTAGCAACCCCAGTTGTTCAATTTGTTTTGAACTGCTACCCAATTATAAGGGTCATTATCAAAAAATGGAGGAATCCAGAAAGACTAAATCATTAAAAATAAGTGTCAAGTTTTTCAATCTTGCTGCAACATTTATACCAAACATACACGAGGGAACTAATATTCAAAATATGCGAAGTTTAACTCGACGAATAATCGGTCAGTTAATAATTTTATGCCTGCTACTACGGCTAAAATGTCAGTGCAGTCACAAACAAACTTTTTATCATTAAATCAGTCTCTGTCGAGATGTTCATTATCTTAATACAGTGATCTACAATACTGATCATAAACCTTATAAGACTCGAGTTTTATTCAATTTCGTTGTAACCTGTGTGAGAGAGAATTGTTTAAAGTAAACTTACACGAAAAAATTGTATTTTCAAAGTGTGGTGTTTTTATGTACAAAATTGTGTAGATTTATATTCTAAATGATTTCTGTCAAAAGTTTAGTATTTCATTATTGCTTAGTCAGATATAAAAAGTAAGTACATTATAGCGATGGACTCTATGTAATTTGAATTATACTTGAACGTGACTGCACTGACATGAATGTGACTGCACTGACACGTTTGTGACTGCACTGACATAACGTGCTCCACCTTGCGAAATGATAGAATTGAATAAAAGCATGATACATTGCATAAGATAATATGATACACAGTGGAAACTAAGATCAGTCCGTACATTAATGCAGTCTCAATGGTGCCATCGAGAATGATTTCCGTTTTCGGAAATTGACACTTACCAGGACGTACGAGGGTCCTTTGGAAAGTTGGTAACCTGGTCTTTTATTTTAGTAACCGAATTACAAACCCTAGCATGTTTGGTATCAGTTTAAAAAGCTGCATTTTCTTTATGTTATGGCACAAGTTTCATGAGGATGTTATGGTGTAGACACGAAAAAATATTATTGTAAATACATGTCCTGAATGTAAACGCAAAATTTCAGTGGAAAATATAACGTTTACCTTTTGAAAAGAATGCAAAACATTATCAACATTAATGAGTGCAGAACATTATAAGTGAAATTAGACATATTGTACAATTTGATAGGCCTCAATCTGGTTCAGTATTTATACAATTGATGAATGAGTTGGATGTTTCATGTAACTAAATATGGAAATGGCAATACCAAATCCGTTTAGAAAGCAAAGCAATGCGCTTCAGTATTGTAATGACTAAAATCGCATGTCACATTGCACATATTTTGAAAATATATAACCGACGGTAGTTTAAAAATGTCCTGTGTTGGTATTTTTGTCGTACACTTTATTTACACACTTTATGCTCTTTGTTTTGAAACCAAAAGAAACTGTGTGAACCATAACAAAGGAAAGGTAACTCTTAAAATCTTCCCATGGGACAGCATGAGTTTAGCTATGAGTTGACGTTCTGGTTCATTTTTTAAAAAAGTAAAAATACCCCTTGGGACTAGAAATCTATCAATTCGGTGATGGTTAAAGCGATACCATGAGAGGTTATTATGTCATCGACAAAATATGAAGGGTCCAATTACCCCACCCACTTCTTAAAAGTAGGGGTAGTACTATTACGAATAATTTTCTTAAAGGCAGAACTAAAAAGCCGTGCAACTTTTGCGCGACGAAATGATTATTATGCATTGTTTGCTAGAAAATAAAGCAAAACATATACTCAATAGGCATTTTTAGCTCCTGTAGTGACACAATTTATAGTAAAAGTATAAAGCGAAATTGAAATAAGAAATGTCACCGTAACGTGATGGATACTCCCAAACGAATTGGTCTAGCATAAGAAACATTTGAGGTTTAGTTATTTGATATAAAGGAATAGATACGAAAAAACCTAGAATTGAGGCCAGAAGTCAATGTCAAGGTCAAAGTGACCCAAAATGGTATGCATTACTCCGTCATCCCAAGAGGAATCTACACACCAAATTTGGGATTCCTACCTCAAATAATATATAGGCTATATGCTCCAGATCCGATTATTCTAGAAACTAGGTCATAGATTGGTCACAGTGACCTTAAATGGTCCGCGACATATCACCATCCAAAGATGCATACATACACCAAATAAATTTGGGATTCCAACCTCAAATAATATAGGAGATATACTCCTGACACAATAATTCTAGAAAATAAGTCAAGGTCACAGTGAACCAAAACTTGGTACATGACACTCTGCCATCCCACGATGCAACCGCACACCAAATTTGGGATTCCTAGCTCAAATAATATATGAGATGATATGATATGATTGGATACGATTACTCTAAAAACTAGGTCAGAGGTCAAGGTCAAAGTGACCCAAAAATGGTACACGAAATATAACCATCCAGAGATGCATGTATACACAAAGTTTGAGATTCGTACTTCAAAAAATATGAATGATATGCACTAGACTCGAGGCAAATTCTAGAAACTAGGTAGGAGGTCAAGGTCACAGTGACCCGAAAATGGGACGGGACACTCTTTCATCCCAAGATGCATTCACCCACCAAATTTGGGAATTCTACCGCAAATGATATAAGAGATATGCTCCTGTCATGATCATTCTAAAAACTAAGCCAGAGATCAGGTTAAAGGTCACATTGACCCATAAATAGTAGACGACACTACTCCATCCAAAGATTCACCCACTCATCACCTATCTGAAATGATACAAGCGATATGCTGCCGACATGATTATTCTAAAAACTAGGTCAGAGTTCAAGGTCACACTGCCCCAGACATGGTATGTGACACTCTGCCATCCAAAGATGCATTCACACATCAAATTTGGAATTCCTACCTCAAAGAATATAGGAGATATGCACCAGACTAAATGCCGATTCTAGAAACTACGACAGAGATCAAGGTCAAGGTCACAGTGACCCAAGGATGGCACGCGACACTTTGTCATCCCAAGCTGCACGCACATACCAAATTTGGGATTCCTACCTTAAATAATATGAGAGATTTACTCCAGACACGAATATTCTAAAAACTAGGTCAGGGGTCAAGGTCAATGTCACAGCGACCCGAAAATGGTACCCGACACTTTGCCATCCCAATATTCATCAAGATACTAAATTTGGGTTTCCTGCCTCACACACTATATAGAGATATGCATCGGACACGAAGCGGGACAGACGGACGGACGGACAATGTGATTACTATATACCTCCAAAAGTTCCTTTTAGGGCATACAAAGTCCCATGATTTTCGAAAGTTTACCATTTCTCTATTAGTAAACATTTTCCGAATGTAAAAAAGTACCTCATGCAAGCAGTGGTCGCATAATATATTTTAATAAAAAAGGCTGGCACCAAATCGTCAATTCGTCAAATCATTATCGTAAACAAGTTCCCGTATTTTCCTTCGTTTTTCCCTAATAATTTGCTTAAAATTTCGCCAGTATATAAACCTCTACGCATAATGAGCATTTTTTTCGACAAAAATAAGCCATCCAGTAGCCATTCAATTCTAGTTTCCTAAAGAATGTTATCAGCGCATTGTGGAGTTTTGATGCCATGCTACGTGCACATCGTACAAGAACTGCATCTGTACAATTTGTTTCAGATTCTTTGCTGAATCTAATGATATGTTTTGATGTTTTTATGCCGTCTTAATCAGGTGATATTTTGGTGATTTAACGAGAATAATAGATGGGTAGGGGGCAGAGGCACGGAGGTGGAGGAGATATACTTTAGTCTGTAGACTGGAAAGTGAAAAAAATATGGAATACTTGAATCTGCTACAGTTGTATGGTTTGGAGATTAGTTTGGCTGGAACCTGTGCACTGTCATATCGACAAAGATACATATAGCACACCTTTTCCCACTTAGCCACTTTCTGCGGTTATCAAACATCTCAATTCTGGCTTCAAAATCGAGAGGCTGGAAGAATAGTAACCATAGATCCAATAACCTTGAAAACGCTCAACTGACACCTGGCCATAGTGGATCGTATTTGAATGCTTATATAGGCGTATATTTGCCCAATGGCAGTGACAGACGAACGAATAGGTACATCTATTTCAATGCCAACAGAAATCACTTTTCATCCAGCTATGCAAGACTAAAAAATCACACATTTCTCCTAGAGATAAAATCTAACCATGCTTTAAAATAGGCTTAGATGTACCTATTTTTACCACAAGGTTATTGTCGTGGCCATCTTGTCAAGCGTCTAAGTTGCCCCGAAGAAACAGGCAGGGAGGGGGTGGGACATTGATAATTCTACTTAATCCTTAATATTAGCAACAGTACTCACAGTTTTGAACTCAAAGTGAGTAATGGTCAGTGCTGTCACACAACATGTCAGTGCAGTCACAATAGGGAACGTGATTGCACTGACCGTGACTGCACTGACATTCACACATTTATTCGATTCTTGAAAGAAAGGATTTCTTCGAAGTTAACCAAATCATATATCTGCTTCAACTCGCCCTCAACGCCAATTGAAACGTAGCCGTGGAAATGTACTCAGCGTCACGAAACGTGTCAATATATTCGTGATTGCACTGACAGATGTGGAAATGGCACTCAATTTATGACACGTTTGTGTGACATAAAATCTGTAAGATGTAAATAAGCCAAAAAGTGATCCTATGTGTCCCCTCCAGGGGTCGTTGTCAACGAAATATCGTCATTTTTAAACTTTCAGAATAATGGGTTGCTCCACCAAACCCAATTTTCTATAACTGCAACTGCACTGACAGGTTCTCAAGGGACGGCCGTAAACACATGCTATCGCACTGAAATAGTTTATAATTACTGGCATAATTAATGGAAACTACTTCTATACAGCTAGATGTATTAACCCATTAAATAATAAACAACTAAATATTTGTTTCTGTAACAATTAACGGCAACGGTTACCAACCACCCTCAAGTTGGGACACGCGAAAATTCGGAGAAAGTGCAATTACGTCAGCTTTAGTTTTCAAACAGCGTCGTCCAGAACCCGACAAAGTATTTTATTCTTGTGGCACATGCCGTCATTAAGTGTTATTGACAGAAAAGCAACAGGGAGGAGGTCGAGGATGTGAGAAAATCAGCAAGGACACAGATTCCTCCATTTTTTGATAATGACCCATAAACACATGATGCCTTCGGACTTGGCTGCAGCATATACTGAAACAGCTCAGAATATGCTATTGACCGACAGATTTTCTTTTACTCAAATGATAATGGTTGAAAAGACTTCTTCTAAGATGTAAGGTTACCCTATTATTGTGTACTAGATTTAGTGCATTTTTCTAGTTTATCTTTCCTTTATCATTGGAGTTGGTTCACTTCATATTGCTACTACATGTACTTCTATTATTATTGTCATTTTCACATGACATAGCATACACTACTGCATTCACTAGATGAAGCCAGAAAGGGTGGACGTGTGAGTCCCTCTTATGTCAGTTCTCTTCTATTCAAAACAAAACATGAGTAGTAAATGACGTCACATCTTTGTAGAGCGTTAGAAACGTCTGTCAAAACAACAAGCAGACACAGATGCATTGAAATTAAATGAAACAGACACGAATTTAAGTCTAATAAAAAATTGTACAGTTAATTTTTTGCTAGACAAATACTCTACTAAGACTCCGATGAGACAGCACCACTATACTATGCAGGAAGGATAGCAGGTTATTTTGTAAATAAGATCCACACACCCACTACTCTTTAACGTTCTTATGTAGCAGCAGGTTTAATTGAACATTCCTCATATAAACAATATTTACCCATCAATAAGCTTCTGCCTACCGAAGTCAACCCCAGGCTACGGATTTGGTAGTTCAAGGGTAGATAGTTGTTAATCAATGAATCAATGATGTGAGTGCGGCTTTCCATGTCCTAGCAGAATGTTCCAACAAGCCTGGTGATTTAGACTAAAGAGTTACAAATATTTTCTACGAGCAGGGTTATTAAAACATGTAGACTGCTATGACCCGAGGTTTTGGCCTGCAAAAAAACGTTTAAGGGTCCATTATTTGGCTGTAATCGTAGTATGGCTGGATGTCAGAGTACAACTGCTGCTGATGCGGCACTGTCCCAAATCTGTGGTAGCAGTGAGTATATTATACAATTATTGACTTATGTTGAGGTAGACATGGAGTGTTATTGAACAGTAAACGTCATATTGACCGACGCGGAGTGGAGGTCAATGTGGTTAGGTTTACTGTTCAATAACACTCCATGTCTACCGAAACATAAGTCAACAATTGTTTTATTATATAATAAATTTATCTTATGCATTTCCTGCCATTTTAGACCATTAAAACGTTGACGTTACGGATGGATCATGCGAAATTACTTGACGTTCTGACGTCACTTCCCGTAAGCCAGTCAATATTATCTCGTGCCGTGTGCTTTGCAATGTCACGTCCGGCAAACCATGCAATATGTAGTTTTATTGACTCGAGTGGATATGCATCTGGACCAATCAGAAGATGTTTGTTTATAGATTATATAATAATCAATGATAACTAACATGCCAGCGATGAAATAAGTAAGACCCAACTTGTAAATGAAGGACAAATTGCAATTATGCATACAAAATTAATTATAAGAACAGGGACTGCCATATGCAAATAATCGAGTCTATAGTATTACTATCAGCCATGGTTGAGGTGCACTTATAAATTGATTATCATGTCTTGATTACACACTGGTGATTTGATGAGTTTGATAGTTGCTATGTAGTTTAACAGGTAATGATATATCTTGTACTGTCTAAATTGATTCCAGTTTGTTGTAATTAGTTAGTTTGGCCCGATGCAGCTGCCTTTTTAAGATATAACAATGGGATACAGCAAGATAATTTTAAAAGGTTTAGCAAAAGGGTATTTGTGAATCAGCTTATACTACAACAAAAAGCAGAACTTAAAAGGGTACACTAACTGAAAATACTTTGACAAGCGTATATCAATGGGGTTCTACAAGTTACATTTATTTTTCAGTTTCAATTAGTACTTGTATTCTAATTATTTCTATAATATAGGAACTTACTGTAATAGTAGCATGATACAGGGATACCAAATCGTGTGTCTAATAGACATAATCCAATAAATAATTAAGAAATGAATTCAATTTTTGGAATTTTCATGGAAGCATGAATACTTCAGGTCTCTTGCAGAGTAATTGAAGCCCGAAGTGCTTTACGTTAACTTTGCAAGAGACCCGAGGTGAACATTCCAAAAATTGAATTTATTGCTTATATAACATTTTATCATAAATATTATTTAAAATATTATCGTATTAACGGTTTAGTCGGAGTGTTAAATGGAAACGCGGAACAGCAAGCTTGAACATGGACAGCCAATGAAGCAAACAATAGTCTTGCTTTGCATGTGCGACTACATTATTTGGCCACTGCAAATGTATTAATTTATGCCATAACATTAAATCCGCGTTTCCTAAAACCTGCTTTATATTTCATTTTCGATAAAGCAGGTGGCAGGAAAAGCATCATTGCTGACCATAAATTGACCAGCGCCAAGGGCTATCCTTGCCAGTACAAGGGTATCCTACGCGCGCTGGGTATATTTCATCACACGGTACTGTATTGTATCACCATTAACAGTAAAATTCGTTTATAACCATTGGACGGCGAAATTTCGAGCCCGTAGTGGGCTGGTGCCCATGCAGATTCGGAACTTCCCCATTCAGTGCATGTGGTCTAAATTTTGGCTGCGTATGTATTCTCCATGTAAAATAGCTCCCAAAAATATCATATTGCAGAGATAAGTTAATATTCTTATTTAAAAAAACCTGTCCATATGGAGAAGTTCGCATGAGAATTGCCACAACGAGGCAATGCTCACGGGCGTCCCCATTTTAGAGAATACGCTCATGCAGTGCAGTCCATTTCTCATTAATCGCCTAGCCTAATACACATTTCCACAAATACCACTGCACGAGAATTGTAAACCGCCAAGAGACGTTGCGCGTGATAAGGACCCGTGCCGAAATTGGATAAAAAAAAATGCAAAGGCGATTGACTGCCAGTTCGTCCAACAAATGTCCCTTTATACGCGTCACAGCTCTGAGTTGGTGTAAGACTGGGTCCCAATAGGCGGATCTAGCTGTACTATAAATTGGGTAGAGTGCTGGCGATATTTATCGATGTATGTTATTTCTGAATAGTGACTTAGATTGCATACCTTTTCATGATTGGAACACCAGCAATAACATTTTCCCTTCTTTATATATAATACTTAATGTAAGAAGTAGTAGTCATGCCTGACCAGTCGATGTGATAAAGGTTGTAGAGGAAACACACATGAACGACTGATGCATTCAAACACTGGTGCTAAATGAATATACCCTATACTACCGAAAAACTGAATAGGGTTACTACGTCATATTTAGAAATAGTTGCTAACAGATTTTCTATCTGAAATAACATAGTTTTCGCTATAAATAAACAGTGCGAACCAAGAGGAGATGCCACACTGTGTGACGAATCATCGTGGCTCCCACTGATCTACAAGCATAGACATTTGGCCGACAAAAACATTTGCAGTATAGCACATATTCACATATTCACACGTATATGTATATTTACATATGTAAAACATATGCGTGAGTATATGTGACTATCAACGTAGAAACTGAATCTTCATATTTTGAAGACGGGAACAAACACGGACTCAATGAATAATAGTCCTCCCGAGGATAGAGCTACATCCTACGTTTCCATTTCCTTTTTCTTTTTCCTTTTCTTTTCTTCTAAAATCAATTCGCCACTTTGTTGTTGTTAAAGTAAAATATGTATGTAAAATTATGAACCTCATGCTGGTTACATTGTAATCCTGAGTGAATAAAGAATTTGTATTTGTATTTGGGTGTGGCTCACTGTCAATCACAACACCAGTAACACTTCTGACGAATGAATTCGATGTTCTAAGCGAATTGCACGGGCATGTGAGCTTGGCAGCTGTCAATCAAAATTGTGTCGTTCATGAGTCTATGAATGGTTGCAAAATTCTAACGATTCATTTAAGGCTTGCTTTGAAAATGTAAATAGTATGCATTAAAGTCATTCTAATTGGCATAGTCTAACAAATAAATGGTAATGAATTTCACCAATCAAGATATACACCCAATCTGTAATGTGACGTCCATGTCACGTTTTTATGTTGTCAAATCTTCATCAAGTGCGGATCCAGAGGGGGGGGGGGGGACAGGGGGTCCGGACCCCCCCCCCCCTGGAAAATCACAAAAATAAAGGCTTTCTGAGCAATACTTGTCCCGGATCGCCTGACACAAAGCTACCAAGCTAGCAATCAATGTTGGGCCATCATCAGCCCCCAGCGAAACGCCATTTCAATAGCATTTCGCTGGCGGGCCGATGATGGCACATTTTTAGATATTTGGATATTTGGATCCTCTAACCCCTCAACAACTAAAAAAAAAAAAAAAAAAAAAACGTTATCAAATTTGGACCCCCTCTGACAAATCTTTCTGGATCCGCGCATGTTCATATACTACGGAAGCCCTGGAGGGACATTTTAACTTATTACTTATCACTTATTACTTACTACTTATTACTTATTACTTATTACTTACTACTTATCACTTATAACTTACTACTTATTACTTATCATATCATATATAAACCCCTATAACGGCGGGAAACTCCATTGTATATTCCCTGTAATAGCCGTAGCTGTAGTAGTAGTTACGGAAGCCCTGGAGGGACATTTTTACTTATTACTTATTACTTACTACTTATTACTTATCACTTATTACTTATTACTTATTACTTACTACTTATCACTTATTACTTACTACTTATTACTTATCATATCATTTATCACCCCTATAACGGCGGGAAACTCCAAATATACATTCCCTGTAACAGCCGTAGCTGTAGTAGTAGTTGTAGTAGCAGTATATTTGTAGTGGATGTTGCTGTTTTCGCTGTCATAGTAGTAGTAGTAGTAGTAGTAGTAGTAGTAGTAGTAGTAGTAGTAGTAGTAGTAGTAGTAGTAGTAGAATTAGTAGTAGTAGAAGTAGTTGTAGTAGTAGTATATGTGTAGTTGGTGTTGCTGGTTTTGCTGTAGAAGTAGTAGTCGTAGTAGTAGTAGTATTAGTAGTAGTAGTAGTAGTAGTAGTAGTAGTATTAAAAGTAGTAGTAGTAGAAGTAGAAGTAGTAGTAGTAGTAGTTGTTGTTGTTGTTGTAGAAGTAGTAGTAGTAGTAGTAGCAGCAGCAGCAGCAGTAGTAGTGTTGTAGTAGTAGTAGTAGTAGTAGTAGTAGTAGTAGTAGTAGTAGTAGTATTAGTAGTAGTAGAAGCAGTAGTAGTATTAGTGGTGGTAGTGATTGCTGTTGTTGTAGTAGGAGTAGTAGTAGCAGTAGTAGTAGTAGTAATAGTAGCAGCAGCAGTAGTAGTGTAGTAGCACTAGTAGTTAAAGTAGTAGCAGCAGTAGTAGTAGTGGTGGTAGTGATTATTGTTGTTGTTGTTGTTGTAGTAGTAGTAGTAGTAGTAGTAGTAGTAGTAGTAGTAGTAGTAGTTATGTATTTGTTTGATTTGATTCTTAATGTCCCATCAACAATCTTTCAGTTATATTGGTGTGGGTATTCCTGGGTTGAACCTGAACTAAGCTAGGATAAATGTGTCTTGCTCAAGGACCTTAACGTAGTGACGCCTGTGAGGCTCAAACCCGTGGCTTTTCGGTCTCGAGGCAAGCACTCTACCACTGAGCCATTGCGCTCCAGGGTAGTAATATAAGTGGTGGTAATGATTGTAGTAGTTGTAGTAGTAGTAGTAGTAGTAGAAGTAGTACTACAGCTACTATTACTACTTATTTGTTATTATTTACTACTTATTTGTTATTACTTACTACTTACTACTTATTTGTTATTACTAACTACTTATTTGTTATTACTTACTACTAATTAGTTATTACATACTACTTATTAGTTATTACTTACTACTTATTAGTTATTACTTACTACTTATTAGTTATTACTTACTACTTATTAGTTATTACTTACTACTTATTTGTTATTACTTAATACTTTTTGGTAGTAGTAGTAGTAGTAGTAGTAGTAGTAGTAGTAGTAGTACCACCACTTCTACTACTACTACTACTACTACTACTACTACTACTAGGGAGCGCAGTGGCTCATTGGCAGATTGCTTGACTCGTTACCGAGGAGCCACGGGTTCGAGCCTCACCGGCGTCACTGCGTTGCTGTCCATGAGCAAGACACATTTATCCTAGCTTAGTACTGGTTCAACCCAGGAAGACCCGTCCCATTTTAAATGAAAGATTGTTGATGGGACAAAGAATCAAATTAAACAAACAAACTACTTCTTCTACTACTACAATCATTACCACCACTAATATTAATACGACTACTACTACTGCAACAACAACAACTTCTACTACTGCTAAGTACTACTACTACTTCTACTACAGTTAATGGCCCAGTTTCGAATCTTTCCCAGTTCCGAATCACGTCATAGTTTTGTTGCAAACTACACATCAGCGGTAAAATTTAAAATACATATTTTTGTTTTGTTTTGTTGTATATATATCCCTCTGTATGTGAGTGAAAGCAAATATCTATAAGTTATCTGCTTGGTGAAAATAATTACAACTTCTCCTCATGACCCATTTTATGAAGGTATATTTTCACACGTGTCAGTATCTGTTCACTGCATATTTCCGAAAAATGCTTTCGTTTGAAATGCATTTTTATCAAACTTTCGGTTTCAGCATGTTTTCCAACCATTATTAAAACACATCCAAGAAATAAACGGACCTTTTATTCTGTTTTTGGTTCGTGATAGCCGTGTAATCATTGTCACTTATTTGCCCAGTTTCGAATCAGCTGACCCGGAGTTTTATTTCACGTCAAATAACAATAACGTACACGCGCTCAGCTGTTTGTACAACATAGAAGTCAAAAATATGTGAAAAAGTTTCACGGGCACCATATACTCTCTCTCTCTCTCTCTCTCTCTCTCTCTCTCTCTCTCTCTCTTAGCAGACGCGGATCCAGAAAGTTTTGACTCTGACAACTTTTTTTTATATTTCATGTCGTTTTAGATGATTAGGTGAGAGAGGATCCAAATACCACAAAAGCGGGCCGATGAAAAAAGCGGGCCGTCATTATCACATTATCAGATAAGTCTCAGTCTATTTTCCATGAAGTCCAACATAAAAAGAAACGTAAATTCAATAGTTCCAGCAGTGACCCAAGTAATGAACCAAACTGTACGTTTACGAAAACAGACCGTTCTTACCCTGATGAGCAGAGCGAAGCTGTAGATTACGAGACATTATCGTCAGAAGAAAAGCTAAACCTTATTCTCAGTAAAGTCAGTGTTAACGAGGGTCGTTTTCTTCGCCTAGAACAAGTGTTTGACAATGTTGTGAAACAAAATAAACGTATATCCACTATAGAGTCCGTCATCTCTTCCCATGAGGATAGAATCCGTTTGCTAGAATACAAATCAATTGATCTGGAGGCCAGGAGTCGCCGCAATAATTTACTGTTTTATGGTCTAAAAGAGAACAGGCTTGAAGATTGTAAAGACATTATTTGTCAGTTTGTCTCCGTAGAGCTGAATGTTAGCATCAATGAACAAGATATCAGTCGTGCTCACCGTGTAGGCAGATTTGACAGGCGACGCGAGAGACCTATCATTGTAGCATTTGAGTCTTACCTCACAACCGATAGCATAATAAAGCAGGGATTTAGATTGAAGGACTCTGTATACAGTGTATCGCGAGACTACCCATTAGAGATAACTCGAGCACGGAGAACATTATGGCCAGAATATAAGCGTTTGAAATCGGAAGACCCATCAGCAAGGATTTCTATGGTGTACCCTGCGAAATTACTAGTGAATGGAACAGTTGTGCGGGATTTGTTCCCTGAATGGGATATGTTGTTGAAAGGCAGTAGAGTTGACCTGTCATTCTTGAGTCAACAATCCATACATCGTAACATAAGTACAGGAACCAATGAAGCGTTACAATCGTACCCGATATCTACCCGTTCAGTGGCGAACCATGTAAATACGGACAAGGTCAATATTGATAACGCCACACCACGTATGCATACTGAGAGGCAACAGCCAACGTCGGAGTCCTGTCTACAACAGCCGGACAAGATGGATGTGTCTGAGAATCAAAATACTGTTAGAAACAAACCAAGGAACAATGAACTAGACAAAACTACTTTTAAGGCCCCTGCTCGGCGTACATTAACGCCGAACCGGGGACCTGTCAATCGCCCATCTAGGTCCTTATCAAGAACAAGAGCTTCTGTGCGATCAGCTTCGCTAAACCTATCTAGCCGAAAAAATCAGCCGAATTCTAATCAGCCGTCTGAAAATCAGCCGACTGATAATAACTCGACTGAAAGTCAAAGCTCTACTATGACGGCCAATACTGACTAGGTCAGGCAGGGGGCAGATGCCTGTTATGAAAGCAAAAAATATCAGCATACTGACCCAATATCTGTTGGTACAAGTAAACAGAAAACAATTAAAATAGGGAGTCTTAATGTTTGTGGGTTAAGAAGGAGAGCACAGTACCCCGATTTTGTAGAACTGGTAAATGAATATGACATATTATGTTTCTCTGAAACAAAAACTGACGAGACAGACATTATTACGTTTCCAGGCTATTGTTTTTTCACCCAACCTAGAAAACAGAGGTATTTACGCAAATCCGGGGGTATCTCTATTTATTTCAAAGAGGGCATCTCAAAATATCTCAAAGTAGTTGAAACCCAGTCAGACTATGCATTATGGATTGAAATCGACAAGTGCTTGATGAAAACAGACGAAAACGTCATATTAGGCGGAGTTTACATCCCCCCTGAAAACAGCAACTTTTTTAATGAAGATGAAATTTTAGTACTGGAAACGGAAATAACGTCTTTTCGCAGCAATTACAAATACGTATTCCTATCCGGCGATTTCAATGCGCGGACCTCTCAACTTAGAGATTATACAGAGGCGGACAATTTTTTAGCCGAACTATTTGATTTTGACGACGAAACTAAAGAGTTCTTTTTTCCTGCATACAAACTGGCCCCTTTCAATTTGTCTTTAAATAGAACATCATGTGACCAAAACTCAAATAATATTGGCTTTAAGCTCCTAGATATTTGTAAAAATAACAACTTATTCATACTAAATGGGAGAATGGGTAGCGATAAAGACAAGGGTAATTTTACATTTAGACACACCTCTGTCATTGACTACATGTTGGCTTCAGTTGAATCCCTGAAACTTTTGAATGATTTTGACATCATTGAAACTGATCCTATCTTTAGCGATGGGCATTCTTTGCTCCAGCTCAGTATTTCATGCACGGACCAACTTAACTCCAAACAAAACACAACGAAACGCAATAATAAAACTAAGATAAAATGGTATGAAAACCAGGCCCAAGCTTTTTGTGACAGTATAGACTTAACCAAAATTAATTCAATAATTAGCGACCTAGAATCTCCATCATTCTCTAAAAATGACATTAACTTAGCAACTGAACAAATCTCAAATATTTTCGATGATGCAGGCGCGGCTTGTTTTCCACATCAATCATCAGTCCACTCGAACTCCACTAAACCATGGTTTGGCCCTTGCTGTAAATCTGCTAGGAAAAAGTATCACCTAGCCAGAAAAATGTATAATAATCACAAGAACAGCCATAATAGAGCAAACATGATAAAATGTAGTAAAGCATACAAAAAAACTATGCACAAGTTCATCGCCAAGCATAACAAACAAACACAGAAAAAATTACGCCAGCTTCAATCAAAAAGTCCAAAAGATTACTGGAGATTCATAAATAGCCTTAAACAGAAAAACAATACAAACATGCCTGAACTGAAAGATTTTTATGATCACTTTAAACTCCTAAACCAACCTCTCTCAGACGAAAGCGAATCACCCAATTTCGATATATTACCTGATGTACCCACTAACGAAATCCTCAATTCGAAAATTACCAAAGAAGAGATTAAATGCTGCATCCAAAAATTGAAAAATGGTAAGTGCCCAGGACCAGACATGATCCTTAATGAATATATTAAGTCAACAAGCCATATTTTTCTCCCCATCTATGATAAACTCTTCAATGCAATACTGGACACTGGCTTTTTCCCTGAGCAATGGTCCACTGGCTGTATCCATCCAATTTATAAAAACAAAGGAGAACGAGATAATGTTAAAAACTACAGACCTATTACAATTTTGAGCTGTCTCGGTAAACTGTTTACTTCAATACTAAATTCTAGACTTAACGATTATCTTGAGGAAAGTATGCTTTTGTCGGAAAATCAGGCTGCCTTTAGGAAACAATATAGTACTCTAGACCATATTTATTCTTTATATGCTCTGAACGAACTACAAAAATCAAAAAAGCTTAAATTATACTGTTGTTTTATCGATTTTTCCGCTGCCTTTGATTCAGTTTGGAGAATAGGACTCTGGCGGAAACTATTGCAAGCCAATGTCAACGGCAAGGTACTTAATGTCATTTTAAATATGTATAACGATATCAAGTCTTGTGTTTCTATAAACGGTGAAAATTCAGCTTTCTTTAGTAGTTTCTCAGGGGTAAGACAGGGGGAAAACTTGTCTCCTGTTCTATTTTCGCTGTATCTTAATGATCTTGAAAACCATTTGTCTCATAACTCAAACGCGAGCATTATCGTGACTTGTGATGATGAGCACCTATCACTTTTTATGAAGTTGAGCGTGTTGTTGTATGCAGACGACACTGTGATTATGGCAAACAATGAAGCTGACCTCCAGTTCTCACTCGATAGGTTCAACGAATACTGTCAAGAATGGAAATTGAATGTTAATATTGATAAAACTAAGGTTGTAATATTTGGCGCCCGCAAAACAAGCTCTTTTGATTTCACACTAGGGGATCAAAAAATTGAAATAACCGATAAATACAAATACCTTGGAGTCTATTTTTCCCAATCTCGAAGTTTTTTAAATGCACGTAAACATATTGTAGAACAATCAAAAAAAGCCATGCATCTCCTCTTTTGTCGCATATATAACCTTAACTTACCAATTGATTTACAGTTAAAACTATTTGATCACACAGTTGTACCGATCTTAACGTATGCTTGCGAGATATGGGGCTATGAGAATCTTGATATGCTAGAGCTAATACACAATGATTTTCTAAGGAGAATAACAAAAAGTCGAAAGAGTACCCCACTTTATATGTTGTATGCAGAGTTAGGACGCCACCCCCTCGAAATTATAGTTAAAAAACGTATCATTGGATTTTGGAACAAGCTCATAATGGGGAAGGATACGAAAATTTCTTACCTATTATACCATACCATGAAAAGCAAAAACGACCCATCCATTAAATGGATCTCAAATGTAATAAAAATTCTAAGTGACGTCGGGAGGTACGATTTGTGGGTTAATCAAAGGCATATAAACACTTTATCTTTAGGACTACTCATCAAACAAACATTGCATGATCAATTTCTCCAAATGTGGAGAGCTAATCTGAATACCTCATCCAAAGGTAAAAACTTTAACTATTTTAAGGATGCAGTTTGCCTCGAAAATTACTTCTTAATACTTCCAAAACATTTATACCTGAAAATGGTGCACTTCAGAACTGGAAACCACAAAATGCCGGTGGAAACCGGAAGGTGGCAAAACATTGAACTTGATGATAGGAAATGTACTATATGCGATAAAAACACTCTAGGAGATGAATTTCATTACCTTATGGAATGTCACTTTTTTAAAAGAGATAGGGAGCGGCTGCTCCCTCGCGAATACCACAAAAGGCCCAATATCTTGAAGTACAGAAAATTACTTACCTCTTGCGACGAAAGAAGCCTACACAAACTCGCACTTTTTATGGGCATAATTATACAACATTTCCGGTCCACTAATTAACACTCGACTTTCTACCCCTCCCATTCCCCCTCCCCCCATTCAATATTTCGAACAAAATATAAATATATAACAAATTCACTGTGAACAAAATGGACTCTATGATGGTAAACATTCTAGACCCAGATATAATACATGCTGGGACCTGCACCGTTATACCGAACTACTTTCTCTGATAGAAAAAATCTCCAACATTTAATTTGTGTACTGTCTGTGCAATTTGGTGGAAAAAAAAACAATTAGCACTATTTGTACAACACCATAATAGTTAAGAAGCCTGACCCGCCATCGTTTTTTGATGTCTGCTTTTTACGTCTGTTACGAGTGCCCGTGCGCACTCTGATCTGTATGTTTGGTGACAGCACACAACGTGGGTCCTGGTCGGGTTGCTCCTAAGTGAGAAGTCGGATCTGGGTCCACACTGATTGCAACCTGGGCTGTCTGAAAGTTTGAGCGGACGAGAAGAGCGGACGACAGAAATCGTGACTAGCGGTCTAAATTTTCAAAGCGTTGTCGCTTGGCTAAGGCTCTGAAAATCATATAGTTTATCTGTCTATTGTTTACTGTGACTTACTATCTATTATTCATTTTTATGAATGAAATGTCATGTGATCGTGTGTAAAATGTACACCGCCAGGTATAAATAGAGCACTGCGTTTGTAGAATACCTGTTGTCTGCTGGACCGTGAATGTTCAATGACTCGGAATTGTCCATTGTAGATATTTAGGGGCTGCATACTATGGTTTACAAAAAGTGTACTCTCTTCTGGTGGCCGTTTTGTTTTGTTTCTGTAGGCAGAGGTGACCCTGATGAAATGCCGCATAATGCAACATTTCATCTGGATCTCCACTGCTTGCCAAACCAATAATACACAAAAGCTACTAGAGCCATTCTGTAAACACTGCGAACGGTAAACTCGGAATAGTCCATTGTAGATACTTAGGGGCTGCACATTATGGATTATATTATAACATATAAAATAAAAGCGTTTTCCCTTCTGGTGACCGCATTCTGTTTTGGCAGACAGAGTTGACCCTGATGAAATGCCGCATGATGCGACATTTCATCTGGATCCTCACTGCTTGCCAAAAATAATACACAAAAGCTAAATCCCTTCTGCAAAAACTGCGATTGATGTTTACCTGAATTTGAACGGATTTCCAAAGTAATCCCGACTTTTCAGCCAGATAATTCCAATCGAGAATCTGAGAACTCAACACTCACCGATTATGGTTACGCACGTGCAGCTGTTGATGCACAAAGGGAAATAATTATGCCATACCAGTCTTGAAACTTAAACCAATAACGTCGTCGAGTTTATCTCCCTTACGACATTCACAAAAACCAACAATTTATAATGACAAAAACATGATGAATCCCTTTTGAATCTTTCTGCTCCCCCAAAACGCTCTAGCTTGCAGCTGTGCAAACAAAATCACGGAAGGGTGCGAAACATGGGTTGTCCGATTACTCGATCGAGTAACCTATGTGTCTCAATCTTGCGTGAAAACATAGAAAACTCAGTTTAATATTCTGCTGCTATATATTTATATCCTTATACTTGACCTCCTCCCCCCCCTTCTCTCTCTCTCTCTCTTTTATCTGTCTATTAGATATGTACCGCCTTTCAATATTGTATTGCATTCCTCATATGTCATGTTTGTATGATCTGAGTGAAATAAAGAGATTTGTATTGTATTGTTATTGTCATCGGCCCGCCAGCGAAACTCCATTTGATGGCCTTAGTAGCTCTAGAGAGCATTAGTGTGAAAATAGTCTGAATTTTAGGGGTAAAGCTTTGGGACTTTACAGGGGTTGGTAGGGGGGTCTCTGTGTCACAGTCTTCCCTGAATCCGCGTATGCATGAGGATTATGCCTTTGTGTGTGTATATATGTTGAATTTCTCTGTCTGTCTAAGTCTCTCTATATGCCTGTCTGTCTACATCTCTCTCTCTCTCTCTCTCTCTCTCTCTATCTCTCTCTCTCTCAGCATACGTGGTGTAGGCCTAGCAGACCAGGGATCCCGAGCTCGATACCGGGCAATCCAAGTCTTTAGTTGGGACTCTAAATCAGTCCCGTTCTCGGTAGAAGCCCATTATCCTAATTATGTATCATTTATCCGTAACCACTACATGCGTGGATCCAGAAAGTTTTGTCAGAGAGGGTCTTACCTTGACAACGTCTTTTAGTTTGATGTGGAAGGAATTATCCAAATACCACTATTAGCGGGCCGTCTTCGGTCCGCCAGCGAAACGCCATTTAAATGGCGTTTCGCTGGCGTGTCGATTATGGCCCAAAATTGAAAGCTGGCTTGGTAGCTTTACGATTTTTAAGGGAATCAGGACCAGCATTGCTGAAAAAAACCCTATATTTTTGTGATTCCGAGGGGAGGTCCGGACTCCCTGCCCCCCCCCTCTGGATCCGCACATGCACCTCACCCTCGTGTGAGTAGGGCTAACGTCTTGTTGATTTTCCAGTGCCCTGGTATATGCCCCACTCAATCGCAAGTGGACTTACTTGAGTCGGATAATTCCTTGCTTTTTGCCTAACTATGTACGAGTGATGATCCTAAAGTTCTGATCCTGGTGTGATATCTCTGTAACCAGAAATGCAACATGCCTGAAAATCGTACCAAATAATAATATATTCTTTATCTATACACCGCTTTGACAAGTTTTATGTAACGCGAAGGAGCGGCCAGAAAACTACCCCAAAACAGCCATACCCTCAATGCACTGACCTATCAGGCAGACTGTGCATAAAAGAAATCTCACAATTTAGCAGGAGCAGTCTCAGCAACTCATATTTATTGCTGCACAATGTTCATACAGAAGTCAATATGTCCTGTATATTTTGTGAAGTTTCTATATGATCTCGGTTTCCTAGGCCCTTAAATGTATGGCTATGCAACTGTCAGCTATAATCAAATTTTGGACCACTTGAAATTTTGACCGGCTCATACTTCAGTAAAACAGCTGCTTTACAGGTAAAAAATATTTTAGGCAATCTTAGATGAGCTGACTTATGTCTGAAGCAATTATGAATAGCCCTTATCGTCGGAGACTGATAGTAGCCCACATTAGAAAATTAAAACGAGTCCACAAATAAGGCCAATATTTTGAGGTACACAAATTTGCATGTGTATATCTAAAAACAAAACCCAATCAATTGTCGAAATGTGCACTTTATCGTAAAATGATGCAATATGGAATTAATTTGAACACAGAGCATCGGTCTGAAACAAATATCAATTTTAAAAAATCTTATTTAAAATCACTCATTTTTTAAATAAAAATTAAAGGTTTTACAATATTCCAGTTAAGATTAAGATATTTCGTTATCAAAACAATACTGGTCTTAAATATTTTGCCGATATTAGGTTTGGCATGTTTGTAGTCCAAATCAATAGACAAAAGAAGAATGTTCTCGGAAATGTAAATTCTGCAATGTACTCCAAATGACGTAGTTGTCAATTTCAATGACGTCATAAGAAATGCTCACTGTGCTTTAAACATTGAATCGACACAACCTGTCGCCATTTTTACGTTTGAATTGAATTTATAAGTAACAACAACTAAAAAAACATTGCAGTATTACTTTGTAGTTTTAAAGATGCGGGGCTTGAAAGATTCAGGTTCAAATTCTATTATAATTCTATAACATGAAAACAGGCCAGTGGTATGGAGTGGACCATATATATTGTGCTGTAATTATTTAACGAAACAATACAGCGAAAAAATACTAGCATCAATATGAAGGTCAACGCTTGTTCGTTTAAATGGTGCATGGTATGCCTCTCAAAAATGTCTCTGGACAAAGCTACAAGGCAACGATCAGAACTTTTGGATCATCCCTCGTATAATAGAGTTTTTACTTGGGTATAGACCAGAGCCAAATCAGAATTAAGAGAGAGATTGGTACCGTTAACATGTTGAAGCTCTGCAGTGTTTCTTTTTACTGGCGCAGATTTCGTCGATCGTCCTTCTAAATGTTAAAAAACTGGCGTTTACCCCGTACTGTGTGTGTGTGTGTGTGTGTGTGTGTGTGTGTGTGTGGTGGGGGGGGGGGGGTCAAGGCGCCATTCAAACATCTACCATGACCCCGCTATCGGCTACAGTATCACGTGTGTCGACCGGTGCTGTCGGCTGCGGCAGTGGTTACAAATGCATTTCACTCTCACAATGCGTGTTGGTATATGCGTGCGCTAAATAACAATGGAAATGAGCACAGACGTTAAATAAAAATGTCACAAAAATAGAAAAAATACTCTGAAAAAGTGAACGTTAGTGTTTCTATCACAAAGCGATGCGTCAAATGACAGACAATGCAGATCCTGATTAGAACGCGCCTCTAGCAGCTATCTGATCTAATTCAACTCTATAGTGTCTCAAAGACCAAGTTTACCTGTAAACCTTTCGATCATTAGCCAGGGTGTATAATCGGGAGTATTACTTGCATGTGGTAAAACTATTCATAAAAAAATGTTCATAGGACATTTATTCATGCGCTGATCCACAGGAGTGAGTACTAGGGGTCCGGACCACCCCCTCCCTAGCCTGGGTCCAGTCGTCAATATTTTGGCAATATTTTCTAATGCTAATATTCTAAACAATTATGAGAATAAAAATATACCACATCAAAGGTATCTGTTTTCCGTTATTGATTTCGATTAATATTGACCAAGGAACGGAAAAAAGAAGAAAAATGATCAGACTGGAACCCAGGCTATCCCCTCCCGCATGGAAAAGCACAAAGCTGTAGATTATCTTAGAAAAGTACAAAGCTACCGTCGGACCGCTAGCGAGGCGCCACTTACAATGACGTTTCGCTGGCGGGCCAATGGTTGCCCGATTTGGTTACGTTCTGTATTCGTGCAAGTTTACTGCAATGAATACGGTAAAATAATGCGTCAAACTCGTCATTGGAAGTAGTGATTAAGCCAACAATGTCAAAACCTTAATGCAACTGTACTAGTGAAGGTAATTTCTTAGAATTTCTAAAGTGATTCGAAACTGGGCAAATGACCCGCAACTAGGCAAATTGGCGGCCTACTTCAAAGCCGTGGTATGACACATAGCAGAGTCCGACTGATACAAATTGAGGTTCATTATTTAGGGGAAAGATAGTGCTTTGTAATAGTAAAACCGAAATCTTATTTACTTGGAGCAACTATTTGGAATACGCCTTGAAGTAAAAGTGATTCGGAACTGGGCCATTAACTGTACTACTGCAACAACTACTGCTACTATTACTACTACTACTACTGCTACTACTTCTACTACTACTACTACTACTACCACTACTACTAATTACCACCACTAATATTTAACTACTACTACTACTTTTACTGCTGCTACTACTACTACTACTACTACTACTACTACTACTACTACTACTACTTCTACTGCTGCTGCTACTGCTACTACTACAGCTTACCGCTATTACATGGAATGTACAATGGAATTCTCCGCCATTATATGGGTGATATAATGATATGATAAGTTTTGTTTGCTTGTTTGTTTGTTTTGTTGCTTTTCGTCCCAAGTCAACAGCTATTGTCATTGCGGGATGGTCAGTTCACCTAACCACATATTTTCCTGGGCAAGTTCGAACAAGCAGTTAACCAGTACTTCGTGCACATACTTTCACTTGTAACTGACAACAACCCTTCTTGAATGATTCAGCGGAAGGGAGGAGGATGACCATAGAAATTATTCCATGATCAATCTCCACGAAAGTATGGAACCGGGCCGGGATCGAACTTGCGACCCCTGGATCTGCAATCAGACTCGCATCTGTTGCCAGACACGTTACTGACTGCGCTACGCGGCCCGGTGATATGATAAGCAATAAGTAGTAAGTAATAAGTGATAAGTAGTAAGTAATAAGTAATAAGTTATAAGTGATAAGTATTAAGTAGTAAGTAATAAGTGATAAGTAATAAGTTAAAATGTCCCTCCAGGGCTTCCGTAAGTAGTAGTAGTCAGTGATTTTATTTGGGATTTTAGGAAGCCCTGGAGGGACATTTTGACTTATTACTTATCACTTATTACTTACTACTTATTACTTATTACTTATTAATTATTACTTATCACTTATTACTTATTACTTACTACTTATCACTTATTACTTATACTTATTACTTATCATATCATTTATCACCCCTATAACGACGGGAAGCTCCATTGTACATTCCCTGTCATAGCCGTAGCAGCAGCAGCAGCAGTAGTAGTTATTGTTGTAGTAGTAGTAGTAGTAGTAGTAGTAGTAGTAGTAGTAGTAGTAGAAGTAGTAGTAGTAGTAGTAGTTGTTGCTGCTGTGTTTGCTGTATTAGTAGCAGTGTAGTAGTAGTAGTAGTTGTAGTAGTAATATATGAGAAGTTGGTGTTGCTGTTTTTGCTGTTGTAGTAGCAGTAGTAGTAGTAGTATTAGTAGTAGTGGTGGTGGTAGTAGTAGTAGTAGTAGTAGTAGTAGTAGTAGTAGTAGTAGTAGTAGTAGTAGTAGTAGTAGAAGTAGTAGTAGTAGTAAAAGTAGTAGTAGTAGTAGTAGTAGTAGTAGTAGTAGTAGTAGTAGTAGTAGTAGTAGTAGTAGTATATGTGTAGTTGGTGTTTATGATTTTGCTGTAGTAGTAGTAGTTGTTGTTATAGTAAAAGCAGATGTAGCAGCAGCAGCAACAGTAGTAGTAGTAGTAGTAGTAGTAGTAGTAGTAGTAGTAGTAGTAGTAGTAGTAGTAGTAGCAGCAGCAGCAGCAACAGTAGTACTAGTAGTAGTAGTACTAGTAATAGTAGTAGTAGTAAAGCTAGTAGTAGTAAAAGTGGTGGTTTAAGTAGTAGGAATACTGGTTGCTATTGATGTTGTGGTAGTGTATTAGTAAAATAGTTATAGTTATAGTTTGTAGATGTTGTATGATGCTGTAGTAGTGTAGTTGTAATAGTAGTAGTAATAATACCACCACTATTACAACAACACTACTACAACATCAACAAACTATTACTCTATCTAATCTACTGATACACTACTACTACTACTACTACTACTACTACTACTACTACTACTACTACTACTACTAAACTACTACTTAACTACTACTACTACTACTACCCTTACTACTACTACTACTACTACTACTACTACTACTACTACGGCTGCTGCTGCTGCTTACAAATACGTATTAAGTAATAAGTATTAAGTAATAAGTATTAAGTAATAAGTAATAAGTATTAAGTAATAAGTATTAAGTATTAAGTAATAACTAATAAGTATTAAGTAATAAGTATTAAGTAATAACTAATAAGGTATAGCAAAAAAGTCCTTACTATAACCACCACTACTACTGTTACTAACCACCACCGCCACCACCACCACCACCACTATTACAACAACACTACTACAGCACCAAACAACATCTACAAACTATTACTATAACTATTCTACTGATACACTTCTACAACATAAATACCAACCAGTTTTCCTAGTACTAAAAGCACCACTTTTACTACTACAAGTTTAACTACTATAACTACTACTATTACAGCAAAAACAGCAACAACAACACATATACCACTACTACTCCTACTGCTACTACTACTACTACTACTACTACTACTACTACTTCTTCTACTACTACTACTACTACTACTACTACTACTACTACTACTACTACACTACCACTACTAATACAACTGCTACTGCTACTACTACTACTTCTTCTACTCTTACTACTACACTACTACTGCTACTACTACTACTACTTATAATAATAATAATAATAATAATAATAATAATAATAATAATAATAATAATAACAATAATAATAATAATAATAATAATATTACTACTACTACCACAGCTACGACTTTTACTATAGCTATTTTAATATTACAACTACTACTTTAACCTTTAATAACAACCATTTCTACTGCTACAGCCACAGCTTTTACTCTACACCTACTACTTCTACTATTACTTCTACGACTACTACTACCACTACTACAACTTCTACAACAACAACAACAAAAACTACTACCACTACTACTACTAATACCACAACTACTACTACTACCACTTCTACTACTACTACTACTACTACTACTACTACTACTACTACTACAACAACAACAACAACAACTACTTCTAATACTTCTACCACAACTACTACTACTACTACAGCTATTACTACTACTACTACTACTACTACTATTACTACAGAAATAACAACTGCTACGACTATTCTACTTCTCCTTTTCTACTACTACTACAACCACCACTTTTTCTACTACTACTACTACTACTACTACTACTACTACTACTACTACTACTACTACTACTACTACTACTACTACTACTACTGCTAAGTAAGGGCTTTCATACTCTACGGCTATTACAGGGAATGTACAATGGAGTTTCCCGTCGTTATAGGGGTGAGAAATGATATGATAAGTAATAAGTAGTAAGTAATAAGTGATAAGTAGTAAGTAATAAGTAAAAAGTAATAAGTGATAAGTAATAAGTAGTAAGTAATAAGTGATAACTAATAAGTAAAAATGTCCCTCAAGGGCTTCCGTAATATACAATTGCAAATGTTGTTGTGCTACCAATCATCAACTGATCCATACGGAAGCCCTGGAGGGACATTTGTTACTTATTACTTATTACTTACTACTTATTACTTACTAATTATCACTTATTACTTACTACTTATTACTTATCATATCATTTATCACCCCTAAAACGGCGGGAACTCCATTGTACATTCCCTGTAATAACAGTAGAGTACGGAAGCTAGCAGCAGCAGTAGCAGTAGTAATAGTAGTAGTAGTAGTAGTAGTAGTAGTAGTAGTAGTAGTAGTAGTAGTAGTAGTAGTAGTAGTAGTAGTAGTAGTAGTAGAAGTAGTAGTAGAAGAAGTAGTAGTAGTAGTAGTAGTAGTAGTAGTAGTAGTAGTAGAAGTAGTAGTAGTAGTAGTAGAAGAAGAAGTATTATTATTAGTAGTAGTTTAAGTAGTGGTAGTAGTTTTAACAGCAGCTGTAGTAGTTGTTGTTGTTGCTGTTGTTTTAGCAGCAGAAGTGGTAACAGCAGCAGCAGTAGCAGCAGAAGTAGTAGTAGTAGTAGTCGTACTTGTTAATGTTGCTGCTGCTGTGGTTGCTATAGTAGTAGCAGTAGTATTGTTGTAATAGTTGTGGTTTAATTAAATGTAGTAGTAGTAGTAGTAGTAGTAGTAGTAGTAGTAGTAGTAGTAGTAGTAGTAGTAGTAGTTAAACTAGTAGAAGTAAAAGTGGTGGTTTAAGTAGTAGGAAAACTGGTTGTTATTGATGTTGTAGAAGTATATCAGTAGAATAGTTATAGTAATAGTTTGTAGATGTTGTTTGATGCTGTAGTAGTGTTGTTGTACTAGTAGTGGTAATAGTGGTGGTGGTTGTGGTGGTTAGTGATAGTAGTAGTAAAATCGGTGGTTATAGTTATGACTTATTCGCTATACCTTTTGACTAATTAGTTATTACTTAATACTTATCAGTTATTACTTAATACTTATTAGTTATTAGTTATTACTTAATACTTATTAGTTATTACTTATTAGTTATACTTAATACTTATTAGTTATTACTTAATACTTATTTTTGTTCTGTTTGATTTGATTCTTTACGTCCCATCTACAATCTTTCAGTTATGTAGGGAAGGGTCTTCCTGGGTTGAACCAGTGCTAAGCTAGGATAAATGTGTCTTGCTCAAGGCCACAACGCAGTGACACCGGTGAGGCACTAAACCGCAGCCCCTGGGTCTCGAGTCAAGCACACTACCACTGAGCCACTGCGGGTGCCCTTACTTGTTGTTAGTAGTAGTAGTAGTAGTAGTAGTAGTAGTAGTAGTAGTAGTTGTGGATATAGTAGTAGAAAAACTGGGTGTTATTGTAGTAGTAGTAGTAGTTGTAGTAGTGGTAGTAGTAGTAGTAGTAGTATTTGAAGTAGTAGTGTATCAGTAGAATAGTTAGAGTAATGGTTTTTTAATGTTGTTTGATGCTGTAGTAGTGTTGTCGTGATAGAAGTGGTAATAGTGGTGGTATTACTACTACTACTTGTGCAACAACACTACTACAGCATCAAACAACATCTACAAACTATTACTATAACTATTTTACAGATACACTTCTACAACATCAATTACAACCAGTTTTCCTACTACTTAAACCATCACCACTACTACTACTACTACTACTACTACTACTACTAAAACTACTACTACTACCACTCACAATTTCATTTACTTAAATCACAACTACTACAACAACTACTACTCCTATTACTATAACAACCACAGCAGCAGCAACAATAACAACAACAAGTACGACTATTAGTGCTACTTCTGCTGCTGTTGTTACTACTACTGCTACTACAACAACAACAACAGCAACAACAACAACAACAACAACAACAACAACTACTACTACTAGTACTACTACTACTACTACTGCTACTACTACTTCATTTACTCAAACCACAACTACTACAACAATACTACTGCTACTACTATAGCAACCACAGCAGCAGCAGCAACAACAACAACAAGTACGACTACTACTACTACTTCTGCTGCTGCTGTTACCACTTCTGCTGCTAGAACAACAGCAACAACAACAACTACTACTGCTGCTGTTACAACTACTACCACTACTTCAACTACTTCTACTACTACTACTACTACTACTACTACTACTACTACTACTACTACTACTACTACTACTACTAGCTTCCGTACTCTATGGTTATTACAGGGAATGTACAATGGAGTTCCCGCCGTTATAGGGGTGATAAATGATATATTAAGTAATAAGTAGTAAGTAATAAGTGATAATTAATAAGTAATAAGTAATAAGTAGTAAGTAATAAGTGGTAAGTAATAAGTAATAAATGTCCCTCCAGGGCTTCCGTAGATCCAGTCTAATGAAATCTAATAAGGAGCCGATTTTCCTGAAGCTTTCATTTGTGACCTTGTCATATTCAAAATATGTTTTCTTCATCATGGGTATGCCAATAACGTGGAATTTTGTATTAAATTATGCTACCTTCTAATTTGACGTCATCTTCATGAAAGCTAACCCACTTTTGATGACGTCATCTATGACGATATGACTTAATTGTCTTCAAGTACTCTTGATATGAGAAAAACGTGTGACATTTTTCTTTACAATGGTATAACATTAAGTTATTGTGTTAGTGGGTATTTATTTATTCAACCTCAAAACGTTATCTGATATTTAGACCACCCTGTGAAAATTCTGACCCCGAGGTTATGAAACTTTAAACATGCTCAACTCAGCAAAGCACGAAATTATCTTGCTCATAAATATTAAAATGTCAAAAATTGTTGACATTTATTAGCATAATAAATACAACATCTGAGAGATTAAATCAAGAAATTTCTGTATTTGTTGGTATATTATTTCTAATGAGCAGTTGAAATTTCATGCTAGGTTGAGTTGAGCATGAAAAGAGTTTTATAACCTCGGGGCCTGCTGTTGGCTCAGCACTACTTAACCTTTATGTTTCTATGTCGACTTCATTATTAGTTGGCTATGCTTATGCTAGCTTTCCTTACATTTAAAGCCAATGTGATACAAATATTCTATGGTTGCTTCTGCAGGACTTTACAATGATAGCAAACAACCAGAAGCTATGTAACTCATGCGCGGATCCAGAAAGTTTTTCCAGAGGGGGTCTAACTTTGATAACTTTGACAAGTTTTTTTTTTTTTTTTTTTTTTTTTTTTTTTTTTTTTTATGAGGGAAGGAAGGATCCAAATACCACTATAAGCGGACTATCATCGGCCCGCCGGCAAAACGCCATTTTAATGGCGTTTCGCTGGCGGGCCGATGATGGCCTAACATTGGATGCTGGATTGGTAGCTTTGTGATTTTAAGGGGATCCGGACCAGTATTGCTAAGGAACCCTATATTTTGTAATTTCCCAGGGGGGTCCGGACCCTCTGTCCCCCCTCTGGATCCGCACATGTAACTATTAAAATGATGAGTCGTTTAATCACTCCTTATTTTGCTTTCTTTCAACCAGCATTTCCAAAGCCTTAGCAACTTTCCCATTACAAATGCGTGTGCCTGGCCTCGAGGTTAAAAAACTTGAGTACAAGCTCAGACTCAAAATAAAGCGCAATGATTGGCTGCTTGCGGACACGTGTCCGCAAACAGCCAATCATTGCGCTTTATTTTGAGTCTTAGAATGAACTCAGGCTTTATAACCTCGAGGCCTGGTTCTCACTGAAGTAAATATCCCTGCTCCAAATACACAATCGTGAAACTTTCTGGCGAGTAATTGTAAATAGAAGTAGACCAAATGTGTTTTATTGGGGAGCTTGATCATGATCACTAATACATTTTTCATCAGCTTATTCTGCATTGATTTGGTAAAATGAATCGCATCGGCTGTGTATTTTTTCTCACCTGGAGCTAGATAATTATTTGCATTCAGCTAGAGTCGGACTCCTTACTTTTTTAATATTTCTATGTGATACATATGTATCCACGTCAATTTCTTTAAAAGTTGTTCAAACCTTCTCGTAAAGTCAGATATCTGAGATTTAAATCTTTCTGTAAAGCAATTATGTTTTGCCAAAAATTAGACGCAATCGGCTGTCCGTGTAGGAATATTTTCGAGGCATGTTCTGTATCTGGAGTTTCTCAAGGTGACCTTTTGTATGCTATTTTTTTAATTATAGAAAGCTTTGAATACAGATAGGTAGGTTTTCAAAGAATATTAAATGTATTCTTCAAGGTATCACTGTACCATAAGGAACCTTGAATTTGGGTCCAATAGGATTTATGAGCATTAGAAACATGTTATGGTGTACTTTGGTATGCTTCAATTTTGCTCTGCTAATACCTGGTCAAGATTTATTTTGTATACTAGAAGCTCTCCTTTAGCTAGACAGCTCCTGTAAGTTTCAGTTAATTCTGTATTTTTTCCACTTTGGGAGAAAACAAATTCCAGGTCAGTGAATTCTTGGGCCAGAGCAGCAGGAAATTTTTTTTAAAAAAAGTACGGTATCCACAAATCTAAAATATTTCAGAAAATGAATCTTGCGAAACCTGGGATTTCACTGTTTATTTTGTTTTTCTTGCGTTTTTGAATTGATTAATGTTCAAGGAGATGTCCTGTAGAAATTACGCGTTTATTTTGAGCATTAAACTAAATAGAAAAATGCATTTGTTCAGTGAGACCTTAAAAGATGATGAATTATTTTTTATCACATGACGTCGCGTCTGGGAGTGTAATAACGCCATGCAATAAAATCGATAAACCACTAGTGGTTTATAGATTTACGGGAAACGTTATTACGTCCATAACAACGTTGCGCACATAATGGCAAAATTATATCGTTTTTAAGCCAGAAATGAGATTTCAAAGTATTTGTCATATGATAAATAGAATCTAACATTCGTGCTCTTGTATTATTGAATTTATTAAACTTGTTGCGAAAAAGAGATAAAATGCTCGGCAAGCCTCGCATTTTATCTCTTTTCCTCAACTCGTTTAATAAATTCAATAAAACATGAGCACTCATGTAAGATCCTCTATGCATGCAATGAATTAACTTCTCTTCGATTGCCTTTCAACACATAGAGGATCTTACATGAGTGCTCATGTTTTATTGAATTTATTAAACGAGTTGGGGAAAAGAGATAAAATGCGAGGCTTGCCGAGCATTTTATCTCTTTTTCGCAACGAGTTTAATAAATTCAATAATACAAGAGCACGAATGTTAGATTCTATTTATCATATGACATTAAGCGTAAAAACGTTATAATTTTGTCATTTACGCAACGTTGTTATGGACGTCATAACGTTTCCCGTAAATCTATAAACCACTAGTGGTTTACAGATTTTATTGCATGACGTTATTTCACTCCCAGACGCGACGTCATATGATAAAAAGCAATAACTCAATAGGTGTTATCTTCAAAAGAAACAATCAACATACTTTTTAGTTTATTTTATTATTTGATCTACACTTATTTTCTCCTATGTGGCCTCTCTTAAATGATTCCGCACTCCTGAAAAAATGAGAAAACAAAGATCCTGAAATAAAAGCACGTTGCATTGGCGTAGCACGTGCGTGCACGTGCGTAATGAAATAGTAACACTCAAGGGAGCTCGCCTAATGTGGTCAGAGATTTTCCATAGCTTAAGGAACTGCACTTAAAGGAAAGAATTTGCTCCCTATGGTCTTTAAGAGAAGTTCCCATTTTGTAAAGGGACGTAATTGTAGAGATTCATTGCTTGATATAGTAATCTCCCTTTGATGTGCGTAACTTTTTCAGCGTTCTGGCAACGCCATTGCATTGCAAATAATATTCATTGTCATGACATACATAGGAAAGATACATCACGCAAGAGAACCCTGTACTCGAACAGAGCAGTCGTCGCGTGTTTTTGAGTGCACACATAGTGTACCTATCTGTTAAAAGTGTAATATTTTGGTCAATATGTTTCGCCTGAAAATATTCTCCGCTAATTATTGTCACTTATAAATCCATCTGTGTATCTGCTTAACAAAATTTATGTAAGTTAAGCGATGGTCGATACAGCGCCTGAGCTATGCCAAAAAAGTGATTTTTCTCCCAACGAAAGGATGAAAGGCATTTTTAAGTCCTTGAAATTATGCTTACTTTAGCTAAAATGCAAAATAACACTAGATTATTGTGACAAAGTTTAAAATATGAGGCTGGAGCATTCTGAAAGTTATTCAAGCTTTTCATATTGTACGCATATATAGTTCTGGATATCGGGTGTTCTGTGCCATTGATCAGGTCGTCAACTACAACTTATTTATTTTATTTAGATCCTCGACTACTGGGCCAGAAACCCCGATTTACAGAACTATGCAAACAGTATTAAAAGCTTGAATGACTTTCAAAATGGTTTGTCATCAAGTTTGAACTATGTGCACATTAAAGGACTGGTATTTTGCATTATTCGAAAGTACATGTATTATAAATTCCAGAACATAAACAAAAAATCCTTTCGTCCTCTTTTTTTTCCATTTTTGGCATAACTCTAGTGTTGTATCAACTATCACTCATACCACATTAAGGGAGCGCAGTGGCACAGTGGTAGAGTGCTTGATTCGAGACCGAGGGGCCGCGGGTTCGGGCCTCACTAGCGTCGCTACGTTGTGTCCTTGAGCAAGACACATTTATACTAGCTTAGTACTGGTTCAACCCAGGAAGACCCACCCCTATATAACTGAAAGATTGTTTATGGGACGTAAAGAGTCAAATCAAACAAACCAGCCACATAAATATTTTAAGCAGATACACAACAGTAGCCAGCGATAAATATTTTCAGAAGTCAAATATTGACCAAGATATAATTGTTGTGATACGACCATCTGTGCAAAAGCAAAGACGTCAATGTGCTATACATTGTGCTTGATACATAGTGTACATAAAACTACTTAAAATTGTAGATGTAGTTGCGTGGATTAGTTTACCCCGGTAACAAGATCGAACACAACAGTCAACAAATAAAATCCTCCCCATCTCGTCCTGGTTGTTTATTATCGTGCCAACCAAGAGTGACAGTGACGTAATACTTTGTTTACAATTGCTAAGTAAAATACCTACGTGTTCACTTCACTTGAGCTGACGCGAATCGATAGATCACTTGTGTATTAATCCTATCCTGCGGATAGGATTAATACACAAATAATCTATCGATTCTAAGTCCCTGATAACTTTGTAAACAAACATGACGTCACTGTCACTCTTGGCTGGCACGACAGTAAATGGCGTAACAAACAATAAAACAACATTAACGGGATCACCGCTTTAGAACAAACTGTTTTAAAAGACAAAAATGTCAAAACTGTTAGATATCGAAGCGACCGTTGCAATAGGTTATAAAACTTTTAATGCTCAACTCAGCTGAGCACGACATTTATCCTGTTCATAAATGTTAAAATGCCAACAATCGTTGATATCCTAACATTTCTAAGCTTGATAGATACAGCATCTCAAAGACTCAAAGCAAGACAATTTTCATTTGTCGATATTTAAGTGTTTATGAACAGTTCAAATTTTGTGCTCAGATGGGTTGAGCATGCAAAAAATTCAAAACCTCTGGGTCATGTTATAAACTAAATGCCAACAAAGCGTATCAATGTCATAAACGTATCTCTCTTACAACACTGTTTTCTACAAAAACGACCATGTTATAAACTGAAACAAGCATTTAAAATTCCCACTTATTTAACCCGACCTCCTTATTGGTTAATTTACAAAGACTGGCAGATCTATTACAGCCAACTTCCTGCTGAAGATTTACACTGTACAAATATTAACCTGAAAATGTCATCTGTTTGTGTTGTCTGCTACATATATGACTGATGTAAGTAAAAGCAAACAGTGTGGACCCAATCGGACTGCTCCTGATCTGGATCCACCCTGTTGCCCTCCATACATTCATAAGTCAATAATGTCAGCACAATATTTGCAGCATTAAAGGCTTGAGTCAGATAATAATTTAGCTCTAAAGGTTTTAATTATTGTCTGACCAAGAAACACAGAAACATTTCCTTAGTTTACTTAATCCTTAAAAGGCTTATCATATTATCATCTGCGGAAATGTTTAAAATCTTCTAGGTCAAACAGTGAAGACGCAGAATAGACTGCTGCTGATCTGGATCAACACTGTTTGCATCTAAAATTGCTTTAGTCAATAATGTAAGATAAAAATAAAACATCAGAAGAGCATATGGCGTTTCAGATGTATTTTATAGCGTTTAAAGGGTTAATATTGTTAACTTGATGACTCCGCGCTAACAAAAATCTTGTCCAGTTAGAGCATAGCCTAGTTTTAGACTCAATACAACTGAATTTATTTTTAAGCTCCGCCTATTCCACCAAGAAAACTAGGCTACTTGAAAGACATTGTTTAATTAAATATACTATCAAAAGATCAAGGAAAAAATCTTAACCATGATACAAATATATGTAAATGCTCTGTGGCTCTACATCACGTTTGCGGTGTGTATTTGTAGTGTTTCCTGGTCATACTCACTTCTTTACGCTCAATGAACTTAAAACTGATCATATCTTTAAAATTAATTGCATGTTTTTCTGTGGTGCGGCACTATCGTTTGGCAGTGTTCCCATACCACAGGACGGGCCAACAATCACATGACTGGTGTATCATCACATGACTGGTTCACTATCACATGACAAAGTAAGTAAGGGTGCAAAGATCAGGAATCGATA
This sequence comes from Loripinus fragilis, assembly GCA_964019695.1. Taxonomy (NCBI): domain Eukaryota; kingdom Metazoa; phylum Mollusca; class Bivalvia; order Lucinida; family Lucinidae; genus Loripinus; species Loripinus fragilis. The sequence goes on from OZ026525.1 coordinate 20,676,824, forward strand.
CAATCAAGTACCACATCTGACCCAGGATACCAATGGGAAAGTGACAAACTCACAGTTAGACACCACAAATGAGAGCCAAGAGGTCAGCCATTTCCCAGCAGGTGACCACAAAGCACATATGAACAGACGCACACAAAGATATAGCAAATACAAGACAGAACAAAAACATAAAAGATCCACAAAAGAAGTACCGCCTTGGAACAGTCGGTAAAATACCCAACTGGAGGGCCCAAACCGGCCCGACGGCGCCAACCCCACCTTTAATTCAGATGCGGACCAAGACACACAGATACACGGCCCGCACAAAAGACCCCTAACTTATCCATGTATCATCTCCTAAAATATATAAATCAAGACATAACAAAGAGATAAAGCAAAGACAAGGACCCAACGGTTAATAAAACTGAATACCTGAGCAAAAGAAACCAAACAGGCAAACCCCCCTCTGGCCCAAAAAACAGCTTTAACATCAGGCCCCTACCATCTCATCAATAGATAAGTCTTTAAGTCAGAACCATAATAGAGTCTGAAGCCCCACCCACCGGCGTGCAATTAAAGAGGAAAGCAAAGCTATCAACCGTGATTGTGTTGACTACCAAGCATGCAGTCTGCTGCATTACAGTTATGATATAGCCAATCTTTTTATAATGGGAAATTATTTTAATGAACTGCGCTGAAAAAACAATCTTCTTCAATTTATACACCAAGTCACCATAGAAATCAGGTTCCAAAAGTCCTTGGCGCAAGAGAGATTTAAGTCCAACTTGGAATTTAGAAATCAACTCATAGTATCGTCTATAAAATTTTGAAAATGTTTTGCAAAGTTTATGATAAGTCCACTATCACATGACCGATCCAAAGTCACCACTGGATGGGAACCTTAAGTACACGCGACCCTATGTACCGATCTGTTTAGTGGACAAATAAGTGTGCCAAATATGTCTGGTAAATTTCAAATTGTTTATTTATGTGTTTTAATATTATTTATCATGAGAATTTCAACTTCATACAGTAGTTCTTGAAGCATAACTAAAGGTCTTTTCAGCGTGTTACCCTGTTTTTTCTGTTTATTGCTGTGTTTTATTTTCACATTTATTCTTAGAAAATCTTTATTTTACTTTGGATTTTAAAAGCTACACGGGTACCATTTCATAAAAAAATGCCATAAACCTTAATGGAAATGGCTGAAGTTGCATTATAAATATTTCATGATGTATATCGTTTCAGATTGTATGCTTATTTCTAAATACTATGCCTTGTAAGTGTAATTATTTTAAATGAAGATAAGGGAAAGTGTTCTGCATCGCGTGTAGCAAAACCGTTTCTCAACACTGTATGTCGTGACCCAGACATGCTGTATAGTGTGTCCTGATATATTATAAAGGGTGGGGATCGATATTTTTGAAGGATTATATTTTAATATGTTAGAAATTTTGTTTCTAAAATGTAGAAACTTGACATATGCACACTTTGTTGAATATTGAAAGCACAAGTTGTGGTTTCTCCTAAGGTAGTGTCTATTTGTGCAGATTAACACCTCTACTCTAGCCTTGTATGACAGACTAGGGAAACGGATCCTTTCCCATAACATGCTTCAGTTGGCCAGGCTAGAGGTACAGTTTGGTAATCCTGATAATGAGTGTTAAGAATACGATTCAGAAATGCCTTTTTCTAGAGAGGATAGTCTAAAAGCCATTCACTCAAGGACGCCATTGTATCAAATGACATAATCAGTATTGGTGTATGACTGATCCTGGTTATCTCAACTTGATGACAGGCTTTCTATCTCACTACAGTAGGCCAGGCTATAGGTTGAAATGTCTCCTTCTATAAGCCTTTTAGTCAATGTAGCCATTGCATCTTATGACGTCATCAGTATTGGTATATTACATATCTTTATATCGCAACTCGATTCCACGAATTTTGGAGGAGCTAAATTAATAATTAAGCATAAAAAATAGTTATGTCACTAAATTAGCTAATATATAAATGGATCATGCCAAGCTAATTCATGAGACTGGTATTTGATACATTATGAGTATAAACCTTCTTAAAGCATACATGTGAAGCTATCTAGTGGGCAAATAAGACTTAAGTTTGTACTTAGCATTTGCTTTATATTCATTCTTTGTGCGATAGGTGAATGCTTCCATGTACGCGAGGGTGGGCTGCACGTACATATTTCATGAACTTGATAAACTGGCTCTCCTTACTCATGAGAATACGATAAAAGCTTATCGCATAGCAGGGCAGCTAATGCTACATGTATAAAGAGTATACACAATAACGACCAGAACTTATGGTTTGGTTATTCTTGGCCGTTATAAGGATTTTGAAAAGTGCCCGTGCTAACAACCTGGTGCTGCATGTATAGAGTCTTTAGCTATATAACTTGAAATTGGAAGAAACAATGCGTATCTTTAGAGTTCGTTTTAGTGCTATGGCATGCTTTAAAACCATTCTGCCTCGTCAGAGTCTATACACGGTGCTCAATAGTAATCTACAGGATCATTGAACACACTCAACGCATGCAATTTCTCCAAGAATGTTTGGACTTAAAAGTAATCAAAACTTTAATAATTTCCTTCATGAATATCCGTGGTAAGCGCTACCTATTATGAATAATTATATAACAAACTTTCATGTTTTACATTAAATTCATTGTCAGATCCATTAGTGTAGGATCATGTGTCTAACCATATTTTCATTAGCAAACAGAGTAAACCCTGGTCCGACAGCTCTTACAAGAGCCTGTGACCTGTGTCTGCTCTGATTGCAAACGTGTTTAAAGGTGTCTTAGTGAGATAGAGGGTTAACATAGTTTTGCTTTTTTTATTTAAGCATAATTATTTTGTTGCAAAGAAAAATTATATTGTTTTCAATTTAACTTAAGAACTAGATACACACATTAATAGCGACACACAATACAGTCAAATTAAGGTATCACAAGACAAGCTATACACTACATATGAGACATACCCTACAGTTTGAAATATTTAGGAATGATTCCTCTTGCTCTTCGTGTGATTTCATACGGAATTCTAAAGACACATGTCTTGTGTAAAAGTCATCATAGATTATTGCTCTAATTCAAAAAGGCATAAAACGATATTCGGTTCATGGGGAATGTGTTATTCTTGCAAGCACTAGTGAGTTGCTGATGAAAAACAGATTTGGACCATAGAAAACGACATCTAGCCTTGCTCAAAGATTATCAATATGGAAAAGAAGAATAAATAAAACATGCTGTCCAAGTTGTCTTTGTCCAAAACCTGACTACATAGATAACAAAACACAGAATGTCATCAAGGTCATAGAAAAAGACAAGGATTTGTCCACTATACAGATCGGTTCATGTGGTCACGTGTACTAAACGTTCCCACCCAGTTGTCACATGCACTCAAAATTTGTGAACAAAAAAACGTTGACCAGCCGGCATATCAACGCGTCTATGTTATTCGCTATTTTGAAAGTGTCATATCAAAATAGCTAGAAACAAAATTTCATTTGCAAGCTACTCTCTGTAGCTGAACGGCCTGGTTAGAGTCATACTTTTGCGGGAACCACAAAGATATTTTTTTACGAGTCGAGGCTCAATAATTACATTTATCAATTACCTCTCATATTGACGGTATTGCTGCACGTTGCCTGATAAACATCGTCTATCTCACGGCATGTGTCTTTATCAGGTCATGATGACGTTGCACTTTTTGAATGACGTCGCTAATGCCGCTGAATCAACACAAAAATCGAAATTACTTCAAAATCGCTAGTTTGGAGAGACTGATAAATAAAACACCAGGGTCGCATCTTTTGATATCAAGTCTACCAGACTCCCCTTTGAGAATGAATTTGAGCAAGCCTCGCGATGTCAACAAGCGTTCTCAAAGCCTTGCCTGGTAACCTAGATATCAAAAGACACTCACCTTGTATATCTCGGCAAGCCTCGCGATGTCAACAAGCGTTCTCAATGCCTTGCTTGGTAAACTTTATATCAAAAGACACTCACCTAGTATTCTCAATGACGTATAATTGGGTAAATCAGGGCACAACAACGGCCTCTCTGGCACACTTCGCCACCTTCAGGATAACAGACATCACATGGTATAAATAAATCGATGTAACCTTCATCGCAGCCACCGCCCCACGGTACAACTGAAAGATAAAGTTAAGCAGATGCATCTATAAAAACTTTACCAATACATTTGCATTTTGATATGTGAAGAAGGTCTACATGTATGGATGTTTAGCCATCTTCTAAAACCGACGCTTATCACAAGACGTCGCGTCCAGGAGTGATATAACTTCATGCAATAAAATCCATTTACCACAATCCTAATGCACTTGATTTAGTGATGCGACATCTGATTGAACAACATCAAAAAACTGTGGCTATAGCCGTAAAACTTAGTTTTAAACCGTATACACGTACCTCCCCAGATGAATATTTTGAGTACAGTTATCCCCTAATTGTAAAGCAAAAACCTGGCAAAAAGTCGCTTAGTTAAGGCGGAACCCTTCTTCATCAGTAAAATGGAACACGATTGCATTTATGGTATTATATGGAAAGTTGTTGAAGTTTCTTGGATCGCCGGAATTCCTTTTTCAAAGAAGGGCAGCTGTGTTAAAATTAGGCAAAACCTTTATTTTGTAGGAGAGCAACTGCGAATTTCTGAAATCCGTTTGCAGCAGCAGATACACGACACCAGCAAAATGACTGAAAAATGATCATTTAGTTTTATATAATTATTCCCTGAGTTTATCATGAAGTCAAAGTCAGAAATGAAATGCCTTTATTTTTGGGTGAAAATCAGTGTTCTTGTAAAAGGAGATCTATTTTTTTGCAGTCTGAGAGGTAAAGTTTTAAAAATTAACAGTTGAGGTTTATCTTGTTTTAAATTTGATGATGATGATGAGTTGGAGTTTAACGACGCATCAACCCTTTTGGGTCATTAGCGTCATCAAGGTTAGGTAAGAAAAGTGTTACTGAACAATAAAACTATAAAAGATTGTTTTTTTAGTTTTTAGTGTTTTTAATTTGATGCTGAATTACTCAACTTACATACATCTTGTCTTGTATACTAATAAAACCCGCGGCCAAAATATATTCGTTTATCGCGTCAATATCTGGCTTTTTTATATTCAGATATTTTTTGAGAAATGCATGTATTGCAATTACATAATACATATCTGAACATTGTCAATTTAAGCAAAAGACTTACATATACATGTAGTAAACATTTTAAATGGAAACACCATTAATCATATTTTGTGTATCATATCGAGTATAGACACACATAAAATAGGACCAAGTTAACCCTGGATTTGTTTAAAACCTATATATCACACTGGTAAATGTATACGTCGATTTGCTGGTATTTACGCGTATTGCCGGTGTCCCAGTTTATCTTGCCCCCTGGACAGCTTGCCCCCCGGGGGCAAGCCAACCGCGGTTGGCCTGCCCCCCGGGGGGCAAGCTGTCCCGGGATATCTTGCCCCCCACCCTGGTTATCTTCACCCCCCGGGGGCAAGCTGTCCAGGCCGGTTTATCTTGCCCCCCGCCCAACACAAGTAAAAATATATACATGTTATTTTGTTATTTTTCTGTATCATTTTAATGAATTCAGATCCTCCATAAGTCATAAAGTAAGAAATTGGTGCCTGTGGGGTTAATATTGGTAAAACTTTAACATCATCTTGAATAAAAATATCAAGATTTAGTGATTTTAAGCTTAATTATTTTGCTAATACTACTTATTTTAAACTATCTGAATGTGATGATGTATCAATTATAAACATAATTCAAGTCAAATTTAGCTGTTTTCTTTGTAGCATTGTTCTGTATGCTTAGTTGCAGGGGTGGGGGGTAAGCTGTCCAGGCCAGTTTATCTTGCCCCCACCCACCTGGGCATCAAAGTAAAAGTATTGTGCCTATTCTTCTTATTTTAAACTATCTGAATGTGAAGATGTATCAATAATAAACATAATTCAAGTCAAATTCAGCTGTTTTCTTTGTCCGATTGTTCTGTATGCTTAGTTGCAGGGGTGGGGGGTAAGCTGTCCAGGCCAGTTTATCTTGCCCAAACCCACCTGGGTATCAAAGTAAAAGTATTGTGCCTATTCTTCTTATTTTAAACTATCTGAATGTGAAGATGTATCATAAATAAACATAATTCAAGTCAAATTCAGCTGTTTTCTTTGTCAGATTGTTCTGTATGCTTAGTTGCAGGGGTGGGGGGTAAGCTGTCCAGGCCAGTTTATCTTGCCCCCCACCCACCTGGGCATCAAAGTAAAAGTATTGTGCCTATACTACTTATTTAGACTATCTGAATGTGAAGATGTATCAATAGTTTACAAAATTCAAGACAAATTCAGCTGTTTTCTTTGTCAGATTGTTCTGTATGCTTAGTTGCAGGGGTGGGGGGGGGGGGGTAAGCTGTCCAGGCCAGTTTATCTTGCCCCCCACCCACTTGGGTATCAAAGTAAAATTATTTTGCTATTTCTGCTATTTTAATCTATCTGATTGTGAAGATGTCATATATCATATCATAATCGGATTTTTGATTAACGTGCAGGTGCAGGGGCATCATCCACATCAGTGGGCCCCTTTCCAGGTAACTGGCTAGCTGCACGCATAGCAGATCTCACACCTGATCTCCAGGTGCTCCTTTCTTGAGGGTCAACTGTGGTGAGCTTCCACTCACGGCAGTCTTTCTCTGTCAGTTTCTTTCATGTTTGCTTGGGCCTCCCTGCCCCCCCCCCCCTTGCCGTCAATCTGCATATCATATGCTGTTCTGATTGCACCACTCGAACGCGCAACATGCCCAAACCAGCGAAGCCTTCTCTCTCTCAAAATGCGGTCGAGGTCCTCAAGCTGAAGTTTTGCCAGTAGCTCGCTTGACCTTACCCTGGCCACATCCTCTGGCTTGATACTGCAGATCTGTCTGATCATGGCCCTATCATTGCGTTGCAAGCGCTGCAGGTTCGTCTTGGTAAGTGGCCAAGTTTCACTGGCATGGAGCATGGCGCTCCGCACGCAAGAGCTGTACACATGGCCACAGGTCTTGTAAGAGAGGTGGCGGGATGTGAGAACTGGTAGTAGCTCCCTGGTAGCTGGTAGTAGTATCAATCTAAAACTTAATTCAAGTCAAATACAGCTGAAATTTTTGTCGGATTGTTCCGTATACTTAGTTACAGGGGTGGGGGGTAAGCTGTCCAGGCCAGTTTATCTTGCCCCCCACCCACCTGGGTATCAAAGTAAAAGTATTGTGCCTATTCTTCTTATTTTAAACTATCTGAATGTGAAGATGTATCAATAATAAACATAATTCAAGTCAAATTCAGCTGTTTTTTTTTGTCAGATTGTTCTGTATGCTTAGTTACAGGGGTGGGGGGTAAGCTGTCCAGGCCAGTTTGTCTTGACCCCCACCAACCTGAGTATCAAAGTAAAAATTTTTTGCTAAGTTTTCTCATTTTAAACTATCTGAATATGATGATGTATCAATTATAAACATAATTCAAGTCAAATTTAGCTGTTTTCTTTGTCGCAGTGTTCTGTATGCTTAGTTGCAGGGGTGGGGGGTAAGCTGTCGAGACCAGTTTATCTTGCCCCCCACCCAACTGGGCATCAAAGTAAAAGTATTGTGCCTATACTACTTATTTCAGACTATCTGAATGTGAAGATGTATCAATAATTAACATAATTCAAGACATATTCAGCTGTTTTCTTTGTAAGATTGTTCTGTATGCTTAGTTGCAGGGGTGGGGGGGGTAAGCTTTCCAGGCCAGTTTATCTTGCCCCCACCCAATTAGGTATCAAAGTAAAATTATTTTGCTATTTCTACTTATTTTAATCTATCTGATTGTGAAGATGTATCAATCTAAAACTTAATTCAAGTCAAATTCAGCTGATTTTTTGTCGGATTATTCCGTATACTTAGTTAACGCGGAAGGGGGGTAAGCTGTCCAGGCCAGTTTATCTTGCCCCCCACCCACCTGGGTATCAAAGTAAAAGTATTGTGCCTATTCTTCTTATTTTAAACTATCTGAATGTGAAGATGTATCATTAATAAACATAATTCAAGTCAAATTCAGCTGTTTTCTTTGTCAGATTGTTCTGTATGCTTAGTTGCAGGGGTGGGGGGTAAGCTGTCCAGGCCAGTTTATCTTGCCCCCCCACCCACTTGGGTATCAAAGTAAAACTATTTTGCTAATTCTACTTATTTTAATCTATCTGATTGTGAAGATGTATCAATCTAAAACAAAATACAAGTCAAATTCAGCTGATTTCTTTGTCGGATTGTTCCGTATACTTAGTTACAGGGGTAGGGGGTAAGCTGTCCAGGCCAGTTTGTCTTGACCCCCACCAACCTGAGTATCAAAGTTAAATTTTTTTGCTAAGTTTTCTCATTTTAAACTATCTGAATGTGAAGGTGTATCAATTATAAACATAATTCAAGTCAAATTTAGCTGTTTTCTTTGTCACATTGTTCTGTATGCTTAGTTGCAGGGGTGGGGGGTAAGCTGTCCAGGCCAGTTTATCTTGCCCCCCACCCACTTGGGTATCAAAATAAAATTATGTTGCTAATTCTACATATTTTAATCTTTCTGATTGTGAAGATGTATCAATTATAAACATATTTCAAGTCAAATTCAGCTGATTTCTTTGTCAGATTGTTCTGTATACTTAGTTACAGGGGTGGGGGGTAAGCTGTCCAGGCCAGTTTGTCTTGACCCCCACCCACCTGAGTATCAAAGTAAAAATTTTTTGCTAAGTTTTCTCATTTTAAACTATCTGAATGTGATGATGTATCAATTATAAACACAATTCAAGTCAAATTTAGCTGTTTTCTTTGTCGCATTGTTCTGTATGCTTAGTTGCAGGGGTGGGGGTAAGCTGTCCATGCCAGTTTATCTTGCCCCCCACCAACTTGGGTATCAAAGTAAAGCTAAGCATACAGAACAATGCGACAAAAAAAAAACAGCTGAATTTCACTTGAATTATGTTTATAATTGATACATCTACCTAATCAGATAGTTTAAAATAAGTAGTATAGGCACAATATTTTTACTTTGATACCCAGGTGGGTGGGGGGCAAGATAAACTGGCCTGGACAGCTTACCCCCCACCCCTGTAACTAAGTATACGGAACATTGCGACACAGAAAACAGTTGAATTTGACTTGAATTATGTTTATAATTGATACATCTTCACATTCAGATAGTTTAAAATAAGTAGAATTAGCAAAATAATTTTACTTTGATACCCAAGTGGGTTAGGGGCAAGATAAACTGGCCTGGACAGCATACCCCCCACCCCTGCAACTAAGCATACAGAACAATCTGACAAAGAAAACAGCTGAATTTGACTTGACTTATGTTTATAATAGAAAAAATCATCACATTCAAATAGTTTAAATGAGAAAACTTAGCAAAAAAAATTAATTTGATACCCAAGTGGGTGGGGGGCAAGATAAACTGGCCTGGACAGCTTACCCCCCACCCCTGTAACTAAGAATACGGAACAATCCGACAAAGAAAACAGCTGAAATTCACTTGAATTATGTTTTAAATTGATACATCTTCACAATCAGATAGTTTAAAATAAGTAGTATAGGCACAATATTTTTACTTTGATACCCAGGTGGGTGGGGGGCAAGATAAACTGGCCTGGACAGCTTACCCCCCACCCCTGCAACTAAGCATACAGAACAATCAGACAAAGAAAACAGCTGAATTCGACTTAAATTATGTTTATAATTGATACATCATCACATTCAGATAGTTTAAAATTAGAAAATTTAGCAAAATAATTTTACTGTGATACTCAGGTGGGTGGGGGTCAAGATAAACTGGCCTGGACAGCTTACCCCCCACCCCTGTAACTAAGTATACAGTACTATCCGACAAAGAAAACAGCTGAATTTGACTTGAATTATGTTTATAATTGATACATCATCACATTCAGATAGTTTAAAATGAGAAAACTTAGCAAAATAATTTTACTGTGATACTCAGGTGGGTGGGTGTCAAGATAAACTGGCCTGGACAGCTTACCCCCCACCCCTGTAACTAAGTATACAGAACAATCCGACAAAGAAAACAGCTGAATTTGACTTGAATTATGTTTATAATTGATACATCATCACATTCAGATAGTTTAAAATGAGAAAAATTAGCAAAATAATTTTACTTTGATACCCAAGTGGGTGGGGGGCAAGATAAACTGGCCTGGACAGCTACCCCCCACCCCTGCAACTAAGCATACAGAACAATCCGACAAAGAAAACAGCTGAATTTGACTTGAATTATGTTTATAATTGATACATCATCACATTCAGATAGTTTAAAATAAGTAGTATTAGCAAAATAATTAAGCTTAAAATCACTTAATCTTGATATTTTTATTCAAGATGATGTTAAAGTTTTACCAATATTAACCCCACAGGCATCAATTTCTCACTTTAAGACTTGTATAGGACCTGAATTCATTAAAATGATACAGAAAAATAACAAAATAACATATATATATTTTTACTTGTGTTGGCGGGGGGCAAGATAAACCGGCCTGGACAGCTTGCCCCCCGGGGGTGAAGATAACCAGGGTGGGGGGGCAAGATATCCCAGGACAGCTTGCCCCCCGGGGGGCAAGCTGTCCAGGGGGGCAAGATAAACTGTTACACCGGTACTTCATAGACCGGAAGTGGTAGATATTGGTGCAAATACTATATATAAAAACATGCCATTTGCATAAAGGACTATAGACTTCAATCATGTTTAAGTATTCAGTATGTGCATGGCGATTTATGTAAGCATTTAGGAATAGATTCGAGTACCGATCATCCAGATCGGTACTCGAATCTATTCCTAAATGCTTACATAAATCGCCATGTGCATGCCAAATACTTAAAAATGATCTAATTATATAGTCCTTTAGGCATATGGCATGTTTTTATATATAGTATTAACACCAATATCTACCACTTCCGGTCTAAGAAGTACGGCAATACGCGTAAATACCAGCAATTCGACGTATACATTTACCAGTGTGTATATGCATCTATTTAAAAATGATCATGCTCCTGGTGACCCTCTGATGGACCATTTTCGTTCCCAGGGCTCTTTATCAGGGCTCAATACCTAGTGGTTTCAAACAGGGGGATTTTATGTTTTCAATTTTCAAGTCAATGTTGACTCTTTGACCTCCAGGTTGAGGCCATTTTTAACATATGACCACAATTTGAACAAAATTGGTAGAGTACCGCAAGGTGATATTATGTATCAAATATCATTTTTTTTGGCATTTGTTTTACTGGCAAAATATGTTTAATGTTTTCTATAGACAACCAGTTGATAGGGCAAATATCTGGCAAATTATAAGTCGTCCAGTTGCGGCGAAACTTCTCGCTACATTGTAAAATAGGTTTGTGATACATCAATGGAAAGTTTTTAACCGTACATTATGAAACCAGTGGAATAATTTTAAACTAGGAAAGTGTCTCTTTATTAGGCTCTGAAGAAGGGCGCCCTCATTCAAAGAATCATACCTTTAAAGGGGACATATTAAAGTTCTAAATCCAGTAAAATGTGGAAGAAAATGGTACTAAGAGCTAAGCATATCATTTTTGTGGTAAAATATAAGAATATCTTCGTTAATTAGACCGTTGATTAATTAGTGCCGATAATTTATTATCCTGCTTAGCTCCCTTGATTTCTGTAGCGGCGAGTCACTTCCCTTGGATTTGTGACGTCACAAGGGCAGATCGTCCGATGACTGTGTATTGACTGTATTGTCGCAGTGAATAATGCAGCACAGATATCGCCATTGATAGCTATTTAAATGATGTTTCGGGGTAGACATTGACGAGTCTAGACCAATAGGCTACTGTAACACACTTATCAATAGCCTATTCCAACGAGTTCCTCGAAAGTTGGAGACCCTTTGAAAACATATCGTAGGCTCACATCGGCATCCGCCAGCAGGGCCTAATAAAATTGTATGTCTTTGTTAGTCAAACTCCATTTTATATAGATTCTAGGTCTACTATTTATCTACATGACAAAATGCTCAAGTTTATAAAAAAAAACGGGTGACGTTGCCGTATCATACATGCATGCGACAATAGCGAACGCATTGATCGGCGACGAACAACGTTTTCTATTTTCCAACGATGATCGTGTTCCGCAAAATATATTGTTATCGATTGCCAAAAAATGTAATTGTTATCGAAAACGATATTTTTGACTGTCGGAAACGCAGTTTTGCGTTTTTTTTAAGAATTCGGAATCAGGATCGCCCCTACTCAGTAAGTACCGATTAGTTTTTTTTTGTTTGTTGAATTTATTATTGTCTTATGTCGCATTCGTTTTTTCTTTCTATTTTTGACCTCTTGCCCATTGGAATCATTTTACGCATTTCTTGAGACAAGACGCTTCCAATGAGCCCATTGACAAATTATAGCAAGCTTATGCGATTGTATTCTTGCACCGAAGGATCAGACGAGCTTGCGCACATGCAGTATCGAAAGGGCCTCCACCAACAATATAGACATAAAATAGAGACCCATCCAGTATCCAAGATCGGGCCACTATCGGCCATATTCTACTGCTCACTGGGGGCGTCGATGACACATCAGGCCCCTAGCCCCGCTAGATGGCTGCGCAACCATGTATGAATGATTCCTTTACGAATACCAAAGCTTTGTGGCTTTGGGCGCATGTCGACCCGAGGATTGTACATGCAGATTGACAACCTATTGATTTAAGTTGCTTTTTCTGCACGTGGTCCAGGAATTCTACATGACAAAATGCATGTCATATCGGGAAGGGAGATATAGACTCGCCATTTAGTCAGCGAATTCAAAGAGCATATTGCGTGAACATCTGAGAAGTTCAAATCCTGATGCAACACGAATCCTGTTTTTTTTATATTTTCTACAAGAATATAAACTATTTATTCGTTCATTGTAAGCGTCTCGCGAGCTCGTGAGATTTTAGTACTACAATGTACCAATAAAGTCCAAAGCACTTAATTGCGCACAGTCTTGACAGTCTCTGCCACTCTCACACACAGATAACTCAGGAGCATAGTCGGTGATGAAGAAGCAGAGCAAAATTTAGCCGCTCTAATAGGCTCTAGCCCCACTTAAGATGGCTGCGCATGCATGTATAAATAATGTCTAAAAATATGCGGTACGTGCAAAAATTCACGAGCCGGCTTTGAACTCTCTCTCTTTCTGTCTCTCTCTCTCTCTCTCTCTCTCTCTCTCTCTCTCTCTCTCTCTCTTCCAATTAACTGATGCCGTAATGAACACTCATCTCAACGAGATAGCCTACATTATCTTTGTGCGCCATGCATGAATGTTTTAATTTTCGGTGATTAAACATCGGCGGACCCAGAGGAGGGACAGGGGGTCCGGACCCCCCCCCCCCCCTTGAATAAAATCACAAAAATATAGAACTTCTAAGCAACACTGGTCTGGATCCCCTGAAAAATCACAAGGCTACAAAGCCAGCATTCACGGTTGAACCATCGTCGGCACGCCAGTTTCGCTGGCGGGCCGATAATGACCCGCTTATCGTGGGTTTTGGATCCTCTGTCCCCTCATCAACTAAAAATGTTTATAAAACAAGAAGTCAAATTTGGACCCCCTATGACAAAACGTTCTGGATCTGCGCATGTTAAAGACTAGGCAATTTTAGAGCCATGTGTACAGACTGATGAATCCCCACTGGAGTTTAACCCACGATGCAAAATTCGTTAGGGAGCGCAGTGACTTAATGGTAGAGTGCTTGACTCGAGATCGAAGGGCTACGGGCTCGAGCCTCACCTGCGGCACTGCTACGGTTTGTGTCCTTGAGCAAGGCACATTAATCTCTACTGTTTCAACCCAGGAAGACCAACAGTCTGACATGACTCAAAGACGAAAAGAATCAATTCAAATAAACAAAATTTGTTTTAACACATATGCAACGGAAGACTGAAATAATATTTATGTCTCATTTCATTGCAAAATTAAACTGCCGTTTTTATTGCTTGAATTGACGATAGCTCGATGTTCAGGTTTACAAATGCTTTCACGAGTTTTTCGTGCGCATTGACGCGTAATCGCTTGAATTGTCTCCGAGATTTCCATTTTCTCTGAGCCGCTATTTTAAAATAGATTATCGTAGGGCATTCAATTCAATAAAACACAAAAAATCTATCCACAATTTCATTCAGAGCGGGCCCACTGATCAGAATGCGCATTGCAATGTTTTTTGCAACACATAAACCCTTCTTTATCCGAGAATATTGAAAAAAGATAACGGAATCCAACACGATTCTATGCTAACTGCCTCTGTGACGTCATCAGGACACTCCGATAGCAAAGGGAAGTAACTGATTCAAGGGAAGTAAGCGAGTCGATATTTTATTGACAAAGCGCATAAGCTTAAAGAAATTATGATTATACTCATTTTATCACTGAACATTGTGGAAAATGATCTGGGTTCTTAATAGATACATAAAATCCGACATATAAAAGGAATTTTCAATGAAAATTGAAAAACCTTGATATGTCCCCTTTAAGAAATAGATGAGCTCCAGCAGTGAATTGTTGAGTAATAATTCACTGTTTGGAGGTCAGTTGTAAAGAAGATCAAATCAAGAGCGCGCAGCGCGAGTGATTTATCTTCGTACAACTGACCGACAAACAGTGAATTATTACTCAACAATTCACGCACTGCAGCTGATCTATTTCGATTCTAACACACTATAAACGATGAAAACACATTCGAAGTCTTCAGCTTCTTCCAACTTTCCGCCATTGCACTGAAGAACTCCCGCCAATACTTAGACTACGTCGCATACGTTTACATGTAATTGTAACGTCTTTCAAGCGTTAAAACGACGTTACACCGTCTAATGCCATGAATGACGTCATTTTCCAGTGACGTCAGCTATCACAAACTTTAGCAGTGAATTATTGTCCGATATATCACAGTTTGTAACCGTTGGCTCTATATGCGAGGTGTGTTAGAATTAGCATTTAAAGTTTGCTAAATTTTGCTGGGTAAAAAAAGATGCAAAATTGCAAATAACTTCAAAATTCTAAAACGGTAGGGGTGTTTATTTTGCCAAATAAGCTACGCATCAAAACTGTAATACATATGATTGTAGCAGTTGCAGAATGTAAGTACCTGATTTATCAATTTGACATTATTATTTAGTAGCATGATTATATTTATTGTAATCTATTGTCTTCATTTCATACCGATTGGTTAAAAACTTTATTTCTTTGTATAAATCCATAATAGCAAAATTACAAGCACTTTTTTAAATATATAGTTATGTGGACAAAAATGGGGCCGCCCCAGGATCAATATTTTATAAATATAGCATATATAGAGAACATATCAAAACACGATCTTGTCAGATACCAAAAGTTTGATATTTGATATGTAGCATCACCAAGTAGTAGACTAGTACAAATAAGGATGAAACTAACGACTATCGACTAATGACTAAAAACCAAACTCACTGTGTATAATAGTGTACACTGTGTAACTAATTGTACTGAAGCGGAAAATGAATCTAAACACAAAAAAGCGAGAGCTCCGTGCTACAACCTTTATAGTGTAGCGGCTAGCAAACATGACTCGTAGGCTTGTGGTAACGAGTTTGAGCCTCATGATGGACAATATTTGGACCGCTTATATACATACTGATAGGGATTTAAACGAACAGCTATTATTAAAGGATAGTGTTCTCTATCCACTTTTACTGTCATGCCAGCCAAGAGTGACAGTGACGTCATCTTTTGTTTACAAAGTTTTCAGTGACTTATAACCGATGGATCACTTGTGTATTAATCCTATCCGCAGGATAAGATAAATACACATGTGACCTATCGATTTCCGTTAGCTCAAGTGGAGTGTACTTAATGTTGAACTTAACAATTGAAAACAAAATATTACGTCACTGTCACTCTTGGTTGGCACGACAGTAGTTTGAGCGACTGCATAATTGACCAACTGTTTTAAAATGACAGATTAATTCTATCGATGTTAGTTCGATCGCCATTCAACTAAAAGAGGATGGATAGGCACCCAAAGTTTACCTCCCCAATGAGAGCTTGGGTCTTAACTTTCATAGGTACTGTCGGGTAATGGATAACGTGTTGTACAGAGTATCTACCTTCTTTCTGGAGGAAAATCTGCCTTTCCAAAACCATTTGTCCGTTCCTGATAGACCAACTAGTACTCATGATGTAATACGGGGGGCAGCGTTTGTGTGCTAGGAGTCAACTGTTTTCGTTTTATTAAAGTTAAATTTGTTTGAATAGGTCTTGTTATATATTTACTAGTGAACGATTTGTAGATTATTTGGTCTTTGTTATATACATAGTTAAAAAGAACACAAATGTATCGATGTATGTCTGAACTATTAGACGCCCAGAAATTGCATATTGAAGTTTTTAGAGCACCACACATATTCAGTCGAGATTTAAAGATACTAGTAATGTAACATAGCAGTCTCCACATCGTGCATAAGGTTAAATATATGACAACGTCTACTCATTCAAATTTGATATGAAAAAAAGCAAAACGGTGGACCTCTAAATCACAATATGCTGCACCCCGCGATAAGCATCATGATCAGTCTATCGGAGTCTTTAATTACAGACAAATATCGAGGTTCATTGGTTTGTTTCTATGGATGGAAAACATCGACTTCCTGAAAAACTCGGCTAAATCGAAATAGGATAGAGAGACAAACTTACTCATACGGCTTCTGGGTTAATTCAAAATTAAGTATCTCAAGAAGACCTGTCTTTTCTGTTATAATTATTACAGCTCTACCAATAAGGCGGCGATCACGAACGCTCTGATTGCCCAAAACAACGGCTTTGATCATTTACCAAAGTAGAAGAATGTTGACAGAAGTACGGCTTTACTGTGTGTGACAAGCCAGCACACAACTCGACTATCACGGTTACTTTTCTCCTAGGGTAGGGCAAAGAGTTCCAATAACTCAAAAAAAAGTTTCATATATGAAATACCATATTTAAAGCTGCATAATCTGTAACTTTTGATATTTTCATTTTAAAAATAATGTTTCTATTTTTCAAGAACACGGTAAAAATACTAAAATTCAGGTATACATTTTACCGTTTTCGTATTAATTAACAAATTATTAGTGCCAAAACAACAGCATTTATGTTAAAAATTAACTGTCTGGAATTATTGGAGGGACGCAAATAATTACAAACAAGAGAAAATACACCTGTTTTTATAAGATAATTCACTTTTTCATGCAGTTTTCAGCTGTAGAAATTAGATTTATTGTGACAACATAACTTTATTCTACTTATGCAAATGATTTAAAAAGAAAATATTTTTTTTTCGAAAAATGTTCATAGTTACAGAGTATGCAGCTTTAATTATTATTTAGCAATATAATGATTCATAGCAGTATAATTATTCAGAAGTTAGATATATTAGCGGAATTCAATGCAATAAACGATGGCCAATTGTATATATTGAGGGGCAAAAAATATATTTTCGGAAAAAATGCATTCTTCCACTGACGATCGATTTTTTCTTAGCAAACAGTGTAGACTCTGATCAAATGCGCATCTGGGTCTGCACTGTTTGCCAAAATACGGATTTAGGAGCCAATAGTAGATAAAGGGATATTAATGTCTGCGAATAATTTGGTCGCCTTATTAACACTTCATACACTCAAACCAATTAAGTGAGTGAAGAGCTATCCTACAAAAGGAAACGTGAGAGCAAGGTGTGTTCGAAATGTCATGTGTGTGGTCAAAAAAAGTGAGTATGACCAGGAAATGATGCAATCATAGACCATAAGCTAACCCTCGCCACCGTTAATTAAACACAGACCACTGACAGCTACACGGCAACCGTGAGACTGCATTTTAATGAAATGTTTAGGGTAATCTCTCCAGATGTAAGTGACCTCACACCGGATGGCGTGCGTGCGTGTGTGCGTGCGTATGTGTGTGTGTGTGAATTTCCGTCAACAGCTTAGGTCAAATGGAGCCAGTATCATGGCTTAAAGCCGCGTCTGACAAACTGAAGAAGCCAGATAACCGTCGTCGAAAGGAAGTCTATAACCGATATTTCGATAACTCTCAGCGACTGCTAAGGTCAGTCTACGTATGGGTTCGCAATCCCAACCCCCTCCCCTTCCTCTCCCAACAAACACACGCACTCACGTGTTTGTTTGCATCTCCATACCCAGCATATCAACGAAAATCATTTACAACTACATCACTTCGTCTGGCATATATAAAATGGGCCTCGACGCGAGAAAACCTGTCTTCGGAGGTTTGCAGATAACCCAGGCGCAAACCAGCCTGCGCATCCGCGCAGTCTGATCAGCACCTTTGTTATTCGCTTTTTGGAAAGTATCATATGTAAACTTGCTACAGGTGATATTTCAATTTTCTAGCTAGTCTCTGTATCTGAGGAGACTGGTCTGAAACTAGCTTTGACGGAAAACCCCGAAGACAGGTTTCTCGCGTCGAGGCCCAGATAGTATCGGCGTTTGTATTGGTGCGTGTATTGGGTTTCCTTCGATTAAAGTTGACTTGTCCACTGGATAACAGGGTTATTGTATACAAGGCACTGTTTGGGCCCAGGTTTCGGGTGTGCAAGGACTGTTTTGACTCCCTGTCTGACAGACGCACTGATGAAATGTGTGAAGGTGCAGGGAAGAAGACTGCATGTGAGCTCTTGTACAGCCAGAGCCGTGTTGGTGTAGTGGGATCTCAGCTGTTCAGAGCTGCAGGGAATACAGAAACAGGCTTCTCTAGCCTTATTTCTATTGCCTTTATAACAACCTGGCAATCATTTATCAAAGAGGGTGCATGTCAGGGCTAGTGGGGTTCCCGTCCATATGGGTGTCGCCGCCCGAGTGCTTATTTGGACGGTTTCAGCTTGATTTGGGGTTTTGGCTGAAGATGTTATTGCGGAGACGTTTGTAGGTTAAAGCTCGAATACACTACCCTCTGGGTTTTGGCCAAGTCAGGTGGTATATATTTCCCTTGGAACTTCTCATAAGTTGAATAGTTTTAACTGCAGATCGCCGATATAACCAAGAGTAGTATCTGAATGGCCACTTGTTCGAGACTCAACAGGGCCAATGTGTTGTGTCCTTTAGGAAGACACTTTATATATTCTACTCAGAACTGGTTTAACCCAAACATTTATGAAACGTCCCGATATGACTGAAAGATTGTTAACTGATGAGTAAACCATCAGCGCAGACAAAAAAGACATTTCGACATTATTTGAACAGTCATTTAGAAGCCAAATAATGCCTAGCACCCATACATTGTATAAAGGAATTTGACAAACAGTGCAGATCCAACATAGACACAAGGCAGATGGTGAATGAAATAATGTCTGATAAGGTCTACGCTGTTTGCTTAAATGATACAACAATTTCTGTAAAATGATAAAGCAAACTAAAGACCCTATAATTACAGATCGACCAGTCAGTTTAAATGGATTGAAGACTCCAGTAGGCATAAATGGATTAACCGATCTACATTGTTCCATTACTTAATCAATATTGTCTGCCCACTATTTCGTTGCTCTAATTGAGACAGCGGAGGGGAAAGGATGACCATAGAAACTATTTTTAGAACTAATTTCTACCAGAACGGGGTCTCTGAATTGGCAGCCAAGCACATTGAAGATTGCACCAGCGGTCCCACCAGGGTGTGGTGAAAAACAGGTCTTTTCGACATCCTAAAGTGTTTCTAAAACTATATAATGTTATTATGTGATATCATATAAAACATTATTTTGGGACTACATGTACATTGGCACATTCTATAGTTCCAGTGAAAGAACAAATAAAAAATAAAAAAGCCACTTGAGCGTTAGACTGGGGATCGAAAGGCTAATGCTAGTTCGAGACTCATCGCCAGCGCAGTCACTATTACACACGTTATCCACTGCTTACTACTGGTTCAACCTATGAAAAGAGGAAATCGTCCCGACATTACTGAAAATTTGTTGACACGGACGTAAAGCTCCAAAAACAAACAAACAAAAACTTGAAAAAAATATATTTTAGGTAGGAATCGAACCAGCCACCACACGTATATGAGTCAGCTGTTCTAACCACTAGACCACAGAGTCTGCTGTATTGTATGTCTCTTATTTTGTTTTGTTATTTTGAACATGTTTGTAACTTTAGACGAGTACAACTATCCATAACAGTGAATATACGTCATTGTATGCGCATGAATAACTTTCTAAGCGAGGCGGATCTAGTTTCCAATAATATTTGATTCAATCAAAATTACAAATAAACATGAAAATTATTCAAGAAATACACTGGAACTAATGAAACTGAGGTTTGGGCTTTTATTTACACGAGCAGAAGCTGGCGATGTAGCAAATTTGTTGTGTTTTAAAATGTTGTTAAGTATAAGTTCAACCCGCCACCATTCCTTAGTCATAAACTTTAGTCTTAGTCGTTAGTCAATCCTTATTTGTACTAGTCCAGTACTCTACCAAATTTGTTACAATTGTGGTCCTGTGGTCCAAATGGCATCTCACGGTGCCATGAGTTGGTCTGCGGTGCGTGAGTGTGACAAGTAACAATTACCTTTGACATCGACTGACATATAATGGAAACATATAAAAATCTTGCCAGAAACCACTAGGTCTAGATCCTTCATATTCGGTGTGTAGCATCAGCTGGTAGACAATATTCAAATATGCTAAACTTATGGCTCTGTGGCCAACAACGGCCCACATTGCCAGTTTCCAATAAATATCTATAGATAAGACGTATAAAACAAAATTCCGGGGTAATTTGGTCATCTTTTTATTGAACCATTACTTGATATGATATCATAGTACGTGATAAATGCTGATAAATGCTGTTTCCATTTGGAATCATTATTATATGTACGTCATTTTCTTTATGACAATGCCCTGATATATACCGAACAAATGTGAAAACGCTACACTACAATTATCTATATATTAAGAGAAAGTATTGGACAAAAAGTATTTACTAAAGCTGAATATTGTTTCCCAGACATCCAGCAAACGATTCGTCGAAACTCCACCAATTTGTCTCGTTTGATGTATGAGTTATGCTCCTTTAAGTGTTTAAAGCTTTATTCACTGGAATTTGCGATTGCGCATGCGCAAATTAAAACTGTTGTTATGCTTATCAAAATTGGTCTAAATTGTGTTGCATAAAACACAAGAAAAACTTCTTAATCACTTGAAACAAGCTCAGAAATCAATTTCGAATTGAGCAAATTTGTAAAATATTGAAAATTATCTCCCTTTGACAAAAACAAATAGGGAATATTAAATGTTTGGTAATCTTCGATTTGTCACGATTTTCGATAATTTTCTTTTGCCAAATCAGGTAGACATCTCAGCACATTGTTTCTACCATTTCTTGACTAATAATGTCCTCATACTAAGATGCAACAACACAATGATTTTTCTATGGAGATTTCAGTGTTAAATTTTTTAAACTTGGCAATTTGATGGAAATCCGCTTTTTAAGATTGCTTTTCTGAACGATCAAAATACACTTGAGATAAGTCCTTCACATTTCTGGTTGTCCCATGTTTAGACTACCATTTCGTGCAGTCGGATCTTGTTGGTAGTGGATTTCTGAAGGCCTAAATTGTGTTAGATTTCCGTTCAAATTGACAACCTGGAAAAATTGACCCCTGTCACATTTAAATGACTTCCATGTGTTTCCTCGTGACAACATCCGTAAAACTTTTACTGTTATGCATTACCCAGTATTTGAACATTAAGATACACTTTCGACTGCATTCTTGGTTTGCATAATTTTGTATATAGGTGGCAAACAATCAGGTGTAGCGTTTTAACTTTTGTTCAGTATTCATACAATTAATAGCAATTATACCTGCATAACTCCACATACAATTTGAAACAAGTTAAATGACAGCTGTAAATTTTAAAACTTTACTCGCAGATTACAAAAAAATGTGTTTAACCCTAAAATCAAGGCATTACGATTCCAGTGTTGACATCAAAATGCAATGACAGTTCGTTATGCTCAAATTATTGCCCGTTTAAAGATTCCATCCAGTATGATTACTATAGGGTCCCCCAGGGGGTTTGGGGACCTGGAGAGAATAGCTATTTATTTATTTTCAGGACGCTGGGGAGCACTGGTAATTATTTTAAGGGAGCTAGGAACAAGCTCATAGTTTTGGGGATATAGGGAGCTCTGTAGACTTATATCAGTCGTAGATGTTGTTATTACGCCTATGAATCCATACCAACCAATACCATTCCACATCTTATCTTTTGCCGTATTCCAGTCCAGAATTTTAATTTATGCTGGCTCAAAAAAAAAAGTATTTGGGAGGAAGGATAGAGTTAACTAAAAACATATAAAAAAAACAATCTATATGAATAAAATCATATCTCATCAGGCTTTATAAGTCTAGGAGCTCTGCAAAAAAGCAAAAAAAAAATGAAAAGCCTCCATTTTGTTTGATTTTTAAAAAAAAAATTCTTCTGCGTATGGGAGGCTAGCCCCTAGACCCCCTCTGATAATACTAAATGTATTTATTTTCCTACTTACATGCTCATCTAGATTGATCTGAGATAGAAGTATGGAAATTAAGTTTTCTTGTTGATTTATTATCCTTAAAATTGTTGATTTTTAGGTTGGAAATAGCACACTTTGGGACGCCCCAGATTGCACCAGATCACACCATTTTTGTCAAACAATTTTTCTGGGGAACATGCCCACGGACCCACTAGCAACAGTGTGACTGCACAATGATATGGGCCCACCTACACATCTGCTATGTTATTATCATTTAAGGTAATAGCCCTTTTTAAATGAATTTTTGAAGAATGCTCATCAAATATATACTTACTTGATTTAACTGAAGTTAAACAAGCGTATAGGCACTAATAGCAATTGTAGAAAAGACTTTTTTATAGTTAAATGCTTTTACTAAAGTGTCGGTCAAGCTGTTTGAGAAAATAAGCCCCTGTTTCCAAAAAGAAAACCGAATGGTATGTCTCTAAACCTCCAAGCCTACTCTACCAGGTACAGCAACAACATTTTAAGGATGGCCTCATACTTTGAGAGATATATATTATGCATTTCATTGAAACTATATGTCATGCATTCTATGGTTTTCATATGTCATGTATTCCATGGCAAAGACCTGTTTTTTTACATGTACAAGACAAAATATTAAGTGATCATTAAGTCATGCGCTCTTATAAAGCGTCATAGTTTTTAAGTATGTTATTTAAATGAATCCTATGGAAAGATAAATACTTTTTAGTTTTAGGGAGAATTGGCTTATATCTTGGGGGATTTGGGGAGAAGCTGAACTATTTTGAGGGATTTGGGGAGCGAAGGCAAATAATTTTAGGGAGACGAGGAAATTATTTGAGATCAATGCATTATTTTCTGGGATCATGGGAGCACAGGCCGTCCCCCCTCCCTCTACACTATATAGTCTAGCGATAAAATTCAACATCTTGAGTCTTTCAAAGCTTTATTTATTTTCGTTAGGTGTTTTGTTTGCTGGGGCAAAGGTCATTTAAAAATGACAGATTCTGATTAAATTACGCAGTTTAACGCGTTTCTTCTGCATTGTGCAAGTGACGTTAAAATAGTTTTGAAGACGTTCTCAATCACGTGACAAAATATTTCCTTACAAGTTTTACATAAGATCATAATCGCCATATGATTGCAAGTGTAAGTAGTCAATGTCAAAATTGGTTCTAATATCTTAAGCGTATTTTAATTTCCCGAGCAAACACAGCCTTTTTGCTAAGGCAACTCTTCTCCAGTGTCAAGGTGCCATACCTCCACAATTATGCAAACTTCTGTTCCCCACATGATCTCATGATGCTTAACATTTGTGTAAAGTTTTATTTTTGTAAAAAAAAACTATGAAACCGTACAGAATACACGACCGAAATACAAAACTTTCTACTACATTTAACAGTTATAGGCATGGTACCATTTGTGTGCTTTAAGACATAGCCATGGCAGTTGAAAAGCTTAGTGTGGATCGAGGGGGTGTTTCAATATGGAAAAAACTGTAAATATTAGGGAATTAAAATAACTGTTGCTTGCATTAGGCAAACCAATAAGTGTCTAATGAGCCAGAAAAAAGAGAGAACCAACCAAACTGTATAACATTTCAATGAATAATTAGCAAAACGTAACGTTTACTTTCGAAGTCATGTCTTTTTAACTTAAATGCAGTCTGCTGTGCATTGGAGGTAGCAATGGATATATACCTAAACAAACTGTGAATTTCATTGAACCATTTTATAATTGATACCCAAATACAGTAACTTTGACAAGCAGTGAAGACCAAGATAAAATGCCGCATATGAAGACATTTAATCTGATTTGTACTATTTTTTTTACTTTTTTTTTTTCGACAAAACATCAGAGACTGAAAAGCATTAAAATTATAAATTTAAACCCGTCCTGTCTTTAAAAAATGGACAAATATCAATCAGAACTGCCTCGGCCAATTCCACGAAATTCCGTGGAATCAGACCACGGATGTACATCGAGGATCTACTTTTATAACGTGGGTGATAACGTGACACTGACGTTATATAACGTAATGCTGACGTCACAGAAACCATGTTAACAAAACAACAAGTGTGATTGCAGCAAAACAAACGGCTTAAATGAAGTTTATGGGGTGAAAAAACATAAACTTCATTTATTCTACTGATTAAACTTTTCGGATAATCAGAATAATCGGTTTTAATAGAGCTGAACCCACATACTACAGAACTAAGTTTTCATGCGCCAGGTCCGGCTAATAAAATGGAGCTTTTTTGGTACATAGTACTACGCGTAATGCTCCTTATATACACCCGAGCCATGATTCTATTCTCGAATTGTGGTGGACTTTCACGAATGGGAAAAATAATGCTTATTGTATTAAAAAATGAGAAAACCTATCAAAAAGAAACAAATAATTTGACTGATGTAGGCTGCGAACGCACAGCATAACTTTGAATCAGTATCTAATAATACGCCATATGTTTTTTGTTAGCTAGAAGATATAGTACATAACAGTATAAGGAAACACTTTGACAAACGCCAACGCTTCAGCGTTGTGACTACTTTAATCTCGCACACGAAATAAGGATTTCTGTTCTTTTACCCATCTGAGATAATACCCGTACCAGCCCGTGGGAAAAATAAAAAACAAACCGCCGCATGTCGGCTGCCTATTGACTTAACTCAATCCGTGACCTTAGAGTAAGTCGACTTTTAGTAACTCACATGTAGTTTGAGAATCCACCGTCAAGGAAAGACACACCAACAAAATGGTCATTTGTCCCTTCATTCTGTTAATTTTAGTAGAATCTATAGAATACTGCAGCAGATAAGTCTGGATTTTTATATAATATTATGCATCCACTGACTATATACTTGTTAACTTTGCCTGGCGGATATATCATACCAGCAGTGACAAATAAATAACAGCTGATTTTCTACAATAACTGATACCCATTAGCGTTATATACGCATAGCTTTAGCGCGACTATGCA
Organism: Loripinus fragilis; assembly: GCA_964019695.1. Classification (NCBI taxonomy): domain Eukaryota; kingdom Metazoa; phylum Mollusca; class Bivalvia; order Lucinida; family Lucinidae; genus Loripinus; species Loripinus fragilis. The sequence continues at coordinate 20,702,408 of OZ026525.1, forward strand.
TATCTACAGCTTCAAATCAGAACTGCTTCGGCCAATTCCGCGAATTCCGTGGAATCAGACCGCGGATGTACATAGAAACGCGGGTGATAACGCGACACTGACGTTATATAACGTGATACGGACGTTACAAAAACCGTGTTAAAACAATAACAAGTGTGAGTGCAGCAAAACAAACGGTTATAAATGAAGTTAATTATTTTTCAATAAAATACTTTAACTTCATTTTTTCTGCTTATAAAACTTTCGGGTAATCAGACAAATGGATTTTACTTGGGCTGAACTCACATGCTCAAAAAAAAAATTTCCTTACGTCTTTTCTGGCTAACAAAATACAGCTTCTTCGTACATAGTACTATGCGTAATGCACCTTAAGTTCACCCGAGGCTTGATTCGATTCTAGAATTGTGCCAGACTTTCCTGATTGCTACAAGCTCATGCCAAAAGTGAGTCAAGTTTATCAAAATGCATACATTTTGTGAACTTTTTTGATACTTAAAAAGCGATGGTAGTATTTTTTGACCGATATCCCGATAGCTAAATAGGTCACAGGGTTGTATAATTACGACCTCATCTGTATCACACAAATGTAAAAAAATGCTCCTAAAAGTATTGCTTAGCAACCGCATAACATCACTGAAAATGCCTACGTTAGCGTATATTTTTCGTTGCCATGATTACAAGCATAAGTACAATCTTATTAACACACAAACCATTTAAATCCACATAGATTGATAATTAATATTAAAATGATTTGACCTCCTGGTGGTGTCTAACTGTGAGTTTGTCACTTTCCGATTGGTCTTCCGGGTCAGGTGTGGTACTTGATTATATCGATTCCTGATCTTTGCACCCTTAATTACTTTGAAGAAGATTGGACCTCATATTACGAAGTTATTAATCTTTATATATTAAAATACATTAACATTGATCAATACCGATGAAATTAACATTACTCAATCTTTGGTTGGTTATGTAATGTGATGTCAGATTATTTAAGCACTTATGGGTTACGGGTAGGTCTACATTATCATCGTCATCTAAAGGCCAAAGGCTTAAAATTCGTTCCTACTTTTGAACTGCTTATTGTTTTATCCTTCATATTGATTAGATGTGGAGGTATCAAACTAAATCCTTGACCCGAGCCAGATCATGATATATCAAGGTGCACGGCGTCAGCATTTTCTGATTTAGAGCTAAAAAGAAATCCTCAGTTGTGGATTACAATGTCCAAAGTTGATATTATTCAGTCAGAACTACAGCAAATCGATGTGATTGCTCTTACAGAAACATGGAAGATGGCTATGGTGGCGTATTTGTCTTTGTCAAGAGTGAGCTGTACGCGAAACGTAGAATCGATCTCGAACTGCAAATCACAGAATGCATTTGGGTGCAAATATTTGTGGACAATAAAAGCTTTTAATAGACACATTCTGTCGAAGCCTAAGCTCTTCCAACGACACACTTCTTGAGATTGAAAATTCAATAGGTCTTACAAACGATACAAACATACACGACATATTTAAAATAGTTTGAGACTTCAACTTTGATATACTCAAACACTTGGTGGAAAATAAATAATCTCTGTCAGTAATTTGAACTTGATACAGAATCGTTTTCATCTGCCGTTGATCTGTTTTTAACAACTAATACAGTAATAATGTTTTCTGAGCTGGAGTTGGAAATCCCTTCTTAGAGCATAATATACGTTACCATTGCCCAATATTTTGTTGACTTAATTTTGATAACAATGTGAAGTCAACATTTTCACTACATATCTGGCTATAATAATAGATGTGACTTCAATTTATATCGTTTTGAAATCCAGCAAACAGAATTGAATGTATTAAAGCATGATAGCATTGACACATACGCTTAAAGACAATTCAAACAAAACCATAATTTGTAAGCCATCAGACCCTCCTTGGCTGATTACAAATATAAGAAAACTAATAAGAAAGAGAAAACAACTCTTCAATAAATACAATAAATCTGAAAATGCTAATGACTTCAATAATTACAAAACATTTAGAAACATGGTAACCAATGAATAATGAAGTCAAAAAAGGAGCAGATTGACAAACTCACTGAAAATATTAATACTAAAATAAATTGTTCTAATGATTGGTGGAAGACACTAAAGGCCTTTATCAAACCTAATCAATTTTCATGCATCCCCCACCACTCAACATAAGTGACAACATATGCTCTGAAAATACAGCTAAGGCAAATATATTAAACGATTATTTCACAGAACAATCATCACTCGATGACAGAAATGCAAATCTCCCTGCAGTTTAAGATATTCCAGATTTCACCTTAAACTCAATATCTATAACAGATAACGAAGTTGAATCAGTGCCAAAAGCTCTTCAAACTGGTAAAGCCTCTGGTCCTGACGCTATCAATATTAGAGTGCTTAAAGTAAGCCAAGCCCTTATATAGAACAGAAATTGATTGATGAACCGAGTACGGTAGGAAATATACGTTATTATTTGGTTGCTATGCTGTTTACAAATTTGTTCATCGGCCATTTTCATCATAAACAGTACACATTTTAAACCGGAAGTAGGTCAAACTTTTGTGGCATAAAAAATGACCCTATCACAGATTTTGGAATAAATTTGAGAGAAGGTAGTAAAATCATTTGTGCAAGTCGTGATATATGTGCTAAATTTCCATTTTATTCGTACAGCGAATTTGCAGACACAATGATACTATGAAAGTTATTTTTTAACAGTTTCAAATACGCAGATTTCAGTTAGAAACCCCTAAAGTGTCTGTTACAAAGCAATATGGCATGAGATGACGCTGAAAACACCAATTTTTGATGTAGTCCCAAAGAACCGACGCACGTGAATTTTGTTTTTAAAAACCCATGCCAGGCCCATCATGATCTCCTACTGTTATCATCTCCTCTATCAGATCTTTCCAATGCCTCCCTTATCAAGGAACGAGTTCCAGCTTTATGGAAGCAAGCCAAAGTTACTACAATTCATCAGAGGAATGATCCTTCAGACATCACAAACTACCGACCAATATCACTTTTAAGCACAGTTGGCAAAGTACTTGACAACATTGTTAACAAATATGTCTTTAATTTTCTTATGGAACATGAAGTCCTTACTGTTCGTCAGGTTTTATTTCTAGTGATAGCACTGTAATCCAACTTGTAGACATCTACAACTCATTCTGCAGAGCATTAGATGAAGGTAAAGTAGTGCTTATCATATTTTGCGATATTAGCAAAGCATTCGATTGAGTATGGCACAAAGATCTGCTCTACAAATTGCAAACAGTAGGAATAACAGGTCTTCATCTACAATGGTTCGGCGATTATCTCAACAACAGGAAGAAATTCCCGTATTGGCGGACGTCTTCTCACATTGGTCCAACTTAAAAGCTGGTGTGCCTGAATGTTCCATACTAAGTCCTTTCCTCTTCCATATTAACATAAATGACATTGTCCCTAGCATTAACTCACACATATCCCTCTTCGCGGATGACACTAGCCTCTATAGTAAAGTCAAAAACCCAATCCAATCTGCAACTGTATTAAACTCTAGCATTTCACAAATATACACATCGGCACCAAACTGGCCTGTTACCTTTAATCCATCAAATACTGAGTTAGCGCTATTCATGTGAAAACTCATTAAACCACTTCATTTAGCCCTTTACATGAACCAGCAAGACATCAACACTGTTGATTCTCACAAACACCTGGGCCAAACATTTACAAATGATTTTTATGGCATGAACACTTTAACATGGTCCCAATCGTGCTTGGAATATCGCTAGCAAGCTGTAGTAACTGATAATGGTTATTCAGAATATGCACAAGTACGTTCAGGAGTCCCTCAAGGCTCAATACTCGGTCCTCCTTTATTTTTATTGTTTATAAATGATCTACCACTGCCCCTTCAATATTGCACAACCGACTTCTATGCAGACGATGCAACTTTTCATATACATGATCAAGATATACATACCATTGAAAGCAGAATACAATCTGATTTCAACGCCTCTAAGCTGTCGAGTACCTCTAACAAAATGCAAAAAATATTCACTATCAAAAACAATGCTGTATGACAATAGGCACTAGACAAAGGTTAGGTTGCACACATCATTTAGATATCAAAGCTGATAACATACGCGAAAGGTCTGTTTCCAATCAGTAACTGTTGGGACTTCATATTGATGAAAATTTAAACTGGAATACCCATATAGACAATCTTTCTAAGGTTGTCTCCTCCAAAATATCACTGATGTGACAGCCAGCTGAGTATGTTCCCTTGCAAGTAAAAAAAATTACCAAGGATACATCCTTCCGTTACTTGATTACAGTTCTGTCACTTGGGGATCAAATTCTACTGCCAATATTGAAAGGTTATCAAAATTACAGAAACGAGCAGCGCGGATAATACTCAAAGCAGATTTCTATACTCAATCTGCCCTAATGTTTAAGGAGCTTGACTGGCTTTCCGTAAGAAGCAAAACAAAATATAACAAAGGGGTTCTTATATATAAGGCAATAAACAATATGACACCTGACTACATAACAAAAATGCTTACATCGACTTCCCAGACACACTCATTAAACCTACGGTCAGGACAAAATGGTTATATACACCGTAAGCACGTACTTCGCTGTATAGTAGTGCATTTTCTTGTTCAGCTTCCAAACTGTGGGACTCATTTCCCCAAGAAGTTAGAAATTCAACATCACTAAGTGCTTTTAAAAGAAACGTAAGAGCGATTTGCTAAATACAGCAGGAAATTGCAATTTTTATATATGCAAGGCCATACAATTATTATCGTAATCTGTAACATCACCGCCTTCACTATCCTATTGTTATGTAAGCAAGGCCATAAAATAGTATCGCTATCTCCAACACCACCAAATCATCTTCCTATTCCTAAGCCAATAAAAGTAGTATAAGCGAATTAGCTCCCTTATTGCTAGGATATATGCTATAGCGTTTAGGCCCATATATTTAGAAAAGTTTTCCCCTAATATTTCTTAGAAAATGCTGTGTAAATGTATAAAATAAACAATGGGCCATTCAGTTGTTTACTTAGAATAACAACAAATGCGTCAGGTGATGAAGTGATTTAAAATGATAATATGCGCAACAGTTGTTTCTATTGCCTGGAACTAATATGGTGATTCGAGAAACCATCCATGTGTTATAAATAATATTGAGAGTTATATGGTAACATGTGTTCGTAGTGAAAATCAAGGTTATATGGCAAAATATGTTGATTGATAACTATCATCCAAGGTTCTGTATTGTGTCCATGTGGAAATTGAAAGTGCGTATCATGGCATCATAACACCACAATTCGTCGATAAAATTTTATCAAATTATACATGTTTGGAAACTAGAATCCAACTGCTACCTAATGTTGTGTTCAATGTCGAAAAAGTACCTGGTGTGCACGTGCAGCGCATGCTCAAAATGAGGGGTTGATTATACACTGGCGGAAAGTTTAAGTAAGATAGTTGGGTAAAATGGTGACCTTATAGTGCGATCATAATTTGAAAAAAAATCGGCGATTTGGTACAAAAGTTCTATTTTTTGTAATTCTGTGATCACACCTTCTCCCCTGGCTATCGTCTTTGCATCCAGAAAATGTTGGTGAATGAAGAAATGGCGTACCTTCAAAATCAAGACTTTGTTTTTTTTCTCTCTTTACTATATATTTGGTGTATATAGGAGCACGAAATGCACCTATTGAATATATGTTCTGCTTCATTATAGCATATGATGTATGAAAACAAGAACTTAGGACAGCTTATACAATAAAGATTATACAATAAGGCTTATAAAGCAAATGTAGTGTAATCATTTTGGACAAGAAACTACAATAGCTGACGAGTGAATGTTACACGTTGCACGCCCAAAAAGATAAAAGAAATAAAACGACAAAAACGCGAATTGGATAATTTTTGGATGTTCTACATGTCGGCATAACAAGACAAGGCGTAACAAATATCACGACTTGTTTTTAAAAGCCATCGCTAAAACAAGTTTTCATGCAACCATATTCTTTAAAAACAAATCACTACAAACATTTGCGGTAGTTCCCATTTAATGAACTGATACATGTAGAACAGTCTCGCTGGAGTCTTTAGCCTTTGCTGAGTAATTAAAAAAGTTATTGAACTTTTTGGTTACTGTAAAGGCGGCAACTCGTGAATGTGTAAAAATGACAGGTCTACTAAGGCTTATAAGTCAACTCATGAGAGTCCAGTGCATAAGCAATCAGCAAAGGTTCAGGTAAACCTATACTCCAAGACAAACTCGCCAGAGATTTTGATGCATACAAATTAACATATGGAAGGCATTTTAACCCTTTTAGGACCGATGCAATTTTCTATAAAGTTTGATACAGGAAAGTCAGGATGGGACCATTGTAAATATTGAGGGGTTAAAGGTTATAATTTAAAAACATCCTTTCTTTCTCTGAAGATCGATTTTGTCTAAGCAAACAGTGTAGATTCCAATGAAATGCAACATAAGGCGGCATTTCATCTGGGTCTTCACTGTTTGCCATAATACCCGTTTAGGGGTTTCCAGTCCTCAAAGGGTTGAAGGCTCACTTAATGTATATGTGATAAGTACCATATCTCAAGGGGCCAGTACATTTTAACTTAACTAAGTCTATAAAAAAAATAGCTGTGTTTAGGGAACTCGACCCTACCTAAATTTACTTGTGAAAGCTGAAAATGAGTAGTGATTTTATTCGAAGGTAACTCATCATTGTATCATAACACCTTAGTAAAGACAGTAATTTTTTATACTTTAAAACGTCTGCAAAATAACTACATTTGAAAGTGTATGTTTATTGCATAACTTAAGTATAGACGCAAACAGTGTGGACCTAGAGCAGACTGCGCCTATAGGAGCAGTCTGATCTGGATTTACACTGTTTGTAAATGAGCCTTCCAAGTGTTTCAGAAGACAACAAAAACATTCAACTTTTTGTAATAATCGCTTTAAGGGTTAATAATCATTTTCAAAAACGATTCCAATGGGTAAACATCAGTGTCTAAAGTGTGAACGACATTTTGCAAGATCAGACAGTTTGAGATGGCATCTGGCAAGTGGTATCTGCAGTGAAGATATGGAGTCAGAAACAATATCAGAAAATGAAGACTAAACTATGTCTAAAGAATCACAAGCAGAGACTTCCAGAAGTCATCAAAAGGAAGATATCTTTGGAAAATGTTAAGATAAAGATTATGGTATTTGTGATGTTAGTGATACAGACAATATTGATGAAGATGATAAGACCAACATAATTCTAGAAAAAAAGCAAATTTGATCCTTGGCCAGTTTTCGTTAATGGAGCTCTCTGATTTATTTAGAAGACGCTTCAATGAAAGTGTACAACAAACAATAGAGAAAAATCCAGGCATGGACACAGAAGCGGCAGAGGAGTTCACTTATGATACACTAGAAATTAGATACAGAGCAGAAGTCATTGATCAATACAACGCCCTCCTTAAAATTTATCAGTTACCTCTCATATCAACTGCATTGTTGCGCGTTGCCTGATAAACGTTGTCTATCTCACGGCATGTTACCTTTATCAGGTCATGATGACGTTGCACTTTTTGAATGACGTCGCTAATGACGCTGAATCAACATACAAATCGAAAATGACGTCATAATCGCTAGTTTGAAGAGTGAAACAATTGGTAAACTGATAAAAAGAATACCAGGTTCGCGTCTTTTGATATCAAGTTTACCAGGCTCAGCTTTGAGAACGCTTGTTGAATCGCTCGGCAAGCCTCGCGATGTCAACAAGCGTTCTCAAAGCCTTGCCTGGTAAACTTGATATCAAAAGACACTCACCTAGTATTCTCTTTAACTTGGCAAGCCTCGCGATGTCAACAAGCGTTCTCAAAGCCTTGCCTGGTAAACTTGATATCAAAAGACACTCACCTAGTATTCTCTTTAACTTGGCAAGCCTCGCGATGTCAACAAGCGTTCTCAAAGCCTTGCCTGGTAAACTTGATATCAAAAGACACTCACCTAGTATTCTCTATATCTCGGCAAGCCTCGCGATGTCAACAAGCGTTCTCAAAGCCTTGCCTGGTAAACTTGATATCAAAAGACACTCACCTAGTATTCTCTATATCTAATGCCATGGAGAAAGATCCCTTGCACAAGAAGACAACATGTACAGCCAAACAACTATGATATGACGATAGTTTGATGAGGATGAAGCTTTGAGATATGCAATCAAAAGAAGAAGCTACCTCTTGGATGGAAAACTTGAAGAATTGGATCCACGAACCTTTTTCCCGAGGCGAAGATGATGAATCCCATTCATTACAGCAGAGCTTAGGATCAAAATATGCACCAAGTCAACTACGACAGAACAAATTTGGACCAAGATATACTCAAAGTCAACTACAAGAAGGCTCTGGATCAATGTTTAAAACATTCACATTGTCATCTTATTTGTATAATGACATATATTTATACTTCATCTTATTGTAAACAATGAACAGAGGGACGGCCCTACTCCTTTGTCATTGTAATCAGTTAAAGTTAGCGGGGCAATAAAGTTATAGAAATGTCACCAGTCTGTGTTGTTCTTTCATTAAAATAATAAGAAGTAGTAAGCTTGAGACGACAAGCTATACACTAGTTAAAGCTACAGAGTGATGCCTCTAGGAGCTGAGGTTTATATTGACCAAGAGACTCTTAAGACGTATAGAATTTAGTAGCCTTGACTATTACACACATATCACCACAAACTATACCCCCTCCCCCCCCCCCTAAAATGACTGTCATTTTCAAAGATGAAATAGACTAAGTTATTTTATATAGCAATACAGCAAAGCCTTCATCCCCTTAAAATGACTATGCCATTTTCAAAGCTGAATTTGACTAAGTTATTTTAGATATCACCACAGCTGGACCAGGAAACTATCACAATTATACACTAACTCGAATACCCCAAAAATAAACTAAGTTATTCCCCAACAGCCCAGGAGACTATCACAATCATAGACCCAACCGAAATACCCCTAAAAATAAATAATATATAAGTATAAATATATAAAAATAAGTTATGCTCAACAACCCAGAAACTATCACAGTCATAGACCCAACTAGAATGCCCATAAAATAATATAAGTTATTCTTTATAGCCAAGGTTTAAGCCCTCCAGTAAGATATTTTACTGACCGTTCCAAGGCGGTGCTTCTTTTGTGAATCATTAATTTTAGTTCTGTCTTGTTTTTCTTATCCTTTCGTGCGCGTCTGTTTATTGATGCCTTGTGGTCACCTACTGGGAAAGGGCTGACCTCTTGGCTCTCGTTTTTGATGTCTAATTGTGAAGTTGTCACTTTCCCATTGGTATCCTGGGTCAGGTGTGGTGCTTGATTGTATCGATTCCTGATCTTTGTCCTTTTACTTACTTCCATTACTACCAATAAGTTGACATCGTTATCTATAGAAAACAAGATATATTTTTGCTATATTTCATTCTCCATATACTAAACGTACTTTTTACATGCGCTGCAAATATGGGCCCAGTTTGATTATTTGTTTCTTGCTACGTATTTGGCATACGCCCAGGGACCATAGACACACTGCTTGCTGGGCAAATTACATTTTATATCTTGAAATCGAAAAAGGCAAAGATTAAAATCAACTTGTTTAGAAAATTAACTTTTGATGTCAAACATGTTGGACCAAGACCGTTTTGTCGAGCCTGATCGAGCCTGATCCGAGTCCAAACTGTTTGTAAATGTTATCAGCAGATGGCGGTAGTTGGCACAAGTGCTTGAATCTACGAATATTTGCTAGTTTGTCTGATGCCTCAATTTCATTCAAAAATTTCGACAAAATAACAGACAATGACAAAAATGAAAATTACGACCAAACTGATTCATAGTAAACGTCATACTCCCTTACTCGATTTGAACTAATTAGTCGAACTTTCATAATTTCAGAGCACTTAGTACACACCCTAGGCATAAAATCACCCAAAAATCATAACTTCAAGCCGTCGTGCTAGTAGGCAATAATTTTGAAATGCATATAGTCCTACAATAAATTAACGTCTCCTCGATTGTCTTTCAACACAAAGCAGTAACTCAATTGCATTGGCATAGCTACGCACGTGCGTAATAAAAATAGTAACATTCAATGAAAGGCCACCTAATGTGACAAAAGTGATGTCCATGCCATATGGAACTGCTCTTAAAGGAAATAATTCGCTCCCTCTGAGAGCAATTTTTTTTGATTTAATCACTTCTTGATCCAGTAGTCTCCCTATGATGTGCGTAACTTTTTAACGTTCTTGTTACGCCATTGAATAGGTAGGTGTTATCTTCAAAAGAAACAATCAACATACTATTTAGTTAATTTTATTTGTTAATATACACATAATTTCTCCTATATGGTATCTCCTTATGGATTCAGCTATCCTGAAAAAAAGAAAACAAAGATCCTGTTAGAGAAATAAAAGCACATTGCATTGGCGTAGCGTCCATTACGCAGTATACGTTGGTGCATAATAAAAATAGTAACACTCAAGGGAGCTCACCTGATTTTGGTAAAAAGATTATCCATAGCTTAAAAGGCTGCTCTTAAAGGAAAGAATTCGCCCCTCTGGGAGCAAATTCTGTCCTTTAAGAGAAGTTCCCAATTTGAAAAGGGGCGTAATTGTACAGATTCATTGCTTGCTACAGTAGTCTCCCTTTGATATGCTTAATTTTTTCAGCGTTCTGGCTACGCTATGTATTGCAAAGAATTTTCATTGTTGTGACATACATTTGAAACATATAGACGGATGGCTGAGAATGGGTTTGCTCCCCCCCCCCTAGGGAATTTTGCAGACATATCCTTTCTTGTAGAGAATTGAAAGTCGAGTCTTTTAAGAGATGTTTGCACTCTGTGCTCCGGGGCGTTAGTCTGTAAGAGCCTGTAACATACGTTACTTAATCAAACTAAGAAAAAGTAAATTGAAAGTTTGGGCTACAAATTAAAGACATTAAAATATTTATTTTTAAAAATCATTCATATAGTCTGCATACTGGATATCTTAACTAAGTAGGACAGCCGTTTGAACAAAATTGCGGATTCCTAAGGTGTCATATGCGTTACATAAATCAGATAACCCATTAAAATTTGCAAGTGTGGCTAACATCATTTACATTCACAATCTCTCTGTGTTTTTTGCAAAATGTTTTTAACCATGTCTGACTAGCTTATGCAATTGGCTAACAGAAAAATTAAAGTTTGTTTCCCTAGCTTAAATATTTTTTTCTGAAATAAGCAATTTAACAACCCTACCCCTACCCAGTTTTAAGGTGCAATGTTAGGTATTAAAACTAAAGAAAAAATAGTTAAAAAATATTTGCAGTTGATGAATGTGTTTCATTGTTTGGGATTTATTTGCTTATATGAAAAAACTCATAAATCTGCAAGTTTGTTGCAAAATTTTTAATATCAGAGGCTGTAACATATGTTACCTGATGTAATAAATGGGCAAGCTCATTGTCTTTACGTAAGATATGCCTAAAAATGTTTTAATATCCTTGAGGAAATTTTGCAGACATATTCCTTCTTATAGAACAACTCAAGCTGCATCGAATAAGGGATGTTTGCACTCTCTATGTTGGGGCGTTAGTCTGAAACAGCGTGTTACATGCGTTACTATATCAAATAAAGGAAATGTAGTTTGAAAGTTTGAGCTAAAATTGTGAAAAAACTCGCAGCTGTTGGATATCTTACATTGTTTAGGGATTTTAAACTGGCTCCTATGATAAAGACTTATAGATCTGCTAGTTGTCATCAAGTTTTAAAGATCAGAGAGCGTTACATATGTTAGCGTGATAAGTAAAATCATCAAACAGTATTTTGACATCAAGCTGAGTAAGGGCCTGCTCCATCCTAATCCCCTTTGGAATTCTGCAGACAAATTACATCTTATGTAACCATTCAAGGTGCATGTAATAAGAAATGTTTGCACTCTGTAAGTCGGGGCGTTAGCCTGTAACAGCTTGTTACATATGTTACTATATCAATTTGAGAATAAGAAATTTGAATGTTTGAGCTACCAAAAGAAGACATTAAAATTATCTAATAAATTGACATTCTTATAGTCTTTATACTGGATGTCTTTACTACATATGGAAGCTGTTTAACATTAATACGGCTAACTGTGGTGTTATGTGCGTTACATGAACCTAATTATAATTTAAAAGCTATAATTGTGGCTATCGTCATGTAGTTAAACAACTACTATGACTTGGTTTCAAACTGTTTTTACAAACATATACTCAACTGATGAAAAGGAAAAACCAAGTTTGCTTTTCTATCTTAAATATGTTGTCTTATAGGAGCTAATACACAGCCCTCCTCCCAGTTTTACAGAGAAGCGAATTTTGTTATTATCGTTTAAGTATAACACATGAAAGCAATTACAGCGTGTTGATATTTTTCATTTTCTTAGTCTGTCTAGCTCATATATCTACAAGATGTCATTAAGTTAAAGGTCAGGACACTTAATGTGTACTTATAAGTCTTTGGTGCCAAAACACTAGGAATTATATTCATTTCTGATTATCAAGCCCATGGACTGGTGTTACAGATGTTATCAATGACCTTTTGGACAGATTTCCTAATACTGTGCATATAATGCTAAATAACCACAAATAGAAAAGATAGTTTTACATTTTTACAAGAAAATACAATAAATGAAATGGTCCAAACTATTTCTCATCGATTTAACACTCATGTTAAACGTTTGTCGTTGTCTGCTTCTGTGGTAATCGTTATTACAGGGTATCACACGCCTCCTTGCAACTAGTAGAATCATCACACAATATTTCAATCATTTACTGTTATTCAATTTTACCACCAGTCCACTCAAAATTGATGAGCCATTATCAACTTTCCAATTTTGCCATTTATGGCTTGGAACATTTTGAAACTGATATGAATTCCTAATAGTTGGCTCTTTGAGTATGTGTTTCAAGTGATAATCTGCAAGTAGGAGAAAGACTAAAGCTTTACAAGGAGGAAAACTATGCCATTAAGAGCAATGAGAACCTGGACTGATGTACCTTGATATTTCTGTGATAAAGAATCATATCTTAGCTGGTTAACTTTTATAAATGTAGCCTTTCCATACATGCAACCCACATATTTTCATCAAATAATGTCTCTGCACTTATTATCTTTCCCCAAGCATTCAAAAACTTATTGAAGTCTTAGTACTTCTGAAGTGCTGAAACCGAGGTAACTCTTTCCCTTCAGATAAAATAACTAGATGTATCACAGCAAGTAAAGCAATGAAATGCAGGATGAAAAGAGCGCAAATTAGACCCTTTCAATTCAATGATTCACTAAGTTTCTAAGATAAGAGCGCTTATTAAAGGATGTAACATATATAACTCGTCATAATAAATGGGCAAGGGCATTGTCGTGACATCCTTCTTGACTACACAGTCAGAGGCAAGTGTTTTCAATTTCAGTGTTTTCAATGGATCATAAAATAAGGCACCTTATCAACTTGTTTACTCTGTATAAATCTTCCATAGAGCATAATATAGAACTACTGGTTATCCCATTCTACCTGTAGTCCACTTTCCTTCTTTTGAATGCAACAGCTAATGATAAGGCTGCAAAAACTGAGAAATCATAGGTTTTACATTATTTTAAGACATGCTTCAATGTACTGACATCAAAAAACAACCAACTGCAAACATAATTGATGGCAATGTCCAGCTTCATATTCTTTCTCTTATACAAGATAACTTTCAAGGTGTAACAGAAATTGTTTCAGACGGTCTGCCAAAACCATCAAGAGTCAATATTGTAACTAAAGAAAACTTATAAAGTTCTTTGGGCGCAGCAAAATACTATTGATCTAAGACCTGAGGACTTAAGCACCAAAAGACTGAATAGGTTCCATGGCAAATGATGCAAAAAAGCAGCCTATCAAATTTCTGTTTGACCAATGTCAGAAATCTTAAAGTATTCTTAGAGGTACAGGGTAGAGACATAGATTTTGCAAAATCAGAGCAAAGTTATCATTTGACTAGCACAGATGCAGAGGCAGCTGCAGTTAGATTGCTCTTGCCACTTCACAGGAAGAGATATATACCAGAGTCATACTCCATTGTATGCATATATGTGAAATGGCATTAAACATATATTTAATCAGGTGTTTGATCCCATGACACTGACATGCTGTTTCTGCTTTTGAAGAATGCTAAGGATTCAAGTTTGGCTGAGTCAAGTTGTTTGACGCTGGCACTGGCCACACATGCAAAGAAAATTAAGTCTTTTGATGGCTAAAGAGGAGAATCACACGAAATGCTTATAAGTGATGTTTGTCACAATGACCAATTTTAAAAAGAAATCTTTATTAATGTAACACATATAACACCATAAGACGCTGTATATTTGTTAAAAAATCTTTTCTTATGTATCAAATGTATTCAGCATGCAAACTACATGAATAATTCAAATAAATAGATAGTTTTATGTCTTCTTTCTGTTTCTCAGACTTTCAATTCATTTATTCTTAAATTGATATGGTAACATACGTATCATACCATTACAGGCTAACCCCCTAGTTAATACAGTGCAAACATCTCTTATTTGATGCAGCTTGAATTGTTCTTTAAGGTAGGATATGTCTGCACAATTCCCAAAGGGGTGGAGCGGAACAGGGTTGTACTCAGTTTGCAGTCCTAATACAATGCCATGATTCTACTGGTTGTGATGAAATGGGTGATTATTTTGCAATAGAAGCAGGCACAATGATAGACATTGTGAGGGTGACTAGAATAAAGATTGTTTCTGAATAATTTTATTTAATAGGAATATTTATTAAACTGTGTCATTTAAATGAGAACTAATATTTTCTATCTAAATGTCTATATATTTTAATATTATAGGCATTAGGAAATATGTGATTACAAATGTTATATATAACATAGGTAACACAATTCCAAGGGCTTGTTATCAGCAATGACTGTAATTACTAAGACTTAGGCACCAGAGGCTAGAGATTAATAGGAAAACATGTGAAAAACGGTATTTTTCTGAAATATCATCTCTTACTTCCAAGAAAATTTTGTAGCTCATTCATTATGCCATGTAACATACGCTACATACTTGAATAAGTGCTCTGATCCTGGTGTCAAACTTGCAAATGTATGATTCTTTATTGCATTAGCAAGACAGTGCCAAAAATGTAAGATATCCATGAGAGTCAAATATTTTCATATATTTTTCTTCAATAATAGATACCAAAATTGGATACTTAAAATTGGGGGTAGGGTTGTTTAATAGCTCATATAAAACAATGTATTTGAGATAGAAAAGCAAACTTTGTTTTTTCTATTAGTCAAATGAATACTTTAGTAAACTAAGATTAAAAACACTTGTAAAAATGCACAAATCGTCTGTAAAATGAATGATGTTAGTCACAATTTCAACTTTCAAAGAGAAATTTAATCTATGTAACGCATATAACACCATTGAAGGCTGTAATTTTGTTTAAAATGCTGCTTTTATGTAGTTTAGGCATCCAGCTTGGAAACTACATAAGAAATTTGAATAATTAGATGGTTTAATGTCTTCTTTCTGTAGCTCAAACTTTCATTTTGATTTTTTCCTTAGTTTGTTACAGTAACATATGTAACAGGCTGTCAGAGACTAACGCCCCGGAGCACAGAGTGCAAACATCTCTTAAAAGATGCGGCTTGAAATTTTCTTCAAGATAGGATATGTCTGCAAAATTCCCTAGGGGGGGGGGGGGGAGCAGGACCTTTTTTAGCTCGAAGTCTAATACATCATGCTAGAGAATCCTGTACTCGAACAGTGCAGTCGTCGCATGTTGGTTGCAGTCGACGAGTGCGCATAATAGTGTACCTTTCTGTTTTAAAAGCGTAATATTTTGGTCAATATTTTTCGTCTGAAAATATCTCCGCTTATCATTGTCACTTATTAGTCCATCTGTGTATCTGCTTAACAAGTTTTATGTGAGTTAAGCTATAGTCGATACAACGCCTGAGTTATGCCTAAAAGTTGATTTTTCTCCCACAGAAAGGATGGAAGGAATTTTTAAGACTTGGAATTTATGCTTACTTAAGCTAAAATGCAAAATAACACTAGATTAATGTGAAAAAGTTTGAAATATGAGGCTGGAGCATTCTGAAAAGTATTTAAGCTTTTCATAATGTACGCATAGTTCTGTATATCGGGTGTTCTGTGCCAGTGATCAGGTCGTCAACTGCAACGTATTCCTCGACTACTGGGCCATAAAAAATAGTAAGTGAATATGATCAGGAAGTACCACAATCACAAACCTCAGACAACCCCATGGCATCGCGAGGAAGAGCCGCTCAACCATCACGAGACACCAGGAAGACAAATAAAGCAAAGCAACCATTTACAGAACTATGAGAACAGTATAAGAAGATTTAATATTTTTCAAAATGGTCTGCCATCAAGTTTTAAACTATATGCACATTAACGGACTGGTATTTTGCATTATTCGAAAATATGTATAATTTCCAGAACATAAACAAAAATTCCTTTCATCCTCTCTTTCAGGAAAAATCACATTTTGGTATTACTCTAGTGTTGTATCGTCTATTACTCCAACCAAATAACTATTTTAAGCAGTTACACAACAGTAGCTAGCGATAAATATTTTCAGAAGTCAAATATTGACCAAGATGTTATAGTTGTGATACGGCCATCTGTGCAAAAGCAAAGACGTCACTCTGCATGTAGACTATGAGTATGACAACTCAGTCCCAAATATTGAAGGTGAGAGTATCCTAGAATATGTATTGGCTTATGATCTGCTCCTCTCTAACATGTTCCTCAAGAAACGCAACAGTCACCTCATTACAGACATGTCAGGTAATGCAGCATGTGTTATTTCAAAATGGCCTGTTACTGATGTTATGATTATCTCTGGAGTGGAGGCTGCTCTGCAGCAATCAGCTGGTAAGGGACATGTTGATTGAAACGATGTCCCAAATCAAGCCCTAAATCATTGCCCCTACCTGTCCAAAAGTGTAGATATGGCAAGAGCCCAACTGACTGGATGCAGAATTTCATTGTCTGGCATTACATGGAGAAATGGTGATGCTCAGGACGGAGGCGACCATCGAGGACAGAACTGAGTGACCATCTATAAAGATCCTAGAGATGATTGTCAATAGCCTCATACAGCAGGTGGTGTCAATTTATGATACCAGTCAAGCTTTCTCCCATGTAGAGCCCTACAGATGCAATCGTTGTGGTGCGGCAAATGCAGGAGAAATGCCTAATAGTGAACAAATAGATTGTTATGGCCTTCCTTGACCTAGAGAAGCAATTAACAGTGCCCCAGTAAAATTATCTAGTAAGAGCTAAAAAACTATGTAACCCAGGGAGTGAACATCAATACGCGTAGGCATATCTGTGTTGTTTATAATTACAGCGAATGGTGTGGTCCATCATTGCTTTGCACTTAGTACTCTGCTTATTAGCTTGATAATATGGTGCAGAGAAACAATTGACAGCAGACTGGAGAGTGCTTTTAAGGCCGAACCTGATAAGTGCAGCTATTCTCTGTAGCTGAATGGCCTGGTTAGAGTCATACTTTCGCGGGAGCCACAAAAATATGTTTTATGAGTTGAGGCTAAATACAACCGTGCAAGTAGCAGCTTAGCAAAAGCATAGTTCATGAAAGCAAGTTTGGTGATATAGCTGCCATGTAAATATAAACAATTTGCTATATAGTGACAGGCATTTTAATACTGATTGGCAGTTTGATATGTTTAAAAGAGGCAAAACCAATGGACATGATACTTGTTTGGTGTATATTTCAAAATATGCTTCCGTATTAAATTTCAGTAGCAGAATTATGTTGTTGGTACACATTGGAATTGCCTCATTGAGGCATTTCCAATGTGTACCTGCAACAAACGTCAATTCAATAAATGAGTGTTTTCACCATACACTTTATTTCACAAACTTCTCGACTATTTTTTATGTTTCACTCTAATGAGCATGTAGAAATGAACAAGTTATTGTGTAGTTTGGCGTGCACCTTGGTAAATCTTGGAACAACAACGGCCTCTCTGACACACTTCGCCAAACCCAGCAAAACACATATTACATGGTATAAATAAATCGATGTAGCCTTCATCGCAGCCACCACCAAACGGTATAGCTGAAAAATAAAGTTAATCAGATACATTTATAAAAACTTTATCAGCACATTTGCATTATGATATGTGAAGCAGGTCTACGAGGAGTGTTCCAAAAATAATGTCACCTGTGCTTTATTTCGTGGAAATCGTGCAATTTATGCACAAAACCACCTCGTGTCGATTAAGTAATCACTGGCTCGTGTCGCAGGCAAATATTTCGGACACGCGTTCACTGGACTCGGTACAGTGTACATCGTTTCATAGCCTATTCCTTATGACAGGAAACGAGCTGAAAATGTTCTTGAAATTAGGGCCTATATAAAAGGTAGGTCATTACTCAGTATAAAGGCTGTAGATATATATTCACCGCGAGGTGTGTGACATTTATGGGGAGGGCCAAATGTCTCACACGGCTGTTTGTAGGTGGATAGCTAAATTTAGTGCTAGGCAGCAGCAACTGAAAGATGCTGCTCGCCCAGGTCGTCCTGCAACAACTACGACCAACATAGGTAACATAGAAAAAATCCAAAATATCCTCAAAACTGACGCTCGATTCACCGTCCGAAAATTGGCTCGAATGACAAACTTGTCGTTAGCAATAGTTCATGCAATTTTGAAGAAACACCTAAAAGTTAGAAAGATATATGCAAGATGGATACCCCATTTGTTAACGGATGAGCAAAAGAAGACGCGTGTAACAATGGCAAAAAAACTTCTCAAAATGAACCCAAAATATAGTAAAAAGGCTTTTGATAATATAGTCACTGGTGATGAGACCTGGGTGTACCATTTTGAGCCAAAGCGGATGGTTGCCCACCGAATATGGGCCACTAAAAATGCCAGACGCCCAGGTATTGCAAAACAAATGCGAACGGTAAAGAAAGTTTTGTATGCTATTTTTTTTTCACTAATAAGGGTCCAGCTATTCATATCCCATTGCCAAAAGGCAGAATAGCCACAGGCAAGTTCTATAAAAACGTTGTTCTGAGAAAATTGAAGTACTACTACAAAAGTCGCGGCCCCAAAACAGGACTTAAGTATGTCCGACTTTTGCATGATAATGCACCCATTCACAAGGCACATATTGTGACTGACTTTTGGAGTCAGAGAAGGTTACCGTCCTTCCGCGCCCTCTGTATTCGCCAGACTCGAACCCCTGCAACTATTTTCTCTTTTCAAAACTTAAATATCATTTATCTGGAAGGAGATAAAATTCGAGAAATGCCCTTGGATCTGCTGTTCATCGGTGTCTGATGGGTGTCCAAATTGAAGAGTATGAAAAATGCTTCCAAATATGGATTGACCGGCGAAAAAGGTGTATTCAGGCTGGCGGAGATTACTTTGAAGGGCAGAGCAAATTAAAATGAACAAAAGCAATTCCGCTATATGAGCACCGATGCAAGTGACATTATTTTTAGAACACCCCTCGTACATGTATGGATATAAAGCCATCTTCTAAAACACATGCAAATAAATGAGTTTTATCACATGACGTCGCGCCGGGGAGTGACATAACGCCATGCAATAAAATCGATAAACCACAAATCAAATGCACTTGATTGTGTAATCCGACATCTGATTGAAAGCATAAAAAAATTCGACTATAGCCGTCAAACTAAATTTCCGACCGTATATCCGACAATATACATGTACCTCCCCAGATGAAAATTTCGAGTACAGTTATCCCGTAATGGTAAAGCAAAAAACTGGCAAAAGGCATATTCTCTCCCCACCAGTAAAGTGGAAAACAATTGCATTAATGGTATGATATGGAAATATGCTGAAGTTCCTTTGGTCCGCAGAATTACTTTTTCAAACAGGTGCAGTGGTGTTTCATTTAGGCAAACACTTCATTTATAAGAATGCAACTGGGAATTTCTGAAATCCGTTTGCAGTAGCAGACACACGACAGCAGCAAAGAAAGACTTAAAACTGCTCATTGAGTTTTGTATAATTTTTCCCTGACTTTATCATGAAGTCAAAGTCAGAAATGAAATCCCTTTATTTTGGGGTAAAAATCAGTGTTATTAAAAAAAATAAATCCAATTTTTAGCTCACCTGAGCCTTTGACTCATGGTGATCTATTGTGAACGTTGGATGTCCGTCGTCCGTCGTGCGTCGTCCGTAGTGTGTTGTCAACAATTGCTTCAAAGGACATATTCTCCTAAACTACTAGCTGGATTTTGACCAAACTTGGAAGGCAAGATCCTTATATGACCCTCTTTTAATATTGTTCAAACGGTTCCGGTCCTTTGCATATCTAGGTCACACAGGCTAAAAATAGATTTTCAAGAAGAAAACTTTAAAAATATTCTTCTCTGAAACCACAAGGCCTAGAGTTTTGCTTTTTGGTATGTAGTATCATCCAGTGGACCTCTACCAAGTTTGTTTATATTATAGCCTTGGGGCCAAAAGTGGCCCCACCCTGGGGGTAACATGTTTTACATAGGCTTATATAGGGAGCAACATGAAAAAAATCTTCTTGTCTGAAACCACAAGACATAGAGCCTTGCTATTTGGTATGTAGTACCATCTAGTAAACCTCTACCAAGTTTGTTCAAATTATAGCCATGGGGATGTTTTAAATAGGCTCATATAGGGAGCAACATGAAAAAATCTTCTTGTCTAAGCCACAAGGCCTAGAGCCTTGATATGTGGTAAGTAGTATCATTTAGTAGACCTCAACCAAGTATGTTCAAATTATAGACCCGGGGCCAAATATGGCCCCACCCCGGGGCCGGCAGGTTTTACATAGGCTTTTATAGGAAGAAACATGAAAAATCTTCTTGTCTGAAACCACAAGGCCTAGAGCCTTGATATTTGGTATGAAGCATTATCTGGTAGACCTCTACCAAGTTTGTTCAAATTAGACCCCTGGCAAGTGCGGATCCAGAGGGGAGGGGGCAGTTGGTCCGGACCCCCCCCCCTGGATAATCACAAGATTTATGGGTTTCTATAGGGAATAAGCAATTGGACCCCCCCCCCCCTGGAAAACGTTGGACCAGGCCCCCCCCCCCTGGAAAATGTTGGACCCCCTCTGGAACCTTGAAAATGATAGATTTCTTTGAAAATGACCATTTGACTTCTGTAAAACAAGCTGAGGACTAAAAAAAAAAGTTTTCAGAGCTTTTTTGTTAGACTGACCTGGACACCCCCCCCCCCCCCTGACAAAAATTGCTGGATCCGCGCATGCCTGGGACCAAAAATGGCTTCGCCAAAGGAATCTCATCCTTTACATAGGCTTTTATAAGGAGAAACGTAAAAAAATCTTCTTGTGTGATACCATAAGGCCTAGAGCCTTGATATTTGGTATAAAGCATCATTTAGTAGATTTCTACCAAGTTTGTTCAAATTATACCCCTGAGGTCAAAAATGGTCCCGACCTGGGAGTCACATGTTTTACATATGCTTATAAAGGGAGCAACATGAAAAAATCTTCTTGTCTGAAACCACAAGGCCTACAACCTTGATATTTGGTATGTAGTATTTTCTAGTAGACCTCTACCAACTTTGTTCAAATTATAACCCTGGGGCCAAAAATGGCCCGCCCAGGGGTCATAGGTTTTATATAGGCTTTTATAGGGAGAAACATGAAAAAATCTTCTTGTCTAAAACCACAAGGCCTAGAGCCTTGATATTTGGTATGTAGCATCACTCTGTAGACCTCTACCAAATATGTTCATATTATACCCCTGGGGCCAAAAATGGCATCGTCCCGGGGGTCACATGCTTTACATAGGCTTATATAGGGAGAAACATAAAGCAACATTGGTATGAAGCATCATCTGGTAAACTTCTACCAAGTTTGTTCAAATTAGACACCTTGGACCAAAAATGGCTACGCCCCAAGGATCACATGCTTTACATAGGCTTATATAGGGAGAAACATGAAAAAAATATTATTGTCTGAAACCATAAGGCGTAAAGCTTTGATATTTGGTATGTAGCATTACCTTGTAGACCTCTACCAATGTGGTTTAAATTGTGCCCCTGGGGCCAAAATTGACCCCCTTGGGGGTCACTATGCTTTACATAAACTTATATAGGGAGAAACATGAAATAATTATTCTTGTCTGAAACCACAAAGCCTAGAGCCATGATATTTGGTATAACGCATCATCTTGTAGTATTCAATCTAAATTGTTTAAATAATACCCCTGGGGCCAAAAATGGCCCAATTCTTGGGGTCACATGCTTGACACAGGCTTAAATAAGGACAAACATGGTAAAAAAAATCTTGTCTGAAACCATAAGGCCTAGAGCCATGATATTTGGTATGTAGCATTATCTTGTGGATTATGCCCCTGGGGCCGAAAACGGCCCCGCCCTGGGGGTCACATATTTTACATTTGCTTATATAGGAAAAAACATTGAAAAATCTTCTTGTCTGAAACCATTAGGCTTAGAGCCTTCATATTTAGTCATATTTTAGCATAAACTAGTGGACCTCTACCTAGTTTGTTCAAATTATGCCCCTTGGGCCAAAATAAACCCGCGCCAGGGTCCCCAGGGACATGGTCAGCTTTCTACATATACCTATATGTAAGCTTTAATCAAAACTCAGGTGAGCGCTTTAGGGCCACTTGTCCCTCTTGTTCGCAATCTGATAGGTAAGGTTTTGAAAATGTACAGTTATCGTTTATCTTGTTTTAAATTTGATGCTGATTTACTCAACTTACATACATCTTGTCGTGTATACTTATAAAACCTACCCCAAAAGAGCTTCGTTTTTCGCGTCAAAATCTGACACTTTTATATTCAGGTATATTTTGGGAAATGCATGTATTGCAATTACATATATGTCTGAGCATTGTCATATAAAACAAATGACTGACATATAGTAATCATTTCAAAAGGAAACATCATTGCATCATATCAAGTATTGACACACATAAAATAGGACCAAGTAAACCATGGATTGCTCACATGCGTTTTGTTTAAAACCTATATGCATCTAATGAGAACTGGCCATGCTCCTGGTGACCCCCTGATAGGGCATTTTCGTTCACAGGACTCTTTTTCAATGCTCTAGACCTTGTGTTTCAACCAAGGGATTTTTATGTTTTTAATTTGGAGGTCAATGTTGACTCTTCGACCTCCAGGTTGAGAATATTTTGAATATATGACCATAATTTGAACAAAATTAGTATAGTACCACTAGGTTATGTTATGTACCAAATATAAAGTATTTTTGGCATTTTTGTTTACTGGCACAATGTGTTTAATGTATTCTCTATAAAACCAATTGATAGGGAAAATATCTGGCAAATAACATGCAGAAGTCGCTCAGTTCAGGCGAAACTTCTCGCTACCTGTAAAATAGGATTGGCATGTATCAAAGGAAAGTTTTTAACTGTTCATTATGAAACCACTGGAATATTTTTTTTTCAAAACAGGGACAGTGAGTCTTTATTGCGCTTCGAAGAAGGGCACCCTCTTTCAAAGAATCATACATGAAGCATCTAAAACAAGTTAAAGTTTGCTGGGTAAAATAATTTCAAAATTACAGATAACTTCAAAATTTTAAAATAGTAAGGGTGTATATTTTTGCAAAATAAGCTACGCATCAGACATGTAATACATATGATTGTAGCAGTTGCAGTATGTAAGTACCTGATTTATCAATTTGACATCATTATTAAGTAGCATGATTATATTTATTGTAATCTATTGCCTTCATTTTATACCGATTGGTTTAAACTTTATTTCTTTGTATGAATCCATACTAGCAAAATTGCAAGCACTAAATTTTAAAAATATATAGTTACAAATGTAATACAAAATAGATTAAGAAGGACGTCTATTGACTTGTCAGCTGTATTCCTTTACCTATAAATGGCAGTCCTGGAGGTTGCATATTTTACATAAGCTTGTGATAAACTGCTGGGAAAGTACTGATCTCTTGGCTCTCGCATGTGTCATGTTAACTTGTGTTTTGTTGCTTTCCAATATGATGTCTCTGGTAAGATACGGCACTTGATTAATGATTCCTTATCTTTGCCTTCTTCTTCACTTTAATATTGAAAAACGAACAAATATTCTTGCTAGGTAGCATCACCCAGTACGCCTTTACCAATTGTATTCTAGTTTGGACACTGGGGCTAAATTTAGGCCCGCCCTGTGAGGTCACATGCTTATCATAGGTATGATATATGTATGGATATGTAGCCATCTTCTAAAACACATGCAAATAAATGAGTTTTATTGCATGACGTCGCGTCAGGGAGTGATATAACGCCATGCAATAATCTATAAACCACAAGTCTTTGCACTTGATTTTTTTAAATCGACATCTGATTGAATAACATAAAAAAGCGACTATAGCCACATAACTATGTTTCCGACCGTATATCCGACGATATTCATGTACCTCCCCAGATGAAAATTATAAGTACAATTATCCAATACTTTAGAATGAGAAACCCCATCATAAAGAAACAAATAAGTCGACTGATGTAGGCTGCGAACGCACAGCATAACTTTGATTCAGTATCTAATAACACGCTATATATGATTTTTGTTAGCTAGAAGTTAAAAAGATATGGCACATAACAGTATAAGGACGCCAACGCTTCAGCGTTGTGACTATTTTATTCTCGCACACGAGATCAGGATTTAGATTAAACATATTTTATTTCAACTTGATAAGATACACAAACAATTTAACACTGAACCGAAATTATAAGTAGCCATCATAAAATTTTGCTCCCGTTCAGAAAGTAAAAATCGCTCTCACAAAATTGAAACTCTATAAAAAGGTCCAAGGCTTTGTCGAGACTCTGCAAATTATGTCATTTTAAAATGACTGGTAGACCTTGCATAGACGAGGCCCGAGCAAAGGTACCATCATTTCAAAAAGTCACACTTTTTAGTGTGATATAATCTATTAATCAGATACGTTATCCATTTATATTTTAATTAGTTTGAAGATGTTTATAACAGCTGTGATATCAGATGAAAAGAATCAAAAGTTTTTTTGACAATTAAACACTCCATTTCTCTTCTACTTTAACATGAAGACAGCCACGGTCAACAACTTAATCAAAGGAGTTTTAGCTTAACCATGCAGTTTACAAACTCACTTAGCATTGCTCTGTACGCTTTATTATCTGCGGCACTGTTCTGTTTAAAAAATTTAACAGAAATCTCTAACAAATGCCATTTAAATGACCTTTAAATTTTCACGTTAAAATCGGAAGTGGATACCAAATTAGTAAAGAAAAAATCGTTAGAAAATAGGCTCATCAAGTTGCATGATGTTTTGTCCAACATATTAACATAAAATAAAACACATACAATGATTTTAGCATGTGCAGCTGATGATTTCCGAAAATTTAGGAAAATTTGGAAAATTATCAATTTTTAAAAATTAATAAAATATCTGTCACAAGTAAAATGTCAAGTGTTTGGCGTTTTTCAAGTCGACTAGGCAGGTTTGCAATCATCTGTGCTTAAATTCGATAAAAGCTGCACTCAAAACGCTTATTTTTTTCAAAAAGTTGATTTTTGCATTTTTGAACCTAAAAATCGTGAAAAGATAGAAAACACTTCCAAACCACCGCTTAACTTTAGTCCATTACAATGCACATACTTGGGCAAAAATTCATTTCAATATCACTAGGGCTTAGTCAGAAAAAAAGTAATTGAAAAGCGGCTACTTAGAACTTCGGTTCAGTGTATACAAGTTACAGAATGTAAAAGGATTAGAACGAAAGCTGGAAGCTTATGCTATTCTTCAGGATTTCTGTTCTTTTACCTATCTGAGATAATACCCATACCAGCCCATAAGAAAGATAAAAACGAACCGCTCGGTGGCTGAACGTCAATCCGTGACCTTAGAGTAAGTCGACTTTTGATAACTCACATGTAGTTTGAGAATCCACCATCAAGGAAAGAAGACACACTAACAAAATGAAAATTTGCCCCTTCATTTTGTTGATTTTAGTAGAATCTATCGAATACTGTTGCGGATCGGTCTGGGTTTTTATATATGCATCCGCTCACTATATACTTGTTGACTTTGCCTAGCGGATAAGCAATAAAAAGCTATTTTTCAAGCAGTGACAATTAATTTACAGCTGATTTTTGCGTGGGACCTTAGGCCCACGCAGTAAAACAAATCACAGAGATTCAGACCATTGCCCTGTAAATGATCAAGTCTGCAGGCGCTTTCTCAATATTGTATTCCAGGTTGCGAAAAGCTTGTGTTTTATAGGCTGCTACACCGACCTCGCACGCATTACAATTTTGATAGTGGATTGTGTAGCTGTCTAACGTTTTGAAAGCTTTAAACTCACAAGGCAGACGACACTAGTAGGTAAATTGTGGTTGTTCTTCAAAATACATAGGTCGATTCTCGATACACATATGTTTACCTATATGACGTGTAGTTATCGGCTTATATCAGTGGTGGAATAAACATGTGACTAACTTCTACAAACCATTTGGGCCCAGATCAGGCCCTAAAAAATGTTGGGATTAACACGAGGCTCATAAAATTAAATGCCCATAACATTCTCACTTCTCATTCCTAGAGATAAAATATACACACTTATTTCTTAAGATCGCTTCGATAAGCTCAATTCTTTCACAACACGAAGAAATCATTCAGGATTTTTACAATATGTACACAAGAACTGGAAATAAGATAATCTTAAGCTCAAACATGGGCAACTGATACAATAATCAGAGCAAGCACATGTGCAGCCTGATGTGAATTCTCTGCTATTTTAACAATAGGTTCTCGTGTAAGTTTATATATAAAATCCGCTAGTTCCACAATGAAAACAGTGGGAGTTAGCTTCAGTATGTACAGCTGCGCAATCACAAGTTATATGGGTTTTTATAGAAATTAGCATTTGGATGCCCCTGGACAAAGTTTGACCCCGCCCCCTCCGAAAAATGTTGGACCCCCTCTCAAACCTTAGAAAATTATAGTTTTCTTTGAAATAACCATTGGAAACCCTCTGTAAAACTGTAAAATAAGTTAAGGACTAAAAGGACAACAACGAAAAACGATTTCAGAGCTGTTTTCTGGCAGTCAGGCCTGGACTCCCTGGCAAATATTCTTGTGTATCCTCGCATGCCAAATATGAATTACACACATGTACATTTTGGTTTAAATCGTAATCAAATAATCAAATATTCTTGTAATAAAGCTGACACATTTAAATGCTAGTTGCAGAAATGTAGGATATTTATATTGTTAAAATATTTGCACAACATGATATAGATCTGCACATACATGTACTTTCAGCTGAAGCTAAAATATGCTGGACAAAAGGTGACGGGTGAGTGCGTGATATAGCACTACCTGTGCAACAAAGGTCCAGACAGAGCTTGTATGGTCCATATAAATACCGGAAAGGATCATATACCGAGAAGGGGAACAAGACTACTTGACAACAGAGCCATTGGGCGACACAGATTTTAAGGCTATTCAGCGACTTATTTTGAGACAACGAAGATTCTTTTTAGATAAATAGACACTTTTCAGACTGTATTATGTGATATCAGCTGGTCAGACCAGCTATTGAGCTTGTTTTGTTATATAATGCAGTAATTACTGACTGCATTTCACATATCCATACCAATAACATCAAGTTTCACGTTTATTTGATACACTCAGGTTGTTCAAAAATATAACAGCATGAGGAGCAGGTACATACATGCATATATGAAGTGAAAATATGGCAAAACAAATGACTCTAGGATCATCTAAAATGGTAAGGAAAAAAACATATCAAAGAAAACAAATATCAAGAGAGCGACACAATAGGTATAAGGGTAGCGTCTTACGTTTGAATCAATATATTGTATCCTGAGTTCACTTTCGTGGGAAGAATGGGATCATTAGAGTGAAACTAATTTCTCTGGATATGCCATGCTGTTGGCGAAAATTATTATTTTCGATTACAATTTGTAAGATGCAATTTGATATTAGCTGGATATAGAACTTGCAAACCTGGAGAATCTTGCTAGAGTCTGTGCTTGATAAGAGTAGAGTTATTTTATTCACCTGATTGGACAAATATATTGTTTCCTTTCATACATCTAACTGTAAACCTGTTTCATCACCCTTCTCTTAACGAGAATGGAATTTAATTCGTCAATTTCAATTCAATTTTATCGGCTGATTTAGATGTTTGTCAGACATCTGAACCCATCCGTGACATTGAATATGCCCTGACAAAGGTAGAGAACTTTTGTGATAGTGTTTATGCATAGCAGTTCGAGAAGCTGCGTTTCAAGCTTGGATTTTAATAGAATTCGAAAAGCATTTTCTAAATTCTACCAAAGACACTCAGAATCAATTGTTAAATACATCATTGGGTTAAAAACTCTTCTGCAACTGGGCACATCAGTACCTATATTGTATGTTGATTTAGTATATAAATTCAAAAGAATTGTTGGAAATCCTCATTTTAGCGATCAGTTCAAAAAGCTTATCAAACGTTATATAAAGGTTGGATATAACTTGGATGTCTTGCAACAGTCTGCATGCCTAGTTTTAAACACAATCACGGTTTCTAGCTATGGTTTCCTCTTAAATTGCACGACGGTGGGTCAGGGCTCAGACTCAATGACAGCTCTGACGTTAAGCTTTAATTGGTGGGTTGGTGCCTGGGTCCACCGTGGCTCAACTTGAGGTTTTCTTTAGCTCAGACTATCTGTGAGTCGTGAGCTCTTTTTTGGGTTTCATCATAGTGTGCTAATTTGATTAGAGTGTTTTTCATGATGATACATTGTAATAGTTAGAAGGCATCCATGCGAGCTGGGCATTTTGTGTACTTCAACAACAGCTACGGTCATTCTTCTCTCTTCCGCTTAATCATTCAAGAAGGGTTGTTGTCAGTTACAAGCGATAGTATGTGCACAAAGCACTGGTAAACAGCTTGTTCAAGCTTGCCCAGGAAAAAGTGTGGTTAGGTGATCTGACCGTCCCACCATGACCACAGCTGTTGACTTGGGACATAGAGCAGCAAAACAAACAAACAAATAGCAGAATCTAGGGCGAAGATTTGGTGCCAGTAAAATGCATTTAAGTCTCCCAATGGCATGGGCTGCTGTCCGTTCTAAGGCAGTGGTTCTGTTGTTGTTGATTCGTTGTTGAATCTTACTCCCATTGTGGTACTCTTAATTGTTGTATGTTTTGTTGTACATTACTTTATGTCCATTCTAGATTTGCAATCATCTTGATGGGGAAGAGAGGGCTGGTTGCTTTGCTTGGTTTGTCTTGCTGGTATCTGGTGATGGTTGTGTGGCTCTTCCTCGCAGTGTCATGGGATTAAGATAGTAAAACGTTACATA
Source organism: Loripinus fragilis (assembly GCA_964019695.1). Taxonomy (NCBI): domain Eukaryota; kingdom Metazoa; phylum Mollusca; class Bivalvia; order Lucinida; family Lucinidae; genus Loripinus; species Loripinus fragilis. The sequence goes on from OZ026525.1 coordinate 20,731,914, forward strand.
AGGGTTGGATATAACTTGGATATCATGCGACAGTCTGCATGCCTAGTTTTAAACCCAATTACGGTTTATAGCTATGATTTCCTCTTTAATTGCACGACGGCGGGTCAGGCCTCAGACTCTATGACGGCTCTGACATAAAGCTTTAATCGGTGGGTTGGTGCCTGATGCTTATCTGTAGCTGGACCCACCGTGGCTCAACTTGAGGTTTTCTTTAGCTCTGACTATCTGTGAGTTATTAGCTCTTTTCTTTGTTTCAGCATGGTGCGTTAATTGTCTAGTAGCAGTAGTTTTCCTTAAACTCAGAGCCTGAGGCCAGGCTACATTACAACATATATCTTCAATTTGCTTTTTAGTATGACCATTAAATTGTTATCACTATAAGCAACATCGCCACCTTCAATATGTTCTATTGTATTATAGGCATGGCTTTCTGTGAATTTGAAACTTTTCGTGGGAATTTTATTTTCGCGCATAGCGTTAAAAGACATATTAGCGACGTTAAAATCGCATCGCGTGCCTGTGTTCCTTTATCAGTAATCGACAGAGTGATTAAGCCATTTTGCGAGGATTTTACTTTCACGAAACTTTTCATATGCGACGTTTCGCGAAAATACTATTCTCGCGAAAATTTCCAAATTTACAGTATTTGTCCAATCATCACCTTCATATTCTGATTGCTTTATAAGCATGCACATGATTCTACCGTCTCTATGTATATCAACATCACCTTCATATTCTGTTCGGTTTATAAGCATGCACATGATACTACCGTCTCTATTCCTATCAACATCGCCTTCATATTCTGATTGATTCATAAGCATGAACATGATACTACCATCTCTATTTGTTTCAACATCACCTTCATATTCTCATTGATTTTATAAGCATGTACATGATACTACCCTCTCTTTTTGTATCAACATCACCTTCATATTCCCATTGATTTATTAGCATCACCTCTACAAGATAAACACACATGCTAGGTGATATAAGACACTATAAGATATTAACAATCCACCATCAGTGTCCATGTAGGATAGAGATATCTCAACATCAGGGTCAGGATAGAGATATCTCAACATCAGGGTCAGAATTTTCTCAGGCTAAAATTCCGACCCCCGGGATGAGATATCTCTATCCTACAAGGACAGGCTCATTATGGATTGTTTTTCTACCACTTTTCGAAGTTTTTTGTGCAAACATAATGAGTCAAAAAACGTGAAAATTGTAACTTTTTACTCGTTGAATTTGCATTATTTCTGAGTTCACGAGTGTTTTCATTGAGTACTAAAATGTGTGGAAACGTTGTTTGCACCTTGTTATTGACTGAAAACATGATTGGGGCATAAGTTAAGTTGTAAAATGCAAAATAAAATCCTGCTTGGTCCCTGTGACATAAGCGTCACATTGCCATAATCATCAAGCGGTGCATGTTCGGTGACGCCATTAACGTTATATGACGTCAGTAAGTAACGCTTACCCTTGATTGGTGCCTTTGAGTTACTTGGGCGAAATTTATTGGTCCTTTGAATATTGTTTGTCGGAATAAAAGAATATTTTACTCTGCGCATGTAAGAAAGCAGTCACATGGTCATGTAAGATAGAAATTTCTTACATGAGCTGACAGCCTATCTTACATGAGCAAAGGTGGGAGAAACAAATTCCACTCTAGGTGATGCTAGAAAAAATAAGAAATAATTACCCATGCTATCTGATATTAAAAAATAAGATATAAATACCCATGATAGGTTACAGTCTTATAAAAAATAATTTACAAATACCCATGCTTGGTGACACTAGAAAAAAAGATACACATATCTATACTAGGTGATACTATCACCAGGCATAGTAATTTGTATTCTTATTTATATGCTTTTACATTGGATCGCTAGCATACGTTAAACGTTTGTCATTCCGCAGTGTCTCTCGTTATGTGAAGAACCATGAGTTATCCTTCCTTCAGATTCTGTCTTCCGTACATAGATATCAACCATATCCTCAACAAGTGTTTCATCTACGTGTGGTAAACGTACTACTATCATATCAACATTATCGTGTGCTGGTGACTTTGTGATGCTCTTATAATCTTCTTTGGTATTATTCTTATATAACTGATTCAGTCTTCCGTTATTAAAGTCTGATATTTGATCTTCCAAAGTTAGATACTCAGTATGATTACATGTCAACACACTCTCATTGTTTTGTTTCTCATCGTCACTTGTTATATATGCATCTTCTGTTTCTGAATGTGTATCGACCTTAAAATCCTGTACTGTGTAATTACTGAGATGGCTATTTATGGCATTTGTCATAATGCGTTTCCAAATGAAATTGTCATGGTATTTGAATGGAATTACGTAAGGTATGCTAACGCACATGTGTACTACCAATGGAATACATCCTCCAATTAGCAACCCTATCGTCAGACCGAGGGTAGAAGCATAATTCGTCCATTCCAATGCCATAATGGCAACAACAATGGCTAAGAGAAACACGCACATAAATACAAATTCTTTCAGTGTCCTAAGGATAGCAACATATGCTGGACCAGGGCAGAAGAAATTGTCTTGCGTTGCAATTTGCAGGAAGAAATCTGTTAAAATACACGGCGTACACTCATCATCAACGAAGAATAGTAATCCATTAGTCCCCCACTGTAAAGAGTTGTCTTTTCTTACAGACAGACATACTCGTTCGTTATCAGCTTCAGCTCTGTGAGCCATTACTTTATAGGCTGCGTTTGTTACAGAATCTATGTCTGTTTCTGTGTTTCTAGCTCTTTCTCGAATGCTATCGTTAATTACGTTTCCTATATAAGTGTACCGAGCTTTGACCACTCTAATGCAATCAAAACCGTATCCTACAACGAAAATGGTGATAATCAAATATTTAAGAAGATCTTCGGGGTTCAGTAATAGTTTAAAGAGTACGTATATTGCACATTCCATATAGAACATGATGCTTTCCGTTAATAGAACCAATAGACTTATTGTTGTTATAATGGATATCAGTAGACCAATCATGTTGATGAAATTACTTCCTCGCCTATTATACGCACCAGTGATGATTATACTTTGGGTTTTTGATTTAACCCATTTGACGAGCTTCAGTTTAGATCCTTTGTAAAGCAGATTATTAAGATTAAACGTTTTAATTGTATAGTAAATCAAATTTATTAACAATCTCACAATTAAATTGAATATAGGAACTATTTGATATACTAGAATGATACTTTCAAGAGGTAATGCAAATAACCAGAGAGGACAAACCAGAATCCCAACTATCCCGAATTCCTTAAATGGCCAAACAACATTAGATAAAAACTTAACACATTGATCCATTTTATTTGTTTGCCTTGTTTTGTCGAAAGACAATTGTGTTATGAAGAATAACTTGTTTCCTATTTGTCGTGGTAGAACCAAGTATACAAAGGCTGTCAGAAGAATGGCACAGTACATGATAATAAACATCCAGTGATGAGGGGTAAGGTACTGAACAAGAGAATGTGAGGGTGGCTCAAGGCCTTGTCTAAGATAGAAACGACCCTCCCTGGCAACTGCTTCCTCTTCGTGAGTAAAATAAAACCACAGGCGTACAGCCCAAGGTATTGTTAGAGACATCGCCATAAACATTTTAACAACTGCTCTCAGAAAACGATACCATGGTACATCACAACACGGTGACATTTTGAACATATTATCGTAACAGCACACTCTAGTTGGGGAATCTCGTCGCAGGTTGCATTGGATGATGGTTTGTTGTACCAGTCTTTTGAAGTTGACTGGCGTAGCACCGTACAAAATGACTTCGTTTGCACTCAGTCGTAAATATATTTCTCGTATACGTAGTCTATGATGTGCGTTTTGTTTAAGATGGCAGAGTTCTTTCTTCAGTTTTGAAAATTGAGAAGACCTAGTTTGATTCACCATGACAAAGTTCTTATCATCTATCGCTTCACTTGTATCTTCAACAGCTACGTTCAATGTTAATTTATTCGCTGGCCTATAAACAAAGTTTCGAGCTTCTTTTGCACTTTCAAACATACCACAGATCAGAAAAGGGCTGTAAATAATAAACGCTATCTGTATTAGTAGCACCATCTTGAAGAAAATATGAAGCCAGGCTGATTCGTCTAATTCGTTGCAGATAAAGGCACCATGATTATTGAAGTTGCAACAATTATATTTTATTGTTCCAATATCAGACTCATCCATATCAATAAACTTGTTGCACACACTTGCTAAATCGGCTGGAAACAATTCGTGTGTGGTCAGGTTCTTTAAAATAAACGTCTTTATTGATTTGTTTATGTCATCTTTTCTAGCCTTTTCTATGCATTGTTGAGGGTCCGTATGTATATCTATAGTAATATTTCCCACTTTTGGACCAATGGTATATACTGACAAAAACTGCAAATATTTATCTAAAGCAAGCAAGAACGTTCCCGATCCATCATTTAACAGAAACTGCTCTAATGGTTCGTAAGTTAGAGCCAATTCGTCCGCACTTTTCACGCGTATGTTAATCTTAACGAGAGATACGTGTTGCACTATATATTCCCGTAAAGTATCTCTTATTGCATGATCTTCCAGAACTAATGAACAGTTATCCATACTGTCGACTTGTGGTTTCATAGTTGCAGTTACATCTGCATACTTCTCTGCTATCGTCTGGCATAACACAACACGCACTACTGCCAATGGTAGGATAAGTATCATGTATTTAATTGTAGAATTTCTCTTATATTCCGAATGCATCTTGTCCTTATTTTAATCCACTTTCTTCGTGTCATCTACAAGCGTGTGTACTTTATAATAACGGAAAAAGTTAAAGTGTAAATATATTGTTTGTTTAATTATGTTCTTGTGTGTTGAATGGAGTTATTGTTGATACTTATACACCGCGTTATTTAACCAGTCATTAATGTATTGAAGAACAAGTGAACTTTGCGGCGGCGGAGTATGTACATTTATACTCTTTGAAAAAGTTTGTGTCAGTCTAAATGTGTAACTAACCATTCGCCTGCTGAAAAAAAAAATATTTGCATACGACGTTTAATACTTATTGCATATGCGCAAAAGCCTCTTTTAAAAGACCATGCTGTCGTGTCCAGCCTGGCTAGAGGTAATACTCTTCTTTTATACTTTGTGCACGTGAGCAGCAAAGAATCTGGTGCGCCGGCCCATTTTCACCTTTGATTTTCTGGCTAGTTTGTTGCAATCCAGCTATATGTATGTCCGATTCAGTATCAAGACAATACGGCACGATTTTTTCACCAGTTGGATACTGATTAAAGCAACCTGGTCAAAAATATTTTAAAATGACTATGCATTCACTAATATCCGAACTCAGCATGACTATGATATTCCCCGTGCCGCATGCTGAATTATTCTATGTATTTCACTCCTCTCCAATTTCTTATACTGTTGACCTGCAGTATTCCAGTTGTAAGCATGTATCTGCAAACAGAGTGGGAAAAGGTGTGGATCCTGATCAGCTGGCTTCGCCAGCTGATCTGGAACTACAATGTTTAAAATAAAAGATGAATACGGGTTCAGCAGGACAAAAGTTAATATATTACCTTCGCATATTTATGACCAAAATATTTACTCTTTAATACACTTTACCCATTCATGCCTTGGCTACTGGAAATGGGACATTATCAAATATTGTAGATCCAGATGAGATACCGAAAGATCAAAACTATATTATGTTATTGATAAATGTCATGCTCACCAACTAAAGAAGTTTTGACAAGTGACGAACGACATTAACATGACTCTAAAAGTTGTTAACTCGTATTAGATTCCTATATACGTCAGTCAGGTATTTTTGAACCTGTTGGACCACGAATTGGACATGTTAATTGATTTTTTTTAAATCCGCAACACACCGAATATCAATATTAATATATATGCTAATTTCACAATTGATTTTACATGTTACAGTAACGGAAATCTAGAACTCTAACTTGAAAATTTATCTATTTTTCCTTTTTTTATTATTTATTTTTTGCATGGAGAGGTTTGTCTTTTATGATCAGACAAAATGCTTTGTTCATGGACTGAAGGTGTGCATGTGGCTTGGACATTATCGTTTTTATTTTCTCTTTCAACTGTGCACTTGTCAGTTTTGGGCATATCAGATTAATGAGAGGGTATTTTGTGGTGGCAACTCATCCACCAATTTTATTCCGTTTTTTTTGCCATTTTTTCAACTTGTGAACTCATATCATATTAGGCATCACAAATTCTACATCTATTACATAGTGGGTGCATTGTGAGCGCAACTTCTCTTACAGTTTTATACTGATTTATAACACATTTAACATGTTTAAGTCGAATAGAATTCCAGTCCGTTTCCGTTTTAAGGGTTGTTGGGTGGTATTTTTCATTCAAATTCTAATAGAACACCCTCTAAGCAAACAGTGGAGACCCTGATAAGACGTCGCGCTCTACGGCGTCTTATCTGGGTTTTCACCGTTTGCCTAAGTCCCACAAAAAGGACCCTAGGCTCATATTGGTTTGAGTTTATATGTGTTTTTTCATAGCGTGGTTTCGATATTATTCTCAGCTTAAGGTGGTACGGGACCCATGTTAAAAGATATCCCAGTGTTTTCATAAAAGTAAGAGTTATCTTTATATATTATCTAAAAACGTACAAGTATTGGAGTTCACAAAAAATACTTATCATTTATTAAGACATCTGTATGACCAAATATATTTTGACCGTTGGGTCCAGTTCCACCCCTCAATGCATTCGAGTTAGATTTGGTCAGACAATTCTGGTCGGAAAAGTTAATATTCATGCGTATTCATTGTCTGTTACGTCATCCACGTTTTATTGAAGTTAGATAGCTGCCACTCACGTCTCCAGTTAAGCTATGCACGCGGAGAGTTTGAATAATAAACTATTTGTATGATGTAACTACGGGTAAGTAAACACTTCGATGTGCATGCACAAGCGCACAGGCTGATCAATGCATCTGCTTTCCCACCTTTTTTTACAAATTATAAGTAGTTCTAGTATGTGGTGTTTTGCTTTATCTGTCAATGCCGTCTGGGTTAAATTTACAAAACCAATATGACAGTATAAAAATATTTAACGATGGACAAAAAAAGAAAATAAAATAACGCACAGGAAAAAGAATCTGAGGACGAACTACAAAGAGTAAGCCCCAGAGAACAAGAAGGGTTGATAAATATCCCGGTCGCCATAGATGCGGCCCAGGGGGGGGAGGGGGGTACTCTGATATTTTTTATACATACGTAGGCTCGGATCATTTTTTTGGGTTTAAAACTTTGAATTACAATTTTTTTTGTGAGTTTTCAGAAAAATGAATATTTTTTGGGGTATGAAGATTTTGTCGATATTTTTGGGGGTTCATAACAAATTTGGACTGTATTTAGGGGTTATTTCAATGCATTTTAGGGTATTTTTTTATGGTCAAGGTATAGAATGGGGGATATTTTTTGGGGTGCCAAAATTTCAAATATTTGTTTTTTGGGTGCTTGAAATTCCTGATATTTCTTTGGGGTGAACGGTAGATGCTGGGCCCGAGTCTACGTATGAAGAAAAACAGAGAGTACCCCCCCCCCCCCCCCCCCCCGCCCCCGGTAGATGCGGTTCCAGTACCTATAAGATATGCATGGACACAGCGTTGTTTCAAAGTCAGTTCTTTAATGACTCAACTTCCCAAGGTAATTAGTTGCTGCTTATGTTACCATTTTAAGAGTGTCAGTGGAGGTATATGTGTGTCGTCTCTGGTGCCTTTCAGTTTTTGCGAAGGCTGGTCAGGTAATAGTCTGATTAACGCCCTTTGTTTTGTTTGTTTGTGTTGATCCTTTATCTCCCGATCAACAATTTTAGTCATGTTTGGACGAATTCCTGTCTTCAACCATTACTATTAGTTGATAAAGTGTCTTGTCCTATGACACAAAACTATGACTCTGGTGATTCACAAATTAGCAATCCTTCAATCCCTTGTTTAACACTCTACCAGCTGCGCCACTGTGCTTCTTACGTTCATTAATTTTGTAAATATGACGTCGTGGGTGCGAGGACTCCCTTTTTTAGCTTGGATGAAACCCAAGAGCAACATATTGGACACTGTATGAGTGCTCGCCGAATGCTGGGGCGTGCCTTTGCGCTATTTTTAGCCAGCCAGTGGGGAGTTTTTTTATTGAGGCTTATTTAGTATATATATGCGAGCTGTGAATAATATAATATGGCCGTTCACATATGCATGCTTGTCTTAGCATTAACTAATTGCCTATATGAAAAAAGCTCGTAGTGGTAGAATGTTCAACTTGAGACCAAGAAGTCCATGGTTAGAACCTTATTGCTTGTTTGTTTGTTTACTTGTTTGTTTGTTTGTGTGTTTGTTTGTTTGTTTGTTTTTATCATGAGAGTGATATAACGACATGCATCAAATTCGAAATATCACCTGTGCTTTACAAATTTTGGTAACGCGAAGTACACTAATGACGTCCGTAATTGTTTCGCATAATATAATTACATGCCAACACCAAAGTGTTGTTCCACGCAATTTTTAAATACGATTAAAAAGTAGTTTTAGGGTCATACAATAAATAAAATCTAACAGTCGTGCTCCTGTATTAGTAAATTTATTAAACTTGTCACGAAAAAGTAACAAAATTCTTGGCAAGCCTCGCATTTCATCTTTTTTGAGACCCGATCAAATCGTTGCTAAGCATTCATTTGTCTCTATAATTGGAATACCTGAAATGAGACTTACACAAGTAGTTCCAGTCGAAAGTTACACAGATTCAGGGCTATACACAGAATCATTTCATGGGAAATGTGTCTTTGACGGTCGAATCGAAATGCATTTTTATTATATGATCTGTTTTATTTATAATAAGATCTATTTTATTATTTTTATTTAGATCTATTTATTTTTAATTTGTAATTACTTTAGGGTAAAGGAGACTGACACAAATAATTATTCTAAACTGGTGCCCTGATATCAAATCAATAGATAAGGGAACCAGACTAAAATAATTCCTCTTAAACTTACATGGACTGTCAGTCTAACTGGCCTTGGGAAAAGGTCCCTGGCTAAACGTTTAATATATATCCACATATATTTGATACATGTAACACTGAAAACCGACAATTGTCTATTGGGATACCGATGTCATAGTTTGGACATCATATTGGTCCAAGTTTTAAAATTCAATGCGAAATTCTTTTATTGCAGCCAGTTTTATCAAAACACAGACAAGCTTTCCAGGTGAAGGGTACTGATAAAGCGTATTCATTTGATACGGCGACCCAATTATGATAACCTCACCACCTTTTAGTTTTACACTCTTTGCATGCTGGTAATTTCCCAGTGCGGAAAAATGTGTGGTAATGAGTTAAACCTAGTCAACAGTTTTTCAGATATGTTGGGATAGGTTGAACCAGCACTAAGTAAATAGTGGCTGTGTCTACTAGTGTCGTCTGCTGAAAACCTTTGCAAACAGTTTAGATCCAGATCAGACCCTACCGAAGCGTCGGACCTGAACTTGATCCAAACTGTTTTCCACTCTGATGCCCGTTTGCACGCCCGTTTGGTGCTTCTCCAATAAAGCTTTTTGTTTACTTATACGTTTATATGACGTGAAACATTTATCGCAATGACGTTGAGCGCGGAAATTTGGAGTTTTGCCTGTTCCAAAAATTCCTTTATGTCTGAAATAATTCAAATTAACTGGAAAACCAGCCATTTTCAGTGAAAAATGAAAATGGACACTTGACTGATAAATATAAAATATAAATACAGCCGAATCTCGTAAATTCGAAGTCCAAGGTACTGGAGAATTAATTTAAAAATATCAAAAATTCGAATTATAGGAAGCTTGTCACAACAGGGACACAATAATTACAAATGGTGTTAGCTTTTACGTCATTTCTTCAACAACCCAGGCATTCCCTTACACTTTTAAAAAAAATAGCATGAATATTTGTTGATGTAGTCGAATCAATTTCAATCACTTCAATGAGGTTGGGTTCTTCACTGCCATATCTTTTTTTGTTTACAGATCGTTTAATAAATTCAATATTGGGATCAAGCGTGATTTTCTATCGCTAAATAAAACAAAATGTTCATTGACTCTTTGCCTAATACGTAATTTATCATGTTTATAATGTTTTGTCGTCTGCTGATTTTTTTTTCAAAATTAGGGTTTTCCAAAAAACATCTTTCAGGAATATCACCGGAGTGTCAAACATTTGTATCCAGATCAGGTCTGATGTTTGTCGGGCCTGATCTGGGTCAAAGTGTTTACTAAAAGGTTATCAGCAAATGACACTAGTAGGGTAGTAGTAGTTGAAAAATATATCTTTCAGGAGTACGAATAGAGTGTGGCTTTCTAAATGAACTCTATATCATGATTGTCTACGCACACGGACTTAAATTTAACAATGAAACAGGTATGGCACTCCATACCTGTTTTTCTATAGGTAAAAAAAGAAAATAGCACATAAAAGAAAAACGAGCACCGTGACATATGCTTTTTTATAAATTATAAGTTTCTATGCAAAATTCCCTTCAAAGTAATACGTTTTTTGTTTCTGTAGTTACATTGTGTGACATGTTTTATTCTATATTTAAGCGCTTTTTTTGGCTTTAATGTTTTTTACAAAATGGATTTTAGCTTAAAAATAAGCTACATGCCTATTTAACGCTGTATTTTGTTTTCTTTGATTAGCCAATAGCATGTAGCGTATTCCCAGAAAAAAATATGGCATTTCTCACGTTCATTTTTTTAAATATGAGAAATAGATATTTTGAAAAACTCATTTTTTCTATTTTTAAAGTTTGATAACTTTTTAAAAAGCACGGTAACGTCCTGTTATTTTTGTCAAAATAGATGAGTTTTTAACTATTTTTCAACATATCAAAAGATGTTAACTTTTTGGACATATGCTGATAAGACCGGTACTACCTTAATTTTCTAAATTACTCGTACTAAAAACTCACATGAGACGCTTGTCCGGCACGGTCTATTCTTCACATGGTATTGCACCTTTACCCTTTTCCAACTAGGCCAGGATATACCCTCTTAAAACAGTGTAAACTTAGATCAGCTGGAATATTTAAAAGTCAGCTGATAAGGATCCACACCTGTTTTCATTCGGTCTATGATATTCACTATTATTTCATTGTAAAAGCTGGAATTCGATGACAGTGGTAGTTATAGCATATTCATTTACCTAAGAAGACAAAATTAAAAAAAAGACAATTATCTATTATCTCTATCCGAATGATAAAATCGCCCACAAGACAAATGCGACGCAAACTGTTCATAAATACTAAAATAAAGATATTTGTTGCTTTCAAACTCTCAGAGGCTCTAATTATCATGCTAATAAATGTTAAAATGCCAACAAGTGTTGGCATTTTAACATTCATGAGCATGGTAATGTTCATGCTCAGTTGAGTTGATAATGAAAAACAGGAATTTATACAACAGCAGCTTACATTCTTTCAGAGACAGAGCACGATAGCACCTACCGAATGAATTATAAGTCCAGTGAAACTCAGATGAGCACGGACATCAGCATAAACCGACGAGGCTTTTTGTTTGTCCCAATGAAACAGTTACGCACTGCGTCCAAGGAAAATACTGAACTGTAAGGTGTTCTGAGTCTTCGTTCATGCATATACCGTAGTGTGGGCTCATTTATGTATTGTATGCTCATGAAAAAGAAAAAAAGTATTAGTACGGGTGGGGTTCGAACCCACGCGGACATTCGTCCATTGGAACTTAAGTCCAACGCCTTAACCACTCGGCCACCGTACTAGCGAGTATAAGTGGATATGTATTTGAGAAAGATCGCAAGTAAATACGTTCTTTTTCTAATATATTGAGAGAATTTAGAAACGCACCACTTATATTTTATTATTTTAGTTTTGCTTCTAGTAACTATAGCATATCATTTACCTAGGAAGAAATGATTAAAAAAAACCACAATTATCGATTATCTCTACCCGATACAAGTCAAATATCGATGAAAACTCGTAAACTGTTTATAAAGACTAAAATGCAAAAAACAAAGATATGTGTTGCTTTCAAGCTATCAGAGGTTCTATTTTTCATGCAAATAAATGTTAAAATGCCAACAAGTGTTTGTATTTTAACATTCATGAGCATGATAATGTTCATGCTCAGTTGTGTTAATCATGAAAAACTGGATTTTATACAACAGCCAGCTTACATTATTTCAGAGCCAGAGCATGATAACACCGACCGAATGAATTGTGAGTCCAGTGAAACGCAGATGAGCATGGACATCAGCCTAGACTGGTCAGGCTTCATTGTCCCAATGAAACAGCTACGCACTGCATACTAGGAAAAGACCGATCTTGCAAGGTTGAATGTCAGGTTTTATGAGTCTTTGTTCGCGTGCCATAGTGTGGGCTCATTTATGTAATGTATTCTCATGAAAAAGAAAAAAAAATAATAATAATATGTTTCGAGACACATATATGTTTGGTTTGCATGAAAGACCCCTTACTTATCCATGCATCATCTCCTAGAACATATTAATCAAGTCATAAAAAGGAGATAACTTAAAAGCAAAGATAAGGACTCAACAGTACATAAAACTGAATACCGGAGTAAAAGAAATCCAGCAAGTAAACCCCTGTTGGCCTGACAACAGTGGAAGCATCACGCCTCTACCATCTTATCAATAGATATGTCTTTAAGTAGGAACCGTCATAGAGTCTGAAGTCCGACCTTCCGACATGCAATTGAAGAGGAAAGCAAAGTTGCCAACCGTGATTGGGTTGACCACCAGGCATGCAGTCTATTCCAATACATTAATGTTATAGCCAATCTTTTTATAATGTGAAATTATTTTAATAAACTGTGCTAAAAATTATTAGAGCCAACAATCTTCTTTAATTTATACACCAAGCTACCATAGAACTCAGGTTCCGAAAATCCTTGGCGCAAGAGAGATTTAAGCCCAACTTGGATTTAGATATCATATCATAGTATCGTCAATGAAATTTAGAAGAGATTTTGCGAAGTTTATGATACTGAAAGTCTTGTTTAAGAAGTTTCTGAGTTAACAATTTATTGCGAGTGTTGAAGTCAGCAACATGGCTAGATGCCCTAGATAAACGAATGAGTTGAAAGAAATAGACTCCATAGGATGTAGAGCGAGGAACATCACCATATAAAAATGGGAAATTGACAATTTCAAAATCAAAATCGTCACGTTTATCATAAATTTTGGTAGAAACAATATCATTAGAAATGGACAAAAGCAAGTCTAAAAACTTCATATCAGAGGTATTAGCTTAATTAAGTTGGAGCTCTGAAGGGTATATTTGACTTACCATATTGTCAAATAAACATTATTAACGTTCAGAATATCGTCCGAATATCTGGATAAGTATCTGGATGTAGTGTTAAAAGCGTCAATAATATCAGCCTGCAATTCATCAGGAAGAGACATCATAGAGTCCCTCTCATAGCAAAACAATGAATTGTCAACCACTGGAGCACAATTAGTGCCTATCGGAATCCCAACTACTAGCCTATACAACTTGGTGCCAAATCAAATAAAAATGTACAAGACTAAATTGGTAACCACTGGAGCACAATTAGTGCCCATAGGAATCCCAACTACTTTTCTGTACAACTTGGTGCCAAATCGAATAAAAATGTTGTCCAACAAAAAGGTCAGTGCATCATATAAATTTTGACAAGACCGTGCATAATATGTTTTATTTTTTCCGAAGTAGACATTTGCGTTTCTGTCCGTATATGCAAGGTAAGGAGAGCATTCTCTATTGAAGGTCCTTTCAATAAGATCAATAAGTTTATCTTTAATCAAATTTTGAGGTAAAGTAGTGTAAACAGTAGAAAAAAGTTGTTTATGTGACATGGCACTAAACTTTAGTGTGCGTGTTTTCTTCATAGTGTGGTTTCGATATTATTGTCATCTTAATTTTCTAGATTACTGGTACTAACAAATCACCAACGTCACGCCTATCAAGCGCTCGAATGCTCTTTATCTGGTTGAATATTAAAAACAACTGCTCTATGAAGAAAAATCCAAAATCGGGGAATGTCATGCAACCGCCTATGGATTCCTGCGTTTGTGGTATAAATACGAGCTTAGAAAGTATTCTCATTAGGTCATATATACTTTTCGCGCGATAAACACGTTCCTGTCGAATTCTGGTAAACATATTTTACGCGAAATGTAAATCTGACAAACGAGAGAACTTTCTGACCTCAAATTTATACCACAAACGTAGGAATGCATAGTTTGTTTCATGACATTCCCCGAATTTTGATTCTCTACCTGGAGGATTTGTTTTTAATATTCAACCAGATGTTGAGCATTCGAGCGTTTGGTAGGCGTGAACGTGGAGAGACGCTTTGCCGGCATGGTATCTTTTTCAAATGGTTTTGCACCTTTACCCTGGTATAAGGAGTGCAGTGACTCAGTGGTAAGATGCTTGACTCCGGACCGAGGGGCCGCGGGTTCGAGCCTCACCGGCGTCACTGCGCTTTGGTCCTTGAGACACATTAATCCTAGTTTAGTACTGGTTCAACCCATGAAGACCCGTCTCTGTTTAACTGAAATATTGTTGATGGGACGTAAAGAATCAAATCAAAACAAAACCTTTTCCCTTGTCCAACTAGCCCCTCTTTAAACAATGCAGACTTGTATCAGCTGAATTATTTAGAAGTCAGCTGATAAGGAACTACACCTGTTTTCATTCGATCTATATAATTCATTAATCATTCATTGTAAAAGCAGGAATTAGCTGACAGAGGTAGTTATAACATATTCGTTTACTATATCTTGGAAGAAAAGATATAATTTGTTTATATCAATTATCTCTACACGATGGAAGAATCGCCCACATGACAAATTCGACGAAAACTCGCAAACTGTTCATAAAATCTAAAATACATAATTTAACAAAAAGATGTTTGTTGCTTTCAAACTCTCAGAGGTTCTGTTTATCATGCTAATAAATGTTAAAATGCCAACAAATGTTGTTATTTTAACATTCATTAGCATGATAATGTTCATGCTCAGTTGAGATGATCATGAAAAATAGGATTTTATACAATAGCACCTGAGTACATTATTTCAGAGCCAAAGCTTGACCAGCCGAATGAATTGTGAGTCCAGTGAAACTCGATAAGCCTGGGCATGTTGTCCAAATAAAACAGCAACGCACTGCGTACAAGGAAAAGACTGATCTGGTTGGGTTGAATTTCAGGTGTACCGAGTCTTCGTTTGCGTTCCATATTTTGGGCTCATTTATGTATTATATGCTCATGAAAAACAAAAAATATTAGTACGGGTGGGGTACAAACCCACGCGGACATTCGTCCATTGGAACTTAAGTCCAACGCCTTAACCACTCGGCCACCTTACTGCGATGTATGATTGCAGATGTATTTGACAAAATTCGCAAGTAAATACATTCTTTGTTATATACTGAGAGACTTTAAAAACGCACTTCTTATATTTTATTAAAATTTCAATACATTGGTGATTTGTCACTTAACACATAGTCTTCCCATTCTTTTTTTTAAGACAAATCTTGGTATTTCTTTGCAAATCTAAGTCTATTTTACCATGTTTTTCTGTAAGAATTTCTGTAAGATGTGGCTGCCGTTTGTTTGCGTTTGTATACTTTGACTCTCAAATAATTTTTCAAATATTTATGCCCAGAAAATTTACACACAGTAAGTCCTGAATGTTTTAGGTTTCTAATGAGTTTTCTTGTAGACTGATGGCGCTTGTACTTAGACTTTTCAAGGGTAGTTAGAATTTTAGTTGAAATTTTAAAAGGTCTTTCGCTGCCTTTTTCCTCTCAAATGTCCCATTCTCACCACGTTTTGACCACTTCTGGACAAAAACTTGATTTTTCAGTGAGCTGAGCAGTGTCTCTCTTAGAATATTCCCGTTTAATCAATATATATCTTTTAGACACTGCTTCTACTTCATTGCTGTCCATTTTTTTTTACTTTTAGCAAACCAAACGCACAGGAAATGACATCAGTTTTCAATTATGATATCACTTCCTGTTAAATGACGTCACTTCCTGTTTAAGTGCTATCAAGCAAAACAGGTGTTTGATGAATAACCAATTATCACCCAATTATGTTATGGTTAAATATCAACAATGTATCTTTATCAGTAAAGAAGTTATTGCAGTTTTAAAGTGTTATTGGTTTTTTTTTTGACAATCTGTACTTCAGACAGTGGTTCTATATAGGCCGAAGAGTATCAAGCATAAAGAGCAGTTGAAGGATCGACTATTGTCAATAAACGTAAATAGTATTGTAAAAATAATATTTTGTTTCAGTTATATAAGCGATTTCATTTTTTTTTATTTTATTCTTTTTTATACACAAGAAGAATTCTATAATTACGATAGAACTTGGATTCACTTGAATGCAGGCGTAGTCTAGCATAAATGCTTTGGTGGGGAACATAACTCTGGTTGACACGTGTCTAATGCGAGATTTGAATATATAAATATGCCAGCTTAAGGCAAATATTCAAATGTATTTGCCCAATAGACAACCAGTTGACAAGTGTATAAAATAGTTTACATTGCGGGCAAATAAAAGGCATTTGCCTTAGTCACAAAACGATGACACGTGTTGGCGGCTCTTTTTTACCATATAGTTTATTATCAACTTATACTGCGTCAAGTCCAGGCATAGTTTGACCTTGACAAAATTCCAACAGAAATAAACTACATTCAAATCAATATTCAAAGGGTTATCTTAAACAGAAAAAGACCCAAAAATAAATTCGATGGAATTTGAGATTTGCTTGGGTTAAAATGTAATTTTATTTATTTTAACATTTTTTTTTTAAATTGAACTTTGATAAAGAATTTTATAAACAAGTTCTTAAAATATCCCATATTTTGTGAGTTTATTGTCAGCCAGGGACATGCACATAACTATGTAAACCATAAATTAATTCCTTTACAGCAGAGATTTGTATGTTATTGTTGTAACATAGTAGTTCATTCTATCTAATCTTCTAAGTTGGCGTTGTGTTTTCAAAGTATCTTCGGAATTTCTAAGTCTTATAACTTCAGCAACAATTTTCACACATATTTAATCTTCTTACGTCTAACTCAATAACTTCTAGGAACTAACTATAAACCCAAAGCTCCAAATCTTATCCAAATCTAGTGCCAATCTAAGCTGAATCCATGTCAAAATCTAACGCGCTCACACCCAGCTTCACCATATATACTGTGAAGCTGACGACAGCGCCACAAATGAAATCATCATTAAACA
The DNA here is from genome assembly GCA_964019695.1 of Loripinus fragilis. Lineage (NCBI taxonomy): Eukaryota > Metazoa > Mollusca > Bivalvia > Lucinida > Lucinidae > Loripinus > Loripinus fragilis. Next base: position 20,749,232 of record OZ026525.1, read on the forward strand.
ATCATGTTTCAAGTTTTAAGTAAAGCACCCTCTACATAAGCTTCCATTTATATCATCCAATAGGAAGATACAAAAGTGACTCATAGTTGTACCAGTTGTGCAATTTTCCAAAGGTCATATGACACGATGTATTGCGCAATCCTGCCAATCAATGTCAGATTTGACATGATCTGTTCATTTTGCTTATGTAATAAATTTACTAAACTAAGTAACATTTAACGACACACATTCCCAAGTGTTAAAATATCCCATCAGAATTGACTGGCTTATCAACATGACCTTTAAGAAAAAATAACAAACTGGTGTTAGAATTCCCTATCAAAACATATGTTAATCACAAGTGTCAACAGTACTCCTGCGTTGAACATCTGCAATTCACAACTATTGCAAATCCCCACAGGTGAATTTGTATATAGTGTAGAACCTTTCAGGTGAAGCCTATAATCTTATATTGCAAAAAAGCATTATTTTTAATGTAGGATCCGCTGAATGTTGAGCATATTTGATTTTTATGTTTCGTCGTTCATCAATAATAATACTTTTTAGTAGTATTCTGTCGCTGTTATATTATTCAAAGAAATCAATTTCTTGTTTAATCTGACTGCCATAGCAATACTTAATTATAATAAAAGCAGCCGAGATATGAGTAATTTTTGAAGGTACACCACACCTATTGAATCCTTATGGGCTGCAATGGACACCATGCTTATTTACATAGCCCAAAGATGTATATTTTTTAGGACACCTTTGTTTCGCATTTCCTGGGTCCTAATTAACAATTTGGAGGTCACGGTAAGCTAAATTGGCCCGCCAACTAACGACACCGTGTGAATCAATCTCTATTAGAAAGTCTTAACTTTGGTGTCAACAATAGAGAGCCATTCAGACAATTTGCCTTCTTGCATCAAAAATTCGCCAGCAACAATATCGCAAGAGTACTGAAAATGAATGATGTAGATGCCATTCCAGGCCCACTTTGTTGTGGAACTTTCAAAATGTCTGTTGATCATCGTAGATCACCACAATGTCCAATACTGGCTAGCGGTATATACCAAAATGCAAAAGAAACGTAACGTTTATAAAGCGTTGTATTTTCTTAGATTCCAATGGAATCCTTGCATTAAATGTTTAAAATAAGTGTTTGGACTATTCATGACAGTTTGAGTCAAAAAAAAAACGTTCACTGAAATTTGACGTTAAATGTAAAACATATAAAAACACATTGTTAAACATCAGTGGTTCTGCTCAAGGAAAATCTTTTAAAATTTGCATTTATTTTGTAGCTAAATTATCGTACTTTTAAAGTCAGATCGTTGCTCAGCAAACAATTAAAAGACAGTCATTATAGAGAGACTTAAAACTGCGTCAATTTCGACATTCTGAATAAAACGTCAATATTATTCATTTATGATGATTGAAAACGATTGCAAAATGGTTTAAGTGGGCAGCTGAGCGTGGAAATACTTTTGGGAACAAGATACCCTCATATCGAGATTAAATAACATACGTTTTACCAGACGAACACCTTACATAAGAGCGCCGACGTCATACTGTTGACATAGCAGTAAGTTTTGCATACAACGTGCGCTACAAATAAAAGCATCAGGTGTCAATAAACCTTCAGGAACTATAAACCAATATCTATAAACCAATATCATTGCGTTGTCGATTTTGGGTGAATACTGTTTCTTCACCATTGCTGTACTTCTATGGCGTAAATTATATTATTTCAAGTGTTTTCTCTCACGCTTTCCATTATAAAGCAAGGCCAAAACACATACGCCGTTAATTATATCCAAAGTTAGATCATTCAAGCAGCATTAAACGTTTCAGAGGGAGAGGATGCGGAACTGAGATGGAAATTCAAACATGGGTGTTCTAATCCTATGTAGTCGAATGTCGTATTTCCATCCTGGATCAAGAAGTCGAGTGCGTCAACATAATCTGCGATCGCAGAATCAGTCTTTTCATCAATATCCAGGACATTCTGGATTAAAGGGGTGGTGTTTTGGAAGCGTCATGCAATGCCCCTTCAGTAGAGTCCAGCAAACTACCAGCACTCCACAAAGCAGGAAATGAGGAAAGCCAAGACTGTTTGAAAGATGAGCATTTTTTGACAAACATTTGCTATGAGTATGGGTAGGTTCAAGGCTGATATCATTGTTAAAGACAAGTTAAAGTCTAATAAACATTTCTGGTCCGACATAGGGACAAGTTAATATATTTAGTTTAAACTTTAAACTTTATTTCATTTGTACAATACATAAATACTTACAAAGCAAAACAGTAATAATAATATATATATATACTGAACCGAAGTTATAAGTAGCCACCATACAATTTTTGCTACCGTTCAAAAAGTAAAAATCGCTCTCACAAAATTTAAATTCTATAAAAAGCTCCAAGCCTTTGTCGAGATTCTGCAAATTATGTCATTTCAAAATGACTGGTAGATCTTGCACAGACTAGGTCCGAGTAAAGGTACCATCATTTCAAAAAGTCACACTTTTTAGTGTGATATAAACTATTCATCAGATACGTTATCCATTCATATTTTAATTAGTTTGAATATGTTTATTACAGCTGTGATATAAGATGAAAAGAATCAAAAGTTTTTATGACAATTGAACACTCCATTTCTCTTCTACGTTAACATGAAGACAGCCATGGTCAACAACTTAACCAAAGGACTTTTAGCTTAACCATGCAGTTTGCATACTCACCTTGCATTGCTCTGTACGCTTTATTATCTGTTTCACACTAATGCAATTTTCAGAGGGTTTTCATTATGAATTGGTGTCACTGTTCTGCTTAAAAATTAAAAGAAATCTTTAACAAATGCCATTTTAATGACATTTAATTTTTCACGTTAAAATCGGAAGTGGATACCAAATTAGTAAAAACTATCATTAGAAAATGGGCTCATCAAGTTGCATGGTGTTTTGAAAACATATTAACATAAAATAAAACACATACAATGGTATTAGTATGTGCAGCTGATGGTTTCCGAAAATTTGGAAAAATATCAATTTTTAAAAATTCATAAAAAAACTGTTGTAAGGAAAATGTCAAGTGTTTGGTGTTTTTTCAAGTCGACTAGGCAGGTTTGCAATCACCTGTACTTGAATTCGATAAAAAATGCACCCAAAGCGCTTATTTTCTTCAAAAAGTTGATTTTTACATTTTTGAACCCAAAAATCTTAAAATGATAGAAAACTCTTCCAAAACAGCGCTTAACTTTAGTCCATTACAATGCACATACTTGGGCAAAAATTCATTTCGATATCACTAGGGCTTAGTCAGATAAAAAAATTTGAAAAGTGGCTACTTAGAACTTCGGTTCAGTGTATAGTGGAGCGGGAAATGTCTGTTTTTTGAGACGATCATGCACTTCCGGATACAAGCATGAGACTTTCAGATTATGTTCTTCAAACATTTCTTGTAAATATTTTCTCGTTAGCCATCGCAATTTTTTCCATTTTCAAGATGGCTAACGGAAATTTCAAAATGGCTGCCAAATTCATATGATAAGCAGAGGGGAAAGTGACAAAAAGAAGGCACATGCAGATATAAGCATGAAAATGTTCATGGGCATGAGTAATTTGAATATTTATTCTTAGCCAATCGAAATTGGCCTATTTTCAAGATAGCGGTGCTAAATCCAAGATGGCCGCCGCAAAAAAATGAAGATTTTACATGATACAAAGTAATACTGACTAAAATGTTTGTTTGTTTTTGTTTGTTTGATTTGATTCTTTACGTCCCATCAACAATCTTTCAGTTATATAGGGACGGGTCTTCCTGGGTTGAACCAGTACTAAGCTAGGATAAATGTGTCTTGCTCAAGGACCACAACGCAGTGACGCCGGTGAGGCTCGAACCCCCGGCTCTTCAGTCTCGAGTTAAGCACTCTACCACTGAGCCGCTGCGCTCCCATGACTAAAATGCAGTGTTGTCGTCACACTAAGGCAAAAATGCAAAATAGATATCGTTTGCTTGTTTGCGCTACAATCTGATTATAAGCTATGGATTATGTAAGTACTAGAAAAGCAATAAACAGGAACTGGAGCAATCAAAAGCCACATCTCACTCTTAAAACCAAAATGATAAATAATTAAAAAAAATACAAATAGACCAAAATACAATGAGAACAAATGGCCAATCGAGTGGGCAGCTATTTCTCAAAAGGTGGCCACTCAGCAACCCAAACAGAACTTTAAGAATAATGAACAAACATACGGTGAATCATCACCAAAACTCTGACACCAAAACAAATACCTATTATAATTAACGTATAGGTGAGATTAAATGGTCAGATGAAATAAATCCGGGATCTTTAAAGGAAATGTGAATAAATTGAATACAATTAGATCTTTGTCTAACTGCTATACTTTCAAGTAAAATCATAAAATAATACTGTACAATGCATATTGCTTGGTACTATGTAATAAAAGGGCAAAGATCAGGAATCGATACAATCAAGTACCACACCTGACCCAAGATACCACATAGAAAAGTGACAAATACATTATTTAACATCACAAACAAGAGCCAAGTAGTCAGCCCTTTCCCAGCAGGTGACCACATTAGGCAGCAATGAACAGACCCTGCTTTAAGTAGCACTTCCAATTAGTCCCCCCTTGTTGATTTGTCACAATAGCTCAAATGGAGGAGTGTCCGTTTCCAGAGCTGGAGGTCACAGGTTGAAAAAAATATCCATGTCACACTTAAATAGTTTAAAAAGGAACCAATTGCTACATTGCTTGGTTCTGAGCACAATAAGACATGCGATGGATTTTCTTATCTCACTCACTACTAACACAACTACACATTTTAAAGTAATTACTTAACTAAAATCGACAACAATAGTTTGCTTTCCAGTACTTGGTTCAGCGAATCCCATCTGGTGTCTCCCTCTGTGGTTGAGATGTATCGATAGATAGAAAGATTTGAGTTTATGAATGCTGAACTGTGAAGCTCCAGTTGCATAGGGTGGTTACCTAGCTGTCGCAGCGCTATGATTATGATCAATATTATCAACATTATACTATAGTGTTTAACTCCTTTTGAAGTAAGGATGAACAAACTTCTCCTTTTTCCATAGATGGTGATCCCATTTGATTCCTAATTTGAGGACCCTAAAAATGCAAATTTTGTACTGGTGAATGACTCGTATTGAAGTTTTCTGGCAAACGGCAGCAGCCCAACATATATACCTACCCTACCCTACCTACCTAACTTAACCTGGGTTTTCAACCTACAACCTCCAGTTCGGGAAGCGAATGCCTTACAACTTGAGGCATCGTGACAACTCAACAAGGGGGCGTAAGGACTCCCGCCATGAAGAATGTTCCATCACCACAAATTGGAGCGTGTGAATGTAAAGCCAGCATACTTCAAGCATACTTTTAAAGAACCCACTGTTCTGGAAATCAAGGTATTCTTCCTTTGAAACCTGTCTCTGTCAGAACAAGAATATTTCAGTACCTTGAAAATGTCATTGTAACATAATCTGGACGATTGTGTTATACATGTAGTGAGATTGGCTGCATACCATGCCTCAAAACATTGAGCAGTGCAATTGTAGCCTGGCTTATCTGCTTTGATGCCTCAAAATTGATCAGACGCAGGTATAGCACCATCTGAGACTGAAGAGTCATGTATTATTGCCTCTAGTGTAAAAAAAACAAGGCTTGCACACAAAGTGGCATCAGCCTTTCCTGGAATATTTATCAAACTTTGCAGTGTACATGCTAACAATGTCAGCAAGATATTACTGTTAACTTAGTAACGGGTAGAGTCCTTGCTCGATATGAGTAGAGGTACATAGTTGGTCACGTTATGGTACTTAATCCACCCCATTGGACTAATATAGGGGTTTCTTTCATACTTCTAAATGTAAATCAGTTTCGTCACCCTACTCGTATTGAGCACGGACTATAGTTGACAAGCAAAGAAGGAGCAAATACATCCAAAACGTATGTTTTGGAGTCAAATATTGACTTATGAGCTTCTTTTAGTTATGCTTTAACATTCTTTTCTATTCTTATCCTCATCATATAATATTACTTGTATCATTATCATTTTTATTATTATCTCAAGTAATGATAGGCCTAAATGAATACATGTGTGGTTCCTTTTTCATGCCACAAAAAATAGGGTAGGTTGGTAGGCTAACATTAAATTAAGCCATAACATTAAAACATGATGACGGCCTATATTATTCTATTGACTATTCAATAGTGCATATGGAGTCTGAGTGAACAAATTTTGATGTATTATAAAAAGGCCTAAATGAAGTAACCACACTATTTTAAGCCCAAAACCTTTATATGGTTGTTAGTTCAGGAAATTATTTTATTGAGCAACTTTTAACACAGACACCCGCTTCAAAATTTCATTATGTCTGTTTAAGCTTTTTTCCCAATGGCCATTTTAATGTATATGATAGGGTAGGTAGGGGAACAGGAACCCCACTATATTCCTTTAAGCCTTATCATTAATACAAAATACATCATACCAAATAGTATGCATTGTCTAGTATTACAATCATGTTTACTTGGAAGATATGGTAGTTCAAAAAGGAAAGCATTGTATTCAATTTATTTGCATTTTACCCTAATGACCCCCCCCCCCCATTTATACTATCTGACCATTATATATTACCTACAATAATTATAATAGTTAAAACTAATTCATATTTTATAATAGGAGTGTAGCTCAGACGAGTAAATTGACATCTAATTGCATTTCTACCATTGTCTGATGGCAACACAGCAATTTTAGTCAATTTTGCTTAATTTCCCCCCATTTTGGCCCCATTTAACCCTTATTCTCAAATAATATTTGCTAATTTCAAGAAAACCTTTACCCTTTTATAATGCATTTCATCCAACAGTACCATTTTAGATGTTATTTTATTTCCTCGTATGATGTAAAATCTTCATTTCAGGATTTTACGTTTATTGTGGCGGCCATCTTGGATTTTAGCGCGGCCATCTTGAAAATTGACCAATTTTGATTGGCTAACGAGAAAAATTCCAACAACTCATGCCAATGAACATTTCTACCAAGTTTCATGCTTGTATCCGGATGTGCATGATTATTGTCATTTCCCGCTCCACTAATAAGCATTATACAAAAGGGATTCAGAAGAAAGTCCGAAGACTTATTCGAATCTGAATCCCTCACATGTTCAATAGCTAAGATGTTGTGATTATCTTCGTATTCATGCAATATACAAATAATATTTTGGATCTTTTAGTAACCATTGGTTGTAATATACAGTTAATGGTTGCATATCGCTCCACGGGGATGGAACTTAGGTTGTTGTTTTATTCACCCAGGTTCGACGCGATAACAGGATCAAGCAGCGCGCCTCGTTTTGTAGCTCATTCTATCTTATACTACGATAATGTGGAAGCATAATAATGAGTCTAGCTCAAATGCTTGGCTCATAAGGCAAAACCAATTGTTTGTGTAGGGATTATAAAAGTAAGTAAGTAAGGGGCAAAGATCAGAAATCGATACAATAAGGTATTACACCAGTCTCTTCCAGCAAATGATCACTAGGCCGCAAAGAACTGCAAGAAGGCAAGAACAAACACGAGGCATAAGTGACTGAAGAGATCACAATTGTATTATGTGTTAGAAAATAAGTTGTAGTTGATGTTGCTGTTGTTGTTGTTGTTGTTGTCGTTGTTGTGTCAGAAGCGTTTAGTCTTCAAGATAAATTCTTGAACTGCAGAAAAAAATAGTTTTGTTCTGTGATTCAGATAATATATTTTGACACTATAGAAAATGATTATGTCATACCTTTTCATTTAACGCTAGTGAGTATCTTGATAAAATAATAGATCCGCTTTGCAGCACAAAACGTTTAATCTCGAAACTTTATGAGCCACGATATGAGATTTCCAACAATGTGATATGTGCGACCAGCAAAGCCTCAGATCAGCCTGCGCATATGGGCAGTCTGATCAGAGCCTTTGCTATTCGCTTGAATATTCTATGAGTGTTGAGCTACTGACTGAACATCATTTTGAGTTTGTAAGCATAAAAGTGGGCTGCACAGGCTTGTCTGAGTCTCCACTTGTCAAAATGTCACATTGTTGGGGATCACATGTCACGGCTCATATCTGATTCAGAAAGGAATGTGTACTGAGCAACCTACTGTTGTCCACTTACCGTCTCTGTGCAACGTTATAGCAGGAAACGGTTCATTCTAGATTTGCGTTTGGTGACGTGACATATGAATTCCAACAATGTGGCATTTTGACAAGTGTAGACTCGGATAAGCCTGTGCAGCCTCTTTTTAGGCAACAAGGCATATCAGAACCTGTATTTTATGGTGATTTAGTCTATAAATTCAAACGAATTGTTGGAAAACCTTATTTAAGTGATCAATTCAAAAAGATAGTAAAACGTTATATAAGGGTTGGATATAACTTGGATATCATGCGACAGTCTGCAAGCCTAGTTTTAAACCCAATCACGGTTTATAGCTATGGTTTCCTCTTTAATTGTACGACGGTGGGTCAGGCCTCAGACTCTATGGCGGCTCTGGCGTAAAGCTTTAATCAGTGGGTTGGTGCCTGATGCTTATTTGTAGCTGGACCCACCGTGGCTCAACTTGTGGTTTTCTTTAGCTCTGACTATCTGTGAGTCATGAGCCCTTTTCTTTGTTTCATCATGGTATAGTAATTTGATTATAGTGTTTCTCCATGATGATACATTGCATTAGTTAGATGGCCTCCATGCGAGCTGAACATTTCTTGTACTTCAACAACAGCAGAATCTAGGGCGAAGATTTGGTACCAGTAAAATGCATTTAAGCCCCCCGGTGGTTTAGGCTACTGTCCGTTCTAAGGCGGTGGTTCTGTTGTTGTTGCCTCTTTGTTTATTGTTACGCCCATTGTGGGAGTCTGTAATTGTTCTATGTTTTGTTGTACGTTACTTTATGTCCATTCTAGTATTGCAATCATCTTGATGGGGAAGAGAGAGCTGATTGCTTTGCTTAATTTGTCTTCCTGGTGTCTCGTGATTGTTGAGCGGCTCTTCCTCACGGTGCCATGGGGTTGACTGCGGTTTGTGATTGTGGTATTTCCTGATCATACTCACTTACTATTTTAGAAACTCCAAATGATGTTCAGTCAGTAGCTTAAAATTCATAGAATATTCAAGCGACTAGCAAAGGCTCTGATCAGACTGCGCGTATGCGCAGACTGATCTGAGGCTTTACTGGTCGCACATACAACATTGTTGGAAATCTCATGCTGCGGCTTATATTTGGAAACAATTTACTTAAAAAGGTAAGTGAGTCTGATCAGAAAATGCCACAATCACATACTACAGACCAACCCATGGCACTGGAAGGAAGAGACGAAGAACGAAAACAGCGCCATGACATGCAGAACACAACAAAAGTAAAGTATTGTGTTTAAGAATTGTTGGGCGATTAAGTATTACACTCATTCTGCCTACCATCTTATTTCGATTAAAGAAAGTCAGACGGATATGTTGGGCTTTAGCTGGGAAATGGAAGGTTAAGCTATATACTTTAAATTATTAGTTTTACCGTTCGAAATGAGTTGTGCTCCTTATATACACTGAACCGAAGTTATAAGTAGCCACCATAAAATTTTTGCTTCGGTTCAGAAAGTAAAATTCGCTTTCCCAAAATTTAAATTCTATGAAAAGGTCCAAGGCTTTGTTGAGACTCTGCAAGTTATGTCATTTCAAAATGACTGGTAGATCTTGCACAGACAAGGTCCGAGTAAAGGTACCATCATTTCAAAAAGTCACATTTTTTAGTGTGATATAAACTATTCATCAGATACGTTATCAATTTATATTTTAATTAGTTTGAAGATGTTTATAACAGCTGTGATATAAGATGAAAAGAATTAAAAGTTTATTTGACAATTGAACACTCCATTTCTCTTCTACGTTAACATGAAGACAGCCACGGTCAAAAACTTCATCAAAGGATTTTTAGCTTAACCATGCAGTTTGCATACTCACTTTGCATTGCTCTGTACGCTTTATGATCTGCGGCACAGCAGTGCAATTTTCAGGGGTTCTTCATTATGAGTTGGCGTCACTGTTCTGCTTAAAAATTAAAAGAAATCTTTCATAAATGACATTTAAATGACCTTTAAAGTTTACATTAAAATCGGAAGTAGATACCAAATTAGTATTAAATATCGCAAGGAAATGGGATCATCAAGTTGCATGGAGTTTTGTCAAACATATTAAAGTAAAATAAAACACATACAATGATTTTATTATGTGCAGCTGATGATTTTCAAATATTTCGGTAAATTTGGAAAATTATCAATTTTTAAAAATTCATTAAAAAATCTGTCGTAAGCAAAATGTCAAGTGTTGGTGTTTTTTCAAGTCGACTAGGCAGGTTTGCAATCACCTGTTCTTGAATTTGATAAAAGCTGCACTCAAAAAGCTTATTTTCTTCAAAAAGTTGATGTTTGCATTTTTAAACCCCAAAATAGGAAGTGATAGAAAACTCTTCCAAAACACCGCTTAATTCTAGTCCATTACAATGCACATACTTTGGCAAAAATTCATTTCAATATCACTTGGGCTTAGTCAGAAAAAAAATGAAAAGTGGCTACTTAGAACTTCGGTTCAGTGTATATATACCTTACAATAAGTTCTGCACAGAAAGGGTTTTTGTGGTGTAACTTGTCTACATCAAAGTGTACACATACAATCTATATATTTAATTAATTAGAATTATAACCCCAATGCACAGTTTGAAACAGAACAAACTTCTGGGCGACACGCCACGAATAATGTCTTATGGAATAGGATAGGGGTTGCTTGTCACAAGTGACAGATATTGCCATACACAGAAAGAAGAATCCCATCGCGATGGTAACTGCTGTTTCGTTGAACAATCGCTAATTCAGATCTTGTGTCTTATCTCCAAGAATGATTCAATTTGATCAAACAAAAGGTATGCAGGTGCACATGAACCTGTATTCATTAGAGTGCTAAAGCATAAGGCAGCTTCGCTAAAAGCATTGTCATAAGAAACACCTTATTTCAAATCACCATTCTGTCAGTCAAGCAAACGCAACCTTGTTAGCTTAAATGTTACTGATTTTTCAGAATCTTGAAATTGTTCCTCTCTAAAAAAAATAGCAAAACTAAAAAATGTCAGTTCAACTGGCAGCAATATATGATTCAAATCAAGAGCATATTTTCTAAAGCAAAATCGTTGATGTAATTAGATGTTACTGACAAGACGTATGCGTTAATTTGCTGGGAGTGTGACTGAAATATTGTTGAAACAGAAACAAACAAATATGTTTAAAGCCATACGATTATTATTGTTTGGTGCTTTACATCTAAAGATACTGGATAGCATCTCCTGTCAAGTGGAATTCTTTTATGTTGTAGTTGTTTTTTTTTTGTTTGTTTTTCTTTTTTTTTTGCTCAGCAGCTCAATGTGACTGAATCCAATGGTGATGAAAAGTTAACAATCTAAAAAATTGTTAATTATTTTTAAAACTAATCCGTATAGAGGGCAGTGCTGTTCCTACACAATAACTGATTAAAACTATAATTCTCTGCTTCTCTGAATTTCCATTTTTGCGCAAATAATGACCATTTTTCCATTTTTGAGTGACGACCCCTGGTCCATTTAAATGAGAATATTGCCGTTAGTTATCCACATTTCACTTCATTTATTACAAAATGATTCTTCTAAACAATGGTATAGGATTATACAATCTTTTCTCTGATTAAAATAATTCGAGCGAAAACACCTGCTTGTGCAGAACTTTTTTGCCAGATCTATATTTTACGAATTGAATAAAAAAAAAAGTGCTCATGTACTTAGATGATGTTACACGACAGAAAACTTTAGATATGGCACTGGAAATTAAACAAGCTTTGATTTTATCTGGTTTGTGCCTAAATTGGGAAAATGTTTATGGGTGTCTGTGCAAGCTTTGTAGTTTCTAGATTGTAAATATAGATTCGAGGGAGGGTCATTTAACTATTCCTGAGAATAGAATTGAAAAGGCACTGAACGCATTAGCAGAGATTAAGACTGATATCGAATCAAGAGGAGAGAGCTGGTCGCTCTGCTTAATTTGTCTTCCTGGTGCCTCGTGATGGTTGGGTGGCTCTTCCTTGCGATGCCATTGGGTTGTCTGCGGTTTGTGATTGTGGTATTTCCTGATCATACTCACTAACTATTTTTGTAAAAAAAAGTTGCCAGTTTTGTGGGTCAGGTCATATCTATTGCTATAGTCATTGGAAATGTGTCTTTGATTATGACTAAGAGCCTTAGTTATGATATTAAGAAAGCTAACACATGGTTTGCATATATTTACTATTCGAAGAAAGTAAGGTGAAATTATAATTTTGGCAAGAGAATTTAAAGCATCTTAATTATAAGAGAATATTCAATGTTTAACTGAACAGTTTTTAGAAGATAATTTTGAGTGATGGCAGCTCGTCTTGTCCTGTAGGTTATCAGGTTGCAATGCTAAATGGTGTATCTCATGGTTTGTGGTCCCCAGAAAAGTGTCTAAAGTAGCACTTGGCGAGAGCTTTCAAAAGTGCACTTGGTTTTGCGGTAACTCGCAAATTCGGTGCAACATAGTAAAGTAAAATAGTACTCTGATAATGTAACTGTGTTCTCCATTGTTTCAAAAGGGTATATGAAAGGGTTTTGCACATGATATTTTTTCTTTGTGCATACAGCATTCAATTCACTTGGATCTGGAATGGTTACCAAGGAATTGAACGATAAATTAGACTATTTTTCTAGGATTTAGAATGTTGACGATTGGTGATAGCAGCTGTTTATTTGATATGGTTAGTAAGAGATGGGGATTTTTTGCAGTGGGCTTGTTTGCGTCTAATGGGTGAACGTTTTATTAAGGGAAGAAACTTTTACTTGTGATACGAAGGATGATGAAGGTGTTATTACCCTTGAGTTGATAATTGTTGATATTTTGTTAAATCTTAGTTTCAAGGTTTTCAAAAGTAAAAGTAGGCTCATTCAAACAATTTAGGGAGCTGAGCAACTTTTCCTGTTCTTTAAGGCCCTTGGGCGTCTTAAAAAGTGATGGATAATGTTGTGACCACTCTAGCGGCTACATTTGGATTGGATCTTCTTCATTCTATCATGAAACAATGACAACCACAAAAGCTTGGATGAGTTTGAAATTCTGCAGGATCCGAGCAGGGACTTATGAGTTAGCTGCCCTTGAGCATCTAAAAAAATCCCCATATACTTATAATGGGAGAAATGTTGAGACGACTCCAGTATCTTCATTATTGTTTGGATCTTTTCCATTCTTGCAGGCAACATCGACACCCATAATTTCTCAGATGGGTTCAAAATTTTGCCAGATCGGACCTTGGAATGTGGAGTATGCTGCTCTTGTGCGTCTGGAAAACCTCCATAGACTTATTATGGCAGAAATGTTGTGACCACTCTAGTGTTTCGATTTTGAATGGATCCATTTATTTCTTGCAGATAAGAAAGACAAAATTTAAGCTTGAATGAGTTTGAATTTTGTCAAGATCACATCTCCTATTATTGAGTTAGCTCCCCTTGAGCATCTTAAAAATTGATGGATACTGTTGTGACCACTCAAGCGTCTACCTTTGGATTGGATCTTCTTCATCCGTTCATGTAACAAGTACAACCATAAAAGTTTGGATGAATTTGAAATTCTGCAGGATCCAAGCAGGGACTCATGAGTTAGCTGTCCTTGAGCATCTGGAAAATACATGTTTGGTAGGAAAAAGGGGGCTGAAGGATCAGTATTGCAAGAGTTATGCCAATATGTAGTTCTAACTGTACGGTGTTTGCAATATGGCTGATATAGCATACTTTGTAAAATCAACTCTTTCCTGTTACAGATATATTAAAGATGTGCATGTGAATGTTTAATGATGAAAAAATAATTTTGATAAATTTATACCATTTATAACTTAGCCAATTCTGGACCACAGTACATATTAAGTAAAAATGATAGTGCACACTTTATGAAATCAACTCCTCCTAGAGTCTTTAGTGTATCCTTTTAAAGCTTTACAAGTATGTTACAGACATACTAAAGATGTGCATGTGAATGTTTAATGATTAAAAATTGTCTTTGATAAATTTACACCATTTATAACTTAGCCAATTCTGGACCACTACATATATTGACTAATGGCTGATAGTGCATACTTTGTGAAATAAACTCTTTCTAGAGTCTTTGGTGCATCCTTTTAAAACTTTGCATGTTTGTTACAGACATATTGAAGATGTGCATATGAATGTTTAATGACGAAAAAATCATTTATAACTTAGCCAATTCTGGACCATTGCATATATAGAATAATGGCTGATAGAGCATACTTTTTGTTTATTGTTACTCTCATTGTGGGAGTCTGTAATTGTTCTATGTTTTGTTGTACGTTGCTTTGTGTCCGTTCTAATATTGCAATCATCTTGATGGGGAGGAGAGAGCTGGTTGCTTAGCTTAATTTGTCTTCCTGGTGTCTCGTGATGGTTGAGCGGCTCTTCCTCGCGGTGCCACAGGATTGTCTGCGGTTTGTGATTGTGGTATTTCCTGATCATACTCACTTACTATTTTTGTAAAATCAACTCCTCCTACAGTCTTTGGTGTATTTTTTTTAAAACTGTGCATGTTTGTTACAGATATATTGAAGATGTGCATGTGAATGTTTAATGGTGAAACTATAATTTTTGATAAATTTACACCATTTATAACTTAGCCAATTCTGGACCACTGCATAATATATTGAATAATGGCACACTTTGTGAAAACAACTCCTCCTAGAGTCTTTGGTATATCCTTTAAAAACTGTGCATGTATGTTACAGACATATTGAAGATGTGCATGTGAATGTTTAATGATGAAAAAATATTCATTGATAAATTTACACCATTTATAACTTAGCCAATTCTGGACCACTGCATAATATATTGTATAATGGCTGATAGTGCATACTTTTTGAAATCAACTCTTCCTAGAGTCTTTGGTGTATCGGGTTAGCAGTCAAAAAACACATAAATGTTAACTTCTGTAGGACAAGGGCGTGTATATTTTCTTAAATTTCGTCAAACCCATTAGGGTTTACCAGGGATCTTGTCGAGAATATCACAGTTCTAAATAATAAGGAAATTACATGTTCATGTATCAACCAAAATCTATATACCATTAGTGCAACCATTGATAGCAACCATTTTTTGGACTGAAACCCCACAAAATATGTATCGAGATGAGATGCCACGTAACCATCACATCAAAGTTTGTTTGCTGAGATTTAAATTAAAATATATATTTAGTGACACAAATCCAACAATACAGTTTGGATCTCCTAACATGTGGTCCCTAAAAATGATTATAAGAATCTATCATGAGTGTGAGGGTAGGATAGAAAAATTCGTACTGAGGATTGCTGTTTGGCATCACGAGGCTTGTCGAGTGATGATAAACGGTGATCTCGAGGGAGGGATTTTTCTATCCTGCCCTCACACGAATAATGGATTCATTTTCTTGCTCACCACTTTTTTTTATTTATTTTCTATATTTTGAAATAAGCTTCCAGAAGTCCCTAAATGCGCTAAGATGCACTTTCACATGATGACGTTATTTGACGTCCTTGGTAAGATCGCATGGGTAAGATTATAAGAATCTATCATGAGTGTGAGGGTAGGATAGAAAAATCTATCCCGAGGGACAAACTTTTCTATCCTACCCTCACAGGAATAATGGATTCTTTATCTTGCCCACCACTGTATTTATTTATTTATTTATTTATATATCTATTATTAATTTAATTATTTTAAAATAAGCTTCCAGAAGTCCCTGGATACGCTAAGATGCAATTTCACATGTGGCGTTAGTTGACGTTCTTGGTAAGATCGCATGGGAAAGATTATAAGAATCCATCATGAGTGTGAGGGTAGGATAGAAATATTACGGTTTGTCATCAGGTGACAAGCCTCTGTTTTTCTATCCTACCCTCACACGAATAATGGATTCTTTTTCTTGCTCACGACTGTTTTTATATATTAAATCATTTATTTTAAAATAAGCTTCCAGAAGTCCCAAAACGCGCTAAGATGCAATTTCACGTGATGACGTTAGTTGACTTCCTTGGTAAGATCGCATGGGTAGGATTATAAGAATATATTATGAGTATGAGGGTACATGTAGGATAGAAAAATCTGTCCCCAGGATCGCTGTTAGGCATCACGAGGCTTGCCGAGTGACGGTAATCGGTGATCCTGAGAGACGGATTTTTCTATCCTACCCTCACATGAATAATGGATTCTTTTTCTTGCTCACCACTGTTTTTATTTATTCATTTATTTATTTTGAAATAAGCTTCCAGAAGTCACTGGATGCGCTAAGATGCACTTTCACATGATGACGTTAGTTTACGTCCTTGGTAAGATCGCATGGGTGAGATTAAAGGAATCTATCATGAGTGTGAGAATAGGATAGAAAACGCCGTCCCGGGGATCATGGTATGGCATCACAAGGCTTGCAGAGTGATGACAAACGATGATACTGAGGGACGGATTTTTCTATCCTACCCTCACACAAATAATGGATTCTTTTTCTTGCTCACGACTGTTTTATATATTTAATTATTTATTTTAAAATAAGCTTCCAGAAGTCCCTGAACGCGCTAAGATGCAATTTCACATGATGACGTTAGTTGACTTCCTTGGTAAGATCGCATGGGTAGGATTATAAGAATATATCATAAGTATGAGGGTACATGTAGGATAGAAAAATCTGTCCCCAGGATCGCTGTTAGGCATCACGAGGCTTGCCGAGAGATGATAATCGGTGATCCTGAGAGACGAATTTTTCTATCCTACCCTCACATGAATAATGGATTCTTTTTCTTGCTCACAATTGTTTTTATTTATTCATTTATTTATTTTAAAATAAGCTTCAAGAAGTCACTGGATGCGCTAAGATGCACTTTCACATGATGACGTTAGTTTACGTCCTTGGTAAGATCGCATTGGTGAGATTAAAGGAATCATGAGTGTGAGAATATGATAGAAAACGCCGTCCCGGGGATCATGGTATGGCATCACAAGGCTTGCAGAGTGATGACAAACGATGATACTGAGGGACGGATTTTTCTATCCTACCCTCACACGAATAATGGATTCTTTTTCTTGCTCACGACTGTTTTTATATATTTATTTATTTATTTTAAAATAAGCTTCCATGCGCTAAGATGCACTTTCACATGATGATGTTAGTTGACGTCCTTGGTCAGATCGCATGGGTAACATTATAAGAATATATCATGAGTATGAGGGTACATGTAGGATACAAAAATCTGTCCCGAGGATTGCCGTTTGGCATCACGAGGCTTGCGGAGTGATGATTAACGGTGATCCCGAGAGACGGATTTTTCTATCTTACCCTCACATGAATAATGGATTCTTTTTCTTGCTCGCCGCCGTTTTTATTTTTATTTATTTATTTAAGAATATGCTTCCAGGAGTCCCTGAATACGCTAAGATTCAATTTCACATGATGACGTTACTTGACGTCCTGGGTAAGATAGAATGAGTAAGATAAGATTTTCTATCCAAGGGTAAAATCTCAGATATCTTTATATGGTGTGCAAGAAAATGGGCATTCGACACTTCATGACGTTATTCATATGTCAAGCTAAATGAAAGATTCAGTCAAAATGGGATCAAAATAATTGGTCAAGGGATTTTTTGTAATTATCGAATGTATAAACTTGCCAGACTTTCGCAACTCCGCCCATACTTTAACCACACGTCCCGCTGGATATGCAAATGTATATTTTGTGCACGTGTGATAAATATATATTACCAAAATCTCACGTGCTGGGTCATATGTACTTTCTAAAACATCGAATATTCTCCTATACTGGACAAAGACACTGCCTGTCTATTCTCCAGTGATTCACAATCATTTAAGAACCCAACTGACAAGGTTTCACATTCAGAGTCATTAGGGTTAGGTTATGTCTGTCTTTTTTTTTTAATTTGGCAATAGAGATTGTGACCTGACCAAAACTTTGCACTTTCAGCAGTTTGAACAGGGATCTGTTGGCCTGTGGGCGGTAACTTCTCAAAGGGTTGTATTCTTCAACTTGATTCCTTCCCCTTTGATTGTTAACTTGGTAGAACAAGAAACTTGAAAAAAGTCCCAAATGTCAAATACATAGACCACAAGAAAGACGTTTTTTTCAATGCTTATTATTTTAAAAATTGCCACGTTAAACAATTAAAATGAACATTTTGTATCCGACACACAAGCATACATGAGCTAAATATATCGATGTAAAAATGCAAGATTTTCAACAAAAAGTGATTATTAAGCTTATTTTTTCGTCTTAAAATGACAATTAATATTGTGAAAATAGTTATACTAGTTATTTTTAATGCTTATTTGATTATTTTTGTCGGATACAACATCTTCATTTTAGTAGATTTAGTGCCGTTAATAAACCCATTTATACCTAATGGACTAATTCGCCCTTGTCAATTGGACGAATCCTTTTTGAATTTAAGGGTTGTATTTTTTTTCTATTTTTGTTCAAAATTTAATATATAGTTCAGTAAGGAAACATTGAAAGTCCTGATCAGATGCCATGTTTTATATGTGGTATCCGATCTGGGTCTGCACTGTTGGCTTCACCTAAAAAGAAACTAGGTTGCTTAACAAATGACTCCGTCATGTGCATTCCCACTTCAGGTTTTGTTTATAAAAGGCCAGTGCGTACATTTTTGTATCTGCAATGCAAAATATCATACTGGTGTAGGTACAGGTATACTTAACATAAAAAGAAACGCAACAGTAGATTTTCCCGTTAATCTTAAAATACAAAATGACATACCCCATGTGTGACGTAGATTAGTATCTGTTTTTAGCCACATGCATAAACAAAAGACATTATTGCTATCAAGTAACATGTTTTGGATGCGTGAATTCGAAGGTATGCTTTGAGTTGCGAGTATGCTTTATAATTTCAAACAGCCAAAACGTTATTTTTTCAAAATTTGAGACAGTTTTGCAGTTCACACATGGTTCTAATCTTCTAATTATCATAAGATACGATTATTACAAATGATTAAACTAAGCTCAAATCTTTCAGGCTTTGTAAGGTCTATCTCTAGTATGCAAGTGTTAACCAAAGGGTAGTCACGCAATAAAGGCTACCATTCCGATAATAAAAATGAAGACCAAAACGCAGATAAAAGGCACAGAAAGAAAGCTCTTGGTCTACTGAGGTAATCATCCAAATGCAGCAACAAATCCTTTGAAAAAATAATAAAGACGCAAAATTTAAAGTGATTTAAAGGCAAATATTACTGTCCAATAGAGATCATTAAAGGATTAACTGATAAGGGACAGTTTCAATATCTCACAAAATTAAAGGGGCCTCAAATGGGGAATTACCTGTATACAACACAATTTCTTTCACTGAGATAAAGATCAATATTTTATCATAAATTACCTAATCCCTTCATTGGGCCACTTTATAGCCCCTGTAGGGAAGTCATAATCACCTCATTATGACTGTCCTTTTGATCTGGCCAGTATGACCCCTGGAGAGAGTCATAATGAGTGGTACAAGTATTATTGCTAAAATTTCTATGTCTCTTTAACCATTTGATCTTCATCTGGTTTTAGGCCACTTTTCTTGAACGCAGTTATGACCGTTGGTTGCAAAGGATGTACAATGCAGCAGTATCTAACATGCCTTTGAACAACCAGTGTAAATGGAATTGTTTGGTCACTTGTGATTTTCCTGAAAACTGACGGGTTTTACCTGTTGCGTATCCTTTTTTTGTTTGGTATATAAAATGAGCCCTGTCGCGAGAAACCCTGTCTTAGGGGTGTACGGCCATGTTATCCCTATAAGAATCCATCATGAGTATGAGGGTGGGATAGGAAAATCCGCCCCGAGGATCACCGATTGGCATCACGAGGCTTGTCGAGTGATGACAAACGGTGATCACGAGGGACGGTTTTTTCTATCCCATCCTTACACGAATAATGGATTCTTTTTCTTGCTCACCACTAAATACCTCATTTTATATTGGAAAAAAGAAAAAGGCTTTCAGAATATCCTGAATACGCTGAGATGCGACATGGTGACGTCATTTTAACATTAAAATGACGTCACGGATCGACGTGCGACCACCGTGCGGCTGTTTTGTTTTTTATCTTTCCTTAGGGCTGGTACGGGGCTGTGAGAAACAACGGAATTCCCGATCTGGTGTGCGAGAAAACCTAGTCTGCTCAACTGCATAGATCAGCTAGAAGATTGAACAAGTGTGACCATGATACTTTGAAAGAGTCTACTATTAGTGATGCTATTGCGAATGCGCACGATGGTCTACGTTATTGGTGTTGGCATACAACAAAAACAGGGTCTCTCACGATATGCAAAAGAAAGTAAACCGATATTTACATACTATCACAGATACAAAGAGATATCACAGAATTCCATTAGGCTTTGACGTACAGACATCCAAAACATAATAATCGTGGCCCCAAATTACAATGCTTCCTTAAAGTTAAGAGCTACCTTAGTCAAGTATACGAAAAGTAACGTTTAGAACTTATTAAAATCAAATTCTGTAGATCAAGAAAATATCATGTTGACCTAAGGTAGCTATTAACATTAAGTGTAGGCATTATTATTTTCAGTCCATGAAATATATGCGCATTAGCATTTTTATTCTCCAATGCCTTGATTCTTTCATCAAAAGAGTTAACACTGCTGTTACTGACAAAATTGTTATGATAAACAGTGCAGATGCCTAAGAGGCATCGATCTGGATGTCTCATCTGGGTCTACATTGCTTGTCGTCATCCGAATGATACAGAGACATGTTCATTTCACGGGAATATGGCAACTATTTTCTCGAAATATCCCAGAATTATATTCAACTTTAGCATAGTAGCAATTCTTTTCACCCAGCTGCAGGTTATATTTAAAATAATAAGTAAGTTTGCACCAAAAATAAGATTTCCAACAATGTGGTATATGCGACAAGCAAAGAATCAGACCAGCCTGCGCATACGCACAGTCTGGTCAGAGCTTTTGCTAGTCTCTTGAATATTCTATGACTGTTAAGCAACTGACCGAACATCATTTGGAGTTTCTTAGCTTAAAACGAGGCTACACAAGCTCATCTGAGTCTACACTTGCCAAAATGCCACATTGTTGGAAATCACATGTCGCGGCTCATTAATGATGGCAGCTCAGCTGCTACCACATTGGTGTCACGTTTCTTCATAAAACGGCGTAGCCAAAACGCTGAAAAAAATACGCACATCAAAGGAAGGCTACTGGATCAAGCAATGATTCTCTTCAATTGCATCCCTTTTCATAATGGGAACTTTTCTTGAAGGAAAGAATTTGCTCCCAGAGGGAGCGAATTCTTTTCTTTAAGAGCAGTTCCTTATGGCATGATAAATCACTTTTACCACATTTGGTGACCTCCTTGAATGTTACTATTTGTATTACGCACGTGCGTAACTGCGTAATGGGAGCTACGCGAATGGAGGCAAACATTTCTTCAGTGATTAATCTTAAACAATTCTACCTCTTATTGTTGTACTTATTCTCCGGATAAAGACCATCGAACAGAATATGTTCTTTAAAGCAGCCAAACGATTACATTAAAATTAGTGGCAGCTCAGCTTTCACAACATGTTGTGTACAGTCAGACTTGTTTTTAAAATGGCATGCAGAGTAAGAAAAGTCGCGAAGATCAGGGATCGATACAATCAAGTACCACACCTGACCCAGGATACCACATGGGAAAGCAAAAAGGCATAATTAAACATCACAAACAAGAGCCAAGAGGTCAGCCTTTTCCCAGCAGGTGACCACAAGGCAGCAATAAACAGAAGCGAAAGCATGAAAAATACAAGACAAAATAACACAAATGATCCACAAAAGAAGTAACGTTGCCGCCTTGGAACGGTCAGTAAAAATATTTTACTGGAGGGCTTAAACCGGTTTCACGGCGCCACCCTCACCCTATTGAATCGTTTTGATGCATCTTATCTTGGTCTATACTTCGATTTTGCTGAAAAATTTGACTGGTTAAGCACGACGTTATGGTTCTTATCATACACTGTAAAATCACTGCAATTAATTTGAAATTTTGTGGTTGGTGAGCTGCCATTGGTCTATGAGTAACCTAACTTCTTCATTTTGTTCGACCGTATTGATACAGAGAATAGCTACAAAATTAACAGGTACAGTAAAACCTGTGTAAAACGGCACTCTCAAAAAGACCGAAAATTGGTTTTTACGAACAATTATCACTTAATGCAGGTCAAAAGTATTGCAGAATGCTCCAATGGAAGCATTCTGCAATACTTTCGACCTTCATTACATGTAAGTTACCAGTTGTCATTAAGAGCTTTGCTTTGTCTGTTTTTGAGTGGACGTTTTATACGGGTTTTAACTGTAAAGATGTTCTGAAGATTAAAATTTAAAAAAAGATAAAGAAATGTTTTAAAAACGAGCTGTTTTAGAAGTACATGTATAGGTTTACACCAAAAAGTAGCAGTTAGCTACGCTGCCTCCTCCGTTGGTGTAGAAATACTCTTATTTGTGCAATAGTCCAACTGGCTGATATAGCTGGTGTAGGCATACATGTAGCCCAGAATGACATTTTATGAAAATTCAGGCATATTACAATAAAACCTGTGTAAAACGGCCACCCAAAAATAGACTAAACAAAGATCTTTATGACAAATGGTTGCTTAATGAAGGTCGA
Source organism: Loripinus fragilis (assembly GCA_964019695.1). Taxonomy (NCBI): domain Eukaryota; kingdom Metazoa; phylum Mollusca; class Bivalvia; order Lucinida; family Lucinidae; genus Loripinus; species Loripinus fragilis. The sequence goes on from OZ026525.1 coordinate 20,772,051, forward strand.
AAGCATAGCAGAATGCTCCCCTTGGAGCATTCTGCAATACTTTTGACCTGCATTAAGCGATAATTGGTCTTGAACACCAACTGTTGGTCTTTTGAGAGTGACCGTTTTACATTGGTTTTACTGTATTATATATTTTGGGCCTTGTCGTGAAAATAACCCTGTCTTTGGGATTAGTGACCAATTTGTGACCACGTTAAGCCCACACTAGTCTGCTCAGCTATGTAGACTAGCTAAAAACTGGAAATTTCGAATGTATCACATATTGTTCACTGAGTTATGCCTTCCGCACGGCGCAATTCAAGTGTGCTAACCAGACCACGCGGACGCGCAGGCTAGTTTTCGCCTTTATCACCATTCACATGACTTCAATCATCTATTTTTTTCTTTATAAAATCTATAAATAAATAACAAGTCATAAATGCGTCGTTTGCTGACTCCATTCATGAATTTTGCATTTCCTCCTTTTGCGTCAAACTCAGCCGAAAACATAAAAATAGCAATACGTCGACATCCCTATACATAATTTACTCTCAAGCTGCTTTATAAGTCGAAGTTCCTACTTAATGTTTAGTAAGATTGGATATATTTCTTGTGAATGCCATTTAAGATATCGCGTGGATACTTAAAAGAACCGTCTCTATGAGACGGTTCTCTTTTAGTAGCCACGCGATATCTATTTATAAAGAATAGTAAAATAAACCATTTTATATTCTTTGCAGACCGGCTTATTTCGTCTCAAACGACGGTTAAATCAAAGTGAAATGCTAGTCATTTTTGACTTTGATTTAACGCGAGCTGACTGAATTACATATGGCAACGTTGGTTCCACGTTCAAATACATTGAGTGTATAGGAGTGATCCCGTTGTGCATTTTTCTGTTTTTCGACATCTCTATTAAACCATTTTACACAATGTACTCGTGTATTTTCTTTTTCTTTTCGTTAATCTTCGCCGGCGGAAGTGTTCCACCGAACGGAGAAAATGGTCTGTTTTCCGGTCCGTCCGGTTGCCCAGATGGAGCCCGCCACATTTTCTTTCCAAAGAATCTTATGCCTGGTTTCCCTTCCGTTTCCGTTGATTTTGTAACGCCTTCACTGGTTGGTGCATTGGGAGGTGTCACGTGAATTGTGTGCCTTGCTCTGATTGGCATTGCCTTTAAAGCAGGTGTACGTCTTTTGGGTGAATTTAAATCGTGCAATGATTTCCTTATGTCTTTTTCTGGTGTTGGTAACCCCACTGGAAATAGAAAAATATAATCATCTTATTATACTTTGATTTTTTTAAATCTTTTTGGCATACTAACATTTTTTTATAAAATTGCTGTCGCATAAGTCAGGGTCCGGAGTTATAAAACTTTTTTCATGCTCAACTCAACTGAGCACGACATTTCAACTGCTTATAAAAACTAATATACCGATAAATGAAGAAGTTTCTTGCTTTAAATCTCTCAGACGTTCAATTTATCATGCTATTAAATGTTAAAATGCCAACAATTGTTGACATCTTAACATTTACGAGCAGGATAAATTTCATGCTCAGATGAGTTGAGCATGAAAAAGGTTTATAACTTCGGGTCCAGGGGGCTAGCTTGAGAGGTTAACACTTTTTCACGTAAGTCTTTGGCCTGAGTGACAGTTTTAATATGCCAATACCCATTTTTCAAGAATGACAATGCCCATGAGTTTAGATAAATTAGTGAATATACATTTACATGGGTGAACGTTCAAAATTTCCAAAATCCTGAATTTTTGAAATTCTGATCTTAAAGCTTGCAGTATGCCTACTAAATGTTAAAAATGGTCAATTGTCTTTAGACAGACTGAGTATAAATCTGAGAACCTATTAAAATCTCCCTACTTCAGCATTTTGAGACTGACTTTCTATGGAAAGTCAGCTTCAAAATGCTGAATTCAGCAAATATTCCTGAAATCTTTCGACCATGCATTTGTATAAGCCCTTGTTATTATTGGGGCGGGTGAATTAAAAGCCTCGATATGCTTCAAATAAAACCTTAGATTTGCCAGAAGCCATCTGATTTGGGTCTACAGAGTGTTCAAAAAAGGATCAATCCGGGCTCCGCAAATCAATGATTAATGATAAAGCTTCGTCATCGTGCACAAGGTCACATGAAACCTCAATGCAAAACATTAATCTATTGAGTGGCCAAAATGTGATTCAGATCTTTGTACTTACATACTGATAATCTCTTAAGCGCATAAGTGGCATATGCCGTCTAAACAGAACATATATATATGCACTACTTAACACTCAAAATTGCAAAACATCTACAGTAAAACCTGTGTTAAACGGTCACTCAAAAATAGAGCGAACAAACTTTTGTTTTTGAGTGGCCGTTTAATACAGGTTTTAACAGCCACACAAAAATAGATCGAACAAACAAAGTTTGCTCGGTCTATTTTTGAGTGGCCGTTTAACACAGGTTTTACTGTATAAGTTTTGCAATTTACTCATTTAATAACAATTGGTAGCTAAATGAAGGTCAAAAGTATTGCAGAATGCTCCACTTGGAGCATTCTACAATAATTTTGACCTGCATTAAGCGATAATTGGTCTTGAAAGACAAGTTCTGGTCTTTTTGAGAGTGGTCGTTTTACACAGGTTTTACTGTTTATTCGACCATTCTATTCAAGTTATCGATACTTGTACAAAAGAAAAACGCCGACGAAAGCAAGCAGACAATTCATGGTCAGTCTGTTCGTCTATGAGCTGGATAGCCAGGGCCAATCTCTCCCAGACGGAGTAATATGCTTCTGACTGTCATAGGGTTAATATGTGATTGGGGATGGAGGAGGGGTGCAAATAGGAACATGGTACATAGAATACGGCGACATTGTCTGCCAAATTGAAAAGTTTTGTCACATAGCAATAGTTTCACAAATATGGCCAACAGCTTTTAAAGCTACCAAAATATTCTCAAAGAACAAAAATACAATCTAAAAATTGATTTAAATATGAACATCGATCCTCTCTATCCTTTATTTTACAGTTTTATCGAAAAGGACAGGTCTTCATATTAGTCTCCACATATATGAACTAAATTTGTAAGAAATATATTCTTTGAGAAGAATTCATTCACGTTTTACATATAAACGCCAAATGATGTCGAAAGCAGCATGGTACTGAAGTCATATAATGTCATAAAGCTTTACATATGTCGATGTACCCAAAGGAAAAAGACATGCTGTCAAGCGCCCCAAAGAGCACTTTCACTCGCTATGTACTGTGCACGCTTTGGTCATTAAATTAATACCACTGATTAAATTCAATCCCTAAAGTTCAATATGTTAAATGTCAAATACTGATAAGACGTTGAACAGATATAGACATACATTCAAGCCAGGTGAACCAAAAAGAGCACTGTCCGCATATAAGACCCTGGTCAGCATTAGAGCAGATAAGCATGAGGCAAACTATTTATAGCTCATAATGCTAAAAGATGACCGTGGCCCTTATGAGGTTTTGGGGACCTTAATAATGTGGCATATCTTCAAATAATTGGGCCAGCAAATGAAATTTTGGCACTTATCGCGCATACGCAAAAGCCTTCAATAAACGCACATGCTGACGTATCCTGTTACGCTAGAGATATATATTTTGGTCTGAGATTTCATCTACATCTATACATTTGTTGCAAACATCAGGTGCTTATCAAACTGCTCAGACACTCGGTCATGTTAGCAGTAGCAGTAACAGCATCAAAAACTGGCAAAGTTGGCAGCAATATTGCTGATACAAAACATGATAGTCAAGTTTTAGCAGCAATATTACTGCGACAAAGATGGTCAAGTCAGCAGCAATATAACTGTATCACAATGATCGATTTAGCAGCAATATAAATGCAACAAACATGGTCAAGTCAGCAGCAATATTACTGCAACAAAAATGGTCAAGTCAGCAGCAATTTTACCGTTACTGTATCAAAATGCTCAAGTCAGCAGCAATATTACTGCAACAAAGATTGTCAAGTCAGCAGCAATAATGCTGCAACAAATATGGTCAAATCAGCAGCAATATAACCGTATCGAAATGACCATGTCAGCAGCAATATTACTGCAACAAAAATGGTCAAGTCAGCAGCAATATAACTGCAACAAAAATGGTCAAGTCAGCAGCAATATTACTGCAACAAAAATGGTCAAGTCAGCAACAATTTTACCGTTACTGTATCAAAATGCTCAAGTCAGCAGCAATATTACTGCAACAAATATGGTCAAGTCAGCAGCAATATTACTGCAACAAATATGGTCAAGTCAGCAGCAATATAACCGTATCGAAATGACCATGTCAGCAGCAATATTACTGCAACAAAAATGGTCAAGTCAGCAGCAATATAACTGCAACAAAAATGGTCAAGTCAGCAGCAATATTACTGCAACAAAAATGGTCAAGTCAGCAGCAATATTACTGCAACAAATACGGTCAAGTCAGCAGCAATATTACCGCTACTGTATCAAAATGGTCAAGTCAGCAGCAATATTACTGCAACAAAAATGGTCAAGTCAGCAGCAATAATACTGCAACAAATATGGTCAAGTCAGCAGCAATGTTACTGCAACAAAGATGGTCAAGTCAGCAGCAATATTTGCGTTACTGTATCAAAATGGTCAAGTCAGCAGCAATATAACTGCAACAAAGATGGTCAAGTCAGCAGCAATGTTACCGTATCAAAATGATCAAGTTAGCAGCAATATTACTGCAACAAAGATGGTCAAGTCAGCAGCAATATTACCGTTTCTGTATCAAAATGGTCAAGTCAGCAGCAATATTACTGCAACAAAGATGGTCAAGTCAGCAGCAATGTTACCGTATCAAAATGATTACGTCAGCAGCAATATTATTGTATCAAAATGGTCAAGTTACCAGCAATATTATTGCAGCACACCTGCTAACTTGACCGAGCTCTGTGCAGATGCAGTGGCTGAACTGCGCGTTTTATATTCGCACATAACTTAAACAGATGTTTTCTCTTGACGTTGTTCTACTGTATTTTCAATGCTATACCGTATACTCCAAATTATCTTCTGTGTGTGCGTATGAGCGTGTTTTCTTTTGTAATTGTTTGTTGTATATAAAACCAATAAAACGTTTATATTGAAAAATTGTCGATTTGAACCCGTCGTGTGCTAAATGCTTTATCTCTGTCCAAAGTATTTAAAGGTTTTAATCAACTAAAGAGTAATCATACTTTATCCGCGATAATACATGGCGGTCAATCTTATGACGAATTTGGAACATACCCAGATTTTTTCTTGCCTTATTGGAGATCTACAAGGTGATAACTTAGGGCCGTTTCTATTACGTATTGTGTTTATTTTGGCTGCGATATACGAATATCGTATTTACCTGTTGTTTTTATCTATTTGTCGAACTAAATATATTTCAACCAGTGCTTTTGAAAACTGGTGCTTACTGGTATTGCAAAGGCGACTAGCGAAGGGTCTGGCGAGACTGCGCATGTGCGCACATGCGCTGTCTCGTCAGACACTGCGCTATTTGCAAAAAGTATGACAGAACATAAATATATAAGAATCGAAACCTAGAAAAATCTAATCCGACCGGATAACTGAGCATGTCTATATAAAAACATGTTGACGTCTGTTAGGGTTGAACCCACGAATGCATTCGAAAATGCATTCGTGGGTTCAACCCTCACAGACGTCAAAATATTTATACGGATTGTGTCTCCAATGTGGTCAAGAAGACACGTTCCGTACTACAGATTGAGAGAAAGATCATAATTCATCGCAGAAAATAAGTATATAAAAATGATTTTACGGAAAAAAACATGAAGTTTGGTTTCTCATGAAACGGCTAATATTTGCTTCTTGGCACCGGTTTTCGTCGACAATCAATAGGGTCTTAGTGGATGTATAGATAGCAAATAATTCAAAATCAATATAAAAGTTCTGTCGTATTGATAGGCAGTCGATTGAGAAACCCCCGATTTTTCATTCACTTGCGATAAGTGTACAAATAATTTCAAGAGCATTTGACCAGATATACATTCTAACGATTGTTACTGAAAAACGTATACAGTATTCGAAAATACAGTATTCCATCTTCAATTGTTTGAAAAACTCAGATATTCGAAATAAATTTGGGACACACTGGATTCAGATAATGAGGACTCAGCATCCAGGGGTTCTGGGGCCAAGCCGTCTAAAATGAGGTCTGTTTCTAGTTCTAGAGCAATGGACATGGCTACCAAGCCTCTAAATAGAACCAATTTCAAAAGCCATGGAGAAGGCTACAGTGCGTCTAAATCGAGCCTTTTTCTCAAATGGAAAAGACTACCAAGCGCACACGGAGAAAGCTGCCAAGCGTCTAAAACGAAGCATTTTTCTAGGGTCATTGAGAATGCTTTCAAGTGTCTCAGATGGACCCTATACGAGGGGCATTTGGAAAGTTCTTAGCATAGTCTATTATCTCAGTAACCGATTTACAAACCCTATTATGTGTGGTGACATTTTAAAGAACTATCCTTCCTCTATGTTATTGCACACATTTCGTGAGGATATTATAATGCAGACGCGAAAAATATTATTGTGAAAACATGTACTGTTTGTATACTGGAACACGCAAAATTTCAGTGGAAAATATAACATTTTACCTTTTGAAATATGTGCAGAATATTAACAATAGTTCATTAAATTAGATAATTTGTACCACAATCTGGTACAGTTATTATACAATTGATGACCGAGTGCGATGTTTCTAATAACTAAATACCGGAACAGCAATACTAAAACCATCTACACTTAACAACACTTATAAGTGTGCACATATAGATGGACCCATATCTTCATAAATAAAAGTCAGATCATTTTGAAATTTTCAACAAAGATAGATGACATTCATGACATGGTATTCCATAAATTCTAATTTCCATAAAACTTTAACTTTTAAAATGCGAAATCAAATTTCAAATATATTGTAAAATCAAAGTTCACAGTTTTCTTCGTTTTAGAATTTATCTTTGTATGACATATGATTTATGAATATCATTTTATAGTTAAGCATTTTTGAATAAAATTAGGTTGGGTAAGTTTTCCCTCAGTTCCAAAGAATACATCATAAAACTAACATTGTCTTCATAAATGGGAACTTAACTGCAGCTCAGTATCAACATGAATCGCTGCATACGGAGGTCGTTCCATTGGTGAGAAACCACAGAGGAATGCAGGTGCTGAACGATGGTGCTCACGCCCATCGGGCAAGGGCCACCACTGCATATCTGAATGCAAACAATGTAAATGACGTCGACTTTCCCCCAAATCCCCAGACTTAAACATAATTGAAATAATTTGGGATGAACTAAACCGCCGTGTAAGGAGAACAAGGGCTTTTCTGACCACACTGAATCAACTGAGAGCAAAAATTCTCTACGAGTGGAACAACCTCCCTCAGAATTATGTTCAGCATTATGTGACGTCAATGAGACGCCGTTGTCGTGCCGTAGTGAACAGTGCGGGGGGACATACCCGCTACTAAGTTTACATGGACATGGAGGCCGCGGCAGGATTTAACTTAAGACTACTATGATATTTTCTTAGTTTTGTGATATATTCGATCAAGTTTGGTCTCTGCATAGGAAAAAATGTGAACTTTGATTTTACCATAAATTTGATATGTGCGTTAACATTTTTTAACTTTTTATTTTAGTTGAAATAAAATAAATGCAATTTTATTACACATATGTCGTTTATATTTGTTGAAAATTTGAAAATGATATAACCAGTATTAACAGAGATATGAGCCCATTTATATGTGCACACTTATAAGTGTTGTTAAGTGTAGAAAGCAGCGCAATGCGCTAATTATTTCGACTAAAACTCGTATATCACAATGCACATATTTTGGAAATATATAACCGACAGTAGTTTAAAAATGCCGTGCGTTGGTATTTTTGTCAAGCACAATATATGCTCTTTGTATTGAAACCAAATGTAGTTTTGTAACCAGAACAAAGGGAAGATAACTCTTATAAGCTTGCCATGGGGGAGATTAAGTTTAGCTATGAGTATTGAAAACGGCGGCAAACATAAAAGTAAAACTACATCGAGAGTAGAATTCAACCAATTTTGTGATGGTTAACGCGATACCATGAGACGTTCTTGTGCCATCGACAAAATGTGAGGGGTTAAGTTACCCCACCCACTTCATGAAAAGTTTGGGTAGTATTATTAGGAATAATTTTCTTGAATACAGAACTAAACAAGCCACACTTATTAGCGACGAATTAATTTTTATGCATCGTTCTTTACTAATAAAGCAAAACATATACTCAATAGGCATTTTTTGTGCTCCTGTAGTGACACTTTTTATAGTAAAAGTATAAAGAAAAATTGAAAAAAGTCCCATTTTTGAAAGTTTACCATTTCTCTATTGGTCAACATTTTCCAAATGTAAAGGGTGTAAGTCGTGCAAGCAGTGATCGCATAATATAGTGTAATAAGAATTAAGTTGGCACCAAATCGTTAATTTGTCAAACCATGATCGTATATAAGGTCTCCAATTTTCCTTCGTTTTTTTTACAAATATTTTGCTTAAGATTTCAGCCAGTGTATAAAACTTTCTCATTTTGAGCATGCGCTGCACGTGCACGCCGTGTCCTTTTTCGACAAAAATAAACCATCAAGTAGCCGTTGAAATCTAGTTTCCAAAAAGTATTATTTGATAGCATTTTATCAACGCATTGTGAAGTTATGATGCCATGCTAAGAACTTTCCAAATGCCCCTCGTATCTTTTGGAGAAGGCCGCCAAGCGTCTAATATGTCTAGAGCCATGGTAAAGACAGGGGCCATCTTTAACGACTCTCTGGATCTATCGAGTCGGGAAGCAATAGTTTTCGTTGGCAATAGATGCATATGTCTACTCTTAAGGGGACCCTCCGAACAGTAAGTTCCAGGTGCAACCCTATATAAGGAAACAATCTTAAGATTCCTATGTAAAAGCAACAAAATCCCTTCATAAGTGACACGTACATGTATCCCCTTTAGAAATAAAAGAATACAACTAGATAAAGCTACCAATCACATCTCACTTGATGAGGTTATAATACTTCTTTTTCATTTTTACCTCAAGTGAGCATTACATTTATCCTAAAAAGTTGTTGCATTTTAACATTTAGAAGGATAAATACAACATCGGATTGGTTTAAAGCAACGAACCCCGCTTTAGTATTTATTAGCAGTTAACTCGTAGTAGCGACAGGGGCCCGAAGCATAGTTCCTTCGGATGCTCCCAGGGCCAAAATTACAAAACCATAAACGTACTGGTTACTGTCATAGAACAGCTACAAAAAGTCAAACATAGGCCGACGTGCGCGTTTGTTGTGCATAGAGATCATTTAGGTGTGTGTTTTTGTGTGTTTTATCTCCTTTTTGGCAAACGCTGTCTCATATAATGGGAAATATTGCAAGCTTTCAATATTTACATATATTTTGGAGAGATACTTCACACTACAGGTTGGCGGCCCTATCGCACTTATTGCTTCAAAATGTTTTCGATTCCAATAATTGCCAAAGCTACGATTGTCAAGCTCAAACTGCAAAGGTGTGAGTTGTTACACTAAAAAACATTGTTTGTTTTTTTGCCAATCGGAAACGCAGCCTTGTTTAAATTGCCGCCTTCTCTGTGTGGGTGCATGCTTTTCTAAATACTGGCTTCATTAACGTAGAAAGGTACGCACACGTTCAATGATTTCATCAACCGTCTCGAATAGTGAGTATCAAGGGCAGTGTAAAGACCTTTTCCTTTGTTTTTGGTGTTGAAAATTGGAAAATACGGTCACTCAAAATACTTTTAAAATGTGATTATAATATTTTACGCAAATACTATTTAGCAATCCATTTTGAAAAGAAAACAGTTAAACAAACAGACAAAGAGCCAGTTATACGTTAGAATGAGTACTTATGTGAAAGTAAAATTTACACCGAACAAAATCTCAAGGCTTTGAATTCAAATATTTTACGTTCGTTTGCTTACTTTAATTTTTGTAGATGATTATAAGGAACTGATCCAATGATACCAGTGATACGTAGGCAAACCACATACTTTTTGCGAGCCGATGCGTGAAATTTTGATCCTTATCAAACAGGCGATCAGTGAAGGCTCAGGTAAGCCTGCGCATGTGCGCAGGCTCACCTGAGCCTTCTCTGTTCGCACCCAATGAAATTGAAAGTAGACGAAACATCAGGCTGTAAATTAGACCTATAGCTCAACTAGACGTCTTGTCCATGCGCGATATAAGAATGACATTACGCATGCGCTATAAGGTACAGTATCACGTGCGCAGGGCCAATTATGATGTCGCAGATCTTTGGTCTACTTTATCGCTTCTTTTAAATCACTTTTTAGCACCCCAAAATTGATTTCAAACTAATAAAGCCATCATACCTAGGGCATGATACGATTACTAATTTGGTGATGTAAACACCCACATATTGCATAAAGATGCTAAAACTTAATTAATGCAGTACAAAAATGCATTCAAACTTTAACTGCCAGAAGATATGTGTGTGTGCCTAAATTGCATCGTCAAACATGTCAAATATCAGAAAATTTAAGCGCTTCAAAAATGCTCAACCTTCGCTTTCAAGTTCTTGTTTTCCCAAAAGCCATTGGTAATCCCACAAAGGCATCTAGGAAATAACATCTAGTTCATTGATTGAGAATATGGAGAGAGTAAAAAATAAGACTATGCCAGTATCCATGGGTTTTCCGCCTGTAAGTGATGATAATCCACGAGCTTTCGCTCAGGAATATCAAGCCCCAAAAAAATATTTGAAATTTTCGCAATTCAAAGATATATCCCCATTCTGTACAAAGTCATTCGCCTTATGAGAAGACCCTAAATACATAGAAATGACGTCTAAAACTAGTCCAATTTTGTAATGACCCCCCCCCCCCAAATATCCACAAAATCTTCATACCCCAAAAAATATTTCATTTTACTGAAAACCCCAAAAAATATTGAAATTCAAAATTTTGAACCTAAAAAATGGTCCGAGCCTTCGTATGTATGAAAATATCAGCCCCCCCCCCCCCCCCCCCCCGCCCTGTTCCTTTTGTTTTCAGCCAATCATTTGCAAGAAAGGAGCCCTATTCAACTTGTTATATTTTCCATAACTCACACTTTATTGAATTCACTAGCTCTTCTTTTACCAGTCCTTTATAACACCTTTCATTGGCATCAAAATTGACGTCAAATATTATTAGACTTTTTGCTTACTGTAAAGGCGGCACCTCATGAATGCGTAATTAGGACTGGTCAACCTTAGACATAGGTAAAAGCTGTAAATGAGGCGCGGTTTTATTCAAAAGTAACTGTATCATCTTGCGCCATTACCTCACATTATTAAGTCCTTAAAAGGCCAGCGAAATAACTGTATCTGAAAATGTCTATTTAAGATAAGCATTGAGGCAAACACTGTGGGTCCAAACTGTTTGTCTGTGAGGCTTCAAATATTTTCGTGGACGACAAAAACATACATTTTGTGATAATGCGCTTTAAGGGTTAATAAATGTGAGTTCAGTGTGTATACAGGTAGGATTTTCATAAAAAGCACGCACGTTTGCGCGGCCCAAACAACTTATCAACTCTTTACCAAATTGTAAATAAAACCAGAATCCCCTACCTTAGCAGATGAAATAGCCGAACCACGCCCAGATATGAATATTAAAGTTGCCGCCTTTGCAGTAAGCGAAAAGTCTAATAATACCTAGCAATGCACAAAGTGCAAATACATGCTGGTGTAATAAGCAAGTTGTGTTATGGTTTTGCATCTGTACAGGACGATAACCCACCCGCTAAGCATTGCGCCAGCCAGCACAGGAAGTTAATCCACTCGCTAAAACTTGTGGATAATATTCTTATACAAACGCACAAACCAAACAATAAGTAATAGTAATACCATGGGTTGTCCGCCTGTACGTGGAGATAATCCACGAGCTTTAGCGAGTGGATTATCTTATGTACAGGTGGACAAACATGGTATAACTATTTTATACCACTTACATCAGTGTCGACCTTGCACATCAAGTGATATTTCATGCTAAAGTTGTTAAAGGTGGTATAACTTCTGCTCGTTCAATTTTATAATAGTAATGTCAAAAGAAATCCTGGTTTTGTTGCATGAAACCAGCAAAGGCACAGCCAAACAGCCAAAAATAGTGAGTATGATCAGGAAATACCACAATCACAAACTGCAGACAAATCCATGGCACCGCGAGGAAGAGCCAAACAACAATCACGAGACACCAGGAAGACAAACTAAGCAAAGCGACCAACTCTCTCTTCCCCATCAAAATGATTGCAAAATTAGAATGGACCTAATGTAACATATAACAAAACACAGAACAATTACAGACTCCCACAATGGGAGTAACAATAAACAACAAGTTAACAACAACATAACCACCGCCTTAGAACAGACAGGAGACTAAGCAACTGTGGGGCTTAAATGCATTTTACTAGTACCAAATCTTTGCTCTAGATTTTGCTGTTGTTGAAGAACAAGAAATGTTCAGCTCGCAAAGAAGCCTTCTAACTATTACAATGTATCATCATGGAGAAACTCTCTAATCAAATTAACACACTATGATGAAACAAAGAAAAGGGCTTACGACTCATAGATAGTCAATGCTAAAGAAAACCTCAAGTTGGGCCAATGTGGGTCCAGCTACAGATAAGCATAAGGCACCAACCCACCGATTAAAGCTTTACGTCAGAGCCGTCATAGAGTCTGAGGCCTGGCCCACCGTTGTGCAATGAAAGAGGAACCATAGCTGTAAACCGTGTTTGGGTTCACAATAAGGCATGCAGACTGTCGCATGACATCCAACATGAAGTTGTATCCAACCTTCTTATAACGGTTGATTATCTTTTTTGAATTGATCACTAAAATAAGGTTTTCAAATAATTATTTTGAGTTTATAAAATAAATCACCATAAAATTAGGTTCTAGTATGCCTTGCTGAAGAAGAGTTTTTAATCAGATGTAGTATTTAACAATTAACTCTGAGTATCTGTGGTGGAATTTAGATAATGCTTTTCGAATGAGTGTCAATGTACACCAAATGAGACCGCAGCTTAGCTGCCACCTCTTTGGTACTAACTTGTTATGTATTTTAACAGTGTAGTTTATGATTCTTGCTAGTCTATAGATTTGAGCGTTTCTTGTCGAAACCCTAAGGCCGTATTTAAAAATGGGTACATACAAATACAAGGTTTTTTATTAGCTAGTACAATGTATACTGTACAGCAAAACCGTCTTAAGCCACCACTCTCATAAAGACCAAAAATGTGTTTTCAAGACCAATGATTGCTTAATACAGGTCAAAAGTATTGCAGAATGCTCCAAGGGGAGTATTCTGCAATACTTTCGACCTGCATTAAGCTACCACATGGCTTTAATACCTTTGTTTTGTATAGTTTTGAGTGGTCGCTTAAGACAGGTTTCACTGGATACGCTTGGCGAATGATCTGGGTTTCCTCGTCCAGGTATGCGATAAGGGCTCTTTGTAAAAACGTTGAACATTAAAATTATCTGATAGATCTATTACTGCGTCAAATGCTGAAAGCTTTTCAACAAGGCAGTATTTTATTTGAACACTGACTAAACTATTTGCGATATATTGACATATTTAACTAGGTTCTTTTAACTTTTCTTACCAAAGCAAATGAAAGTAGGGCTAAACAAACTATTTCTATATGGGTCATCAAAAATTTTAGCTCATAAAATTATAATTTGGGAGTGTAATTTGAGCTTGTTTTACACTCCAATCCCCGTCCAATTCATGGCATTGATACTCGTTCAAAGTTCAGAAAGGCTGTGGCTGGTTCATGGTTGTCTTCTATATACAGTCGAATCTTGTAAGTTCGAAGTCCTCGGGTCTAGAGGTTTTATTTCGAAATATCGGTAGTTCAAATTATTGGGAGGTAGACATAAAATAGATACCAATCAAAAATGAGTATTACAAGTTGTTGTTTTTTCAATCAAACATACGTTTTGGGCATGTAAAAGAAAAGTCTCAATGAGACGTAACGCACCCAAAACTTATGTTATTATAAACAGTTATTAAAAAAGAGCATGATATAGGTCATATTCTCTGAGTCCAGTGTGGCCCAAATTTATTTCGAATTAGCGAGCATTTCGAAAAATCGAAAATCGAATTTTCGAGGTTTAACTGTACCCAGTTTTTTATGGCATCGTTGACAAATGCATAAAACATGGTCCAGTTTGGTGCAATATACTGGCCACATTCTTACATGTGTATATCCACTTTCTCAATCACAGAGCACTTTGTTATGAAAACTCTAGCACTAAGTGTGTTGCTCTCAGTCAGTCTCTCTTAATGAATGATTTCGGGCTGACAGTAGTAACAACCTGGCAACTAGCAATTTAGTTTAAACATATTTTATTTGATAAACTCTTTACATGTGTACAAACAAGAGCATACATACAATCTATTACAGAGTTTATAAAATGGGATTCAGAAAGAAGTCTTGACGACTTATTCAAATCCGTTTTCCAACATATATAAGTTGCTATAAATATATATATATTCTGGTGAAAACAATATCGATTTAAAGATCAAATGATCATCAATCATATTAATAGAAATTTTCTATGAGAAAATACTGTCTTTTCATATAGGCATATTCACATTAAAACATTATGACTACTCTATATGCATTACATATTGGTCAATATAGAAGTTGAGAGAGAGAGAGAGAGAGAGAGAGAGAGAGAGAGAGAGAGAGAGACGCTCCTTAATCTAATTTAAAACGTTTGCTGTCAGAAATGAATTTCTGAACTGATTGAAATATTAACTTGTTGTAGTGGTTATTAAGAGTTGTGACTCCATATAATAAGTTATTTAGACTCGGAACACAAAAAGTAGACAATGTATCTCTTCTAGCTTGAATATATTGTAGACATTCTAATAGAAAATGGTGTGTTGTTTCTACTCTGCCACAAGCACATAATGGGTCGCCAATGATATTTTTAGAGTGTAGATGCTGATTTAGAGAGCTGCAATTAGTTCTTAACCTAGTATGGTGTATTTGTAGCAATCGGTTGCCTGAACTGTAATAGACTGGTACCTTAATGTTGTTATTGTTAAGCTGTTGTTTAAAACTTGCGAGAGAGGTTGAATTTCGAATATTAAGAGGAATATCATTCCATTCTCTAATGCATGACGGTAAAAAAGATTTATAATATAGCTGTGTTCTTGTAAGTAAAGGCCTAATGTTTTGAGAGTCACGTAGATTATACGCTGATGTGTTTTCAACAGTTGAAGGAACTAAAGACGTTAAGTAGGTAGGTGTTAAATCATTTATCATTTTGTAGAATTGGCACATTTTATGTTTGTAGCGTCTGTCCCGTAATGATTCCCAGCCGGTCTCCTTAGATAACATATCCAAAGAGACAAGTCTGGTTGCCCCAGTAACTATCCTGGCTGCCTCTGTTTGTATTTCTTCAATTGCATTTGCCTCATATTGTGTACAGTTGCCCCATACGATATTAGCATATTCAAGAGTAGGTCGTACAAAGGAAATATAAATTTTGTTCAGAGAGTCCCTATCAAGCATAAATTTTAGTTTACGCATGACATATATCTTTTGCCGTGCTTTAGAAGTGATTAAATTAATATGTTCATGCCAAGTGCCATCGTTTGATAAAATAACACCCAAGTGTTTATGATGTTGAACTTCATTGATATAAACTGCATTCATTATTAATGATGGGTGCATGTTTCTATTTTTTTCCGGGAAACCAAAAGTGATTCAGATTTAGAGGGATTAAATTTACTAACCATTTTTCCGCCCATCTATGAATAGTTTCTAAATCAGTATTAATCATTTCTGCAGCACTGATAGGGTTGTCTACTATTATGTACAAGCTGGTATCGTCAGCGAAAAGTCGAACACATGATTGTATATCAGCAACAATATCATTTATGTATAATAAAAATAGCAGTGGGCCGAGAATAGATCCTTGAGGTACGCCAGCTCTGATAAACTGCCAATCAGATCTTCCCCCTGGAATGACAACTCTTTGTTTCCTATTTGTAAGATAGTCACCTAACCAATCGAGTAATAACCCATTTATACCAGCCCTTTTCAGTTTGTATATGAGACCTTTATGCCAAACGCGGTCGAAAGCTTTGCTTATGTCCCAAAAAACAGCCCGTACTTCCAAACCGTTGTCTAGGGCTTTACAAAAAGTATTATAAATATCAACTAATTGATTTACAGTCGAGTCTCCAGGAACAAAACCAGATTGCAAACACGTTATTATAGAATGATCATTAAAATAATTGAACATATGCTTATGAATTATTTTTTCCATAACTTTACCAATCGAACTTAAGAGAGATATTGGTCTATAATTGCATACAAGAGAAGGGTCATCTTTTTTATACAGCGGAGACACATTTGCTTGTTTCCATACGTCGGGGAAAATACCATGTGATAAAGAATAATTGAAAAGATCACACAATGGTTTGGAGATAGGATATGCTATTTCTTTCAAAATTCTATTATTAATATTATCAGGACCAGAAGATTTCCCCAGTTTTAGTGTTTGTAAAACAGACCGAACTTCCTCTTCTGTAATTATTATATTGTGAAGTGTGTTATTGGCAGGTAGATCAGCATTTGGGAGTGTGGCAGTTGAATCGTCTAATGATGTTTGACTTACAAAGAAGTCATTTAATAATTTTGCCTTATCGCTACTGTCAGAAATATAAGACCCATTATGACAGATAGGAGGGATTGACGTATTGACTGACGGTTTTATAAACGATTTAAGGGTTTTCCAGTAATCTGACGTAGCTAGACTTGCTGATTTTAGTTTATCTGCTAAGGATTTAAAATACTCTTTCTTAGATTTACGAAGGCTTGAAGTTACATTATTTCTTATATCCTTAAATAATTCATAATTTTCTACAGTTTTATTACGTTTGTACTTTTTATAGAGTCGATTGCGTTTTCGCATAAGCTTGCGGATTGTGCCATTGATCCATGGTAAATCTTGTGGCCTAATTCTAACTTGTTTGTGTGGAATGCAGTCCTTAGCTAAGTTAATGAGCTTATCAGTGAAGTTTAAAGCATATTGATTAACATCCTCACTTTTGATAGAATCCCAGTTAAAGTCAGCTATAAATTGTCGAAACAAAATAAAATCACCTTGGCTATACAACCATAGTTCACGTAAAAAGGACTTTAACACTGATTTCTTAAAAGTGAATATCACATATACTGGACAATGGTATCGGACATCTTGTGATAAAAATGGTTCGCTTACACCAGACATTTCAACTGAATGAGAATTACTGACCAATACTAGATCTATAATGGAAAAAGACGTTTCCGTATAATTGGTAGGGTCCTAAACTAGCAATTTAGCAATATACTCCAATGAAACATCTCAAGATAAGCTGTCAGAAGCATAAAATAGACAGTCTGTTATTGTCATCCAGGTGCATGACAAACTACATGAAAAGTTGTTCATTTCTACATGCTCATTTCTTTGAATAAATGAAAGTGGGTGAGAATTTGTTTTAAAAAAGTTTAAGATAAAAAAACATGTTTATTGAATATACATATCTTTAGGGATACATTGGAATTGCCTCATAGAAGCAATTCCAATATTTTCCTACAGCATATGTTACTGAAAATAAGGAAAACCACTATTTGGATTTACATTTCCAAATATCATGTCAATTGTCTTTACCTTAACTAACAATCAGTATTAAAATTCCTGTCACTCTACTGCAAATTGTTTATATTTGCATGACAGCTATATCTCCAAATTCGAGTTCATAAACTACCTCTTTGCTAACCTGGTAGCTGCGTGATTGTAAGGAAAATAAAATGTTATTCTTATCCACTGTCCTTTAAGAGCCAAAAGACAAAAAGAAACTATGCAAGCAAAGTGAGAATTTCGAATCCCCTTACCATTAACCCTTTGTAATCTTGAAACACCTTCACAGATACTTATTTAAACGCAGCATTTCGTCGGGGGTTAAATGTTTGCTAATACTAAAACGAACTTCAGAGAAATACAATATATATTTTAGGAAACTATAACATGTGACCCCTCAACATATACAATAGACCTTCTTCATTCGACTGCATCAACCTTTATGAAAATTTCATTGGCATACTCCAAGTCAGCAAAAAGGTAGTTCATGAAATCAAATTTGGAGATATAGCTGTCATGAAAGTTTAAACAGTTTGTGGTGTAGTGACAGGTACTCTAATACTGATTGGCAGTTTTAGATGTTTGAAATAGGCAGGGACAATGAACATGGTACTAGGTTGAAATGTAAACTTGTTTCCGTATTTTCAGTAACATATATTGCTGGTACACATTTGAATTGCCTCATAGAAGGCAATTCCAATGTGTATCGGCAATATATGTCTTTCCAATAATTAGGTGTTTTACCATAAGCTTTTCTTGACAAATTTTCAATGTTCCAATGAAATAAGCAAGTAGAAATGAATAAGATTTTATGTAGCTTTTCTTGTACCGTGATGACAATAGTAGACTACCTATTTTATGTTTCTGACACCTTATTTGAGACATTCCATAGGAAGATATTGCCAACTTGGTAGTTGCATGGTTGTAAAGGGTTGATGATGGCATATGGAAACGTTCTTTAAAACAGAGAGCAGCAAAACAAGGTAGAAATATACAACGCTCATTCATTGACCCTTGTTTGTGGCATGTTCCAAGGACAAGCACTGTTTTGCATAGCAAACCTGGTAAGAATTTTTCGATTCTTATCCGCTTGCGCGTAGTACTTGTTTGTGAGCATATGACAAAAGACAAAGGGAGGCGTTTTGCATAGAAACGCTTGAACGAAATATGCACACCCATCCACTGGCCCTTAACCCTTCATGCGCCAATCACAACAAAAGTCGTCTGCTCCTATAGTAGCAGTCTGTTCTGGGTCCACGCTGTTTGCTTTTATGCTTAATTAGTCAGTAGTGTTAGGCAATTATTTGCAGCAGACGACTTCAACAGACGTTATTTTCAGATGCATTTTTTTCTTAGCGCTTCAAAGGTAAATAGTGGCTTGTGAACAGGTAATGTGAGGCAGAAAGTGGATAAACACACCAGAGCTGGTACGAAGTGTGTGAGACTAGCGACCAAGAGCTGAAAAGGTTTAAGCAATGTTTCAAAATAAATAAAGTGGTGCTTGGCATAGCTTAGTAGAGCACAAGTGGGTATGCGAGGAGCTGTCACAATCACAGATCAACCTTTAGTGCAAAAGCACACACATTAAAGCAAGAATATCTAAATTCAGTTACAACCACGCAACTAGCAAGTTAGCAAAAGCATAGTTCATGAAATCAAATTTGGTGATATATATAGCTGTCATGTAAATATAAACAATTTACCATATAGTGACGGGTATTTTGATACTGATTGGTAGTGGCAAGCCAATGGACATGATACTTGTTTAGTGTATATTTCAAAATAGGTTTCCTTAATTTCAGTAACATATGTTGTTGGTACACATTGAAATTGCCTCATAGAGGCATTCCAATGTGCACCTACAACATATGTCCATTCAATAAATGAGTGATTTACACCATAAAACAGGTTTTTCTCAAAATTCTCAACTACTTTTTTATGTTTCAGTGTAATGAGCATGTAGAAATGAACAATTTTTGTGTAATTGTGTAGTTTGGCATGCAACTGAATGACAATAATAGATAGCCTATTTTATATTATTGACAGCTTATCTTTAAATGTTTCATTGGAATGAAATGCTAACTTGGTGGTTGCCTGGTTGTAAAGCAAGAATAATAAAATTCAATTAAAGACAAACAACCGACCCTCTTCCATGACCAAAACATACCTCCACGCACAATAATGAACTACAACATAATTGTCAAAAAAGTTAAGACATTTTTGACACCCGACCAAAGGCTATTAATAATGGTATACGGGAGCCTAGGCCAATGGTTGAATGGTGCTTGGCACATATGACCAGGCAATGAAATGCCACAGTCACATACCAACCCATAGCTAACATCCAAACATGGCGGCACCAGAACACATACAAACAAACTTACTTGTTCAAAGACAAAACAATAAACAAAGTAAGTAAGGTTGCACAGATCAGGAATCGACACAATCAAGTACCACACCTGACCCAGGATACCAATGAGAAAGTGACAAACTCACAGTTAAACACCACAAACGAGAGCCAAGAGGTCAGCTCTTTCCCAGCAGGTGACCACAAGGCACAAATAAACAGACGCGCACAAAGACATAACAAACACAAGACAGAATAAACATAAATGATCCACGAAAGAAGTACAGCCTTGGAACGGTCAGTAAAATATTTTTCTGAAGGGCAAAACAAAACAGAACAAGATGCACTAAGGAGCAACAATGAGACAAGGGGAGGGGCTGAAATTGATTTGATTTTGCCATGGAACACAATTTTAGCTCGAGTGCAGCCCTCGAGGTTATAAAACTTGAGTACAGTCTCAGACTCAAAACAAGGCGCAATGATTGGCTGCTTGCGGACACGTAAGCAGCCAATCCTTGTGCTTTATTTTCCTAACTTCTGCAATGTATCACTACATGGAAACAATCAAATCAAATTAACATTACTTTGTGAAACAAAGAAAAGGGCTTTTAACTCACAGACAGCGCTAAGGAAAACCCCTCGTTGAGCCGGGATGGACCCAGCAAAAGACAAGCATCAGTCACTGGTAAGTCATACTCTGGTCCAAATCACGTGGCTAATAATAAAAATGGCTCGGTGTGAAATGTGTGACATTCATCAACTAGCCCTAAATGATATCCTACGAGCATGTGACCAAGGGCACTAAGAGGCTTAGAAGAGCAAACAATGCGAAATTTATCGACAGCCCTCACTAATGGCGTATGGGTATGTCAACAAAGACATAGAGTGGTTTGACCAAACTGGTAAGAAATGTGTAACACTCATCCACAGTATCATTGATGACAGCATACGAGCATGTTGCAGGAGATAGAAGTTGACTTGGCATAGCTTAAATGGTAAGAAGCGTGTGATTCTCATCCTCTAAAACTTGGAATGTACAGATATGAACGGATCCGGAGGGGGTAGGGGTAAATAGGAGGTGCACATATTCAATGTGTGAACAATCATAATGCAACGTTGAATATAAAGCAATGAAAACTGATGGAGTTACAGATTACACAACACAGACACCCGCTAAGCATTTCGGTTGGGAAAATGTCTTAGATCAACAGCCCTGAAAAAAAGAATATATTTATCAAGTGTGCACAAAATAGGAGGTGCACATGTTTAATATGTGAACAATCATTCTGCAAAGTTTGAATATAAAGGAATGAAAACTGTTGGAGATGCATATTACACAAACTAGATACCATCTAAGCATTTTGAAAAAAATTGTCTAAGTTCAAGACCCCTAAAAATAGAAAAATATTCATTAAATGTGCACGAAATAGGAGGTGCACATCTTTAATGTGTGAACAATCATTATGCAAAGTGTTAATATAAATGAATGAAAACTGTTAGAGTTACAGACACCCCCTAAGCATTTCGGATGGAAAAAGTCAACACTCCTCAAATATAAGAGAATATTTATCAAATTTGCGCAAAATAGGAGGTGCATATCTTCTATGTGTAAACAATCATTAAGCAAAGATTGAATATAAAGGAATGAAAAATTTCGGAGTTACAGATTACACATCTAAGCATTTTGGACGGTAAAATGTCTAAGTTCAACACCCCTCAAAAATGAGAAAATATTCATGAAATGTGCCCCAAATAGTAGGTGCACATCTTCAATATGTGAACTATCATTACGCAATGTTTGAATAAAAAGGAACAACAACTTTTGGAATTACAGATTACACAAACTAGGCATCCCAAAAGTGTTGCGGGCGGACGAACACACTGACCATCACTGGACCTGCGTTTAGTCAAGTGACGCAGGTAAAAATACAGGTCATTTTGAAAAATAATATCTTCATATATTCTTGCTGGGCTTCTTTAGAAAATGGACTGCTCTGGCGTTATGCAAGTCGACCTTTGCAACCATGCAACTCCAGCTGTATACCTTACGGGCGGTGCAATGGTTAACAAGTCTCCAAATCCAAGGAGAGTTAATTTACTGGGCTTTTACTTATTTAAACAAAATGTCCTTTTAACTGATAGACTAGCTGCGTAAATATTTGCACGAGTTAATCACACTCACAGAAACAATATGTTTTGACTTTTTTTGTTGGCAAAGGTTCATAACCATTTTTCAACTTTATGAGATAATTAATGAATTTGACTTACTTAAAATGCCTGGTTACAATAACCGAGGTACGTAAAATGAGAAGGCTCATACGAACCTGCTCGAGACCATGGAAATAAAAGTGAGCCATATGGAGACGGATCCACGTCGTAAAGTGTCATCCGACAGGGATCGATCTCGGGACCCCTAGGTACAAGGCAGGTGATTTATCCACTACACCCGTTGTTGTTGTTGTTGTTGTTTTGTTTGTTTGTTTTTTGTTTTTTTGTTGTTGTTTTTTTTTTTTTTTTTTTTGGGGGGGGGGGGGTTATCAATCAAATTTTGGATAAAAGAGTTAGTTTGTTCGTTTGCTCAAAACGGTGGCAAACCCTTGGAAAGCGACTGCTGTCTTTTATTCCCACAAAACGTCCCTTTAATTTGTGCCGTTCATGAACTCGAGACGGTTTTGTTAAAGACACACACAGTGTGAATATATATAAAGCCTCTCACAAAATGGCAAATCAATTTATCAGTAAAAAGTGGGTAAACAAACTAAAAGATGGTGCATAAATGAATTTAGAGATATCAAATAACTCCGCTTTGGGCTATATGCGGAATCCACAAGGTTGACCTTGGCCTTAGATCTGCAAAGTAACTTGAAGGGCTTTTTTCACTCAGTGAAACTCTTTTATTCATATTCTTTACAAAACAGCCACAGAATAGCTTTTGGTATGGTAATTCCTGCCCTGCTATTAAATTGGAACTATTTAAAGAAATAACCTGATCGCGAGTTGTACAACCGATTTTGTTTCTGCGGTCAAGTTCGTTTTTATTGATGTTTTACGGCCATATCAACACGTATTCAGTCATGTCGGACATTTTTATCGTTTTTTTTTTCAGATATACAATCATGTGAAAATATTTCTTATCAGAGGGTAAACTATTTTAGGGCTAAGACTAGTATAGATCACGATCAGATGACGTAATTTTGATATGTTTTCCATATTGCTCAACTATAAAGTGTCTTGTGGTTTATAAAAAAAATCATGGCCAAGAAAGACAATTTCTCTTTCGCCACAGCACATACTTCGATGGCAAATAAAGAAAGTAACATTTTTATCATAAACTTTGATTACATACGTTGAACCCAACTATTTTAACCTATATTATAAAACACCTGGTGTCCTTTTGTGGGACATTAGCTAACAGTGTAGACCCAGATCAGACGCCGCTTTCTGCGGCGTCTGATCATGGTCTCAAATATTTGCTTACAAAATATGATTTTAAAATTTGAATGAAATTGAAACTTACTACTCAACAGCTCTTAAATTGGAAGCGGATTCGTCTAATTGATAAGGGTGGGAAATTCCATTCGGCTTAAAGGGGTACAAGTTGAGCAACTGAAAATTGAGCCAATATTCTGGTCTCGAGGACCTCAGTGTACTAACGAGAGTGTGTGTGTGTTTGTGTGTATAATAAAAAGTATGTTATGTTATGCTGTAATAAGGTCCCTTTAACACTGACAACGAATCAAAATTTAAAAGGCAGGCGTTTTCGCTTAATTAAGCTAATCTTCAGTTGTCAATGGCCTGTGTTCTGACTTTGAGTAAACACCCACCATTATACTGGCCGTGTCCTCACAAAACCTGTCTTCGTCTGTCCGCTTGGGCATTGATGGCTGCACCTTCAGTTATTTTGACATAGCATTTCAGACGTTAGCATACAAGCTCATAATACCATTATACAATTGATGCATTCTTTTGAGGTTGACATCAGGATTTGTCAACCCGAGAACAGTGATGTTCACCGAGGCGAAGCCGAGGTGAGCATCACTTTCGAGGGTTGACTAATCCTGATGTTAACCGAAAAAGAATGCACCAATTGTTTTGTTATATGACACTGTCTCTCTTTTCCTAGTTTTATTTGAAGTATTTTCATATTATATATTTACTCAAGTCAGATGTTCCTAGGAAGATTATTTCAACAATAAACTTACAAATTTCTGCAACTCTTATGAGATAGGCAAAATAATTGCATTTTTAACCCATACATGCCTAGCGTCCTTTTTGTGGGACACAGGCAAATAGTGCAGACCCAGATCAGACGCCACAGAATGCGGCATCTGATCAGGGTCTCCACTGTTTGCTTGCATAATTTTCTATTAAAAAATGAATAAAAATGAAAAATACCACCTAACATCCCTTAAAACAGAAATGGACTGTTTTAATTGATAACGATGGGAAATTCCATTTGGCATAAATGGGTTTAATGCTGTTCTCATTAAATAAACAAATTCTGAATTCAACACATTTTACCTGTGAAATATACATAAGAAATCAGTCAGTGTTGCAATATCTATTTTTAGCTCCCTATCAAGAGTGACAAAAGTAATGTTATCTGGGCTAGATTTAGTTCAATCTATTTTTAGCTCTCTGTCAAGACTGACAACACTAATGTTAACCTGTCTTTAGCTCATCACTGTTTGACATCATGATCTGTCACAACCAGTGCAAGCTAGTTTCAGCCAATCAGAGGAGGTCTTTTATAGGAGTCATATAACAAATACATTTTACATAGTAACGTAGGCTACTAATCATTTCATGTTAACCCGATTGGGACAAGGATCGAGTGAACTATAGCTGACTCTTGTTAACTCAAAGTCAATTGTGCTAGATGGTTCACTTTGCTTTATCAGAAAATGGCGCTTAGTTAAGTAAAGCCACAATTTTACAAAAAATGACTTTTTATTTCCCACCCAAAACGTGTTCAGGGTACTTAAAATGAATGTGTGCGCGCAGCCTTACTTTCTGTACCTGTGGTGGGGAGCTTATTTGCAAATCAAACAAAACTACAATTAGTTTCCCGTGCAAAGTCAGCTATGCTCGTAGGGGCATGATACAGCAGAAAAGGGTACTCGTATCTCCTTTTGTTATTCAGAAATGCATACATAGATGGATAAATTAATTACTTTTTATGTTTATCAATGCCTACATGAAGTTCCTGGGCCCAAAATAAAAGTGATTCCTTTAAGTTAAGTTCTACCTTAGTTAAGTATTGATTTTTTAGGATACGTAAAATAACGTTTCAAACTTCATAAAATCACAATAATTTCATGTATTCTGTATTTATCACAATGGCATTTTTGACCATATGTACTGCAACGAGCCTGACAAATTAAACATTTAACATTATTAAATAGCATTCTGAATTATGAATCTAAGGTTGTTCTTAACTTTAATGGAGCATTGTAATTTTGGATCCTGATTTTCCAGCTTTGGATCACTTTTGAACAGGGGTATTCCCTTGGTGTGCTGTGATTTTCTGTCGTCATATAACAGAATTTATTTTATTCGCTGCTCCTATATAGGTTGCGACATCCCTTTTTAGTTTAAACAATATTTTATTCTGAATTTATAAGCATAATACAATATATACAAATGTATGGTGGTACAGAATTTGACAGTAAACTGAAGCTTATATTTAAGTCATTTCCTATTACAAGTTTTATGTCAGAGCCGTCATCCCTTTTTAATTGACTCTGCTCACCAAAGTTTAAAAATAATCCCCCTTTTAAGATTCTACTCTATAGATATATTGATAACCTTCACACTTTCAAGTTTGTTTAGAAGAAAACTTTAATTAAAACCCAGCATAAACAGAGAATAACTCTATTGCACTAACGGCTTACACATTTTCTATAATTAACTCCTTATTTGGGATCAAAGCAATCTGACCTATCAAAAATAGTAATTAAGTATGATCAGGAAATACCGCAATCACAAACTGCGGACAACCCCGTGGAACCGCGAGGAAGAGCCACAAAACAATCAAGAGATACCAGAAAGACAAACTAGGCAAAGCAACCAATCAAGATGATTGCAAAACAAGAAGTGACACAAAGTAACGTACAACAAAACATAGAACAATTACAGAATCCCCCAATTGGAGAAACAATCAACAACGATTCAACAACAACAGAACCACTGCCTTAGAAAGGACAGCAGCCTGAGGTACTATGGGTTTATAAATGCATTTTACTGGTACCAAATCTTCGTCCTAGAATCTGTCGTCGTTGAAGCACAAAAATGTTAAGCTCACATGGACGCTTCCTAATTATTGCAATGTATCATCATAGAGGAACAATCTAATCAAATTAACACACCATGATGAAACAACTCACTATCCTTCAGAGCTTAAGAAAACTAAAGTTGAGCCACGGTGGGCCCAGCTACAGACAAGCATCAGGCACCATCTTGTTAAAGCTTTACGTCAGAGCCGCCATTGAGTCTGAGGCCTGCCCCACTGTCGTGCAAATAAAAAGGAAACCATAGCTATAAACCGAGATTGGTTTTACAACCAGGCATGCAGACTGTCGCATGATATCCATGCTAAGTCCAACTTTTTATAACGTTTGATTATCTTTTTGAATTTATCACTAAAATTAGGTTTTCCAACAAATATTTTGAATTTATAAATTATATCAACATAATATATATGTTCTGATATGCCCTGTTGCAGAAGTTTTTAAACCAATGTTGTATTTAACAATTAACTCTGAGAGTCTGTGGTTTAGTCTTTCCTTGGTAATATCAATAGGGAAGTCAACATTTTTGGACATCATTTGAACCAAACTTCTACCATAACAAGACCTTTACACTGCACCAATGGTGACCAGTGAAATTTTCATGCAGAGCTAAAAATCTGGTGAGGAAATGTAGATGTATGCATTTTTCGACAAATGCTAAGGTGTATCGGTTGAAAAGATGATCAAAATCCTCAAATATTTGCTGTACACTATGATACAGATCACTCGTTTCCGTTTAAGAAGTAGGCCTACTGAAGTTCGCGGTTTTAGCGTATAGACCAAAGACTTAAATTAACTAATAGTTAAAAAGCATCTAAAAATATCGTCTACTGTTGTCGCCTGCTACAGATTAATTTCAACTTGCACGCAAAAGGGTATGTCAAGATCTGACTGTTCCAGCAAAAGGGTAGGTCCATATCTGACAGCCCATGGAGCAATCAGACCTAGACCTACCCTTTTTAAGGTCCAGATCTGACTGCTCCAGCAAAAGAATAGGTCCATATCTGACTGCTCACGGAGCAGTCAGATCTGGACCTACCCTTAAAAAGGTCCAGATCTGACTGCTACAGTTAAAGGGTAGGTCCATATCTGACTGCTCATAGAGCAGTCAGATCTGGACCTACCCTTTTGCGTGCAAGTTAAGATCTGGTTTTAAACTGTGTGATATGTATAGATATTACAGCAGATGATAAACCAGACGACTTTAGTCCTTACCATCGTTACTGACAATGAGCTAACAAAATTTAGAACCAGACAGTTGTCAACCTAAGCCCTGACTGCTCTGGCATTTCTAGGTCACAAATGCATTTGCTATTCTGCGAGAAGTTATCATGCGCGGATCCAAAGGGGGGGGGGGGGCAGGGGGTCCGGACCCCCCCCCCTTGAAAAATCACAAAAATATAGAGTTTCTTAGCAATACTGGTCCGGATCCCCTGAAAAAACAAAGCTACCAAGCCAGTATTCAATGTTGAGCCGTCATCGGCACGCCAGCGAAACGTCATTTAATGGCGTTTTGCTGGCGCGCCGATGATGGGCCGCTTATAATGGTATTTGGATCCTCCTCCCTTCATCAACTAAGCAAAAAACAACAAAACAATACGTTGTCAAAGTTGGACCCCATCTTACAAAACTTTTTGGACTCGCGCATGAGCTTTGGCGAGGGACCTGTTTTGTGTTGGCCGCATATTGCTTAAAATGTTGGTAGATTTTATAGGCTAATGAATGGTAGTTTTGTTGCAACAGCATAAAATGTTTTGATTTCGTTGGTACCCAAACATAAGGCTAAACTTAGACATAAACAGTTTAAACAGTGAGGTTATAAGTTAAACATTTTAATCTATATAAACATAGCGTTAAATGCTGTCTTCTTATGACTTATTCCCAGGTACATGTCATACTGAACCACGATTAATCCATATTTCGTTAAAATATGCTGAAGAAAATATTTGATAAAATAATCAGTCCCCGAGGTTATAAAAAAAATCGTGCCCAACTCCACTTAGCATGAAATTTCAAATGCTCTTAAAACTAAAATGCTGAAAATAAAGACTTTTCTTGTTTTTGAACTCTTAGATGTTGTATTTATCATGCTAATAAATGTTAAAATGCCAACGACCGTTGGCATTTTAACATTTATGAGCAGGATAAATTTCCTTTTCATCTGAGTAGAGCATGAAAAAGTTTTATAACCTCGGGACCAGGGCGTATAACGTATGTTTTTGCGATCAGCTTATTTTTAGAATAAACCAAATAAAATGTTTCCAAGAAGTTGTCTCATTCATCACTAATGTAATTTCAATCAACATTAAGAGAAATTTATCCGTGCAAACTCGGGGACCTAGGGTTGGGTATTCCTAGAATATAAAAGTGGTTTATTTATCAAATATCAGCTTTTATTTTTCCAAGACTGTTTGTTAAGGTGATCATTGAAGAGAGTTTTAAAAACTTCCAATAAGCGCGTGGCAATACAACCATGCAACTAACAATTTAGCAATATACCCCCATGAAACATCTCTAGACAAGCTGTCAAAAGCATAAAATAGACAGTCTATTATTGTCATCCAGGCGCATGACAAAGTTCATGAAAAGTTGTTTAATTTCTTATTGCTCATTTCGTTGAATAAATGAAAGTAGTGAGAATTTGTTTAAAACAAGCTTATGGTGAAAAACTCATTTATTGAAAAGACATATTTTGTAGGTATACATTGGAATTTCCTCATAAAGACAATTCCAATGTGTACCTACAACATATGTTACTGAAAATAAGGAAAAAAATCTATCGGAAAAGTATCATGTCAATTGTCTTACTAAACTAAAATCATGTTGTCTTCATCATGTTATGTTACATTTAAGCATATCATGAACTTCTGGGGGCCTTTTTTGTAAAAAAAAATGTGGAACCTAATGATGAGCAAGAAGAAGAATCCATTATTTGTGTGAGGATTGGATAGAAAAATCCGTCCCTCGGGGATCACCGTTTGTCATAACTCGGCAAGCCTCGTGGTGTCCAACGGTGATCCTTTCGACGAATTTTTCATCACTAAAAAGCCTCGCAGTGCCAAATAATGATTATCGTTTGGCACCGCGGGGCTCTCCTAGGGATAAAAAAATCCGTCCCTCTGGATCACCGTTTGTCATCACTAGAATTCCGCATGCCTCGCGATGTCAAACGTTGATTGATTTTTCTATCCCATGAAAATTCCGCCCCTCTTGATTACCTCAAACAATGTGGTATGTGCGACCAGCAAAGCCTCAGATCCGCCTGCGCATACGCACAGTCTGATCAGAGCCTTTGCTAGTCCCTTGAATATTTTATGAGTGTAAAGCTACTGACTAAACATCTTTTGGCGTTTCTAAGCTTAAAAGGGGGCTGCACAGGCTCGTCTGAGTCTACACTTGTCAAAATGCCACATTGTTGGAAATCACATGACGCGGCTCATTTTCCGAGGAATGTCGACTTCAGACAGAAAAGTTTCCTCTGTAATAAGGAGATGACTAAGTAACAGAAAACTTGTACTTGAAACTCGAAGACTGGTGTCTACGAATCCGAGTGTTTTGGTCTGTCCTTACTTCAACTTTCCTCACAAACGTATACAAACACACTTGAAAATGGTTTTGATTTTTCCCCAAGAAAAAAGGATAACACTTGCACTTTCCATTTACTTTAATTATTAACATTTCAACCCGAATTGTGTAGGTGTTCTTTTTCCCGAAGGATCGTTTTTGGCTTTATGTTTGTTCCCTGTTTGTTAAATTTCCAATTGTGGAGGATATGTTGATGCGTGTTGTTGTTGTTGTTGTTGTTGTTGTTGTTGTTGTTGTTGTTGTTGTTGTTGTTGTTGTTGTTGTTGTTGTTGAGTCTTTTATCACTTTTCCACAATTCTAGTAATTGTGGCCGAACTACGTTTTCATATTTTTGATAAATCATGGATATTTTTTTTAAATTTCGAAAGGATAATAAAGGCGAGAAGTCCCGTCTGTCTTCAGGGTTTGTGATAAAGTAAGGCTCAATCCAAAAGTGCTAAGCTACAGAGACCAGCTAGAATCTTAGAATTGTGCATGTAACAGGTGTTGTTATTTTTCTTTCCAAAGAGAGAATGACAATGGAGCTGATCAAACTGCGCGGATTCGCAGGCTGATCTGCGCCTTAGCTGTTCGCATGCAACAAAATAAGCTTTTCTCTCGACGAGGGTCATATAGCTAGAACCGGGTAACATACCCAGCAATGAGGCACAGAGTGGATATCATACCATGAACGTACGCATTTTTGTGCAAAGAGCTATCGAACCGTAGTTTGCGCATATGAAAGGGCTCTTAGCACGACTGGGCTAAAGTGATATAATCGATGTTTGAAACAAACTACTTGGCACGTATTGAGGTTCATCAGTTAAACAATAACCGCGTCTTTTGTTCGCTGGAGAATAATGAATATTGTATATCTGATAGTATAAACATTAAAGTCATGAAATATAAAACAAATTAAAGGGCTTGGGTAAAATGTGAAAAAATATGATTATATACGTGCCAACGAATGAAGTCAGAAAAACAAGTAAGCATAACCAGGAAAAGCCACACTCTGAGATCACAGATCAACCCACGGCACCGCGAGGAAGAGACACAGAACGCAGATACCCACACAAGAGCAAGAACACATTTCAAGTAAAACAACTATAGCTAAAAAAAAAATAATTAGTTTGACGACTATTCTGCTAGCTGGGTACATAGAGGAAACGACAATACCCCCCCCCCCCCCCCCACACACACACACATAGAATTGATCATCTCCAAACCCCGTGTAGACAACAAGGATAACTGTATTTTGTAAAAATTCAATCTCCTTTTCAAAACTCAAAACTCATACTTTGTATTAAACGGCAGTTTTAACATTATAATAAATACAGTTAAACCTGGCTATTCCAGTTCGATCATCGAGTTTTTGTTGTATCGTTTATACATACAAATGTCAATTCAAGTCATAAGTTTGTTATATTTCTAATCTTGAATAGCTGGGAAACAGATGTACAAAGTCAATAGACTTTCTTCTAAATCCCTTTTTTGTATTTCGAAATGATATGTATGTGAACTTATTGTATTATATATACAGATGTTGTTATACAAAAATGAAACAAAGGTTTAAACTAACTAAAGCTCTCTATAGCTAATCAAGATAATTGCAAAACTAGAAAGGACACTGAGATCTACAACACAAAACAAGGACCAAACATTTAAACACACAATGTTGCTGCATTATCACGCATCAATTTCATTTTACTGCATGTTTGATGACTTACTTAATATTGAGAGCAAATGGTAAGTTAAATATAGCCCAGATTTTTTCAGCTAAATAAGGCACATTCCTTTGATACTGAAGCTTTTTAATGGACTTGGAATTGTCCTTAATAAATGTCAAAGTATCATCTATGAGAATGTTTTAATTCAAAATATATTAATAAAAAATGGATTTATTTATTTTTTTTTTTTTTTTGGGGGGGGGGGGGGGGGGGTTAAGACCAATTTCTTGATGGAGATGCTCTCTGTTCTCCATGTGGTGTGTATATTTCGCAGCTTATTAGTTTGTGAGTATGTTCTGAAGTAAGTGACTTCAACTTCGTTTTGTCCCTGATTTTAGTAGTTGGTGTCCTTTCTATACTGTATAGTTGTGTGATAACATCGCCTGGTTGCTTTACTTACAACCACACAACTAGCAATTTAGCAATATACTCCCATGAAACATCTCAAGGTAATCTGTCAGAAGCATAAAATAGATAGTCTATCATTTCCATCCAGGCGCATGACAAACTACATGAAAAGTTTTCGTTTCTACATGCTCATTTCTTTGAACAAATGAAAGTGGTTGAGAATTTGTTTTAAAAAAGCTTATGGTGAAAACCTCATTCATTGAAAAGACATATGTTGTAGGTATACATTGGAATTGCCTCATAGAGGCAATTTCAATGTGTACCTACAACATATGTTACTGAAACTAAGGAAGAAAACTATTTGGAAATTTATATTTTCCAAATATCATGTCCATTGTCTTTACCTAAACTGCCAGTCACTATTAAAATTCCTGTCACTCTACTGCAAATTGTTTATGTTTGAATGACAGCTATATCTCCAAATTCGAGTTCATGAACTACCTCTTTGCTAACCTGTTAGTTGCGTGGTTGTACAATAAAACCTGTCTAAAGCGGCCACTCAAAAAGAAGACCAAAAATTGGTTTTCAAGACCGATTCTGCAATACTCTCGACCTTCATTAAGCTACCATTTGTCATTAAGATCTTTGTTTTGTCTGTTTTTGAGTGGCCGCTTAAGACAGTTTTTACTGTATGTTGTGTTCTTGTTTTTATGTGCGTGTCGTTATTTGTGTGTTTCCTAATAACTGTATCTCTTTCTCGTGTGTCATGCGTTGGTCTGTGATTATGGTAATTCCTGGTAAAAGCACTTACTTTTTTTAACCCATTTATGCCGAATGGAATTTCCCATCTTTATCAATTGGACGAAATCATTTCCAATTTTAGGGTTGTCGAGTGGTAGTTTTCATTTTATTCAAAGTTTTGATAGAATATTCTGTAAGCAAACATTGGAGACCCTGATCAGACGCCGCGTTCTGCGGCGTCTGGTCTTGGTCTGCACGATTTGCCTATGTCCCACAAAAAGTACGCTAGGCTTAAATGTGTTAAGGAGAAACATAAACCACCAGAAGCAACTTTGCAAAAACAAACGTTTTTTTTTTCTGTCATTGCTCAAATACTGACCTGCAATATCTGATTAGCAGCGCAGCTTCAAAATGGACAATTCAATTGTGGTCTATGATGTTTGTCATCCATTCTCGCACTTAGAAACATCATAAATATCGTCAAGTATTTGAATACATTTACTGAAAGCACTTATAATATTCGTGAAATTGAAATACGCCCCCATCTACTACCCAACCATTTTTCACATGTAACCCCACTTCATTTTCGTTTCTGTGTTTCATAGACAAATATGTTATAAATTTTTGATTAAACTTTCAGAGCAGGGATCAAATTTAGCACTTGATAACTTGCTAAATGCAAGTAGTTTTCTCCAAAAAGCAAGTAGTTTTGCCATCACTTGCTATTTTTAGCAAGTGAATAAAAGTCACTCTCATATCAACCAAATTATGCAAGCTCTCCAGAAGCTGGCTGATCTGGATCCACACTGTTTGTAAGGAAACCTGAATATAGGTTCAGAAAGCTGAAAATGTTAAATTAGTTTTGTCTATCAATTAATTAAAGTTCACAATGTTACTAACAAAATTAGTTCTAACATTTTCTGTGAAAAAAAAAGTTTATCAGCATCTTTAGCAAGTGAGATAAATAGCCACTCGCTATTTTTAACAAGTGGTTAAAAATCTAAAATTTGATCCCTGCAGAGTATTATCTTGTCATTCATGCATGAACCGCAACATAAGAAACCCAACCATGAGGCTGTGCGTCACGATAAGACTCAGATCAGCCTAGGCATCAACTCAATCTGATCAGAGTCTTCGTTGTCCCCATGAAGAAAGCTTGGTAAGCCTTCTTTTCTTGATCAATTCAAACAGACTATCAAGCAGGATATAGCATAATGTTATGCGACCGTCTGTATGCATGGCATCAACCCAATCACATTCTACATATCCACTGCTCAACATGCTAAACTTATATTCAACTTCCGCTAAAGCATAACAAATACATTGTGATAGGGAGAAGAACTATATAAGCTTTGCTTTCGTTCTAATCCTTTATACAGTGAGCCACTTTAGTCACGCACCAATTTTTAAGGGCCCACATTTTTTCACAAAAATGCTTGAATCGAACATTCTCTATGATAATTTACTTATTGACATTTTATCTGCTTGATGACATCGAAAAAAAATATCGGAATCACTCATGTGAATCATTCTGCTACGCCAAAGACAATTTTGACAAAAGTGCACGACTGCACGTGCAATCTGAACGTATATATTTTCTATTTGCGTTGTGCGCTAGGCATTATCCATGGTGATCGTTGTGACAGAAAAACACCAAAAACAATTATTTTATTCAAGTAGATCTAAACCCCCTATTTTCGGTCGTTGAAATCAGTAACACTGTTACTGTTTGAAGAAATGCTCGTTTAGACGTCATATTAACGTCAGTTACAATAATCAAACAGATTTACTTTCGTAAATTGTCTTGTTATGAGTCACTTGTTGACATAGAAGTGTCAAAACACTAAAACATATTATCATTGACACGTCTTATAGCCTTGGTAGTAGTGACGTCATCACTAACGTCAACACCGTGACGCCCATGAATCCATTATTTTTTAACGAAAATAAATGGCGGATACATGGTTTTTTAAAATGAAATTATTAAAGAAGTGTTTTGAAATAATGCAATGTGAAATGGTATTTTGAGGGTAGTGCCCTTCAAGATCCATTTTCTCATTTGTTTCTGATCTGATCACAATAAAATTTCAATGGCTAATGCAACTATGAATACGCTTTACGCTGGTAGTCTCAGATTAAACATATCTTATTTCTTTTTTGAAAAATTTTACATTTTATAAGTGTTGCGTAACTAAAGTGGCTCACTGTATTTTTTACCGATGTGTGTAGAATACTGTAATTGTTTGTGTGATTTCAAATAAAATATGTTTAAACTAATTGCATAAATGGTGGTCATGCCTCAGACTCTATGACGACCGTGACATATAACTTTTATCAGCGGGTCAGTGCCTGATGCTTGTTCTTCTGGGCCCACCATGGATAAACTTGGGTTTTACTTTAGCGCTTACTGTCTGTGAGTGGAGAGCCGTCTTCTTTGGTTCACCACAGCATGTTAATTGATTCGATTGTTTCCTCGTAATTGCACAATGCATATGTTGGGAAGAACTTTTGTGTTTTGAACCCCCCACCCCAGCTGCTGTTGTCAATTCATTATTAACGTTGCTCCCATTATTTTGTGGGGTTTGTTGGAAAGCCTTATTTTAGAGATACAACATGGATATCACGCGATAGTCTGCATACCTGGTTGTGAACTCAATAACGGTTGATAGCTATGGTTTCCTAATTTATTTTGACGACGGTGAATCAGGCCCCAGATTTAATGACGACCTTGGCGTAGAGCTTTAATCCGTTGGTTGATCTGCTGTTTGTGGTTGGGGTATTTCCTGATCATACTCACTTACTTTTTATGTATGGTCCTTGTCGTTACTAGCTTCACAATCATCTCCCTGGTGAGGAGAGAACTGGCTGCTTTACTTTAATTGCCTTTTGATGTATTGTGACTGTTTAGTGTCCTCTGTCTCTTCCTCATGGCTGGGTTAATCTGAAGTATGTGGTTGTGTCATTTCTTGGTCATACTCACTTTTTAAATAAACAAAGTACTATTTTCGCTTTACTTATTTGACATAGTGCCATTTAAGCACAAAAAAATAGCGTAAAATTGTGATTATTTTCTTACCCATCAGTTTAAACATGTGTTTTGGGTGCGCAAAAGAACCGTTTCATTGAGACGGTTCTTTTGAGTACCCAAAACATATGAGGCTTGTATATGGGTTTTAGGGATACAGGATATTTGTCATTTTACTTCCAGTGGTATAGGATACTATCCATTTTACTTTCAGGGGTATGGGATACTGTGTTCAATATTTTGGTTACTTTCAGGGATATTGAATATTCATGAAAATTAATTATGGCTGTATTTGCCAGTTTATAACGGAATACTTGTCTGTTTACTTCAAGGTATATGGGATATAAGGTACCCCCTAGATAAGCCTCACATATGTTTTGGTTGAGAAATAAGAAAAATAATTTTCTTGTACGCACTCTTATCTGGAGGCATGTTATTGTCATTTATACATACACATTTAGCCAAACAACATATTTGGTTTTCGTTCTTACCTTTCATACCATACATTAGACACAGCATCATATTTTCCCCATACATACCATGCATACATTAAAAATAAGCATAACATCATATTGGTATCCGCACTTACCGTTCATGCCCATATTATTCGTATCACGTGGACTTCTCAACGCCATTAACTGTTGTCTTATAATCCGAGATTTGGCAGCCTCCTGATTCCGTACGTCACTCAAATCAAGAGTTAGCTCCATATCAGTAGCACCATCCACCTGGCTATCCGTAGAACTAGGGGTCGGGATTTCAGACCTCCCAGCAGTTTCAGCATCAGTCTGAGAATCAGGCACTTGGAAACAAGATTGTTGTCTATAAGACCTACCAAGAACTTCTAATCCGCCATATGTATCAGGTGCACTCTGTCGGTTAGAATGTCTTAAATTAATCATGGCCTCACTTCCAGACTTTCTATACTGAATTCTATTAGGTAAAGTCAATGTTGGTTTATGTAATGAGTGCTGTCTGATTCCTGGAGTTATGGTCTCAAACGCAGAGGAATGAGCTGTTTGTGGACCTAAATCAGTCTTATTCTTTGAAATAATATCACAACTACATTTTAGGGGTTGTGGGGTAACGGATGGACCTCCCATTACACCATTTGAGCAACTGTCTGAAGATAAAGTAGCATTGCTGTCTGATATAGCACTTTCAGTGTTTAAATTTAAATTATCCAAATTAGGAATATCTGTACACGCACTTGTATCTTTCCGACTGTTTGTAGTCTGTGTATTTAAGACACCTGGATCTATTTCAGGGGTGAGGTTGTCATCCTCAGTATCAAGACTATGTTTGGAAGAGGTGCCTGCACTACTGACCGGGGGTGGGGATCTAGGATCAGGCCGCTCATCGCTGCTGTAGCCAGAGCTTGAGCGATCCCATGTCGTGTTGCTCTTTGGAGAAGGTGAACGAATCCCGCGTTCTAAACTCCGAACTGTACTTTTTTCTATACACACTTTATTATTATTATTTACTTCCGTTCCAGAGGATTCACATTCCGCACTTTTCGACATATTTCCAGGCTTGTTAAGATCACAGATCTCTAGTTCGTGTGTTAGATATCCTTTGGAAACATATTCACAATCATTATTCGATCGCTCAAGTGAAGCAATGTTGCTTTCAGCATCTGCTGAGTTTAGAATTTCATCAGTATCCTTTGGTTTTGTTTTGATTAAGTCAGCACCATGTTTTCCAAAATATGCCTTTATCTTTTGTACATCTACAGGGGATTTAGAAGTTTGCGTTACTCCTGAATCACAGTTAGATGTTTGTTCGTGAGAAACCACATCAGTGTCTAACGTTAATCCGTGGTCTGACTTATCTTCGGTTTTGGCACTTGTCCTATTCTGGGCGCTTTTTGCTTTCAAATGATCTGGCTGCGCGGGTAGTATTCGTTTGGGTTTTATCAATATACCTTTCAAATTCGGATTAGTATTCATGGCTGCATTCGGAATTGGCAGCTTTCTTTGCGGCGATGTACTTAATGACTGACTATCCCCCTTCGTCACTTTCTCTTGTTGATTATTGAAAGACACAGCTCGATCATTCTGAATGTTAACAGCTAAACTCCCATTTCTGAATTCGGCATCATTCACTGGAACTGAATCCCCACACTTCACTGGTGACGCTCCATTCCTACTATCCACAGTTATTCCAAAATTAGAAGGACTTTCTATCGTTGTGTTCCCTAAAGGGAGCGGTAGTCGCCCCGCTTTATCCATTCTTTCTGTCAGCTCGACTGAGTCCCGCGATGTGTCGCACGACCCATGTTTAGACTCCTCCGAATCCGTATCACTCAAGTTATGCAAATGTAATGACTGTATCGTAGAATATAAATCCGACATTAGACGAAAAATTCAGTCGAGGTAATATAACTTAAATGCCATTCTATACAGGCCATAAACTGTTGAACACTCCCAAAAAGCAATCCACTTGATTTGTGATATTGACTTTTCAATATATTAAGTACTATCTTGAGAACTCTCTCTATCGGTCATTTAAAATCCAGAAATTAAACATTTCATTTCAAGGCGAACAAATAACATGATCCGTGTATATATATTGATAAGTAGTCCTTTAATGTTCATGTATACTTCCTTTATTCTGCACTAAACCCTACAGAATACACCTGAAAACCGATATTTTAATCCATTTTCATCAATTTAATGAATTAAATGACCCGGCGTGTGACTTTTATGATAATTATACATATGCTTAGGTTGACAATACAAGTCCTTTAATGATATTTTACGACTGAAACAATCGCGATATCTAATATGTCGGAGACCATTTAAACCGCACAATTTGCATTGTGTTTAGTTGTGCAACTCCTCGATGCAAAAAGTTTAATATCTGCAATCAATTTAAGTTTGGCTTTTAATAAAGGCAGTCGTGCGTACATCGAAAAATTGTGTATCAATAAAACGCATGTTTTGCATAAATATTTATTCTATTCCTTCAACGACCGAGGTATTTTCGAGTAAGTTGCTCATACATCCATATTACATATAGTTTCCATAAGTTATATGTAATTCCTAAACCACACAAACTATATATGAGTGAAATTAGAATACTGAAAAATATCCACGTTGATATTTGTTGAACTTTGGACACAGAGGACCTCTCCTTGTGAAAGAAATCCACTCTGATACTCTAGCTAATAATTACAGATGACCCACGCCGTCTGAAAACATGTCTTCTGGGTTTGCGTACAGGAAGACTCAAACCAGCCTTCTCAGCTGCAGAGACTTGAAGTATATACAACATGGTGAACTGCTATATTATCCGGATAGCGAACAGCAAAGGCACAGATTAGACTGAGCATATGCGCAGTCAGATCTGCGCATTTGTTGTTCGCTTACCACAAAAACGGATTTTCTAACGAAGTGGCTCAATTACAAATGTCTTTAAGAAGATTAGCTGTGGCAAATCCTTTTTCTCGCCAGTTCAAATCTGTCTTTAAAAATTAACTTAAACATTGCCAAAACCGCTATACATCTTGCAATTACAATAAGATTTACGTCGATGCATAGTAAAATCAATGAACTTGCAAGTGTGAACAGAGCCGATGTTGATCAGGCTGTGCGTTCGCGAAGTTCGATCAGAGTTCTCACTGCTCGATCAATGTGTTCCTAATGCTGCAAAGCAGAGTTAAACCCGACCAGAGTGAGCACATCTGCAGCACATGTCAAAGTCAGTAATCACCGCATGTACCACATAATTGGTTTTACTGTAATCAGACCTAGGTTTTCATTGTATAGCTTTTTTACGCCTCATCGTAAATATGTATTATGCGGCCCTCATTTTTATAATTGGCAAATCTTCAAATATACAAAACTTCAATCTGGACGACCTTAAAGTTCAAGCACATCAATAGTAATTTGAATGTACTGAAATCGGTATGTAAATTACTGTGTTTTGTTTACTTTAAAAGTTTTCCACGTTCGCAGTCCATATTCGTTGAATTTAACCCATACTTTTATGCAAAGGCTATCCAAATTCCAAACCTGCACTATATAACTGAAATGAAGCTTGTTGATAAAGAAGAGAAAGTTAAATCCCGTGAAGGGTTTGTTTGTAGTTTAGACTGAGCAGCTCCAACCAGGTATTCATCGTTGTGGGCATGTTTACAAAGTTTAAAGAGCCGGTATAATCGATACATATGTAGATATACATAAAAGGTAGCGGTGTGACAATTTCTAAGCTTTGAAATCCACAGAACGTATTATGTGCCGATCCTGAGGGGAGAGACAGGGGGTCCAGACTCCCTCCTGAAAAATCACAAAAAATATAGGGTTTCTTAGCAATACTACTGGACCGGATCCCTGAAATTCTCACTGGCGGGCCCCATGATGGCCCGCTTTTAATGGTATTTGGATCCTCTCTCTCCAAAAAAAACGTTGTCAGAGTTGCAGAGTTAGACCCCCATTGACAAACCTTTCTGGATCCGCGCATGAAAGCAATAAAAAGCTTGTGTCATGTGCTACTATCTCACGAAGATAATATCTGCATAAATGCATGCTTTGAACATGCATGCGCAGTTATTTAACCAGAATCTATTTCTTAAGAGTAGACTGCAACAAAGTGCTGTATGATGCAGTTTATACTTCAGAAAAAGATTCTGCTTAAATAGTTATTTAAGTCAAAGAAAACAGAAAGGTTGTCTAAAATCCTGTTTCTCTGGCTAAAAATCCATCTTTGCTGGTGCGCCACAAGGATCTGTTCTTGGACCTCTTTTATTATTGATGTGAATTAATGATATATCGAAACACCTTCTTAGTTTATCCAGGCTGTTTGCAGATGATATCTTACTTTTTTATGTTGCAGCACATATGCGTGACATAGCAAAACACAGACAATCACTCCGTATATAGACGGTTGGGTAATAACTGGTATTATCAACTATGATTTGCAGCCGTTGACAAACTTGTATATTCAATCGACTGAAAACTTATTTATAGTTAAATAAACTAGATTTCCTTTCACAACTTCTTTTTTGATAATATTCTAAATAATTTTGTAGATAGTAATAGGCATCTGGGTGTTACTTAAAGCAGTACTGGACATTGGCACCTACATATTAAAAATGTGAATTCAGCAGCTAAAGTGTAGGGAATAATGTGCTAACTTAAATATTCTATAAGTTTGAAATGCTCACAACCAGACGAACATGTCTTCTGTTTTACCTATTGTAGCATATATATCAGTTGTATGAGATGGATGCTCTATACAAGACTCACAATCACATGTACAAAAATGTGTATTTGCAATTCTATAACAAAGAAGACAGAAACATAAACTTTCTTACACTAAATAGCATGATGCCTTCATATACACAGGGTTGTATCCCTCCTTTAGTTAGTAGTTTCAGATTACCCTTCGAGACTTTTTAATAAGATATATCTGTACCTTAAAATCGAACAAGTATTTCACAGAAATCTTGTATTCCATCAAACCATTAGGCTATGGAGCTCCATTGATGATGGTTTTAAAGAAATAGCAGGATTACAAACCTCTAAAATCATATACATGTAATGAATTAAACTAGGATTAACGTATCATGTGTTCATCCCTATTTTACCATAGGAAATAGGTGTATGTCTGTTTTATTTGAACGACTTAGAAATAATTACAGTAGTCTTAACATCTATCTGTTCAGAAATCATATTCGTGATAAACCCT
The DNA here is from genome assembly GCA_964019695.1 of Loripinus fragilis. Taxonomy (NCBI): domain Eukaryota; kingdom Metazoa; phylum Mollusca; class Bivalvia; order Lucinida; family Lucinidae; genus Loripinus; species Loripinus fragilis. The sequence continues at coordinate 20,813,520 of OZ026525.1, forward strand.
CTATGTGATTTAAATGTGGTGTGATAGAGAATGCCATCCATAACTGTTTCATTGTAGACAATATTTGGACGAAAAGACAAATTTTCAATGATACAGTTAGAGTTTTCCAGCCCAAAAACACCAATTACATTCTTTTTTTGAATACGGAAAAAATATAGTCTTGTTCAGGGCTGTCCACAGATATATTAATGTCTCGAAATGCTCTTGAATAACCTCTTTTGACTCTTTGTTTCAAACTCATTTTGAAACACATCCTTAATTACGTGTTCAGTACTCGATGGCTTGACTTAACATTATATCTCAGATTCCAGGGGTTCCTATCAGTAATCTTACACTTTTTCGATTCGTTTATTTATATTTTCTCATTTATATAGTTAACCCTACAAAATATATATTCACGAGCAGAAGTTTTTTTTTCTCCTATCCTTTATGTTTTTTATTCATTTATTTATAACAGTTTTTGATTATTTATTTATTTTATCATTATATTTGTCTATTTTATAGCTTACATTTTATTTATTTATTTATTTATTTATTTATTTATTTATTTATTTATTTATTTATTTATTTATTTATTTTATATTACTGTAAGTAAGTAAGTAAGTAAGTAAGTAAGTAAGTAAATACTTTATTTTATTAGGGTGACTCAGTTGGTATAACCAGTCTTCCCTGAGGCCCTCTATACACAAGCATAGCATACATGAAATAACAAACATGACAAGAAATTATTTACAAATACAAGTGAATATATGTAGAAAGAAAGTGACGCAAAATGAAAAAAAGAGGGGGATGGTGGAAAAATCAGCCTTTAATAAGGTATGTTTGAATACGTTTTGGCTCTGTAAACCATCGAAACTGATTCGGCGGTGGAGGTATGTGAACACCTGTTATTCGTAAACTTTCTGAGGATAGTGTTTTACTGATTAGGTGGTTTCTAAATATAAGATGAAGGCCAATCCAGAAAAATTTCAGGCTATAGCAGTAGGTGAAAAAACAAAAATTGAAGATATTACTCTTAATCTTGACAATGATATTATTAAATGTGAAGAAAGTGTTAAGTTTTTGGGAGTGAAAATAGATTTTCTTCTAAATTTCAATGTTCAGGTTTCAAATATATGCAAAAGGGCATCAAACAATTAAATGCCTTAAAACGGATTGGCAAACACTTGTGCAGACTTGGAAAATTAAACATTTACCACTTTTTCATTCTGTCCATTTTTCGTTCTGTCCAACTTTAATTATTGTCCTCTTAGCACGGTCGCTACGTTTGGTAATTCTGTATTTTTTAATGGAAATTCTTGTCAGATGATCGGCGCTTGTATCTTCATGACAGCAAATGAAACTCAAGATCTGGTGTGAATGGGCTCACCCATACAAAACAATTGCTAAATTTATTATACATAGTATATATTACATCGTTCATGCAGTATTCAGCGGGGATGGATATTCCTAAAGCACTAGTTGCTTGGTCTCCTAAATTCCATACATTAACGCTGAAATAAGAAGGAAGATTTACAGGCACATCAAAGCAAGACTTCAAATAAAGAAAAGCAGCTCTCTCTCTCTCTCTCTCTCTCTCTCTCTCTCTCTCTCTCTCTCTCTCATTGAGAAGTGAAATATTGTCCAATATTCAGAAACAACATGATCGATATGCAAATTATAAGAGCATGTTCGCTTATTGGGTCGAACAGGTACATGTATTGGTTTACTGTTACCTACAGTGGCTATATTGAAATATGACTTACTTGTCTTTATCTACAATGGCTTGCTTTTCAGTTTTATTTACCCAATAAAATATTTATTGATGTTTAGAAATTCACGCTGCCCTGTTTTAATTCATATTCAGTTTCGTGCATCAGTACTATCTCCCGAGTAAGGACATTAAAGCAGTCCATTATTGGTCCGCCAGCGAAACGCCATTGCAATGGCGTTTCGCTGGCGGGCCAATAGTGGTTCGAGCTAGATTGTATGCTGGCTGGGTCTTACCGGTAAGACAGTCAAACATGTCAAAAACGGATGTATTTTATGTTTCCCCTTTGCGTATGTTGCTGAGATTGGGCGTTTTAGTTTCAACTTTGGTCCTGATTTTGAAGCGGGTTTTTTTCTCTCCTTTTTTTCAGAAATAAACTGTTTGTCCGTGACCAGAAAAAATAGTGTCACAGCCCATGCTGTTTAGTTTAATTTGCAGTCAACTGTATACGTTCACATATCAGCGCTTTCCAATTTCAACTGTTGTTTCTATTAACCAAATGCTTACTGTAAATCTTGTAAACAAACAGTGGAGACACTGATCAGACGTTTCGCGGCGTCTGATCTTGGTCTGCACTGGTTGATCATGTCTCATAGGTAGGACACCAGGCATTAAATGGCTAAATCGGGAAAATACACAGACTAAAAACAACAGATAAGTATAACTTAACCGCAAATATACTGAAAAAGTACTGAACAATTACATCAAACATTCATTATGAAAATATTTGCCATGTACCTGATCTTCTTGACACTTAAAAAGACCAAACAAGTGGCCGAGATAAATGGTACCCTTCAAATATACCCATGGAACAAGCAATCAAACAAGTAATAGTTATACCATGGGTTGTGCGCCTGTACGTGGAGATAATCCACGAGCTTTAGCGAGTGGATTATCTTACGTACAGGTGGACAAACATGGCATAGCTATTTTATACCACCTACATCAGTGTAGACCTTGCACATCATGAGATATTTCGTGCTAAAGTTGGTAAGGGTGCTATAACATCAAGTACTTGTACCTAACTGATCGCAACTGAAAAGAGTGAAAATGACATAGTAATGCCAAAATCACATGCACGCACGCACGCACGCACACACACACACACACTTATAAGTAAGAATACGATGTGGAGCATGCGATCTCTAGAAAGAACACCAAAAAACTTACGTCAGGAAACCAGGCCCGAAGGTTATAAAACTGTGTTCATGCTCAACTCAATTAAGCACGAAATTTTAACTGCTCATAAAAACTAAAATACCGAAAAGTGAAGAAGTTTCTTGCTTTAAGTCTCTCAGATGTGGTATTTATCATGCTAATAAATGTTAAAATGCCAACAAAGAAAGGTTGTTATAAGGGTCTACGCCCAGATACTTCGCTGTTAGGGATTAATGTCGTCTAAGTTTAGTAAGACCCACAGTCAAAACGTCCCCAGCTCAAAACAAACCAAAATTGAAAAAGGGCCTTATGGTTATCTCCTTAATAGACAAAGTCCGCGCTAACCCTGAGTAGGCACCCATTTACTAGGAAGGTATTTTCCATTTTAATTCAAATCTTATTAGATCATACTAAAAGCAAACAGTGGAGACGCCGTAATATGTGACGTCTGATCTGGGTTTGCACTGTTTGCCTATGTCCACAAAAAGAACCTCGGACCCAGTACTGGGTCCGAGAAAGGACGCTATGCTTATATGGGTTACATGTAGAAATGAGCCAGTTCATGAGAATTTTGGCGTGGGCCTTTTTTTTTACTTGCGAGTAGACAATGCTCCGATGTGACTGCACGTCTGCGCAGACTCGTCTGGGTATCCACTGCTCGTATATGCGATAAGTATCAAACACTCATGAACTCAAATATCTGTTTTAAGAATATATTTGTTTATGGAATTTAGTATGACCTTGTTAGTTTTAAGTATTATCAGTTGATTGATGAATGCGAAAGTGAGGACCCCTTTTACGTGTGACAGTACGGTTAAAGACCTTAACGTATTTCTCGCGCTACAATATATATCCCTTTTTTTATCTTGTTAATCCATTTAAGCCGAATGGAAATTCCCATTCTTATCAATTGAACCCGTCCATTTCTGTTTTATGGGTGGTATTTTTTAATTTTTATTCCAAATATAATAGAGCATTCTTTAACCAAACAATGAAAAAACCTGATCAGACATCTAGTTCTGCATCGTTTGCACATGTCCCACAAAAAGGACGCTATGCTTATATGGATTATCGTCTGCTGCATTCCTGTTGTACAAGCATGCATTTTCGATCAGAGTGGAAAACAGTGTGGATCCTGCTCAGAGGACTTCGCCAGAAACCAGCTGATCTGGATCTACAAAAAAATGATAAATTACGGTTCAGCACAACATCGAGATGAACATAAATAGGGATTAACTCTTTAAGTGCTCAATTTCTAAAATAGGATCTTCCATTTGATAAGCAGGACTGATCGAATCCTAGTTATCAATGAATAATTTGAGCCGTGACACGAGATTTCCAACAATGTGGTATGTGCGACCAGCAAAGCCTCAGATCAACCTGTGCATATGCGCAGTCTGATCAGAGCCTTTGCTTGTCGCTTTAATATTCTATGAGTGTTGAATTAAGCTACTGACCGAACATCATTTGGAGTTTCTAAGCTTAAAAGGAGGCTGCACAGACTCGTCTGAGTCTACACTTATCAAAATGCCCCAATGATTGAAATCACGTGACACGGCTCATTTGAAGTTGAAGTCCCCTGAGTCTTCGCTGGGCGTTCATGACTCTTTAATGTTTAGTCTTGAAACGGCTTGAAAAATTGGGGTCACTTTTGTTCGGTATTTTTTCCTTGATTTTAATTCAATAGATAAGCCTGTCATTTCCATGTTGAGAAGTTCTTTTCTGAAATAGGTCCAGTTTTTGCTATAAAAACAGACACTTCCTCTTCTGTATAATACAATTAGGGCACTTATTCTGCAATAAATAGTTTTTACAACGTATTCGAGAAGAAACTTACAAGATGTCAATATTTGGTTTATAAAACAATGTCCGGTGGTGAATATTATACGACAGTTAGCCACATAAGAACTTATGTTAACGGATTTTTTGAAGAAAATCTGAAGTTCAAATAAGAGCTTTATCCACCTGAGCCCATTTTAAAAATGCCGCCATTTTTTTCTCATGGATGAATGGCTCATTTGTTTTGAAAACGAAACCACAGATTTAGTTTTCGATACATATTGTTATATGTGCATAGCATGGTGGCTCTCAACGCAAAAAAAAATCCAGGCCCCAAGGTTATTTTTTTTTTTCATTCTCAACTCAGTTGAGCACGAAATTTATCCTGCTCATAAATGTTAAACTGCCAACACATCTGATAGGCTTAAAACATGCTTTTAGTGTTTATGGGCAGTTGAAAATCCGTGCCAAGTGGAGTTGAGCATGAAAAAGTTTTATAACCTCGGTGCCTGATTTTGTTTCATGCGAACACCAAAGGCGCAGACCAGCCTGCGCGATCAGCGCCTTTGATATTCACTATCTGTAAACTTGCCGCATGCAAAATTTCAAGATTCTAACAATTAAGTCTATGTAGCTGAGCAGGTTTGTTCTTTTGAGTCTTACACTAAGGGCTTCTTTTTTTCGCGCGTCGCGGCCCATAATTTTTGTGAAATGCCTGCGTATGAAGTATATATGCAAAAAGGCGAGTGCATAATTACTGCCGGTTTTCGAAAGTGTCACCATCAAACACGTGAAAAACAACGACAAAACATGCGTCTAAATTTTCAAGATCTCATGTAGACTGAAAAAAGGTCAAAATACATCAAAGATTTTGGTTCGAAATTTTGCATGTTGCAGTTTTACTCTTCGTTGATAGACCAAACGACTCCAATATTAAATGTGCTTTGCCAAGAGTTCGTTTCTTTTTGTGCTGAACTCATATCTTTAAATGCTATGCTAACGGAGTCAAGGGCCTAGCATAAGACAAAAACCCCATAAAAACATTAATTCGTCTGGCATTATTGAAAAAACGATTTTTTAAGAAAAAAATAACAAGCATTTCTATAAAACTTGTCTCTGGTTGTGCGAAAACCGTCTTTACGTTCACCTTTAAGAGATGCAATTATATTATGCAAGCATAATTATATCCTGTTTTTTTGTTTTGTTTAGAGCAAAATTTCCAGTGGTTGTTCTACGAGCATTTGTTTTCTGTCGATTTTTTTTATTTGTGAGTCTCGACACCAGCATAATTCTCGCGATCAGATTTCAAAAACATGCAATTTTCAGCAGGTCGTTAATTTTTCTCGCTGCTTATTATCAAAAACCTGAAGTAGGTAATGGGCTTTCACAGGTTAAACCCATCCTACATTAAATCATAAGCCTTTAAAGGTGTCATATATCTAATTAACACATACTTATCATAAGTCACAAAAGGACTCAAAACATGCAATATCATGTCGATTACAAAATATACTAGTTCGGATATTCTTTTGACCTTATTAGATCGCTGGTGTACCAAGAAGAAATGACACTTATACATACCACAGAATTGATTTTAGCCAGTATCCAGCAGAGGATAAAATTTGGCATGTGCGTTCAACAATTGTCAACTGGCCAAACATTAAATGCTAGCTTGTTACATGTAGTGGACTTCTAACTTTGATCCGCGCATATAAAAGCTCTCTAGTGAAACGCCATTTAAATGGACTTGTTACCAAAAAAAAACTGTGCAGACAGGGAGTATTAGCAATGACCTAACAGTCGTTCACCATCAGAAACAAATGAAAATATGGGAAAATCGTCTGCTGCACATATTTGCTTACAACCCTGATGGCAGCAGAGCGCAGTGGATCAGTTGGTAGGGCGTTAGATTGGGGATCAAAGGTTTACTAAAAAGATTGAGCAAGACCGCTGCTTAGTAATGATTCAACCTAGGAAGACGGGAAATCGTCCCGACATGACTGAACAATTGTTGACTGTGACGTAAAGCATCAACACACACAAACAAGTAGCCCAGTGGGCAACGATCGCTCACCTGGGAGCCAGCAGTGTTTGGAGATATCATAATTTATGATGCTCAAAGGCAGGTAACTCTGAACTCATTCAAAAACAGAATCTGTTTATCTGAAAGTATTAAAAAGATCTGAATAAAAAGTGGTGAAAGTATATTTTCCAGATGCTCAAGGGCAGCTAATCGGTAGTCAATGATGGATTTTGACCGTTCCATACTTTAATGTATGTCCTGATAACCTACAAGGATGAAAAAATCAAACAAAAAATGAAGGTACTAGAGTGGTACAAACATTATACAGCTATATTTTCGATGCTCAAGTGAAGCTAACTCTGTAGTTGCTGGTCGGGTGTGGCGGATAATTAAAACTCATTCAAGCTTTTATGGGTCTCCATGTTACCTGCAAGAATGAAAAGATTCATTCAAAAATGAAGGTGCTAGAGTGGCCACAAAACATCTCCCATTGTAAGTCTATGCAGATTTTTAGGACGCTCAAGGGCAGTTAACTCCACAGTCTGATGTTGGTTCTACTTAAAGTTCAAACTTATCCAAGTTTTTATGGTTGCCCTTGTTACCTGCATGAAGGAAAAGATCCAATCAAAATGGTCACATCGTTATCCAATAATTTTAAGATGCTCAAGTAAAGGTTATTCAATGTTTTGTGTTGGTTATGGAATATATACGAGGGAGCGGAGCTCCCGAGTGTATATTTCATAACAAACACAAAACATTGTATAACCTATTTAGCCCTGACCCAGCATTTTCCTGTGTCGGTTTCACATCCTGAAATGTACACATTATGAAGCATTTTGCTGCATTTCGTATAGGAGTCTCTCATTTCTTTTTTAGCCCTTGATGCGTTCACATGGGACAATTGGATTTTATAAGCAGCATTTTTGTGAGATTTTTTTTCCAAAATTATCTGGGAAGCATTTCAATGATCACACGTTACAGTGTATAGGCTGATCAGTTCCTACTGTTTGTGCATTCTACCCTGATTCTCAAACAGTGGAGACGCTCAGATCAGCATGTATACTCATATACCGTTTGGTCACGCTGTCTTTATCAAATGCATTTTGGGGCAAGCAGCGTATTTTCTGACCAGGCTTCAATGTACATGTGCAGCCTGGTCAGTGTTTTCTGCCGTCGCCTCTTTTCTGTGAAACAGCTAACATTTGAAATTTGCATCATTTTGTGTCAATATTCTAATCACAGTTTTATGTAGGGTTCTCAAAATAAAACTAAATTTGGTGAAATTAACATTTTGGACAGCAATTTCCTCTCATCAAGTTATGGGAATGAGTCTCACAAAAGTGTGGGTTATGGAAAATATACCACGCTGAATATGGTCCTTTTCTTGCTACTGATTGGCTGAAAACAAAAGGAAGTGGGCGGGTCATGGGCTAAGGGGATCTAACTCCATTATAGGTGACGATGGGATCTTGACGAATTTCAAACTCATCCAAGCTTTTATAGGTGTCCTTATCTGCAAGAATGAAAAAGATCCATCCAAAATTGAAAGCAAAAGAGTTCGGGATTTTACTCTCATTATAAGTCTATGGGGATTTTCCAGACGCTCAATGGCAGCAAACTCCACAGTCCAAGGTCGGATCTGGCCGAATTTCATACACATCCAAGTTTCAATGGGTGTCCTTGGAAGATGATCAAATCAAAAATGAAGGAGTTAGAGTGGTCACAACATTATTCATTGAATTTTCAGACGCTCAAGGGCAGCTAGAGTGGTCACAAGATTTTCCCATTATAACCTATGGGAGCTATCTGTTGCCATGGAAACCAGATTTCAGAGCCGATCTGGCCCAAAACCGAATGCAGTCAATCACCCACCCCAATGATGCTCCTGATGAAATTGAATACGATCGGCCTGCTGGTCTCAGAGAGACAAAATATTTGGAAGTGTGGACACACGGACGCACTGGATCCAAGCTGTTTGACACTCTTATATTATTCCTGAAAGAAAATTTTGAAAAAAAATATTTTGAAACATTATTCCTGAAAGAATATTATGAAAAAAGTAATGTTGAAAATTTCTGCACGCGACAAAACATTGAGAAAAATTGCCCAGCATGTAAAGAAATAAGGCACTGTGCCATTCCTATGACTGTGGTTCTTTTGCCATAGGGATGAGTATAGTGCTGGAAATAAACTCACTCAATAACGATAATACAATTACTCTGCAAATATCAATATCAGGGGCGGATCCAGGATTTTTCATAGGGGGTTCAAATTTACAAGGGGAGGCTCGATTTGCTAACTTTACCTGATTATCCCCCTACGAAGTCGGAGGGATATAGTTTTACGGCGTCCGTGCAACCATTCCGTCTGTCCATCCGTACCATCGAATGGCCATTTAGGTGGCTAAGAGCTATGTGTCTAAAAAACATTATCGGTCATCGAATTTTAAGTGGCTAAATTCTGTCCATGGATTCAAGTGACTATATTTTTGAGGCTACATTTTTGTAAAGGTTATTCAATGTTTTGTGTTGGTTATGGAATATATACGAGGGAGCGGAGCTCCCGAGTGTATATTTCATAACAAACACAAAACATTGTATAACCTATTTAGCCCTGACCCAGCATTTTCCTGTGTCGGTTTCACATCCTGAAATGTACACATTATGAAGCATTTTGCTGCATTTCGTATAGGAGTCTCTCATTTCTTTTTTAGCCCTTGATGCGTTCACATGGGACAATTGGATTTTATAAGCAGCATTTTTGTGAGATTTTTTTTCCAAAATTATCTGGGAAGCATTTCAATGATCACACGTTACAGTGTATAGGCTGATCAGTTCCTACTGTTTGTGCATTCTACCCTGATTCTCAAACAGTGGAGACGCTCAGATCAGCATGTATACTCATATACCGTTTGGTCACGCTGTCTTTATCAAATGCATTTTGGGGCAAGCAGCGTATTTTCTGACCAGGCTTCAATGTACATGTGCAGCCTGGTCAGTGTTTTCTGCCGTCGCCTCTTTTCTGTGAAACAGCTAACATTTGAAATTTGCATCATTTTGTGTCAATATTCTAATCACAGTTTTATGTAGGGTTCTCAAAATAAAACTAAATTTGGTGAAATTAACATTTTGGACAGCAATTTCCTCTCATCAAGTTATGGGAATGAGTCTCACAAAAGTGTGGGTTATGGAAAATATACCACGCTGAATATGGTCCTTTTCTTGCTACTGATTGGCTGAAAACAAAAGGAAGTGGGCGGGTCATGGGCTAAATGTGGCTAATCACAAATTAAGCCCCCAGGGACTCAAACTGAAACAGATTTTTTTTCTCATTATATCAGGGTTACCCCCCTTAGAATAGCTTTTTGACAGTATCAACTGACAATGAAAAAATACTTTTTTTTCTATTTCAGTTGGCATGTGAGATCAAGGCACATAATGTATGGACAAGACACCTGGTACATGGACATATTTTACCAAGCCACATTATGGGGATATATCTTTCAAAAGCTCTTACTTGCATGAAAATTTTCCTGTATAAACAAGAATTGCTTATTTGTCAAGGAGATGGATACTTTTGGCCACATTGTTGTATGAACAACTTATACATCTCACATAGATCACTTTACGCCCCAACATACAGCTTTTGAGCAATCCGCAGCATGCTTATCAGTCTTTTTAGAGTTACTTCCTGGTTTGATACCGTTAACAATGCTGTGACACGTTGGATGAACTTTAGAGAAAACCATTTGCATGAACATGACCTACAATTATTCGACTACAATATTTAGAAGTATTTTCGCCCATAATGTACAAATTTCTGGTAGAAAAATATAAATTTTCATTTTTTGCTTATGAATTTTTCAAGGTCAAATTGAAAAATTGTATATAATATCAGAAATACATAATGTTTGGGTCAAAATACTTCTACATATTGTAGTCGAATAATTGTAGGTTATGTTCATGCAAATGGTTTTCTCTAAAGTTCGTCCAGCGTGTCACAGCATTGTTAACGGTATCAAACCAGGAAGTAACTCTAAAAAGACTGATAAGCATGCTGCCGATTGCTCAAAAGCTGTATGTTGGGGCGTAAAGTGATCTATGTGAGATGTATAAGTTGTTCATACAACAATGTGGCCAAAAGTATCCGTCTCCTTGACAAAAATGCAATTCTTGTTTATACAGGAAAATCTTTATGCAAGTAAGAGCTTTTGAAAGATATATCCCCTTAAGTAGAAGGATGGTGTTAGTTAGAGGTCCATACACATGGATAATTTGATATCCAAATTTTAGTGTCTTTTTCAAAACTTACATGGGTTACCCCCCACCCCCCCCCCCCCCTTTGTAGATTTATGTAGTTTTAAACAACTTCTTAGGTGACTAGACAGTCAAGAGGTTTTAGCCACTAAAGTGTCAAAAATACCAGTTATTAGCCACATATGTATTCATTTGTTAACACGTCCATCCGTCCACACTTTTTGTCTGTCCGGAACCATATCTCAGTAACTTTTGGTCAGATTTGATTCATTCTTGGTACAAATGATAAGTATCATGGACTCTATATCCTATAAGTTTGGTCAAAACCGACTCCTTAACACTTGAGTTATTGCCCTTGTTCTAGTATAGGCAATTATATGGCAAAACCTATATTAGCTTTTTTGTGTGATGATCTTCACATTTCATCATAGCTATTTTATTTAACAACTTCTCACTACTACAGGCCATGATTGTCAAGTGCCTGTAGATAAGCATGGCAGTGTCAAAGTTTTACCCAATCCCCTTTGACCCCACCTCAGGGGTCCAAGTTCAAATATCTAAATTTCGCAATTACTAAGGCAATTGTTAATATTTTTGCTAAAATGTTGCATGCAGGTAGAGCAGCAATAGAAATGAAACATATCAAACTGGATTTCAGTTTGAAGGCCGGGCTCCGAGCCGTTGGGTGGACTTAGGGGGTGGGGCCAAAGCCAAAGTTAAACTTTTTCAGAATATGGTCATGTTGCATATCAAATTAAAGCTGACGACGCTGGCAGCAACATGGTAGCAAATATTTTCCCACAGACACACCCTCGACCCAGGGGGTGGGGTCGTAAGGTCAAAAAGGGAGCGCAGTGGCTCAGTGGTAGAATGCATAACTCGAGACGAGGGGCCGCAGGTTCGAGCCTCACCGGCGTCACTGCGTTGTGGTCCTTGAGCAAGACACATTTATCCTAGCTTAGTACTGGTTCAACCGAGGAAGACCCGTCTCTGTTTAACTGAAATATTGTTGATGGGCGTAAAGAATCAAATCAAACAAACAAAAGGTCAAACTATATCTTTCTTCTGAAAGTATTCATGTTGCATATCAAATTAAAGCTGACGACGCTGGCAGCATCATGGTAGGAAATATTTTGGCCACAGACACACCCTCGACCAAGGGGGCTGGATCAAACTATGACAGTGGTCATGTTGCATATCAAATTAAGGGGAATTGAGCACAGAGCACAATGAAAGCAAATATGCTGTCATTACATACACCAACGACCCCTGGCGTGAGGTCAAAAGGTCATTTTTTTCTTTTCTAAAAGTGGTCATGTTGCATATCAGATTAAAGTGGAAGAAGTGTAGACCTACATGCAAGGTAACACTTTGAATTTTACACACCCCTTGACCTCTGGGGTTGGGTTTAAAGGTCAGATATTGAAATTGTGCAGATGTAAGTATACTTTTTATTAAACTAAGCACTAAAACATACTTGACAGGTGTTTGTTATGATCGGAATGATACTGAAGGTGAACTAAGGGTTAGATAAATGGGATTTATGTTTTGTGATTTACATGTTTCTCTCAACCCTTCGTCAGGGGATATAAATTCGTCGAATTTGTCTTGTTATTTATTAATTTTTCATGATTTTTCTGAAAATTCTCCAACAAAATGAAATAATGTTGTCTAAAAGGAGGATTCAAGTGAACCCTGCAAACCCACTCTGGATCCGCCACTGAATATGTTTGCATATTATGAATATGGATTTATCCCATGGATGAAAAACAGTTTGAATCCTATCATCTATTAAACCAAATCACCAACCAGGCCCCGAGGTTATAAAACTTTTTTCATGCTCAACTCAACTGAGCACGTAAACACTAAAATACCGACAAATAAAGAAGTTTCTTGCTTTAAGTTTCTCAGATGTTGTATTTATCATGCTAATAAATGTTAAAATGCCAACAATTGTTGATATTTTAACATTTATGAGTAGGATAAATTTCGTGTTCAGCTGAGTTGAGTATGAAAAAAGTTTTATAACCTCGGGGTGTGGTGGACAACGTATGGCACTGACATTCTAATCTTAAGGTACGAACAGACAATTCAGGCCTGGCTGTCTCTAAGACATGAATTGAGACCAATTTCACTGTGAATGCCTCTCCTGTTCAATTTCTTCAATTTGACTTGTATGTGTCCTATATACTCAAAAAACACTTTTCTCAAGCATTTATGTAAAAGGTTGATGAAAAGATCAAACATGCAAATAAAACTAGATATCAATGCGGGGTAACTGCCTTTTTACCTTCTATGGACGGCACATTAGATATGTTCTTTACCTGAATTGCTTTTTGACCTGCAAATGACTGTGACATACGTTGTCTACCCTGAAAAAGATGTATAAAATAGAGGGTTTCTTAGCAATACTGGTCCGGATTCCCTGAAAACCAAACTAACAATCAATGTTGGGCCACCATCGGTCCGAGGCGAAACGCCATTTTGATGGCCCATTATTAGTGTTATTTTTATTCTCTCTCCCCTCATCAAGTAAAAAAAAACGTTGTCAGAGTTGGACACCCTCTAAAAATCTTTTTGGATCCGCACATGTTCTACAAAGATTCCAATCAGTCCACACATCCGCAGTCTGATCAGAGCCTCGGTTTTCCATCTGAATACAAAAGTTGGACCCTTGGCTATACCTAGAGCGCTGAAGATGTGTGGTATGATCTGAGTCTTTGATTGGCGCACATGCTAACTTGTACCATTTGCTCATTTCTTTGGTGAATACAAACTTTTTGATTGTTAACTGGAGGGCTGAGGGCCATCTGATCCTTATTTACAGCATATAGTCACCAGGTTTGTTTTTTGTTAGCTCACAAAACAAAGGGCTCGCGATGAGCTTAAAGGATGGGACTTGATCCGGTGTCCAAACTGTTTGCAAAGGTTATCTGCATACAATGAAATTTGCCAATAGCAGGCAAAAAGTTTATAGATATACCACTGTACTGGTAAATTTCAACCTCAGACGGATCAAAGATTGGACGAGTTTATGCAAAAGCATGTGGAAGGTTTCTCAGCTATAGATGTTGAACTGAAAACAGGTAAGATACAACCGTTATTTCATCCAGATTTCCAGATCTCGTGCTGCACCATAGACTTGTCTAACCTTTAATCCATCTAGGTCGACCAGTGACAAAACCATAATAAACAAAACAACAAGACTTCTATTTTCATCTGCTTTAATTTCAGATTTCAGCAGACATGACATAAAACAATCTCATAAATACAAAACATACAGAACAAGCACCCATATCAATAAATCAGCCAAACAAAGCAATGTACGATGCAGTGTATGGCACTTTCTTTGTTTAAATCTCCCCTCCAGTGGGTACATACACAAACAGTATCATAGAATGAAAGCAGCTACAGCTCATCATAGTCTGCACTGTTTGCAAAGACAACAAAACACAAATATTATTCAATTTCAAGAATCTGGCCTGCGACTCTTCTAAATGTTTTTAAGAAAATTGACTCCCTTTTTTATGTAAAAAGGAAAATGTCAGGTTTTAAAATACAGTCATGTTGCATTATATTCAAGATGGTCGCCACTTGAAATACGAATTTTGCATATTTTCATTAATCTTCAAAATAGTTTCCTTGTTTCTATACAATTAAATAATTTATAGTTACATGTTTGAGTCAGAAATACTTGTGGTGATATTGCTAATGTCAGCATTATTTGAGTTTAATCACATTGTTTCAAACTAGATCATCAGCACAGAAAAGGTCAGGTGCTTTAAATATGGGCCGCCATGTGAGATAACCTGTCTTCGGGGTTTTCGAAAAGTGAAATTCAAACCATTCTGCTCAGCTACAGATACTAGCTAGAAAATCGAAATTTCACTTGAATCAAGCTTTAAGATATGATACTATCCAAAAGGTGAATAACACAGTCGCTGATCAGACTGCGCTGATACGCAGGCTGGCCTGCGCCTTTGACCTGTGCCTTTGTTGTTCGCAAACCACGGATGACAGGTTTGCTCGCATCCAGGCCCATATCAAAGACTTACTTGACTCATGAAATCTATGAACTTTTTGCAAAGTATATCTTTAACCTTTGCAGTCTGATCAGCACCTTTGCTTTTCAAATATTACATAAAATGTTTTCCTAAAGATGATACCGGGAAACCTGTCTTTGGGGGTATGAACCAAGTGAAGTAAGGCTCACATCAACTTGCCCAGCTACATAGACAAGCTAGAAGCTTTATATTCTGCATCATCAAATTAAGCTTTTTATACATTCCAGAAAATGAATAACAATGTCACTGATCAGACTGTACAAATGTACAGGCTGCTCTGTGCCATTTAGGGGATAACTGTATTCAAAATTTTCCTTTGGGGATGTATATATACGGTTGGAAATTTAGTTTTACGGCAAGCGTAACCGAAGCTGTAAAATGTGATTTCAGAAAATATATCTGATGATATACCTCCCTAAATGAAAATTTTAAATATGGTTATCCCCATTCAAATGTACTTTTAATGTTTTTCCTTCAAAAAGTCAGTGAAAATGTACTATATTGTGCCTACGTCTAGCGGATGCCAGCTGCATATATTCACTTGTCAACCAATGAAAAGTGATGTTACCTAATGACGTCCAGTTTGCGACAGTATATCACAGGATAAAATATGAGGCCAAAATATGAAATGAACACCATTCAAACCTATGCATAGCATCCTCACATGAATGATAAATAAAAAAAATGACTTACAACGAACCTATAGGCAAAGCATATTAAACTCATCCTGTACTATGTACAGACAAGCTAAAATAGTTATTGAATACATCAAGTCAAAGTATTGGGCAGTGTTCAGTTAAGCTAACCCCATATGACCTGCGTCGTCACCCAACAAACAATACACAATGGATTGAAAAAATAAATTTACCATTATGCAAACTAAAAGGTAACACTGCGCTGTCAATTTGAAATAATCTGACTGCAGTCCCTTTATAACACACCTCATTATAACACAAATTTTACAGTTGTGGCTCGCAATTTTTTTACCATGAAATTTTACAAAGGAATTAAAAGAAAATGACCATAAATGGTCATTTCCTTTAATTCCTTTGTAAAATTGAAACTGTCCCTTTATAACACGGTTCACTAATAACATGGTCCATTCCTATGGCCCCAGCAAATATAGCATTATAAAGGGACTGCACTGTACATTGGTAATACATCAGATGCTCTGCACCAAGTTTTGTCTACAATATCACAGGGGAGGTAATTAATGTTGCTGTTCATCACTCATCTTCTCCCTTTAGGCTTTGCCTTCCTCAAGCTCTGGCCGGCTCCTGAGAAAGCCGAAAAGGCATCCTTGTCCTAGAAATAATAAAACAATACAATTAGACATCTCGTGACAAAACACAAAACGCTGCATGTGCATTGATGAAACTTTAGAAATAAAATTGTTAAACTTGCAGTATGCCTATAAAAAATAACAGTTACAAATCAAAATGGTCAATTGTGTCAGGAAAATCAGAGAAGCTATCATAAATTGATGGAAAGTCAGCCTCAAAACAGTGAATTACAGAATAATCCTGGAAATTGTCACCCATGCATGTGCACTCATCAGGGAAGACCAGCCATTCAAAAAATAGTGCAACAATGCCACATTTCCAAATAGGATCATGTAGTTTTACTTTGCCCTGAATAATGGCTATTACTAGGTTTATTGATAACAATGCCTTAATGGTCGTGGTTAATGGTAAATTCTAACACTCATTACCTATATAGCCAATGGTTAAATTCCGAGATTTAATGGTTGACAAATCACTGCACAGACTAGTGTGGCATACAGCCTTGTTATATTGACATTAGACAGCCTAACATCATTTTTACAACTAAAGGACATTCTGCAAAAAACGGATGGACAGAGATACATTCAGGGCAATGGCGTAATATATCTTTCATTTTTAAAAAAGCAGACATGTATAAATTCAGTAAACTATGCTTGGCCTATGCTACTTTAGGCATTGCTGTGCTTGCAGGTACTGTAAGCAGGTGATAAGATCGACCCATGATAAAGCAAGATGTAACTTTTTCTACAATATCAGGCCTCAAGATAAATGTGGGTATTTAAAAATGAGTTTTGCTATTTCTCAGACAAAACATATATTGTAGGTACTTTGACCACCCAAAACATATGTTAAACTAATGAATAAGTTAATAATTATAATTTTACACATAAAAAATCCCTTATATGGAGCTATGTTTATATTTCAATTACACTCTCTTGACGGTATGGCATGATGTTACTGAAATAATGTTGACTGGACTATTAAATGGGCCTCGATGCGGGACAACCTGTTTTTGGGGGTCTGCGAACAACACAGGCGCAGACCAGCCTGCCCATCCACACAGTCTGATCATCGCCTTTATTATTCATGTTTTGGAAAGTTTCATATCTAGACTTGCTACGAGAGAAATTTCAATTATCTAACTAGTCTCTGTAACTGAGGATACTGGTTTGAGTCTCACTATGTCGGAAACCCCGAAGACAGGTTTTCTCGCGACAAGGCCCAAATGTCAACACACATAAAACCTACCTCTGATTCTCCATTAATGACTGGTTTAGGTGTTCTAATGAATGTGATAGTTCCTTTCTTGTACTGATAATTGGGAATACCCCTGAAATATACATTAAAGCAGTGTTTTCAGAGGACATGGGTGAAAGTTCTAAATTTCCAAAATCTTGAGCTTTAGAAAATCAGAATTTAAAACTTGCTGTATGCCTCCAAATTATCAAAAATATCAAGTAAAATGGTCAACTACCTTTAGATAAACTGAAGCTATTACCTGCAGAATTCAGTATTTTGAAATCCTTAATTTAGGAATAATCCTGAAAACTTTCACCGATGAGAGGAAAACTATGTCCCCCCAACCGCAAATTGAGTCAACCCATTATTGTGTCACAATGATACAGGCTGAAATCAATCAATTATTTTAAGGGAGATCATGCACAAACATAATTTTGGTCAAATTTTGAACCTTCAAAGGGCTGTGGTTACCTTGAATATAAGGTCAAGGTCATCAAAATCTAATAAACTCTTTTCTGTCTCCAAGCAATGTATCTATGCAAGTTTGATGGGAAAAGCCTCCTTGTTTGGAAGACAGAGCTCAGAAAAGGCTGATTTTACAGGGTTTTCTAAGGATGGCGACCTTGAAAATTAGGTTAAGGTCTCCAAAATCATATCAACTCTTCGTTTTGTCATAATGATGGAATACATTTAGCTAGAATCCATTGTTAATTAAGGAGATATTGTACATAAACCCTATTTCGGTCAAAATTTGACATTTCAAAGTGCTGGTGTGACCTTGAAAGTAAGGTCAAGGTCACAAAAATCTACTCTCCTTACAATAAATTTATAAGTTTGGTTCAAATTGAACCACGGGTGGAAGGTAATGTGTGGAAATGGCTGATTTATAAAGTCTTTATATGTGGAATGGTGACCTTGCAAATTATGTCAAGGTCACCAAAAACTAATTAACTCTTCCCATCTCTAAGCAAGTTTGCTCAAAATTCATCCACTGGCTCAGAAGATAATGCATTGAAATCCCTTTTTTGGAAAAGGTCACCAAAATATGATCTACTCTTCCCCTCCTCCCAAACATGTATATATGCAATTTAAGTCAAAATCCATCAACTAGTTCAGAAGATAACACAGAAACCATATTTCAGACATTTAAAAGTGCTGCAGTGACTTTGAAAATAAGGTCACTAAAATCTAATCAACTCATTCCCACTTCCCAAAAATTATCTAGGCAAGTTTGGCCAAAATCCATCAACTGATTCAGAAGACTAGAGAACCTGAAGGTCCTGAGGCTCTCTTCTGATCTCCTTATTAATATTAAAATAGGTCAAGGTCAACTACAGCTTATAATGGAACAAATTTTGTTTTACCATATTAGGGGGGGTGGCAGTACCCCGGCATCCAATTATGGTTACCTTGCACCCCCCAGGACAATTTTTCATGGGTGCCAATTGTTCATTGGGACCCCCTGGATGGGAAACGAAGGTGTCCTAAAAAAAATTTGGTTTGGGCTATGTGAAATTGCATGGTTTCTATGGCAACCCATAGCGAATTTGAGAAGGGGGGTCTGCCTACAAAATTACTCATATCTCAGCTGTTACTTATCCTAGACTACTAAACTTAATACCAAATTAAAGCATAGACATAGGCCTATTACCCCCTTGTTGCATATGCAAATTATCTAATTTACATATTCGTAAATATTTATGAAAACATTAAAAATGTGGTTCACAAATGGGGGTATACGTACAAGATCAATAATATCTCAGCTGCTTTTAGTCATAGATTACTAAAATTTGTACTAAAATAAAGCTAAAACATAGACCTTTCATTCCATGGTCAAATATGCAACGTAACATATTTGCATAATTTGCATATTCATGAATATTAATGAAAATGCTAAAATAAGGGAAAATCAATACAAATATAAATAGGCTGATTTCATCCCAATATTGTCATTGTTGCATGTTTTAATATAATCAATGTTACAATTGGACAGGTCTAATCATCCAGTGGTCCTATATAAATATTATCTCATTTGAATATTCATGAAAATGCATGAAAAATGGGGAAAATGTGTAATATCTATAAGCCTAGGGGAGGGGTTAAGGTACGATCTATCCTGCACTCCTAGGGCCTTTTGAATTTATGCCAAATAGTTCAGTGGGACCCTCAGAATGTGAAACGAAGTTCTCCTCAAGGGAAATTTGGTATGGGCTACGTGAAAATGCATGGTTTCCATGGCAACCTCTTATATGATTCTCGAGATTGGGGGGTTGGCCTACAAGTAAGTAATGGTGCAAAGATCAGGAATCGATACAATCAAGTACCACACCTGACCCAGGATACCAAAGGGAAAGTGACAAACTCACAGAAGACACCACAAACGAGAGCCAAGAGGTCAGCCCTTTCCCAGCAGGTGACCACAAAGCACATATAAACAGAAACGCACAAATTCAATCATATCTAGGGTTCTACTTATCCTAGAACACTAAAATTTGTTCAAATTAAAGCTTAGACACATGTCTTTCTTCCTGTGGTCAGATTTGTAAATAATCTAATTTGCATATTTATGAATTTTATGAAAACCTACAAAAATGAAGAAAAATCATAAAAAAAACAACATAAATGACCACAGAAAGAAAAACATGTGTCTAAGCTTTAATTTGACACCAATTTTAGCGCTCTAGGATAAGTAGAACCCTAGATATGATTGAATTTGTAGGCCTACCCCCCAGTCTCGAGAATCATATAAGAGGTTGCCATGGAAACCATGCACTTTCACGTAGCCCATACCAAATTTCTTTTGATGAGAATTTCGTTTCACATTCTGAGGGTCCCACTGAACAATTTGGCATGAATTTAAAAGGCTCTAGGAGTGCAGGATAGATCGTACCTTAACCCCTCCCCTAGGCTTATAGTTTTTTCGTGATTTTCCCTCGGTTTTTTTTAAGTTTTCACGCATTTTCATGAATATTCAAATGAGATAATATTCATATAGGACCACTGGATGATTAAAACATGCAACAATGACAATATTGGGATGAAATCAGCCTATTTATATTTGCATTGATTTTCCCTTATTTTTTTAGCGTTTTCATTAATATTCATGAATATGCAAATTATGGAAATATGGTATGTTGCAAATTTGACCATGAAATGAAAGGCCTATGTCTTAGCTTTATTTTAGTACACATTTTAGTAATCTACGACTAAAAGGAACTGAGATATTATTGATCTTGTGCGTATACCCCCATTCGTGAACCACCTTTTTAATGTTTTCATAAATATTTATAAATATGTAAATTAGATAATTTGCATATGCAACAAGGGGATAATAGGCCTATGTCTAAGCTTTAATTTGGTATTAAGTTTAGTAGTCTAGGATAAGTAACAGCTGAGATATGAGTAATTTTGTAGGCAGACCCCCCTTCTCAAATTCGCTATGGGTTGCCATAGAAACCATGCAATTTCACATAGCCCAAACCAATTTTTTTTTGAGGACAACTTCGTTTCCCATTCAGGGGGTCCCAATGAACAATTTGACACCCATGAAAAATTGTCCTGGGGGTGCAAGGTAACCTAAATTGGATGCCGGGGTACAGCTATTTTGGTCACGTGACCTAAACAATCTACTGAATAATCCATCAAAGGGCCCAGTGATTTCTGAGAAAAAGATGTTTAGATAGGT
Organism: Loripinus fragilis; assembly: GCA_964019695.1. Lineage (NCBI taxonomy): Eukaryota > Metazoa > Mollusca > Bivalvia > Lucinida > Lucinidae > Loripinus > Loripinus fragilis. Next base: position 20,834,757 of record OZ026525.1, read on the forward strand.
GTGAGGCAGTCCAAATGAGTGGCCTTGGATAAAAAGTCACAGGTCAGCTTGACATTTGGTACTTAATATAAAACCATTGTCTCATTAGGTTTAACAATTATGAATTAGACTTAAACAGTTATAGAAAAATGAACATTTTAAGATTTTCCCCTTATAAATGCATTAGGAATCAAATTTAACCTTGCCATACAGTAGGTCAAGGTCAACCTAGATTCATCATTTTTGCAAATCTGGTAGGGCCCACGTCTCCAATGCTACATACCAAGTCCCAAAGCAAATTTCCTTTTGGTTCCAAAGAAGAAGATATTTAAAGAGTTATACCGTATATGGGTGTGGTGTCATGTGACCATAACAATTTGTATAAAATTTGGCTAACCAATCATAAGGAGTTATCATATAAAGTTTGATTTCCATTGGCCAAGTGGTTTCTGAGAAAACTATGTTGTATAATATGCTGATGGGTCTCCAATATGAGCGACCTTGACTGAAAGGTCAACCTTGACCTTTGAAACTTATTTATAGACACTAGATTGAACATATCAAGTAGATACTGACTTTGGCTTCCACAGTATTAAAAAAAAAAACTTTTCAAAAGAATTCTGTTCAAATGCATTTGGAAGCAAATTTGACCTTGATGTAAAGTAGGTCAAGGTCATCTTGGGATAATCATTTGAACAAACTTGATAGGCCCTACATCCCCAATGCTACATACCAAGTCTCAGGGTCACTGGCCTTCTGGTTCTGGAGAAGAAGACTTTTAAAAGGTTTTTACCATATATGGGTGTGGAGGCCATGTTTGTCATGTGACCAAATATTATGTATAAATTTTGGCTAACTTATCATAAGGAGTCTTCACATGAAATTTGAGTTCAATTGGGCCAATGGTTTGTGAGAAAACTTTGTTTTGATATATTGATGGGACCACAATATGAGCGACCATGGCTGAAAGGGCAAAGGTCAACCTTGACCTTTGAAACTTATTTACAGCCATTGTCTCATTAGTTTAACATATCAAGTAAGAATAATGACTTTGGCTTTAACAGTATTCAAAAAATCAACTTTTCAAAAAAAATTTCCCATTTAAATGCATTGGAAAGCAAATTTGACCTTGACGTTAAGTAGGTCAAGGTCAACCTAGGATTATTATTTGAACAAACTTGGTAGGCCCAACATCCCCAATGCTACATACTAAGTCCCAAGGTCATCAGCCTTCTGGTTCTAGAGAAGAAGATTTTTAAAGGGTTTTTAGCATATATGGGCGTGGCGGCCATCTTGGTCATGTGACCAGGACCATTTGAACAAACTTTTGTTCCCGCGTCCTAAGGAGTCTCCATATGAAATTTGAGTTTAATTGGCCCAGTGGTTTCAGAGGAGAAGATGTTTGAAAATGTTGACGGACAGAAAGAGGGACGCTGGAGCGAGTGGTATATTAGGCTCAGGTGAGCTAATAACACACAGAAAAGAAGCTATGTGGACGCTGACGAGGACACCAACAGGATCCGCACCAAAAACAATATGTCCCCATCTCTTTGGTTGGGGAGACAATATACAAGGTTGCCTTTAATAGTGAATTTTAAGAGTCCAAGAGACCCCTTTTTCCCTGAGGGGTGGGGTTCCAAACTGTATATCAAGGGTCCTGATTGACAGACACACATGAAATTTTGGTACTTATCGCATATATATGTGCAAACAAGTATTTTGCCAAGCAGTGCAGACCCAGTAGAGATGGTGCAGAGAGTAGCATCTAATCTGGGTCTGCACTGTTTGCTAAAACAACAAACTGTGCTTGTGTAACACTATGCCCCAGAACAGATACAATTTGCTGACATTAAAAGTTAGTTGCACATATACACACATGCACCATGGTTTTCCCTATAGGATATTGAGCACAAGACTGCTAAAACCCTGGCTGGGATCCCCTGTGATAACATCTGTGAATCTTTTTAACCCTTTCACCGCCATTGTACAGTAAATTTACCTGCATTGTCGTCTCCCATACTACTTAAGAGGACAAAATTGCAAAAAGTATGGACCCAGACCAGACTGTTCTCTATGGAGCAGTCTGATCAGGCTCCCAACTGTTAAACACAGTTTATCTGCAACTTGAAAACTGTGTGAGAAGACAACATCATCAGACAAGACTGCTGCATTTTTCCTGGGGGTGAAAGGGTTTAAATGAGCTTTATTTTTGGGTATCATATTTTCTTGTCAACAAACCTTTTAGCAGTGCCATTTCCTGATGATTGATCTGCAATTTCTAGGCCTTTAGTTTTACCATCTAATCTGTTGCCCTTCCCTTGAAATATCTGTAGGAAACAACAAAAAAAATGCTTATCATTAAAATAGTTCACCCTAAATCACTACTCCATATAAAAGACATTTACACAAAAAATCTGTGAGTTTTTTTCCAAAACTGTTGACTTCATCCCAGGCCCCAGAGTGGGTACTGGAAAATTATTTTTCTTATTTCATATGTTGTGGGTACTCAAAAGAACCATCTCAATGAGATGGTTCTTTTGAGCACCCAAAACACATATTTAAATTGATGGGAATGGAAATAAATGCAATTCTAGGTGTACAAACTATCCCTATCTGACCTATGCATCCCTAGTGGACATATTTTTAATGGATCTACCAGTAAGACATTTTAGTTGTTTTTGTTGAGGTACAGTGGTGATTATTGAGGTCCACTAGTGACAAATTCTGCCAAGTCGTTTTTAATTTTTATCATTGGTTTCCAAGGAGATTTGTGTGGTTTGATTCTTAACGTCCCAGTCAACGGCTATGGTCATGTTGCGACGGTCAGTTCACCTAACCACACTTTTTTTCTGGGCAAGTTTTGACTAAGACAAGTGGTTAACCAGTACTTCCATGCACATGCTTTAGCTTGTAACTGACAACAACCCCTCTTGAATCAGCCAAAGGGAGGAGAATGGCCGTAGAAATTATTTCATGATCAATCTCCACAAAAGTATGGGACTTGGCCGGGATCGAACTTGGGACCCCTTGATCTCATTCTGCAGTCAGACATGTATCTGCAGTCAGACATGTTACCGACTGCGCTACGCTGCCTGGTATGATTTCCAAGATGATTTGAGTTTCTTATATAGGTATTATTAAGGGGAGCAGTATACATGTTTTTGGACTAATTAATTTTGCTCCAGCTATATTTGCAGATCACCTATAGGTGACCATTTCTACAGAAATCTTTTGAATTCTGTTAAGATGTTTCAGAGGTAAAGACTTTTACAATTTTACTTACTAATAGCCACAATAAGTCAAGCCCCTGGAGGCCATTTGTTTTGATGGATCAAATTTGCTTTGCTATTTTTGTAGAGGCTCAGCCAGGGAACAGTCCTGTGAAGTTTGTTAAAATGAGGAAGCGTGGTAGCTCAGTGGTTAGGCACTTGCCTCTGATGCTAGAGGTCCCAGGTTTGATCCCCGCTTGCGGCGAGGAAAATTTCGGTGTCTGAACACGCTTTCCCTAGTGTCATTTGCAGGGATGACACTAGATAAGTGCATTGTCCTTCGGATCTAACTGGATGTCCCCTGTGCAGGGAGAGTCACCCCTTGTGCAGGTTAAAGAACCCTACGGTTATTTCGATATGGTTACTTGTAGGCTTTCATCCTGCAACCCGAAGTGTACAAAGTACACCTGCCGATAATACTCGAAAGAGGGTCTGGCAGTATATAGAGAAAGAAAAATAAAGAAAGGCTCAGTGGTTTAGGAGTTGTCATTTAAAGCAATTTGTTGACATTGACACATAACAGACACTAAATGATGACATGGCTTCGTGGTTACAAAACTTTTTTCATGCTCAACTGAGCACGAAATTTATTCAGCTCATAAATGTTAAAATGCCAACAAATGTTGGCATTTTAAAATTAATAAGCAGGATAAATACAACATCTGTGAGTCTAAAAGCAAGAAATGTCAGTGTTTTTCAGCATTTTAGTTTTTATGAGCAGTTGAAATCAAATGCTCAGCAGAGTTGAGCATGAAAAAAGTTTTATAACCTTGGGGCATGTTCTCACTTTGAGCACTTCATACTCAGGTGAGGCCAAATAATTTTATGCATATTTTTTTTTATTATTTTTTTTCTGGAAAAAATAATAATTTTATGCATTTTGAAAGGCAAAAAACCTGAAATTTTTTAGGATTCACCAGTAAAGGGTATGTGCATTAAGGGGCTAATTTGGCCCCCTCTGGAGCCCAAAATTGAAAATTCACTAATTTCTTTTGATTGGTTTAGTAGAAGAATAACTGAAGTAAAATTTTGACATTTATTTGAATTATACCATTGCTATTGTAACAAAAATGTCACAAAAATAGGCTTAAAATAGAGAAATTGTCATTTTGGGGCTCTTGGAGACCGATTTTTTAAGAACTAGATATCAGCACAGTTAATTACCAAAAATTCCTTTTAATATGTTGTGTGCTGTGGTAATTCACATCTTCTGTTAAAATATCCTTTTGGTATTTGCTTGTGCTCTATGTTAATTTCTCCGCCAATGTTGACCCTCTCAAATTTGCTCCAAAATGGTCAATTTCCTATATCCAGCCTATTTTGGTGGCCATTTTTGTTACCATAGCAACGTTAAAAATCAAAGTAATTGGAGACTTAAACACTTTGGTTATTGTTCAAATAAACTTACAGGAACAGATTGGCGAAAAACAATTTATATATTTTAGCCTAATAGGGGGGGGGGGAGTCCCTTAATGCACATAGCTCTTTAGGTAGGGTTGGGTTACCCTATACACAGGTATTTTTTTATTTGGCCTGAGCTTAACATCATTGATCGTTACATGTTATTCACTTACCTTAAAAGAGTTATCCACTTCTGGTTCTACCTCTGTTTCCTGAAACAAGAACATAGTTGCTATAGTAACTCTATAAATAGTTGTAGTCCATGGTAAATACACACCTACTTGTCTATCAACATGTTTAAAACTATATTTTAATGGGGTTTTTGCTGGCATGCAGATGATGGCCCAACATTGAATGCTTGGTAGCTTTGTGATTTTTCAGGGGATCCAGACCAGTTTTGATAAGAAACCCTATATTTTTGTGTTTTTCAGGGGGGGGGGGGGGGGGGTCCACAGACCACCTGTCCCCCCTCTGGATCAGCAGCCCATGTACTAAATACATCTCTTATCACAAAATAGCAAATGATTAAAAAGAAAGGTTAACCAATTAAGAGTTGATGCCAATATTGAGATCTTTCCTTCACAGTAAAAATGAAAAATAATATTGAAATGATTCAGCTTGCTGGCTGCTTTTACCCGCCGAAATAATGAATTTAACAATTATGCTTACAATTCAATGTTCAAAATTGCTTGCTTTATTGCTGCTTTATATAGGTAGATTGCCCTTCTATTCAATAGTGCAGTGGGACACCAGGTGCTCTTAACCAATACTTTTAAAAATGAGCTGACAATATGATATAAAATGAACATTATTGTTATTTTTTTGCTACTACACATGCATGAATTCGTTTGATTTGATTATTTACTTCCCATCAACAATCGTTCAGTTATGTAGGGACGGGTCTTCCTAGGTTGAACCAGTACTAAGCTAGGATTAATGTGTCTTGCTTAAGGACACAACGCAGTGACGCCGGTGAGGCTCGAACCCGCGGCCCCTCGGTCTTAAGTCAAGCACTCTACCACTGAGCCACTGCACTCCCACATACACATACTTGAAATTTACAGCATATGAAACCTGTGCAATTTGTAGTATAGTGCTTAAACATACTCAGCACAGTAAGGCATTAACTAAAGTTTCTTTTCTATAAAAAGATATACAGAATACTTTTATGAACTATTAAAATGCTGACTCTCATCAGGATCTGTTCTGTTAAATTAATAAAATCTATTGTAAGGTATGAGATATAACTTAATGGTTTGCTTTTTGCAGGGTTTCTTTTTCAAATTCTTACTCCTTACAATGATTGATGGGCCCTCTTAAATGTTTGTTTGTTTGTTTGATTTGATTCTTTAAATTCAAGTCAATAATCTTTCAGATACTTCAGGACAGGACAGTCTTCCTGGGTTGAACCAGTACTTAGCAAGGATTAATGTGTCTTGCTTAAGGACACAACACAGTGAGGCCGGTGAGGCTCAACCCCACCCTCTTAAATGTACCCGTATGTATGTCGCTGGAAAAATCCACCCATAAAGAAAGGATGATGAAATTGATTTTATTCATTCAGGTGAGAATCAGCTGTACTATTGACCTGGGATAGACACTCTGTAGTAATATATAAATGCAAACAAACTACTCTACAAGATTCATTCCAAACTAACCTCCATTTTTTCTTCCTGCTGTTCATGTTGTCTTCTCTGTGGTTCTGGTTCCTTGTAACCAATAGGAGGGGCAAAGTCAACCTATATGTACAGAAAAATAAAATCATGATCACGGGTTTAGATAAACAAAAAATTTCAGCGTAAAATTATTAATATTTTCTTACCCATTAAATTTAGCATATGTTTTGGATGCTCAAAAAAAAACGTCTCATTGAGACGTTTCTGTTGAGTACCCACAACATATGTTTTGGTTGAGAAATAAGAAAATTATTTTTTGGTACCCACTCATAACTAAAGGCCTGTCATGATTCACATTGTCTTTAACTCTTTCCTTGCTATAGGCAACTTTTGTCATATGCTGATAACCTTTGCAAACAGTTTGTATCAAGATCAGGACCGACACAATGTGGGTCCTGATCTGGGTCAAAACTGTTTGACACTCGGATAGTGTTCCTGAAAGATTTTTTTTGAAAAAGTTAATTTTGAAAAAAAAGTCAGCAGATGACAACAAAAGCATGGAAAATTACCCAGCATGCTTTGAGTCAAGCAGTTTTTGTACATGTACCACATTTGTCCTAAATATTAAAACAGAGGCCTGAGAAAATATGCTAAACACAGATCTGGAAATAGGCTCATCAGGGTCTCCACTGTCATTATGCCGCAGGTGGTCAATATAGGGATCAAACATGTTTTTCTGTGCATTAACATCTGCTGGACCCCGAGGGTGGTGTTGAAACCCGGGCCTGAAAGGCGAGGGTTTTAACGTCCCTGAGGGGTCAAGCAGATGTTAGTGTATCAGAAAATCATGTTTGATCATTATTATTGCATAAAGTCACTTGAAAACTTTGAAAAAACGCTTTGAAAAGTTCACTTTTCTAGTATTATAATGCAGCGCAAAACATGACGGATTTGTAGGTTTTGAAAAAGCATGTTCCAGAGCAACGACTTGCGTCATCCCAACGTCACTAAATCACGTTCATTTCTATGCACGTTACTGTTGATGACATCAATTTTTGTGACAGCCTAGAATGGGTATATGTAAAGTACAAAAGCTGGGCATCAACAGCATGTGAATTGTTGGTTAAAACATGGCTGTTTATAGCGTGCGACACAGTTTTTTATGCAATAATGGACCTTTGAAGAATAATATGGTAACATGCAAAATTTCCTAGTCATAGGTACAGATCTGAAAAGCAAACATTTTAGCACAAAATTGTATTTATGTTCTTAACCATCAAATTAAATTTATGTTTTGGGTGCTCTTGAGGTATTTTTTTTTTTGAGAACCCTCAAAATATGGTTTGGTTGAGAAATACGAAAAATCATCTTTAAATACACACTCTTATTTATAGGCCTGAATAACTTTCACAAACAAGTTTTTTTTTCTATAACATTCAGCTATGGCCCTTATTGTCAGGCCCCCATATAAGAGTACATGTATGTAACTGAAGATTATTTTCTTATTTCTCAACCAAAACATATGTTGTGGGTACTCAAAAGCAGTGTTGTGCCTAGAGCACGGCATTGCAGGATTCCCGCTATTTTACCGCCGATGTCCCTTAAAAACACACCCAGCGCAGGCCTAAGGGCGCACCTCGAAAATCTGCTTATTATTTTTTGCTGTTTTCTACTATTTCCGTATTTAGTGTAACCTAATAAAGGGAAGTAAATAGCGCAGTCCAATACACAACAACAATGGCTGAAAACTCGTATTTCATAGCAGAAGGCCAGGAAAAAGTTATTTTTATATAGAAATTATAAATTTGCATGTGAATTCAAAACTAGGGCAATAGCAGAAACTACTTCACTGTCATCTACAACCCTTCTTGAGCCAAATCTATCGACATCAAGCTCAAATTTAAATAAAAAATGAACAGAAATTTCCGGATGACTATTCAATTTTAACAGGTAAAAATTTGAAAATTTGGTGTGTCACCCAGAATTTGTAAATGTCCCCCTGAAATTCAGGTAGAGGGACACCTGTGTCCCCCACAAATCTTGACCTAGGCACAACCCTGCAAAAGAACCAACTCAATGAGACGGTTCTTTTGAGCACCCAAAACACATGTTTAAAGTGACGGATAAGAAAATAATCAAAATTTACTCTGAAAATCTTTGCTTAACTGACCCTATGTACATGTATTGTGAATGCAAGCAGTAAAGGCCCTGAGACTCTTGGTGCATGGGGGGATGTGTGAATATGTAGGTGTGTGTGTGTGTGTGCTAGCAGAGACTGTTCTGATTCACAAGCTCAGTCTTCCTTGGTTGCCAAATCTCATCGTCTAGCTCATTTGGTCTGTAAAAACTTACATTCATGTCACACTCTATGATAGAAACAGCTTGACCTGGTTTTGTCTCCAACACCCTCAACTCATATATCTGGAAAAGAAAGACATATTTTCAACTTATAATGTGGTAGGAAACTACAAAGACAGAGGCATTTGTTTTTTTAGGGTATTTCTGGCCACACAGGGTTCTGTCTGTGTAGGTTGGATCGTTTGCGAAGGTCAATATTTAGAATGACAGCTATCATTTTATTGATATGCCTGTTCAAATGATATAAAAGTGAATGTTTGATAGTCGAAATATGTTGCGTGAATGCATAATTGCCTCATTCTTCACAAAAAAAAAAAAAATCTGAAAAAATAATGAATATTGAGAAGTAATCTAAGACTGCATATATAAGTTGACTAGGTCAATATTGGTCAGCTCTGACATATGAGGGTTCCTTTTCCTCCTTTTAACTGAACATTGTAAAACACAACATATTATAGCTAACTCCATTTAATTCCAATTTCTGATAATTTGAAGTTAAGACACTGGTCGCTAGGACTTCAAATTAACAAAATTCAACTGCGGACTAGAGGTTTTATTTGAAGAATTGAAAGTTCGAATTATAGGGAATAGACATAACATATATAACCCCCTCCCCCAAAATGATTTTAAAAAAATCCGATCAAAACATACGTCTTTGTTGCGTAAAAGAAATGTCCCAAGGAGACGTTTCTTTTACGCACCAAAAACACGTGAGCCACAATCTGTGAAAACCAGCCTTGAAGCTACCCTGACCTGAGTACTTTATGGCAGTGAAATCCATTTTCGATATTAAATGCTTCAAAGATGTAAAATTTTGGGTAGAACAATCAGTTTTACATTAAAATATATAGAAATCAGAAAAAAAAATTTAAAATATGTTTTCAAAACAATTTCATCAATTATTGTGATTCGTTAATACTCTGCAAATGATATGTTCAATAGATATCACCATCCCTACCAAATAAATCAAGAAAACATGCAGTAAACACTTTTTAAAGCACTTTTTACTGTCATGAAATTCCAGACCTCCTCCCCTTTCTACCGGCCATAACTCTCGAGTTTGTAGGAGTTTTGAAAATATTTTACTAGCTGGCTCTTGCGAATAGATTCACCTATTGCACCGATACTACATGCACCACACCAGAAGCTCAAAAGCAGCGTTCTGGGAATCAGAAAATAGGTGTATAAGGCCCAAACCGACAATGATCCTTTAGTTAATTACACACACTTGATCTACAAAGTGTTAAGAAGTTATCCTGCAATTTTTATGAAGTTATCTCCATTATTCATGGAAATATGGTTTTTGAAACTTTACACTGTCTATACTTTAACACACAACGTCAGAAATGTCATAATGTTACTGATGACGTCAAAGTTAACTTCCTGGTTTGCAGTTTTGTCGGGTGCATGAAAAACATGCTATTTCTTGCTAACATACTTTTTTTTTTATTATCCTTAGCATGTGTGCAATGGAATTCGCAGAAAAGTTGACTATTTTTGCCTAAAGTTTTCATGATCTGAAAACAACTGACCATACTTTAAAAATTCTGACAGTTGCTAAGGTAAAGGTGTTGCCATGGAAACATATGGCATGATAACAAAGAAGTTTAATCAGAAATAAATGCCAGTTTTATTCCACTATCCACCTGAATAGGTTTTAAGACAATATATAAACATGTCAAATCTCTTAATTTTTGGTGTTTTCCAAATGATTTTCCTTAAAAAGGCCTAAATGTCATTAAGGCGGGTTTTCACAGAGTCAGACCCATATGTTTTTATAGACAAATATTCAAATAGTTCAAAATCAGGTTCTTTTATCTGAATCAAGTGTGTCCCCAACTTATTTTGACTAAGCAAGTATTTAGAAAAAATCAGCGTTCAAATTTTCAAGGTTTTACTGTATATGAAGCCTCTGTATGAATTCCACTAGTAATACAGGACTTTAGTTAAGAGTGCATATCGAAAAACTAATTTTCTTATTTCTCAACCGAAACATTTGTTGTGGGTACTCAAAAGAACAGTCTCAATGAGACGGTTCTTTTGAGCACGCAAAACATATGTTAAAACTGATGGAGAAGAAAATATTTACAATTTTACGTTCAAAAATTTTGTTTATCTAAACCTGTGTAATATCATTGTGATGTATTGTGGTACATACCTTGTCATTGTATTTGAATTCTATGAGATCTTCTCGTGTAAGACAGGCAAAACTTCTCAGAGCATTCTCCAGACTGAACAAGCATGAAGTGAAGGAAACTGACAAGGCATTCTCAGACTCAATCTTCTTACAAGTTTGAAATGACCAAAATGCTTTTCTGTGGAATTTCTGTTGTTTTGAGTGCAATACGTTTATGTTATTATATACTTTGATATTGCATCCATTTAAAATGCATTGATAACGTTGTTAAGGAGTTGTATTGAATCTATTAGAATTACGCCACACAATCTTACCTGGGCGATTTTCTTTTTGCTTTGCTTGCCAAACTGTCTACACATGAGTTTGACTTGAAGGAAACTGGGCATGAAATAAGGTATATTGTCCAAACCACTCAAGGAATGACATACAACAATTGGTGATTGTAACTTTTGTTCATATATGTATGAGCTGAAAACTGAAAGATAATGCTGAAAAACTAGAATCTTTCTGAGGACTAGATAACAGAGCATAATTAAAATTATTTTTCTTATTTCTCAGTCAAAGTAAATACTGTGGGTACTCAAAAGAAGCATCTCAATGAAAAGGTTCTTTTGAGCACCCAAAACATGTTAACATGTTTTGGGTGCCCAAAACATGTTAACATGTTTTGGGTGCACAAAAAACCCTTCTCAAAACATCTTTTGGGTGCTCAAAAGAACCTTCTCAAAACATGTTTTCGGTGCTCAAAAGAATCTTTTTATTGAGATTATCATAAGGTATATATGAGCCGCGACATGTGATTTCCAACAATGTGGCATTTTGACAAGTGTAGATTCAGATGAGCCTGTACAGCCCCCTTTTAAGCTTAGTAACTCCAAATGATGTTCAGTCAGTTTTGTTTGTTTGGTTGTTTTGTTGCTTTACGTCCCAAGTCAACAGCTATGGTCAAGGCGGGACGGTCAGTTTACCTAACCACACTTTTCCTGGGCAAGCTTGACCAAGCAGTTAACCAGTACTTTGTGCACATTCTTTCGGTTGTAACTGACAACAACCCTTCTTGAATGATTCAGGGGAAGGGAGGAGTATGACAGTAGAATGTTCGGTCAGTAGCCTAAGAGTCATAGAGTACACAAGCAACTAGCAAAGGTGCTGATCAGACTGTGCGTATGCGCAGGCTGCGCTGAGCCTTTGCTGGTTGCACATACCACATTGTTGGAAATCTCATGTCACAGCTCAAATGTTGTGTCAAAGTGTATGTGATAGTTTATGCTATGGGTACCTAAAAGAAGCATCTCTATAAAAGATTCTTTTGAGCACCCAAAACACATTCAAACATGCTTTTGGGTGTTCAAAAGAACCTTTACACTGAGATTATTATCATAAATAATCACAGTTTTCCGCTCAAAACTTTTGCATATCTGAAACTATGGGTTTATAAGAATGTGTAAGAAGTCCCCCCCTCCCCACCTCACAACCGACCAAAAGGATACACAGCTTTTGGGTTTGATATATCGAGGAAGTCTGTAGATTGTGGCTGGAACTTGGCAAATGTGGCTATAGACAGTGACACATTCTCCACCTGGATCAAGTCTCCTTCTGTCAGTAATAAATTCTTCATCATCTAAAATAACAAGGTTCCTAGTGTAAGAATCAATATACAGTAAAACCTGTGTAAAACGGCCACTCAAAAAGACAAAAACAAAGATCTTAATGACAAATGGTAGCTTAATGAAGGTCAAAAGTATTGCAGAATGCTCCCCTTGGAGCATTCTGCAATACTTCTGACCTACATTAAGTGATAATTGGTCTTGAAAACCTATTTTTGTTCTTTTTGCGAGTGGCCGTTTTAAACAGGTTTTACTGTAAACATAATTGAGCCAAAGGCTCAGACAAGTCTGCACATCTGCACAGTCTGGTCAGACCCTTTGCAGCTTGCACATACAAAGTAGGGACAAAGATGATGAAGGCTTAGCATTGGCACAGCCTGATCAGAGTCATAGTTTTCTACATGAAGAAATGTTGGACCCATGGCTACCCTTAGTGTGCCTCTAGACTCTGATCAGACTGCACAGATGCCCAGGGCCTCAGGCTGACTTCAATCTTCCATGGGTGGACATGCCAACTTGTACCTTATGCTGGAAACGGGCTCATTTAAAGGCCCTTATATTATCATATATAATGGAAAGGCCAAATAACAAAATTGTGTGCTCTAGGTAACAGCTCTGAAAATTTTAGTTAGGGTAGGCACACATATTTTTTTATTTTTTTTCTGGAAAAAAATTATAATTTTATGGCATTCAAAATTCATAAAATTCTATTTTTTCTCCAGAAAACCTGTAAAAATTCTAAGTTTCACCAGTATTTAGGTATGGTTGAGTTACCATAAACACAGTTGTTTTTAAATTTGGCCAAACCAAACAAACCTCCTGGCTGCCATGTTTCGATTGATTGAACTCATTTTAGCTGTTTTTGTAGAAAATCATCAAGTGACCATTAGTAAGGCAAAGTAAAAAAAAAATACCTGGGTTTATGGGTAATCGACCCTACCTAAATTTACCCAGGATTTTTTTTAAAGGTTTTCTCGAAAATATATGCACTATAAGAGGTATTTCTGTCAAAAAAAATGGGTGTACATACCAAACCTAAAATTTTCAGACCTGTTATGCTAAACTCAGTTATTTTAGAAATGAGAACATACCCAGTATGGTATATAGATCCTCCCTTCATCAGCCACAAATTCTAGCACACCACAGTGGGTCTCTCTCTTCATCTTCTTGTTAGTTAGTTTGAACAACATTGGGTACTGTATGTGAAGACGTGCTGGAATAGTACAGGAAACAATCAAAAATGAAGACAAGAGTATGGCATTTTTATCCCCATGCTTATTTAAAAGAGCAAAGGGGGTATTGTAATCGCCTCTGTCGGTTATGCTATCTCCTCCTAAACCATTGGACAAAATCCAAGCAAATTTAGTGTGTGAGTTACTCACATGAATGAGACATGCAGCAGCACAATTGTTTTGGCCCCACCAAACTTTGTGTGTGTTCTCACAATTAAAAGATATAAAACATATTGAATGGGATTTTCATTCTATCCCCTGGGTCATGCCCCAGGAGTGGGACTTTTGGGTGCTGGGAGTGCCCAGGGGGTCAAATTTAATTTTTTTCGTACATGGTCATGTGGGTCATGTCCTGGGTGGAACTTTGGGGCTCTGGGGATGCCGGGGGGGGGGGGGGGGGGGGGGGGGGGGTCATGTGGCATATCAAATTAACAGAGATGATGAGCAGAACAGAATGCAAGTAAAATTTTCACCCTAAGGTCAAACCGGTGACCTTGAGGTGAGGTCAAAAGGCCAAATATCATTAATTTTCAGTTGCAAAGTCAATTTCAATGATTTTTATACAAAACTTTCTGTGTGTTCTCACAAATAATAGATAGAAAGCATATCAAACGGAAGTTTCATTCTGTAGCCTGGGTCATGCCCCAGGGGTGGGACTTGGGGTGCTGGGGGGGGGGGGGGGGCCAAAAACTTGCGATGGCACCCCATGACTGCCCCGTTCTAGTATTCAAATCGTCTCCTGTGGGTTGTTACCATATGAGCAGCAACATGAGAGTTTCAAAAATGTGGTATTTTTACATGAAAAGACTCAGACCAGCCTGTGCAGCCTCCTTTTAAGCTTAGAAACTCCAAATGTGGCTCGGTCAGTGACTTAACAGTCATAGAATATTCAAGCCACTAGCAAAGGCTCTGATCAGACTGCTGTGCATATGCGCAGGCTGATCTGAGCCTTTGCTGGTCGCACATAATAACGACTTTGTTTGAAATCTCATATTGTGGCTCATATATAGGTGTGGAGGCTATTTTGGTCATATGACCTATAATATTAAGTCTTTTTTAGGTTGTCTTATCATATGGGTACTTCATTTACTGACACACGCGTCCAGCGCAAAAATGGGACAGAACCTTAAATATTCAATGTATCATTCCATCCATTGCAACACAATTTTATCAAAAGACAGAAAACTTATTTATGAATATGAAAGCAGTACTTTTTCAGTCAATCATTCATTTTTAATCTACCTGATTGAGTGAACATCTGACATTACCGTTAATCGGTACAAAAGAATTTGGTAAGACCTCATTTTCTAATCAAAATTATTGTCATTAAACATTTTGCATTAGAATTGTGGTTCAGTATATGATATTTGAGTTGAATTAACCTTGTAGTCTCAAAGAAGATGTTTGAAAATGTTGACAGACGATGGACAGACAGAAGCCGGAGGCATCGGTATGCATATTTCGAACAGCTCACCTGAGGTGAGCTAAAAATTATACATTTCAGGATATTCCTGGGGTGAGATATTTAGATTTACCCGCAATTTTGCAACATTTATCTCACCAAACTGATGAAACAGAAAAATCTCACACGATATAGTTTAGGTAATTATGCATAAAATTTACCATACCGGATAGGCAGCAATCAAAAACTTTAATACTATCGACAAACGTAGATAAAAAAGTTGTTAGAAACAGAGTTTTTGATTGCCATTTGTCGCCCGAAAACACTGTTTCTAGCGATTTTCGATCCCCGTTGGTTGATCGTTGAGAGCATTAACTATTGCCGCCTCTCCGGTTTGTTTACACTTGGAGCGAAAAAAATTATGGTATTTAATTTGGGGCGAATGAGATGTTTTCTCTCTAAAGTTCTGATCCAGAATTATTCCTGCAGCCTGTGTTCTTCTATTTAATATTATTACCACTTCACAGACTGCATGAAAATGACTAGCACAGTGCCTGTCAGCTGATCAGAATCTACACTGTTTCCATAGCAGAATAATATACTTCAATAGACAAGCTTATTACAAATGGTATCAGGATAATGCCTCTTCCAACAATTTCTTAATAAGATCTCAATTTTAGGAACCTAGTCATAGTGTCATATCCCAATCCACTAAGTGACTAGCATAATATGAGTTGCATTATAATAATGACCATCCTGTATAGGGCCAAATGAAAAAATACCTGTGTTTAGGGTAACCTGACCCTACCTATTTACTGGTGAAACCTAGCTTCTTCAGATTTTCTGGAAAAATGTAATTTTATGCATTTTGAAAGGCGAAATGCTGTTAAAAATAAATAAAATTATATTTTTTTCAAGAAAAAAAATAATCAAAAAAATTTTTGTGTGCCTATATACCCTACCTAAAATTTTCAGACCTGTTACCCGAAACACATTTTTTTTGGCCCAAGCCCTAAGGTAATACCTACCCAGCTGATCCAGAGCAGATGGTGGCATGATAACTGAAAAAAAATTAAAAATATTAGTAATACTACTGTAAATGTCTTCAAATTTTGAACACATTTCTTTTTCTGTTTGCAAATAAAATATCGGTGATTGGGGCTGGAAGTCGCAAAATACTTGTCTGGATAGCCTACAGGGAAGACACTGATGAAACTACTTCTTAGAGTCTGATCTGGGTCTGTGCTGTTTGCCAGTACCCTTTTGGCAGGCTACTAGTGTTTTTAATTTAAGAGCATTTACCATAATAATGACAAAAATCCAAGGTGTATTTTTTTCAATTTATAAATAGTGAAATACTGGAAATGTATTTTGAAACAAAATTAGAAGCTGATCGAGCAATAAACCAAAACGTGGTTGCACAATCATTCTATTTTTCTTGTTAAAGGACTGTAACTTATATTATCTTTTCCAAAACAATGTAGAATGTAGATCTTTCCAATAAGTCAGATCTAGATTTCAGGAAATAGGCTAGGGGGTGACTAGGGCGAAATAGTCGCCCTAGGCGCCAAAATTTTGCTCTAAATGGGACCCAGGGAGAAGTGGGAGTCTCCCTAAAAAAAAACTCTTTTTTAGGGAGACTAATTTTCATTCTGTCACCGCACAAACCCAAACTGTGTTGACATTCTACTGCTACTGCATCCTATTTCTCCTTCCATTTAATGGCAATAGTATGTGTAATCGCTAATTTGCTTCTAAACGGACAGAAAAAGTTGTAATTTTGTACCAGGAGTTTTGGATGGGAAAACTCCCAATCTTATACATAGGTCTTGATAGACAAAGATTTTGAGAGTAAAATTGTGAATACACTGTATTTTCTTACCCACTAGTTTAAACATTTGTTTTGGGTACTCAAAAGAACCATCTCATTGAGCAAATGTTTAGATTGAGAAATGAGAAATTTATTTTTTATTTACACTTTCCTATCTAAAGGCCTGCTTTAGGACTCAAAATCATTTGTGCTTTCACTATTTTTAGGATATTATTATATATACAATATTTTTGAAAAACAGCTTCACCTACTTTTTCCACCTCTCTCTACATCTTCTCTATCTCCCAACATTGTGACAGAGTAACATCGATACGTCTGATTGAAGTTCCTACCCGGCATTTCCGGGAACATCTGTCCGAACCCAAACTGTAAATACAAACAATATGTTTACAAACCTACAAACTCATCTATCAAAACAAAAACACTCTTCTGTCAGGACGCTAAAGGGAGACAGTTGGGACTTTGCCTAGCGAGCCAAAGGCTGTTGGTAAACCTCTTTTCCTTCTGCTCTTTTTACAGCGCCATGTTTTGTTAGAATAAGTGAACATGTTTAACAAGGCCAAATAAAATTGTGTTTAGGTTAACCCTACCTTCAGTTACTGGTGAAACCTATAACAAATTTTCAGGTTTTCTGACAAAAATATAATTTTGTGCATTTTGAAAGGCAATTTTGCACTTGCCTCTGCATTGCTTAATTCTTCTCTTAATTTTCTAAAGGGAACATTTCAGTTACCCTTCTAGTGATATTGATATATGCATTTACCATCCAGTACTAGTATTAAAGATACTTTTTAAGTGTTTTGCTTCAAATAATTACTACTTTCACTAATAAGCCTAAACAATAGCTATATCCTTTTAAGTTTTAAGGCTTTTTTATTAAAATTTTACAACTCAATCAGACCACTTTTCTAGAACATTAAGGAGCTGCAGTGCACATGACAGGCCACTTCTAAAGCCATATACTCAAGCGCCATATTCTCATGGCATCCCTATTCTCACGGTAAACCATTATTCCAGTATAAATAAATCACCATGCCATCTATCAGCAGTTTACATATGAAAATAAGTGAACTGAAGGCTACAAACTACCCACAGAATAGAAACTTCAAAAATGTTAAAGTTGTGAATGAAATTTTTTTTATCACTTTAACAATGAAAATATCATCTGCCTTCCCACCCATGTAATATAAATTTCATATTTCTCAAATATTTTTAGTTAATCCCCACATTTAACAGCTCAAAGCGAGTTACATATTGATTTTCGTGAATTTGAAGAAAAAATACATGACCAGGTCAGGAACTTCCTGAAAGCCAAAAACAAACTAGTTACCGTGAGAATATGAAGCCCCCATTCAATATGGCTGCTGTGTGGAGGTCGTGTTTGCATAGGAAGCCAGATAGAAATTCTAGGCTTTAATTGTCAATAGATGATATGTATCGAAGGACTGGATAATAAGCTAACCATGTTTATGATTAATTTGATAGTATCTTCATTAAGGCTTAAATGAAATGTATGTGTGGTTCCTGTTGGTCTACCTACCCTAATTTTTTTAACCCTATCCTAAACATTAAAATGCTCTTTGGAGAAAAATACCTAAAATGGGCATTTTTACAGATTTTGTCACTATTGTCTTTGTTAAATGTTATAACAAAATTTAGTAATATCCCTACCTACCTACCCTAAATTTTGTTGGTATGCAACAGGAACCACACATATATTTCGTTTAGGCCTAAGCATATAAATTTTATATTGATCACTGAACTGTAAGTACCGTGAGAATATGGTGGACCAGGCCACTAAAGTACTGCCGCATTAATAAGAAACGCGAAAAATCAACTTTAAGTGCATATTTTCACGTTATTTTCTCTCGAAATTTTCGATATGGGGGTAGAAAAAGCTGCAGTATTTTTTGATAAAAATTTCAACCTGATGTTTTTGTTGTGTTTTTCTGTAATTAGATGGAATTTTGGCATATTTTTGGTTCTTTTCAACGGGGGAGTATTACTGTTGGTAGAATGGACATAAACTGACCCAGTTTATTAATATTTTATGCAACGGTTGACTCGTTTCAGGCCAGTGATCACCGTGAAGGTTATATACTGAACAAAAGTGAAAACGCTACACCCGAATTGTTTTCCATTTATATGCAAAATGATGCAATCCAGTAAAGCAATGAAAGTGTATCTGAATGTTCAAAGACTGGGATATGCATACAGTAAAAGGTTTACGGATGTTGTCACGAGGAAACACGTGAAAGGCTTTTAAATGTGTCAAGGGTACGATTTTCAGGTTACAAATTTCACCTTACTCACAGTTTAGGCCTTCAGAAATCCACTGCCAACCAGATCCGACTGAACGAAATGGTAGTCTTAGACATGTGACAACCAGAAATGTGTTTTGATCGTTTAGAAAAGCAACCTTAGAAAGCGGGTTGGATCATTTATGCTATTTCTGTCTTGTTTTGTTATGCTTTCGTGCGCGTCCATTTATTAATGCCTTGTGGTCACCTGCTCGGAAAGGGCTGACTGATTAGCTTTCGTTTGTGATGTCTAATTGTGAAGTTGTCACTTTCCTATTGGTATCCTGAGTCAGGTGTGGTGCTTGTTTGTATCGATTCCTGATCTTTGTCCTCTTTCTTTCTTTTTTCATCAAATTGGCCAAGTGATAAGACAGTTTTCTTGTGTATTAATGCAACACAAATGACAAATTCTGATAAGCATAACAATATTTTTGCGCCGCGATGCGCAATTGAAAAATTCAGTCAATAAAGCTTTAAACACAAAAAGGAACATAAGTCAGACATCAAAAGAGACAAGCTGGTGGAGTTTTGATGAATCGCTTGCTGGATGTTTTGAAAGCATTAAACTTTAGTATTACTTGACTTTTTGCTTACTGTAAAGGCGGCGCCTCATGAATGTGAAATGAGGACTAGTCAACCTTAAGCATAGGTAAAGGCTGAAAAGGAGGCGTGGTTTTATTCAAAAGTAACTGTATCATCTTGTGCCACCACCTCAGTCATTATTTAATCCTTAAAACGCCAGCAAAATAACTGCATCTGAAAATGTCTATTTAACATAAGCAGGGAGGCAAACATTGTGGAACCAGATCAGACTGCTCCTACAGGAGCAGTCTGATCTGGGTCTACACTGTTTATCTATGAGGCTTCAAATAGTTTACTTGACGACAAAAAACATACATTTTGTGATTATGCGCTTTAAGGGTTAATAAATATGAGTTCAGTGTATATGCGGTTAGGATTTTCATGAAATGCACGCACGTTGGCGCGGCGCAAAAAGCTTACTAACTCTATACCAAATTATAAATAAAACCTGATTTCCCTTCCTTAGGAGATGAAATAGCCGAACCACACCCAGATATGAATATTAAAGTTGCCGCCTTTACAGTAAACGAAAAGTCAAGTAATAAATACTTTTCGTCAAATACTTTCTCAGAAAATATAAAATATTGCAGTGTAGCGTTTTCACTTTTGTTCACTATAGCATAAAGTGTATCGTACATATACAGTACTGCTGCATAAATTAGAATCGCGAATAAATGACTTTAGATGTTCGTTTCATTGAGCATTCAATAATCGTGAATCATTTCAGGCAGTATTTTGACAAAAGATATTGCCTGGTATTACCGCTAATTTTTGCTCTAATAATACTGATGGTAGGTTTTGGGCATTTTATTCCACTTATTTGACACTTGTCTGGAGTGTTACCATTGAAAAAATGTATGTAAACAGCTCCAATTAACTAATTACAGAAAATGAATGGTATGTGGTGTATAAAGTTAACCACTGTAAAAGTTGTTTTCTATAACTGTCCATAATAGCCACACCGCGCTTTTTAGTAGAAAATGTCCTTACAAATATAGCAAGCAGTATTTACCCGGATCAAACTGATCGTATTCGATCAGTTGGATCTGTGTCTACGCTGATTGAATCAATACTATCAACTGAGTGGCAGTGCTTAAAAAATAAAACGGGCACGTTCATAGCAATCACGATTTTAAAATGTGTGAGGCTTTTGACACTTACCTGTAGAAAAATTAAGTACAGATATATAGGCCGTCACATGGCTGTTACATCGTTTAAATTCCCCCCGCTTTTCAGAAAGCCTAAAAATGTCAAAAATCCCAAGAGATCAGGGGTCAAGGCAGTGGTAGTAGATTCTTCAAACAATTTTCGTCTGACACTGCAGGATATTCTTAATCCAGATTTGAGCTTAATGTTCGGAAAAATGCAAGTAATAAAATAATATTCCAGATTTTCGCGTTTCTTATTATTGCGGCAGGACTATAGGCTAAAACACGGTATTGGTGCTGATGAGTGTCTCATTAGGCAAATAAAAAAAAACACTCGATACAATTATATATTATCATTTCCTACATAGTTTTTTACACATCTGACCTAAAACTAGTCTTTGTTTTTGAAAATATTCCTTCATATATTTTTTTTTTATTCTTTTACTTCTGCCTGTTAATAGGTTACGGACACTACACCCAAAATAAAAGATGCAAGGTAAGAGCAAAAATATAAATATTTGCAGTTATTTTTCTCTGAAACAACAATGGGAGAAACTGGTTAGCATTATGAGAGGCCAAACAAAGAAGATATATATAAATGCTTAAAGATGCAAAATATAAGCATATCTTTACGACAACCATTGGCTGAATTTGTAATAAATTGTGCTCTATCAGATTGCATCTCTTCACTTTTACAAGAAGTATATCTCAATGCTTAAAGTCATTGTCCGAATACAGCAAACCATACTTAAAGACATCAAAGTAGTTACAGTAGTCCAAAAGGTCAACTATTAAAAAAAAGTATTCTTTGTCAAAATGCACTTAAATCTGATCCAATGTTCCATGTAGTGTCTGTAACTTTTTCTGATGCTATTTTCTCATAGATTCCAATTGTCATGCCAATGAAACTTTGTCTATCTAATATTTATGTTGAATGACAAAAACTATTAAAAGGAAGTTATTCTGAGATTAAAAATCTTCAAGATTTCACTTCATGAATTGTCACGGTTACAGACACTACAAAAATTTACTTTTTTGTTCCTGACAGAAATGTTCTATGGTGCAAAGCATTGGACTAGCCTGGAATGCAAACTGTATTTTTTGGAAACTATAGTCTTTAATGATATAATTGAAATTAATTTTACTTAAATAAACACATGTCTTGTATAATCATGGGTATAGTACAGTGTATTAGTGTCGTTCTTGCAGTTTTTATCAAAAACACTATCTTTAGAAATTTGAGGCGAAAATCCACAATTTTTGATCAATTTCATTAATTCAAATTGCAAAATGTAGTAGATAAGTGGCTTTATAAGAAGCAAACAGTTTTGTATCAATATTTAAATAGGAAGCCTGATTTATTTGGACTTTAAATGATTTGATTTTCAAAATAAGACTGCACAACACTTATAAATGGCCATTTTGGGAGCACATTATAGACCATATCTCCAAAACGGGCAATGTTAGCAGCTTGAAATTTTCAGGCAAACAAGATCTGCAATGCCTTTCTGCTCTTATAAAGTGTTCCTTTATGTCACAGTTCTTCTGTAGCGTAGATATAACATGAAAAAACTTAAATCAGCACCAATACCGTGTTTTAGCCGACTGCATATCTGACCAAATCGATTTACACACATATTTCTCAAGAGTTTTGCAAACAAGTGAAGTCAAGCTCACTGGTCGATAATTACTGGGTTCTGTGATGCTTCCTTTTTTGAAAAATTGGTGTTATTCCTGTGTCTTTCCATGCACTTGGCACTGTTCATAGTTTCCATATTATTTGTGTGGATACATCTCTAATATGGCAGGAATCCACATCAACAAACATTTAGCCTTAGATAGCATACTTGCTGACTTTCAGCATGATTTCCAAAGTCAGATGTCTTGCAAAACCCAGTTGGTCCGTTAAGATAGACTACTGCACCTGCCCCTGTTGGTCCAGGATTTCCTAAAGCTAACCTATCCCTGCAGATAACAACTTCATTCTCCTTTATCTGACTCAGAATTTCTATCACGTTATTCACTTGGTCACTCTTAGTGTAAACAAAATCCTCATCCTCCACCTTGCCTTTTACTTTTATCAGTCCCATCAAATCTTAGTTATACTTAAAATCCTTTTCAGCTGAGTCAAACTGCAACCTACCACTCATCTCTCTGAACCGGCACATCAACAGGTGAAAAATTGTTGGTTTCCTCCTCCTATCCATGTAATAAATTCCTCCCTGATTGGATCATTCTCATGTTAAGCACTTATTCTCACCACCTCCTGAGCTCGTCTCATCTTCGAATGTAGATCTACATGCAGGGTGTTTGTCAATATTTCCAAGGTATCTATACTTGTACTTCCTAAACAGCCCGAAGCCTTGATAATTGCATATCTCTGTATCTTATCAAATTCCCTGCTACAGTCTGGTAAAGCTGAGACAATCACAGGAGCCCCCTACCCGATAACTGGCAAAACTAACGCCTTGTACAATTCCATATAAACTGATTGACTACACCCTCTATGCCCCACTACAAAACCATCTATCCCTCTCAATGCTGCAAAACCTGTTTTTGTCTTTTCTTGAACACATCAGGGGTTTCATTAACTTTTTTGGCATCCAGGCATCAAGGCAAAGTAGGCGGGTGATTTGACAGTATTTGCCTATAGTATCTATACAAATTTATCAAAAGTAGCAGGGGAAACATGCCCAAGTAGAAGGGGAAAATCCCCGCCTCCCTCCTCTTAATGACAGCCCTGCACATGGTCTTTGAAATTTAAGGAACTGTCTAGTACCACCCAAAGAACCTTCTTTGAATTTGTGACTTCGGGTTGATCTTCACCATACTAATCGGTACTGGTTCCACAGGTTGCCTTCCATTCCAAGAAAAAATCATCACTTCCGTCTTATCTGCTGCAATCAACATGCTCCACTTACAACACCCCTTCTTTTCAGTAACGAGATCTTGATTGACTACCTCTGCAGCACTTTTTATTGATTCATCACTTGAACACACTATAAAACGGCGCACCACTGGTTTACCGGGCGCAGTTTTTGACATAAGACTAAATCTCAACGTTTCGCTTGTTAAATAATGAGGGCTGTGCCCCCACACCCTTGCTTCCTTTTCCTGTAAGGGCTATTCAATAATTTGTAGGCCACATTGTTACGATCTTTTCGGATTCTTATATGGTAGAAACCCCTAAACAACAAATAGAACAGACCAGTCCAATGTTCATCCGGTTTATTGACCATGTGATAACAATTTTGACCACATGGCTTTTTATTGTAGTTGGCAAAAAACCTTTTGCTCAATGCAATGGCCATTGAGCCAAGTCAACATGTATGTGATAAAAATCATCTTAAGCGATATTTAAGCCCCAGGTTTTGATTTGGATATGTAAAATAATGATTGGATATTGATTTACAATAATTTTCTTGTGAAAAAAATAATTAATTTTATTAATTTTTATTTGTTTTTGACGGGCGTCGCTCCGGTTTCAAATGGTCTGGTGTGGACCGTTTCAATCTCCGATATTTTTGTTAAATGGCCATAGAATGTGTGAAAAACACATCATTTGATAGGTCAATGATCAAACTATGAGAATCAGTCATAAGAATTATTTTTTAGAAATAAAGTTTGCTTTAAATCCCTATAAAATGTGCTGTTTTTGACGGGTGTCGCTCCGGTTTCAAATGGTCTGGTGTGGACCGTTTCAATCTGCGATATTTTTGTTAAATGGCCATAGAATGTGTGAAAAACACATCATTTGATAGGTCAATGATCAAACTATGAGAATCAGTCATTAGAATTATTTTTTTAGAAATAAAGTTTGCTTTAAATCGCTATAAAATGTGCTGTTTCCATGTCGGATACAGGTAAACAACCGTTTAATGGCAACCAGCTATCAAATAAAGACAGTAGTGTTCCGGATGATATTGATTTGTGACGTAGTGTTTAGACTCGTCTATAAAATGCGCCCGGTAAACCAGAGACTACCCCCAGAAACTAACGACGAAGAGTGCCTGTCGAAAAACTGCGACGAGCTTTACAAAGCTAGCGGTGCCCCAAAACTTTGAGCCATTAGCCTCTAAAATAAAAACAGTTGACTAATATAACCAATTACCATTTCTGCTATCAGGAACGCTGTCTTAAAATATATCTACGACACAAGTAATCGCTGAAAATAGACAAAAAAAGGAATATTTGACAGCTGAAAAATGACGAAGCAAAAACCAAAACAAAGCTTGAAGACGCTGTTCACATGACTGTCGTGCGTTTCGCATTTTGACGGGATCAACTAAACGCCGCAATGTATAATATACCTACGCGTGCCTACCTACCTACCTACCCACCCACCCAAAACCCCTTTACCAACCCACTCACCCACTCACTCATCCATCCATCCATCCATCCATCCATCCATCCGTCCGTCCGTCCGTCCGTCCGTCCGTCCGTCCGTCTATCTATCTATCTATCTATCTATCTATCTATCTATCTATCTATCTATCTATCTATCTATCTATCTATCTATCTATCTATCTATCTATCTATCTATCTATCTATCTATCTCTATCTATCTATCTATCTATCTATCTATCTATCTATCTATCTATCTATCTATCTATCTATATGCGGTCAGTCTGATTACCGCAGGATACCGCAGGATACCACAGGATACCACAGGATACCGCGGGATCCATAAAATGCTATAATTTATATCATTTTAATCTATAAAAAGCTCAATATATTTGATTTGGTGACACTTTATTTTTAAATTTAGCAATCAATATTGAAACCTGCCTAAAATTGGTATGTACGAACAAGTTTTAATTAGTCTAAAACCGCATTATGCGGCCCTATGCTACCACAGGATCCTTCAGAGTGCTACTAAATAGTTAATTTTCTTCTATGAAAAGCTGGATACACCATGGAAGACATTTATTTTAATTTCAAACAAGAATAATTCTAATCTAAAGAAATAATGGGGGACCTATTTTAAATTGTCACATTGGCGATATTGCGATATGAGAGCGCCATATGCATTGATTGGTTCAGAAATAATGAATTGCAAGCAAATCCAGACAAATTCCAGGCAATTATGCTTGGAAAGTCTGGATTTGAGAATTGCAAAAGTCTCTTTCTGAACGGTACAGAGATCAAATGTATGGACTCCGTAAAACTCCTAGGTGTAACCATTGACTATCTGTTGAACTTTAACCTTCATGTCTCAAACATCTGTAAAAAGGCTGCAAGACAAATTAATGTTTTATTACGTCTTAGCAAATTCTTGACTATTGAAACAAAAAATAATAATTTATAAATCAGGTAGTAGGCTTATCAGGGATGCAGTACCATTAAGGAGTTTACTATGGCATAACTTTGCTAGATTAAGTGGTGATCTGATCGAAAAGACTGAATGAAATTGTGAATTTAGGAGGTTAGCCTGATCCACATTACCTGTGCATACTGCATCACATTTCCTCAAAACAACACTGCCTTGTGCATCTGCACGTGAGCTTTTCAGAAAGCTAAACAGCTTCTTCCTGCAAAAGGGTTGGTTACCTGTTTAATTATAAAATGACATGACCATGTAATAATATGTGAAACTGCATTAAAAACGTCCATATCAAGG
This sequence comes from Loripinus fragilis, assembly GCA_964019695.1. Lineage (NCBI taxonomy): Eukaryota > Metazoa > Mollusca > Bivalvia > Lucinida > Lucinidae > Loripinus > Loripinus fragilis. The sequence goes on from OZ026525.1 coordinate 20,861,239, forward strand.
GATCCTGCGGTATCCTGTGGTATCCTGCGGTATCCTGTGGTATCCTGCGGTAATCAGACTGACCCGATATCTATCTATCTATCTATCTATCTATCTATCTATCTATCTATCTATCTATCTATCTATTGATCGATCGATCATCACGGCAGGGAGTGCGAACTTGTAATTTTGAAGAAAAAAAAGAAGATTTGGCTGTGTTTTTTACTAAATGAGGAGTGTGCCCTAAACTCCTCAGTAGTCTGGGAATTGACCACCGAAGGAGAACGACTATTCCACTTGGGAACAGTTCTGGGAACGAATGAATTCTTCAGGGCATAGCTGTATGTCTAGTATCTACAATATTGGACACTGTGTGATGCCCTGGTAGATTTCAAACTGTTAGCAGGGGTCAGGTACTTGTCTTTTTCTATAGACACAGCACCATAATGTATTTTATGAAAGAGAAACAGGGAGGACCGATCCCTACGGGCCTCAAGAGATGGCCACTCAAGCTCTTCAAGCATCTCGCCGACGCTACATGTGTTTCGCTATCTCCTGCAGGTCCAGTGGGCTGCTGTCCTCTGGGCTTTCTCTACCTGATTAATCTTAAGTTTTGAGTAAGGGCTGCAAATGGGTGCTGAATACTCTAGTTTAGGCCGAACCAAAGTTTTGTATGCAACTCTCTTTGTACTCTTAGGTGTAAAAGCCAAGTTCCTGCGAAGGAAACCAAGTATCTTAGTTGCTTTGGAAGAAATTTCTGAAATGTGTTGACGTCAATCCATATTATCAGAGATAATATACCAAGGTATTTTGCTGACTGAACGTTTTCCAAGGTTGTGTTGTGAAGGGAATAGTCAAAGAGTATGTATTTGTGATGCTGATTCCGAGCCACTCTCATGGAAATTTCTGAAATTTGCCCCAATCCATATGATCAGAGATAGTTATACCAAAATGAATAATTCGAAGTCTAAATGATTGTGTTCAGATAATCTGAAAACTAATCAAAGAAGCTATACAGAAGGACTTTAAAAGCGCACCACCTGCTTAAATGCTAATTTATGTCGAAAATAGGATATTTTCACTATGTGAAAAATAAAATTGACAAGCTCCGTCATTTAGCTTGCGGCTAGATAGGGTTTTAATCAGATTGAGAGTACCCATACCTTCCATAATGAACGAAAAAAAGTTTTCGAACCGATGTTTGTTCTTGAAAGCAAACGGAAAGACAAAATCAAATCATAAAGTTTTAAGGCCTCTGGCAACGTTCATTACGTCTACATGACGTCATTGATTTTTGACGTAATTGGCCGTTTATATCCTAAGGATCAGGAATAATCAAAAAAATTTTGCTGCCAACAGATACTCCTGAATCAGTTGCATAAAAGAAAAACGTATCGCGACATGCGCGGACGTCATCCATCCATTATTGATCTTTGAAAATTTAAGACTGACGTCAGCAAAGAAATGCTGCGAGTGTGAGTGTAATAAAACGATTATTTCTGAAAACTTTTGTGTTTTTCTATTTGTTAAGACATCTGGCTACCACCTAAAAGTGTTTGTTTTCAAATTGAATCAAATTCGCATTTGTCAGACGACAATTGTTGAAAAACACTTACGTCGATATTACGTCAGAATAAACAGCATGAGCAAATGGACATCATGGCAAATCATAGTCCGTTTTGCTAGAGGATAAAAATGATAAAGAAAACATCCTCAAATTAGTCATATGGAAGAGACAGAGAATGTAAACTGGTGCGTTTTTAAAGTCCCTCAGTATATTATGATTTGCATCACTACATTTCATCTTTAATACAGGGAAATTATTTATATGATTTTAAAGCAAAACGATCATTTTTAAACAGTTTGCTATCAATAATGGCATGGGAGCGCAGTGGCTTAGTGGTAGAGTGCTTGACTCGAGACCAAAGGGCCGCGGGTTCGAGCCTCACCGGCGTCACTGCGTTGTGGTCCTTGAGTAAGACACATTTATCCTAGCTTAGTACTGGTTTAACCCAGGAAGACACGTCCCGCATAACTGAAAGATTGTTGAGTGGACGTAAAGAATCAAATCAAACAAACAAAATCAATAATGGCATTGGGCGCTACTCTAGTATTTTATCTGTACTAAATGTATTTATGTATAACTACACATCTACTTGGATTGAATTCAATTTCCCAATGTGATTGCAATCTTCTACTACAAATAATATATATATATAGAGGACTTTGAAAACGCATCACCATATTTTTGCACTTTTCTTGCGAACCGTATATGCGATTGAAAAGTTACTCGCAGGTTTTAATGTGCAACCCAGAATTGGTATGAATCAGTCGTTAATTTGACTGCACTATCACGCGACGTTGTTGATGACGTCACATGGGTACAAACAGCATCCAGCACCCTTCTGCACAGTTAAATGAAGCCTTTTGATTAGTTTTATGTTTAAACTACGGCGTGTATGACACCATATCACCAAAAGAGTTTATAGACTCTTTCTAATTAAATGTAATTGATAACTACAATATTTCGAAAATAAACGTCACATTTGAACATCAATTTATAGCTCCTTTTTAGAAACATCTCCTTAAGCTTCATTTATGCACGCGTTCATTACTGATATCGACTACATACACTGACAGTCACATGAGAAGAACGTTTTTATGTAAATCATGGCAGAATATCTGCTGTCATGTGATCGAGAGTTTCCTAAAAATTACGTCAACGTCACTTGCACAATACAAAAGACACGTGATTCAAGCGCAATTTGTGCATAATCTGTCATTTGTGTATATCCTTAGGCTCTTCTAATAAAACCTGACGTAAAAAAATGAAACTTTGAAAGGCTCAAGACGTTGAATTTTATTACTAGACTATAGTAATCAGGATGGGTGGGGTATGTCGGTATTCTTAAAGTGGTGTAATTTTGAGCATACCGTACTGTCAGTTCATTTCTTATCGTTCAATGATGAATGTGCAATAGTGAAAGAAGCAAATGACACAAATCTGTTGAGTCAGGAATCAAAACCAACGCGTGAAAACTTGCAGCTGAATTTGTGTCCTTCAAAATCGACCAATCCTGTCTTAAAACGGATACTTTTTCAATACCTTAAAGTAAACTTACAACCATGATTTTTAGGACACACTACAAGATGGTCAGACTATGATATGCAATAATAATTATCTCGCTGACATTCTCAGGGTTTGTTAAATAAAGAATATAATCTGGGTAATGCGTTTTCAAAGTCCTTAAGTATAGATCTACATACTATGCAAATTTATGATTTTGAAACACGAAGCATACATAACCCTTGCAATGCCTCAGTTGGAGTAACTAACACACCAGGGCCCACCACTGGTATGCGTAAAAGTGCCCCGACCCCCCCCCCCCCCAACCATGGGGAGCAAAATTCAACTTTTTCAGAATATGGTCATGCTGCATATCAAATTAAAGGGAATCACGAATGCAGCAACATGGTAGCAAGTATTTTGCCCATAGACCCCCTTCCCCCTGGGGCTGGGTCAAATTTAAACTTTTTCAGAACATGGCCATGTTGCATATCAAATTAAAGGGAATCACAATTGCAGCAACATGGTAGCAAATATTTTGCCCACAAATCCCCAATCACACACCACAAACCTGGGGGTGGTGTCAAAATTCAACTTTTTTAGAACATGGTCATGTCTATTATGACATGGCCACCACTGGTATGCATAAAGTGCCCCCGACCCCCCTCCCCCGACCATGGGGATCAAACTTTTTCAGAACATGGTCATGTTGCATATCAAATTAAAGTGAGTGGAGCATAGAGCACCATACAAGCACACATTCTCTCCTTACACACACACACACACACACACACACACACACACACACACACACACACACACACACACACACACACACACACACACACACACACACACACACACACACACTTAACCTGTCGGTTGGATTAAAAGGTAAAAAATAAATTCTGAATTTGGTCATTTTGCATATCAAATTAAGGGGGAAGAAGTATAGACTAACAGAGAAGCAAACACTTTGACCTTACACACACCCTTCACCTCTGGGTCAGGTCGAAGTCAGATATTGTACAGATAAGGTTATTTTTTATTGAACTTACCACTGAAATAGGTTGATAGGCTTTTATCTTTGATCTGTATAACATGATACCCAAGGTGAACTTAGGGGTTGGAGAAATGGGATTTATAAGTCTCTCTAAAATAACACTTCGCCGGGGATATAAATTTAAAAAGCACTTCGCTGGTGTGCTGATATTGGCCCAACATTGAATGCTGGCTAGGTAGTTTCAGGGGATCTGGACCAGTATTGCTAAGAAACCTTATATTTTTCAGGGAGTACAGACCCTGTGCCCCTTCACTCTGGATCCAAGCATGACCTACACAAGACTTGATTGAGTCTGTTCATGAGAATCCAAAGAAAGTGCAACAACTCTCATTCACCTAGAATCGACTTACACGGCATGCGCGAATCCAGAGGGAAGGGGGGGGGCAGGGAGTCCGAACCCCATCCCCCATCCGAAAAATCACAAAAATAGAGGGTTTCCTAGCAGACTTGGGGTCAATTACTTTAAAAAAGTAATTAATTACTTACAATTACATTGGAAATTGCTCAATTAAATTACAATTACATGGCTTTTGAGCAAAGTAATTTATTACTTACAATTACTTTGCCGAATGTAATTAATTACATTACAATTACATTTCACTGCAACTTAGATAGCTTCATCAGATTTTAATGTCAGAGATATTTGGAATGAGTTTAAACTCCTTAAAAGGTCTGGGTATAACCTTGGCATTCTGAATTCAGTATATGTCTATTTGGTTGATTTTATTTTTAGAACTTCTTCTATTATTGCCAAGTGATTCATCTAAAAAGAAATGAAATGTACAAAATCAGTTCTTTTTGTGGTTGATGACATGAGAACAAAATGAGAAAATACAGAAGTTATTATTTATGGTTTTTTTTTTTTTTTGGGGGGGGGGGAAGGGGATGTCATTTGTAAATTGTAGAAGTTGTCAAACTAGCTGTTAATCGCAGAACAAAGTTCAGGAATACACATTGGTCTGACGAAAGTCTTACAATTGTGAATGATAAACCATGGAAATGATTTTGTAAAACTAGCTTAAATGCCAGAGAATAATTGTTCTCAAAAAGTGTTGATAAGAAATCTGTTGGCAAAAAAAAATATCAGATAGCGGTGAACTAAAATATTGCTTATCTGTGAAATGCTGGTTTTGCTAGTTCGGTCCCAACTGGACCATCTATTTTATTTTATTTTTTGTAATTATACCAACAATGATAGGCCCCAGGTTCACTGAAGGAGTGAAATCCAATTTAATTTTCTGAATCACATTTTATTATTATTATTATTATTATTATTATTATTATTGAACATGGCAAATAAGCAGTTTAAGGATTTAAAATAATGTAGTGGACAGATTTGGTCATGCACCTTAGCATATGGGTGTGTTGATCCTAGGTGTGAAAATTTAACAAATTGCCTTCAAGGAGTCAATTCACTGACCAAAACTATTGTCTGAGTAAATACTATTGTTGAGCTTTTCACACCTTCTTTGTTTTTGTATTGTTGTGGTAACTTAACTATTAAAGGTTAGGTTGATTGTCATAAAGCCATATATTTTATAAGGAGTTACCAGTTTACAAAGAATATATAATTTGCTTAAAAAAGGGTGCTTAAAAATAGTAGAGGTAACATACAGTCTGTGTCTGTGGTAAAATTGTTATATGCTATTTTATGTCTATACTAGCATGACTAGTTCCACTTCTCATTTGTTCCATGTTGCATTCAACTTTTCATATATTGAGTACAGCAAATGATAGATGAAGAACCATTTAGCAGCATTTTAAATATCTATAACAATCTTTCTTCTTAAGGTAACTGAATTTCATAGCTGATCTGAAAAGTAATTAAAAAGTAATTGAAAGTATTTGTTAATTACTAGCATTTTTGACCATGTAATTAATTACATTCAGTTACTGTAATTAAAGAAATTTCTTAATTACAATTAAATTCAATTACTTTAGAAAATGTAATTAAATTACAATTAATTACAATAACAATTTTAATTACCCCAACTCTGTTTCCTAGCAATATTGGTCCGAATCCATTAACAATCACAAAGCTACCAAGCCAGCATTCAATGTTGGGCCATCATCGGCACGCCAGGGAAATGACATTTAATGGTGTTTCACTAAGTGGGCCAATGATGGTGTTTGGATCTTCCCTCCCCTCATCAACTAAGAGAAAAAAAACGTTGTCAAAGTTTGACCTCCTCTGACAAAACGTTCTGGATCCGCGCATGCACGGTGTGTACTTAGTGAGGTTTGTACTTAAGTGAAACATTTTAGGACTGTGCTAATATACTACTCAAAATTTGATAGGGATCACTTTTTTAGTTGTGTGTAAAAACGTAACAAAATAAATATGCTTATTTATTTTTACTGCTGTACTTTTATCCATTCTTTGACCTCTAGAATACGTAATGATCTTGATTGTATTGCTACATGCGCCTGCACGAGCTGCACGGAAAACTGCATACCCATAAAATAAGGCGTTTTTGCATGCATTTAACAATTTGAGCATGTGGCAATCTCGTGTTTTTCACTTCGTGTTTTCGATTCTAACTGGGATTGTGTACCAAATTGTGCTCAGAATGCCGAATAGAAGACGTTTAACTTCAGATGAAATGCATGTCGGCATTGGTATGCTTGAAGCAGGGTCGTCTCAAAGGAATGTGGCAGAACACCTGGATGTGTCACAGAGTGTTGTCTCCAGGATATGGAATCGTTACCAAACGAATGGAAATGCTAAGCATCGACACGGTGGTGGTTGTGCAAAGGCAACTTCGGATATTCAAGATCGTTACATTGGTCTTTTAGCCAGCGTAACCATTTCCGTATTGCCACTTCGTTACGTAATGACTTCCAGAACGCTACAAACGTACGAGTTTTAACGCAAACCATTTGAAACCGGTTGCACAGTTCTGAGTTGATGGCAAGACGACCGGCAATTCGCATTCCATTCACCCCATACCACATCCAGGAGCGTTTGGACTGGGCACGTCAACACGTTGGATGGACGTTATATGACTGGACCCCTGTGCTTTTTACGGATGAGTCAAAGTTTTGCATTGACTTTACGGATCGACGTGCTAGTGTGGAGAGCACGTAACGAACGTTTTGCACCAGTTTGTGTCGCTGAACACGACCGTTACGGCAAGGGCTCGGTTATGGTATGGGCCGGAATCAGCATGCAAGAGAAAACGGACCTACACATCATTGAAGACGGTACACTGAGGGCTGTGCGATATGTGAACGAGATCCCTGACGTTTATGTTCGACCGCATGCAGGTGCCATAGGCGCTGATTTCATTCTAATGGACAATAATGCGCGCCCACACGCCACTAACCAATATCTGGAAGATGCTGCCATCGTTATAATGGACTGGCCAGCTCGCTCCCCCGACATGAATCCGATCGAGCATGCCTGGGACATGCTTCAGAAAGCGATTTCTGCTCGCCAAGTCCAGCCAACAACGTTTCAACAGCTCAGTACAGCGCTACAGGAGGAATGGGCGGGACTGCCTCAGCAACAGCTCGGTAGGCTTATCAGTAGCATGCGGAGGCGGTGTCAAACTGTAATTGATGCTCGTGGACATCACCCTCGCTATTGACATTGGTTTAAGTAATGTTTCAAGGATTTCTTCTGACTTTCTAAATTTTGTAACAACTGATCTGCACCTGTTTTTGACCCCTATCGTGTTTAGGCGTCCGTTACGCTTGAACGGAATGCATGCGATACTGATTTTGCATGTCATTTGAAACCTGGAATCATGCCATTTGATAAAAGTTTGTGCTAAAATATCAATTTCTTGTCATACCTATGTAGTATATATAATAAAATATGACCCCTATCAAATTTTGAGTAGTATAGTTCCATTTATCCATTTGTTCCACAGGTAATCTAGTTCTGTAATCTTTACAGATCAACTCTTTAAAAAGCAAAATCTACTAAGTGAAGTGACTGCTGATTCAAATAGGACAGTTTTCCGTTACTGATCAAAGTATAAATGTACTACCTGGTAAGTACTGGTGAACCACCGAGAAGCCAGCCCTGGAACAGTGTAATAGAATCCACAATCTTCATATAAAACTATTGTCCAGATGTTAACCCGTAAGGCTTTGTAAAACCCATAAACAGGTACTTTTGCAGTGAAAACCAAGATGAAATGCCACTACGCATACTATTTGCCTCTTCTGATGAATAAGGTGCAATATTTTAGCTCACCTGATGGCTAAAAGGTGAGCTTTCGACTGTCCGGCGTGCGTAAACTTTTTCTTTAAACAGCATCTCCTCCGAAAACCCTGGCCTATATTTAAAATAACTTCACACAAATGTTCCTCCTATGGCCCTCTACCAAACTGGCCTGATGAACAAGATGGCTAACAGAGCTATATATAAGAAATATTTTAAACATCTCCTGAACCACTGGTCCAAATTCAAAATAATTTCAAAGAAATGATCCTCATAATGCCCTTTTCCAAATTGCCGAAACGGTTCGGCTCCGCGAACAAGATGGCTACCAGAGCTCTAGATAAGAAAAACCTTAAAACGCTATCTTCTGAAGCACTGGTCCAAATTCAAAATAATTTCACAGAAATGTTCCTCATACTGCCCTGTGCCTAAATGGTTCTGCTCCCCTGAGTAAGATGATCACCAGCGCTCTAGAAAAGAAATATCTTAAAACGACATCTCCTGAACCACTGTTCCAAATTCAAAATAAATTTCACTGAAATGTTCCTCATAATGCCCTCTGCCAAAATTGCCCAAACGGTTGTGCTCAGCTGAACAAGATGGTTGCAAGGTCTCTAGATAAGAAACATATTAAAACGACATCTCCTGAACCATTGGTCGGAATTAAAAATAATTGCAGAAATGTTCCTCGTAATGCTCTCTGTCAAAATTTGACAAATGGTTCTGCTCCCCTGAACAAGAAGACTGCCAGAGCTCTAGTCAAGAAATATCTTATAATGACTTCTCCTTCAGGACGAATGGTCCGAATTCAAAATAATTTAACAGAAATGATCCTCATAATGCCCTCTGCCAAAATGGAAGATGGCCACGAGCTCTAGATAAGAAATATCTTAAAACATCACCTGAACCACTGGTCCGATCAAAATCATTTCACAGAAATATTCCTCATAATGTCCTCTGCAAAAATCACCCAAATGGTTCCGCTCCGCCACCAGAGCTCTAGATAAGAAATGTCTTAAAATGACATCTCCTGAACTGCTGGTCCAAATTCAAAATAATTGCACGGAAATGTTCCTGATAATGCTTTCTACCAAAATTGTCTAAATGGTTTTGCTCCGCTAAACAAGATAGACACCAGAGCTGTACATAAGAAGTATCTTTAAACGGCATCTCTTGAACCACTGGTCTTAATTCAAAATAATTCACACAAATGTTTCTTTCAAGGCCCTCTGGCAAAATTACCTAACCTGTTCTGCTCTGCTGAGCAAGCAGCCTCCACAGCAAAAAATAGAACTCTTTACACAACATCTGATCCATTGGTCCAGATTCAAAATAATTATACAAAAATGTTATTAACTGATCAAATCTAAAACACTCCATGTTTCATATATTGCTCAAATGATCATCATTTCACTATGCTTAACAAAAAGGGCTAAGAATTCAGGTGAGCATCCCAGGGCCACCACAGCCCCCTTGTTTTAAAATCATAATCAGTAAGTATGTAGTCCCAATTTTGCAAAATGATATAACTGAAGAGAACCATGCTCATTTCAGAAGTGTCCATTTGGTATGCATAAAATATTTGCATCATATCTACACGTCATGTAGCCTTGGTTTGATATGAAGTTAGCTGGATTCCTTGCATACATGTATTTTGAAGCACCGCAGGTGACAATTTCCAAATAACCAGATTTCAATATAAGCAAAATGTTTCGGGTGCTCATTGAGACGGCTTCTTTTGAGTACCCACAGCATATGTTTTGGTTGAGAAGTAAACACACAAAAAAATTCAAATAGACATCTGATTACTTGGTATAAAGTTGTTAATATTTTCTTACCCATCCATTTAAACATATGTTTAAGAAATCTGTCCCAAAAAATTGTGCCTATCTTAGAAAACAGTGCTGACCCTGGGTCTACTTTGTCTATCAGGGTATGTACTGTCAGTAGGAGCTGCCATGGTGTAGTAGATAAACCACTCGCCTTGTACGCAGGGTTCCCAGGTTCAATCCCAGGCTTCTCCAATCTGTTGGATGAGACTGAGCCTGGACCCCATTTCCATGTCCATAGCTGTTGGTGGAATGTTTAACACATACAGATGGTTCAAAAATGCATGATGATAGGAGTATACTATTTTTCATAGAAACAGGTAAATTAGGATGTATATTATACTGCAGTAAATGATATATGCTAGCCAAAAGTTCTAACCGGCCACCTGCATTTTATTAATTTTCTTCAAAACGTAAAATGACATGACTACTCTTTTTGCATCTCGAAATAGCCAGAGGTGTCATGTACCCTAGACAGTAAAGATATTGACAAAATATCAACAATACAAGCAGGATGCCAATTTGAATAGTGGTACCCCCATTTTCAAAATTCGCATTTTGGCACAATTTGTGAGTCATGACTTTTTGAAATAACCCACTTTAACACGCAGCACGTTTTCATTTCAAAGGCCAAACTCATATGGAACACTAAAATGCTGAAATGAACACTTCATCTGCATGAGACTCGTCGTTATTGGCCAAAGTGTCAAAAATTACCCCACCACCCAATGCAAATTCTTGTGAATTCTGAAATTGAGGGCCCGTTTATTCGGCAAAGCCTATCGGATACAATTTAATGAATTTTGCTCAGCTGTTTCTGATATCAAATACTGATAGGCTTGCATTTTTGGTAGTGCAAATGAAATTGATATAGTGCTAAAAGCTTTTCAGAAAATTTGTAAAAACACACATGGCCGGTTAGATCTTTTGACTGGTATATATCTGTGTAAAGTGCCCATTACCAGGATTAGTATATATTTTTTGTTTAAAACAATTCTCATGTATCTTTGAATAAAAAGTAGAGTTCTTGATCAATAAGAATAGGGTGACTAAACAGATTTATAGATAGAAGTATGAAAGAAAAACCTGTATTTGTCCAATTGGGTGAATAAAGTACCATAACTTGACCAACTACGAAACTCTACTCTTATCGAGCACGGACTCTACATCAATGTTTCCTGCTTAAAACAATCAAATAACAAGTAAACAAGACATTAGAAACAAGAAATAATAAATTAAATTTTTATTTCACAGATATATATGTATATATTTAATCAACATTTCAATTAAGTTTATTCAAATAATTTCATATAAGCACTTTCACTGGACCATTTACAAATATGGAAATTTACATTTGTACACAATTGAACACAAAAGGGTATAGTAATCATGAAATTCGCAATACAACCGTGTGAAATGCACAAAATATGAAACCTGTGCAATTTGCACAGGTTTCATATTTTGAACATTTCACAAAATTTGCACAGGTTTCATATTTTGAACATTTCACAAAATTTGCACAGGTTTCATATTTTGAACATTTCATAAAATTTGCACAGGTTTCATATTTTGAACATTTCACAAAATTTGCACAGGTTTCATATTTTGAACATTTCACAAAATTTGCACAGGTTTCATATTTTGAACATTTCATAAAATTTGCACAGGTTCATATTTTGTACATTTCACGTGACTGTAACAGTAAAAAGAACTATCAACTGCATTTTAAGAAATTTATTTTTCAACATGTTGTTGGCTGAATCTTGAAAGTATGGAAAATGTGCATCTTGGATCTGGACTGCACAATTGTAAATAAAGGCATATACCAGTGATATGGCAATTTTGTACATTGTATTTTTATGGTAGAAAAATCACAATATTGGCGGGAATGGTGGATGGCCTGCAGTAAGAATCTTTAAAGCATTATTTTAAAGTTTTACCCTGAAGGACAGGAAGACCCAATACAGGCACCGACTCTGAATTACTTTACCCCCTTCTAATTCACCAATTTAATAACTATTCTGTGAGACTGATTTATTCAGGTTGTAAAACTTTAACCTGTCCTCTGTGCATGTGCATACTTATTAAGGGTTCATAAAGGCAATTTTGAGCAAAATTCAAGGACTGTTAAAGTACTCTTCCACAGTTTTTAAAGAATACTGAATTACCTTATAATTTCTTATATGTTAGACACCTGAGATAATAATTATAAATTAGTGTAAAATTGTTTGTCCTCATTTGGTCCAGTTTTCAAGGTTTATACATGAATATTGGTCATTTTTCACAGAATTGAAAATAAATGTCTCTATACAAGGGTAAACCAATTAAGGTTGGTGCCAGTATATAGGCCTGTCCTTATCTTGCAGTGAGGTTGCAAAATGATAATATTGATATGATAAAAAATGTGGGTGCTTTTCCCTGACAAATCACTGATTTTTCTACAATAGAAATACAATGTTCAACATTGCCTAATCTCTGGGATCCTTATAGCGCAGGGGGATGACAAATTTTTCAAGACATGTTTTAAAGGATGAACCTCTTGAAATATATGTGATCTTTCTATTGTGCTGTTACATTCGCAGGAAATGTACAAAATATGAAACTTGTGCCGATTGCACAAGTTTCATGTATTGTACATTTCACTTCAGGGGACAAAATATTTCAATTTTGCACTTGTTCTGCAGGACGAGTGACTTACAATTTTCACTCGCCCTGCAAAAACATGCAGTTGTCCTTTAAAAGCATATGCAATAAAGAATATAAGGAAGTAATATGTAATATGACTCCCTCGAGTAATTCTTCCCAAAGCACTCGTCCTGTAGGACCAGTGCTTTGCGAAGAATTACTCATCCTTTCTAGAATTCACTCGTAATTACAAGCACATGAGTGGAATTTTTGTCCCCTGCACTAAACAATTTCATACTAGTAAAATTCAAGTACTTTTCAAGGACTAATCAGACTCCTACAATTTTCAAGGACTACTAGTTTTCAAATCCTACATACATTTTTGTTTCAATTTCATATAGACAGCTGTTATCACGCCTATTAATCAGTAAATAATTATAGCAACCACTTGCAGAGTGATTAGTCTGCAGACCCGCATCAAGGTAATAGACCAAAATCACTGAAATGTGAATATAGGTCATAGTTCTAATATTTTGAGGTCAAACATCTGGGAGCGCAGTGGCTCAGTGGTAGAGTGTTTGACTCGAGACCGAGGGGCCGCAGGTAAGCTCACTGGCATCACTGTGTTGTGTCCTTGAGCAAGACACATTAATCCTAGCTTAGTACTGGTTCAACCCAGGAAGACCTGTCCCTACATAACTGAAAGATTGTTGATGGGACTAAAGATAAAAAAAAGGTCAAACATCTGCTCATAATGAACCAGTATCACATTGTCATGGTCATTCACTATTAAAAACAATCTTCAAGAAATATGGAACGATCACTGGAAAGTGCAAAATAGGTCATAAAATTCTACTTTAATAGTGTCCACACGTAGAGTACTTAAAGAAGTGAAACTGTATTTGTGAAACACTGTGCTCCCTATCATATGCTTTTCTAATACAGTATAACCTGTCTTAAGCAGCCACTTAAAAATAGACAAAACCAAAGTCTTAATGGAAAATGATAGCTAAAATGGAGGTCGAAAGTATTGCAGAATGCTCCCTTTAAATTTGGAGCATTCTACAATACTTTTGACTTGCATTAAGCGATAATCGGTATTGAAAACCAATGTTTGGTGTTCTTTTTGAGTGGCCGCTTAAGAGAGGTTTTTCTGTACTGTTTAAGTACTCTTCTCTAAACAAAGGCCCTACTCTTGAAAACATTTTGGACTTTTTGTCAAAGTTAATCAGGCAATCCACTCATCATTCCTTAAGTTGATCAGTGTCACTGCTGCAGCTCTAATAGCATGGGTGAAAGTTCAAAATTTCCAAAATCCTGAACTTTCGAAACTCCAATCTTAAAACTTAAAGTATACCCACTAAATACTCATTATTTCAAGTTTCAATGCTCAATTGTCTTTTGACAGACTGCAAATAAATCAGAGAAGCTATTTTAACCTGCCGAATTCAGAATTTCGAGGCTGACTTTCTATAGAAAGTCAGCCTCAAAATCCTGAATTCAGGAATAAACCTGAAAACTTTCACCCTTGTAATAGTTTATGTGATGTCTTGATGAGATAAGTAGGCATTATAGAAGGATGCATGAACTATTTAGATCAAGCACAGATGGGCAAGCCAATTTGGGGGAACATGCCCATGGGTGAAGGTTCAAATTTTCCAAAACCTGAACTTCAAATTCAAAACTTAAATCATGCAGTATGACCGCAAAACAATGACAATTTCAAGTTAAAATGGTCAATTGCTTTATAACATACTGAAAATAAATCAGAGAAGCTATTGTAATCTACCTGATTCAGCATTTTGAGGCTGACATTCCACAGAAAGTCAGCCTCAAAATCCTGAATTCAGGAATAATCCTGAAAACTTTCACCCTTGTAATAGTTTATGTGATGTCTTGATGAGATAGGTAGGCATTATAGAAGGATGCATGAACTATTTAGATCAAGCACAGATGGGCAAACCAATTAGGGGAACATATCCATGGGTGAAAGTTCAAAATTTCTCAAATCCTGAAATTTAGAAATTCAAAACATGCTGTATGATTACAAAACAATGACAATTTCAAGTTAAAATGGTCAATTGCTTTATAACAAAATGAAAATAAATCAGATGCTATTATAATCTCCCTGATTCAGCATTTTGAGGCTGACTCTCTGTGGAAAGTCAGCCTCAAAATCCTGAATTCAGGAATAATCTTGAAAACTTTCACCCATGATATAGTTTATGTGATGTCTTGATGGGATAGGGAGGATTATAGAAGGATGCGTGACCTATTTGAATCACACACAGATGAACAAGCCTTTGTGGGGCATCTATTCGTAAAATCTTTGACCCATCAAGACAGGAGTATTTTATCTGAATGTTTCTTCCACTGTTATTGATATTGTTGTATCACTGCATCAGGTTTATGAGAGCATCAAAGAACTTGCTTCTATCTTCAGTCTTCATCTCCATAACTGAAATAAATGGTAACTCATGGGTCATAGGCCACTGGCTGGATATGGTTTACCTCCCCCCCCAGGGGGAATTTTGTAGACCATATTTTTCTTGAAGCCCAATGTCTTGCGAGGATTTTGCAACATGTTAGCCCTCTGACAATGGCAGCGTTAAGCTGTAACAGCCTGTTACATACGTTACCCTACAAAATATTTGATAATTAAAATTCTTTTTAAGTCTTCAGAAAAGTGCAAAAGATAAGGTAAGATTTCCAAATTGTTTATATTTTCTAAATAAGCTATTACTGGGCTACAAATAATGATATTTGAAAACAAATATAGTCACCCCCAATGTAGTGTATGTTACATTTTTTCATTGAACCCCCTTTTAAATGATAAATGCATCTAATATAGTTTGTCTTAAATTTTATTGAAACCAGTTTATGTTCAATAATTTGGTATTACATTAAAGATTTTTTATTTACCTTTTCAAAACTGAAAGCATTACGTTTCTATCTTATATACTTTTTGAGTTATTAGATGTTGAACATGGTACCCCCCATATCACACAAAAATGTAAAATGTAATTCTCCAGGCCTCGCGCTGGCTATAGACCCCTCTTCCCCCCTGGGGGAATTTTGTACACTATGATTTCCAGATACTAAAATATATAAGCCACAAAATGAAATATGTTAGCCCTCTGAGAGTGGCAGCGTTAGCGGGTAACATCATGTTACGTACGTTACCGCAAAATAACATTAAATTTTCCTGATAATGTCTCCAACATGACATATTCACACTTTTTTTGAAGTCTGGCACAGGTTTAAGAACTTCTCATAGCACAGTTACATAATTTTAGCATTTGTTTTATAAATGTCTTGAGATTTTGCGGTTGTATATGCTACTTAGTGTTTCATATGTTATTTCCAAGTTTCAGTATGGCAGTTATTGACTATACATGTATTACATCCGTCAGTGAATATAGTAAATCTGTAAGGCTGCTATTCAAATGAATTAAAGTTTCTTATTATGGTGTCTTACACTATTTTACAGCCCAGGTTACATACGTTACTCTCTGAATACCATTAAACATTCAAGATATGGTCTCCAACACGACCTGCTTGTACTTATTTGCATGCTGGCACTGGTCCGTGTACTTATTTTTACTCTGACTCATTTGCTGAGGAAGTAACTCAATACATAAACTACCATAAACCCTCTTTTCTTTTATAGAGACATCAGATATATAGTTGACATAATACTCTTGGAAAGTTTGTAACATTCAGTGCAATGTGCGAGTAACGACTTAAAAGATCAAAGAAAACCCATCAGGTAGAAGTTCTAGAGCAAATCTTCATATATTATCCAAGGGTTTTAAAGAATTTTCCTATACAACTTATTACTCCTCTATCAGATTTATCTTGCAAGGATTTTGCAATATGCTAGCACTCTGGTAATGGCACCATTACCCTGTAACAGCCAATTATATATATTACCCAACAACATCTTTGAGAATTTTAGTAAATGACATGACTTCTGAAAAGTGCAAACCATAAGGTAAGATTTCCAAATTGGCTATATCATCCAAGTAAGCTATTTTTGCCTCACAGATATGGACCTTTGAAAACATTTATGCACCCCAAAGTGTGACGTATGTTACTTTTTTCATTAATCCTATATAAATGATTTATGAAACTAATATAGTTTGATATTTTTTTAAATGTGAATGTGCTTACTAACTCATTTTGTATCAAAGAATGTTTATGTACCTTTTAAAAACTGCAAATATTATGTTTCTATCTTTTATAAGGTTTGAGTTGTTGAGATTTGAACATTGTAACCCCATATCACACGAAATGTGAAATATAATTCTGTGGCTCTTTTGTTAGGGTACAATCAAGTTTTCTTTAACCCAGAGGTACTCGATTTCCTTCCCATTTATTTTCCACACATTTTGTCCATATCTGGAAAGCCTCACTTGTGTTCATGGGAAAGACTTGATGGTTTAATCTTTGTATGTACATCTTAAGGACAGAAAAGCAGATTGGAGGTAAGCTCATGTTCATGCCATTTGAAATAGTCAGTATATGTGTATGGCTTTGGTACTTTTTTCAGAAACATGTCATACTGCAGCTTATTCACAATTACATACATAGCACATGTTATGGTTTCATATCACTGATGAGTGCCTAGAGCAGTTCTTTATTTGTTCTCCTACCCTTCTTAGAATGTTGATGAACTAGTGGGGAAGGGGTTCTCTATCAGTTTGATAGGAATAACCTTTCCATGGTACTAACACATCGACAGTGTCACAATCTGTTAAACAGTGTATTAATGTAGATCTCTTCCCCCATATTCTGGCCAATGCTGTTAACATTCAGAAGGTGCACCTTTTGTTGCATACACCATTGTTGAACAAAACACCCAGGTTATCCTCTGTGAGAATGTTTGTAAGACTTTATAAACTGCTGCTTATACATTGTATATATGTATCAGTGACAAAACCAACACGCCCTGCCTTTAGTGCCTGGTTGAATACTGGTGCCAAGAGATCCATGAAGGTGACAGGAAAAGCTGTTATGCTCTGTAGTTACAGCATTAACATAAACGTTATGTGCATATAAACATAAACATATATATTAAGCCTTTTATATTAGTATTTTTATATTATGCTTACGGATTTGCTTGGAGAGAGGAGATCTGATCTTAGATCAACGTTGGGCTGACAATGGTCGAAGGGGGCTGGGACGGGGGCACGGGCGGTACTAAGCGAGAGGCTGAGGAGATGAACATGACAGCAAAGTAAGACACGGGCACCCTGGAGACAGTGTCCGGCGCCCATGGTGCGCTGAGGAGACAGAAGCCTGGCCATTATAATAATAAATGTAATTAATCAAAAGTATATAGTGAGTGTCGAGCTATGAGCTCATCACCTGCACATTCTGCGTTATATGACAAGTCTCTTACTTCATCAGAACGGTTTAGTTAGCTAAGATCAAAGTACATGTTTATGTTACCATGTTTAGATATCTCCTTTCTTTCTCTTTTCAGGTGGAGGTCATATAGATCAAAATGGAATTTTCGATTATAATGTAACAAAAAAATAAAAAAAAAAATAAACGTTATGTGCAGCACAACATGGACAATCTAATGTTGGTTCAATGTGTGATTGCAAGCCATGCTGAAGTTTGGACTTGTCAGTTTTGGTGGAAATTCTATCGGGAGTTGACAGTGACCATGGTACAGGTCCCAGAAGGAACGGCAGTGTCAACTCAAGGTCAACATTATGTCTAATAGAAAGAAGGCCATGCTTACCAAGGACCCTCCTTTAAGCTCTCATCTGGCTGTTTACGTTTTGTAAATTGGGCAATTTCTTCTTGCTTGACCTCGCAAGCATCAAAATGTTATTAGCTTGTAGCATTTTAGGGGGGGGGGGGGGGGGGGGGGGGGGTGAAAGACAGATTTTTTTAACTAAAAGTGAGTCAATGAAGTCTGCAACAGCCTTCCTCCTCAAAAAGACCCTTAGCTATGCCAGGCTTAGCAGGCACACCAAAAGACAAAAAGTACAGTTCATTGTCTTCAAAACTAGAAATAAAAGGATTTGTGAAGCCTGAAACTGCCTCTAGTACTCATTCTACTTTGCATCTGAGCAGATTGAATATTTCATTTCAGTGCATTGAAGAGTTGTTTCAATATATTGAGCTCTGATGTGATGAGTAATATACCATTCCATATGTAGTATGAAGCGTAGTTCTAGTTGCTGAAGCCTATAATACCTCTATATTGTTTGCCTGATAGTTATGTCAAAAGCATTTCTCAAGCAAAGAACCAATGGTTGTGACACACTAAACCCATTTTGTTTGAGAAGTTCTTTGCATCTGCGATGTGTATCAAATTTATGAGTGTAATCAGTTACACAGGTACATATTGTGCGTGGTTGTTGTGATCGTTTGCAATGGACATTGGGAACAAGGCATACAGATAGAGATGACGTGCAATTCAAAGTTGTTTTCCTTGTAGCCCTAATCAGTGTCAGCACCATCTGAATCATATCCATATACCTTGCCCAGAACTGAGCTGTTTCACAGTGACTGTCTTTCAGAACTTCAGATTTGAATGCATGGTGTCTATACTGTTTATGTGAGCAAACAGCGAAGGTTGATAGATCACATTATATTATTAGTTTAAGTCAACATAAATTAATAAGGAACTCCAATTTATTTCAGCCTTATAAATTTTCTAAATTCTCTGACAGAGTTTATACATGTATAGTCAACAACTTCTATACAGATACTCAGAATAACTTATGTATCATTTGGTAACACACATAACAGTTAAAGCTCAAGGCATTTATTAAATGAATGCTTAGAATAGGTAAACCTTGTTAAAGAAGTTTATAAACCTGTGCAAGCATGCTAATGCACGTATAGTCAATAAATACCATACTGATACTCGGAAATAACACAGGAAACACTAAGTAACGTACACAACGGTAATTACTCAAGACATTTATAAAATTAATACTAAAAATATGTAACTGTGTTATGAGAAGTTCATAAACATGTGTCAGCATGCAAATATGTACGAACATGTCATGGTTGAGACATTATCAGGGACGATTAATGCTATTTTGGGGGGTAACGTATATAACGTGCTGTTACACGTTAACGCTGCCACCCTCAGAGGGCTAACATCTTTTATTTTGTGTCTTGTATAATGTAGTTTCAGAAAATCATAGTGTACAAAATTCCCCCTGGGGGGGGGAGGGGGGTCTATAGCCAGCTCAAGGCCTATCAGGATAGGCAAACTTTTTACACAGGTTTAGATATTAAACAAAAGAAATCCGCGTAAAATTGTTAATATTTTCTTACCCAAAATTTTTAGCATATGTTTTGGGTGCTCAAGAGAACTGTCTCATTGAGACGGTTCTTTTGAGTACCAACAATATATGTTTTGGTTGAGAAATAAGAATATTATTTTTCTGTTACACACTCTTAACTAAAGGCCTGTTTTTATGTATAAAATTGTGATCATTTTCTTATCCATCAGTTGAAATATATATTTTGGATGCTCAAAAGAACCGTCTCATTGAGACAGTTCTTTTGAGTACCCACAACATATGTTTTGATTGCAAAATAAAAAAACGAATTTTTAATTACATGCTCTTATCTGGAGGTCTGGTGACTTTTATCAGCTAAATATGAAGAAAAATGTTGGTTAGGAATAGAGCTTACAGATGGAAAGACATCAGTATCATATCATAAGGCCTAAATGAAATATATGTGTGGTTCCTGTTTGCTGCCAAAAAAAAATAGGGTAGGTAGGTAGGCCCTAACATTAAATTAAGACATAACATTAAAATCACATGACGGCCTAAAATATGATACTGAATATACATGTAGTACAAGGGAGTCAATAAACATATTTTGATATATCATAGATAAATTAATATTTCATGTCAGAAATATTTGTTTTGTTTGAGTCAGACCTCCAGATAAGAGCATGTAATTAAATACCAAGGATTATAGATAGAATTGACTGACTTCATATTATGAGACATGGTGATGCCTCTATATGCAGTAGTGCTGTGTTTCTCATCACATGATGCAGTGTTCTGAGCTGGTTTCCTTTGCTTTGTGTTCCCAGTATCTCATGATTGTTGTGTGGCTCTTCCTCACGGTGCCACGGGTTTGTCTGCAGTTTGTGATTGTGGCATCTCGTGTTCATACTCATTATTTTCAATCTAGAACACCCCATTGGCCCATTTGAAAGGCAATTTGCGCAATTTTGGATGTCTACCGGTCTTCTGTTCGCAGATAATTGGGTCCTGTATAGGAACATAATATTCACTTCAGGACTGTCGTACCCTGCAAGAAGAATTTAACTCACTAGCTTAGGACAGAGGGAAGCTGATGGGCAAATGAAATTTAATGAAACCAGATGTCACTCTATGAGAGTGACTAGGAATAAGCATCACAACCAATTTCATTTTGATTATTCCTTACACAATCCAACCTTTGGAAATGTTCAGTCAATAAAATACATTGGTATAACCATCACTGATAACACAAAAAAGCAAGACAGTGGGTGTAAGGCCAGGAAACTGAGGAAATGCCACAATCACAGACCATAGACCAACCCACGGCACTGCGAGGGAAGACACATAACATACTTACATGTACCGCTACATGACAGTAAGAACACAATTAAAGTAAAGCAACCAGCTCTCTCTTCCACAGTGAAAAAAACTAGAAAGGACATTAAGTACTGCATTACAAAAACAGGGACCAAACACAAAAACCCACAAACATCGGGAGCAATGAGAAACAATGAATCAACAACCACAGAACCATCACCTTGGGAAGCCACAAGGATGGATATTCACCCTGGATTCTGCTGTTGTCAAAACACAACATTTGTTTAACTTTGGTTCAGCCTATAATCTTGAGTATGCAGTACTGATTTGAAACCCACATACAGATTTAATTTCAGTAATTTTTACGTCCCATCAACAATCTTTCAGTTATAAAGGGACGGGTCTTCCTGGGTTGAACCAGTACTAAGCTAGGATAAATGTGTCTTGCTCAAGGACCAGAACGCAGTGGGGCCGGTGAGGCTTGAACCCGCGACCCTTCGGTTTTGAGCCCAGCACTCTACCACTGAGCCACTGCGCTCCCAAAAAAAACCCACATACACTCTAAAACTTTGATTAAATTGACAACGCTCTGAGGACGGCTGCCCGTTGGACCTGCAGATGGCGAAATGCAAGTAGTTTTTAGCAAAATGCTTGATGAATTTGAGTGGACATCTCTTGAGGCCTGCATTGTGGGTATTGGTCTTCTTTCCTTCTCTTCCATAGGGTTCATTGTGGTGCTGTGTCTATTGAAAAAGACACGTACTTAAACCTGCCCACAGTTCGAAAATTACCAGGTTATCACATTGGATACTAGAAATACGCCCCAAGAAATATAGTTATGTCCTGAAGAATAAGTTTTTCCCCTTACTGTTCCCACTTTGAAATATTTCTCCTAATGCTGTCACTAGTATACCCCTACAACAGAGGAGATGAAGGCTCTCTCATTTCTTCCAAACACAACAAAAAGTTTGTTGTTTATTCTCCAAACTTCAAAATTAGCACTCCTAGGCGTAATTACCAGCACTGATCGATGCCAGTAAAGAAGGTATATACTGGGGCCGAAATCGCGCGGTACGATTCTTGCGCGGTACAAAAATATGATTAACAGCTTATTTGCAATCTATTTTCCGTAAAGTAACAATTTATTTTTGTGTTTTTATCGGTAATAAAAGATGAAGAAGGTTGGTATGTATCTAAAAGTTACTTTATTTCACATTAGTCCGATCTTTGTTGCTGTTTTGAAGGCCAATTACAAATGTCATTAGTTTTCGTGACCAATCGAGTTCCGATGAACTCGGAAAAAAACATGTAAATTTTGACTGTTTTATCACCTGTTTAAATGAAGGCCCCTTCTTTTCCTGAATGACCCCTTTTATAGATTATATGAGCCCTATTGGCCTATAGATTGAACACAGCACATGGCGGCACCAGCTACGGAAAACGGTCATTTTTTCCATTTTTTTTTTATAGAAACACCATTTTAATGTTTAGGGTCGCAGGTTTTTAAATAGGCACAGTTGGCAACCGGAACCACACATATATTTCATTTAGGCCTAAGTAGATTTTTTTTTTCAAAATGTCACATCAAAACAACAGAATTCATGAGAATGCAGTTTAAAGTCTGACAGAATGCTATACAATGTATTTACTATTAGAATGCTACACTTACTATGGGATTGCTATACTTACTACTCGAATACTATACTTACTATGGAAATGCTATATGTACTATGGGAATGCTATACTTACTACCGGATTGCTATACTTACTTACTATGGGAATGCTATACTTACTATGGGAATGCTATACTTACTATGGGAATGCTATACTTACTATGGGAATGCTATACTTACTATGGGAATGCTATATTTACTATGGGAATGCTATATTCACTATTTGATTGCTATACTTACTATGTGAATGCTATACTTACTATTGGAATGCTATATTTACTATGGGAATGCTATATTTACTTTGGGAATGCTATACTTACTATGGGATTGCTATATTTACTATGGGAATGCTATATGTACTATTGGAATGCTATATTTACTATGGGAATGGTATACTTACTATGGGAATGCTATATTTACTATTGGAATGCTATATTTACTATTGGAATGCTATACTTACTGAAAGTATCAAAGCTGTCATGTAACGTCCTTGAGCTTGTGCTAGCCGCAGCCTGTTCAAAAGCCTTTCCAAAGAAGCTGAAAAGGGAATGAAAAAAGTCATGCCTTGAGAAAATCAGTTAGTGTTGCTTACGAATAACAATGGAACACAAAGCCTGCCTCAATCATAGAACAACTCTTACCCATTACTCAGCATATTCCTAGTATGCATCACATGCTTGTAACAAAAAAAAAATCACATTTAAGGGAGACTGCCTGGTGAGGAGATGTTTTTCCTTACTACAAGGGCCTTCTCTAAAAAGAATTTATCTCTTCTTTAACCCTTTGTATACTAATGAACTCTTCCATCTGGTTGTATACATTGAGCCTGCCAGCCTGGGATGGTTCATTGTATATACCAAGGGGTTACAGGTTAGAATTTCCAAACTAAGTTATCATGGGTGAAAGTTCTAAATTTCCAAAATCCTGAACTTTTGAAAATTAAATCTTAAAACTTGAAGTATGCCTATAAATATCAACAATTTCAAGTTTAAATGGTCAATTCTTTAGAAAACTGAAATTAAATCAAAGAAGCCATAAGAATCTGCCAAATTCAGGATTTTGAGGCCGACTTTCTGTGGAAAATCAGCCTCAGATTTCAGGATTTTGAGGCTGACTTTCTGTGAAAAGTCAGCCTCAAAATCCTGAATTCAGGAATAATCCTGAAAACTTTCCCCATGAGATGAACTTCACTACCTATAAAAGGTTTAATCCTAGCAAACAGTGCAAATCCTGATGACGTATCGCTTAATGACCACATACAAAGCAGGGATTTTGATTTCTGTTCTCAGGGGAGGAAATTTGGCCCCATTCCCAATGGAATTTAGGTGCCTTTTTTCCCAATTTTGAAAAAAAATCCCAGACTTCAAAAAATTTTTTTTTTTGAAGATTGGGATTTCCATTCAGTCAACACACACACACACACTGGCCCCGAGGTTATAAAACTTTTTTCATTCTCAACTCAACTGAGCACTAAACTTCAACTCCTCAAAAAAACTAAAATACCGACAAATAAAGAACTATCTTGCTTTTAGTCTCTCAGATGTTATATTTATCATGCTAATGAATGTTAAAATGCCAACAATTGTAGGCACTTTAACATTTATGAGCAGAATAAATTTCGTGCTCAGCTGAGCATAAAAAAAGTTTTATAACCACGGGGCCTGCTTTGCTTTTCTAGACCTGCATTTTTAACAGAAAACAAGTGTTTGAACTTCTACACCATTTACAGGCATATGTTGTGGGTACTCAAAAACTGTCTCAATGAGATGGTTCTTTTGAGCACCAAAACACATGTTTAAACTGATGGATAAGAAAGCATTTATAACTGTATGCTCAAAAATATGGATCTATGCCTTTACCACATGGGTGAAAGTTCAAAATTTCAAAAATCCTGAACTTTCGAAACTCCAATCTTTAAACTTGCAATATGCCCACTAAGTATTCACAATTTGAAGTTTATATGGTCAATTGTTTGTTTGTTTTGATTCTTTACGTCTCATCAACAATCTTTCATTTAACAGGGACAGGTCTTCCTGGGTTGAACCAGTACTAAGCTAGGATAAATGTATATGGTCAATTGCCTTTAGACAGACCCAATATACATCAGAAAACCTATTATAATCTCCCTTATTCAGTATTTTGAGGCTGACTTTCTTTGGAAAGTCAGCCTCAAAATCCTGAAAACATTCACCCATGTTTACCATATATACTGATGAAACGTATCTTACTTTTTTCTTGTGTCATCAAGGGTCAGTGGTGGAATCCCTATAACTAGACTGATTCCCTGTTCTTTATCTTGTGGTGCACCTAGGACCAGGGGCAGGGTCCTGGACTTCTTGTTCCTACTCTGAAATGGAGTAATCAGGTGATTTACATTTTTAATGCTTTTGTTGTCATCTGCTGACTTTTTTTTTCAAAATTAACTTTTTTGAAAAATTCAAAGTGGCAAACGGTTTGGAAGCAGATCAGAACCATCATTTTATCGGTCATGATCTGGGTTAAAACTGCTTGCAAAGATTATCAGCAGACAACAAAAGTCATCGCTAGCAAGGAAAGTCAATAATCCAAAATTCTTGCATAAATAATGTACATAACTTTTTGTAGTGAAAAAACAACTATTGTGATAGTATTGACATTGCAGGAAGTACTAGGGCTGGCTAATCGACGCCAAAATGCTAAACGATAATCATTCCTTGAATTTCGATTTATAACCGATTAGTAAACACTCAAACTTGAAAGAAGGTCTCGGAAACTTGCATGGTCAATGGCATTGATTTCCCCATCATTTCGCTATGCAACACTAAGTAGTGTGTGTTATATATTCAAAAGACAATAGGCTTCAATTAAAAGTTGGCACTTTTGCTCAAAACAAGTCTTCATCAACTCTGTTGGAAAAAAATTTACTTGCTAATTGGCAAAGTCGGCAATTAAACTCACTGCCGGTCATTGTTGTTGTAACATTGTTCGACGTCGTACAAAAAGCACACCTTAGTGTAAAATAATACCCGTTGTAAATCGTCAGTAAAAGTTAAAGCTTCTAAACCCGAATATACCGCAGAGAAAAGAACCTTGCATACTAGATTGTTTATCTGACGAATATCTTTAAAATTTTGTACTACTTTAAAACAGAAGCGCAAGAACAACTTCATGTTTAACAATCAGTTATTGAGTTAGCCTGTAGAGTACAACGTTTTTATTACCATCTACTGTTTGAGGCAAGGCACATTCGGTCTAAACAAAATATCACCTGAGGCAATTACACTTTAATTTTGATCGAATAAACAAACAGAACAGCCATTGAAAGTAACCAATTTTTGAATTATCATGACGATTATGGTTTTTCTATTGTATATCGACCAATTAATCGATGTTTCGATTAATCGTGCCAGCCCTAGGAAGTACCATTGCAACACCATTTCTCTTGTAGACACCATTGCAATACTTCTGTCATACTACTGCTTGAAATATATATGCTTGTTTACAGGGGGAAATTATGAACACTGTAGCATTTATTTCATGTATGAACCAATTTTGCATGAGATTAACAGAATAATATCAGAACATATTCAAAGTCCAATCAATTTTGCTGTAACGTATGGGATGCTGAAACATAATATATAAAACATAACTAAATACATTCTAATGCCATTTAATTTCTGTTTGTTCCCAAACAAAACAATCCAAATTGAAAATTCCTACATGTATGTTTAAAAACTACTGTGATAGTGAAAGAACATTTGCCAATCTGAATGTCAGCCTAACATCCTTCAACCATCCACATACAGTAAAACCTGCCTTTAGCGGTCACTCCAAAATAGACAAAACAGTAGTCTTAAAGACAGATGGTAGCTTAATGCAAGTCAAAAGTATTGCAGAATGCTCTCTTGGAGCATTCTGCAATACTTTTGACCAGCATTAAGGGATTATCGGTCTTGAAAACCAATTTTTGGTATTTTTTGGAGTGGCTGCTTAAGACAGGTTTAACTGTACTCCCCACATGCAAATTTATAACTGGACAAAACTTGGAGATGAGTGTGTTACATAAGAATATCCAGCATGCTTCAAGTTAAGTTAAAGTGTCAGAGCAAAAATGTTTATTCTTACCACAGAGCAGTGTGCTTCTAATGTAAATCTGGCCAGTCTCATCAAGCATTGTGGATGGGAAAACAACTTACCACAGAGCAGTGTGCTTCTAGTGTAAACCTGGCAAGTCTCATCAAGCATTGTGGATGGGAAAACAACTTACCACAGAGCAGTGTGCTTCTAGTGTAAATCTGGTCAGTCTCATCAAGCATTGTGGATGGGAAAACAACTTACCACAAAGCAGTGTGCTTCTAGTGTAAATCTGGCCAGTCTCATCAAGCATTGTGGATGGGAAAACAACTTACCATAAAGCAGTGAGCTTCTAGTGTAAATCTGGCCAGTCTCATCAAGCATTGTGGATGGGAAAACAACTTACCACAGAGCAGTGTGCTTCTAGTGTAAATCTGGCCAGTCTCATCAAGCATTGTGGATGGGAAAACAACTTACCACAGAGCAGTGTGCTTTTTGTGTAAATCTGGCCAGTCTCATCAAGCATTGTGGATGGGAAAACAACTTACCACAGAGCAGTGTGCTTCTAATGTAAACCTGGCCAGTCTCATCAAGCATTGTGGATGGGAAAACAACTTACCACAGAGCAGTGTGCTTCTAGTGTAAATCTGGCCAGTCTCATCAAGCATTGTGGATGGGAAAACAACTTACCACAAAGCAGTGTGCTTCTAGTGTAAACCAAGCCAGTCTCATCAAGCATTGTGGATGGGAAAACAACTTACCACAGAGCAGTGTGCTTCTAATGTAAATCTGGCCAGTCTCATCAAGCATTGTGGATGGGAAATCAACTTACCACAGAGCAGTGTGCTTCTAGTGTAAATCTGGCCAGTCTCATCAAGCATTGTGGATGGGAAAACAACTTACCACAGAGCAGTGTGCTTCTAGTGTAAATCTGGCCAGTCTCATCAAGCATTGTGGATGGGAAAACAACTTACCACAGAGCAGTGTGCTTCTAATGTAAACCTGGCCAGTCTCATCAAGCATTGTGGATGGGAAAACAACTTACCACAGAGCAGTTTGCTTCTAATGTAAATCTGGCCAGTCTCATCAAGCATTGTGGATGGGAAAACAACTTACCACAAAGCAGTGTGCTTCTAGTGTAAACCAAGCCAGTCTCATCAAGCATTGTGGATGGGAAAACAACTTACCACAGAGCAGTGTGCTTCTAATGTAAATCTGGCCAGTCTCATCAAGCATTGTGGATGGGAAAACAACAAACAACTTACCACAGAGCAGTGTGCTTCTAGTGTAAATCTGGCCAGTCTCATCAAGCATTGTGGATGGGAAAACAACTTACCACAAAGCAGTGTGCTTCAAGTGTAAACCAAGCCAGTCTCATCAAGCATTGTGGATGGGAAAACAACTTACTACAAAGCAGTATGCTTCAAGTGTAAACCAAGCCAGTCTCATCAAGCATTGTGGATGGGAAAACAACAAACAACTTACCACGGAGCAGTGTGCCTCTAATGTAAATCTGGCCAGTCTCATCAAGCATTGTGGATGGGAAAACAACTTGACATCTACAGCACCCTACAACAGTTAACATTGGTCCACAGGGTTCAAACAGGGAATTTTGAGTAAAATTCAAGGATTTTACAGTTTTCAAGGACTAAAAGTTTAGGAAAAATGCCGATCGAAGTGTTATAATTGGTCCATTTAAGCAACACTATTTACTGTCCTGCCAGCCAAGAGTGACAATGGCCTCATGTTTTGTTTACAAAGTTATCATGGACTTATCATCGATAGATCACTTGTGTATTTATCCTATCCGCAGTGATCTATTGATTAGCGTTACCTCAAGTGGAGTGTACAATTTAAATTTTACTTAACAATTGTAAACAAAATATTACGTCACTGTCACTCTTGGTTGGCACAACAGTAGCATATACTTGTGATTGTGTTTTGGGTGCTCAAAAGAACAATCTTATTGATTTGTTTGTTTTCATTTGGTTTGGGTCTTTACGCCCCAGTCATTAGCTATGGTCATGTTGGGACTGTCAGTTCACCCAGTCAACAGCTATGGTCATGTCGAGGCGGTCAGTTCACCTAACCACACTTTTTTCCTGGGCAAGCTTATCTTTCTTGAATCGATGGAAGGGAGGAGAATGGCCATAGAAATTATTTCATGATGAATCCCTGTGATAGTATGGGACTGGGCCGGAATCTATCTCGCAACCCCTGGATCTGTAGTCAGACACAACACGTTACCAACTGCGCTACGCAACCAAGTACAATCTTATTGAGACGGTTCTTTTGGATACCCATAATATATAGTTTGGTTGAAAAAAAAGAAATATTTTTCAATTTTGCTCTCTTATTCGGAGGCTGAACAGTACATTCAAAGTATTTCTGTAACTCCTCCTGTGTGATGCCTTCACCTCTGCTGATAACCTTTGAAAACAGTTTGGATCCTGCTCAGGCCTTGAGGTTATAAAACATTTTTCATGCTCAACTCAACTGAGCACTAAACAGCTCATAAAAACTAAAATACCGACAAATAAAGAAGTTTCTTGCTTTAAATCTCTCAGATGGTGTATTTTATCATGCTAATAAATGTTAAAATGCCAACAATTGTTGGCATTTTAACATTAATGAGCAAGATAAATTTTGTGCTCAGCTGAGTTGAGCATTAAAAAGTTTTATAACCTCAGAGCCTTGTCTGACAAAATCTTGGGCGTTATCTGGATACATTAAAGCATGCATAACTACCCAGTATGCAAGGACTCAAAATATCTGTGAAATGAGGTGTCACATTTGCTGGAATAAAATTCCACAGCTTATATCGCAACAGACTTTTACAAACAGGTTCAGAAAACACAGCAAATCTTAATACATGAAAAAAAACATGCATTGTCATAGGTCAAAATAAGGAAATTTTATTTGCGTAAAATTAAATTATTTTCTTACCCATTAATTAAAACATTTGTTTTGGGTGCTCAAAAGAACCGTCTCATTGAGACGGTTCTTTTGAGTACCCAAAACATATGTTTTGGATGTGAGATAAAAAAAATAACTTTCCAATACATACTCTTATCTGGAGGCCTGATTGTCACTTGGCAAACACTGTTGACCTGGATGAGATGCCACACAATGTAATCTCAACAGGATTTACACTGTTTGCTATGACAAAAACAATCTTCAGAATCAAATTCCATTTTAGTTGGAAATTATAACCTGTGACCCCTCAATATATACAATGAACCATCCAAAGTTTATTGTATCATATATCAGGTGGAAGAACCCACCAGAATACAAAGGGTTATAGTGATACTAGAGGACCTCAAGGTCCTGAAGCACTCACCTGACCTCTTTAATTATGTTGAAATAGGTCAAGGTCAACTACAGCTTATAATAAAACATATTTTGTTTTACCATATATGGGGGTTGCAGCCATTTTGGTCAAGTGACTTAAAACAATCTAATGAATACTCGATTAAACAGCCCAGTGATATCTGAGAAATCAATGTTTATATAGGTATGTGGCAGTCCAAATGAGTGGCTTAAGATAAAAGGTCACAGGTCAGCTTGACATTTGGTACTTATATAAAGCCATTGTCTCATCAGTTAAACATTTATCGAAAGTATTATGATTGCGGCTTAAACAGTCATAGAAAAATGAACATTTCAAGATTATTCCCATATAAATGCATAAGGAATCAAATTTGACCTTGCCATAAAGTAGGTCAAGCTATTCATCATTTGTGCAAACCTGGTAGAGACCACATCCCCAATGCTACATACCAAGTCCCAAGGCTATTGGCCTTTTGTTTCAGAGAATAAGATATTTAAAGGGTTTTTAACATATATGGGTGCGGTGGCCTTGACCAGGAAACTTATTTATAGCCATTGTCTCATTAGGTTTAACATATCAAGTGAGAATAATGACTTTGGCTTCAACAGTATTCAATAAATCAACTTTTCCAAAAATTCCACATTTAAATGTAATCGGAAGCAAATTTGACCTTGATGTTAAGTAGGTCAAGGTCAACCTAGGATCATCATTTGAACAAACTTGGTAGGCCCAACATTCAAAATATTACATACCAAGTCCCAAGGTCATCAGCCTTCTGGTTCTGGAGAAGAAGATTTTTAAAGGGTTTTTACCATATATGGGCATGTCGGCCATCTTGGTCAAGTGACCTAAACAATTTGTATAAATCTTGGCTAACTTTTTGTAAGGAGTCTTCATATGATATTTGACTTCAATTGGCCCAATGATTTCTGAGAAAACTATGTTTTAATATATTGATGGGACTCCAATATGAGCGGCTTACCTTGACCTTTGGAACTTATTTATAGCCATTGTCACATTAGATTAAACATATCAAGTGAGAATAATGACATTGGCTTCAGTAGTTTTCTAAAAAATCAACTTTTCAAAAATTTCCCCATTTAAATGCATAGGGAAGCAAATTTGACCTTGACGTTAAGTAGGTCAAGGTCAACCTAGGATCATAATTTGAACAAACTTGGTTGGCCCCAGATTCCCGATGCTACATACCAAGTCCAAAGGTCATCGGCCTTCTGGTTCTGGAGAAGAAGATTTCTAAAGGGTTTTTACTGTATATGGGCATGGCGGCCATCTTGGTCATGTGACCAGGACCATTTGAACAAACTTTCTTTCCCCCATCCTAAGGAGTCTCCATATGAAATTTGAGTTCAATTGGCCCAGTGGTTTCAGAGGAGAAGATGTTTGAAAATGTTAAAGGACGGACGACGGACGGACGCCGGAGTCACTGGTATACTACAGTCGAACTTTGATCGCTCGAACTCGCCTGTCTCGAACACCAGGGATCGCTCAAACTCGTTTGTCGGTCCCGGCAATTTCCCTATACATTTAATGTTAAAATTCACCCCAGGCTCGAACAGTGATGGCTCAAACTCTCGAACTCATAGCACGGTCCGCAGGGCGATTTTTTCATGTAAAAACGCTATGATGGCTCGAACCAAATGAATCAGTCACATGCTTGATTTAAGTTCATTATTATTTTCATAAGGGCTCCGTGACAATGATGATTTTGCGCTTGGGTTACCTAACTGACGAGTGGAACGTGTGAAGCAATTAGTGGCAATTTATCAGATCAAAGATTTGAGTAAGTTCTCACTTGTCACCACTTAGTAGGGGGCCGAAAATGATTAAAGACAACTAATGTGATGTTTTGCAATCAAGAAATCGCATGTCAAAATGAGTAAAACATGCCTGGCTGGATAAAAACAGGCATCAGATTGTGCGGCGGTACAGTCTGATCCGCGTCTTTGTTGTAAACATCCTGGGGAGTTTGTCATTTTTTTCATGTTTTTATTCGTTGTTATTAATTGAAACTTGCACATTGTGAATAAATAATAAGAGACAAACTTGTTTTTTTTCTTTTATTGTTCTAAAGGAAACGATAAACAACCGAACATAAACTGTAGCGACACATAAACAGGAACATTCACCCACAAGAAGACAAACGGTACAGCTTACTCGATAGCAAATGCATTGATCAGCCTGCGCATATGCGCATGCTGATAAATGTATTTACTTCAAACAGGTTCATATGCTAACACATGCGGCTTATCGTTTTAATTCTAGCTTGCAAAGGGTTATTGATCAGTGACAGGTGTCACGTGCGCTTTGCAACTTTGGTCGAAAAAAACGTGGTGTCCGTGATGACATAAAGTACACATGAACCAACTTGAAAATTGTCAGGCTAGGTATCGCTCGAACACATGGATGGGTCGAACTCGCACCGATGGTGCCGATGAGTTCGAGCCATCGAAGTTCGACTGTAATAGCTCACCTCGGAGCCTTTGGCTCAGGTAAGCTAATTAGACTTACCTCTTCCATGAAAGCATAGAGAAATGGCCCAGCTGATATGACCTGATGCATGTCTAGAAATGTTTGTACTTGGGTGATGATAGCCTGAAGTTGTCTCTTTGAGAGCTCTAGACCTTTCTCCATAGAACATGTGTTGGTTCTACAATGAAGAGTATTAGGATTACTGAGTGTCTAAAGGTTTGGATTCTGATCAGGAACAATTTAGTCATTTAATCGGTAAATGCCAATGCAAATATGCTGTCTGCTTCGAGATGAAATGAAGGGAAAAAATCTAAGGATGCAATAGACCAATCAGGTGCGGTATAACAAAACACTATGACTGGTTTGCTTTAGTGAATAAGTATTTGCTTTAAAATAAGGCGAACCAGTCTGAAGCTTACATAAATTTGGCCAATCAGCGCTCATTTTTCACAACGAAAATCCTATTGCATCACTGTGCATTACCGTACAGCGTGTGTTTACAAAAATCGTCTCGGACAAACTGTCCAAACTGGACAGCAAACTCTCGGACATCTGGAACTGTTTTCGGACTATGTCCGATGGCCGACGCCAAACTGAATCCCTGTATCCAGTAACGTTATTTATCATATGATGTCGCGCCGGGGAGTGAAATAACGCCATGCAATAAAATAAAAAAAAACAAGAGGGCCAAGTGGCCCTTAATCACTCACCTGAGTTTTGTTTAAAGCTATCATGAAAGCTGACCATGTCCCTGGTGACACCTAAGCCAAGCCATTTTTGGCCCCAAGGGCATTATTTGAACAAAACTAGGTGATGCTTCATACTAAATATCAAGGATCTAAGCCTTATGGTTTCAGACAAGAAGATTTCTTTATGTTTTCCCCTATATAGGCCTATGTAAAACATGTGACCCCTGGAGTGGGGCCATTTTTGGCCCCAGGGATATATTTTGAACAAACTTGGTAGAGGTTCACTGGGTAATGCTATATACCAAAATATCAAGGCTCTAGGCCTTGTAGTTTCAGACAAGAATATTTTTCCATGTTTCTCCCATCTTTCTAAGCCTATATATGTAAAACATGTGACCCCGAGGAGGGCCATTTTTGGCCCCTGGGGCATAATTTGAACAAACATGGTAGAGGTCCACTAGGTGATGCCACATACCAAATATCAATGCTCTAAACCATATGGATTCAGACAAGAAGATTTTTTCATGTTTTCCCCTATATAGTCTATGTAAAACATGTGATCCCCGGGGCGGGCCATTTATGGACGCAGGGATATAATTTGAACAAACTTGGTAGAGATTCACTAGGTGATGCTTCATACCAATTATCAAGGCTCTTGGCATTGTGGTTTCAGACAAGATTTTTTCATGTTTCTTCCTATATAGCCTATGTAAACATTTGACCATGGGGGGGGGGGGGGGGGGGGGGGCGGGGGGCATTTTTGGCCCCAGGGCTATAATTGGAACAAACTTGGTAGAGGTCCAGTAGATGATACTACATACCAAATATCAAGGCTCTAGGCCTTGTGGTTTCAGACAAGAAGATTTTTTCATGTTGCTCCCTATATAAGCCCATGTAAAACATGTGACCCCCGGGGCGGGCCATTTTTGGCCCCAGGGCTATAATTTGAACAAACTTGGTAGAGGTCCACTAGGTGATGCTATATACCAAATATCAAAGCTCTAGGCCATGTGGATTCAGACAAGAAGATTTTTTTCATGTTGCTCCCTATATAAGCCTAATATGTAAAACATGTGACCCCCGGGGCCAGGCCATTTTTGGCCCCAGGGCTATAATTTGAACAAACTGGGTAAAAGGTCTACAAGGTGATGCTACATAACAAATATCAAAGCTCTAGGCCTTGTGGTTTCAGAGAAGAAGATTTTTAAAGTTTTCATCTTGAAAATCTATTTTTAGCCTGTGTGACCTAGATATGCAATGGACCGAAACCATTTGAACAATTTTAAAAGATGGTCATATAAGGATCATTCCTACCAAGTTTGGTCAAAATCCAGCCAGTAGTTTAGGAGGAGATGTCGTTTGAAGCAATTGTTTACGACAGACGACACACGACGGACATCCGATGATCACAATTGCTCACCCTGAGCCAATGGCTCAGGTGAGCTAAAAACACTAGTAGTTTACAGATTTTCAGAAACGTTATGACGTCCATAACAACGTTGCTTACATAATGACATAATTATGATGTTTTTACGGAAGAAATGAGATTTCAATGTAATCTTAATGTCATGTGATAAATAGAATCTGACATTCGTGCTCCTGTCTTATTGAATTTATTATCGGCAAGCCTCACATTTTATCTTTTTTCCTCAACCTGTTTAATAAATTCAATAAAACATAAGCACTCATGTCAGATCCTCAATGTAATAACCATCATGACAACAAGGTATATTTATGGGAAAATCTTAGCATTTTCAAGCCAAAATATGTGATTTCAAAATAATTTTAGTGTCATATGATAATATGATAAATAGATTATTTAATGTCGCATGATAAATATAATCAAACAGTTGTGCTCCTGCATTATTGAATTTATTAAATTTGTTGCAAAAAAGCACCAAGTTTTAGATATACGATAAGAAATAATCAAATGAAGATCAGAATTGAAGCACAAAGCTTATATAGTTCTTTTTGTAACGAAAGAAATTTATTTTTAATCCTTATCCCGCTACTTTTTTGTCCTGAAAATGTCATCTTCTTTCTACATCTGCTGCATATATTCAAGTGCACTTCAGAATAGACTTTTTATGGAAGCAAGCAATATGAACCCTGATAAGACTGCTCCCAAGGAGCAGTCTGATCTGGGTCCATATTGTTTGCAATATAGGCTACAGATGAGCAGGGCTCATCGTGCCATTAGCCATTGTAACCATTTGCTACTAAAAATGTATAGTGGCTACAAATATAAGTCATTAGCTAAAATAGCAGTCTAGGTGGTTCAAAAATTAAATATATGCGAAAAAGTGTATTTTGATCAGCTTTTGGATTTTCCAATATTGCTTTTATTATTCCTTCACACTTTTTTATTGTGCCATATTTCACTCTTTGGATGCTGGATTTTTTCAATTACCATCAGGGTGTCAAACACTTTAGATCCAGATTAGGCCCAACACTTTGTTGGCCCTGATCTAGGTTCAAACTGTTTGCAAAGATTATCACCAGACAACAAAAGTCGCCCCTAGCGGGCAAAGAGTTACATACAAAACAACTTGTTGATACCACTTTCTGGCTTAAGTTAATTTCATTTGGCTCCAACTTTTTCCATTTGGCTAAAGTGTTGGCTACAACAAATCCTGAGCCAGAGGAGCCGATGTCAAATGACTTGACTGGTGGGCTAGTGGTTACAGTTACAAAATCTGAACCAGTTTACCTGTGTAGGACATCTAAAGCATTTAAGAAGCTGTCTGTCGGTGTCTTCCCTTTTTCCTGGAAATACACAAGAAAGAATTTATTCGCTGAGTAGCCAGAAAATCTGACTTTGTCGCAAACAAACAACGAAGGGGCAGGGCAGACCCGCCTGCCCATTCAAGCTGTCTGATCAGCACCTTCAATATTCCGTCTTTAGAAAGTACATTTCAAGATTCTAGCTGTTCTCGGTTTCTTAGCAGGCTGGTTTGAGCCTTACCTGTTTGCAAACCCCAAAGACAAGTTTTCTTGCAAAGACACCAATATGAGTTGGTTCATTGAATTAAATGGCTGTGAGCTGGTATATTAATGAGTAATATCTATATGTACTGTACATTCAATAACTTTCGTGATAATTTTATTTTCGGGAATTAACGACATATTTGCCACATTAAAAATTCATGACAAGGACATGATTCACCTACATCAGTAAACGTCAGAGTTATTTCACCATTTTGCAAAGGGTTTAATTTAATGAAACTTTGCATCAACAAAGTTTCGCGAAACTAAAACCCTCTTTAGAAAATCCAAAAATCTATGTATAACCACTTACACTTGCTTGTAGACTTATGCTAGGGATTTTCAAAGGCCTGATTTAGGGCCAAATATAGGCCCCTTCCCAATTCAAAAATGAGCAAAAACTTCTTAAATGGTGTAAATCATTCCCAATTTCTTAGTTCTATATTTTGGTGAAAATTTCATGAAAATCTGAACACAAATAGCAAAGTTACAGATGCATGAAAACTTGATTAAAATGTGAATGAAAACAGGTTTTCATTCACATTTTTGTGCAAATTTTCATGAGTTCTTATGGTGGGCATATGGTACAGCTTTACACTGCTAGTTTGGGAGCGCAGTGGCTCAGTGGTAGAGTGCTTGACTTGAGACCAAGGGGTCAAGGGTTCCAGCCTCACCGGGGTCACTGGGTTGTGTCTTTGAGCAAGACACATTAATACTAGCTTAGTACTGGTTCAACCCAGGAAGACCCGTCCCTTTATAACTGAAAGATTGTTGATGGGACGTAAAGAATCAAATCAAACAAACAAACACTGCTAGTTTCTTATATGGTTTTAATCAATTTAAAATGGCAGCTCAGTTCTTTAAGACTGCATCAAAATTCCCTATTTTGATGGCTCAAATGATATTTTCCCAAATTCAACAGGGCCCTGTCCCCGACTCCAGAAAGGTAGGAAAATCCCTGTGAGGCCATGCTTAAAAAAGACCTGGTTTCCCACTTCCTACTGGGAGGTTTTAGAGATGGGTTGGTGGTTTTGATTGGTTCGAGGTTTAATGTTCCAGTCAACAGCTATGGTCATGTCGGGATGGTCAGTTCATCTAACCACACTTCTTTCCTGGGCAAGCTTCCCTAAACGTATATCCTGTTCTTTATGCACATACTTTCGCTTGTAACTGACAACAACCCTTCTTGAATCAGCGGGATGACAAGAATGACCATAGAAATTATTTCATGATCGATCTCCACTAAAGTGTAGGGCCGGCCCGTGATCAAACACACCACCCCTGGATCTGCAGCCGAACTCGCTACTGACTGGGCTACAGGACCCGGTGTAAATGGGTTGGTGGTATTATTTAATATTCATGATATTGAAAAAGTTAACAAGTCAAGTTAGCTTGATTTTTAGAAACAAACTTGATATAATATTCTATAGTCAAATATTGTCAGAAAAAGATAAGGAAATCACACAAGTTTTAGAGATGAAATGTAAAATATAACATGAGCTTTCCTACCCCAAAATATTAGGATGAGATTTTATTTTACTTTTTATTTCTGCCAAGGGCGAATAAAAAAATGAGAGTGTTTCGGGATACAGGTCTGAAAATTTTAGGTAGGGTAAGCACACATATTTTTTTTAATTATTTTTTTTTTTTTATTATTTTTCTGGAAAAAAAAATAAATAATTTTATGCATTTTGAAAGGCATTTTGCCTTTCAAAATGCTTAAAGCTATATTTTTTTCCAGAAAACCTGAAAAACTTTCTAGGTTTTGCCAGTAAATTTAGATAGGGTCGGATTACATTAAACACAGGTATTTTAATATTTGGCCCTTTATTGCATTGGGAATGGGAAAAAAATCATTCTGAGGCTATAAATTTTATGGGGTAGGGGGTAAAATAACTTGGTAAGGAGAAAATTGGCAGACAAACCATTTTCTTTTTATTTTAACCCCAAAAAACATATCAGTCAAAACAAGATTACAGAACTACTTACCGTATTCTCTAACACAGAGGCTATAACATAGGCAACATCCGTAGCACATAGCTTATTCTTGAAGCCATACTGGGCAAAAAATGACGGTAATATTACATCCTCATCGGTTAATCTGAAAAGACAAGTTTAATGCATCAAATCAGACACATTTTGAAGGTACAGTAAAACATGTGTAAAACGGCCACTCTCAAAAAGACCAAAAACTGGTTTTCAAGACTAAGTATCGCTAAAGGCAGGTCAAAAATATTGCAGAATGCTCCAAAGGGTAGCATTCTGCAATATTTTTGACCTTCATTAAGCTACCATTCGTAATAACGATCTTCGTTTTGTCTATTTTCGAGTGGCCGTTTTACACAGGTTTTACTGTACTATATCAATGCCACAAATTATCAAATAAATATTTAATCTTAGGAACGCAGAAAAGAGCACATATTTGAAAATTAAATTTCTTATTACTCAACTAAAACATATGTTGTGGGTATTCAAAAGAACTGTCTCGATGAGACGGGAACCATCTCGATGAGATGGTTCTTTTGTGTGACCAAAACAATAGTTTTAACTGATCGATAAGAAATAATCATGACCAAAAGACCAAAAATGTTTTTTACAGGGTTTCACCTCAATAATGTGTTTTAATAGTCTTTGGGACAAAGTTGATTTAATAATATAATATAATTTAACCCTTTCCTTCATGAATATTCATACTAAGCTCCACCCATTATGAATATTCATATTAATAAAATTTCATGCTTGTACAAAGAACAAAGATTTATTTGTCACGTCCACTTGTGTAGGATCATATCTAATCATATTTCTATAAGCAAACAGAGTAGGCCCTGATCAGGCAGCTCTTACAAGAGCTGCCTGATCAGGGTCTGCTCTGTTTGCAAAAGTATTTATAGGCATCTCTATGAGGTAAAGGGTTAAGTCAGCACTGTCCTACTGATTTATTTGTCATGAAAATTTATTAATTATGCAACAAGTATTATAGGTCCAGATAAGGAAACTTTTTGAGCAATTTTTTTAAAATTATTTTCTTACCCATCAAATTAAACATGCGTTTTAGGTGCTCAAAAGAACAACCTTTTTTACCATGGAATTTTACAAAGGAATAAGAGGAAAATGACCACAAAATGGTCATTTTCCTATGATTCCTTTGTAAAAGTGTCCCTTTATAACACGATTCACCAATAAAACTGTCTATTCCTTTGGACCCCAAACATAGAATTATAAAGGGACAGCACTGTATAAGTTAAAACAAACATGTATTACCTACCCATATTTATTCATATTTTCTTGGATCATTGTTCTGATATTTATTTTAAGACTAGAATCCATCGATGAAAATTTCTGTTTACACTGAGTTAAAGGCAATCTGAAAGTATATACACATTTATCAGGGTTCATACAGGCAAGTTTGAGTAAAATTCAAGGACTTTTCAAGGATTTCTAAAAACCTCTCTAACAGTTTTCAAGGACTAAAGGTTAATGAAAAATTATACTGAGGCCTAAATGAAATATATGTGTGGTTCCTGTTGCATACCAACAAAATTTAGGGTAGGTAGGTAGGGAAATCATTAAATTTTGTTATAACATTTAACAAAGAAAATAGTGGCAAAATCTGAAAAAGTGCCCATTTTAGGTATTTTTTCTCCAAAGACCATTTTAATGTTTAGGGTAGGGTTAAAAAAATAGGGTAGGTAGGCAACAGGAACCACACATATATTTCATTTAAGCCTGATCTAAGCGTTAAAATTCTACTTCAGAAATGCTAGACTGAGATAATGGAGACACTAGTACTGGAAAATTCCTATAAAATTGTTGTGCCATTATTTGGTGCAGCATATGCTGCATCAAATACAGGCACAACAATTTTTTTACTGATTTAGGTCTCTATCAACAGTGCTAAGTCCTACAGAAAATAGTAGAATTCAAGGACTTTTCAAGGCTTTTTAATAATTTTCCAGTACTTTTCAAGGCAGATTTAATTTTTAAGGACTTTTCAAGAAAGCCTTCTAAATTCAAGTACTTTTCAAGCCTGTGCAAACCCTGATTAAGGAGAGTAATATACCTGTACATGATATATATAAATAGAGAATTATAAAAACATGTCCCTAAAAACCTTTTTTTACAGCTGGGGATTAAATGGAGATAAGCTACTCATTTTATACAGTAAAGCCTGTCTTAAGCAGCCACTCAAAAAAAGATAAAAGAAAGGTCTTAAAGACCGATTATCCGTTAATGTAGGTCATAAGTATTGCTGAATGATCCCCCTTGGAGCATTCTGCAATACTTTTGACCTGCATTAAGCAATAATCATTCTTGAAAACCAATTTTCGGTCATCTTTT
The DNA here is from genome assembly GCA_964019695.1 of Loripinus fragilis. NCBI lineage: Eukaryota > Metazoa > Mollusca > Bivalvia > Lucinida > Lucinidae > Loripinus > Loripinus fragilis. The sequence continues at coordinate 20,902,105 of OZ026525.1, forward strand.
TAGTGGCTGCTAAAGACAGATTTTACAGTACATTGCAGTTTCATATAATAAGGCTTTTCAAGGTCTTCATAAGATGATTTGTTTCTTTGTGTTTAATGTTTGTCATCTTCTAACCTTTTTCAAAATTAAATTTTTCAGAAGAATCTTTCACGAATATCTTAAGACAGTTTGGATGCAGATCAGGCCTAACATTTTGTCAGGCCTGATCTACAGAAGAAGATTTAATTCATTCAATAATAGGTGAAAAACACTGGCACAAAGCAATTTAACTTAATGCACAAACGGTTTCTTCCTTCTGGTTTGATACAATTAACTTGGGATGGTCCATTATATCTATATCGAGGAGTCACAGGTTATACTTTACAAATAAAATTGAATTTCTTTCTCCGTCAGAGGCCAAAAGTGTGTGTTTAATATTGCCTCACCGTCCCTATTTTTCTCTGCCGATCTTAAAGTTTTTTAGTATTATTTGGGGATTTCTGGGAAATTCCCCTTCCAGCCATATATTTCCTATTCATTTGCGTATAAAAACTTTTCATAAAACAAAAACATTTTCCGACCTGCCTACGCTATCACAGTTTAAGTTAAACACAATTTTCCAGCGCAAAATTGTAAATATTATCTTACCCATCAATTTTAACAGATGTTTTGGGTGCTCAAAAGAACCGTCTCATTGAGACCGTTCTTTTGAGTACCCACAACATATGTTTTGGTTGAGAAATAAGTAAATTAAATTTTCGTTACGCACTCTTAACTAAAGTCCTGCCTATTTAATTTTTCCATGCAATAGTTAACATACTTTTTTTGGCCTGAAGATTGTTTTTGTCTTAGCAAACAGTGTGGACACTGATGAAATGCCACATTTTGCGGAATTCCATCTGAGTCTCACTGTTTGCCAAAGTATACATTTAGGCCCGACATATATATCGTACAAAGGGCTAACTTACCCCATTTCAGCTAAGAACTCATATAGTCTCTTCTGTCCTTTCAAAGTCCACACTTTAAATCTACAGGCCAGGTTTATGGAATGACACAAACTTTCAAATAAAGACCAATGTCTATACAAGGACAACTGAAGTTCATCATCATACATTATCTTCAGACAGTTCACTGATATAATATCCTCGTTATCTCTGAAATGGAGGGAGCGCAGTGGCTAAGTGGTAGAGTGCTTGACTCGAGACTGAGAGGCTGGGGGTTGGAGCCTCACAGGCGTCACTGCGTTGTGGTCCTTGAGCATGACACATTTATCCTAGCTTACTAACATAGTACTGGTTCAACCCAGGAAGACCCATCCCTGTTTAACTGAAAGATTGTTGATGGGACGTAAAGAATCAAATCAAACAAAACAAAATCTCTGAAATGGAACCAATTAACCCTTTATGTATTAATGGATTCTTCCTTCTGATTTGGTAAAATAAAGTTGGGATGATGCATTGTATATATGGAAAGGTCACAGGTTGTTTGTTTGTTTGTTTATTTTGTTGCTTTGGGTCCCAAGTCATCAGCTATGGTCGTGGCGGGACGGTCAGTGGTTGTAATTTCCAAAAGAAATTGTATTTCTTTCACTTTTCACTGAAGATCGTTTTTGTCTTAGAAAACAGTGTAGATCCTGATGAAATGCCGCATAATGCGGCATTTCATCTGGGTCTTCACTGTTAGCCAAAGTGCCCATTTAGAAAGAACCAATTACAACTGTGGAAGTATCAGGTTAGCAAATTAACTTTCTTTTCAAAAACTTCTCATTAATTTTAACTGCTTTATGAATTCAGCATGTAGAAATGAACATGTTTTCTATCTGTCTGATAAACATCTAGCTGACAATGATAGACTACAAATTTTACGTTAATGACAGCTCACCCATGCACGGATCCAGAAAATTTATTCAGAGGTGGACCAACTTTGACATGTTTATTTTTTGTTTGTTTTTTTAGTTGATGAGGGGAGGGAGGATCCAAATACTACTATAAGCGGCCCATCATCAGCCCGCCAGCAAAACACCATTTAAATGGCCTTTCGCTGGTGTACTGATGATGGCATCACATTGAATGCTTATTCTTCAGGGGATCTGGTCCAAAATTGCTTAGATTTTTGTGATTTTTATGGGGGAGGGGGGGAGGTTCTGGACCCCCTGTCCCCCTTCAGGATCGACGCATGTTATCTTGCGAGGTTTCGGTATCTTGAAATGCTTAATTGGCAGTTGAGTGGTGTAATTTGTCAAAAATATTTTGTCCTAATTTCAAAATAGTGTAACACAAGATCTAGATGAACCTCAAAGCAGCTGACCAAAACATTCAAATAATTAATAATCATATTACAATTTATAAAATCAGTCGTGCAAAACCCTTTGACATTTATTGCTATTTCTTAAAGGGAAACACTCACCATATAATTAATGAGCTTTAAAAGAAGGGAAACACTCACCATATAATTAATGAGCTTTAAAAGAAGGGATTTGTCTATCAAATCAGTATGCTGTATTTCTTAAAGGGAAACACTCACCATATAAGTAATGAGCTTTAAAAGAAGGGATTTGTCTATCAAATCAGTATGCTGCAAATTTTATCAAAATGTATCAAGAAATAAAGAAGTTATATGCGTTTGAAGTTTCCATTATTTCTTTTATGGAGGCCACCATATTTGTGTGTTTATGACGTCATAGCCTCCTAATTATATATGCAAAAATGAAACAAATAAGATATGAAAAAAAAATCATTCTATTTTACGTATATGTCTAATATAACACTAAGGGATCATTTATACAAGAAATTCTGTGATTATATGCTAAAATAAAGATTTTATGCGTCTGAATAACTTTTCATGTATGTCATTAGTATCTCATTATATATTCAAAATGGGGGCTGTGACAGGATGTTATGAAAACTTCATTTATTAATAACATTCTTAATTCTCAACCGATTTTGATCAAGTTTGCACTAAAATTGTTTGTGTGCAAATGCCTGTCTTTTCAGATACATTTACTGTGTTTTCCTTTAAAGTTACAAATTGAATCCCAAAGCAGCCATTAAGAAAATGTTCATTTAATACTTGTTTGTTCAAAAGAAGTACAAATTTACAAAAAGGAAGATGATTTTAGGAATTTTAGTACATAGTATATTACATGAGTGCTCTTGTTTTATTGATTTTATTTAACCAGTTGGGGAAAAGAAATAAAATGCAAGGTTTGTTGTGCATTTTATCTCTTTTTCGCAACAAGTTTAATAAATTCAATATTACAAGAGCACGAATGTTAAATTCTATTTATCATATGAAATTAAGATTACTTTAAAATCTCATTTCTGGCGTAAAAACATTATAATTTTGTTATTATGTATGCAACGTTTAATGGACGTCATAACGTTTCCCGAATATCTGTAAACCACTAGTGGTCTATCCATATTAATGCATGGTGTACTATCACTCCAAGAGGTGATGTCATGTGATAAAATAAAATGTTCAGCATGACAAGGGTTAATAACCTGTTTAAATAAAGTAAAATACCTGTGATTTAATCGTGAAACATGTGTCTGTAGTGTGAGTACATCTTCAATATATTTTTCTCTCGTAGTTTTATAATGTATATACTGGTCGGTTACACCAACTATTGCTAACCTAGAAAACATAAACCAGATCATGGGTGAAAGTTCAAATTTTCCAAAATCCTGAAATTTTCAAATTCAAATCTTAAAACTTGCCGTATGCCGACAAATCATTATTTCAAGCTAAATGGTCAATTGTCCTACGATGAACTGAAAATAAATCAGAGAAGCCATTTAAATCTGCCGAATTCAGCATTTTGAGGCTGACTTTCTATGGACTTTCTATGGAAAGTCAGCCCCAAAATTCTGAATTCAGGAATAATCCTGAAAACTCATCCATGCAGGATACAAACAACACATTTTGAGAAAAATCTCAAATTAACCCTTTCCTTGCTACCAGTGAATTTTGTTGTCTGCTGATAACCTTTGCAAACAGTCTGGATCATACAAATAGCACAGGAGCCCAGCTTAGTTTCATCTGACATCAGACTTGGGGTCAATTACTTTGAAAAAGTAATTAATTACTTACAATTATATTGGAAATTGTTCAATTAAATTACAATTACAATTACATGGCTTTTGAGCAAAGTAATTAATTACATACAATTACTTTGCCAAATGTAATTAATTACATTACAATTTCATTTCACTGCCCCATAGATAGCTTCATCAGATTTAAATTTCAGAGATCTATGAAATGAGTTAAAACTCTTTTAAAAGTCTGAGTAACCTTGGAATTCTAAATTCCATATATGTCGATTAGGTTGATTTTATTTTTAGGACTTCTTGTATTATTGTCAAGTGATGCAACTTAAAAGAAATGAATACACAGTGGCCTGAGAAAAGTCTTACAATTGTGGAAGATAAACCATGGAAATGATTTTGTAAGACTAGCTTAATGCCAGAATATAACTGTTCTCAAAAAGTGTTGATAAGAAATCTGTGTGGCCCTATGAGACATGAAAGTTGGCAAAAAAGTACAAAAGAGGAAGACGAGACATGAAATATTACTTGTGTGTGAAATGCTGGCTTTGCAAGCAAGAGGTTGCTATTTCGGTCCCCACTGGAATATCTATTTTATTTAGTTTTTCTTTTGTGTTATTATATCAACAATGATAGGTCCCAGGTTCACTGAATGAGTGAAATCCAATTTAATTTTCTGAATCACATTTTATTATTATTATAATTCTCAGGCCTCCAGATAAGAGTACATATTGAAAAACTTTTTTTTCTCATCAAAAACATATGTTGTGGGTACTCAAAAGAACCGTCTCAATGAGAGGGTTCTTAAATTGAGCACCCCAAAATGCATGTTTAAATTGATGGGTAAGAAAATAATCACACTTTTATGCTCATAAAATTTCTTTATCTGGATCTAACTATTATTATTATTATATTGAACATAGCAAATAAGCAGTTTAAGGATTTAAAATAATGAAGTGGATAGATTGGTTCATGCACCATAGCATATGAGTGTGTTGATCCCAGGTGTGAAAATTTAACAAAATGCCTTCAAGGAGTCAATTCACTAACCAATACTATTGTCTGAGTAAATACTTTTGTTGAGATTTTCACACCTTCTTTGTTTTTGTATTGTCACAAAGCCTAATCTTTTATAAGCAGATGAACAAAGAATATACAATTTGTTTAAAAAAGGGTGCTTTCAAAATAGTAGAGGTAACATAAGTCTGTGTCTGTGGTAAAATTGTTATATGCTATCTTATGTCTATACTAGCATGACCTGTTCCAATTCTCATTTGTTAAATGTTGCATTCAACTTTTCATATATTGAGTACAGCAAATGATATATATGCATTTACAAAGACCAAGAACCATTTAGCAGCATTTTAAATATCTATGATATTCTTAGATAACTGAAGTTCATAACTGATCTGAAAAGTAATTAAAAAGTAATTGAAAGTAATTGTTAATTACTGCCATTTTTGACCATGTAATTAATTACATTCAATTACTGTAATTAAAGAAATGTCTTAATTACAATTACATGCAATTACTTAAGAAAATGTAATTAAATTACAGCTAATTACAATTACAATTTTAATTACCCCAACTCTGTCTGACATACTGGAGAAGCCGAGGATCGAAACCAGCCATCTTTCTTTACAAAGAGAGAGGTTTAACCATTACACCCCAAAGACTGCTCCTCAGAGATGTGGTACATCCTGGCTGTATTCACTATCTTTGTATTATAAACGGGTCAAAATAAGTTAAGCCCCTTGTCACTTTTTCCCATAGCCATAATGTTAAATTCCCAAAGTTTAGTTGTTAAATTCAAAAATATTGAAGGTGTAATTACACAAAGTAGGTAAGGGTACAAAGATCAGGAATTGATACAATCAAGTACCACACCTGACCCAGGATACCAATGGGAAAGTGATAAACTCACAGTAAGACACCACAAACGAGAGCCAAGAGGTCAGCCATTTCCAAGCAGGTGACCACAAGGCACATATAAACAGTTGCACACAAAGGCATAGCAAACACAAGACAGAAAAAAACCATAAAAGATCCACAAAAGAAGTACCGCCTTGGAACTGTCAGTTAAAAATTTTACTGGAGGGCTTAAACCGGTTTCGCAGCGCCAACCTCACCCTTAAGTTTCAAGTGAAAATACCAATTTTCATTGGGTATGTGCCAAATTTTCCAGGAGTATCCAATTTTTTGGCAATTTTACTATAGAAATGATAGGGAACAAAACAGGACATTTACTGGATTGTGTGGAGCTCTATGGAAAATTTATCAATAGAAGTAAACCTAGCACAATTTGAGAGGAAACATTGCTGCTACTTCATTGAAATTTTTATGGAAAAATCTTTATTCAGTAAAATATTACAATAAATCAAACATGAATGCATTTACATTAAGTATTTGGGAAAATTTCCAGTGGGGCTTAATTTATTCTGCCGAGTTTATTTAAAACAGGTTGATCCTTACATGCCATCCTAGAAATTCAAGATGTAAAACAAATTGTTGTCTGCTGCAGCTGTGCCATATGACAGCAGCAGGCCTCTAGATAAGAGTATGTAATTGAAAATCATTTTTTCTTATTTCTCAACCAAAACATATGTTGTGGGTACTCAAAAGAACAGTCTCAATGAGACGGTTCTTTTGAGTACCTACAACAAATGTTTAAATTGATGGGTAAGAGAATAATGACAATTTACGCTCAAAAGTTTTGTTACTTGGACCTATGAGCAATACTTACCAGGGGACAAAAATATTTAAATATTGCACTTGTCCTGCAGGATGAGTGACTTACAATTTTCACTCGTCCTGCAAACACATGCTATTGTCCTTTAAAAGGGTATGCAATAAAGAACATCAGGGAGTCATATGTAATATGACTTCGAGTAATTCTTTCAAAGCACTGACCCTACAGGTCGAGTGCTTTAGGAAGAATTACTCGTCCTTTCAAGATTTCACTTGTATTGAGGAGCAGACAAGTAGAATTTTTGACACCTGCTTACCATAGTAAATCATTGGAATCCTTGGACATCTTCCAGGCTAGTTCAAACATCAGTAATGCTGCCTGAAATGAGATTCAAAATAAATTCTAGTACCATCTGCTGATAATCTTTGCAAACATTTTGGACCTAGTTCTGCACCGGCAAAATCTCAGTCCTGATCTGGATCCAAACTGTTTGAAACTGATGGTACTCCTGAAAGAAATTTTTGAAAAGTTAATTTTGAGAAAAAATAACAGCATACGACAAAAAGCATGCAATATTTTCAGGCATACCAAGAGATAAAAGGTGTACAGCTCCATAAAATGTATAAATTATGAAACATGCAAAATGTCAACTTAGCCATTTTATGTGAATATGAGGCTTCACAATCCTAAATCTCATGACCTTTAATTGTGACCTTGACCTTGAGTCAGCATAATTGATGAGTCCTGGGTTCTGCACATCATGTCACTGAGATGGACATTTGAATAAAAGTTTAATGAAATCTTTGAAATTGTTCAGGAGATATGGAGTGAACATGGAATTAAAGGCTCAAACATGTCACCTTCAACTGTGACCTTGAGTCAGCATTGTTGAATTATGAATTCTGCGCATCATATCACTCACGGAAACATTTGACCTAAGTTTAATGAACATAAAAAAGAGTGGAGTGGACACAAATTTCATGGCCTTCAACTGTGACCTTGACCTTGAGTCTGCAAGGTTAAGTCTGAGGTGAACATCTTACTAGTTTAAAGAAAATCCTTCCACTCCAGAGGGAGAGGTAAAGGAGATATGAAGCTAACACAAAACTTAAGGTCAAACCTCATGACCTATATTTGTGACCTTGCCCTTGAATCTCCATTGTTTATTCACGGATTCTGCACACAGTCTCACCCAGATGAAAATTTTATAAACTTTTAATGAAAATCTTTCAAAGGGTTTAAGAGATATCGAGCAGACACAAGTGTTATGAATGGACAGATGGATGGACGGCGAGATGAATTCCTAAAATTCCATCACAATTAAAACAGATTTTTAATCAAGGTTCATACATGCAAAATGTGTAAAATCCAAGGACTTTTCAAGGACTTATAAAAGACTTTCCTACTGTTTTCAAGGACTGAAAACTTGAAAAACACTGATTTTAATGTTAAAATTTTACTTCAGAAATGATAGACTGCATTACTTAAGACATTAGTTTAGAAAATTATTATAAAATTGTGGTGCCTTTATTTGGTGCAGCATATGCTGCACCAAATAAAGGCACCACAATTGTATATAGATATAGGTCTCAAAAAAACAGTGTTGAATCCTGTAAATGGTAAAATTCAAGGACTTTTCAAGGTCTTTGAGCGTTTTTCAAGTACTCTTCAAGGCAAATTTAATTTTCCATGACTTTTCAAGCCAGTCCTGTATATTCAAGTACATTTCAGGCATGTGCGAACCCTGTTAACTTTCATCTATCTGGGCCAATGTGTAATATCCTTACTTACCGAGGTTCCATATGTTGAAAACTGCATGTAGTCAAATAGAATCTTGTTTCTGCAAAATATAGGATTTATATAATACAGGGTTAATTGAGGCAAGTAAAAATAAACTTCAAGGACTTCTAAAAGCCTCTCCAACAGTTTTCAAGAACTTAAAGTTAATGAAAAATACTGATCTAAGGGTTAAAATTCTACTTCAGAAATGCTAGACTGAGATAATGGAGACATTAGTACTAGAAAATTAGTATAAAATTGTTGTGCCTGTATTTGGTGCAGCATATGCTGCACCAAATATAGGCACAACAATTTTATACTGATTTAGGTCTCTATCAACAGGTCTAAGTCCTACAGATATTAGTAGAACTCAAGGACTTTTCAAGGCTTTTGAGCGATTTTCCAGTACTTTCAAGGCAGATTTAATTTTCAAGGACTTTCCAAGAAAGCCCTCTAAATTCAAGTACTTTTCAAGCCTGTGTGAACCCTCTAATAAGAGCTCAAACGGAAGTTAAGCTGATATCTGACCATATGTGACTGCTACCCCACTTCAACAAACAGGTCATTACCCTTATAAATTGTCAAATGTAATCAAAACAGGCTAGGAAAGGAGTTCTAAAAGCATGACGCTAAGTTAAATCTATGTATGATATTATTTTTCTTTTTATTTCCGAATCACAAATTAATTTTAAGGTAGTGCAAATTCTTATGCTACCATCTGTAGGTCAAGGGAAAAATAAATTAAGCAAAATTTGTGTACAGTCACTATACATGCAAGCTCAGCTACCTAGTGAGGCTAGACAAGGTTCATACAGGCAAGTTTGTGTAAATTTCAAGGACTTTTCAAGGACTTCTCAAGACTTTCCTACTGTTTTCAAGGACTGAAAATTTATGAAAAATACTGATCTACACATTAAAATTCAATTTTTGAAATGCCAGACTGCATTACTAAAGATATAAATTTTTAGAAAATTATTATAAAATTGTGGTGCCTTTATTTGGTGCAGCGTATGCTGCACCAAATAAAGGCACCACGATTTTATACTGATTTAGGTCCTCAAAGACAGTGTTGAATCCTCCTGTAAATTGTAAAATTTAAGGACTTTTCAAGGCCTTTGAGTGTTTTTCAAGTACTTTTTAAGGCAAGTTTAACTTTCAAGGACTTTTCAAGACAGTCCTGTATATTCAAGTCTGTGCAAACCCTGCTAGAGAACTAAATATTTACCTCTGTGAATGCGTGTGTTTAACATCCCAGCAAGAGCTATGGTCATATGGAGACGTGGCCATGGCTTATAGTCTCACCAAACACTGGAGAAGCCATCAATTGAACCTACGACCCCTGGTTTGATACGGCTGCTCTTGAAATATTTGCCTGAGTTTTCATCTACCGCTCTACTTTGTCATAGGTCCAGATAAGGAAACTTTTTAGGCGTATAATTGTAATTATTTTCTTACTATCAATTTAAACATGTGTTTTGGGTGCTCAAAAGAACCGTCTCATTGAGACGGTTCTTTTGAGTACCCACAACATATGTTTTGGAAATAAGAAAAATAATTTTCAATTATGCTCTCTTATCTGGAGGCCTGCTTTGTATATGTGGGCAGTGAAGGCTCAGGTGAGACTTTGAGCAGAGGCTCAGGTGAGACTTTGAGCAGAGGCGCAGGCTCGTCTTAGCTTTATGTGCTTGCATATGCAATAAATACAAGAATCTCATGTACTGGCTCAGTTTGTTGGATTTTGTTTTGCCTTATGAGTTAACAGGCCTCCAGATTTTAATGAAAAATTATTTTTCTTATTTCTCAACCAAAATATATGTTGTGGGTACTCCAAAGAACCATCTCGAGACGGTTCTTTTGAGCACCCAAAAGACATGTTTAAACTGATGGCTAAGAAAATAATCACATTTTTATGCTCAAAAGTGAGCGAGTTTGTGTTTAACGTCCCACCAACAGCTAAGGTCATACGGACACGGGGCTGCAGCTTAGAGTCTCATCCAACAGATTGAAGGAGCCGGAGATCTAACTTGTGACTTTACGCTCAAAAAGTGTGCTGAACAGAACATATGAATTAATGCCATAACAATTCAACAATTGTTACCGTACCTATTCTCTTCCCACACTCGTCTATTTCTCCGCCTTTCAATAGCATCATCATCAAACCGCTTCCTCTTTCCTGATCTCTCAGAACTGTCACTGTCATTGCCGGAATCATCATCGGACTGTATTTAGAGAAATAAACAAACCCTTAACCTTTCCTTCATGAATATTCATGCTAAGCTCCACCCAATTTGAATAATTATATAAATAAATTTTCACATTTGTATATAGAACAAAGAAATTACTTGCGTCAGGCTCACTAGTGTAGGATCATATCCAAGCAAACAGCAAAATTCTAAGTATAAAACGAAAATGATTATGACATGTGTTTCATCTCATCAATTCCTTGGGTCACTTGTGATCAGGAAAAAGGAGTTCCGGCTATTAAAAGAGATTTGTTTCCCAAGAGGAAATAAATCTTTCTAGACAAAAACAAAATTACCGCTTTCATTTGTTTGATATCATGGAATTTCTCCATCAAACATGTAATATATGCTGATATACCCTTTACGCCCTCATGGACTACTCAATATGAGAATGATAAGGGTTAAACTCACATCTTCATCTCTGAACACCTCATCATAAGTGGGAACAACATCAGTCAGCTCAGTTGATCTCATCAACAACTTCACCTGCACGGCATTGTACACATTGTGGATATCAACAGGACGATGGCTGAAAATAGCAATCATAACATTTCTTATGGCTATCCATCTCAGGGGTTTTCCTAGGCCAAATCTGGGGCTGAATATAGGCCCTTCCTAATTAAAAAATGCGCAAAAACTTCACAAAATTGTGTATATCATCCACAATGTCTTAGTTCTACAGTTTGGCGAAAATTTCATGAAAATCCAATCAAAACACCAAAGTTACAGATGCATGAAAATTTGCATAAAAATGTGAATGAAAACATGTTTTCATTCACATTTTTATGCAAATTTTCATGAGTTTTTATGGTGGACAATTTAAAGCAACAAATATATGACAGCTTTACACTGTCTGCTTAATATCTTATATGGTTTATAATCCACTTAAAATGGTGGTCCAGTTCTTTTAGACTCAATCAAATTTTCCTAAATTCTGATGGCCCAAATGCTTTCCCCCCAAATTCAACAGGCCCCTGGCCACAACTTCAGAAAGGTTGGAAAATCAATGAGGTATAAAAAAATTTGTTGAGCGAACAACTGTTAATATTTTTGTATCCATAAGTTTTAACATATGTCACAAGTGCTCAAAAGAAGTGTCTCATTGAGACAGACCGACCCCCTCTGGATTAGACGGTTCTTTTGAGTACCTGCAACATGTTTCGGTTGAGATATATCCATCTCACTAAATTTCTTAGATCCAGGCCTACAGTTAAGAATACATACTTCAAAATAATTTTCTTATTTCTCAACCAAAACATATGTTGTGGGTACTTAAAAGAACCCTCTCAATGAGACGGTTCTTTTGGGCACCCATAAATATGCTAAAAAATTAGGGGTAAGAAAATGTTTGTAGTTTTGAGCTGAAACATTTTTTTTTATCATCCCACAAAAACATAGGGACCAGCACAAAATTTTTGGTACTTATGGCATTGTGGGCAAGCGAAGGCTCAGACAAGACTGCACTTATTCATGGGTAAAAGTTCAAAATATTCAAAGTCCTTAACTTTTTTTAATTAAATCTAAAACTTGCAGTATGCCTCCATAAATAAAAAAAAATTCAAGTTTAAAAGGTCAATTGTCTTTAGATAAACTGAAAATAAATCAAAAAAAGCTATTAGAATCTGCTTATTTAAGGATTTTGAGGCTGCCTTTCTATGGAAAGTCAGCCTCAAAATCCTTTTTATTCTAGGAATAATCCTGAAAACTTTCACCCATGACTTTTGGACAGTCTTGCCAGAGCCTTCGTGTGAAAATGTGAGTAAAGAATTTATAACCTACCTATCACAGATATAAAACTTGACATATTCCTCTGGTTGAAGGGTTTCTATGATATCGAAATTGGCACCACAGTTTATAAGTATAACATGCTTTATCTGAAATGGAGAAAGAAACAAACAAAAAATTCTAAGCATAAAATTGTGATTCTAATGCACTTGCTTTTGTAATGCATCTTTTGATTGGATACCATCAAAAATTTACGACAGTATATCCTGCGATATACTGTAAGAAATAGTTTGACGTCATTAATTATGTCACATTTCGTTAGATGACATGCTGTTTTATGCGGTATGTAATGCTCAAAATTGAGATAAAACTGCATAAGTGCACTAGGATGGGGATAACCATATTCAAAATTTTAATTTGGGGAGGCATATCGCCGGATATATGTTCGGAAATCACATTTTATGGTTCGGCTCGCGTGTCTTCGTAAAACTAAATTTTCAACGGTATATCCAATGCTATATCTCCCCAAATAAAAAAGGTAAATTCAGTTATCCCCTAAGTATTTTCTTATCTATCAGTTTAAACATTTGTTTTGGGATAGATTTCCAAACTGCAATGCTTGTTATTTCAAAGGGCTGCATCAGTCTTTTGATTTGATAAAGCTTAAGATAAGATGCCTGTTAAATTGCACTGTTCCAACCTCACAAAATATTGTATAGACAATTCAAACACTGATGATCATATTTGGGCCTCCACACGAGAAAACCTGTCTTTGGGGTTTGCAAAACAACAAAGGTGCAGACCAGCCTGTGTATTTGCGCAGTCTGTTCAGGGCCTTTGTTATTCACTTATTGGAAAGTATCATATCTAGACTTCAATTTTCTAGATTTCAATTTTCTAGCTAGTCTTTGTAGCTGGGTAGGCTGGTTTGAATCTCACTTTGTTGGATACCCCGAAGACAGTTCTTTTCTCGTATGGGCCCATTTGTTTACCAGACATTCTTGGAACTACTGAGTGAGACCTCAGTTTTACTTGTATTTTGGTATAATAAATTTGACAATTGTAACGGACCTTCTAAATTATGTGTCCATGGACAAAAAGGATGGAAACTTCCATTTGTTCGCTGCTAATAAGAACCTGTATCAAACAAGCCAGACATTGGAATTCCACAGCCCTGTTAATTTAATGAAATATGCATATTGTAAGCAATGGCGTAGCCAGAATGCTGAAAAAGTTACGCACATCAAGGTTAGACTACCGGAACAAGCAATGATTTTCATCAACTGCGTCCCTTTTCAAAATAGGAACTTCTCTTAAAGGAAAGAATTTGCTCCCAGAGGGTGTTCCTTTTGGTATGGAAATCTCTTTTACCCCATTAGGTGACCTCCCTTGAATGTTACTATTTTTACTATGCATGTGCGTAGCTGCATAATGGGAGCTATGCCAATGATTAGGTAATCAATTTAGTGGCACTTACCCATAGGTTTAGATTTTTTTAAAAATAGCGTAAAATTGTAAATATTTTCTTACCCATCAGTTTTAACATAAGGTTTGGGTGCTCAAAAGAACTCTCTTATTGAGACGGTTCTTTTGAGTACCCCAAACATATGTTTTGGTTGAGAAATAAGAAAATTATATTTTTGCTACACATTCTTAAATAAATTCCTGACTTACCCCCTCCGAGTTCTCTATAAAGGCTCTCTCTAACTCTTCTTTACCAGAGACAGGAATTATTGTATACAAAATCTGATCACACTGGAATAAGTTCTGAAATTGAAAAAAATTAGGTCTTCACTCAGGGGATTTTCTGCCCATCTCTAGGGTCTGAATTTCGGGCCCCATTCCCAATAGCAAATAGCCACCTTTTTTCCCAACACCATGTCTGCTTCTCTCTATTAAGAAAAGTAAAAAAAAAAAAAAAAAAAAAAAAAAAAAAAAAAAAAAAAAATTTTTTACTTTTTTTAGAGAACACTACTACTTTAATATGAGAAACGACCCATATCAAAATGACACTTAAACACTTGTGCTTAAGTGGTATGCTTGACATAATATGATCTAAAATAACTTGATTATGAGGATATATTTTGCTACCCTTGTTATGTTCTGTCGTTAATTTCTCCCAATTTTGATGTTAAGTTGATAAAAATCCCAATTTTGGTCAGGGACCTTTTTCCCAAAATTGCTGGAAAAAGCCCTGTCGCTAATGAGGGGTAATTCTAAATTATTTTCTAGAGTTTCTCAGATAAAACATACTGTTGTGGGCAGTCTAAAAAACCCTAGGATGGATTAGTCCTGATCATCAAATGAAGTAGGGCCATCCTTAAAAATATTTTGGTTTGCCATCACTCGACCACTTCTGACCTCAGTGATTTTATTTGGGATTTTGGGAAGCTACCTTCTCCTGCACATTTGGGTAAATATATCATAAAGAATGGGAAAATAAGTACTAAAATACCTGAAATTGGGAAAATAAAGACCATTTTTGGATTGGGAATGACTCCCATATAAGGCGTTAAAAATGGCCAATTAAAATCACTGGACCTAGCCAAAATATTTTATTTCAGAAAAATATTTTTTATTCTAATTTTTTTTACATTATTTTTCTATTCTATCTTTTTAAAACATCAGTAAAATATAAATAAAGAAAATAAGGCGGTAAACTTATAAATTAAGAATTGATGCCAATATCTTGGTGAAACTGGTACATCATGTAAATAATGTTGAAAAGATTCAAGTTAATTGTGACTACCTTTTCATCAAAAATGTAACATCTAAAATAAATTTGTGTCCTTGTTTTGTGATGCATCACATACTCCTAAGTGCAGGGGAAGAGAGGGATGATTGCTTTACTTCAATTTGTATTCTTGCTGTCATATGGCTTTATTATGTGTGTCTGTATTCTGTGTCTCCTCTTCGGGGTGCATTGGGTTAGTTTGATTGTAACATTTCCTGGACCTACTCATTTGTTTTCTGAAATGTGAAATTTGAATTTGACAAGCTGCAACTCTTTTTAGGGCTGTTTCACATATATACACCGAAACCGAATTGCATCATTTTGTTTTCGGCTGACATTTCACATATGAACCGAACCCGTGGACAAAATCTAAGAAAATGCATGTATAATTTGGCACAGACCTGAATTCTACAGACTTCCTGATATTGTTCCATGTCACTGCTTTTAGCTCGTGGCCTTTATAGTCAATCTGGGCTTTGTGCCACAAACATCTGTAGTCTGTAGTCTTGTACTTGTAAAATAATCGCACCATTGTCTCGCTGGATAATCCATCAATGGCTTACATGATTACTAAGTTATATATAATGCACGTGGTTGTCTATGTGCAGGTGTAATTAAAATTATTTGTCATATTTGCTGAAATTTGGCCGCCGAAACTGAAAAAAAAATTTGTGCACCTTTTCGGTTCGGCATTCAGTGTATATGTGAAAGCACTCATAGGGTTTAAGTTATTTTTTTTTGTCGGTTCAGTTTCGGTATATATGAAATGGCCTTTACTGTGAACAGAAATGTTAATAGTCACTTAGGCCCAGCCATCCTACTTCCTTACTCTATACAGACATACCTTACTCAAGCCTCTAGATAAGTCTTACTACTCAAGCCTCTAGATAAGTCTTTCAGTGTAATCAAAATTTAATTTTCTTATTTCCCAGCCAAAAACATATGGTGTGGGTACTCAAAAGAACCATCTCATTGAGATGGTTCATTTGAACACCCAAAACAAATGTTTAAACTGATGGATAAGAAAATAGGAACAAATTTACTCTCAAAATAGTTTTGTTTATCTTGATCTATGTGTACCTGCAGGATTTTACATGCACAGAGGGCATCAACATCAAAGGCAACCAGTACCAAAACCCTCTGAAAAAAATAGAAGAAAAATACATACGGTAAATCTTGTATTAGTCTGTACAGAATTTGTTTTAATATTTTTCTCGTAGTACAAACTATTAAAAATTATTTTTCGAAAAAACATCTCTATACATTCTAATAACATGAAATCCTGATGATTGCTAAAAACAATGCAAATTCGCGCAGAGGAGATTTTGGTGTGTATTTTAAGCCTGGTCACAGAATAATTGTGTCGGGTATACATGATTAAAGACTGAAACCAAGACTAGTTGAATAAAAATTTGTGATAATCTCTGTGCCCTTTCAGTTATTTTGTTTCGACTGAGTCCAAGAAGTGCGATACATGTATTGTATACACCCCTGAATAATAATTACTCTTTCATCCGACAGTCGGCTAATTCTACAAACATGCGCGGATCCAGAGGGGGGACAGGGGATCCCGATCTCCCCTCTCTAGAAAATGACAAAAATAAAGGGTTTTTTTATTCTTAGCAATACTGGTCCGGATCCCCTGAAAAATTACAAAGCTACCAAACCAGCTGTCATCATTGGCATGCCAGCGAAATGTCATTGGACCCCCTCTGACAAAACTTTCTGGATCCGAATGAGCCACCACCACCACCAATGGGTTTCTACATTAATCTTTTTCTGCAGCACGATCATTTGGCCGTTGATTGACTGGAATTTCAAATTCTCATATATCTAGACTAGAGTTGAGAGACATGGTGGTAAAAATAAGATAAGTGGCACAAAATTTCTCTGAAAAGTCGGTTGTCCCCGCCAGAACTTGAGAATGTGAAAGCAAATGAGATCGCTGGTTGCTTATTCCGTTTAGGTCTATAGATTTCGTAAGCGCTAAATACCTGATGTTGAATAACATCATAAAATTCTTTTCTGAAGTCTTTTAAAAACATTCTGAAATGAAAGTTGCTTTGTTTTGATTCTGGCGCGAAACCGGAAACCGCAAATATCTAGCCGCACGATAACCGTACCAGGTGGGTATACTAAATACCGAATGTGGTGAGTTTTTGTCAGTGGTGGTCACGGGCCCCAGACCTGTAATTGTTTTTTCCATAGACCTCCATTATAGCTGTTAAGTAGGCTGTGGTCCTCACAACTCCTCAAACACAATGAGGCTGCCATAGAGTTACAGATTGGACCTAGTTCAATCAATAAAGAAGAATGAGATACCACGGTGACCGCCATGTTTTACCACTTTTCGGCCCCTGTGGGAGGGCACCCTACATGAGAGGAAAATTCTACTGAAAAAAAATACCAGAATGCAAGGTCCTTTTTTCTAAGCCACACCAGTAAACTTTGTAAGATGTTGTTTCAAAAAGTACAGCAAAGATATACCCGTCTAATAAATACAATACATGTACATTTCTGTAGTTTTATTATTGACCAATCATGAAACACCTTACAACTTAAAAATATTGTCCTGAGCTTCCATCCACCTTTTGAGCCAATCACTGCCCTTTTTACAATTACAGTTCTGTGACCTAAAAGTTATAAACTTTTATCCAATGCCGGAACAATAAGCGGCCACCAGCCCTAGGACGAGTAGGAATTTTACCAAGGACTCAACAAGCCTCGTCCCTGGTTAAGATTCCGACCCCTCGGGCGAAGTATATATATCGAAGGATATATTCTATTTTAAGAAAATTATATCGAACGATATATTTTATTTTAAGAAAAATGCATCAATATACAATTATGTGGATGACAACACTGTCTCATACAGTCATAAAAACCTAGATATTTTGAAAGAGGTTTTAGTTGATGAGAGCGCCACATGCATTGAGTGGTTCAGAAATAATAAAATGCAAGCGAATCCAGACAAATTCCAGGCAATTATGCTTGGAAAGTCTGGATTTGAGAATTGCAAAAGTCTCTTTCTGAACGGTACAGAGATAAAATGTGAAGACTGTGTAAAACTCCTAGGTATAACGATTGACTATCTGTTAAATTTTGACCTTCATGTCTCAAACATCTGTAAAAAAAAGCTGAAAGACAAATTAATGTTTTATTACGTCCTAGCAAATCCTTGACTATTGAAACAAAAATTTTAATCTATAAATCTTTTATAAGATCAAGTTTTAATTTTTGTCCACGTCTGTGGCACTTTTGCTCGAAAACTAGCTCTGCTAAAATGGAAAAACTACAATACATGGCACTTCGGTTAGTTTTTAATGATTTCGACAGCACTTATGAAACTCTACTTGAAATAGTTAACATGCCTACACTTCATATCAGCAGAATTAGATTATTGCTGTTGGAACTTTTAAGATTCTCCATAAAATGTCACCTGTCTATTTGCAGGACCTTTTATCTTACAAAATTTCTATCTACTCTTTCAGATATGACAACCTGGTAGATGTTCCAAGAGCGCGTACCACAAAGTACGGTAAATCTTCTTTTTTGCTACGAGGCAGCTGGTGTGTGGAACAGTCTCCCGAATGAACTTCTCAAAGTTGAAGATTTCAAGGAGTTCAGGAGGCTGGTCAACACATGGAGCGGCTCTTCGTGCAAATGTTCAGTGTGCAAAAGTTAATCAGTTTTATTTTGCTTTTGCTTATATCAGTTTTTTTTACCTGCTCTGCTTTGCTTTGCTTAACTTTTATTTTGCATTTTATTTCCAGTTTGCTTTGCTTTTACAATTTTCTTATTTATTTTTCATGTTTTAATAATCTTGTTTAATTTGCTTGGTTAGTTCAAGCTTTTTGCTTTAACTTCCTACGTGCCACTACAATACATAGTTACAGTTCCAGATAAGGAAATTTTAAAAGCGTAAATTGGAATGTTTTTTCTCACCAATATTAAGCATGTGTTTTGGGTGCTCAAAAGGACCGTTTCAGTGAGACGGTTCTTGTGAGTACCCACAACATATGTTTTTCTCACCAATATTAAGCATGACTGTGTTTTGGGTGCATAAAAGGACAGTATCATTGAGACGGTTCTTTTGAGTACCCACAACATATTTGTTTCGTCTTTCGCCTAAGAGCCTTGAAACCAGCCATCATGGCGGTCAGGTTCTCTTAAGCCCCTTTTATCCCACCTTTTCGAGTTTCGTCAATTTCTTCCCCCTAGATAGTTCCCATAGAAGGATCTTTTGTATGCTCATAATATACCCAACAAAAAAAAAAAAAGAAACGCACCACTACAATTTTGCCAATTAAGATCTCCTTTTAATATGAAAATATTAATTTGTCATGAAATATTCATTTCTCATCAGATCTTACTAAAACTTAAGTATGACTAAGATCAACATCTGTATTTTCCCTGTGTAGGCACAAAACTCACCAAGGCGAATGCTAAACGAGTTTTGGAAGCGTTAATTCAACGCTACTGTCTGCATAGAATTCCAAGTATGTTTTACATTTGCAAAGTATGAAAATGATATGTTGTTGTTATGTAAGACTACCAATGTGTTTAATGATGGGTTTTTTTGAAATTCCAAAATCCATTTTCAGCAGTTAGGACCGTTAAAATTGATTAAAACAATGTTGAAATCTTTAAATGTTTTGTAAGGTTTATCTCAAGTGTAGAATCATTATCCACAGGGTAGTCACAATACATGGTGTACCTGGCGTTCAATTATCGCGTATGGTGAAATTAAAGATAGAATTCGCAAAGAATAGATGTCTGGGTATAAGTTGGCCTACTGAGATGATTCCAATTGCTAGAACTTGTCCAGCAAGAGAGCATTATAAAAATGCTTATTTCTTGTGACTTTACAATTTGACCCCCACTTTGTTCATGACCAATTTTCTTTAACATAATTTCGACGCCAGTTTGCAAAAGGCGTGTGACGCAACAGTAGATGACATTTTTTTTTTTTTAATTTATTTTATTTTTTCTACTGACATTTTCACAATAATATCACAGGATTTGTCAATAAGTACATGTAATATGACCTAACATAATAAATTCTATGTCGATACTACTACACTTATAAACTATGAATTTTGTACAACACGATAAGAGTCCGTTCTGGTATGCTTTTTGCACATCTGTGCTTTTATTTTCTTCTATCATATAAAGAATAGATTTTGTAAACCTGTCTCTAATATTGTAATTAACGTTCTATTGGTGCGCTTTTAGCAGATATGTGCTTAGTAAGAGCATACCGAAAGGGACATAGTGACGCATTTGTTATGCATCTGTATGACAAAATTTATATGCACGTCAATGTAAATTACATAGTAAAACAAACAATTTAATCCTGAGCGGAACAGATGTACACCCGGTCCCCCTAACACGTTATTATGCTACCAACCCATCTCCCAAATAGCATTTAATCAATGTGCGCCGTGAGGAGATGGGACCCGTTTCCCTCGAACAAAATGAATCAAAATTCAATGTAATCGTTATTCTCCATACACAGGAAACAGAAAGTCCTAACCAAGCCTGCATCCAATCTCGGACCATTATCGACCCGCCAGCAAAACGCCATTTGGATGGCGCTTCGCTGGCGGGCCGATAGTGTCCCGATTTTACGTTTTTACTGTGACCTCATTGGTATATACGCAGAATGAGCCGGGTTGGTGGGTTCAAACGGCTTTCAAATATGTTCAAACAGGGGAGGGGGGTAGTGCGGTGGGTCCTGAAATCCATAACCAATATAAGATATGGTCAAAACTCGTTAACCGGGTCCTCAACTCTAAACCGGTGCTGTCCCGAAGCGGATTAACAGTTGTGTCTCGTCTTTTGGACAGCTACTGTACATCAGTTCACTCAAGCATTTCAACCAAATATGTAAGCACAGTCACCAGAAAATCTACCTTCGCGTTGACCATCCGAAACAGCTAAATTACATCTGCTTAACGACGTGATCGAGCTAGATTCTTGAATATTGACTTGCTACATTCAATACGATATCAGCGCAGAGCAGAATGACTGCACTGATAGGTATACATAGATTCTCAAGCAGATCTGAACTCTGTTCGGATACGAGAAAGGTTTTCTAGTGACATGGTCTATGGTATTGTACGTGTTAAAAAAGGCGATAGCATTTGTAGTTCGTACTGTTCGTTTGTGAGGGATTACAACTTCTGCTGGTGGATTAAAAAGCGCAAGAAGGTAAGAGAAGAAAGCATATTATGTTTGTATATGTCTCCCTATTCTAGCTGCAGCATCGTGCATTTTAAATGACAAGGAGCAATAGGTGAGTAATATAATGCTCCGTGTTGGGATAGGTTGTATGGACTGTAGAGCTGGTTCTTATTGTATGTATTTAATCATGGTGGACCTTCCTTGCAATATTTGGACAGTAAGTATTTTGACGACCAGAGTGTTTTCATAAAATCGCAAGGACGTAAAGATATCTCAGTATATAGACATGGTTTTATAATTTGAAGAATATTTTATGCCACACATCTTCGCTTTTAGTATTTTAGAACGCTTTTATTAAAAAAACTCAAGAGATCATTAATTATCGTCAAATATTTGCACCCATTTCTGCCAATATTTTGCAAATTTGTCAAACCGGTCTGTTTTAATTGCTATTTTTTTTTTTCAATATGTAAGAAAAACTTCATTTCTTTGACCCATGTGGCAATATTTAACTCTTTGTTGTTTATGCGACATTTATAAATATAAAATCTTGTTAAGATCAAAATATAATTTATAGGTTTATTAAATTCATTTTGATTACATATACCGAAGATGGCACGTTTCTTGTCGATGTTCACCAAGTACTGATTTTTTTCGTAAATCCAGTTTTCAATATTTGCCCAAAACTCCATAATGATGTTGCAGTACCAGAATAAGTGTTCAATTTTTTCAGGAACTCTTTGACAAAAAGTGCATAAGTTATCTTGTTTTATGCCGCATTTTAGCAGTAAATCATTAGTAGCCAAAATTCGATGAAGTATTCTATACTGAAACCAGTGCAATTTCGTATTACCACAGCTTTTGGCGGGAATTTTATAGATTTGACACCAGTCTAAAGTTTCGTTACCGAAAACCATATTCCATTTAATTTGACTTTTTGGTATTATTTCTTTTTCATTTAACACTTTGTACATATCTTTACAGCCCTTTTTGCTCTTTAACACAATTCTGAAATTAAATGGCATGTTGTTATTTGTTAATTGAGTGGGACCAATATGGATTTGTTTTCTTCTTATGTAATTTAAAACCGCTGTTCTAACACTAAAGTATTGCATAAAATCTATTTGTAATTCATATTTATTGATAAACTGATTAAAACTCATCAGGGTCCCATCTTCGTTAAGTAAGTCTTTAATGAAATATATGTTTTTTTCGTACCATCTCCTGTAAAAGAATGAGTTATTTGCTATTGTTATATCTTTATTATTCCAGATGTTTATTGATCCTATTTCTTCTGATTTAGTTTCGTTTTGTTTGTTACAGATCTCTATCCAGGAGTTTAGAACATCATTCCAAAATATGTTGTTTTTGTTCCTTATCAATCTTTTAGTAAATTCCAAACCCCGATTAATTAAATCATTTATTTTAGTATACATCGTTTCAAAAATTGATACATACTTTGAAGTATTAACTATTAAACGGCGAATCCAAGTTGATTTTAGTGCCAACATATAATTCTTTAAATTGATCATTTTTAGGCCCCCTTTATCATATTCTTGCATTAGTGTGTCACGTTTTATGCTATCTGTTCCAGACTGCCAAATAAAATGAAAGAATTTCTTTTGTAAATTATTTACAAGTTCTTCAGTTGGGTTTGGCAGTGCAATAAATAGGTGGTTTAATTTCGATATAATAATAGTTTTTAAGACTGTTAGTTTAAACATATTTTATTGCCAAATATATACAGCAACGGGGTTGGGTCACAAGTTCTCACAACATTAGTTACGACCCTTCCCCTACATTTTAAACATACATAATAGCTAATAAACATGGCTATATATATACAAATGCATTTGTGTTATACACACCTAATTAACAAAGCAAATAAGTTAGGAACATATATTGGAAACATATCAGAATAAATAAATAAATGAATAAAAATAAAAATAAATAAATAAAAAAAGATAAATAAATAAATAAGTAAATAAATGAGTAAATAGTAGACAGAAAGAATAATATGAGTATACAGAAGTAAATAACAAAAATAACTATGTATATTAAGTATACTAAAGACAAATGAAATAGGCTGATACAATAGTAAGTAGATAAGTATATATTAATGTAAGAAATATAATAATGACTATGAAAAAAAAATATACTAGACTGCTATTATGACTACCCCATGGGCTCAACAATAATACATAGTTTAGTTGGTATTCACGTAATATGATGTTTTCAAACAAAAAGTCTAAATATTATTGAAACGTTTAGTAACCTGTATGTACTTTTGGACTGCTCTGAACAAGACTATGTTGGTTTCCAAATTCCAGTTTTCATTGCCAAAAAGTATTAAATTAATGCTTATGGGTTGTAACATCACCACTGTATCGTTGAAAACCTGTCTTTCAATTGTGTATCTTCTACAATGGAAGAAGTAGTGAATGGCGTCCTCTACCACACCACACAAGTCGCAAAGAGGGTTATCACGTATATGATTTATATAAAGGTCATTATTTAGGTTGCTACACCTATTTCTGAGCCGTGCATGTAAGACTGATATATATCTATTTCCAAAGGTAAAGTATGATGGAATGTATGACTTGTTGAACTTAGAGATTACATGTTTTTTGAAGGTAGTTAAAGTTGATAAGTTTTTAAAATCATCTTCAAGGCCATTCCATAATCTAATGGATGAAGGTATGCATGATTTCTGTGAAATGGTCGTCCTATTATAAGGAAGAGAGATGTTTCTATTATTTCTCAAGGGATAATCTGAAATTTCATTGACTAATGGAGGGATTAAATCTGAGATATATGATGGCACTAAGCCAGCATTAACATTATACATGAATGAAAGTTTATGTTGTTGTCTTCTTTCTGATAGAGTTAACCATCCACACTCTTTGTGCAGGTTTTCTAACGATACAGATCTCGTAAGTCCTGTTACAAGGCGTGCTGCTTCATTTTGAAGTGTTTGAGAGTCCCGTTCAGAGCATCCATCCCATACCACTGATGCATACTCAACAACAGGAAGCAGATAGGACATATAAGCAGATAGGACATATATTTAAGACTGTTATTCTCCCAAATGGAGTAAGTTTCCTTTTAGACCATACTTTTAGTTCTTTATCTTTTTGTTCTATTTTATCCTTAAAATTAATTTTTACCATTGTGTCCAGATTGCACGAAAATTTAATTCCTAATATATCAAAGTTAGTTTGGGTCCAATTAAGTTTTAGCCTATGATTAAACGTTTCCCCACTAAACTTTTTACAACCTATCCATATGGCTCGTGTTTTTGAACTATTCACCTTGAGGTTTGATAACCTTGCAAATGAATCTAAGGTTTGAATAGCTGCTGTCAACGATTTTTCTGAACCATCCAAAATAATTGTCGTATCATCAGCAAATTGTGATAAAATATGTTCGACATTTTCAATTTTAATTCCCTTTATTTCGACATTTTGTTTTAGCATCAAAGATAGTACTTCAGCACAAAGTAAGAATATATACGGAGATGGGGGGTCACCTTGTCTACAACCCCTGCCTATATTAAAAAAGTCAGAAAGAAATCCACACTGGGTAACAGCAGATGAAATATTGTTATATAATACAGATATCCACTTTTTCATAGATGGCCCAAATTTAAAGAACTCTAAAACTTCTCCAATGAAGTCCCATGATATCGAATCAAAAGCCTTTTCAAAGTCGACAACTAATAAAAGTCCAGGTATATTTTCTTCTTCAACGTAGTTCATTAGATCATATATTAGTCTAGTGTTTTCGCCAATGTACCGACCAGATAAAAAGCCTGTTTGGTCTGATGATATAAGTTTAGGAAGAACAGATTTTAACCTTTGAGCAATACACCCAGAAGCAATTTTGTAAATGACATTTAAAAGAGTTATAGGGCGCCAATTTTTTAAAAATTGTCTTGGTTTATCTCCTTTTGGAAGACAAGTAATTATTCCCTGTCTCTGTGTAACAGAAAATGTGCCTTTCTGGTAGCCTTCATTTATAGAGCGTCTAATGAAATGTTTAAATCTTTAAAGAAAAACTTGAAAAATTCAACCATAAAACCATCTGAACCAGGGCTTTTGTTATTTTTCATATTCCGGAGTACATTCGATATTTCATCTGCTGTTATTTCACCTTCTAGATTTGATGATTCAATGTCCGTCAAAACAGGATGCTGCAAATTTTTCAAAATATCTTGATCATTTATATCTTTTTCGCTGTTTAGTGGCGCATATAAATTTGAGTAAAATTTTTGAACTTCTTTTAAAATTTCTTCTTGTCCTTTAATAGTATTGCCATTTTCTTGCTGCACTTTTGGTATTGTTTTATTCACATAATTTCTAGACTCTAAACTACAAAAATATCGCGTTGGTTTTTCCCCCTCTTCTGCCCATTTAATTTTTGCTCTTATCATTATGCCTTGGATTTTCTCTTTTCGAAAGTTTTCTAATTCTAGCTTTTTTTCATTGATCTTTTCCAGATCTATGGGTTCAATGTTTTCCAGATTTTTTATTTCTTCTTCTAAATTATGTTCCTTAAGATTATTTTGTTTCTTTTTGAATGATGAATATGAAATAGTTTTTCCCCTTATTTCCATTAACAATGTTTCTAAAAATAGTTGATCAGATATCTGAAATTCTAAGTTTTGTTCATTTTCAATAATATATTCCAAGTCGTAAATCGGTAACATGTATTGCTCTTTCACCTGTTGTATACAGTCTTTTACTATGTTTATATATTCCCTATCTCTTAAAAGACTATTATTGAATTTCCAAAGCCCACTTCCTCTTTTGAAATCATTTATTTGGAAAGAAAGAATAACTGTTGAATGGTCTGATCTATAACTAGGTAAGATATTATGACTTTGTACACTAGGCATGAAATTCTCTGATATAAGAAAGTAGTCAAGACGTGCTTGTTTTAAAGGATGGGGTCTACGCCATGTATTTTTTTTTTCAGATTCATTTAATTCTCTGTAAGGATCTATTAAATTAAGCTCTTCTTTTATTGTTAAAATACATTCTTTTGATTTGGGGTTATTCACATGCAAATAGTTAAAAGTGTCTAAATCTTGGTCTTGTACTACATTAAAATCCCCACATATAACACACGTATCATTTCCTATTTCTTCGATTGAATCCGCTACTTTTCTAAAAAAATCTGGCTGGTCATCGTTTGGTCCATAAATAGTAACTAAAGTAAGTTTTTTATCCTCAATTATCAAATCTAATAAAATAAAATTTCCTTCTCCATCTTTTCTCGTATTAACTATTTTATATTCTAAATTGTTGTTGAATAAACTGCACACCCCTTTCGAGTTTGAAGTATATGAATTGAATACAATATTTCCACCCCATTCTGCTCGAATATATGGTTCTAAGCTTTCCGTAAAATGCTTTTCCTGAAGATAACAAATCTGTATATTTTTACTTCTTAGGAAGTGAAATACATCTTTACGTTTTTGTGGGTCATGTAACCCTCTCACGTTAGAGGATGATATGTTTACAAGGTTATGTGAAGTCATGATCCACCAGCAAAGTTGTAACTCTCAGACAAATCCTATTGGCTACTATGAATCTTATTTTGTTTATATGGTTGGGGAATATGTCAGAAGATTTTAACATAGATAAACAAGAAAAACAAGAAAAAAGGAGTTGAAAAAACAAAAAACATCTCGCACTTCCAATCTGGACAAGGCAAAGCAATGCCATCAGTTATAGTTAGCCCATTATAGGGCTATAGTATTTAAAACTGAGAATATGCTATTTAGCTGTCTAGATGTCTAAAAAGAAACCTCTCATAGTGTATAGTTCAATGCTCCTATAAACCATACTCTGTCTGAGCCCTGTCAAAATAAAATAATTACATATCTATGGTACTTTAAATGAGAATATGTTATCAAACTGTCCAATTGACCTGCAGGAATCCATTCACTAGCATTTATTTATAAGACGGGCAGAAAGGGCAAAACAAAGACAAAAAAAAAAAAAAAAGAAAAAAAAAAGTGGACCCTGATCACCTGGCCGCTCAGAAGTCAGCCAATATGGATCCATATTATCTTTTTTAGAAAAGGACAATACTTACTGGGCTATGGTACTATAAATAAGAATATGTTATCAAACAGTTCAAATTGACTTGCAGGATTCCATTCACTAGCATGTTTCTAAGAGGAGCAGAAAATAAAAACAAAATGGACCCTGATCACCTGGTTTTTCAGAAGTCAACCAATATGGGTCCATATAATTTTAGAAACCGGACAATGATTACATGACTATGGTATAATAATGAGAATATGTTATTCAACAGTCAAATTGACCTGCAGGTTTCCTTTTACTAGCATATATTTATAAGCAGTCCAGAGAAAAAAAAGACAAAATGGACCCTGATCAACCGGCTTCCATGAAGTCGGTCAATATGGGTCCATATTATTTTTGAAACAGGACAATAATTGCAGGGCTATGGTCTTCTAAATGAATTTATGTTATCAAACTGTCTAATTTGACCTGCAGGATTCCCTGCTTCCTGTCAAATTGACCTGCAGGATTCCATTCACTAGCATGTATTTATAAGCAGTGCAGAAAAAGTAAAAACAAAATGGACCCTGATCACCTGCCTTGTTCCAAGTCAGCCAATATGGGTCCATATTATTTTTGAGACAAGATAATAATTATAGGGCTATGGTATTTGACATGAGATTATGTTATCAAACTGTCAAATTGACCTGCAGGATTACATTCACTAACATATATTTAGAAGCAGTACAGAAAAAGTAAAACACAAAATGGACCCTGATCACCTGGCTTCTTAGAACTCAGCCAACAAGGGTCCATATTATTTTTGAAACCGTAAATAATTATAGGGTTATGGTATTATAAATGAGAATATGTTATCAAACTGTCAAGTTGACCTGCAGGAT
Organism: Loripinus fragilis; assembly: GCA_964019695.1. Taxonomy (NCBI): domain Eukaryota; kingdom Metazoa; phylum Mollusca; class Bivalvia; order Lucinida; family Lucinidae; genus Loripinus; species Loripinus fragilis. The sequence goes on from OZ026525.1 coordinate 20,930,417, forward strand.
TCCAATCTCTAGCATACGTTTATAAGCAGTGCAGAAAAGTAGAAACAAAATGGACACAATCACCTGGCTTCTTAGAAGTCAGATAGTATGGATCCATATTACTTTTGAAACAGGACAATAATTAAAGTGCTATAGTATCATAAATGAGAATATGCTACCAACCTGTCAAATAAACCTGCCGTATTCCATTCACTAGCATATATTTATAAGCAGTGCAGAAAAATATCAAAACAAAGTAGACCCTAATCACCCGGCTTCCCAGCAGTCAGCCAACAGGGTCCACATTATTTTTGAAACAGGACAATAATTATAAGGTTTTGGTGTTATAAATGAAAAAAAAAGGTTGCCAAACTGTCAAATTGACCTGAATAGTTCCATTCACTAGCATAAATTTGCAAGCAGTGTAGAAAAAGTAAAAACAAAATGGACCCTGATCCCTTGGCTTCTTAGAAGTCAGTCAATATGGGTCAACATTGTTTTTGAAACTGGACAAGAAATATAGGGCTATTTATATTATAAATGAGAATATGTAGTCAAACTGTCAAAATGACCTGCAGGATTCCATTCCCTAACATATATTCATAATCAGAGTAGAAAGAGTAAAAACAAAATGACCCTGATCACCTGTCTTCTAAGAAGTCAGCCAATATGGGTCCTTATTATTTTTGAAGTAGGACCTTTCTTCCCGAAGTCAGTCAATATGAGTTCATTGTATTTTTAAACTGCATATTCCCATGCACCACACACTGTCAGAATCTTGTCAAATCATTCCACAGGATTCCATTTACTAGCATAATATTTATAAGCAGTGCAGAAAACTAAAAACAAAGTGGACCCTGATCACCTGGCTTGTTAGAAGCCAGCCAATATGGGTCCATATTATTTTTGAAACATGGCAATAATTATGGGGCCATGGTATTATAAATGAAGATATGATATCAAAACTATCAAATGGCACTGCAGGATTACATTCACTAGCATACATGTACAAACAATGCAGAAAAAGTAAAAAAAAACCAAAATGGATCCTGATCACCTGGCTTCTAAGAAGTCAGCCAATATGGGTTCATATTATTTTTGAAAGAGGACAGTCATTACAGGGCTATGGTATTATACATGAGAATAAGTTATCAAACTGTCAAATTGACCTGTAGGATGCTAGCATTCTTTTATAAGCAGTGCAGAAAAAGTAAAAAACAAAATGGACCCAAATCACCTGACTTCTTAGAAGTCAGCCAATATGGGTCCATAATATTTTTGAAACAGGACAATAATCATAGAGCTATGGTATTATAAATGAGAAAATGTTACCAAACTGTCAAATAAACCTGCAGGATTCCAATACTAGCATACATTAATAAGCAGTGCAGAAATATCAAAACAAAATGGAGCCTGATCACCCAGTTTTTAGCAATCAGCCAACAGGGGTTCATATTATCTTTGAAAACAGGACAATAATTATAGGGCTTTGGTATTATAAATGAGAATATGTTATCAAACTCACAAATTGACCTGCTGGATTCCATTCACTAGCATACATTTATTTGCAGTGCAGAAAAAGTAAAAAACAAAATGGACCCTGATCACCTGACTTCTAGCTTATTTTTGAGAACAGGACAATAATTATAGGGCTTTGGTATTATAAATGAGAATAGTTGCCAAACTGTCAAATTGGCCTGAAAGATTCTAGTTTACTAGCTATATTGGTGAGCAGTGTAGTAAAGTAAAAAAACAAAATCGACCCTGATCACCTGGCTTCTCAGAAGTCAGCCAATATGGGTCCACATTGTTTTTGAAACTGGACAATAATTATAGGGCTATGGTATTATAAATGAGAATATGTAATCAAACTGTCAAATTGACCTGCAGGATTACATTCACTAGCATATATTTATAAGCAATACAGAAAAAGTAAAAACAAAATGGTCCCTGATCACCTGGTTCTCAGAAGTCAGCCAACATGGTTTCATATTATTTTTGAAACAGGATAATAATTACAGGGCTATGGTATTATAAATGAGAATATGTTATCAAACTGTCAAATTGACCTGCAGGATTCCATTCACTAACATACATGTATAAGCAGTGCAGAAAAAGTAAAAACAAAATGGACCCAAATCACCTGACTTCTTAGAAGTCAGCCAATATGGGTCCATATTATTTTTGAAACAGGACAATAATTATAGGGCTATGTTTTTGTAAATGAGAATGTGTTACCAAACTGTCAAATAAACCTGGAGGGTTCCATTCACTAGCATACCATAATAAGCAGTACAGAAATATCAAAACAAAATGGACCCTGATCACCCAGTTTCTTAGCAGTCATCCAACAGGGCTCCATATTTTATTCTTGAAAACAGGACAATAATTATAGGGCTTTGGTATTATAAATGAGAATAGGTTGTCTCACTGTCAAATTGACCTGGAGATTTCTATTCACTAGCTATATTAGTGAGCAGTGTTGTTAAAGTAAAAAACACAAATGGACCCTGATCACCTGGCTTCTTAGAAGTCAGCCAATATGGGTCCACATTGTATTCAAAACTGGACAATAATTATAGGGCTATGGTATTATAAATGAAAATGTGTAGTCAATCTATCAAAATGACCTGCAAGATTCCTTTCACTAGCGTATATTTATAAGTAATATAGAAAAAAAAAAATTGACACTGATCACTTGGCTTCTTAGAAGTCAGCCTATATGGGTTCATATTATTTTTTAAACAGGACAATCCTTTCAGGGCTATGGTATTGTAAATGAGAATTTGTTATCAAACTGAAAAATTGACCTGCAGGATTCCATTCACTAGCATACATATATAAGCAGTGCAGAAAAAGTAAGAACAAAATGGACCCCAATCACCTGACTTCTATAAGTCAGCCAATATGGGTCCATATTATTTTTGAAACAGGACAATAATTATAAGGCTATGGTATTATAATGAGAATATGTTACCAAACTGTCAAATAAACCTGCAGGATTCCATTCACTAGCATACATTAATAAGAAATGCAGAAATATCAAAACAAAATGGACCCTGATCACCAAGCTTCCTAGCAGTCAGCCAACAGGGGTTCATATTATTTTGAAAACAGTACAATAATTATAGGGCTTTGGTATTATAAATGAGAATAGGTTGTCAAACTGTCAAATTGACCTGAAGGATTCTATTCACTAGCTGTACTAGTGAGCCGTGAAGTAAAAGTAAAAAACAAAATCGACCCTGATCACCTGGATTCTTAGAAGTCAGCCAATATGGGTCCACATTGTTTTTGAAACTGGACAATAGTTATAGGGCTATGGTATTATAAATGATAACATGAAGTCAGATTGACCTTCAGGATTCCTTTCACTAGCATATGTTTATAAGCAATACAGGAAAAGTAAAAACAAAATTCACCCTGATCACTTGGCTTCTTAGAAGTCAGCCAACATGGGTTCATTTTATTTTTGAAACAGGATAATCATTACAGGGCTGTGGTATTATAAATGAGAATGTGTTATCAAGATGTCAAATTTGACCTGCAGGATTACATTCACTAGCATATATCTATATGCAGTGCAGAAAAATTAAAACAAAATGGACCCCGATCACCTGACTTCTTAGAAGTCGGCTAATATGGGTCCATATTATTTTAAAACAGAACAATAATTATAGGGCTGGGGTATTATAAATGAGAATATGTTACCAAACTGTCAAATAAACCTGCAGGATTCCATTCACTAGCATACATTTATAAGCAGTGCAGAAATATCAAAACAAAGTGGACCCTGATCACCCATCTTCTTATCAGTCAGCCAGCAGGGATCAATGTTATTTTTGAAAACAGGACAATAATTGTAGGGCTTTGGTATTATAAATGAGAATAGGTTGTCAAACTGTCAAATTGACCTGAAGGATTCTATTCACTAGCTATATAGTGAGCAGTGTAGTAAAAGTAAAAAACAAAATAGACCCTGATCACCTGGCTTCTTAGAAGTCAGCCAATATGGGGCCACATTTTTTTTGAAACTGGACAATAATTATAGGGCTATGGATTTTTAAATGAGAATATGTAGTCAAACTGTCAAATTGACCTGCAGGATTCTTTTCACTAGCATATATTCATGGTCAGAGTAGAAAGAGTAAAAACAAAATGGACCCTTTCCACCTGGCATCCTGAAAATCAGTCAACATGAGTTCATGTAATTTTTTTTAATCTACAAATTTCATGCACCACACTCTGTCAGAATCTTGTCCAACCAACCTGCAGGATTCCATTCACTAAAATATATTTACAAGCAGTGCAGCAATACAAAACAAAGTGGACCCTGATCACCTGGCTTCCTAGAAGTCAGCCAATATGGGTCTATATTATTTTTGAAACCGGACAATAGTAATAGGGATATGGTTTTATAAATGAGAATATTTTATCAATTGTCAAATTGCCTTGTAGGATACTGTAGGATTCCATTCACTGGCATATATTTATAAGCAGTGCTGAAAAAGTAAAAAACAAAATGGATCATGATCACCTGGCCTCTCAGAAATCAGCCAATGTGGGTCCATATTATTTTTGAAACCGGACAATAATTATAGGGCTATGATATTATAAATGAGAATTTATTACCAAACTGTCAAATTAACCAGCAGGCTATGGTATTTTATAAATGGAATATGTTATCAAACTCTCAAATTAACCTGCAGGATTCCATTCATTAGCATATATTTATAAGCAATGCAGAAAAAGCAAAAACAAAATGGACCCTGGTTACTTGGCTTCTTAGAAGTTAGCCAACATGGGTCCATGTTGTTTCTGAACAAGGAAATAGTTACAGGGCTGTGGTATTATAAATGAGAATATGTTATCAAACTGTCAAACTGACCTGCAGGATTCCATTCACTAGCATATATTTTAAAAAGTGCAGAAAAGGTGGAAAACAAAGTGGACCCTGATCACCTGGCTTCTCAGAAGTCAGCCAATATGGGTCCAAATTATTTTCGGAGCAGGACACAAGCTTCAATGATGGTAAATGCACTATGCCTATTTATAATTACCCAGATCTGAATCACAATTACCCTTTCTGTAATTTTTATTGTATAATTATGGTCAAATCAGTATGTTCTATTTGAATTACTATTGTTTAGGATGCAATAAGGTTGCTATACTTTTGAGAGAGAAAACAACAACAGGCATTTTATTTCATTATGAAGGTTATCTAAAACTACTTTTGTTTTTGCAAAGCTTTGTTGTTTTATTGCTTTGATAAGTTTATTTCTAGTTCTGTTCCATTGACTTTCTTGTTAGAAGTCCACCAAGTTTCTTGTGAGGAATATATTTGATTAATTCTTTAATTCAGTTTATTTTCAGCAGGGAGATCAGTAGTTTTTTTTTATTTATACTTTCCTCTGCACCCATTTGTCTGTATCATGCTTTCTCACTTCAAGGATAATATCCAGTCCTAATTCTCTTATTCTGGTTTTCAATGCTTCCTTCTGTCTGATCTGGTAAGCCTGTTTAGCAAGTCTTGCTCTTTCATCTCTCATAGTTTTGGGAAGGTCAGTTAGTATCCTTTTACCTGTTTTTGCCAGATGATGAGCCTTTGATAGAACAAAATCTCTGTCCTCATAATATACAAATCTCATTATTATAGGCTTTGGGACACCAACAGCTTTAGTTGGCATTCTATGACCATTGTGAAAAACAATCCTTTCTGCTCTGTCCTCATCCATCTCCAGATGGGATACAAAGAAGGCTCTCATTTTACCATACAGTTTCTCGGTTCTATCTTCATCTATGCCATGAAATATGAGATTGTATTTTCTTCCATGTTTTTCCATCATTACTAATTTCTTGTTCATCACTTCTATTTTATCCTCCATCAAGGATTTCAGCTCCTCATAGTGCTCATCTTGCTGTTTCTCAATCTCTTCCACCTTATCTGCATGATAACTTAAACTTTTGTCCATCTCACCAACTTGTCTTTCAATATCCTGTACTTTTTTGTTTACTTCAGCAGCATCTGATCTGATTTCACTGATATCTGTTCTTAGCTCAGATATGATAACAGAAAATTTTTCATTTATACCCGATACCTCATTCTTTAATTCAGAGAACATTCCTCTAATCTCTTTCATAAATTTTTTCATGTCTATCTGAGCCTGGTCAGTTCCTGACTGAGCACCTGCCATGCTTTCTCGTCGAGGGTTTTGAACTTCTGACTTCTTATTTTCACTATCTGATTTTCTTGACTCACTCTCTTGTCTTCTTGGCATATTGTTTTATCTTATTTTAACGAACAGGCTGCTTCTATCTCAATATTATACTGCACTATTACAAAATATTGAATACTGTTCCGTTGTAGCTCTACTGTATTTATTGTGGGTGGGGTATTGTTTATACAATCAACGCTGAGAAAAACATTGTAAATTTGATGTAGAATCTCTAGACTCTGTTTCTATGAGTAAGGCTATCGTATATTCTATCTCTTCATTGTCACTTGTGAAAAAACTGGGTTAGAATCTTAAATTTTTAACAAAATGGCCTTTTTTCTCTTGCGCTCACTTTTTCATGTCTGGCGCCATGAACACCCAAACCGGAAGTCAACAGTAGATGACATACCTTTGCACTGATGTAAACTAAACTGGTCTATCACTTGTGATCTTCCTTAGAGTTGAACAGTTCTAAGTGGTGCGTTTCTTTTTTTGTTGGGTATATGTAATTTTAACAATAGAAAAAAAATTACCACTTTTATAAAATTTTATCTTTATAAGATTTTATCTTGTACATATGATCGTAATTTATTGTAGTAGACGCAGGCTGATCGGGCCAGGCTAGATCATCTGACTTGTATCAGGCCTAAATCTATTGGTGGTCCTCAACTTGTTTCTAAGGTGGAAAACCTCCAGACGGGTTGGGCTTAGGATATAACGTCTAAGTCCCTGCCTGCGACTGGGTTTGGTTAAGTTACTTCGCGTTGTGTTTGAATTTATTTTACAAGTTGAGTACCCCCATTTTATTAGAGATTCGATCACTGGATATGGTTACAGAAATAAATAAGATGGTTTTATATTTATTAAAGAAAGGACGTAATTTGATGAAAGACTGTAAAGGAAAGATGCACTTTCTTAAATCCCGACCCAGCTTGGTTGCTCCCTTGGAGTAAAAGCAGGGTAGGGATTTCCCTTAACTTATTATGATTTTTAGAAGAGTAGCTACTTGGTGTCCTGTGAGGACAAAAGTAAATTCAACCTAAATAGTTATGAATTTTAGAAGAGTAAATACTTGGTGTCCCATGAGGACAAAAGCAAAACTCAAACTAAATAGTTATGAATTTTAGAAGAGTAAATACTTGGTGTCCCGTGAGGACAAAAGTAAAACTCATAAGAATCCACTTGGTGTCCCGTTGGGGCAAAAGTAGAACCTTAAAGAAAAGCCCACCTGTATGGTCTGGCTGAAGTGACTGGCAAACAACTTTCCTTGACAGTAGCACATATACTGATCTGATTATTAAATTTAAACAGTGTAAAGAGATATATTTGCAGTTCACAATAAACGTATATCAAACGTTTACAAAGGGAAATAACTCTGTCTGGAATATGAATCCATCATTGTCACCAGGTGCTTGAGACAAACGTACATTAAACGTTTGTCAATAAGGATATTTAAATAGCATATACAACGTATATATAACGTTTATCAAGGGAAGTAAATTCTGCCTGGAATATGAATCCATCCATGTCATCAAGCGCTTGCAATGCTCCAAATCAACGTAGATCACTACACAGTGAAGAATAGATACACAAACATCAAAACACAGCATAAAAAAAATGGCTACTAACCTGTTTCTATCACATTCCTCACCCCTTAGAAAATTTATTTAGAATTTCAAAAATAAATTTTTAAAGAGAGAAGTCCTGCAAGATAGAAAAGGTTTTTTTTTTTTATGTATATTTATTATTTTATTTATATCTGCTATGTGTTGATTCCATTGATTCAAATTATGTGGATCAGTATTTCAGTAATCAAATTTCACGCGCTTTCATTTAGATGGGGAGTCCCACATATTACTGTCTTTATACAATACACCATTTCGCTCTACTACTCGTTCGTCTCTACATAGTTTATGTTTTGTATCTTCCTCTGATATATCTGGAAGTTTGGCGCTCCACCTCTCAGCATCCATTTTTCTTTGAAGGCTTTGTTTATTGCGCTGCGTCTTCCTCATTTCACTGCGATAGTGTGGGGAGCCTAATTTATAGGGAAGAATGTCTCCTGGATCTATGAATTGATCATTTGAGGTAGTAATAGTCTCAAATTGTACATCTTGACCACTGTGAAACTTTGACTTAGAGTGAGACTTTTTATGTTTTGTGGATCCATAAGTTCTTCTGCACAATTTACACTTGAAAACTGTATCTGACTGATGATGTATTTTAGACCAATGTTCCATAAAATCTTTGAAAGAACTGTATTTCTGATCACCGCAACTTGGAACTGTACATGCAGTTGGGGCTTGCGGCCAAAGAGGACGTTCATGGCGCAAGAAATCAGCAACTTCATTCTCTATAGATTGTAAAACCTCTGCCATTCTGCAACATAAAGTGTGGATGTGCAGAAAAAGAACTTCTGCAGTGGGCGATGCCTTGGAATACCATTCTTGTTGGCCGACCAGTCACAAGAAATACAATTTGAAATGAAATGAAATGTAATGAAAGTGCATTTATTTACAGCTTTAAGGGTTACATTATGTAGAGTTTAATATTCTCATAATATACTTAAACTCACATAAATTTGTATATACATTTTGATTTGTAGCTTTGTTTAAATAGCATTCTAATCATAATTTTTATCATAATTACTGCTCTGATAATTATATGGTTTTATGATTATTTCTAATATGTACATACATTTACTTTACTGCAACGTAAACTTTAAATTTTATATTTTATATTTTTGTAATTTTTATTTATATACAGAATTCTAATATATTTACATAATGTTTTTTTTTTATGGTTTTATTTATTTATTTTTTTTAGTCATATTCTTAACCATCATTTATGATGGTGACCACATCTGTCGTGGCTTAATAACTCTTTCTCGTCTGGACCTTATTACAGGTAATTTTGGCTTATGCTTTACTCGCTCATCAGGATAACCTGATACTGGTTTGTTGAATTCATTTTCGAACTGTTCATCATTTTGACTAACTAAAGGATTTTCTAGCTCGAAAGACATGTTAGTGTTGGATGAACCATTTGTACTCTGAGTATCATGTTCTATTTCTGGAGAGTTAATGTTTGGGTCCATAGTTGATGTACATTCATTTGCATCTTGAAACTCATGTTCTGGTGTTTGTAAGTGGTCATCTGTTTTGTGTTCTTCAATATCCTGATATGAATTCTCTGTTGTTTGTGAGCTGTTTTCAGGTATGTGGTCATTACTACCAGGATGTACATCTAACCAGTAATTAGGCGGGGTTTTACCTTCATACGGCTTAAGGTCATTTACGTGAACCCCTATAATGGGTGATTTGTCAGACTTCTGTATGGAATATGTCAAATTAGTATGCTTGTGAATAACTAAATAAGGCCCAGTCCATCCTTGACCAATTTTCGGACCATCTGTTGGTGGGTAAAACCGCCACACCCACTCACCTATTTCATAAGAACGGGGCTTTAATCCACGGTCATAGTGTGCTTTCTGTCGTGTGGTTGCAACCCCTAGATGTTTGAACACAAATTCATGAGTTATATTCATGGCAGCTTTGACCCATTCAATATACTGTATTGGACAGGTATCTTCTAATGTGTTTGGAGGTGGTCCTACCATAAGATCAAGAGGGCATGCAATTTCTCGCTGGAGAAACAGCAAATTTGGTGAGCATCCTGTACTCTTTTGTTCTGTTGCTCGATATGCCATTAATAGGTATGGTAAATGATCATCCCAATCTCTTGGATTCTCTGCACAGAATATTCTAAGCATTTGTTTTAGAGTTCGGTTAAATCTCTCTACAAAACCGTCCGAGTTTGGTCTGTACGGTGCCGTTCTTGTTTGTTGTATGCCAAACTTTTGACAAACTAAGCGAAATAACTGAGATTGAAATTCTCTACCCTGGTCAGTATGAATTTGACCTGGGCAACCAAATTTAGTGAAAAACTCCACAACTACTTTATCAGCTACAGTCTGTGCAGTGTGATTTGGTACTGCCCATGCATCTACCCATTTTGAGTAGTAGTCTCCGAGTACTATGATATATTCATTCCCGTTTTCTGTCAATGGTAAAGGCCCAAAAATGTCTATGGCAACGCAGCGCATAATTTCATTAACACGAAATTGTCTAAGTTCAGCTTTCCCTCGACCGGGGCCAGGTTTGATTCGAGCGCACATGTCACATTCTTTAACCCATCGGCTTATATCTTTTCTATAGCCTGGCCAGTAAAATCGACGCTGAACACTTTCAATTGTACGGTCTCTTCCAAAATGGCCAGCTGTTCGTGCTGAATGGAGGTTAGAGAATATAAGGTCCTTAATCGCGTCAGGTGTAACCAATTGAAATATAATATTTCCTTTCTGATCTACCCATTTGCGGTACATAATTTTGTCTCTTACTTCAAGATCATTCCACTGATACCATAATGCCTTGACAGAATAATTTGTTTTGTCAATTTCATCTAATGTTGGCTTTACATCTACTAATTTGTGCTCTAGAATAACGCTAATTGAAGCATCTTCCATCTGCATTTTGCTCAAATCCTCTGGACTCCATGTGGGAAGCCAGTTCGCGGTGCTATCCCTTGTTACTTGCGTTTCTGATCTCGTTTCAGGAACGAGTGGGCTGATAGGTGACCAATAGGCAAATGGATTGCCTCGAGTCGAGTCAGAAACTTGTACTGTCTCCCTATCAGTTTGCTGCAGCGCAGCTTGCCCCGGCGCGGGACTAGGGAATGTAGCAGGTGATTCGTAGGAATGGCTTTCCTCAATCAGGTTGGTCGCTATGACCAATTTCGAGCTATCGGCATCCCCATCATCATCCTGACCTATTTTAGTACTAAAGGGATAGCAATCTAGACATAATGTATTGGGGCATTTTCTGTTTGGTTTTCTTGATAATGTGTCTGCATTTTGGTGTTGTCTGCCTGGTCTATATTGAATTTGATAGCTGAATGTTTCAATGATACTTAACCATCTGGCAATCAAGCCTTCTGGTTCCTTGAAATTGCGTAGCCAAACAAGTGGTGCATGATCTGTGCGAATGAGGAATTCTTGTCCTAGCAAGTAATGTTTGAAATGTTTCATGAAAGTTACAACTGCTAATAACTCTCTTTTTGTTGTGCAATATTGTTGCTGTGCAGGGTTCAATTTGCGACTTGCATATGCAATCACTTTCTCATCACCATCTTGTATTTGGGAGAGAACTCCACCAAGACCAAGCATACTGGCGTCAGTATCTAATACAAACATCCCCTTTTGTTTTGGTAAAGCTAGTATAGGACTCCTTGTCAAGCAATCCTTAAGTTCTTGAAACGCCTGTTGACACTCAGTAGTCCAACTGAATTTTGCATTCTTTCGTGTCAGTTTAGTCAGTGGACTAGCTTTTGCTGCAAATTCAGGGATGAACTTCCGGTAATATCCCAAGAGGCCTAAAATTGAGCGCACTTCTGATTTATTTGTAGGAGTAGGCCAATGGATAATGGAATCAACCTTTGATGGATCACATGTAATTCCTTCGTCTGATACAATATGGCCTAAGTATGTTACTTTTGATTGGAAAAGAAAACACTTCTTGGGCTTCAATTTGAGATTGGCTTCTTTCAAACGCTGAAATATAAGCTCAAGATTCTCCAATGCTTCATCAAAGGTTTTACCCAGAACTATAATATCATCCAAATAGCATAGGCATCTTTGGGGAGACAAACCAAATAGTACCTTTTCCATTAGCCTTTGAAAAGTCGCTGGGGCGTTGGTAAGACCAAATGGCATAACATTGAAATGGTATAGTCCACGATGGGGAGTAACGAATGCTGTTTTCTTCTTATCTGTTTCTGACATCTTGATTTGCCAGTAGCCACTAGCAAGATCTAGAGTGCTAAACCACCTGGATTCTGAGAGTAAATCTAATGTATCATCGATCCGTGGGAGTGGGTATGCATCTTTGACAGTAATAGCATTCAGCTTTCTATAGTCTATACAGAAACGACAGCTTCCATCTTTCTTTTTGACAAGACAGATAGGGGCTGACCAGGGACTGTCGCTTGGTTCAACTGTTCCTTGGTTCAACATTTTGTCAAGTTCTTCATCAACTTCATCCCGCTTGTATAGAGGAATTCTCCTTGGTGGTATCTTGATGGGTTTATGATTTTCTGTTTCTATTTTATGTTCAACTAAGTCCGTCTGACCTAAAATGCCATCTGGTGACATGAAAATATCTTGATGTTGTACAAGAAGGCATTTCATCTTTTCTTTCTCAGCTGGGGTTAATTTTGGAGAAGCACTTTCAAGTAACATCTGCAGATGCTTGGGAAGTACTTTTTCATCTTTTGAAGTTTCTTTAAAATGTGTATTCCCCGAGAAGACAGTGTCTACTTCATCAAGCTTGCCAAGTACTGACTGTTGGTTTATCTTTATGGCTTGGTCACTCAAGTTCACCACTGATACGATGACATTCTCATTCTCTGGGTTGACTATTGTTCTCGCCAGAAAACAACCCTTACTTGTTAAGTATTTGACAGGTTCTGCAAAGCATACTTGTTCTTTTCTAAGGCAGGGCTGATCAATTTTGGCAGGAATAAGTTGTTCAGTATTTGCTTTAATAACTATGTCATCTTTCACCAAAATGCGTGCACAGGCAATGGATTGTTGTTTGTTTAATTTCAGTGTGCCTTTAGATGTTTTTAGTGTCTGTTTGTTGACCTTTATACTGCCGTCATATTTTGTTAGAAAATCCATTCCAAGAATCCCTACTATTCCTTGAATCTTCGCTATGATGAAGTCTTGTTCATAGCAAATACCTTTGGCATAAAACTCTAAAGTTGCCTTTCCACTGATCTCCAACTGACTTCCATCAGCAGCTGTAAGTTTGATTGACTGACTAGACAACTTGATGTCATGATCATGTTGGAGCTTCTCAAAGTGTTTCTGTGATAGAATAGAATATGGTGAGCCTGTGTCCACCAGGAGCTTCACATGTGTCTGGAGTATTTCTGTATCTATATATAAACAAGACGCCGCAGCTATGTCCGCTTTTATCTCATTATTATCATCATAAATTTGGCTTGTGATAACTGGATTGAAGAGATGCTTACTAATATCTTCTGTGTTAATCTCGGCTTGATTTGTTATGCTAACCATTTTGTCCATACTTAGAACGTTTTGTGTTGTGTTTGAGTCTAACGCTGGGGTAATGACAATGTCTGGTATGGTCAGAGTTGGGCTCTGAGAGGTTATAACATAAGCTGCATCATCTTTGGGTGAGGTGACCTGTTTCTCAGCTGCTTGTCTTTCTTTATATTTGCGCTTCCTGCACTCTTCTATGGTATGGTTCTGTTTTTTACAATAATTGCAGAACTTTACTGGACTTTTATATTCTGATTTTGTCTGTCCTGTGGTGGTATCCTTGGGTTCTCTGGTTGTTTTATGATTAGGATATCGTGTGGGGCTCGGGCTGTTAGTCCTTATTCTTCCCTCAGCAGACAAAGAATTTAGTTTCTTGTCCAGTAATTTGTCTATCTGATCAAGGGTGATGCTTGGCTGAACGTTTTTAACATTTGATACAATGGGTGCAATATGCTCTGGTTCGGCATGTGGTTTTTTAATCCTGTCAACTGAGCCATCAAGTGCCTCGTACTCTGTTGCTAGTCCTATAGCTGCATTCATTGATTTGGGATGTCCAAATTGAACATGCTTTTGAAGATCATAGTTTCCTATACCTGTTATAAACTGGTCAATGACGTGCATCTCTAACTGGCTCAATGTCAAATTAGGATACGCTTTTCGTGCAAGTCTGTTCAGTTGATACCCATAATCAGATACACTCTCACCTTTCTCCCGTTTACGGTACCGAAACTGGCATCGATAAGCTACATCTTTTTCTTTTGGTTCATATCTCTCAGAAATAATCTGTTTCATAACTTGATAGTTGGATAGCTGAGCTATAGTTAAATCTCCAAGTAGTCTTTGTGCTTCTCCACGAAGATGAATGCTTAACATCTGAGCTTTTTGTACCTCTGACCATTGGTTCCAGCTTGCTACTTGCTCAAAGTGCACAATGTAGTCAGTCCACTCTGTTTTGCTAGATCCATCAAAATTATCTGGATATATTTCCTTCTTGCTTGGCATATGGGCTGGTGGTATGTTGCCTTGAATTGAAGAGGTTGGTAACGTGGTCGCTGCTAATTCTGGAATTGTTGAATGTGGTAACGTAGATAAAGCTAACTCTGGCAAAGCTGACTGTGAGAAGCTGCCTCCCTGTGAACTTCCAAGATTTATTGTTGGTAATGGTTTAACTAGATTAGATGGAGTAAGTGGTACCACTGGAGGATTGAGAATCGCTGAATTAACAGTTGCTGGCTGTTGTACCATCGACTGATTTGCATAAAGTTGCCTGTAGTTTTGTGCATAAGTTGGTTGTGGTAATGTTGCTGGTTGAAAGGAGGGATAACTTGGTGTAGCCATGGGTTGCACACTTGATGCTTGAGTGGGTTGAATCCTAACCTGATTCCAGTTTTGTGCTTGTGGCAGATTATTACTCGTAGAATAAGGCTCTTTAATATTTGTCTGGGAGTAACCTGTTTCATGAGGCTTTATGGCTGGTACTAAGGGTGGTTGTGTTTTAGCTGACTGTGGTACTCTGTTTAATTCTTTAGTGTATGAGGGGCGTTGAATTAGTTTTTCTCCATGCAGGCTATTACTGTGTATCTCTCCAGGTGGATTACTCATCTGACCATCATGTTTAGGATTGGCAAATGAATATGGTACAGAGGCTGCTAATAAATTGTTGGACACACTTGTCTGACCAAAGCCTACATCTTGAGATGAAATGTCTGGTGTGAATTGTGCTAGTCTCTGTTGCTGGCGTTGCAAGAAAGCAAGTCTTTGTAAACCATTTTGTATTTCTGTAAGTTGTTGTTGTAGTTGATTTTCAATTTGAATAAGACTGTTTGATTGTGGCTGTAAAGGTAATGAAGGAGCTGGTGATGTAAATGTAGATTTTGGTGTGTAGATACCACTATCAGTTACTCCATGACTTTGACTTGTGTTATATAATTGAGTCATTGACTGTTGTGACTGCAGCATATCTGTAGGAAAATTAACCTGATTGTCTGAACTGACAGACTGACTTGTGATATTGCTCTCAGGATTGGAAATGCTGATAAGTCCATTACTTTGATCATTAACAGATTGTATCTCACTTGTTTGGGCAAATATAGGAAATGGCTGTAATGATACATGACTGTGTTCGGATTCTAGGTCTGAATTTGGACCACTACTAAGGAAACTTATTTCTGAGCCTTGTGAAAGGTTTGTGATTGGTCCCCAATGTACGGATTGACTGCGTATATTTGCAGGTGTGGATGCTGCTTGGGGGTTTATTGTTAGTGGATCAAAAACAGTTCTTTGGCCATCACTATAGCTACCCATGCCAGCCATATTCCCACTGCTTAAATCAGAAGCTGCAGGATGTTGACTGACTAGGTCATTGCTGTAGGATGTGTCAGTTGAAACAGTATGATTAGAGGCTGTATACATTTTGACTATCGTAAATACTGTAATTGGTATACTTTAGAGCACGGTAAGGCGTATCTGATTGACCATGTACCTGAACCCTAATGAATATTAGCATAAATTTGATTTTATGAATATTAAATAATATTTCATGTGAATTCTGTTTTTAACCATATCCTGGTCACGGCACCAATTCTGTAGTAGACGCAGGCTGATCGGGCCAGGCTAGATCATCTGACTTGTATCAGGCCTAAATCTATTGGTGGTCCTCAACTTGTTTCTAAGGTGGAAAACCTCCAGACGGGTTGGGCTTAGGATATAACGTCTAAGTCCCTGCCTGCGACTGGGTTTGGTTAAGTTACTTCGCGTTGTGTTTGAATTTATTTTACAAGTTGAGTACCCCCATTTTATTAGAGATTCGATCACTGGATATGGTTACAGAAATAAATAAGATGGTTTTATATTTATTAAAGAAAGGACGTAATTTGATGAAAGACTGTAAAGGAAAGATGCACTTTCTTAAACCCCGACCCAGCTTGGTTGCTCCCTTGGAGTAAAAGCAGGGTAGGGATTTCCCTTAACTTATTATGATTTTTAGAAGAGTAGCTACTTGGTGTCCTGTGAGGACAAAAGTAAATTCAACCTAAATAGTTATGAATTTTAGAAGAGTAAATACTTGGTGTCCCATGAGGACAAAAGCAAAACTCAAAATAAATAGTTATGAATTTTAGAAGAGTAAATACTTGGTGTCCCGTGAGGACAAATGTAAAACTCATAAGAATCCACTTGGTGTCCCGTTGGGGCAAAAGTAGAACCTTAAAGAAAAGCCCACCTGTATGGTCTGGCTGAAGTGACTGGCAAACAACTTTCCTTGACAGTAGCACATATACTGATCTGATTATTAAATTTAAACAGTGTAAAGAGATATATTTGCAGTTCACAATAAACGTATATCAAACGTTTACAAAGGGAAATAACTCTGTCTGGAATATGAATCCATCATTGTCACCAGGTGCTTGAGACAAACGTACATTAAACGTTTGTCAATAAGGATATTTAAATAGCATATACAACGTATATATAACGTTTATCAAGGGAAGTAAATTCTGCCTGGAATATGAATCCATCCATGTCATCAAGCGCTTGCAATGCTCCAAATCAACGTAGATCACTACACAGTGAAGAATAGATACACAAACATCAAAACACAGCATAAAAAAAATGGCTACTAACCTGTTTCTATCACATTATAAATATCTGTGCTATAGCAATGTAAATTTCCTGTGATATTAACCCAAACTTCCTGTGATTTGCTATATGTTTATACTTGTACAGTCTTTCACTTTGTTTATCGGTAAAATAGCATTGATGGCTATTGTTTGATATGTTAAGATTGAATGCTGACTTTAAATAAAGTTTCTTGTATCTTGTATCTCTATCCTACAAGGACACTCATGGTGGATTGTTACTCTGACCCAGTATAAACGGACTGGTTACTGACAGAAATACAAAGTTGACAGTCAAGTTACAAGTTACAGTGAATAAAATTGGAGTTTTATCATCTTTTCAGGCCGATTTCTGACCATTTCGGCTAAAAGTGCCGAAAATAGCTAATACTGGTACCTTGATTTTTTGCTGATGTCTCGGACCCAGTATAAACGGATTGGTCACTGACGGAAATACAAAGTTATGTTGTCGAGGCTTTATTTTTGCGCTATTTCAAAGTACTATAGCCAAAACAAATTGATTCTGAACATACACAAGATTATAGGAGGTTACACCCGGTATGCGAAGCTGAAATATTACAAGTTACAGTCAATAGAATTGAAGTTTACTCAACTTTTTATGTTCATTTCTGACGATTTTTGGCTAAAAGTGCCAAAAATAGCTAAAAAGAGTACCTAGGTTTCCTGCTGATGTTCATAAAGACGGATAAACTTTCAATAAATATAACAATATAGTCTTAAAGATAGTATATTGAACCATTGCTTTTTGAAGGAAAAGCAAAGGTATGCGTAGAAATAACGGACATATAATTATTTAATCTTCAACATACGTCAGTTTTGAAAGCTCAGCCTCGACAACGTACTCCAATATATACATTTACCTGCATGTAAGTGACCAGTTCTTATATACTGGGTCCGAGCTGATGTTCATATAGTCGGATAAACTTTCAATAAATATAAAATACAGGCTTTAAGCTAGTATATTGAATAATTGCTTTTTGAAGAAAAATCAGAGATATGCAGAGAAATAATTAGAATATGATAATTTAATCTTCAACATAAGTGTCTCTCTATGACGATACATTGCAATAGTGAGAAGGCCGCTTCCATGCGAGCTAAACATTTCTTGTACATCAACTAAAGCAGAATCTAGGGTAAAGATTTGGTACCAGTAAAATACATTTAAGCCCCCCCCCCCCCCCAGCTTAACCTGCTGTCCGTTCTAAGGCGGTGATTCTGTTGTATAAAGGACTTTTTGGACAATCGAAAACAGGCAGTAACTGCTGTAATCAATGGAATTAACTCAGAAAAAATCCCAGTCTCCTCCAGCGCCCTGCAGGGCTCTGTTCCCGGCCCAGTTCTCTTTCTTGCAAACATAAATGGCCTGCCTGAGCAGGTCAAATCCAGTGTCAGACTTTTTGCAGACGACACTGCCTTGCACCTTGCAATCAGCTCAACTACAGAAAGCGAGGTCCTACAAACAGACCTAGCAAACCTCGAACAATGGGAAAAGATGTGGGATATGCAATTTTACCCTTCTAAATGTCAGGTCCTTCAAATCACGAAACAGCAAAACCCCTCAACACTAAGTACATTTTACATAATGTAGAGCTGGAAAGTGTTCCCGCAGCAAAGTACTTAGGGGTCATCATTGTGGACGACCTCTCATGGTCCAAACATATCGACATTACCAAAAAAAGGCAAACTAAACAATTGGTTTCCTTAAAAGAAATATCCGGGTCCATAATAAGGACATTAAATCAGTAGCATACAAAACTCAGTTGGAGTATGCTTCAACAGTATGGTACCCCCACACCACAACAGATATAAATAAAGTGGAAGCAGTCCAAAGAAGGGCTGCAAGGTGGGCTACAATAGACTACAGATAAACCTCTAGTGTCACTGCTATGCTGAAGGACCTTAACTGGCGCCCCTTAGACCAACGTCGCATTGATAGCCGACTTGTGATGATGTATAAGGTCACATATGACCTTGTAGCTATCCCTGCATCAGATTACTTTGTTCGAAACACCAGATCATTAAAGTTAGAAAGACAGCAAGGATCAGGAATCGATACAATCAAGTACCACACCTTTCCAATGATACCAAATGGGAAAATAACAAAATCACAATAAAAATCACAAACAAGAGCCAAGATGTCAGCCCTTTCCCTTCAGGTGACCACAAGGCAGCAATGAACAGACGCGAAAGCATGACAAACACAAGACACAAATAACATAAATGATCCACAAAAGAAGAACCGCTTTGGAACGGTCAGTAAAAATATTTTACTGGAGGGCTTAAACCGATTTCACAGCGTGCCAACCTCACCCTTAGATCAGATGTGGGTCAAGACACATAGATGGTTGGTTCACAAGAAAGACCCCTACCTTATTCATGCATCATCTCCTAGAACATATAAATCAAAGATATAAAAATGAGATAAAGCAAAGACAAGGAATCAACAGTACAAAAAACTAAATACCGGAGCAAAAGAAATCCAACAGGTAAACCCCAGTTGGCCTGACAACAGCAAAAGCATCAGGCCCCTACCATCCCATAAATAGATAAGTCTTTAAGTCGGAACCGTCATAGAGCCTGAAGTCTGAAATACCACTGCTTTTATATTCACTTATTTTGTTTCCACTGTTTAATACACTTACGCTTTGCACTTTTATTCTTTTCTCATATCCGCTTTATTTTAACTCTCTTTTATCGCATGTTGTGATGACTCAGCACATGACTACTCAAATGAGGATATATGCCGTATAAAGTGATAGATAGAACTACACTAACTATGTATGCTCCTGTCTTAGAAGAGGCTCATATAATCCAGAAAAAGAACTGCATCAAAATAAAAACACGCTTACAAACTGCTTTGAAATTAAAACTTGCAAGAGAAGTTAATATGCATACGTGGTTAGGAAAAGCCAAAATCACTTCAACTTCTATTTTAATACTGCCCAGGGCATTAACATCACGGGAAAGTGACACCATCATCAACCAACATATCCCATATGTGGTAATAGCAATGGCGGTTGCGGTGGTGGTGGTGGTTGAAGCATCAAATTACTTAAAAGAGGTGGTAGTGGTTGTGGCAGCAGCGGTAGTGGTCGTGGCGTTGGAAACACCACATTACTTACAAGTGTTGGTGGTGGTGGTGACGGTGATGGCGACAGCAGTGGTAGTGGTGGCTCCATTGCTAATAGGTGGTGGTGATGGTGGTGTTGGTGGAAACACCACATTACTTACAAGTGGTGGTGGTTGTGGTAGTGGTGGCGGCGTGGTGTTGCTAACAGGTGGTAATGGTTACACCACATTACTTACAAGTGGTGGAGTGGTGGTGGCAGCAGCGGTGGTGGTGGTAGTGGTGTGGTGGTGATGGTGGAAACACCACATTACATGTACTTATAGTGCGACCAGGTAACGTACGTTGGGCGTGTCAGACAGAGTACTGCCATTCATTGTCAATTTAGACTGGTCTACAGTAAATTGGGTATAACAGCATAGTTACGCTTTAATCGTGCAAAACAAATGAACCGCAGACGACGAAAGTGACCAACTTTATAAAGGTTATTATGCCTGGTAAACGTTCGCAATCAAATCTAAACAGAAAACCTAAGTCTTACGTGTGTACAGACACATTGGTACATACCATTGCTCACTGACAGGTCCTCAAATGTGTAAGGACTTTAGTTGTGATCGGCAAGGCAGACTGGTCCATATAAGAACCGTTGCGTTACTGCCATAAAGATATGAAGATAAGTGAACTGAGTCAGGTTACTTAGCGCAATGAAGATATGATTGCATGTAGCGTGATTTTACCTGCGCCTTCCTTTTGTGTTGCATTCACTATACAGACATGTCACGAGAAACCCTCTAACACGCAAAGCAGCATACACTTGCAAGAATCTCGAAAACAAAGTGCTACTTTGTAAACGTTTTACACATGATATAGGGATATGAAACGGCGTACATGTAATATATGTTAAGTCCTGACGCATTATTGGAATAACTCAACAAGCAGGCTGACATGAATAATGCCTTTATAAATATGTAGTTACCCGTAGAGACAACCAGTGGCTCAGCAGTAGTGCTCGACTTCAGATTGAGGGGTCACTGGTTTGAGTCTCGCTGGATGCACTGTGTTGTGTCCTTGTGGGAGATACTTTATCATCCTCTATTTAGTGTTAGTTCAACCAGGGAAACGTCCCAACATGACTGAAAAATTATCGACTGGGATGTAAAGCATCAACTCAAATAATCGACGATCGCAGTTTCTCAGTGATAGTGTGTTACTAAAATATATTGACTAAAATATATTGACTGCGGGGAAAAGCATTAACACAGACAAACCAATTCAACTCAAATAAACAAAAGAGACAATCTCCTCTAAAATATGCTGTAGTTGTATGCGTCTACCAGTACATAGGTTTTATCTTTAGTATGCTGTTTGCAATATATATTCGTGTTAGATATATTATCGATGAAAATATTCTTCCGAATTTTGTTAGTTTTAGCTCTGACTTCGAAAAAAATTGCATTGAAAAACACACACGTAAACAGCACTACCCCCCCCCCCCAAACACACACACAAATACACAAATTTTCAGCGTCATAAGGGTTCAATATCCCATGGGGAAAGGGTACACAGATCTTATATGAAAGAATGTAAACTTGTGTGATTGAAGATTCCATTGTCGAAGATTGATTTATTCTCTTATTTAGTTTAAGATACGTATTTGCATAGTTTTCATTTTGAACAACACCTGATCAGATTCATCCGCATTAACTCGAATGTTTTTTTTCTTCAAGATACGGCCAATTTTAAACTACAGGTATATACGTATAGGTGACGAGTGTTTCACAGATGGGTGAATAAGCAAACAATGCAACCTGACATGCCGATTTCAAAATATATTTGTCCAGGGGTTGAACTTAGCTAAGAACCGCCCAACGTCTCTTATCTGGTCGAAGTATACAAGTGGTGGTGGTGGTGGTGGTGGTTGGAGAGCAAAATTTCTATATCTATCTGGCTGTATGCCTGGCTGGTTCTCTGTCTGTTTGACTGTCGTGTCTATTTTTAAGTATCGTTTTACCACTTTTCTTTAAACATTGTTTTATAGCTGATATTGTATATTGGCGAAATCTTGACAGAGCCTACGTTATAAGTGATTTTTTGTAGTAAACGTATTTAGCATTGGACTTTTTGGTGGTCTTGGTAGTTGTAGGGGTGGTGGTATATGCTGCTGCTGCTTCTGTTGCTGCTGTTGTATGGTATATTCTTTGGAAATTTTGAACAGTGTTGGATTCTTTCTACTTGTTAGAAATTATACTTGAGCGACTAATGTGGTTGAGAAGTCTCATTTATTTGATTTCTCTATGATATTTTGTATGGGTCTTGTGATCAGGGTCTACACCATTTGCTTAGAACCTGTGCCACATAGATATTTACCATGGCCCTTGTCATGTTGTAGTAAAACAAAGCGCAATTAACACTTTCGCTGCTAAGCACCTCAAAAAAAACAATACCTCAGTGCCAAGCATGTTTAAAGGACTCCTGAATATTGAGGGTATATGGGTTCAACACAGAGTATCTCCAGAACCATTCAACCTATCGCTGTGAAACTTTCACAGACTGTTACTTATATATAAAATTTTATTTGAACTAATATTAAAAAAGATAGTCACGTGACCTTTGGCGGCCATTTTGGAAGCCATATTGAAAATATGAAACATGCCTATAAACAATTTTCATACAAAAAAT
Organism: Loripinus fragilis; assembly: GCA_964019695.1. Lineage (NCBI taxonomy): Eukaryota > Metazoa > Mollusca > Bivalvia > Lucinida > Lucinidae > Loripinus > Loripinus fragilis. The sequence goes on from OZ026525.1 coordinate 20,953,115, forward strand.
AGATAAAACATCCATCTACATCAAGTATCAAACATCAAGATTTATTCTGATATATTGTTTCATCAGAAATAAATCAAAATATAGCAGTTGAAGGGCTTAATGCGTCTTGTATGTCATCCCCACCTACATGTTTTCGATATTCTTTTTATTTCTGCGAAATCTAATGACATTAACAACATTTTTGTAACGTCCATTCTTGTACAGAAAATTGCGTATACCTCCATATACGATATCATTATGTCCCCTGAACATTTTGAAATAAAGAACAAAGATTTTCGTCCCTTATAACGGTTAAAAATAGACAGCTATCAACTGTGCCTTTTAATTTCGACTGTAGTCAAGTTTTGGTAGTGAACGGTAAATTTGACTACAGTCGCGTTTGGCAGCGAAAGTGTTAAGTCAAAAGATCCCGATTTATTAGTACAATTTATTGTTGTTTGTTAGTAAATAAATATAAACACTTGTTATGGTTTTTAATCTTATAGTGTAATTTGAAACCAGGTAAATGGAGACCAATATAATAGTCATATGAGACCCATCCAGGCAACCCGCATATGGGATAACCCATATGGGACCCATGCAGAACCCGGCTACACTCCCCATATGGGTCCCATATTGGTAGCCCATATGGGACCCATATTACGGACCCATATATGGATGTTTGCTGGGTGGGTGTTTAAGATCCAGCCACATAAAAAAGCATGTGTTAAATGGTAAAACAAATCACAGCTCGGATGTTAATAATCAGAGGTTAAAAACGAACATGGGCAAGCTCGAGAAGTTCAAAATAGAAGCATGCAGTGAGCAAGAATATACGTACATTTATAGGGCTAAACGACCGTCAGTTTTTTTAAAAAAGCTAATACTTGTAATTTTAATACTTCCATTTTCATAAAATATATTAGATTTACCTCCCTTTGAAATTCGTGCTTGTTTTCGTTCGAAGTTTGAGAACTATATACAAATTTCAAGTGCTAAGTTTGATTCTACTATTCGAGAAAATTTATTGTTTGAATTACTTAATATGGTTTGATAAAAATGTTATATTGTTTATACTTGGATAGCTAATACGAAATTCAAATTTTTACCTTTATATATTTTGAATTTGTATGAGTGTATGTATATATTCAGTTGACCGTCGATATTATTACGGGTGTCTTGGGCCTGTTCTTACCCTTCTTCAATGTCAGGTGGACGCATGTCCATCACATCCACTTTTATTGTTTTTATTTTCTCTCGCCACTCTACCGTAATTTGACAGCAGTGTTAATGGTGTTCATAAACGTAGACTCGGACCATTTCATTTTTGGCGGTTCAACATTTCGAATTTCAACATTATTTTTAGGGGGGGGGGGGGGGCTGCGGTGATCAGAAAAAATGCATATATGATGAAATTGTTGATATTTTTGGGGGTCATAAAAAACTGGACTATTTTTGGACGTCATTTCTCCCGTGGGGGGGGGGGGGGGTACTCTCATTTTTTCTGCATACGTAGGCTCGGGCCCAGCATCTACCAATTACCCCCTAAAAATATCAGGAATTTCAAGCACCCCAAAAATATTTGAAATTTTAGCAACCCCCCAAAAAAACCCTATTCTCTACCTTGTCCTTAAAAAAAGACCCTAAAATGCATAGAAATGACCACTAAATAAAATCCAATTTTGTGAATACCCCCAAAAAATATCCACAAAATCTTCATACCCCAAAAAATATTTATTTTTTCTGAAAACCCCAAAAATATTGATATTCAAAACTTTGAACCTCAAAAAATGACCCGAGCCTACGTATGTATGAAAATATCAGAGACCCCCAACCCCCCCCCCCCCCTCCCCGGATCATTTCTATGCATTTTAGGGTATTTTCTTCAGGTCAAGATACAGAATGGGAATATTTTTTTTTTTTTGGGGGGGGGGGGGGGGTGCTAAAATTTCAAATATTTTTTGGATATGCCTGATATTCCTGATAGTTTTTGGGGGGGGGGGTGAACAGAAGATGCTGAGTCCAAACACACGTATAAAGAAACATTGAGAGTATCCATCCCACCCCTTGGGTTTTTTCTTGCATTGAGGCCCATTTATCAAAGTCATCATACTCTGAGTGAGCCAGTTCAAATGTAAGATTTTTTTTTCTAATAACTTTAAATCTAAGAACATGTATGTCGGGCGATAAAGTATGTTTAATACGTTTTGAATTTACAAAGTCGTGATCGCGACTACACTTTAAAAAGTTCCATGACGGTCAATAATGGTTGTTATTCCAATATGTATATACAAGTGCCGCCTGTTCCAAATCATCCCAAGACTTTTCAGTTCCCACAACGTTCATTTGGCGAAAAAATCTGAACAGAGGTTCGACAGCAGACCCCGGTTTAATTACGATGAAGCCAAAATTCTCGCGTTTTGACATCTTTGTATACATACTGACCTGTCGTCAAGGAAGGTTGTGCAGTCAAAATCTAGGCAAAACCTACATCCTTAAAGCGTTTTATATCTGAAAAGATGTATGACCATGCATGTATCTTTTCTAAAACATGAGTCTTCGAAGTGTCACCAAGAGTCAGTGCTAAAAGTAGAGACTTTGGCAAAAACTTTAGGGACATAGGTGAAACAATCTCAAAGAAACATGCTGTAGAAACAAATGGAATTCGTGACTGTATGAAATTAAAAAAAATACTTTGTCCAGCATTTGGTTTCTCGCGCGTCAACGCCTGAATATATTTTTTCTAGCAATATTCGTGACCAAATTGACTGAAATCATGTCCAAAACGCATCAAAGAAAGCATTAAAAGCGCACATAGAGTCACTCGAAATTAAAAAAAAATGTTTTCGGGGAAGCCCCCTCCCAAACCCCCCCCATTCCGGTCATGCCCCACATCGTGCCCTCCCCCTCTCGTGCCTTTGGGACTCGATGCTGACCTCCGCCTGACCACCTCATAGGCGAGGTTAGGGTCCGGTCCGGTACCGGACTCCGAGACCGTGGCTGGGTCTAGAGGTCCGGTACTGGACCCCATGACTCCGAGTCTAGGGGTCCGGTCGCGGACCCCAAGATATTCCCATTCTTTAATGAATAAAAAAAATATAGAAACGAAAGAAAAAAATCAGTCCTCTGTGAGAAATAAGACTGAAAAAAAGAAATAGAAAGTTGATCCGAGCCACTTTTCCCCCATCTGAGTATCCGCCAAAAGTCTGTACATTGGTATGGTACTTGAACTAGATTTGCAAAAAGGCTTAAAATTGCGACTGTTGATCACTGGATCTGGATCTGGATAATTACGTCGCAGGGCCTTTCAGCATATAGGCGACGGGAGAGAGCTGGGAATGGTTATTAGTCCCGCGGCGAGACGGCTTTCCTGAAGCCGTTCACTGTCTCTGCGCGCACAACACAATCTTCCAGATGGTTCCAGTCAATAATTGTTTTTGGAAAAATGAGTTTCTAAAAAGTTCAGTTTTACACTGCACAGTTTTAAAGCACCTGCTGTTGTTAGTAGCTTGACTGTCTATAATATTGTGGGTAACACAGTCTTTAAATTGCCTAGATTTAATTTGGCGTTTACCACGAACTGGTGTCAAATAGTCATGGGTCTGCAGTGCCGGCACCAGCCCCTCGACCACCTTGAAGAAGAATACCAAGCGGTTTGACTTCCTTCTGTCTTGGAGCGGTGGAAGATGAAGATCTGATAGCATCTGTGTAACACAACCATGATCCCTTGAAGTGTAGTCTCCTGATATAAATCTGGCAGCCTGACGTTGGACTTTTTCTAGTTTATCAATATCTTTTTGGAGGAAAGGGTCCCAAATCACTGAGCTGTATTCAAGAGTTGATCTAATAAGTGAGATGTAGGCTGTCAATCTGCAGTTTAGAGGGCAATGTTTCAAGTTTCTCTTTAGAAATCCAAGGGTTGAGTTGGCTTTCTTGGTGATTTTACTGATGTGTGAACTCCACTTCAAGTCTTCTGATATTGTTACACCAAGGTAGGGGTTTTCCGGAACCTGCTATAGAATGTGGCCATCCAGCTGATAGAAATGCGCTGACTTATTGTTGATGCTCATGATGTAGCATTTCTTGGCATTGAAACGCATCACGACATTTTATGTCATAGACTGAAACTTATGGGCGTTAGATTAACAAAATGGTTTGAAGCTTACCTTGGTAATAGAAGTCAATTAGTAAATATTGGGAAAACTTGTTCAGACTCAGCAGATGTAACTCGTGGTGTCCCTCAATGGAGTATTTTAGGGCCTGTGTCATCATGGTCATTACGATATGGTGATTACCATTGATCCAGACTGTAAGCTTCTCATTATTATTTATCAGATATGTGTGCTCATCATATCTAATCAATGAATATATAATTGTGTTTATTCTCATGTCATGTTTTAATATTTATGTATGTTGATCTTAATACCTAAATACATCTTAATCTGGGGACTCCCCAGGTTACTGTAGGACGATACGCTTCCTTTCAGAAAAGCGATACTTGTTTTGAGTGCAAGCGCCTACTCAAAATCTAAAATGGCTGCGCTTGACGTGGAAGAAGAAAGTGTTCTAACTGCAATATTTGCAGATTCGTTTCCAGGTGCCTATAACTTTGAAGGACACTTAAACGAAAACCTAGTTTCATTGCCTACAATCACAACCAATACATTTATCATTTATTTGTTTGATAAGGTTGAAATTATCGTCTAAACTTATTTTTAGATCCGAGTTGTTGAGACGCTTATTACTATTTGTGCCAAAACCTGTCATTTATAGAAAATCAGTGCCTAGCTCTCACCAGAGAGGTATACTCAGCAACACAGTGATCTGCAATTTCAACAGTGTAGAGAATATCACCCAGGGCTCCAATCCATGACCAGGTCTGAGGAATCTCGGAAACACGCGATCAAAATTATCTTCAATCTACGCCGTTACAGGCTGAACTTTATCTCTCAAATGCGCGACAACGCTTGAGATTGGCAGACTTGCTAACAGAGGTAGTTATCCTACCACTGCGTCGCGGTTCTGAGCGATAGAAATACGATTATTGGTTTATCATTTTGGTCCGTTTCTGCTGATTCGATTGGTCTTTTTTCGGAAGCATTCGGACCAAGGGGTGAGAAGCTAAACAGCAAATAAACGAAATTTTCTGGAAAAAATCACCAAATTGAACCCTCTTCTGACAGAAACCCGTATTTTTTTCTACCATTTTTACATCAATTTTATCATTGATTTGTGGCCGAGGTTCTGATGGTTAAATATTTATTTGTAATCTTTTATTTGGGTGTTGTAATGTTTCTGAAACTAGGGCACCAATGCACGATATAAACCGGAAGTTGACCACCAAACTTATTTCCCCTGATGACGTTTAGATTGATTTCCCTTTACATGGGCAGTCCGCTATCGCGCATTTGAGCCATAATTTACGATCGCATGTTTCTGAGATTCCCCAGACCTGATGACCCTCAGAACACTAGCCAGGCGCTTGTTACCAGACAGAGCTACCCAGTCAGTCCAGTCAACATCTACAGATACTACACTTCTCCCCTTTTTCTCTTCCTGATGGCACCCAGCTGTCCGGATGACAGTAAGGGTGGCACTGTGCAAACAGAATTTTCATGTCGATCCCTACAACATTGATGCCTGCTTTAGAACATTATCAAAATTCAAAACTAATAATGCCCCACACTTTCACTAAATACGGGGTAGGATAATGGCGACTACAGCCAGAACTCCAAGCTTCTTTGAAGCCTTAGTGGGTGCATAAAACTGGGGGTTTTGTGCACGCTCTATATGCCAAAGGCAGGGGGCCACACTATGCCGACATTACAACTGAAAAATCATCATCTTATAAGAGTATGTGCACTTATTAACCCTTGACCTGCTCAACATGTATTTATCCTTTTTTAAAACCCTGTAGATCCAGATCAGCTGGCTTCTGATGAAGCCAGCTGATCAGGATCCACACTGTTTCCACTCTGCTTGTGAATACAGGCTAATAACTGGAATCTGGCATGTTGATCGGATGAAAATTGGGGAGGGGTGTAGTACATAAAATATCCAGCATGACAAGGGTTAAGGTACCAGGGGCGGATCCAGGAATTCTGGAAAGGGGGTTCATATGTATAAAGGGGTGGGGGTTCGTTTTGCTGATTTTATCTCATTTTTCTTAAATACCCAATGAAAATGAAATAATTTGGTCTCATTGAGACCAAATAATATCATTTTCATAGGATATAAAAATAACGGGGGGCAGGAAGGGGGGTTCGATCAAAGCCCTGAACCCCCTCTGGATCCGCTACTGGTTACGGTAACTATTGTTTATATCTTTTTTCAGAGACCTGGCAGAGTAATCCAGACTTTGTTCACTATTTGTCTGAGCTGAGCTCCTTTGGTGTGGAAAAATTAGGTGAGCATTAATAATTATCTTTTAACCCTTTGTATAGTAATTGATTCTTCCATTTGGTTTGATACAATAAACTTGGGATTGTCCATTGTACATATCTAGGGATGTCAGGTTATAATTTAAAAAAAAAAAGGTTGTATTTTTTTGTCTGAAGCTCCGTTTTACCTTTATAAACAGTGTAGACCCTGATGAAATGCAGCATTGTGCTGCATTTCATCTAGGTCTTCACTGTTTGTGAAGGTACTTGTCTAGGGGTTTCCTTGAATACAAAAGGGTTAGACATGGAATGTTGATGCTCTGGGCGAATTCATCCTTGTTATCAATAAATAATTTCACGGCAGAGAATCATGTGACTTCAAAATAACAACAATGGCGGATACCATTGAAATACCCTGTCGATTCAGTTAGCACTCTTTTATATTTCTTTACTGGTCAGATTTGCATGGGGTTTGAAGCAGATACCCCTGAAAAAAGACAGCAACATGCCCATTGTATGCAACTTTTGGACAAATATCTGGTTAAAAAATTATTGACGAGCAACCAAAAAATTTAGTTGCTCGTCAATAATTTTTTAAACATATCTTTGTCTGAAAGTCGCTAAAGATGGACATGCTACTTTCATTTTTTCGTGGTATCTGCTTCAAATCCCGTGCTAATCTGATTAGTATTAACAGAAATATCAAAGAAAGTCTTTCTTACCTGAATCAAGGGGTTTTGACAAGAATCCGCCTTTTTTTAATATTATAAAGTCATTTGATTCTCCACAGTAATTTTGATGATGAACAGCAAACAAATAGTATCTGGTCAGACTTCTTAATTGATCTAGGATCGTTTTGTTTGCACATGCATTTTTGTCTGAGTAATTAATTATTTGTTTCTAACACTTACAGTAATTGCTTTTACTTTATAGTCATCTAGTTCAGTCTTTTATTTATTGATAAGGCTATGTTTGGGTCTATAGGAATGGACCATGTTTTAATTGAACCCTGTTATAAAGAGACAATTTTACAAAGAAATCATAGGACTAAGGAAAATTGCGATTTCATGGTCATTTTCCTTTTATTCCTTTGTAAAATTCCATGGTGAAAAAACTGTATACATATATTATGCATTATGTAGACTGACCAAATCAAAATGTCGGGCCTGATTAGGAGCCAAACCATTTAATACTCTTATAGTGTTTCCTGAAAGAATTTCTTTAAAAAGTTAATTTTGAATAAATGCCAACAGAGGGCAAAAAAAAAACAAGGAAAAATTACCCAGCATACATAATTACATGTATATATATTTCAGCTCAAGAGCCAGACCGACTGGCAGAAGAAAAATCTCAGATTCTTGAGGAGACTCAGAACTTAGCCTTCCAGAACTATAAAACCTTCATACAGACAGCAGACTGTTCCAGGGATATATTTGAAGATGTAAGCACTTGGCAATCCCGGGTCGGCAATACCGATTCCATATAAACTGGTCAAAATAAGTTAAGCCCCATGTAATTTTTTTCCATAGGCATAATGTTAAATCTGCAAAGTTTAGTTGAGTATTCAAAAATATCTCAAACAAAGTGAAATTCTTACTCAAGTCAAGTTAGACAGCAGTATCTTAGGTATAATTACACAAAGTTTCAATTAAAATACTGATTGTCTTTCGATGTGTGCTAAATTTTCCAAGAGTACCCAGTTTTTTGCTGATTTTACTGTAGGAATGATAGAGAACGAAACAGGGCAATTGCTAGAATGTGTGAATCTCTATAGAAAATTTATCAATATCAATGAAACCTAGCACTTTGTGAGAAGAAACATTGTTGCAACTCTTATAGAGACACCTTTTGATACTTTTGCAAACATAGCAGGCCCAGATCAGGCAGCTCTTGTAAGAGCTGCCTGATCAGGGTCATCTCTGTTTGCTTATGGAAATATGATATATCTGATCCTACACTAGTGGACCTGGCAAGTAATTTCTTCTATCTATATACAAACGTAAAAGTTTATTTATATAATTATTCACTGTGGGTGGAGCTTAGCATGAATACTCATGAAGGAAATGGTTAACTCTGTATGCTTGGAAGATTGTGGCAAAATGCATGGTTTTATAAGGGCTTGCATTTCTGACATATCTCATGTTCCCTTGCTCGTAACAGTTCACTAAAAGAACTGAGTCAGTATATGATAGTAGATAGCTTATATTCCGCTGCTGTGTAACAGCCCAATAAAACCTATCAGTTTAATCATTAAGGTGAATCAATTGGAGAGTAAAAAGCTTTTTGGGTAGGAAATTCATATTATGTCTAAAATATTTTTACTGACCGTTCCAAGGCAGTACTTCTTTTGTGGATCATTTGTGTTTTTGTGTCTTGTGTTTCTCATGCTTTCGTATCTGTTCCTTGCTGCCTTGTGGTCACCTGCTGGGAAAGGGCTGGCCTCTTGGCTTTTGTTGGTGATGTTTATTGTATTTTTGTTACTTTTCCATGTGGTAACCTGGGTCAGGTGTGGTACTTGATTGTATCCTTTCCTGATCTTTGCCCTCTTTCTTACTTTATCTTCCATTTCATCTCTAGCATAGTAGGAAGTGACAAACTAATATTTTTTTAGGCATGGCCTTGGAAGTCATTATGTTTTTCTCGCACACCAGATCCGGAATTTCGGCTGTTTTTACCCATGTAAGATAATTCTATCTCGCACACCTGTACCAGCTCGTGGGAAAGATAAAAACGAAGAGCTGCACGTCTGCGGCACGCTGGCTGCAAGTCAAGGTGTAATGTCAATTTAATGTCAAAATGACATCACCATGTCACATTTCAGCGTATTCAGGATTTTATGGAAGCCTTTTCCTTGTTTTTCCATTATAAAATGAGGTATTTAGTGGTGAGCAAGAAAAAGAATCCATTATTTGTGTGAGGACAGGATAGAAAAATCAGTCACTGGTGATAGGGAGCGCAGTGGCTCAGTGGTAGAGGGCTTGACTCGAGACCGAAGGGCCGCAGGTTCGAGCCTCACCGGCATCACTGTGTTGTGGTCCTTGAGCAAGACACATTTATCCTAGCTTTGTACTGGTTCAACCCAGGAAGAATCGTCCCTATATAACTGAAAGATTGTTGATGGGACGTAAAGAATCAAATCAAACAAACAAAAGTTACTCGTGATTAGTGTTTGTCATCACTCGGCAATCCTCGTGATGCCAATCCGTGATCCTCGGGACGGATTTTTTCTATGCCACCCTCACACTCATGATGGATTCTTATTATCTATATCATGTACATAATTTAAATTAGCATTCAAAACTTTAGAACACTTTTGGTATACAGTTTCAGATCATAGAGAAACATGTTGGAGATTTGCTGGAGAAATTGCCAGAGTTCTCAACCAACTGTAGCACGGTGCTTAAACAGGCACAGGATATTTCCTCCAGGTATGTTATAGGCTACAGAGTTCTCAACCAACTGTAGCACGGTGCTTAAACAGGCACAGGATATTTCCTCCAGGTATGTTATAGGCTACAGAGTTCTCAACCAACTGTAGCACGGTGCTTAAACAGGCACAGGATATTTCCTCCAGGTATGTTATAGGCTACAGAGTTCTCAGCCAACTGTAGCACGGTGCTTAAACAGGCACAGGATATTTCCTCCAGGTATGTTATAGGCTACAGAGTTCTCAACCAACTGTAGCATGGTGCTTAAGCAGGCACAGGATATTTTCTCGAGGTATGTTATAGGCTACAGAGTTCTCAACCAACTGTAGCACGGTGCTTAAACAGGCACAGGATATTTTCTCCAGGTATGTTATAGGCTACAGAGTTCTCAACCAACTGTAGCATTGTGCTTAAACAGGCACATGATTCTCCTCCAGATATGTTATAGGAGTTCTCAACCAACTGTAGCACGGTGCTTAAACAGGCACAGGATATTTCCTCCAGGTATGTTATAGGCTACAGAGTTCTCAACCAACTGTAGCACGGTGCTTAAACAGGCACAGGATATATCCTCCAGGTATGTTATAGGCTACAGAGTTCTCAACCAACTGTTGCATGGTGCTTAAACAGGCACAGGATATTTTCTTCAGGTATGTTATAGGTTACAGAGTTCTCAACCAACTGTAGCATGGTGCTTAAACAGGCACAGGATATTTCCTTCAGGTATGTTATAGGCTACAAAGTTCTCAACCAACTGTTGCATGGTGCTTAAACAGGCACAGGATATTTCCTTCAGGTATGTTATAGGTTACAGAGTTCTCAACCAACTGTTGCATGGTGCTTAAACAGGCACAAAATATTTCCTCGAGGTATGTTATAGGCTACAGAGTTCTCAACCAACTGTTGCATGGTGCTTAAACAGGCACAGGATATTTCCTTCAGGTATGTTATAGGCTACAGAGTTCTCAACCAACTGTTGCATGGTGCTTAAACAGGCACAGGATATTTCCTTCAGGTATGTTATAGGCTACAGAGTTCTCAACAAACTGTTGCATGGTGCTTAAACAGGCACAGGATATTTCCTCGAGGTATGTTATAGGCTACAAAGTTCTCAACCAACTGTAGCATGGTGCTTAAACAGGCACAGGATATTTCCTTCAGGTATGTTATAGGCTACAGAGTTCTCAACCAACTGTTGCATGGTGCTTAAACAGGCACAGGATATTTCCTCGAGGTATGTTATAGGCTACAGAGTTCTCAACCAACTGTAGCATGGTGCTTAAACAGGCACAGGATATTTCCTTCAGGTATGTTATAGGCTACAGAGTTCTCAACCAACTGTTGCATGGTGCTTAAACAGGCACAGGATATTTCCTCGAGGTATGTTATAGGCTACAGAGTTCTCAACCAACTGTAGCATGGTGCTTAAACAGGCACAGGATATTTCCTTCAGGTATGTTATAGGCTACAGAGTTCTCAACCAACTGTAGCACGGTGCTTAAACAGGCACAGGATATTTCCTCGAGGTATGTTATAGGCTACAGAGTTCTCAACCAACTGTAGCATGGTGCTTAAACAGGCACAGGATATTTCCTTCAGGTATGTTATAGGCTACAGAGTTCTCAACCAACTGTTGCATGGTGCTTAAACAGGCACAGGATATTTCCTTCAGGTATTATAGGCTACAGAGTTCTCAAGCAACTGTAGCATGGTGCTTAAACAGGCATAGGATATTTCCTCCAGGTATGTTATAGGCTACAGAGTTCTCAGCCAACTGTAGCACAGTGCTTAAACAGGCACAGGATATTTCCTTCAGGTATGTTATAGGTTACAGAGTTCTCAACCAACTTTGATTAAACAGGCCCAGGATATTTCCTCCAGGTATGTTATACGAGGGTTGTCCCAGAAAGTCGTAGACTTTTTAAATAGCACGAAAAATTAACGCGAGAGCATGTTTATATTTTGCAGAAATATTGGACTATCTATTTTTAACATTTTGAGTGTATTAATGACAAAAAAATCAAAAGGAATTATTTTGATGGTCATTCTATCTCAGTAAGGTATGCGTCACTGGCGCAAATAAAAATGAAAGAAATAAAATAGTGTAATTCATTTTTGATAAGTGGTTGTATCTGATCTCAAGATGATACCAGTTAGCCATTCATATTGGGGGAAACGTCAGTGAATTGCACATATTGTCACAAAATTTCAAAGCGATTGCATAATTTACGAACTGACGGCATAGGATCAAAACAAGTCGGGCGAGCTCGAGCGGTGAAAAATGGCAATGTTTTGCGTACGGGCGGAGCAGCGGAAGTAATACAGTTTTGTTTTGAGTCCAGAAAGACACCACTTTATACTATAAACTAAGTAAAACAAGATGAATATCACCTGAATGTATAACAGGCTTTAGTATACAAATTACTTTTGAGATTTCGCGAGGGGACAGCTGCAGCCGAGTGTATTGGAAGACTGCCACTTAGAAATACTGGCAAAATTACGGAAGTTGAATTAGTCGTCAGCAACAACAGAAGACAAACGGTGCGCTACCTAGCTGAGATAACAGGGTGAGGGAACCCTATGGTGCATATGATATTAAAATCAGACTTGAAAAAGGCACAGGCATCTGCAAGATGCATTCCACATTTATTTTTGGGAGATGATTGTGGACATAACCAAGCTAGTTACAATTGTAAACTTTTCGAAGTCCTTAGTAATTCAAGTGGCATATGCCGGTGGGTCAGACCTACAGCTGAAAAATGAGTGCACAAACTTCATTATTAGATATTTCTACTTAAAAATTTGCATGGTAATGCAGAAATAATGGAAGAATTCACAAGTAAAATTTGATTGCAATAGACCATATTGTTTTCTTGTTATATAAAATGTCTACGACTTTCTGGGACAACCCTCAAATTGAATATGTAGTAACCACTCGCTACCATTTCTCCCTTGCTCCCTTTTTCAAATGAAGGGAGATTTCAATTTTCTCTAAATTTAAAGTCCTGCTTGTTTGCTTTTGATACCCTTGTCGAAACCTGATTTGGAGGGTGGGGGTTGCGACCATGTAAGGCTGAAACCAGTCTGCTCTGCTACAGAGACTAGTAGTAGTGAAATTTTGCATGTGGTAAGTTTAACTATTGCATTTACCAGTGATTGAATGAAAAAGGCACTAATCAGACTGCGGATGTTCAGGCTGGTCTGCGCCTTTGTTGATCACATGCAATAAAATCAGGTTTTCTTGTGATGAGGCACATATGCAAGGGTGAAAGTTTTCAGGATTAATCCTGAATTCAGGATTTTGAGGCTGACTTTCAATAGAAAGTCAGCCTCAAAATGCTGAATTAGGCAGATTTTGATAGCTTCTCTGATTAGTTTTGTAGATGATCTAAACACAATTAATCATTTAAACTTGAAATTATTCATTTTGTAGGCATCCTGTAAGTTTTAAAATTTGAATTTCTAAAGTTCAGGATTTTGGAAATTTTGAACTTTCACCCACACATATGGTTATGGTGTTCATCGCCAGTTTGAAAAAGGAACTAATGGATAAACTGATAAATAAAAGACCTGGTTCACATCTTTGGATGTATAATTTACCAGGCTTGACTTTGAAAACACATGTTGAATGGCTTTGCATAGTCTCACAATTTAACATGTGTTCTTGAATCCTTGCCTGTTGAACTTGATAACAAAAGACACGCATCTAGTATCAGGGCTCTCGAGCGGCAAATTTTGGGGCGGAATTCCTCTCCCATTCCCAATGCCAAAAAGTTTGTTTTTTCCCAATTCTAGATGAAAAATTCCTGATCTGACCAAGTTGACTTGGTCCAAAAATTTTACAGGTATGCAAGTAGAGAAAACACATGACACAGTAAGAAATCATGTTAAAGAGACACAAATCATTCATCTAAAAACCTTAATTCTCTCATTTAAAATGATTTTCATCTAGCAATGGAAACATAAGGCGTAAATACTGACTATTTAGATTTTCCCAATTTTAGTCAAAACAATGCAAATTTTCCCAATGACAAGGCCTAGGGTCCCATTCCCAAAAAGGAGTGTGAGAGCCCTGAGTATTCTCTATATCTCTTCAGCCGTAAGATGAACACACTAACCCTGCAGAGACACACCCAGCTGCTGGAAGTATTAGAAGTGCCCCAGTTGATGGACACATGTGTGAGGAACTGTTACTATGACGAGGCTCTTGAGCTGGCGGCTTATGTGAAGAGGTTGGAGAAGAAACACGCATCAATACATGTCATTGCTGTACGTATCATCATAGTTCCAGATAATACAAATTTTGAGCATAAAATAATTAAGATTATTTGGGCCAGCTCAAAACAACATTGTGCTAAAATGGGTCAACATTTCCAAACTTTTGTGAAACAAATATCTTTTTGTGATAAAATTGATATATTATTCCATTTTACATGTACTACAATGTGTGAACATTTCAAGAATATTGTGAAACATACATGTACTTTTATTTCATGACCTAATCAACAATTTAAATCCATAATTATGACACACATATATATTTGGGCCAGTAGTGACTGTGCACTTGAGCCTGGGAATCTGCATAGCCTCGCCAGAGTGGTCACTGCTTTCATGCACAAAGTTGGAACATAGGTGAAGGCTCACCTCCAGAGCCACTAGATAGCTATGCATGTTTAACCCTTGTGTACTAAATGGATTCTTCTTTCTGGTTTAATACAATTAACTTGGGATGGCCTATTGTATATATTGAGGGGTCACAGGTTATAATTTCCAAAGATTGTATTTCTCTTAAGATCTTTTTTGTCTTAGCAAAAAGTGTAGACCCTGGTGAAATGCTGCATTATGCAGCATTTCATCTGGGTCTTCCGTGTTTGCCAAAGTACTCATTTAGGAGTCACTAGTATATAAAGGATTAAAATAACAACATTAAAAATGGTTTTAAGGATATGCTGTTAGTACCAAATTTCAGAACTTGTCCATTTCTTCTTGACCAAATCAATATTTCGGCCCGTAATTTTGATACAACTTGTCAATTATTTTGCAGAATATCGTGAATGAGGTAAAGCTATCATCCCAGCTGATGTTGAATCAACTCATCCAGCAATTGAGAACAAATGTTCAGTTACCTGCCTGTCTCCGAGTGATTGGCTACCTGAGGAGAATGGACGTGTTTACTGAGGCTGAACTCCGGATCAAGTTCTTGCAGGTAATTACATAGAGAATACTAGCTGAGTGTCTTTTGATATCAAGTTTACCAGGCAAGGCTTTGAGAATGCTTGTTGACATTGCGAGGCTTGCCAAGTGATTCAACATGCGTTCTCAAAGCCGAGCCTGGTAAACTTGATATCATAAGACGCGAACCTGGTATTCTATTTATCAGTTTACCCATTGTTGAACACTCTTCAAACTAGCGATTATGACTAAATTTTTGATTTTTGTGTTGATTCAGCATCATTAGCGACGTCATTTAAAAGTGCAACGTCATCATGACCTGATAAAGGTATCTTGACAGGTGAAAAAGGAAAAGTTTATTAGGTTATGTTGAAACAATTCAGTTAATATTAGGGGTGACTGATAAAGTGTAGTGCCTTTATACATATTTTTGTTTGGTTTTTCTTTGATTTGATTCTTTACGTCACATCAATAATCGTTCAGTTATAAAGTTACGGGTCATCCTGGGTTGAATCAGCTAGGATTAATGAATTTAATGTGTCTTGCTCAAGGACACAATGCAGTGACGCTGGTGAGGTGTGAACCCATGGCCCCTCGGTCTTGAATCTAGCACTCTACCACTGAGCCACAGCGCTCTGCCTTTATACACATAGCGCTATGTTTTTGGTCCATAGGAATGGACTGTTTAACAAATGAAGCATGATATGAAGGGAAAATTTTACAAAGGAATTATAGGAAAATGATCTTTAATTCCTTTGGAAAATTCCATTGTAAAAATACTTGGGAGCCATAGCACGACCGAGTTATATCCAAATCTGTGTTATAATGAGATGTGTTATAAAGGGACTGAACTGTATATTGTAAAGTATAATAATTTTCAGAGAGATTTGCTTGAATGCAGCTTTTGTCAAATTTATCAAATAACTGAAATAAAAGGAATTAACAAAATATTACTGTCAAGTTTCCTAGGATATTGCTGGCCTAAATAGATGATGGGCTCATCAAATGGTCCAAAGGTTCATGTCTAATTTCGAAATTTTAATGGGCCCTTCTGAAATTTTGATTGGCTCTTTGGAAAAACTAATGGACCTTAGCATCCTTGTGATCCACTTTAGGGAAAGACTAACACTGACAAAATGAACTCCATTCAAAGCTTTGATATTCTATACATTTATACCTTAAGAGAAGAGCTTTTCAAATTATACCAAATTCAAATGCACTTGCTATTGTAATGCATGCAACCATAGGTCCAGATAAGGACATTTTATTTGCGTAAAATTTTAATTATTTTCTTACCCATTATTGAAACATGTGTTTTGGGTGCTCAAAAGAACCGTCTCATTGAGACAGTTATTTTGAGTACCCACAACATACGTTTTGGATGAGAACTAAAGAAAATTATTGTCCAATACGCACTCTTATCTGGAGGCCTGATGCAACGTCTGATATGATAATGTAAGAAAATTGTGACAGTATATCTGCAATATACTGTCCCAAATATTTTGACATGTTGTTGAATGACCTGTGGCTTTTTATAAATTATATGGTTTGCAACCCTAAATTTGAAACAAAGCAAAACTGAATAACCATATAATTCAAAATGATCATCTGGGGAGGTATATTATCGGATATACGGTAGGAAATAATGTTTTTTAATTTATGACCGTATCAAATGATAATTTTGAATACAGTTATTCACTAATATAAGACACGTATCCAAATTAAAAAAAATAATATTCCTATACTTGTCCATATCTTTTTAACTGCTAGGTTTGATAGCTCACATGTACATAGCTTGTTGGAAGAGTTTTTCAAATGTACCAAAATATATGACCTTTTGAAAATATTGATTGAATAAAGTTCAATTTTGCTATACTGTGACTTGCATATAATGCTCCAGGCTTAGGGCAGGCCTCCAGATAAGAGTGTGTATTGAAAAATTATTTTCTTTATTTCTCATCCAAAACATATGTTGTGGGTACTCAAAAGAACCGTCTCAATGAGACGGTTCTTTTGAGCACCCAAAACACATGTTTCAATTAATGGGTAAGAAAATAATTAAAATTTTATGCAAATAAAATGTCCTTATCTGGATCTATGTTAGGGGCATCAGTTTTTCACAAACACATCTTGTTACTCTTGTAGGCAAGAGATGCCTGGTTTCAAGGAATCCTAGATGCTATTCCCAGAGAAGATGGTAAATATACAGGCCCCCAGATAAGAGTGCGTAACTGAAAATTATTTTCCTTATTTCTCAACCAAAACATAAGTTGTGGGTACTCAAAAGAACCGTCTCGATGAGACAGTTCTTGTGAGCACCCACAACACATGTTTAAACTGATAGATAAGAAAATAATCGCAATTTTACGCTAAATTTCTTTGCTTAATTGGCCCTATGATATATTTGCAGAATATAAACTCTTTGCATGCTGGGTTCTTTTTCATGCATTTCTTGTCCTCTGCTGACTTTTTTCTAAATTAACTTTTTCAAAAAATTCTTTCAGTGTCAAGCGGTTTGGTGCCAGATCAGGACCCACATTTTGATCTGGGTCCAAACAGTGTGCAATGGTTATTAGCAGATGAAAAAAGTACCTGCTATCAAGGAGAGAGTTAATACCATTAACAGACCATTCCGCTATGTTGGACTTGCTTATCTCAAATACATGGCTTATGTCAAAGTGATCATCCATTCCTTTTGTTGAGTACTATTTTGTAAAATTAATCAGATGGAAGTGTGTGAAAAGCCAGCTGATCAGGTTCTACATTGCTAATGATTCCACTGGCATACATTTCACTGGTTTTCATTTAATCCTCTGGACATTTTTTAACACCAATTTAAATGCATGGGTGAACGTTTTCACAATTATTTTTGAATTCAGGGGTTTGAGGCATTTTGAACTGCCGGGCGCGTTGCATTTGCGCACTTTTTGCAATTAGCGATGATATCTTTTGTGCACATTTTGCGATTTCATTTGCGCACTATTTTCACACCCCAACCAGGGGCAATAAGTGACTAGTAGCCGTGAAACAATGACTTGTACAGGTAACCATACAGGTAACAATACAGGTGAGAAGCGTACTTTGTGATTTTTTCTTTCTTTTAATAACATGAATCATGAAATGTACTCACAAACAATGCATTTTTGAGCTTACACCTGATTCGTAGTCACTTTTATATTTGCTTTTAAATACGAAGCATGGATTTTTAATTGTCAGAAACAAATCAAGGGATAAATGTATAATTTTGATGACTCACATTTCGTTTATCAAAAACTTATAATTTGGAAATGTTCAGTTAAATCCTGTAAAGTATCTTTAAAAACAGATTCTGAATGCACAGAGACCGATGAAGTTAAAATGCCATGAATCTGACAAAAGGAAGGATGAATGCCAGCAAATACGGGCTAATTTCCAGCAGGGAGCAATGAATACACCGTTAAGTTCTGCTAACGGAAGGCTTTAGAATGCTCAATGCACCTTAATGAATTTATATCTACCTGTAACGACTTTTAAGTACCTTACTAACTCATAATTAAATTTTAATGAGGTGTGAAAAAGGTGCGCAAATGATATGCAGAATCGTGCGCAAATGAACGAATCAAAGTGCACAAAAGATATACTGAAGTGCGCAAATGAAAAGCGCCGGAACTGCCTGGCTGCCTAGGCCAATTTCGTGAAATCAGACCTCTAAAGTACATAGGGGGTCTACTTTGATAAGGTGACGCTGACGTCACAGAAACCATGCCAACACAATAACAAGTTTGATTGCAGCGAAAAAAAGGTTACTACAACATTTCTCAATAAACGTCTTAGAAAGGAAGATGCTATAGCGATATTTTATTGGAAAAAAAATAAATACGTAATAATAGCTTCTTTGATTTATTTTCAGTACATCTTAAGACAAATGATCGTTTAAACTTGAAATTGTTAATATTTTGTAGGCATCCTGCTAGTTTTAAGATTTGAATTTCTGAAGTTCAGAAATTTTTGAGTTTCACTCATGATACGTTGTATGAGCTGCTTTGTGTCTAGTATCATATAGGGTAATATCAGATTCTGAGTAGTGTTTGCTTCTAATTTTATAATATTTCTCTCTATCTAAGTTTATTATATAGTCCAAAATAATTCGCGATATGTATCATATCAGGAGGCAAATATCGGGATATATAATGTATAATATTACATACGGTAACTGTATCATTACAGACATGTGAGGATCCAAAGGAGGGGACCTGGGGATCGGACCCCCCCTGAAAAGTCACAAAAATATAGGGTTTCTTAGCAATTCTGGTCAAGATCCCCTGAAAAATTACGAAGCTACAGAGCCAGCATTCAATGTTTGGCCATCATCAGCACGCCAGCAAAACGCCATTTTAATGGCGTTTTGCTGGTGGGCTGATGATGGCTCGCTTATAGTGGTATTTGGAACGTTCCATCACTCATCAACTAAAAAACAAAAAAAACCCGTCAAAGTTGGACCCTTCTGACAAAAATTTTTGGATCTGCGCATAACAGACCTAAAGTACTTGTGATATTTCAGCCTATACACACATCACCAAGACAGTAGAGGCAAGCCGTGTACATTTGTTTGACATCATCACCCAGTATAGAGCTATATTCTCAGACGAGGACCCTATTGTCGCTACAGCCAAGGATGACTCTTTGAATGAAGCTGCCCTCTTTCATGGCTGGATAGTTCAGAAGGTAATATAGAGCCCAGGTTCATTAGATTTCCATAGTTGTGTCTAGTCATCAGGCCTTTAGTTAAGAGTGCGTACCAAAAAATTATTTTTCTTATTTCTCAACCAAAACATATGATGTGGGTACTCAAAAGAGCAGTCTCAATGAGACGGTTCTTTTGAGCACCCAAAACATATGTTCAAACTGATGGATTAGAAAATATTTAAAATTCTGCGCTCATAAATTTTGTTTATCTAAACCTATGAGTTATGTCCTTTTCCGATGTGCATAGTATCTCATAGTTTGAAAAAGTTGAGGGCGTTTTCAGCATACTGCTTTTGGCTAGTCCAGCTCTCTGTCTGTTTTTGTCTTCAACATCTTTGGAACTGTACATGCTAGGATCTTGAAATTTCATATGTTGATTTGCTGTCAAAAAGTAACTTACCCATTTTTTTCTTGTCCAAGTTATCTCCAATTCTTGAGTTATTCTATAAAATAGTCACTGGTTTTGTCTGTGAGGGTTCATAATAATTGTGAATTGCCTGTGGGTATTTACAATATTTGTGAATGCTTGGTTTGGGTAGGACGCAGGTGTTCAGCCAGGTGCGGTGTTGACATCTGTGATTGACATATGTATGTTTTTATAGTAAATTCTGACACCAGTTTGTAATTGTTTCTCAAATGTCATATTTATTAGCTTGTCAATTCTGATGGGATGTTTTAAAACTTTGAAAAGGTCATGATGACAGATGTTACTTTGTTTAGTAAAATTACATAAGCCCAATAAATAGATTGTATCAATTCTGACATTGATTGGCAGGATTGCGCAATACATTTAATCATATGACCTCTGGGGAATTGCGCAACTGGTGTGACTATGAGTCACTTTTGTATCTTCTGATTGGTTGATATAAATGGAAGCTTACCTATGTAGAGGGCGCTCTATAGTAAACTTGAAATATGATTGGTTAGTGATGATGTCATTAGGTGGCGCTGTGGTCAGCTTCTATCATGTGACTTCATGGTATATAAGACGAAACCCAGTGTCAGAGCTTCAGACTTTGGTTAGACTTTGGAGAGTTCGGAACTTTGGGTTATAGATAGTTTCTAGAAAGATTTTAGTTGGACTTAAGAAGATTTAAAATTGTGAAAGTTGTTGGTGAAATTTACAAGACTTAAAAATTCTAAGGAGACTTTGAAAACACCACGCGAACTTGAAGATTAGAATCAGCTACTACCTTACAATTCCCCTATGATTAAAATAAGATAGTATAAACCTTCTTAGCAAGATATCTCAAAAGTTTTTAAGCTAGAGTATTGATATTTGATATATTAATCAAAACTTAGGAGAGTATTAGTCAGAGTAGATAGCCTGATTTATGTTTGGCTTGTTTCCATAAAATAACTGGACTATCCCAAGTTTATAGCATCAAACCAGAAGGAAGACTCCATTAGTGAATAAAGAGTAAAATGGTTTCAATATTTTTGCAGGTCTCTCAGTTTCTGGCCCTTCTGGAACAAGATCTGGCTAGAGGGGTTGGTGGCAGATTAGACTCTATTCTCGGACAGTGTATGTACTTTGGTCTCTCATTCAGCAGAGTTGGGGCTGACTTTAGGGGTTTACTGACCCCAGTCTTCCAGAGGGCTGCCCTGAATGGTTTGAATAAAGCTCTTTCAGAGGCAAATAAAAGGTATGTTAATACCATATTCAACCTAATCAGCTTATGCGCTATACAATCAGGGTTTTCCCTGAAGCACAAAATAATGTGTTTTTGCGCATTTTAACCAAAATGACCCCCAAAAATTTAATCAGTGCATCCTCCATGACGCAATTTCAAAAAAGTAAAAAAATATCTTGTAAGTTGGACTTTCAAAACGGTTTTTCCGTGGTTAATTATAGCTAGTTTTATTCATAACGTCCCAATCGCAACAGGTGTAGTGCATTAAACTCCCCGACACTGGTGTCTCCTAGAATATCTTTTAGGAAGAAAGACAGATAGACAACTAGGGTACGCAACTCTTGGGGAGTTTAAGATACAGCACCAAAAGCAATTGCATTAGGCATACTCGGTTGTCATCATTATTATTGTCCCGAGATTTGAAATCGTGGGGCAACATATGATGCTGGGATCGTTTTTAAGAAGTCTGGTGAATCTGACTCGCAGAAGAGTCAGTCATCCACCGGACTGATTAGGCAGGCCCCAAGGCATCATGCTCTGAGTTTCCTGCAAAAAATCATCTAAGATCCATGCGGTTTCTGCGATGATTAGTTGGTTGGTTGGCTGAAAAGTTTCAGCGTCATTTTTTTCACTGTTTATTGTCCCCATAAAATTTTTAATGACCCCTAAATTCTAAACTGAGGGGGACATGATGTCCCACAAATGAAAAAGTCAAGGGAAAACTCTGTACAATCTTTTGAAATGAAGATTGTGTTTTGAAAGAGAGTGGATGGGTGGTAGATGATTTGAATTTCTGCTCTTTTTGTTTGTTTGTTTGATTTGATTCTTTACGTCCCATCAACATTCTTTCAGTTAAACAGGGACGGTCTTCCTGGGTTGAACCAGTACTAAGCTAGGATAAATGTGTCTTGCTCAAGGACCACAATGCAGTGACGCCGGTGAGGCGCGAACCCGCAGCTCCTCGGTCTCGAGTAAAGCACTCTACCACTGAGCCACTGCGCTTTTATGCCGATCATTGTTGATCATTGTTGAACATAGAGTGCTCAGATCTCAAGAAATCAACACAGATAATGGGACCTTATGACATCACACCAAACACCAATGTCCAGTAAAAGCTGTTTGCCAGTCAGATAGACCCAAGAGGCATGAATATACATGTAATTGAAGACTGACCAGAGGTTATTAGCAAATGACCACCACAATCCAATCTGTTTCACACTCTGATGGTATTCCTGAAAGATTTTTTTGAAAATGATAAGAGAGAGGTTTTGGTACTAATTGTATTGTCAAATAGCAAAGGCTTAGTCAAACCATTCATTGATTGCAAATGCACAGACTAACCAGCAGCTTTGCTGTTCACATACACAAAGTATAGATGAAGACTGGCCAAAATTTAGGATACTAGCCTAGCTGGATGTTTAACTTTCCTTGCTAGCTGCAACTTACGTCGTCTGCTGATAACCTTTGCAAACAGTTTGGACTCAGATCGGGACTGACAGAATGAAGGTCCTGATCTGGATCCAAAAGGTTTGACAATCTAATAGTGTTCCCGAAAGAAAAAATTGAAAAAGTTAATAGCAGATGACAACAAAACATAAATAATACCAAGCATACTGAGTTAACCCATATAAGCCTAGTGTCCTTTTTGTTGGACATTGACAAACACTGCAAAACCAGATCAGACGTTGCAGAGCGCAGTGTCTAATCAGGCTCTCCCCTGTTTCCTCACAGAATTGCTATAAAAATTTGAATAAAATTGAAAAATGCCACTATTCAACCCTTAAAACAGAAATGGACTGGTCCAATTGATAAGAGTGGGAGATTCCATTCGGTTTAGATAGGTTAAAGTATGCTTTTGCCCATATGTGAAAGTATCAAAGTGCAGGGATTTTCCTAGGCCTGATTTGGGGCTGAATATCTGCCCCTTTCCAATTAAAAATGAGCAAAAACTTCCCAAAAGGGTGTTCATCATTCCCAATTTCCAAGTTTTGTAAAAAATTTCATGAAACAAAAATAGCAAAGTTACAGTTACATGAAAATTTGCATAAAATGAAAATGTGTTTTCATTCACATTTTTATGCAAATTTTCATGATTTTTTTATGATGGGTAATTAAAGCACCAAATTCCCAAATTCAACAGGCCCCTAGCCCAGACTTCAGAAAGCTAGGAAAATCCCTAAGTGTCATGAATTGGCCCATTTCTTCACAGGTTTGAGGACAACATGAGATCTTACAGTCTATTGTCATCATCATCATCCAGTGTAGGGGGTTTACCTTATGCTTCCACAAGCCAGGTAAGACAGATTTCATTATTAGGCCTCCAGCTTTGATAAAATTAAGGGCCCTGGGGCATATTGCTTTTGTTTGTTTATCGTCAAACTTTTTCATGTCCAATCAGTGGCGGATCCAGAGGGGGTTTGCTCGAAACCCCCTCCCTGTCCCCTGTTTTTAGATATCCTACGAAAAGGAAATAATTTGGTCTCAGTGAGACTAAATTATTTCGTTTTCATGGGATATTTAAGAAAAAAGAGATAAAATCAGCAAAGCGAACCACCACACCTTTATACATATGAACCCCTTTCCAGAAATCTTGGATCTGCCCCTGCCCAATATCTTTGGAACCCATAGGAAAGCTTAATGTCTTTCACATAAATACCCTCCTTGGAAAGTTGTGAATTGTCTATGAGAATAAACTGTGGTAGCATGAAGTCGATGCCCAAGCTACACCATAGGCCCAAATACGTTGACAATACCCAGCACAGCATGGCTGAAATGTTAAAAACTAACAGCAGTATTGAGGTTAGGCTAAGAATTCAAGGCCACAATATAAGTGGTGAGTATGGGTGGGGTTTTGCCAAATTCAGAGCTGGATTTAACAATTTCAGCAGAATGGGAAAAGGAAGATGCTTAATTGTCCATTGTGCAAGTGCAGTTTCCATTGTGAAGTATGCGCCGAGATGACCCACAGGCACTGATTATATTGTCTAACAACAATATTGTAAAGATTCAGAATTGCCTGTTAAGGTTGTTTATCAGGTAGGGAATGAAGCTCCTAAAGTGATACAACCACTTGCCAGCCCCTAAATAAATGGGATTTTTATCTTTGGAACCCATAGGAAAGGGTTGTGTAAGTAAACTGTGTTTTAAAGGGAAAATTTTACAAAGGAATTAAAGGAAAATGACCATTTTATGGTCATTTTCCTATAATTAGCTCACCAGAGCCGAAGGCTCAGGGTGAGCTTATAGTATGGGACTCAAGCCCGCGTCCCTGCGTCCGTCCGTGCGTGCGTCCACACTTTCAAACATGAATATCTCTGAGATCAGCTGGCGGATCGTAATCAAATTTCATCTGGAGCATCATTGGGGTGGGGGATTGGCTGCATAAGGTTTTGGGCCTGATCGGATCAGAACTCTGGTTCTCATGGCAACAGATAGCTCCCATAGGGTTATAATGGGGAAAACCTTGTGACCACTCTAGCTACTTCATTTTTGATTGTTTCTTCTTTATTCTTGCAGGTAACGAGGACAACCATAAAATCTCGGATGGGTTCGAAATTCCGCAAGATCGGACCAGGGACTTATGAGTTAGCTGCCCTTGAGCGTCTGGAAAAATCCCCATAAACTTATAATGGGAGAAATGTTGTGACCACTCTAGCACCTTCATTTTTTGATGGATCTTCTTCATTCTTGCAGATAACAAGACCAACCATAAAAGTTCGCATGAGTTTGAATTTCGGCAAGATTCCAGCACTGACATCGGAGTTAGCTGCCCTTGAGCGTCAGAAAAATTAATGAATAATGTTGTGACCACTCTAGCTCCTTCCTTTTTGATTGGATCTTCTTCATTCTTGCAGGCAAGAAGTAAACTCATAATATCTCAATTGGGCTCGAAATTCAGCAGGATCCGACTGGGGACTTATGAGTTACCTGCCCTTTAGCGTTTGGAAAAATCCCCATAGACTTATCATGGGAGAAATATTGTGACCTCTCTAGTGCTTTCAATTTTGAATGGATCTTCCTCATTCTTGCATACAATAAGGACAACTATTAAAGCTTGGATGAGTTTGAATTTCGGCAAGATTCCATTACTGACTTCAGAGTTAGCTGCCCTTGAGCGTCAGAAAAATTAATGAATAACGTTGTGACCGCTAGCTCCTTCATTTTTGATTGGATCTTCTTCATTCATGCAGGCAACAAGTAAACCCATAATATCTCGGATGGGTTCGAAATTCAGCAGGATCCAACCAGGGACTTATGAGTTACCTGCCCTTGAGCATTTTGAAAAATCCCCATAGTCTTACAATAGGAGAAATGTTTTGACCACTCTAGTGCTTTCAATTTTGAATAGATTCTTGCAGACAATAAGAACAACTATTAAAGCTTGGATGAGTTTGAATTTAGTCAAGATCCCATCACCTATTTTGGAGTTAGCTCCCCTTGAGCATCTTAAAAATTGATGGATAATGTTGTTACCGCTCTAGTGTCTACATTTTGGATTGGATCTTCTTTTTTCTTTCATCTAACAAGGACACTAATAAAAGATTGGATGAGTTTGAAATTCTGCAGGATCCGACCAAGGACTTATGAGTTAGCTGCCCTTGAGCATCTGGAAAAATCCCTATAGGTTTATAATGGGAGAATTGTTGTGACCACTCTAGTGCTTTCATTTTATAATAGATCAGATAAGAAGGACAATTATTAAAGCTTGGATGGGTTTGAATTCAGTCAAGATCCCATCACCTATTATGGAGTTAGCTGCCCTTGAGCATCTTAAAAATTGATGGATAATGTTGTGACGGCTCTAGTGTCTACATTTTTGATTGGATCTTCTTTATTCTTTCAGGTAACAAGGACAACCGGATGAGTTTAATTTAAAGTAGATCCAACTTTAGACTGTGGAGTTAACTTCCCTTGAGCATCATAAAAAATCTGCATAGACTTACAATGGGAGATCTGTTGTGACCACTCTAGCCCCTTCATTTTTGAATGGATCTTCCTCATTTGTAGGTAACAAGGACTTCCATAAAAGTTTGAATGAGTTTGATTTTCTGCCACACCCATCCACCAGCTACAGAGTTAGCTGCCTTTGAGCATCTAAAATATAACTATATAATGTTGTGACCACTCTAGCACCTTCATTTTTCATTTAATTTTCTTCATCCCTGTAGGTAACCAGGACATACATAAAAGTATGGATGAGTTTGAATTTCGGTCAGATCCCATAACTGACTACGGAGTTAGCTGCCCTTGAGTATCTGAAAACTACACTTTCACCAGGTTTACAATGCAATTTTTATTCAGATCTTTTTAATACTTGCAGATAACTTGAACCAGCATAATATCTTATGTTTTTGAATTAATTCCTGGTCACTGTTTCAAGTTCAGAGTTATCTGCCTTTGAGCATTGTAAATTATGGTGTCTCCAAAGATTATGCTGGCTCCATGGTGAGCGATCGTTGCCCACTGGGCTACTTGTTTATTAATTGGGCTGAAAATGAAAAAAAATGTATGCTGTTTCCCAATACGCACCAACCCACCCACCCTTAGTGTTAATTTCAACATTATTTTATCTTGTTTAGGCTGGGCAGTTGTACCCACCAATGGTTCTTCTGGATTTTTACCCACTGGCAGCATACTGCAATGATGTACTTAACACCTTTAATGAGTTACGGCTATGTGCTCCAGTTGCCTTAGCAACGGAAGTCGCTACATCCCTGCATGCCTCCTTTCTGGGTGTGAACAGAGTTATACTAGCCTTTCACAGGTAGGTCTATTGAGAAGAGAAGATTATGATCTTAACCCTTAATGCGCCAATCGCAACAAAAGTCGTTTGCATTTCTCGTCTGCTGAAATGTTTAAGAAGCCTCTATGGCAAACACTGTGGACCCAGAACAGACTGCTCCTATAGGAGCAGTCTGTTCTGGGCCTACGCTGTTTGCTTCTATACTTAATTCATCAGTAATGTTAGACTATTTTCAGCAGACAACTTCAGCAGACGACATTTTCAGATGCATTTTTTTCTTGGCGCTTTAAGGGTTAACCCTTAAAGTTCCTGCAAAATGCTAATTAAGATATCATCTGCTAAAGTTGTCTGTTGCAAACATTTGCTAACCTTGTAAACTAATGTGAGTGTAGAGGCAAACATTGTGGATCCAGATTAGACTGCTCCTCTGATCTGAGTCTACACTGTTTATCAGAAATGCTTCTAAAGCATTTCAGCAGACAACAAATCATATGACATTTAGTGTGATTGGGGCTTTAAAGGTTAATCCATTTCCCAGTTGAACCAGACAAAAAGGGGACAGCTTGTGAGATTCTGTTATGTACGGTAAAAACTTAATAACTCAAACTCCAATAAATTAAAGAACTTGCTAATTTAAATAAGATATGGGATGGATTGAATTCATCCTGGAAATCATCCCGACATGACTGAAAAATTGTTGACATGGTTGGTCCTGATCTGGATCCTAACTGTTTGACACTGTAATAATGTTCTTGAATGATTTTTTTTTAAAAATAAGCAGACCACATCAAAAGCATGTAAAATTACTGAGCTTGTGAATTGAAAATAAGTGACACTGGTAATTGCCTTTTCAGAGCTGAAGAAACTACGTTTGATAAGAAGGAGCGAGACCAGTTTAACAGTTTCTGTTCGGCATATGCCCATAGTTTACTTCCCTATCTGAACAAATGCCTACAGACATTGTTTCCTCCTGTGCAGATAGCACAGGTCCTTGGCATGTCAGTCTCAGATGTGTTTAAGTTGGTAAGTACACACCCAGAAAAGGGAACTTTTTAGCTTAAAATGTACAGTCATCCCTCTTTATACGGGAAATCTTTATGAATGTAAATTCTTTTTTACAATGTTAGTTATATTTGGACAAATATACCAGCTTAGATTAAATTTGATTTCATTACAATAGAAATTCAGTTAAACGTCAAATTAAATTTATTTGGGGACAAAGACTTTCATTGTAAAGAGGGTTGACTGCAATTATTTTCTTACCCATCAGTTTAAACATGTGATCTGGGTGCGAAAGAAGAGAAATACACACTCTTATCTGGAGCTGTGGTCCAGATAAGTAATTTTGATCTGAAATTCTGATTACTTTCGTATTTGGGTGTTCAAAGAACGGTTCTATTGAGTACCAACAGCATATATTTTGCTTGAGAAACAATAAATAAAATTTAATTACATGCTTGTTATCGATTCGGAGCACAGTGGCTCAGTTGGTAGAGCGTTAGACTGGGGATTGAAGGGTTGCTTGTTTGAGTCTCACCACCGTTGGGGTCTCTGTGTTGTGTCCTTGAGCAAGACACCTTAATTGCTACTTAGTACTGGTTCAACCCACGAAGACAAGTCCCAATATGACTGAAAATTGTTGACGGGGACGTAAAGAATCAAAACAAAAACACTGTTATCTGCAGAGCTCTCACTTGGATTTTGAAACTAGGAGTAAAATGCTGTCTAGCCGGAAAAATTTTACCATACTTATCTCTATTGTGACTTCTAAAATAGTTGGAGTCAGAATCAAAAAGTTGGTGTAAAATAATCCAAATTGGAGTTAAAGGGGACAGCAATTTTGAAGGCAAGTGCATCTCGAATGCAAGTCCTTATTAAATCATGCAATATGCCGCAAACCCTATCAAAATCGAATGAAAAATAAGAAAGTTATAGATGTTTATATAGTAGACAAATGAAAGCAATGGATGACGGCCATTTTTAGGCTGAGTGACGTCACACAGCCCTAATTAAATATGCATAAACAAAATAACTATACTTAAGGAATAAAGAAAGGCAAGAGACCAAAATATATTTTTTGTGTTAAAATGACGGTTTGGTGAAATCTCTTTCGATAATTTCTTATTGAGTATTTATAGCATGTGATGAAATACCAAAACGTCATTTTAACGCTACATTTTACGCTACAAGATGAAAACATATGAAAACGTAAAATGTGAAGTTAACGTCAGAATAAAGATCAAGAAACCCTGTCTTTTCCATGTTTGGTTATTTCGCGTCGACTTGACAATGTGCAAATTAAACAAACTTTCAATCATATTCATAATGCAGTCAAATATTGCGTCAAAATTCACTACTTGAATGTCAAGATACACAAACGTAGTGAATAAGCGATTAACATCACTTAGAGCCGTAGGGTTTGGGTCGCTGGTGAATATACGGGATAAGATAAACCTAGAGACATCAGAACATGCTATCTTGGGAAAAACTGACTTTTCAGATACCGTAGAAATACGCTGGTAAGGTGTTTATATTGATGTTATCCAAACAAAACACGGCATAATGCAAGAGAAAACATCTGTTTACATGCTGAGAGTGAACACCAAACTTGTTTACTGTAACCTAAACTTTGTCACTGGACCATTTTATCATTAGAAGAACGCATAAACATCATGGAAACCATTAAAACGTAGGATATCGAATTTTGATGTCAGAACTGAGTTTTTTTTGACATCTGAAGATCTCAAGTCATTATTCTTGAACAAAACATCCTTGTAATGAATAAATCTCAAGCAGAAAAGAAAGTTTACGCGTTTCACACAGTATTCTGAGTTGACGTAATTATAACCCGTTTCAGAATCTCACAGAAACGATGTCATTTGACATTTTCCTTGATCTGCAATCTATGCCAAGACTTTTTAAAAGGATAAACTGATGGTTGATTCAAACTTTGCTTTTAATGACCATGTTTCAGCATTTACTACGGGGGGGGGGGGGGGGGGGGGGGGGGGGGGGGGGGGGGGGGGGGGGGGGGGGGGGGGGTCAGGCTGGTTACGCGCATACCAAAATGATTACGTACGCGATAATTATGTTGAACCTGCTGTAATTTTGACGGACACATACTGCTCCTATGGATAAATATCATTTGCACTAAAAACTTGAATCTATTGTATGCTTACAATGACTCCAAGTGTTTGTTGCGTTTCTTTATTCCTTAAGTATACTTTCCTGCTATTCATTTCAACTTCCATTGAAGTTTTATTAATTCATCTGTTGGAAATAGATGATTTTGAAAAAAAATCTGTAGAATTTGCATTAAAAATGGGGATTTTATTGGCTTTTCAAAACTAACAGGAAGTAATTAAATATTTAAAACGGCGGCCTCCATGGGCTTAATAGATGTCAGAATTCAGGAAATGGCTTACATACAAGCTTATAGCTTACTGTCAGATCCTGAATATATTAACATTGTATATATTTGTCTACATGCAAATCATCTGAATAAAAATATTGTTTAAACCAGATGTCAGAATTTTGATTTACAAATTGCTCTAACTTTCTTATTTTATATCCGATTATGATCCTGTTTGTGACAGATTGCATGGTTTAATACGGGCTTGTTTGTCAGACTCACATGCTTATAAGGTTGCTTTAATTAATGAGAACTCTGTATCTGGAGGTTGGACTGTTAGTTAAGTATACTTTCATGTCTTCTGTACTTTATGTGTGCCAGTAGCGAGAACTCTGGTGTGCAGGCTCCTCTGACATGGACCTTCAATGCTCTCCGATGTGATAAAAGCAAAATCGGATGGGAAAAAAGTTTACTTTGCTTGTTAATTTTTTGTTCAATGTCCACTGATATGACGCTGCAAAACCTAACCTACTCATCGAGAATGCAAAAAATAAAATGAATGAAAATTGAGTAATTTGAGATCAGTTGACTCTGGTAATGGATATTGCTCACTTTGGGTGACGGGTACATTTGTATAGGCCCTCAAAGTCGCTGAAATTATGAAAAAAACATTCACTAAAGTTTTATGATGCCTGAAGGCTAAGTATAGACAATAGTAGGTTAACTTTAAGAACTGTAACACATTTATGCCTAATAAAAAATAGCGAGTATTGCCAAAAATACCACAATTACAGACCAGCCCAAGGCACCCAGAGAAAGAGACAGTGGAAGACACATATAGGGCAACATAATTGAGCAGCGACATGTGATTTCCAACAATGTGGTATTTTCACATGTGTAGACTCAGACGAGCCTGCGCAGTCTCCTTTTAAGCTTAGAAACTCCAAATTATTTTTGGTCAGTACCTTAACACTCTGAGAATATTCAAGCAACTAGCAGAGGCTCTGATCAGACTGCGCCTAAGCGCAGGCTGATCTGAGGCTTTGCTGGTCGCACATACCACATTGTTGGAAATCTCATGTCGCGGCTCATATTATTGTCTAGTGCAAGTAGATATTAAATGCATGCGGAGCCATTGTAGTGTAGTGAATAAGCCACAGGCCTTGTAAACCAGGGGTCATGAGTTTGATCCCCAGCTTCTCCAATCTGTCCGATGATACTTTAACATTGGCCCCCCGTCTCCATATGACCTAAGCTCTTGGTGAGATGTTAAACTGAAACACATTCACACATTAAATGCATGTAGGTCTAGACTTTTACAGTAACCACTCAGCACAATCACAAGTGTAACAAATTAATATGACCTGGAAATGCCTCATTTACAGACTTTCCCATAGATTTCATTCATTAGCGTTATATCATGTTGGAAAGGTCCACATTTATTAACCTTTGTTTACTGGAAACCCCTACATGGGTACCTTGGCAAACAGTGAAGACGCAGATGAAATGCAGCAGCATTGCTGCATTTTATCTGGGTCTGCAGTGTTTGCTGAGATTAAAACAACCTTCAGGGACAGAAATATGTCGTAAGTCCCCTTAAAGTACACAATGGGCAGTCCCATATTTATTGAATCAGTTTGTATGGGAAAATCCATCAAAATACAAAGGGTTAAAAAAAGTGCTGTTAGAAAGTTTCAAATGATTTCAGATGCACAATATAACCTTTACATTAAAAAGCAGTGTAGAAACCCGGATGAAATGCCACAGAACAAGTTCTGAAGCAGAGTAAGACTCTTACTACAGAAAACAGTGCAGACCCCTTATGAGATGCAGCAGAAATTGATCTGCTGCATTTCATCTGAGTCTTCACTGTTTGAAACTGTCTGATTTGTCAAACTTTAGGTTAATTATGTTGAAATGTTGAAACTATGTTTTTCAGGGTAACATAGGACAAGTGAACATTGAAGCTGTATTGCAAAACGTTGAACACCTGGTACCAGTCATCGAGGAGGAACCAGCACCTACAACAGTTACTGTGACTGTGGAACCCAGCAGTCCACTGACATCAAGTGAACAAACTTCAGAGCTTTTCAAGGACCAAGTGAAACTCGGCCCTGAAAATGTTGGTATTGATGATAAAACTGAAGAGGACAAACAAGAAAAACAGTCAGAGATAGTTTCTGAACAAACAATCAGTCATGACCAATCAGAACCTGTGGTTTCTGAACAAACAATTAGTCCTGACCAATCAGAACCTATGGTTTCTAAACAAACAATCAGTCCTGACCAATCAGAACCTATGGTTTCAAAATCTGATAATGAAAAAGAATCTGTCCAATCAGAGGAGCTGTTACAAACACCTAAAGTGACCTTCATAACAGGAAGTGACACTGAAGATGAGAGTGAAATGACTGTGGCCCCTTCTGATATTGATTCTATAGATCTGTCTAATATGAACTTGGAACCGGCTGACTCATTTAATGTAAATATAGATACAGATTTATCTGCACTTGCTGCGGATGTTTTGACAGGACAGTCAGTGACACAGGGTGCAGATGAAGAGAAGAAGAAGGATGATTAACCCTTTGTGTACTAATGAAATCTCCCATCTGGTTGAATACAATAAGCCTTGGATGGTTCATTGTACATGTCAAGGGGTCACTGGTTTTAATTTCCAAATTAAGATGTATTTCTGTCTCTGAAGATTGTTTTTAATCTTGCCAAACAGTGCAGACCCTGATGAAATGCCCCATTGTGCAGCATTTAATCTGGATTTTCACTGTTTGCCAAATTACTTGTTCAGGAGTTTCCAGTGTACAAAGGGTTGACAATGGTTGCCATGAGACCATAATTGTGCTTATAAATATATTAAATTATTTTATTATTTGTGAACCTAATTATCATATGGGCGCCCGGAAAGCTCAGTCGGTAGCATGTTTAACTCTGACTAGCTGGATACCTCTTTCAAGCAGGTTCAAATCTCGCTAGCGTCACTAGCAAACACTATCGATTAGTGAAAAATTATCAAATTGTTCCTGTAGTGGTAAGTATCTCAATGGTTTGACTGTCACCTTCCGTGTTGCAGTGGTTTCACAGGGTATTTCTTCGCCTAATGCCGAGAACTGTACTGGCTGTTCCCCACCAATGGACAGTCGGCGTCTTAGAAGCAGAATTGCTTGAGTCTGATGTCTATCTCCAGGAAGTTATGCTGTGGGTACTTAAAAGAATTGCCTCTGTTACTGGGCTCTTTTGAGTACCCAGTTCATACACATTTGTTAAAAATGAAGAGGAATATGTGGGAAATACACTTTGAGGATGTTTTGACTGGACAGTCAGTGATACAGGGTGACGTTGAAGAGAAAAAGAATTACACAGCCAATATTCAAACTACAAAATGAATGCATTTGCCAGTGGCGGATTTAGGGGGGGTGCTTTGGGTGCTTCAGCACCCCCAGCTGAGTCCATGGTAAAAATATCTTAACCTACCTTTTTTCTTCTCAGTGTACGGTAGGTACCTTTTTGCGTGTTCTGTAAGCCCGGTTTAAAAGTCAGCATCCTAGAGATTTAAACTGCTGTTAATTGTCACACCTAATCATAAAATTAAGTTTTCCCAATCAGTGGAGAGCAAATCAGCTGACCGACTGCGTAACCAGGCAACCTGAGTTACCTCTAAATTTGGAAAGCCTTATCTTCAAGTCTGTGCGTAAAAGAGAATTTCTAAACAGTGACCTATTCTAAACAACTGATACATTTTGTATACATTTGAAAACAAGTCTTGATAACTGGCGAAATGCTTTCCTCAGATTATACGTTCATTATTGAAAATGTTATTCATGCAAACCGCCACAAGTTGAGTTTGACAATTTTTCATATGTAATGTATAATTTCACGCGTCATGGCCACTGACACGACGCGCGCGACCTGATAGAATACCCGTGGTCTGTTTTGAAAATGTCGGTCTCTTTGATCATGAATCACCACTGAAAACATTAGCAAACAGACTGGACTCAGATCAGGCCCGAAATTTTGATAAGGTTTTAAACTGCTTGAAATTATGACGTATGTATGAACTCGGACCCGGTCCGAGACATGAAAGATATTTTTAAAAGAAGTTAATATAAAAGTCTGCAGATACATGTAACATCAGTTGGATCCATGACATTTGGTCGAAAACCATTTCGTCGAAACGACGCTTGGTCGAATGCGACATTTGGTCGATACGACGTTTCGTCGACTACGACGTTTGGTCGACTACGACAATTGGTCGAAAAATCGTCGACTAACGTCGAAATTTAGTCGAAATTACGTCGAAAACTGATTTGTAAAGAAAAAATAAAAATTGTTTACATTTACGGTTCTGACATCTCCAATATATTTTCACGCCAGTATCAGTATTAGTAAATCTGTCTTTCGTGTACTGAAAGCCCTTATATGCCACCTTTTGGGCTAGTGAAAAATGATGGTACATCCATTTCGAATGACTTGTCAGACAACAGAAAGAAAGAATGAACACTCAATGTGTTCTTCTTACCTTTAAAACATTTCACTCAAAGATCGATGCTGAAAGCTTTTGACCACTGCCAATAATAGAGTCATTATGATAAATTCACTAATTAGCTTTGAAGCAACTTTATCAAATTAATGGAGCGCGTGCCTTTATAAGTTGTACGTCAGGTAAACATAGTGATTTCTCATGATTTTCTTTTTTTTATAACCAATGATATTTGGTAGATTCGACGTTCCGTCGAGTACGACGTTTGGTAGAAAAACAATGACTTGTCATTTTCGACCAAATTTCGTACCTGACTATTTTTTTCGACCATATGTCGTACTAGGCGAAATGTCGCATCGACCAAAAGTCGTATGCGACCAATTGTCGTATTGGCGAAATGGTTTTCGACGAATTGTCGTGCACCCACATCAGTTAGCATGCAGAGCTGATACACCAGCATGTTGACATAAATACTGGGGTTTCGACCCGGTATTTGACAGTCCAGTTTGCTCAGCTACAAAGACTAGCTTTGGTATAGAAATTTTGCCTGAGGTAGGGTTATCTGTTACATTTCAACAGACAAATACGCTGGTTTTGCTACCATCGCAGTCTGATCTGTGCCTTTGTTGTTCGCTAGCAGCAAAATCAAGTTTTCTCACAGCTATCTCCCATTATATCGGAGGGTAGAAATAGCGTTTTCCCCAACCGCATTTTTCTTTTTAAAAATTGCCGCAGACATTTGCCTTACAGTTCCTTCCACGACCTATTACCAGTCTTGCTGAGGTCTTCATGATGAGCTGACATACGCGGATGCGTGTTCTGATTTGGGTCATCCAAACGAGAGCCTTCGCTAGGCAACATTGCATGGGATAAGACGTTTTTTTTAAAAAAAAGAAATGACCTAGCACACGAGATTTTGATACTTATCGTATCAGCAATGCAAGTCTGTGCATATCGTGCGTGCGTGACACTGCAGCAAAATCAGGTTTCCTTGCCATAATCTCCCATAAAGTGAAATTTTCAAAGAATATAGTTTTAAAATCGGAGGGTATAATTAGTCATAAGCACTTTTTGATGCTTTTTCTCCAACAACATTTTCTTTTTAAAAATCGCCGCACACATTTGCCGTGGTGCTCTTTCCATGAGCTGTTCGCAGTCTTGCTAGACTCTTCATTTTTTGCTGACAAACACGGATGCGCACTCTGATTCGGGTCATCAAAGTTTCAGCCTTCTCTGGGCAACATTGCGTGTGATAAGACGCTTTAAAAATGAACTAGCACATAAGATTTTGACACTATCGTATCAGCGATGGCAGTCTTGCATATCGTGCGTGCGTGTGTGTGTCAACTCTGTGGGATGTGGGTCTGACTAGCGATCAGGCTGTCACGAGTTCGCTCTTCCCGTCCAGCACCATTCTAATGTTGAAATTGGTCATGAACTATTTTCTACAGTCATTCCCATTCCTTCTTATTGAAAGAAGGACAGTTGTCAGTCACTGGCAAAATCCCACTCCATGCCCTTTTGTATCTATTAGATGGGAGCAGTTAGGAGTTATTTCACTACCTTCCCCTCCAATAATCCAAATGCGGACCCAGTTGAGTAACAATATTGTTAGCTCACATGACCACGAAAACTCACGTGAGGTTTTAGTGTACCAATGTTCCAGAAGTTCGTCACGGCATCTTCCGTTCACGTTTTCAAAGAAGTATATCAGCGGACTAATTTTAGTCAAAAAAACATATAAAGCATCATCAGGTATGGAAGGGGAAAGGTTGCATGTGGTTTTTGGGCTGACTGGCATATGTATAGACTTAAAATGGGGAAAACTTAAAATCTTTTTCTCGGAAACGGCGAGACCCACAGCTTATATATGTATCTCTTATGGTCACCAACATAAATCCTGCCATCCATGCTCCTGTTGTCTATACTAGCCTTAGAGTCATTAGCTAAAAAAATCTCCCCCTAAACCGTGAGACCCACAGCT
Source organism: Loripinus fragilis (assembly GCA_964019695.1). Taxonomy (NCBI): domain Eukaryota; kingdom Metazoa; phylum Mollusca; class Bivalvia; order Lucinida; family Lucinidae; genus Loripinus; species Loripinus fragilis. The sequence goes on from OZ026525.1 coordinate 20,990,004, forward strand.
TGCTGTCTCATAGATTCTGCCAACCATGCATCTTGGGTCAAAATTTACCAAATACTGACGATCATTAGGCTTTAATAGCGTCCATAATCATAATGGAGAAAAACTTTTTTTAAAACATCTTCTGTCCACAGCTTATACTTTTAATATGTAGCAAAGTTTAGTGTTTTCTATAGGGATACGGACATAATCCCCCCCGGACAAACCCCCCCTGCTCATTTTTGTATACGTGGACAAAATCCCCCCCATGAATTTTACAACTAGGACATAATCCCCCCCGCTGAATTTTACAACTAGGACATAATCCCCCCTGCTGAATTTTACAACTAGGACATAATCCCCCCCCCCCCCCTTATATTACAGCATACATCATACCATGTAACTAATTTGGACCCAGATTGTAAGTCCTGATCTGGATCCAAACTGTCTGACTGCATAATAGGAGTCCTGAATTATTTGGAACAAAGCATAAAAATGATGATTACTCAGATAATCATGCAATTCATCAGCTAATTGTTACTGTTATAATAGAAGGACAAAGAATTTTAATTACATTTTATTCAATAACATACAAACACCCTTTGATCTCCCATCATTATATTCATCTATATCAGCATTTCAAACCATTAAGTTTTTAAAACTAACACCTATAATTGAGTAACTGTTAATGAGGCAATCAGAAAGTTAATTGACCTTAGTGAGCCACTCAATTAGACCATTAAATTTAAGCACATTTACAATTTAATTTGAGAGTGATTGCTTAATTATATATGAGTAAATTTTATAATTTTATTGTTTTAAAACACTATCATGCTGTCATGCAGTTTGGATCCAGATCAGGACTTACAATCTGGGTCCAAATTAGTTACATGGTATGATGTATGCTGTAATATAAGGAGGGGGGGATTATGTCCTAGTTGTAAAATTCAGTGGGGGGGGGTTATGTCCTAGTTGTAAAATTCAGCGGGGGGGATTATGTCCTAGTTGTAAAATTCATGGGGGGGATTTTGTCCACATATACAAAAATGAGCAGGGGGGTTTTGTCCGGGGGGGATTTTGTCCTACACTCTTTTCTATACGTTAACCCAACCACACACCTGGGGTTCAAATTGATCACACGCCAGGTTAAACAAAACAAAGGGAAAAGATCTCTGAAACCAGACAGCCAAATGCTCAGGGGAGTGGTAAATAGGCTAATAGAGTATCTTGTTTCTATGGGACTCAGTGATTTGCGCTATTAGTGTCAGTAATATATTGACTGTCGGTGTCCATCTATCAAGCACCCCCAGCATAAGTGGTCCTGGATCCGCCACTGTTTGCTGAGCAGAACCACATGCAAAGATAATTTTAAAAAATCCTTATTTCCATCTCGGACCCAGTATACCCAGACTGGTCACTCACATACAGGTAAATACATTGTCATGGCTGAGCTTTCAAAACTGACATATGTTGAAGATTAAATAATCATATCTCCATTGTTTTTCTTCATATCTGTGATTTTTCTTCAAAAAGCAATGGTTCAACATATTTTCTGTAAGACTGTATTGTTATATTTATTATAAATTTATCCGTCTTTATGAACAGGAGCAAGAAACCAAGGTACCCTTTTAGCTATTTTCGGCACTATAAGCTGAAAATCGCCAGAAATAAAAAAAAAGATGCTAAAACTTCAATTTTATTTACTTGTAATATCTCAATTTCGCATACCCAGTATAACTTTTATAATCGTAGGTATTGTTCAGAAACAATTTTATTTTTTGTAATACTTTGAAATAGCGCTAAAATAAAGCCACGACAGCATAGCTTTGTATTTCCTTCAATGACCAGTCTGTTTATATTTAGTCCAAGTTTCAATATGGTTTTTATAGGAGGATAAAAATTTGGGAAGAATATAGTACATACAATATTCTGCATGACTCCTTACCATATTGAACCTAGAGATCAAATGAGTTCACTTAACAAGAGATGCAGATAAGGGCATATATTACATAGGGCCAGTTAAGCAAATATTTTTAGAGTAAAAATGTGATTATTTTCTCATCCATCAATTTAAACATGTGTTTTGTGTGCTCAAAAGAACCGTCTCATCGAGACACAACATATGTTTTGGTTGAGAAATAAAAAGTAATTTTCAGTTACACACTCTTATCTGGGGGCCTGATATAATGTAGATCTTGACCAGGAGCTATCTGATCTGGGTTTACACTGTTGCTCAGTTCTGTATGTCCATATGTTTTAATTGATTAACTCTTTGCATGCTGGGTAATTTTTCTCGCTTTTGTTGTCGCCTACAGGCTTTTTTTCAACAATTTGTTGTCCAATTGGCTTGAGTAGATAAAAAGAGGAAAGAAAACAGCCCATGTCATAGACTGTTTGGAATAAACAAAATGACAAGAAAACAATCTTGTGTATTGTTGATTTATTGTAGTTATATTTATACTGTTTGTTTGTGTTTAACGTCCCACCAACAGGTATGGTCATATGAGGACCGGGTCACGGCTTAATGTCGCATCTGACAGACTGGAAAAGTCGTAGATTGAACCTGCAACCCCTGGTTTACAAGTCAAGAATGTCAGACCTGATCTGGATCAAAGCTATTTGACACTCTGATGTTATTCCCGAAATAATATTTTGAAAAAGTAATGGTGAATTGTATCTGAAGGGAGGACTGTGGCTCAGTGGTAGAGTGCTTGACTCAAGACTGAAGGGCCGCGGGTTCAAGCCTCACTGGCGTCACTGCATTGTGGTCCTTGAGCAAGACACATTTATCCTAGCTTAGTACTGGTTCAACCCAGGAAGACCTGTCCCTATACAACTGAAAGATTGTTGATGGGACATAAAGAATCAAATCAAACAAACAAATGTATCTGTAAATGACAAAAAAAATATCATAAAAATTACCATTTAAAATTACAGGATGTCATACTCAGAAGCAAACCAATTGGACACTTTTTTTGAATAAATATACACTTCCGCCCGCGTATTTGTCCTGCGAATTCGCGTTTCATGTGCGTTTCCAACGCATTGTACGTGCGTTGAGTTTAAATTGCGTATGAAACGCGAATCAACGTATTTCGAAACTCATGAATATTCATTAGCAGCCCTCAAACGCGTTTCAACGATAAAATATGCGTTTCTTCCTTTAGCCAATCGAATCGTTTTGTTACAACGCAGTAATGCGTAAACCAATCAAAATTGAGTTGACCTTGCTCAATGTTTACATTGTTATTCACGGTTTAAGTTTGCTTTGAATATTTCTGATAAGACTTGTCTTGCAAATCTCAATTCCCGTTTCCTTAGAGGTTTTAAAGCCCAGTTTGAATCAAATATCTCACTCCATTCATTGATCAATATTTTGAGCCAACTATCACGACTTTTCAGCAGAGAAATGAATGGAGTTACTCAAGGCCGAAAAATGAATATATAACAGTAAAATCACATCGATATTCATCAGATATAGATCTAAAATTAGTCTTTTTTAGTGCCCAATGTAAAATATTTTTCTTAAAATAACGACATGAAGCAAATGAATTGAAAATATGTCGCACTGCATTCAATTTTGTTTCTTGGGATTCGCATCAAACAATTTCGAACTTTCAGTTTGGGTCAACTGAGATTAGATGCAAACTCTCCTTGTTAAGTAAAATAATCGAGCCAAACTCACTTGTTGACATTCTAACTGAACAGATCTCTCTCAAGAGAAAAAAGAAGGCACTCCTAAGCAAAAGCAATTACATGTGCCTAGGCTTCACCTGATCAGTCCTAAAATAAAAGTAGAGCAGTATATCCAGTTCTGCCCATCTAACCTGCTCAGGAGGTAGAAACTAACACAGCTTAAACAACCTGCACCCCTGCTCGACAGTGCCAAGGAGGTAGGTTCAGACCCAATTTAAACAGCCTGCACCCTTGCAACACAGTGCCCGGCAGGAAGGTTCCAACACAGCTTAAACAGCCTGCACCTCTGCATCACAGTGCTGGCAGGTAGGTCTCGACACTGCTTAAACAGCTGCAGCACAGTGCCGGCAGATAGGTTTCGACACCGCTTAAACAGCTGCATCTCTGCAACACAGTGCTGGCAGATAGGTTTTGACACCGCTTAAACAGCTGCACCCCTGCAACACAGTGCCAGCAGATAGGTTTCGACACCGCTTAAACAGCTGCACCCCCGCAACACAGTGCCCGCAGATAGGTTTCGATACCGCTTAAACAGCTGTACCTCTGCAACACAGTGCCGGCATATAGGTTTTGACACCACTTGCTGCACCTCTGCAACACAGTCCCGGCAGATAGGTTTTGACACCACTTAAACAGCTGCACCCCTGCAGCACAGTGCAGGCAGGTAGGTTTCGACACCGCTTAAACAGCTGCATCACTGCAACACAGTGCCGGCAGATAGGTTTTGACACCACTTAAACAGCTGCACCCCTGCAACACAGTCCTGGCAGATAGGTTTTGACACCGCTTAAACAGCTGCAACCCTGCAACACAGTGCCAGCAGATAGGTTTCGACACCACTTAAACAGCTGATCCCCTGCAACACAGTGCCAACAGATAGGTTTCGACACCACTTAAACAGCTGCACCTCTGCAACACAGTGCCGGCAGATAGGTTTCGACACCGCTTAAACAGCTGCATCACTGCAACACAGTGCCGGCAGATAGGTTTTGACACCACTTAAACAGCTGCAACACAGTCCTGGCAGATAGGTTTTGACACCGCTTAAACAGCTGCAACCCTGCAACACAGTGCCAGCAGATAGGTTTCGACACCACTTAAACAGCTGATCCCCTGCAACACAGTCCAGGGAGATAGGTTTTGACAACACATAAACAGCTGCACCCCTGCAACACAGTCCCGGCAGATAGGTTTTGACACCACTTAAACAGCTGCACCCCTGCAACACAGTGCAGGCAGATAGGTTTTGACACCACTTAATTAGCTGCATTTCTGCAACACAGTCCCTGCAGATAGATTACAACAGCACTTTAACAGCTGCACCCCTGCAACACAGTGCTGGCAGATAGGTTTCGACACCACTTAAACAGCTGCACCCCTGCAACACAGTCCCGGCAGATAGGTTTCCACACCGCTTAAACAGCTGCACCCCTGCAACACAGTCCCGGCAGATAGGTTTTGACACCACTTAAACAGCTGCACCCATGCAACACAGTCCCGGCAGATAGGTATCGACACCACTCAAACAGCTGCACCTCTGCAACATAGTGCCAGCAGATAGGTTTCGACACCGCTTAAACAGCTGCACCTCTGCGTAACAGTGCCAGCAGATAGGTTTCGACACTGCTTAAACAGCTGCACCCCTGCAACAGAGTGCCCGGCAGATAGGTTTCGAAACTTCTTAAACAGCTGCACCTCTGCAACACAGTGCCAGCAGATAGGTTTGGACACTGCTTAAACAGCTGTACCACTGCAACACAGTGCCGGCAGATAGGTTTCAACACCACTTTACCAGCTGCACCTCTGCAACACAGTCCCGGCAGATAGGTTTTGACACCACTTCAACAGCTGCACCCCTGCAGCATAGTGCCGGTCGGTAGGTTTCCACACCACTTAAACAGCTGTACCCCTGCAGCACAGTCCCGGCAGATAGTTTGCGACACCGCTTAAACAGCAGCACCCCTGCCGCACAGTGCCTGGCAGATAGGTTGCGACACCGCTAAAACAGCTGCACCACTGCAACACAGTGCCGGCAGATAGGTTTCGACACCGCTTAAACAGCTGCACCTCTGCAACACAGTGCCGGCAGATAGGTTTGGACACCACTTAAACAGCTGCACCTCTGCAACACAGTCCTGGCAGATAGGTTTCGACACCACTTAAACAGCTGCACCCCTGCAACACAGTGCCGGCAGATAGGTTTTGACACCGCTTAAACAGCTGCACCCCTATAACACAGTCCCGGCAGATAGGTTTGGACACAACTTAAACAGCTGCACCACTGCAGCACAGTGCCGGCAGATAGGTTGCGACACCGCTTTAACAGCTGCACCCCTGCAGCACAGTGCCCAAATTTAATGGAGCCAGTAAGAAGAGATTGATCGATAAAGACTTCAAGCTAATTATTTGATCAAAATGCAGCAGGTTCAGGTTCTGAAAGCTGATCCCAGGGCCTGATAACACAGAATTACGGACCTGTTTGATATGGTTGGACTAAACACGATGAACTGGTCCACATATTTGAATTGTAACCGATGTTAAACAAATGTCATGGGATGAGAAGTCAGCTGACATGAAATATCTCGCAACGATGGCCATAAATGAGTGAGTGCCATTGACACAAAAAAGAAAAAAAGAAACTATAAACAAATCATTTTGTGGGATAATGTTTTCGCTGTTTTCTTGGTTTCAATAATAAAATTATCATTGATTTACATGTAACAGGTCTGGCAACGCAATTGAACCTTTTTGATTGGCTGTTCAACAATGCGTTTCAACGTGAATTGTACGTTGAACTGCGTTGCTATACTTGAGTTATTGATTGGTTAACAGGTAAATGCGTTGCACTGCAGTTCAACGCGTATCGAAAGTGGGCTTTGATTGGATTTTCGAAATTCGCGTTGGAAAACTAATGCGTATTACGTGCGTTTTCAATGCGTTTTCAACGCGAATTCGACAAGGACAAATAGATGGGCGGTAGTGTAAGCCATGGGATTTTTTTTGTTAAAACAACAAAAAGAATACCTTGTGTGATTTTGTATAAAACAAGTCTTATATAAATATAGGTCTGGTAACTCAATGATTGGAAGTGTGTGATATAAAACTTCAGACAGTCCCTTTCTTTCCCTTAACCATTTTCACACAGGGAAACAAGGGCTAAGTAACCTTAATCATATAATTAGCTCACCTAAGCCATATGTTCATGGTGAGCTATTATGATCATTGGATGTCTGCCGTGCGTGGTGTGTCGTCCGTTGTCAACAATTGCTTCAAAGGAAAACTTCTCCTAAACTACTGGCTGGATTTTGACCAAACTTGGTAGGAGTGATCCGTATATGGCTCTCTTTAAAAATCGTTCAAAAGATTCTAGTCCATTGCATATCTAGGTCACACAGGCCAAAAATAGATTTTCAAAAAATGTTCTTTCTCTGAAACCACAAGGCCTAGAGCTTTGATATTTGGTATGTAGCATTAACCTAGTAAACTTCTACCAAGTCTGTTCAAATTATCCCCCTGAGGCCAAAAACGGCCCTGCCCCGGGTGTCATGTTTTAGACAGACTTTTATAGGGTTAACATGAAAAATTCTTCTTCTGTGAAATCACAAGGGCTAGAGATATAGCATCACCTAGTGGACCTCTACCAAGTTTGTTCAAATGATGCCCCTTGAGCCAATTATGGCCCGGCCCCAGGGGTCACATGTTTAACAAAGGCTTATATAGGGAAAAAAACATGAAAAAATCTTCTTGTCTGAAGCCATAAGGCTTAGAGCATTGATATTTGGCATGTAGCATGACCTAGTGGACCTCTACCAAGTTTGTTAAAATTATGCCACTGGGGCCAATAATGGCCACGCCCCGGGTGTCATATGTTTTACACAGACTTATATAGGGAAAACATGAAAAAATCTTCTTGTCTGAAATCAAAAGGCCTAGAGCTTTGATATTTGGTATGTAGCACGACCTAGTGGACCTCTACCAAGTTTGTTCAAATTATGCCCCTTGGGCCAATAATGGCCCAGCCCCAGAGGTCACATGTTTTTCATAAGCTTATATAGGGGAAAAGATGGAAAAATCTTCTTGTCTGAAGGCATAGAGCTTTGATAATTGGTATGTAGCATGACCTAGTGGACCTCTATCAAGTTTGTTCAAATTATGCCCCTTGGGCAAATAATGGCCCAACCACAGTGGTCACCTGTTTTACATAGGCTTATGTAGGGAAAAAACATGGAAAAATCTTCTTGTTTGAAACCATAAGGCATAGAGCCTTGATATTTGGTAAGTAGCATGACCTAGTAGACCTCTACCAAGTTTGTTAAAATTATGCCACTGGGGCCAAGATTGGCCCCACCCCAGATGCTTCCAGGGACATGGCCAGCTTTCAACAGATACCTATATGTAAGCTTTAAGCAAAACTCAGGTGAGCGATTTAGGGCCACATGGCCCTCTTGTTAAAAGTCTAAGGAAAATTTAACAAACAGGTGATTTTTAGTTAAACAGCTTTTAACACCATGTAAAATGACTCAATAGACTCTTTTCACAATGCTATCGTCATAAGCAATTACTATTCAATTGAAAAATTGATAAAGAATAACACTGCAATCGGTTTTTAAGCATATATTTTCGATAATATGTGGCTATTAGGATTAAACTGATAAGAGACTGCCTGCAGCCAAATCAAGTATATCACATTGGCTTGTCAGGCTGACAGGGGCCCAATACTATCACCTATATACATAGGTACAGGTATAGGTAATCATCTTCTAAAGGGCAAAACCCATGGGTGAAAGATTTCAGGATAAATCCAAAATTCAGGATTTTGAGGCTGATTTTCCACAGAAAGTCAGCCTCAAAACATTACAGTAGCATTTCTGGTTTATTTACAGTTTATCCATAGAAAGTCAGCCTCAAAATGCTGAATTAGGCAGATTATTATGGCTTCTCTGATTTATTTTCAGTTCATCTGAGGACAATTGACAATTTAACTTGAAATTATTAATGATTTGTAGGCTTACAGCAAGTTTTAAGACTTCACTTTCAAAAGTTCAGGATTTTGGAATTTTGAACTTTCACCCATGTTATACGTTTGCATTCATTTAACACCCTCAAAAACATTCAGTTTTAAATCCTGGTGACTGAATTTAAAATTAAGAATTTAAAATATATCACAGTGTTATTTTTAGACATGATCTTTTACTGCTTGAAAACTTAAAAGCCACAGATTACTTTTCTGTTAGAAATGATCACAAACCAGGACTGCGTATTGCATATAAATTTATTTCTACTGTAGTAATGCACCTCAAATGGAACACAGTTTTTCGTTTTCAAAAGTTTACATACAAGTTACTTCACACTGAAAGTTTGCATGCACATAGAAATAGCAAAACTCTAACTAGATTTAAGTTTTGGTGGAGAATAATATCAATTTTACTGCTCTGATACGAGGGTTAGTCAAAAATAACTGAGCCCTACCTCATAACATTTGAATCAAGTAAAATGGACATATAATTAGATGATATTTTATTGTAGTTATATGTCATCTATTTATTCACCTTATTCATTTCTGTTGGTAGGCTTTTTGTAACGGTTGCTAGGCAACAGAATATGACCTGTCAAAGGGGGGCGTTCACGCTGTGATATATCTTATTCTAAGCGTTGCTATGGAAACAGTAATGTTAAACCAAGGCTTTATTCACTGTCGTCTGATATATTTAACATGTGCCTATTCTGTGTCACAGAATAGAAACGAACTGACCCCAATTTATAGATGCTGTGGTAGTTTGATTTCAGAATTTATCAAATTTTAACATGCCTGACGTCCTATAATTTATCCCACCCACATTCATAATTACACAATTTTAATAGAAAACATAAAATATTAGCCTAATAATGCTTTAACAGTACTGCATACAAAAACCAATCCTCAGGCATAGTAAGCTTATGGATTTAAATTCACAATTTTGTTTCCATGGCAACACAATTCTCGTATATTTGAAAATTTATGGAATTTTGGTGTTTTTTGTTGCTAGGCAACGCATGCAATCAATGTTCACCTAAACATTAACGAACTAAGTGTAATGAAAAGACAATATGATATAGGTTATTCAAATAAATGTCAAATATGTCTTTCACAAAACCTTTATGCACACAAACTTTTTAAAGACATACTGTATATTCCTGGTGGCTGAGATCGTGAACGCATCGATCTGACTGACGATCTTCAGTTGCCTAGCAACCATAATAGAAGCTTCACCAGGATAATCCTTAAGGGTCAAAACATCGATGACATATGATGCTTATAGAAAATCATTACATTTATTGTCTACAATACCAAACTAAAATGTTATGAAGTAGGGCTCAGTTATTTTTGACTGACCCTCGTATCTTAAAAAATAAATAATTTAGTTTTTGTTAGTATAAAAATACCCTTTCAGGGTCCATTTTTGTACTGTCAGTGCAATACACCTGGGATAGATATACCAGTATTTGCTCATCTATAAAATGTCCATTAGAGATGAGGGCAGACGATTATCTTGTTGAAGGCATCATATTGTGCGGCTTACTCAAGCTAATATGTAGCTACATTTAAAACCACTGAAGCATTGTTGGAAATTGTCATATTAGTATATACATGGCTTTATGTTCAACTGATAGTCATTGATCTATTTCGCTCAAGGTACTAGAAGGGAATTTTATTTGGCCTATACCATTAAGAATGTTAAAATGCCATCCTATCACAGCATTTATGAAAACGCATGCAAACTTCAAAAAAAAATTTTTGATAAGGTTTTTTTGGTTTAAATATATATTACCAATTGAATTTAAAGTTCGCATTTTAGATTTAATGTCATTGCCGAAAAACAGTGTTCCATTCGAAGGGCTATACTACAGTAGGACAAGTCTGCTCTGCTATTTTCCGTTCTGTGCCATGTGTGCCTCCAAGTCCACAAACTCGATAGTTAATCTGAAAAAGAAAGAAAGAAAAAAATAATATGAGCCGTGTCATGAGATTTCCAACAATTTGACATTTTGACAAGTGTAGACTCGGACGAGCCTCTGCAGTCTCCTTTTAAGCTTTTATATATATGGAAACTCCAAATGGTGTTCAGTCAGTAGCTTAATAGCCATAGAATATTCAAGCGACTAGCAAAGGCTCTGATCAGACTGCGCGTATGCCCAGGCTGATCTGAGGCATTGCCACATTGTTGGAAATCTCATGCACTGGCTCAATTATATATTGTCATCAATGGTTTGGTTCATTATGAAATAGATAATTGTCGCTTGAAAAGTAATATTCATTCCTGGATCCAGAGCCCACCACCCCACCCCACCTTCCCCTAGAACTTTGGCAACAAAATAAAGTATACTGAACAAAAATAGAAACTTTACACCATTTAAATAGAAATTTAACTTATTTAACGAAAACAAGACAAACTTGCAAAAAAACGTTTCAATCTTGATAAGGGGTTCATGAATAACGTTGAAAAAAATGTCAAACTGTATTTTTAAGTCTGGAAGATTACCATTACCATATTTCAAATATGTAAACACACTATTCGGGAGTCTTTTGAGTCTGAAAATCGAAAATCAACAAATAACGTACCCTACTCTACCATACCATGCTCAACCCTACCATATCCTATCCCTACCTATCCAACCCTCGCCGTCTTACCATCGCCTATCGTACCATGCCCTACCAAATGCTACCATCACCAATCCTGCAGTTTCCTACATTCCCTTACCCTACCCTCGCCTAAACTACCCTACCTTGACCTCTGCTGCCCTACCCTGTAATGGCCTAGCATACTTACCCTCGCCTACCCTGCATTCACCTATTCCACCATATCCTATCAAACTCTACCATCACCCCCTTCGCCATCCTTACGCTAACATCGCCTCTCCCCTATCCTACCATCGCCATATCCTCCCTTACCTACCCTCACCTAAACTACCCTCGATACGCTACCAAACCCTACCCTATCTTAACAGACCCTATCTTTGCCTAGCTACCATTGCGAGCTCTATCCAACTCTTTCATTCCTTCCCTTACCAACCATACTCTACCATAACTCCCCCTACCCTACCATATCATCGCCTATACAACAATACCCTACAATCCCCTACTTGCCTTCCCTAAACCATACTCTACCCTAACCCATTCTACCCTAGCCTAGCCTAGCATAGCATATCATACCCTGCCTGTCCTGCTTTGCCCTATCCAATCATCGCCTACCATATACTAGCCTACCATACCCTCGCCTATCCCTACCAAACTGGACCATTACCTCCCATCCCATATCCTACGCCTCCCCACTCTCCCCCACCCACCCTACCCTACCATCGCCTATCCTAAACTACCCTAAAATTTACCACCTACCGTCGCCTAAACTAACGTAGCTACCCTAACCTACCAAATCCTACCCACCCTACCTCACTCTATCTTCGCTACCATACCTTGCCAAATCCTATCTTCGCCTAACATATCCTACCACACACTACCTTTGCCTACCATACCTTCGCCTACCATAACCTACCATTATCTATATGTTACATTCGCATACCACACCTTATCTTCGCCTAACCTATCCTACAACACCCTACCTTTGATGATTTGTCACCAATGAGGGCCTGGTCATAAACATTTTTATAATCCACCATTACGGAGAATGTGTTTATCTTGGCAAACTGTGCAGACCCTGATGAGACGCCGCGTTTTAAGCTGTCTCATCTGGGTCTACGCTGTTTGTATATGTTCCTTTTTCGCATGCATTCAGCCTGTTCCACAAATGCGTAATTTGAAATTTGAAACGTTTCGGGACCTTATGGTCCTCTGGTTTAAATCAGTATGAATATATGCATATACATGTACGAACATGGCGTTTTATTATAAGGTCAATGTTTCCTCAGTAAAGTGCACACAGTTTTGTTTGATGCGTGTTGTCGTGTAATTTACCTTGTACCTTACACACGAAACATTTAATGTACAGTATATTCAAAAGTTAATGAACGAACAAGCCGTAGGGAGGGCAGTGGCTCAGTGGTAGGGTGCTTGACTCGAGACCGATCAAACATTGAAATCATCATCAGTTTGTGATTAAATGAAACTGCATATACAATGGCATATCTTATTTAAATTTTCATCGAGAGTTTATAAAAAGAACATTTTTGTTATCATATTTAGGGGATAACTGTATTCAATATTTTCATTTGGGGAGGTATATCGTCGGATATACGGTCGGAAATTTAGTTTTACGGCGACACGCGAGCGGAACCGTAAAACGTGATTTCCGAACGTATATCCGACGATATACCTCCCAAAATGAAAATGTTGAATATGGTTATCCCCATTCTAATGCACTTCTGCAGTTTTGTCTCAAATTTGAGCGCTGCAAGCCGCATAATGCCGCACGTCATCCAACGACATATGACGTAATTAATGACGTCAATATGTTTCCTGCAGTATATCGCAGGATATACTGTCGCAAATTTTTGACGTTATCCAATCAGAAGTCCCTTACAAAAGTAAGTGCATTAGAATGCTGGTAGTAAGACATGGTACTTTAAAACACTGCATCTGGTTTTTCGAAATGGAAACCTTTGTGGACTGTTTGCATTTCACATTTGTTACGGAAAATAGAGGCAAGGTTGTTTTTTGTCTTTAACCATCATTTAAAAAGTGCCTTTTTGAAACATGGGTGTAATAAAACATAATCAGAAACTTGTATATGAACTCAATGAATATTTAAAGCAAAAAAATAATGATAAAAGACATAAATTAGCATGCTTATTGGACGGAATCCCTTTCCCAATCAAAATAATACACTCAACAATGTCAACATTGCAAGAAACAGTATATAGAAATGACTCAGTGTTGTTTAAGCTACATGAATCCTGCTTTACCAACATCAGTTATGATTTTAAGGTATGTTTCATCACAAATTCCAGTTTAACGAAATCAAGAAGCCAGAATTTGTCTTTGTTATGGAACATAGACACAATTGTAAAATTCTGTACATGCAAAGTAAACACTTAAGCTTCATAACAACATTAAATTACTGTAAATTCTGGGCTTTTATAAAGCTATATATCAAAATGATGGTAAATCAACATTTAAACTTTCTTTTTGAGCCTTTAACTTCTCATTGTTCAGCCTACTGCTATAGACTCTTCCAAACTAAATGAATATCGGCCATAAAACGCTGTAAAATGAATTCAAATATTAATATTATGTTATTGCATAAACTGAACATTGGTGATTGAACATTTTTAAATTATATTTTAACAAATAGTGGAAATAACCTACAACTTTTTATAGGTATATGTTCCGTAACACAATATCTATGTTCCATAACATCTTTGGGCATTCTTTGTAGACCCATCAGTGTAAATGGTTTCTAATAATGATATACCATACTTGTCTAGAGAGTAACTTCATGGTACTTCGTTTGATTTAGCCACAAACATATGCATATTACATGGAAATGTGTTATCACTATAAACAACAAAATATATGCTTCCATAACAATTTTCCAACGATTTTAAATGTAATTTGATTAAATCAGTGTCCAGAATGCACCTTATGACTAATCCATACTATTTATACCATTAACGCATGGTTTGTGGGAATTGTTCTTCATGCTTCATCAAATAAAATTGACAAATAACATGGCATTAGAAAACTCTATAATCCGTAACGGACTGAATGTCAACAGATTACAATGTATCATCACTGATATACACTGCAAATACATTTGCATTTTAATAACTTGTATATAATGCGATGGAACATCCATAAAAAAGATCTTTATCTGATGTCAATGTCACTTTTGGAGTAAATTGATGAGACAGGTGTATTTAATGACATATTTCAAAACAAAATTTCCAAATTAATCATGCTTTTTATCATGCTAGCAGACGGTTTTTTTTACAAAAGCACAATTAACATGATGCATCAAACTATCATAATATCATGAAATGTACTCCTTTGTGTCCTTTCAATGAGCATTTGAAGCCTTGTTGTGGAAAATAGACGTTATGGAGGCATAGTGACATTACTTAACACAAGCTATAACCAATTGATTTTGATTGTTATTCATTTTTATTTATTTCGAAAAACCACCAAACAAAGAAATATGGCCCATATCTACATTCAGAGATGCTTGTTTTCTAAATATAAGCGTTACGGAAGCATATATTTTGAAATGTGACATTTTGGTTATTGCCCTGTTTGCAATGTTTTCGAGCAACAGTGAATAGCAAGCTTTATCCATTTATTATATTGTTTATCTTTAATCATTTTCAAGTTTATTTGGCAGCATCACGTACCTGTAAATGAAATATATATGTTTTCAGTATCCCATTTAAAAATAGTTACGGCTGCATAGGCATATTTGGAGACATTGTTGTTGAATATAACTGTTGTAAGCCTTATGATCCAATTATAAGACTGTTTCTGGAATCCTTTTGAAAGGAACAAAAAGCATTTTTGGGGAAATATGAGACACCCTTCAGATTCACTAAATAAATATACCAAATTTCTACAAATATAGCTTGGCGATATTGCAATTTTGGCTATTTGCAAACATTGATCAAAACATATTTTTAAAACAAAAACTTTGATGCTATTCAAATTTGTTTTAAATTACCAACGAATGATTGTGCACTGTGGAATTGTATGATTTTTAGCGAGTTCAAGCATATTTAAGCATGAATAAGAATGGAAATAGTGGAAACATGGCATTTTCAAATATGGGTCAGTTTTGGTGGAATGGCTGAAAAGTGTGAACTTTTTTAATTATTAGTTTTAGCATATGTTTTGGGTGCTCAAAAGAACCGTCTCGTTGACGCTGTTACATGGCCTGTTAACATGATCGTTCTAACTGGTGAAAAGTTCTAAAAATTATGTTGCCGCACAATAAGGAATCATTTTTTATATGGTCACATATAAATTGGTGAAAAAAATCCAAATCCAAAAATAAAATAAATGTGTTTTCAAGTTTGCAGTATGTCAACAAAATCAACTGCATCAAGTTTAAAGCTGCATACTCTGTAACTATGATCATTTTTCGAAAAATTTTATTTTCTTTTTAAATCATCAGTAAAAGTAGAATTAAGCTTTGTTTTCACAATGAAAATGTTCAATACAGTTGAAAACTGCATGGAAAAGTGAATTTTCTTATCAAATAGGTGTGTTTTTCTCTTGTTGGTAATTATTGGTGTCCCTCGAATAATTCTAAACCATTGAATTTAAACATAAATGCAGTTGTTTTGATAGTGATAACTTGTTAAGATTTACGTAAATGGTAAAATGTTTACCTGAATTTGAGTATTTTTACTGTGTTCATGAAAAATAAAAACATTATTTTTAAAATTAGAAGATCAAAAGTAACAGACTATGCAGCTTTAAATGGTCAAATGTCTTAAATAAATAAACTGATAATAAACCAGCCAATCTATTATAATATGTCTAATTCAGTATTTTGAGGCTGACTTTCTATGGCTGGAAAGTCAGTCTCAAAATACTGATTTCAGGAAGAATCCTGAAAACGTTCAAACATGTGGTTATCATGTAAAGGAAGTCGGTTGCATGTTGTCAATATCAGTGTTCCACAAAACGTACACCACCCTGCAATCAGTTTCAATAGCAGCCAGAAGTCTAAACCGCTAAAGCTAGCATATTTGATACCAGAATATTGCATATAATGAATACCAACACTTGAAGTTTTCCTCCTTCACTTCTGGGGCGTACCCAGGATTTCTGGAAAGGGGTTCATATTTATAAATGTGTGGGGGTTCGCTTTGCTGATTTTATCTCATTTTTCTTAATATCCCATGAAAATGAAATAAATTGGTCTCATTGAGACCAAACTAGTTCATTTTCATAGGATATTTAAAAACGGGGGATGGGTAGGGGGTTCAAGCGAACCCCCTCTGGATCAGCCATTGCACTTCAGGATATTAGAAATTAACAGATGTTTGAGATTCTGAAGTGGGTTCAATAAGGAAAGATGATAGAAAAAATCAGGTCATATATTATATTCCCTTTATATTTTCCAGTATTTCATTTGTTTGAATATAATAATAATCGGCTGGCACTAATATGCACGACCCACGTTGAATGCTTGCTATTTAGAATGAAACTTTAGTTATTCAAATTGAAAACAATGTTCGGGTAGCCAAACTGAGTGTTTCAACATAGCTTTTCTGAAATAGGTTGTGTACGAAAGTGGGTTCTAATACTTTTAAACATTATCGAGACACAGGTATGTAAAACGGTGTCTAGGCTTTGCCACAAAAAATATCTTGGCAAAGCATATCACCGTTTTGCAAACCTATATCTCCATAATGTTATAATGTATTAGTAAGCAGCAAAATATGATTAAAATATACCATGCGGTTCAAGAGTTATGAACATTTTCACTAAAAGACATTGACCGGCCAAACTGATGCTCGTCAAACCCTCGCCACCGTTTTGCATACCAAGGTGGATGGACAATATTACAACTAGAAATACGTCCAGGGGACACGGATGCCCCCGCTGTTGCAAAATTCGCATGTTTTCACAAACAAAAGCAAAAAAAGAAATTTCTATGAACAAAGCCCAATCACCCTGGAAGCCACAAGATTATATGGGTCATTTTGAAACTTGAGCAAGACATTCAGGTGTTAAGCATCGTGTCTAAGTTTCCTTAACTTCCATTTGAAATTACTTGAGTTAGAGAATAAATATCGCAAAATAATGGCAAAATTTCACGAACAAAGGGCAATAACTCCTGAAGGAATATTGCGATATATCTATGTTAAAACTTGGGAATGACATTTTGATACTTAACATTTGAATACGTTTGATACAGTTCTGATTTAGAGACAGTACATCATAGAAATTTTGATTTTTTCATCAACAAAGGGCAATAACTCATGATGGCATAAGGCCATATAGACCATTATCAAACTCAAGAAAGACATCATGGTAATAATCATTGTGAACTACTTTCATAAAGTTGTGATCACAATTATTGACTAAGAGACCAGACCCCATCAAAAAGGGTGAATTTTCATGAACAAAGGGTAATAGCATGGCGCCATATGGACAATTATCGAACTTGAAGAAGATGTTATAGAACTAAACAATGTGACCAAGTTTCATAAAATTCTGATCAAAACTATTCAACTTATAGAGAGCAGACATAGTTTTAAACTGTGAATTTTCATAAACAAAGGGTCATAACTCCTGAAAAGCATGATGCGATATGGACCATTATCGAACTTGAAGAAGACATTGTGGTACTTAACAATGTGACAAAGTTTCATAAAACTCTGATCAAAACTATTTGACATATGATAGAGAGCGGACATCGTTGAGTGTGTCGTACGTACGAATAGACGGGCGGACAGGGACAACACTTAACGCCCCGGCCATTGTCATGGCGGGGCATAATAAATAAGTATGCAAAATAAGATAGGTTCAAGAGTTATGATGATTTTCACTAACTGACCACAGGCTGGACAATCAAAAATTGATGGGTTCGCATGCTGTGGTTAGGGAATGTTGACATGCATACATGTATGCATGCAAAATGTGATAAAAAAAAATTACCATATGGTTCAAGAGTTATGAAAATTTTCACTAACTGGTAACAAATGGACGGACGGACGGACTCACATAGTGATTATAGTGCAGACCTTAGGGTCGTGCAATAAAAAAAACTCTTATCGATAAAAGAACGCATTTGAGCCAGTGCATGAGATTTCCAACAATGTGGTATGTGCGACCAGCAAAGCCTCAGATCAGCCTGCGCATACGCGCAGTCTAATCAGAGCCTTTGTTAGTCGCTTGAATATTGTATGAGTGTTAAGCTACTGACAGTACATTATTAGGAGTGTCTAAACTTAAAAGGAAGCTACACAGGCTCGTCTGAGCCTACACTTGCCAAATTACAACATTGTTGGAAATCACATGTCACGGCTCTTTTATACCTGTTTTCTGGCAATTTTAGCTTATCTGTAAGGAAGTCAAATAATGGCTGGAAATATGCAGGATTTCTTTCCTTGTCAAATACGTTGATAGAATGTATCTGTAATATTGCTGCAGGCTCGCAACTTTTCCCTTTACAGATTCTTTGGTCCGGGCTCACAATCACGGTGATTCTCTGAAAATAGATATTTCACCTATATTCCAAATATACTTAAGGACTTTGAAATAAACCTAGCATCACCCAGATAAAATCCTTTATTTCACAAACCCTGAGAATGTCAGCGAGATAATTGTTATTGCATATCATACTCTGACCAGCTTGCAGTGTGTCCTAGAAAATTTATAGTTGTAAATTTATTTAAGGTAATGAAAAAGTATCCGTTTTAAGACAGGGCCCGGGTGGTCGATTTTGAAGGACACCAATTCAGCTGCAAGTTAACACGCGTTAGTTTTGATTCCTGACTAAGACAGATCTGCGTCCTGTGCTTCTTTCACGATTGCACATTCATCATTGAACAATTTGAAATGAATTGACAGTTTGATATGCTCAAAGTTGCACCCCTTTAAAGATACCCCACCCACTCTGATTACTATGGTCTAGTAATAAAATTCAAGATCTTGGGCCTTTCAAAGTTTCGATTTTTACGCCCGGTTTTGTTGGAAGAGGCTAAGGACATACGAAAATGACAGATTATGCATGAATTTAATACGTTTGTATCACGTTGCTTTTGTATTATGCAAGTGACGTTAACGTAATTTTTTGACGTTCTCGATCACATGCCAGCATATCTCCTGCCATGATTTACATCAAAACGTCTTCACCACATGATTGTCAGTGTATGTAGTCACTAGTCAATATCAGTAATGAAAGCGTGCATAAAGGTAACTTATGGAGATGTTTTTAAAAAAGGAGCTGTAAATTGATGTTCAAATTTGACGTTTATTTTCGAAATATTGAAGTTAATATGAAATAGGCACACCTAATGGGCAACCAACCACTATTTGATGTGAGAGGATAGCACAGTAAACGGTATTTCTTTTGAGTCGGTACTCGTGTTAGTATAAAAAGTAAGGAAGAAGGCATATGTCAGGAATCGATACAATAAGTACAACACCTGACCCAGAACACCTTATGGGAAAGTGACAAAAGAACAAGAAAACGTCACATACAGTTCTTAGCGCCTTGAGGTCAGCTCAGACTCAGGATCATTGCCGTGTATTTCAAAATGGTCCGACGGAGGAAACCATCGAGTGCCGAAGGCACGGAAGGGTGGAGAGCACGAATGGGTAATCATTCCATCCTATCGTTAAGGGTCTCCCCCGATATTTTATTTTAATTTTGAGCGTTTCTATGGTCGTTTTAATGGGTTTCAATGCGTTTGGGACTAGATTGCAGTCGCTTTGGATCATGTTTTTTGCCAGAAAGATTTTCCTTGTGGAGTGAGAAACCGAATGTCCAGGGGTGTGACTTTAGGGTGCATGGGGATCAAAAAATTTAGCGTGGGGATTTGCGATGAAGCCCAATCGACTGCGCGTTCTAGTTGTTGTTTTTCTCCGAATCAATACAATCGAACAGAGTAGTTGAATAGTATCACTGATATCAGCGGCGGATACGCAGGCTGATTTGTGTCTTTGATTTTTTGCATGCAACAAAGTCGTATTTTCTTAAGACGAGTCCCTATGTTTTATGTATGTCTCCGCAGATTTTTGTCAGAGGACTTTTAGCACTGATCCTTGGGTCGTGGTTTCGAAAGGATATACACTATAGCGTCTTTTCAAGCCGGCTTCATCTGGATTTTGGCTGCGCAACTTTCCTTGACGACCTCCCTTGTTGGTGACGAAACGTGAGATCTTTGGCTTCATTGTAACGAAGCAAGGCCCTAATGTCGAACGTAGACGGCAAAACACTTCTCTGTACACATGGTCCAGGCCCGGGATCCAGGCTTCTTTGCGGCAAATGACCGTTGAGGGAACCGAAAACTCTTGGGCTAAATTAGAACAGGGAGAACTTTTATATCCTTAACGGAATAGACATGGGCTCACGCTGTTCATATTATATGAATTCACAACGTTTTAAACTTTAGAATAATAAGAAGAAACTAGAGGACCTGAAGGTCCTGAGGCGCTCACCTGATCTCCTTAATAATGTTAAAATAGGTCAAGGTCAACTACAGCTTATAATGGAACAAATTTTTTTTTTACCATATACATTTTGGTCAAGTGACCTAAACAAGCTAATGAATAATCCATCAAACAGCCCAGTGATTTCTGAGAAAAAGATGTTGAGATAGGTATGTGGCAGTCCAAATGAGTGGCCTTGGATAAAAGGTCACAGGTCAGCTTGACATTTTGTACTTTTATTAATATAAACCATTGTCTCAAGAGGTTGAACTATTATGAATTCGGCTCAGTTATAGAAAATGAACATTTTAAGATTTTCTCCATATTAATGCATTAGGAATCAAATTTGACCTTGCCATAAGGTAGGTCAAGGTCAACCTAGAGTCATCATTTGTGCTAACCTGGTAGGGCCCACATCTCCAATCCTACATACCAAGTCCCAAAGCCAATGGCCTTTTGGTTCCAGAGAAGAAGAGATTTAAAGAGTTTTTACCATATATGGGCATGGTGGCCATGTTAGTCATGTGACCATAACAATTTGTATAAGTTTTGGCTAACCAATCATAAGGAGTTGTCATATGAAATTTGGTTTCAATTGGTCAACAATTGTCTGAGAAAACTATGTTTTAATATGTTGATGGGACTCCAATATAAGCAACCTTTGCTGAAAGGTCAAAGATCAACCTTGACCTTGACCTTCGAAACTTATTTATAGACACTAGATTGGACATACCAAGTGAGAATAATGACTTTGGCTTCCACAGTATTAAAAAAATCAACTTTTCAAAAAATGTCCCATTCAAATGCATTTGGAAGCAAACTTGACCTTGACGTTAAGTAGGTCAAGGTCACCCTAGGATCATCATTTGAATAGACTTGGTAGGCCCCACCTCCCCAATGCTACATCCCAAGTCTCAAGGTCACTGGCTTTCTGGTTCTGGAGAAGATTTTTAAAGGGGTTTACCATATATGGGCGTGGCGGCCATCTTGGTCATGTGACTAAAATACTTTTTGTAAATTTTGGCTGACTTATCATAAGGAGTCTTCACATGAAATTTGAGCTTAATTGGGCCAATGATTTGTGAGAAAACTATGTTTTAATATATTGATGGGACCACAATATTAGCGACCTTGGCTGAAAGGACAAAGGTCAACCTTGACCTTTGAAACATATTTATAGTCATTGTCTCATTAAATTCAACATATCAAGTAAAAATAATCACTTTGGCTTTAACAGTATTTAAAAAATCAACTTTTCAAAAAAAAATCCAATTTAAATCTATTAGGAAGCAAATTTGACCTTGATGTCAAGTAGGTCAAGGTCAACCTAGGATCATTATTTGAACAAACTTGGTAGGCCCCACATCCCCGATGCAACATACCAAGTCCCAAGGTCATCGGCCTTCTGGTTCTGGAGAAGAAGATTTTTAAAGGGTTTTTACCATATATGGGCATGGCGGCCACCTTGGTCATGTGACCAGGACCATTTGAACAAACTTTCGTTCTCCCATCCTGAGGAGTCTCCATATGAAATTTGAGTTCAATGGTTTCAGAGGTGAAAGTGTTTAAAAATGTTGACGGACAGACGAAGGACGGACGACGGACACCGGAGTCACTGGTATACTAATAGCTCACCTCGGAGCCTTCGGCTCTGGTGAGCTAAAAAGCAAAACAAAACTGGATCACAAAAATTACCATGGCTTTGATAAATGAGTCTCTATATGAGAAACCCTGTCTTCGGGGTTTTCGACCATGCAAGCCTCAAACCAACCTGCTCAGTTACAGAGATTAGCTAGAATGCTGGAATTTTGTGTGAAAAGCAAGTTTATCAATTATACTTTCCAGAGATTGAACAACAGTCACTGATCAGAGTCTGCGCCTTTGTTGTTGAAATGCAATTACCATAGGTTTTCTCGCGACGCGACCCATAACCCATATTTCTGTGACTGCTTGTTTTAACACCTTGGCAAGGTCTATTTATGACATGCGCAACGTTTGGTATTGTCACATCAAAGAAAAATAAGCCAAAAGGAGAAAAAAGGGACACGGCGGAAAAAATACTCGGCCAAAAAAGTGGATCCAGCGACTCTGGACCTGCCGGACCGGGGACGACGACCTTAGCCATGTTCCCAAAAGGTGGCCACAAGGCTGCAAGACACATACAAGGCAATATGTCAAAGACAAACACAAATAAAGAAGTACCGCCTTGGAACGGTCAATTAGAAAACTACTGGATGGAAAAACTAGTATCACAAGCTTAAAAGCTCTGAGTATAAGGAAATAAAATAATCCTGCAAGCTATTTTAAAGGCGCCAGTACCCTTGAACGGAAGTTCCTATTAGATACCATGTAATGAGGATTTGTAATCTAAGCAGCGACATGTGATTTCAAACAATGTGACATTTTGACAATTATAGACTCAGACGAGCCTGTGCAGCCTCCTTTTTAGCTTAGAAACTCCAAATGATGTTCAGTCAATAGCATAACACGCATAGATAGTTCAAGCGACTAGCAAAGGCTCTGATCAGACTGTGTGTATGCGCAGGCTGATCCGAGTCTTTGCTGGTGGCACATATCACATTGTTGGAATTCTCATGTCTCGGCTCATTTGTGGCTGCCTCTTTCAAAGGCGCGACGATGCACATGTCAGTTGGCGTTACGTTGTGACATAGCGTCATAAGAATTGTGACGTCACGTCATGGGGATCACACAGCCGCTTGCTTGAAAGAGCTATCGTTAACGTTCAAGCTCCTGGTGATCGAAAAAAATCCCTAAGTCTCTGGGCTAAAATACAACTTAAATATCAACAAAGCTAACATCTTCGGGATTCACTTTTACTTTTTGTAATTTTTCAATGTTAATGATGATTACGGCACTTTTTTCAACGGTAGAATAAGGTTTTTAGTTCGATCAAATCGACTCCGTATAGATACCGGAACTCTCGGTTGACAGAAAGGAAATCAGGCCTTCATATAGCAGATGAATAGAACAGAACAGAGCCTCTAATCGTAAGAGCAACCAACCCTCGTTGTTGCCGCTTCGCGGCAACAACTCGTTGGTTGGTTGCTATCAATTTCTTTTAATTAGAAAAAGTCTATTAACTCTGTTGCTAATATGGTATCATACATGCCACTGTTTAAACACAAAAATAACTAGAATGCGCAGTCGATGGGGCGCCATTGCATATCCCCACGCTAAAATTTTAACCCACCAGCACCCCAATGTCCCACCCATGGGACATGACCCCAGCAACAGAATGAAAATTCTGTTCAATATGTTTTCTTTCTTTTATTTGTAAGAACGCACACAAAGTTTGGTATAAAAATCTTAAAATTGACATGGTAGCTGAAATTTAATGATATTTGACCTTTTAACCTCTCCACAAGGTCACCAGTTTGACCCTAGGATGAAAATTTTACTTGCATTTTGTTCTGCTCTTCATCCCCGTCGATTTGATATGCCACATGACCATGTTTGAAAAAAAAAACCTCGGCACCTTATCGCCCCTAAGTCCCACCTCTTGGGCATGATCTAGGCGGCAGAATGAAAATCCCGTCTGATATGTTTTGTATATTTTATTTGTTTGTTTTGTTGCTTTACGTCCCAAGTCAACAGCTATGGTCATTGCGGGACGGTCAGTTCACCTAACCACACTTTTTCCTGGGCAAGCTTGAACAAGTAGTTAACCAGTACTTCGTGCACATACTTTCGCTTGTAACTGACAACAACCCTTCTTGAATGATTCAGCGGAAGGGAGGAGAATGACCGTAGAAATTATTTCATGATCAATCTCCACGAAAGTATGGGACCGGGCCGGGATCGAACTCGCGACCCCTGGATCTGCAGTCAGACTCGCATCTGTTACCAGACACGTTACCGACTGCGCTACGCGATTTGTGAGAGCACACGCAAAGTTTGATATAAAAAAACACTTTGAAAATGACTTTGTATATTGAAGTTAAATGATATTTGACCTTTTGACCCCTCCCCAGGGGGCGGGGAAAAAATTGACGTTGCACGCCCCTTTCATCTTAGTAACTCACCAAATTTAGTTGAATTTCGTCCAATGGTTTAGGAGGAGATAGCATAACGGAAAGACTGACGGACGGATAGACGGACGGACAGGCAAGGGCGATTACAATATCCCCTTCGCTTTTTTAAAAAAGCGTGGGGATAGTAAAAAAAAAGCTTCAACTGACTGTGCAGAAAGGTGCTGAAAGCTGTATGTACTCATGTGACGTCATCAGAAGCGTCGCGTGTAACGACTGATTCATGCCAATTCTGGGTAACACAAAAAACCTGCGAGTAACTTTACAATCGCATGTACGGTTTGCAAGAAAAGTGCAAAAATATAGTGATGCGTTTTCAAAGTCCTCTAGTATAGGTCAGTTTGTGGATACTGTCGGTTCAAAGTAGCCTGGGTCCAGTCGTCAATATTTTGGCAATAATTTTCTAATGCTAATATCCTAAAAAATAAGAGAATAAAAGTATACCACATCAAAGGTATCGGTTGTCCGTAATTAATTTCGATCATTTTTGACCAAGGAACGGAAAAATAAAAAAGAAGAAAAATGATCAGACTGGAACCCAGGCTAGGTTCAAAGATGCGTGATAATATGACTATACCGGTATCATTTTTTATAGAAACTGGTAAATAACGGTAAAAATATCATTGCAGGTAAATGCAGAGAGCGGCCAAAAAAGAATGCCAGGCTTATATTAAAAGCAGTTCTGAAATTTGAAGGAAACAGCATTTTAAAATGTTGCTGCTATTGAGGCTTGATGTCTCATGTGTTGCAAGCATCTAAACTTTGGACAATATCAGTGCCGTTTGTATTCAATACTGTATTGGTCACCGGTTCGTATCGATTTAATAATTGAGCTGCGACATGTGAGTTCCAACAATGTGGCATTTTGACAAGTGTAGACTCACACGAGCCTTTGCAGCCTCCGAATTTACCTGATGTCCGATTTTACCCGACTTTACCCTATCAGTGCGGTTTGTATTCAATACTGTATTGGTCATTGATTATATCAGCCTCGTCGCGAGAAAATTAGATTGTTTTGCATACGAACAACAAGGACGCAGCCTAACCTGTGCACCCGCAAGACCTAAATATCACTTTTGATCTACGCTCTTAGCGTCAAAGCTAAACTTGAAAAAGTAAGTGAGTATGGCAAGGAGGTGCCACAATCAGACACTGCAGACCAACCCACGGCAACTTGAGGAAGAGACACAGAACACTAACAGCCACAAGACACCAAGAAGACAAAGTGAAGCAACCCAGCCCTCTCTTCCCCCAGACACGAAGTACTGCACAACAAAACATGGATCGGGAGGAACAATAAACAATGAATCAATTGCCTAATCGAAGGCAGTCCCAACTGTGCATAGCGTTAAAGTATGGCCTTGTTCATCGTCACATATTCTAATTGTTGATAAGTTCATGAACTTAAAATTCAACTGTATGTCTATACATAATCAAGTGGTATCTCAAAGTGTGATAGAACATGTGATAAAACAGTATGCATCATTCCGATCGTGTCTTAAAGTGAAAATGCACACTTTTTTCAAATGCATTTATTATAGAGCTTACAGTATGGCAGGGATAATCCATCGTTAAACGTGATGAACCTCTTGAATTAGCCTGTAATTAATTACCTTTCGCCTGTCCCATGGAGTCTGGCCATTTTGCAAGTCAATGAGCTCCACACAAGAGAATTGGAAGCACTATCACCTGCTTACACATTACCAGAGCAGAATTATAAATCCTTCATAATGGCAAAAAATCACAATGTTTCAGAGTAATATTTTAAGCAGTGTGTACATAGATACCTGGCCGATGTCTAATAATCATTTCTAAAATTTAACCCTTAAAACACTAATTATTACTATAGCAGACGGCATATTTTGTAACAACCGTTGTACAGGCCTTCAGATTTATGATGGGCCCGGGTCATTGTCCCATTATCTAAAAATATGGCCCATCACTTTCCAAGGCAGTGGGCTCATTGGACCCATCCTTTTTAGCTGTGAAAATACCTCACTTTAATAAAAATATTCATCCTACAGCGAGTCTACGAACTCCACAAAACAGAAAGTACATGAAGGTTGTCAATAAAGTAAAACATGTCTTAAGCAGCCACTCAGAAAAAGACGAAACAAAGACCTTTATAACAAATGGTAGCTTAATGAAGATCAAAAGGATTGCAGAATGCTCCTCTTGGAGCATTCTGCAATACTTTTGACCAGCATTAAGGGATAATTGGTCTTCTTTTTTGAGTGGCCACTTAAGACAGGTTTTACTGTATAATCAGCAGTCAATATGCATACAAGTGTCTGTGTGTCAGTGTGTAGGTAAGGTATACTATCCAAATGTCAACTGTGGTTAGTTTGATAGGCTTGGGCCCATCATTTCAGAAAATGACCCACCAGTTTTTGCTCCATGGATCACTTAGGCCCACCAATCCTGAAAAAATCTGAAACCCTGGTTGTAAGCTGCAACCAAATTGTCTTCAATTCTTGTCATTACTATCCTACCAGCCAAGAGTGACAGTGACATCATGTTTTGTTTACATCATTATTAGGGACTTATAATTGATATATCACTTGTGTATTAATCCTATCCTTAGGATAGGATTAATACACAAGTGATATATCGATTAGCGTTAGATCAAGTGGGGTGTATAAGTTATTTTTTACTTAGCAATTGTAAACACAATATGACGTCACTGTCACTTTTGGTTGGTACGACAGTAGTTCCAGAGGAAAATCTGCTGTTTAAAGTTCCTTAAAGCTATATAAGGGGAACCAACAACGCCCCCAGGTGGACATTTTTTGACGAATCGAATTTGATTTAGCTGTTTGTGTAGAAAATCACCTAGTGATATTTTTTGTTAAATTGTTTACACTGCTGCCCTTTGGTTTACATGAAAAGATGTTTGAAGTTTCGAATATATTCCAAGCCCTCTGGCGGTCATTTTTCGATAGACGGATAACATGCACCACGTGACCATTTTTGTCATTCTTTTGTCAGTTCTTAGAACATTTATTAAGTTTCCATAGGAAACCGTCGGCTGTGGTTTTCGACGGACCATCGTATGAGCTACTCTTGTACTGTGAAGGCCACCCAGGGACCATATCTGCAAAATTATTTTGAATTCTGGTCCATGCTCTTGATCCATGCTCTTTCGGCGGATCCAATTTGCCGAGTCTTTATTGTAGAGGGCCAAACAGAATGTTTTGTTAAAGTTGGCCTTTAGGTTTAGGACGACGCTGGACGCTAGTTCACGCAGGTAAGCTAAAATTGAAATCTGTGCAATGTTTTATACATTTTCCGCGATTGTAACAGCAAAATACAAAAACAGCCAACTGCAACCATAACATGCATTTTAATTTTACAACGTTCAGCTTTGCCTCCGTTTTCCGTGGCCCCATGCGTAGGCTGTGACTGCAAACGGCTATGCACTAGGCGTCCTATACAACTATACAATATCAATATAATAAATTATTATCCTTTCTCACAGAATATCTACTAATACATTTGGTAATAAGACGGGCGTAAAACTAAAATGTTGGTGCCAATATAGTGACTAAAGAGGAAAAATCATGTTGAGAAAATCCAAAAGCGATACGCGTATAACGCTAAAAGGCATTGTATTTTGCTTATATGCTAATACATTTGTATTGTGTTTTGTTGCTAAAATGTTCACACTTTGCTCTACACGCTGATATTAATTATACGGGCAGATTAACCCTTGTAGGGAATCGAGTATACAGGAATATGTTCAAAAATAAGCTGTCAACATGTTTAACTATTAAGCTTGATAGTTCTATTTTGCTTTATCATAATGAGGTCGCGTCTGAGAGTGAAATAACACCATGTAATAAAATCGATAACCCACTAGTGGTTTATAGATTTACGGGAAACGTTATGACGTCCATAACAACTCGTTGCGAAAAAGAGATAAATGCTCGACAAGCCTCGCATTTTATCTCTTTTCCCCAACTCGTTTAATAAATTCAATAAAACATGAGCACTCATGTAAGATCCTCTATGTAACAAACGCAGGAAGATGTAGAAATCATTGAACCTGTACAAAATTGCACAGTCTTTGCACAGGTTTCATAGATTGTGCATGTCACGCGGTGTTGTACAGCTTTAACCCTTAAAGCGCCAAGAAAAAAAATGCATCTGAAAATGTCGTCTGCTAATGTCGTCTGCTGCAAATAATTGCCTAACATTACTAACGAATTAAGCATAGAAGCAAACAGCGTGGACCCAGAACTGACTGCTCCTATAGGAGCAGTCTGATCTGGGTCCACACTGTTTGCTATAGAGGCTTCTTAAACATTTTAGCAGATAAGAAAAGCAGACGACTTTTGTTGCTATTGGCGCATTAAGGGTTAAGGTCCTTTAACCCTTTAAGAGCGCCAGCAACCCCCCCCCCCCCCCCCCCCCCCACGAAATGTTGGCTGCTTTAGGCGTCTGCTGCGTATATTTGATAACATTATTGGTTAATGTAAATATATATAGACAGTGTGGGTCCAGATCAGACTGTTCCTACTACTGCTCCTAGGCTGTGCACAGGGTAAAGTCATATGCATGTTCTGGGTCATCGTCAAAATAAGTTCAGACTGATCTGGATCTACACTGTTTGTCGAAGAGACTTCTTAAACATTTCAGCTCACGACAAAAAACTTAGGAGGTGCTATTAACTGGACCGGCGTTTCATAAAATGGTTCGACCCAGGAACAACGTAGGAAAAAAAGTTACCTCCGGCGGCTTCTTAAGAATGTCAGCTACAAGGTTGGACAGTTCACATTCGAAACCCTTCGGGACTTTACTCTCCTTTAAACTTGTAAAGCAGTAACACAGAGGCATTTTCACAGAGTTCAACAATTGTTTTTATCACGAATTAAATAAACACTCCACGTAGGTCACTTTAATTTCAAACCTTGAAACATATGGGAAGCCAGTCACGACAGTTTTGTTATGAATATTGACGAATTGATTACTTGATCACACCATAATACAAAGCATCTTTTGTTGGAAAATATGTCGAATGATGATCTAGTCTAGTATTGCCTAGCTATTTATGCAATATTTAACCCATTTGAGCCGAAAAGGAATTTCCCACCGTTATCAATTCGAACAGTCCATTTCTGTTTTAAGATGTTGGGTGATATTTTTCATTCTATTCAAATTTTTATAGAACAATTAATGAGCATACAGTGGAGACCCTGATCAGACGCCGCGCTCTGCACATGTCACACAAAAAGAACGCTTGGCTTATATGGGTTAACTTGATCACACCATACAAAGCAGATGCCAACTCCGGGGGTTGGGGTAGGTGGGGGGTTCTCTGATAGTTTCATACATATATGTAGGCTCGGCGGGTCATTTTTTTGGTTCAAAATTCATTATTTTTTGGGTTTTCAGAAAAATGAATATTTTAAATGGGTATGGCAATTTTGTGGATAATTTTTTTTTTTTTTTTTTTTTGGGGGGGGGGGGGGGGGGGGTCATCGTTTTATGGTTATTTCTCATGTATTTTAGGGTCGTTTCTTAAGATAAATATACAGAATCGGGATTTTTTTTGGGGGGGGGGGGTGCAAAAATTTCAAATATTTTTTGGGGGTGCTTGATATTCCTAATATTTTTTGGTGTTAACAGTAGATGCTTGGCCCAAGCCTACGTATGAAGAAAAAATGAGAGTAACCCCCCATGGGTTGTGAGCCTCTTAACTAGGAAATGCTAAGTGGGAAAATTACTCTTAAATGGTTGAAAAGAATAAATTTAAGTAGGGAAAAAGATTATGCGTCTCGCATGATTATTCTAAGATATTTCTGTGACTGATTCAACCTCAAAATGGAAACCTATTTATCGTACAAAATGGACACATTAAATGTCCCCGATGACTGCAAAAAGAAATGAATAACGCATTGCTCCCTTATTTCGCGTGCTTTCTTTGTGTTGTTTTAAGCTCAGAGCATGCTAATTTCGAAAATACTGTAGTATAGCCCTTTAAATGGAACATTGTTTTTCGGCAATAACATTAAATCTCGAATTATAAATTTAATCCGAAAATTATATTAAACCAAAAAACCCTAACCAAAAATATTTTTAAAGTTTGTATACGTTTTCATAAATACTGTGACAGGATGGAATTTTAACATTCTTAATTTTAATTGCCAAATAACATTCCCTTCTAGTTCATTGAGCGATATGGATCAATGCCTATCAGTTGAACATAAAGCCATGTATATACTAATATAAGACATTATACCACCTTTACCAACATTAGCATGAAATATCACTTGATGTGCAAGGTCTACACTGATGTAGGTGGTATAAAATAGTTATACCATGTTTGTCCACCTGTACGTAAGATAATCCACTCGCTAAAGCTCGTGGATTATCTCCACGTACAGGCGGACAACCCATGGTATAACTATTACATATGCAACAATGCATCAGTGAATTTTAAATGTAGCTGCATATTGGCTTGCGTTGATGCTGCTTGCGTTGCTGTTTATCAGCCTAGTTAACAATATTTCATTTATCTAACCAACAGTGAAGATAGAGTGTATGCACCATCTCCAGGTGGCTCTACAGGGAGGATAGAGTGTATGCACAATCTCTCAGTGGCACTACAGTGAAAATAGAGTACAAGCACTATCTCTAGGTGACACCTTAGAGACAGTTAATTGTATGCACCATCTCTAGGTGGCACTACAGTGGATATTGAGTATATGTGCCATCTCTAGGTGGCACTATGGTGAAATTATGGTGTAAGCAACATCTCTAGTTGGCAATACATTAAAGTAGAGAACACGCACCATTTCTAGGTGACACTACAGGGAAAATTATTGTATGCACTATCTCTATGTGGTACTACATTGGATACAGATATCATGCATCATCTCTAGGTGGCCCTTCAATGAAAGTGGAGTACAATAACAATCTTAAGGCGACACTACAGAGATATTTGATTGTATGCATCATCTCTATGTGGCACTACAGTGAAAGAGGAGTACAATCACTAACTCTAGGTCGCACTGGAGTGAAAAGTGGTTATGTGCATCATCTCTAGGTGTCACTACAGTGATACTTGGGTGTATGTACCATCACCAATGCTTGACAACATGGGACACAATAAAGTGATATTTGAGTGTATTTACCATCAATATGAAGCGTTTACACTGGAGTATATTTACCATCACTAAACACTTGAGGCCATGTACCATTACTAGGAGGCACTATTGTGACACTTGAGTGCATGTCCCATCACTAGGAAGCACTACAATGCCACAATAGTTTATTTACCATCTCAAGGAGGCACTACAGCTACACTTGAGTGGTTTTCCATCACTAGAAGGAACCACAGTGATACAAGACTACAAGTACCTTCACTAGGAGGCACACGGGGACACTAAGTCATGTGTACATGTACATTTAGTAGGTGACACTACAGTAAATGTAACATCACTGTGCGGTACTACAGTGACACTTGAGTATATGTACACTCTCTTGGAGGCACTACGTTGACACTTGGATGTATTAAAAATCAATAGGAGGCACTACAGTGACACTTGCGTGTATATACCATCAATAGGAGTCATTACAGTGACACTTGAATATGTGTACCATCACCAGGAGGCAAGACAGTGACACTTGAGTATATATACCTTCTTTAAAAGGGGGTATTGCAGTGACACTTTAGTATATGTACCATCACTAAAAGGCACTACAGTGGCACTTGAGTGTATATGTCATCTCTATGTGTCACTACAGTGACACTTGCGTGTATTTACTAACAATTATATGCACTACAGTGGCACATGACTACATATACCTTCACTAGGAGACACTACAGTGACAATTGTGTGCATTTACCATCCCAAATATAGCAAGATGTGAGCAAAGCACACATACCCCGGCGGTAGCCATCAGAGGTTGTAACACTTTCAGTGAAAAGACAAAATTGTTAAAGATTTCATAATCCTAAATCAAGTAAGTTCTGAGAAACCTTTGATGAAAAATGTCCAGCTTTGAGCTGGCTATAGGGGGAATTTTGTACACTATGATTTCCTTAAACTACATTATATAAGACACAAAATAAAAGATGTTAGTCCTCTGAGAGTGGCAGCGTTAACGTGTAACATCACGTTATATACGTTACCCCCCAAAATATCATTAAACGTCCCTGATGCCTCAACCATAACATGTTCATACATGTTTGAATGCTGACACAGGTTTATGAACTTCTTATAACACAGTTACATATTTTAGTATTAATTTTTTGAATGCCTTGAGTTTTTACCGTTGTATACGTTACTTAGTGTTTTCTGCGTTATTTCCGAGAATCAGTATGATAGTTATTTACTATACGTGTATTACATCTGTCACAGAATGTAGCAAATCTGTAAGGCTACGTTCCTTATTTACACTATTTTTCAGGCCCATGTTACCTATGTTACCTCATAATAGCATTAAACATGCAAGTTAAACATTCATGTCTCTAACAAGCCCTGTTTACACTAACCGAAAGTTCTAACCAATTAGTCTTAAAATCTGTTTTCTAGAAAACTGCAAATTTTTTGAAATGGAAAAGTTTGAGCAGATAGTACAAGGGCAATCTAATATAGATTTTTTTCATGTGTAACTTGAAATTACATGTGTTCTTACCTTATCTCACCGGTTTGGGCGAATTTCATTTATAAACCTCGATTACTGCCTGCTTTGAAAAATGCAAGTGATTGGTTAGATCCATTAATTAATGTTTACTTATTTGCATGCTGGCACAGGTTTATGTACTTCTTTTAACAAATTTACCTATTTTAAGTATTCATTTAATAAATGCCTTGAGCTTTAACTGTTCTATGTGTTACCAAATGATACATAAGTTATTCTGAGTGTCTGTATAGTAGCTTTTGACTATACATGTATTAAGTCTGTCAGTTAATTTAGAAAAATTATAAGGCTGAAATAAATTGAAGATCCTTATTAATTTATGGTGATTTAAACTATTATTACAGTGTGATCTATCAACCTTCGCTGTTTACTCACATAATTTGTACTATGCATTCAAAGCGGAAGTTCTGTTAAACAGCTCAGTTCTGGCCAAGGTATATGGATATAATTCAGATGGTGTTGACAATGATTAGGTCTACAAGGAAAACAACTTTGAATTGCATGTCAGCTCTATCTGTATGCCTTGTTCCCAATGTTCACTGCACACGATCACGCCAACTACGCAGATTATGTACCTGTGTAACTGATTACACTTATAAATGTGTCTAATACACGTTGCAGATGCAAAGAACTTCTGGAACAAAATGGGTTTAGTGTGTGACAATCATTGGTTCTTTGCTTGAGAAATGCTTTTGTCATAACTATCAGGCAAACAATAAACCCCGTGCCAAGTCAAAGGAGGTATTTTTCTTCAATGCACTGAAACGAAATATCCAATCTGCTCAGATGCAAAGTAGAACAAGTACTAGAGGCAGTTTCTGGCTTCACCAATCCTTTAAGTTCTAGTTTTGAAGTCAATGAACTGTACTTTTTGTCTTTCGGTGTTCCTGCTGATATGTTCTTAAAAAGGGTATCCTTTGGAAGCAAAGAATGCACCAAAGAACTGAAACTAGAGTGTGCATATTTTCTGGACCAGACCAGCCATTTAGGCCTCATCAGTGACCCTCTAACAGTTTCAAAGTTCCACAATGAAATCCATGATTCCAAAGGACAAGAAAATAAGCTAAGGATCTTAAGGAGGCTGATGGCATTTGCAGGAAGGTTGTTGCAGACTTCACTGACTCACTTTTAGTTGAAAATCTGTCTTTCACAACCCCATAAAATGCTATACCCTATTAAACTTTTGAGGCTTGTGAGGTCAAGAAGAAATTGACCAATTCACAAAACGTAATCAACCAGATTGGAGCTTAAATGATCGTCTTTGGTCAGCATGACCTTCTTTCTATTGGACATAATGTTGACCTTGAGTTGACACTGCCGTTCCTTCTGGGACCTGTACCATGGTCACTGTTAACTCCTGATAGAATTCCCACCAAAACTGACAAGTCCAAACTTCTGCATGGCTTGCTATAACACATTGAACCAACATTAGATTGGCTATGTAGTGCTGCACATAAATTTGATGGTAATGTCATACTATAGAGCATATTAGCTTTCCCTGTCACCTTCAAGGATCAGATGGAACCAGTATTCCACCAGGCACTAAAGGCAGGGCATGTTGGTTTTGTCACTGATACATATATACAATGTATAAGCAGCAGTCTATGAAGTCTTACAAACATTATCGCAGAGGATAACCCGGGTGTTTTGTTCAACACTGGTGTATGCAACTAAAGATGCTCCTTCTGAACGTCAACAAAATTGGCCAGCATATGGGAGAAGAGATCTATAGTCATACATTGTTTAACAGATTGTGACACTACCAATGTGCCAATGTGTTTGTACCACGATAAAGGTTGTTCCTATCAAGCTGATAGAAAACCCCTCCCCACTAGTTCATCTACATTCTAAGCAGGTAGGAAAACAAATAAAGGATTGCTCTAGGCACTCATCAGTGACATGAAGCCCTAACATGTGTTACTTATAAATATGTGAATAAGCTGCAGTACAACTAGTTTCTGAAAAAAAGTACCGAAGCCATACTCATATACTGACTATTTCAAATGGCATGAACATGAGCTTACTTCCTCCCTGCTTTTCTGTCCTTGAGATATACATGCAAAGAGTGAGCTATCAAGTCTTTCCCATGAAAACAAGTAAGGCTTTCCAAATATGGGCAAAATGTGTGGAAAATAAATGGGAAGGAAATCAAGTACCTCTGGGTGAAGGAAAACTTGAATGTACCTAATAAAAGGGCCACAAAATTATATTCCTCATTTTGTGTAATATAGGGTTACCATGGTCAAAACTTAACAACTCAAACCTTATAAAAGATAGAAACATAATATTTGCAGCTCACAAAAGGTACATAAACATTATTTAGTACAAATAAATTAGTAAGTACATTCACATTAAAAAAATATCAAATTATATTAGATTCATAAATCATTTATATAGGAGTAATGGAAATAATCTAACATACGTAACACTTGGGGGTGCATTTTTGTTTTAAAAGTCCATATCTGTGTGCAAAAATAGCTTACTTAGATGATATAGCCATTTTGGAAATCTTAGCTTATGGTTTGCACTTTTCAGAAGGCATGTCGTTTACTTAAATTATCAAAGGTAATGATGGGTAATATATGTAATTGGCTGGTACAAAACCAGTGATATCATAATGCAAAATCCTTGCAAGATGAATCTGATGCTGTATTGGATAATTCTTTAAACCCTAGGATAATATACAAAGAGTTGCTAGCTTGGCAAGAAACAGCTCTATAACTTCTATCTGGTGGGTTTTCTTTGATCTTTTAAGTTGTTACTCACAAATTACGCTGTATGTTACAAACTTTCCATGTGTATTACGTTAACTATATTTCATGTCTCTATAAAAAAAAGAGGGTTTATGGTAGTTTATGTTTTGATTTACTTCCTCAGCAAATGAGAAAAGGGTAAAAAGAAGTACACAGACCTGTGCCAACTTGAAAAAAAGTACAAGCAGGCCGTGTTGGAGACCTTATCTTTAACTTTAAATGATATTTGGAGGTAACGTATGTAACCTGGGCTGTCAAAATAGTGTAAGACACCATAATAAGAAACTTCACTTTATTTGAATAGCAGCCTGATAGATTTGCTATATTCACTGACGGATGTATTACATGTCTAGTCAATAACTGCCAAACTGATACCTGAAATATCATATTAAACACTAAGTAACATATACATTAACAAAAACTCAAGACATTTATAAAATGAATGCTAAAATATGTAACCGTGTATAAGAAGTTCTTAAACCTGTGCCAGACTTCAAAAACGCGTGAATAGGTCATATTGGAGACATTATCAGGAAAATTTAATGTTATTTTGCGGGTAACGTACGTAAGATGATTTCAAACGTTAATGTTGTCACTCTCAGAGACCTTACATACGTCATTTTGTGGCTAATATAATGTAGCATCAGGAAATTATAGTGTACAAAATTCCCCCTGGGGGAAGGGGGTCTATAGCCAGCGTAAGGCCTGGAGAATTTCATTTGACGTTTGGTGTGTGATATGGAGGTACCATGTTCAACATCTAATAATTCAAAAGTATATAAGATGGAAACATACTGCTTGCAGTTTTGAAAAGGTAAATATAAATTCTTTAATATAATACCAAATAAATGAATATAAACTGATTTCAATAAAAATTAAGAAAACTATATTAGATTCATTTATCATTTACAGGGGGTTCAATGAAAAAATGTAACATACACTACATCGGGGGTGACTATATTTGTTTTCAACGGTCTATATCTGTGGCCCAGTAATAGCTTACTTAGAAGACATAACCAATTTGGAAATTTTACCTTATCTTTTGCACTTTTCTGAAGTCTTAAAAAGAATGTTAATGATCATTTTTATCCCCCGACCCGAAAAGGATCGGGGGATATAGCGATCAGCCTGGCGTCCGTCCGTCTGTCCGTCTGTCCGTCTGTCCGTCCGTCTGTCCGTCCGTAGACAAAAGCTTGTGCGCTCAATAACTTTTATACCCTTTGAGATATTTTGATAATATTTGGTAGGCATGTATATCGGGTCAAGACGGTGTGTCGCGTGCAAGAATGGTTGCTCTCCCTTGCTGGCCTTTTGAGTTATCTCTCTTGAATGAACTTTATAAGGGGAAGCTTGTGCGCTCAATAACTTTCATACCCTTTGAGATATTTTGATAATATTTGGTAGGCATGTATATCGGGTCAAGACGGTGTGTCGCGTGCAAGAATGGTTACTCTCCTTTAATGGACTTTTGAGCTATCTCCCTTGAGTGAAATTTAAATTTTATAGGGGGAAGCATGTGCACTTTATAACTTTAATACCCTTTGAGATATTTTGATAATATTTGGCATGCATGTATATCAGGTGAAGACGGTGTGTTGCGTGCAAGAATGGTTGCTCTCCTTTAATGTTTTTTGAGTTATCTCCCTTGAATGAACTTTATAGGGGGAAGCTTGTGCGCTCAATAACTTTAATATCCTTTGAGATATTTTGATAATATATGGTATATATGTATAATAGGTCAAGGGGGTGTCTTGCATTCAAGAATTGTTATTCTCCCTTGCTGGACTTATAAGTTATCTCCCTTGAATGAACTTTATAGGAGGAAGCTTGTGCACTCAATAACTTTAATACCCTTTGAGATATTTTTATGATCTTTGGTAGACATATATATAAGGTGAAAACGGTGTGTCACATGCAAGAATGGTTGTTCTCCCTTACAGCCCTTTGGGTTATCTCCAACGAACAAATTTTATTCGTGAAACTTTGTGCTCTTAATAACTTTTATATCTTTAAAGAGCTTAATGGTGTTAAGTATAAATATATCTTTGAGTCACAGTGTGTTGTTCGGTTTAAGAATGATTGCTCTTTAGGGCTTACATTTTAACGTACCTCCCTTGGATGAATTTAAAGGTAAAAATGAAGTCTCTACAGGCAGCCTTCCACTTTTGTTCGCAGTGACACTCAGTATTATCACATCAAATATATATACTAGGTTGGCTGCTTGTAACTGCATATCAATTACTTTTTGGTCGGGGGATTTGCCATCTCCTCTGATGGCTATTTTTTGTAGGGTAAAGTATACATGAATTGTAACAGGCTGTTTCAGCTTAACGCTGCCATTGTCAGAGGGCTTACATGTTGCAAAATCCTTGCAAGACATTGTGCTTCAAGAAAAATATGGACTACGAAATTCCCCCTGGAGAGGGGAGGTAAACCATATCCAGCCAGTGGACTTTATGTGTTATATAAGAGTGACAGAAGGACAGAAGGAAAAAATGAATATTTGAAAAAAGAAGACAATATGGGTATAAGCATCTTAATTTTCATTTACACATTACAATTTGCCATCCTGAAAATGTACACGAAATTTCATAATCTGCTGAGAAATCTCTGACGAAAAACGTGCATATGTGATAGATAGGAGTGACAGAAGAAAAATTGAAAAAAAGAAGGCAAAATATGCTTAAGCATCTTATTTTTATTTACACAGTACACTTTGCCTACCTAAAGGGGTTCACAAAATTTTAAACACTGGCTCCAATAGGAACTGAAAAATCTGTGATAGAAATTTCCATTGGAGAGAAAGAAAAATTAACAAATAAAAGGACTGATAAGCAATATGTGACTATTTTTGTTACACAATACAACTCATCACAATCAAGCTTTGTACCAAATTTGAGAATCCTAAGTCAAGTAGTTGCTGAGAAATGTTTGACAGAAAAAATGTCCATATGTATAAGGAGTGACAGATGGAAAATTGAAGATTTGAAAAAAGCAAAATGAGGATAAACATTTAAGTTTTCAGTGACACAATACACTTTGCCTACCTGAAGGTGTACACAAAATTTTAAAACACTGGCTCCAATAGGAGCTGAGAAT
The DNA here is from genome assembly GCA_964019695.1 of Loripinus fragilis. Taxonomy (NCBI): domain Eukaryota; kingdom Metazoa; phylum Mollusca; class Bivalvia; order Lucinida; family Lucinidae; genus Loripinus; species Loripinus fragilis. Next base: position 21,029,318 of record OZ026525.1, read on the forward strand.
ATGTGCCAGAAATTTCCATTTGGGAAAAAGAAAAATGAACAAATAAAGGGACTGATAAGCAACATGTGGCTTTTTTTATACACAATACAACTCAACACTATCAACTTTTGTACCATATTTCAGAATCATAACTTAAGTAGTTGCTGAGAAATCTTCGACAGAAAAAATGTCCATATGCTATAATGTATTATACAAGAGTGACAAAAGGAAAACATGAAAATTTGAAAAAAGGAAGGCAAAATGACGATTAGCATCTTAATTTCCCATTAACACAGTACACTTTGCCTACCTTACGGTGTACACAAAATTTTAAAACACTGGCTCTGATAGGAGATGAGAAATCTGCGACAGAAAGTTTCATTTGGCGAGAAAGAAACATGAACAAATAAAGGGATTGATATGCAATATGTGGCTGTGTTTGTTACACAATACAACTCATCACTATCAAGCTTTGTACCAAATTTCAGAATCCTAAGTCAAGTAGTGGCTGAGAAATCTTTGACAGAAAAAATGTCCATATGTATTAGGAGTGACAGAAGGAAAATTGAAAATTTAAAAAAAGAAGGCAAAATGAGGATAAGCAGCTTAATTTTCAGTTGAACATTACACTATGCCTACCTGAAGGTGTGCACAAAATTTAAAAACACTGGCTCCAATAGGAGCTGAGAAATCTGTGACAGAGATTTTCATTGGAGAGAAAGAAAAATGAACAAATAAAGGTACTGATTAGCAATATGTGGCTGTTTTTGTTACACAATGCGACTTATCAATATCAAGCTTTGTACCAAATTTCAGAATCCTAAGTCAATTAGTTGCTGAGAAATCTTTGACAGAAAAATGTCCATATGTATTAAAGAAGAGTGCCAGAAGGAAAAAAAATGAAAAATTGAAAAAGAAGGTAAAATGAGGATTAACACCTTAATTTTCAGTAACACAGTAAACTTTGCCTACCTAAAGGTGTACACAAAATTTTATAACACTGGCTCCAATAGGAGCTGAGAAATCTGTTACAGAAATTTCTATTAAAGAGAAAGAAAAAAATGAACAAGTAAAGGGACTGATAAGCAATATGTGGCTGATTTGTTTTGTTACACGATACAACTCATCACTATCAAGCGTTGTACCAAATTTCAGAATCCTAACTCAAGTAGTTGCTGAGAAATCTTTGACAGAAAAATGTCCATATGTATTATATAAAGGTGACAAAAGAAAAAAAAATGAAAAATTGAAAAAAGAAGGTAAAATGAGGATTAGCAGTTTAATTTTCATTTACACAGTACACTTTGCCTACCTAAAGGGGTACACAAAATTTTAAAACACTGGCCCCAATAGGAGCTGAGAAATCTGTGATAGAAATTTCCATTGGAGAGAAAGAAAATTGAACAAATAAAGGGACTGATAGGCAATATCTGACTTTTTTTGTTACACAATACAACTCATGTCAATATGTATTAAGAGTTGCTGAGAAATCTAAGACAGAAAAAATACAGACAAACAAACAAACAGACATACAAACACACACAATTACAGAAAAGGCAAAAACTATATATATACCCCGATATACATCGTACCAGGGGTATAATGAGGGACTACAATGGCACTGGAGTGCAAGTACCATCAATATGAGGTTATACAGTGCAACTGGAGTGTATTATCATCACTAGGAGGCATTACAGTGCCACGTGTGTTCATGTGCCATCAGGAGGAGGCACATCAGTGACTCTTGAGTACATGTATCTTCACCAGGAGGCACTACAGTGGTCTTATGGTGTATTGAACATCACAGTGACGCTTGAGTTTATAACTATCACTGGTAGGCACTACACTAACATTTGACTACATGTACCTTCACTAGGAGGCACTGAAGTGGCTTTTGAGTACATGTACTATAACTAGGAGGCAATACAATCTTTATGTACCTTCACTAATACGCACTACTTTGACACTTGAATGTATATATAAAATAGGAGGCACTCCAGTGGCCATTGCATGTAAATACCATCCCAAGAAGGTGCTACAGTAACACTTGAGTGTATATACCATCACTAGGAGGCACTACAGTGACACTAAAGTGCATGTTTTATCACAAGTAGACACTACAGTGACACTTGAGTATATGTAAATTCACAAAGAGGCACTACAGTGACACTGAGTACATATACATTCTCTAGGGGTTTACAGTGACACATGTGTATATATACCTTCACTAGAAGGATCTACAGGGACACTTGAGTTCATATATCTTCACTAGGAGGCACTACAGTGATGCCTGAGTAAATTTACCGTTACTAGGAGGCACTAACGAGACACTTGAGTTCATTTACCATCACTAGTAGGTACTACAGTTACACTTGATTTCATGTACCATTCCTAGGAGGCACTATAGTGACACTTGGGAACATGTACTATCACTAGGAAGTACTAAAAAGACACTTGAATACATATAGTTTTAGTCGAAGGCACAACAGTGACGCCTGGGTGTATATACCATCAATAGGCGTACATACAGTGACACCTTAGTACATGTACTATCACTAGCAGGCACTACGTTGGCACTTCAGAAGAAGGCACTAATGTGACACTTTAGTGTATTTACCAGCACTAGGAGGCACTACAGTGACACTGGAGTACATGTACCTTCAAGAGAAGGCACTAATGTGAAACTTGAGTGTTTTAACCATCACTAGGAGGCACTAGAATGACACTAGAGTTCATGTACCATCACTAGGCGGCACTATAGTGACACCTGGGTACATGCACCATTACTAGGATTTGCTACAGTGACACTTGAGTACATGTACTTTCAGTAGAAGGCACTGCAGTGACACCTGAGTGTATCTACCATCAATAGGAGTGCATACAGTGACACCTGAGTACATGTACCATTACTGGGTGGCACTATAGTTACACTAGAGTTCATGTACCATTACTAGGTTGCACTATAGTGACACCTGGGTACATGTACCATCACAAGGATGTACTACAGTGACACTTGAGTACATGAACTTTCAGAAGAAGGCACTACCGTGATGTCTGGGTGTATTTTCCATCAATTGGAGTACAAACAGTGACACCTTAGTACATGTACCATCACTAGGAGGCACTACGTTGACACTTGAGTATAGGTACCTTCAGAAGAAGGCACTAATGTGACACTTGAGTGTATTTACCATCACTGGGAGGCACTACAGTGACGTCTGAGTTCATATACCATCACTAAGAGGAATTAAAGTGACGCTTGAGTCCAAGTATCATCACTAGGGGCACTATAGTGACACTTAAGTTCATGTACCATCACTGGGAGGAACAACAGCGACACTTTAGCGTATATACAATCACTAGAATGAACTACTGAAAAATTTGAGTGTTCAGTTTTATTTACTGTTGAGTCCTTATCTTTGCTTTATCTCCTTTTTATATATTGATTTATATGTTCTAGGAGATGATGTATTGATATAAGTGTCTTTCATGAAAACCAAACAGCTATGTGTCTTGATACACATCTGAACTAAGGGTGACGTTGGCGCCAATAAACCGGTTTAAGCCCTCCAGTAAAATATTTTTACTGACTGTTCCAAGGCGGTACTTCTTTTGTGGATCATTCATGTAATTTCTGTCGTGTGTTTGTTATGCTTTTGTGCGCGTCTGTTTGTTGTGGCCTTGTGGTCACCTGCTGGGAAAGGGCTGACCTCTTGGCTCTCGTTTGTGATGTCTAATTGTGAGTTTGTTACTTTCTCATTAGTATCTTGGGTCAGTTGTGATACTTGATTGTATCGATTCATGATCTTTGCTCTCTTTCCTACTGTATTTACCATCACCAGGAATAATTACAATGACACTTTAGTTCATGTGCCATCACTAGGGGGCACTACAGTGACTCTGGAGTGTATTTACCATCACTAAGAGGCACTACAGTGAAACCTTAGTATATGTACACTCACCAGGAGACACTACAGTGGCTCTTTAGTGACATTAACATCACAAAGAGGCACTATAGTGACTCTTGAGTACATTTAACATCACTGGGAGGCATTTACCATCACTGCGAGGCACTACAGTGACAACTTCGCTAGGTGTGCGGCACTACAATGATACCTGGGTGTATTTACCATCACTAGGAGGCACTAACGAGACATGTGACGCCTGAGAACATGTACCATCACTAGAATGCATTAAAGTGACACCTGAGTACATGTACCTTCAGGAGAACGCACTAATGTGACACTTGAGTGTATTTACTATCAATAGGAGGCACTACAGTGACATCTGAAGTCATGTACCATCACTAGGAGGTATGAAAGTGACGCTTGAGTTTATGCACCATCACAGGGCTCGAAAATAGCACTAGTCTGCTCGTATTTACGAGTGCCTCAGGCTGCAGGGCTAGTGAAAATTTTGATATTTCTAGTGAAAATCAAACTTTTCCCATAAATGCCAAACAAATTTTGCAATGCAGGGCAAGTGAACATTTTTAGATATTTCGAGGCCTGCATCACTAGGGGGTACTATAGTGACAATTGAGTATATGTACCTTCTTAAGGAGGTATAACAGTGACACTTGAGTATATGTACCAACACTCAAGGTCCGTAGCCTGTGGTTATGGCATTTCCTGGTCACATATTTTGGGAAACTGTTCAATTCAAAGGTAGTTGCCAGTTACTGTCTTCTAGCTTAATCTACAACATACATTTTGAACAACGGCACTCTTCAACTAAAGTGAGAGATTTATGGTCATATTGGCCCTCTTGTTCAAAGACATGGTATAATAGAAAATCTGGCCTCAGGTTTGCCTGACAAGATGTCGGGCCCGATCCGGATCCAAACTTTCGACGGTATTCATGAAGAATATAGTATTTGAAAAAGTTACTCGCAAGTTTAATGAGCAACCCAGAATTGGTATGAATCAGTCGTTAATTTGACTGCACTATCATGCGACGCTGCTGATGACGTCACATGGGTACATACAGCATCCAGCACCTTTCTGCACAGTCAAATGAATCTTTTTTATTAGTTTTATGTTTAAACTGTGGCGTGTATGATACCATATCACAAAAGGAGTTTATTAATAGACTTTTTTTTAATTAAAAGTAATTGATAACTTCAATATTTCGAAAATAAACGTCAAATTTGAAAATCAATTTATAGCTCCTTTTTAGAAACATCTCCATAAGTTACCTTAATGCACGCCTTTATTACTGATATTGACTACATACACTGACAGTCATGTGAGGAAGACGTTTTGATGTAAATCATCGCAGGAGATCTGCTGTCATGTGATCGAGAACGTCTTTAAAAATACGTTAACGTCACTTTCACAATACAAAAGACACTTGATACAAGCGTAATATATGCAGAATCTGTCATTTGTGTTTACCCTTAGCCCCTTCCAATAAAACCGGACGTAAAAATGAAAACTTTGAAAGGCCCAGGCCGTTGAATTTTATTACTAGACTATAGTAATCAGGGTGGGTGGGGTATGTCTTAAATTTTAAAGGGGTGTTATTTTGATCACACCGAACTGTCAACTCATTTCTAATCGTTCAATGATGAATATGCAATCGTGAAAGAAGCAAAGAACGCAAATCGGTCGAGTCAGGAATCAAAACAAACGCGTGTTAACTTGCAGCTGAATTTGTGTCCTTCAAAATTGACCACCCCTTTCTTAAAACGGATACTTTTTCAATATCTTAAAGTTAATTTACAACCATGAATTTTCTAGGACACGCTACCAGCTAGTCAGACTATGATATGCAATAACAATTATCTTGCTGACATTCTCAGGGTTTGTGAAATAAAGGATTTAATTTGGGTGATGCGTTTTCAAAGTCATTAAGTATATTTTGATTTCGAGTACATTGTGACTGGAACAGTGCAAAAAAAAAAAAAAAAAAACAGAGAAAAATAATTTCCGACTTAAGGGTAGTTTTGTAATCATTTAAAGGTAAGATTTTTCCATATAGAAGCATTTCCTATATAAGACGCTCACAGCACATGTTTAGGAAAAAAGTTACCTCCTTCCGCTTGCCTAGAATCGTAACTACAAGGTCGGACAAATCACATTCAAAACCATCCGGGACTTTACTTTCCTTTAAACTTGTAAAACAGTAACACAGAGGCATTTTCCCAGAGTTCAACAATGTTTTTTTTACCACGAATAAAATAATCATTCCACGTAGGTCACTTAAATTTTAAACCTTGAAGCAAATGGGAAGCCAGTCTCGACAGTTTTGTTATGAATATTGACGCACACCACTATAATACCTTCAATGTTTACCGTCGTGAGTTGGCTCCCGGTACCGTTAGTTTAACAGGTGACAGGGCCCAGGGCGACGACAGTAAACATTGGGCTTACAGTATCACTGGGTGGAAACGTACACCGGATATTGCTCCAAAATGAGCCAATATTTACACAACGCTAAGAAATACACACAGCGAGGGTAAGCAAATCTGGAATTTCTCCTATTTTATTATTGTTTTGGTGCTTGGCAGGTGGTATTTTAGAGGCACTATACCCATATTACGCATATCAAACACACAGATTGGTATCAAACATTGTAAATGATGGTGAAATTTACAAACTGAGCGCCGTGCTGACTCGAAAATGTTAACTCCTCTCCCCAAAAATGAACAATGACAGCTATCAAAATTTCGAATCAGCTGTTCTTTTTTTTAATATCACTTAAATATAAATACTAAAAATTTCAGCCACATAGGTTGAAATTTGACCAACATACGACTGCAAACCAATGGTAAGTTAGTCACGATATTGGTACTGGGGATTGATAAATCTCGGGTTTAGTGTACGGGAGTATTGTATTTTAGTGTACTTGGTATTTCATTGAAGATCAAAGGAATAACGAAGTAGTTCGGTTGGTGTTTGGAACAACTTATGGTATATCTGTTTGAGATATCGCTCCGAGTAATGTGTTGCGTGCACATAAATTTAATCACATGAGATGGCCTCTAGAATATAGCGTCTACAAGCTTTACACGGATATGCGAGGAATGAAGCGGCTCATGCAAAGCTGTGCAAATGGCAATGCATGCATACAGGCAATAGGGAAAGGGATTAGCGCACTTGCCGGAACTTAAGGGGTTTGATCTCACCAATAGGCTGCGACGTAAGTCTTGTATCTTTAAGGGGTGATTTCACGTGAGTTCATGTATAATATTGGGCTGCAAGGCAAGAAAGTATGTGACAAGGCTCAGCTTCAGAGAGTAGGTAAAATTTGAAAACTCTGCATGTGGCGGCTTGACACAGAGTGAACATCAAAGATACTGATCAGTTTGCGCGAATGCAATGCATGTGGCAGAGTTAGTTTTTATGCATTGGGACTAATAAAGCGTTTATAACCCCTATATGTGGGTATGCGAACAGGGAAGGCTTAGTCAAACCTGCACAAATATTCTATATCTTCATGGCCTTTTATCTTTGCATACAAAGCATAGAGACTTGGGTGATCAAGCAGAGGCTTCATTTTTCCGCAAGCACAGCATTCCTTTTAAGTTCTGTGTTTGGTGCCACGTATATACATGTTTTTAGGTTAATTTTTTAGGATGACCTTGTTTCTTATCAGGGAGTCTTGATGAACAATTTGGCACGCAAGCAAATTGTCCTGGGGGGGGGGGGGTGAGGCTGTGCATGGTATGCTAAATTAGATCCCAGACTAATTTGTTTAATATGCGTAAATAGTGTCTTTAAAGCTCAACTTGCCAAGTACTGAAAAATAATTTTACAATTAGGTGAAATAACATATCAACTTAAACAAGCATGAGATTTAAATCACGAATAAAACAAAGATGTGTTTGACATGCCTATGGATGTTAAAATGCCAGCAATCGCCAGCAATTAAGCTCAGCATAAAAACGTTTTATAACCACGGGACCTGGATGAATACACAGTCCGAGTTTTAGGCGTTTCGTCCCGCTAGGTGGCAGCATATGCATGTTTGAAGGGTGACTAAAACGCACACGCTATAAATAACATGAGAGGGTCCAAATAATTTAGATCTTATATGCAATCAAATCAAGTTGCGTCACGAAAGCGCCAACTCCTAATGTTTTATTAACCCTTAATCTCATATAGAGGTCTTTTAACACTTTAACACACAGAGCAGACCAGATCAGGGTCTACTTTGTTTGCTTGTGGAAATAGGATTAGATATGATCTTTTACTAGTGTACCTGAAAAGTAATTTCTTCTATGTACAAGCGTGAAATTTTATTTATATAATTTCCCTTAGAGGATGGAGTCTAGCATCAATATCCACGTTTATCAACGTCATATATACGTAAAAAGGCTAAACAGCTTGAAGATTCTATGATAATAAAGGTTGCTGAAAGATAATAATCCAGAGTTAAGAGACTCAGTGTCTTTTACTAATTTGATACATTTGTTCATCCGTATTATGGATTAAATTTATTACTTCTTTAAATTCCCATCCCTGGCGAATGGCGGGAATTTGACTTTTCGTCCAGATAAATTCCGCTTTGCGGGCTAAGATGTCTACAAAACCACTGCTGTTTGACCCTCACCTGCATTTTTTTTATCTTTAAGTGTCATCTGAAACAGCTATTATCAGGCATACTGACCGTTCCAATGCAGTGTTTTGTCTGTTAGTTTCTTTTGTGGATCATTTTTGTATTTATGTTTCGCGTTTGTCATGCGTACTTGTCTGTTCAATGCAGCCTTGTTCTTGTCTGTTCAATGCAGCCTTGTAGTCACCTGGTTGGAAAGGGCTGGCCTCTTGGCTCCCTTGTATGTGATGTTTTATTTTGTCACTTTCACGTGGATCAGAATCGATTCCTGATCTTCGCCTCCTTACTTACATTACTCAGTACTGGTTTGTCACCAAGAAATCATTGTTAAATAAACTTTCATATCGCAATAACTGAAACATTGTTGAAAGTGGCATTAAATTACAATGAAGAAGCGAACAGGTATAGATATACCGCGACCTCTGAGTAATTACCTTTATATCATTATATTTCACTAGGTTGGTGCGTAACGGGTAAACGAGTCAGTCAATCGAGAACATCTTTGTGCGTCAAAATATAATAGTTAATGTAAGCAAACGTCTGAAACTCGTATTTCTATATTCTTATTGTAAATACAGTCGCGTGCAGATTCAATAATAAGAGCATGATATACACTTATTTGACGTCATTGAAATAAGTAACTTCGTCATTTTGAAGACATTGGAGAATTTAAATGTTTGAGAACTTGTTTTAATTTTTTGTCTATCTAGTGGGACTCAAAACATGCCAAACCCAACAGATGGCAAGATAATACCAATTTTATCTTAATCACAAATTATCTTAATTTTAATTGGGATGTAATAAGTTTTATTTTTTTCTCCATTTTTTTTATTTTACGTAAGAATTTTCTAAATATGTTAATGATTTCTGACGGATACTTTGTGCTCAATGTAACCCATATCGGGAGCGGGGTGGCTCAGTGGTAGAGTGTTTGACTCAAAACCGAAGGACCAGGGGTTCGAGCCTCACCCATGTCACTGCGTTGTGTTCTTGAGCAAGACACATTAATCCTAGCTTACTGTAGTATTGCACTTCAAATGGAACACAGTTATTCGTTTTTAAAATTTTACATAAAAGTTACTTCACACTGAGAGTTTGCATGGGCATAATAATAGCAAAGCCCTAACTAGTTTTAAATTTCGGCGGAGAATGATATCAATCTTAATGCTCAGGGCCCAAAATTATAATGCGTCCTAAAAGTTAAGGACGACTTAAGCTAAGTACGGAAATTTCATAATGATCTACAGAAAAAATGGAACTATTTTGATTTTAATAAGTTCAAAACGTATTTTTTGCATCCTAAAAATCAATACTTAACTTAAGTCTTCCTTACATTTAGGGAGGCATTGTAACTTTGGGCCCTGGTATCTTGTAAAAATAAATAACTTAGTTTTTGTTGGTATGAAAATACCCTTTCGTAACCCATTTTGTACTGTCAGTGCAATACACTTGGATAGAGTTCGCAGTATTTGCTCATTTATAAAATGTCCATAAGTGATTGCAAGCAGACGATCTTCGTTATGAAGGTACCAATCGGTATGGTTTACAATGAAATTCAAGCTGCTTATATAAGTCTAGGAAAAATGGCTTACTTTTGCATTTAGTGCCTACCAAACACTATCGTTTTTCTGCTTCCATCGTTCTAGCTATCTGTAAGTTTTGTACATGTGTCTGTATGTGCGAGCGTACAATTAGACTGACACAGTCATGGAAATACGAATAAAATAACAGATGGACATACATCTTAATCAACACGCAAACAGCAGCATTTAATTTTATATTTTAACTGTTACCGTTACTTTATATGATCGAAAAATATGCTTGTTGTGCTTACATCAGGCATATGGGAGTGGTGGGATCAATAAGTAGACTTATTCGTGGAATAGCTTGACCAATGGCTTCCAATTGAGAGGGCCGTTATGGCAGTAGGCATAAATGTTAAATTTATTTTCATTGATCATCTTTGTGACAGGGTTGGAAATAAACAAAATATTGTCGACTAGGCAGATAAACAGCAACACACACCAATATGCAGCTACAATTAAAATTGCAAGTTGTTTATGTTAGTATATATACCGGGCAAAAAAAGTTCTGCACAACTGAGGTTTTTCCGGTATATTTCACCTTTCAAAAATAAAACAGAAATAATAAATATATCACAAGAAAATTTAATTCAATCTGGACAATATGCTGAAGTCAAAACAAGAATATCATCATTGATGCAGCCGAAGCCATATGGGTTGGGTGCCAAAAATGACAAAATCACTGTTTCTTCTCTCAATAATGCGTATAGCCACCAAGATTCACACGATACTCATTGAGTCACCTCCTCATCGAATTCACCAGTCGCTGTATTTGCCTTTGAGGAACTGCAGCCCATTCTTGAAGAAGAAGTCTCTGTAAGTCGTGTGTGTTGATTAATGTGTTTATTTACTGCCCGGCCAAGAATATCCTAGAAGTGCTCAATGCATGACAAGTCAGGAGACATTGGAGGCCACTCAAGTCGCTGAACACTATTCAATTGCATGAAGTTGTCCACAATCCTAGCACGATGGGGCCTCGCATTGTCGTCCTTAAAGATGACATTCTGGTCATTCTGACAGAGTTATGGTATAACCTGAGGTCGTAGAATTTCGTCAATGTTCCGTCGGCCATTCAAGTTCCCAGGCACAATGACAAGGGCAGTTCTTCCATTTAAACTAATACCTGCCCATATCATAACACTTCCACCGTTGTATGCCGTTGTTGGTTGGACAATAGGTTCTAAGTGTCTCTCCTCGTTGCGACGCCATACTCGGATGCGTCCATCCACCTTTCGCAGACAAACCTGGATTCATCAGAGAAGAGGACTCGTGACCATTGCTGTCGATTCCATCTGCCGTGTCGTGCACAAAACTTGTGCCTTAGAACCCTGTGACGTTGGGAAGGCTACGGCCTTTTAGCAGGTTTTCTGGAACTGAACCCAGAAGCTCGAAATCTATTCCTCACAGTCTGCACCAAGATGCGACGTCCACCAGGTCCCCGATGTTGTCTCAGCATTCTCTCCATACTGGGGCCATCCACAAAGCGTCTCCTTGCTACAGTGACTGCAATGTACCGGTCTTCATGCTGGGTTGTAACTTTCGGTCGTCCAGATCTGGGTAGGTCAGAAACAGTCCCCGTTGCTCGATGACGATCACGATGTCGAATAATGGTGCTGCGATAAACGTTGAATTAGTTAGCAACATCCTCTATTTGACCCGGAGCCCGGACTCTTTCTTTATCAGAAAGTTTTATCAAAGCTCTAAAAGGCATTGCATTCAAATGCGATTTTGGTGAAATTAAGAAGCTTATTTTTTTAACAAAAAATCATGCAAAGAATGCAGTTGAATATGTAAATGGTTAAACATTTGTTAAATTCGTGCAAAATTTGCACAAGAATCGTGATGTGATTCTTGAAGCAGGGTTCACCAAATTATCCCGTGCAGAGTCACTGACAGAGTACAACATTATAAAATCGGTCATTTTGTCATTTTTGATGCCGACCCCTGGTACCATTAGACACATGTTTCTCAGACTTTTCTCGTGTGATTTTGATTCCGTTTCAAACAAAATGTCCCTTAAAGATGGGACAAAATGATGATATAAATCATGTAGTCGGGTGCTACCTGTGTTTGAAATAAATTGCCATAAACCCCAGTTGTGCAGAACTTTTTTTGCCGAGTATATATCTATGCAAGAATATATGTTTTGAACATTTGGCTGTACATAATGATTATTCCATGCCATTGCCAGTTGGCAAAGTGAACAGGGATACCTACGCATCCAGTTTGAACTTAGATTACATAAATGATTGACAATGTGTAAAGTGTAAAACTTCATAGCTGTCACTGATGCTTTATCTAACACACATTGGTCAAGCTATAGCTTTTGCTCAATTTTTGATGCTTCACATGGTCTTTTAAATGCTATTAATATTGCCATCCTTCAAGGAAAATGAACCGTGGCATGGTTTTACAACAACGTGACATTTTGACAAGTGTAGGCTCAGATGAGCCTGTGCAGCCTACTTTTAAGCTTAAAAACTCCAAATGATTTTCGGTTAGTAGCTGAACATTTATAGAATATTCAAGCGACTAGCAAAGGCTCTGATCAGACTGCGTGTAGGCGCAGGCTGGTCTGAGCCTTTGCTGGTCGCGCATACCACATTGTTGGAAATCTCATGCACTGGCTCAAATGGTATTTTATTCTAAGAATTTTGCACCAAACCTGTACACTGAGCTTGAACTACACTGTTGAATTTGCTAAACTATGCGGCAGTCTATGCCATTATCTTAGTACCCTGCATTATCCAGGCTCCCATAAAGGACAGAGTCCTGTAGGCAGGGTACCAGACTGCATGTACATTGATATACATAGAGAGCAGACAATATTAGCTCTTTAGTCTGCTATAGACTACTTTTGTAGTCTGCTGATACATTTTAAAATCTGCAAATGAATTGGAACCTAGACACTCTGATTGCACGTTGAAAGAGAATTTTGAAAACGCTTATTTTGAAGTCAAAAACAACAAAATAACAAACAACGGACAACAAGATAAGCTTACAAATTCTCCAAAACCCAGTTGCTCTTTGTTAACCAGTGACTCCTTAATGTATTCTTTGGCAAAGAATGAGGATCCAGATAAATGTCACTTTTCGGGTCTACAGTGTTTGCTAAGACAAAAAATGATCTTCAAAGAAGGAAATACAATTTTAGTTGGAAATCATATGCTGTAACCCCTCAATATATACGATGGATCATCCAAGCTTATTGTGTAATATTAGAAGGAAGAATCCATCGGTGCGTAATCCATCATCCTTCATTTGTTTCTAAAGTGCAGTGACCAGTATGGCCTTTTGTGTCTTAACAGCACCATTACTATACTGTACACTAATCGAAAGTTCTAACCGATCACTTGCATTTTTTTTCAACGCAGGCAATAAATGAGGTTAATAAATGAAAGGAGCTCTAGCGATAAGGCGTATATTTTCCCTAGTTGACATGATTACAAAACCTAAATTTTCAAATTGCCCTAATATTTTTAAAACTGGACTGTTTCGGTAGTAAAATATGCATAGAAAGCAGCAAAATAGGTTTCAAAGCGATCCATCATTTACAAAGCCGCGAAAACTTGCGCCTTCTACTCCCACCCCTCATTTTACGTCTTTAGACTGGGTGCCGTTTAGACGTAAGTTTTAGTAAATCCTTTTCAGGTTTTCAAAAAGTAAAAGTGCTAAAATATTAAGGATATAAGTGCACTTCATTTCCAAAACTTTGCGGCATTCCTTCTGCGCATGCGTACGAAATATACTTAAAATTGTGACGTTTGTCATTGAAAAGATGAAACTGGCGTCTTTCAGTTTGTTTTTAGGTGCTTTCCCCCCCTAGACCCAAGATGTCCTTTGGACTATTAAATGTCACTATAAAAATATATAACATATGTAAATGGCGTCTTGGGTCTAGGGGTGGGGGTGGGGAAGGGGTTGTATAAGCGAAAGAAGACATTAAATATCTGACAAAAATAGACCACTTTGCAAGATGGTCGTTTTTATTGTACACCAACTGTATAAATAGTTTTACTGTACATAGCGTGGTTCCCTGTTTAACGGTCTAGTTCCCATATATGTTACTGAATAACAAGCACAGTTGATGATCGAAATAAATTCCCATTCAATAAGAAGTAGAGTTATTACATGCATGAAGGAAACCCCGTTTTAAATATACAAATTGGGGGCAATGGTGCATCGACGGCTCGTCTATATATATTTGTTGAATGTGCCTAGTTTCTCCAGTCGTTATTTCAACAAAATAAAACGAACGTCTCGTTTAGGGAAGTTGCTCGCCTTATCGCTAGAAATTCTTCGCCCAATCCGGTTAGATACTGTAAGAGAAAAAACATGAGAAAATCGGTATAAGTTAGCCCTTGTACTATGTGCTGAGCATTTTGCTTGTCAAAAATATGTAGTTTTCTAGAAAACAGATTTTAAAACTGATCGGTTAGAACTTTCGATTAGTGTACATGTGACCACATGTATACAGATCAGTCGTAGGAGTATCTGTAAAAACACAATTGCAGACGATTAATATTTCTCTCAAATCTAAGCTTATCTCTGATACTATAGGCCAACTTTAAGTGGACATAATCTGGGATGCAAAGCTAATCAATGATTTTGAAGTTGCTGGTATCTAGAAAGATGCTTTGAGTTTACCTTGGTTGAAAAAGGATTTGATTTATCAAATAAATAAATGAAAGATATTAATGTATGTACTGTTTATGTTTCGCACATCGCATTAAAAGTGCATTACACGCTAATTATCAATAAAATACTTGTGGCGTCCACATTCAGACCATTGACTATTGTGTTGTACACGATTTCTTGCATGAATAACATTGAATTGAAGCGAAAAAAAAACATTGATTTACTTGACGACGATATCTGTGCCACCTATACATACTGTCCGCAAAAAGTAGGGGATATTGGGACATAAAAAAATCTAGAAAATAAAATCCTAATTTGTCGCATAAATAATTTTGTCTTTGGATACAGCAATATGTAAGCCAGCTTTCCTGCATAATTTGAGGACTGAAAAATTATTAATGTGACCTTAAGGGCGTGCCAAAGACACTAGGGGTCAAGACCCAAATTTCACAAAAAAGTATCAAAATTTTTGTCATGCTTTCGCAAATGCATGCTAACGATGCAGTTGGAATAACGCTGTTTTTTTAAGATTTTTTTCATGTACCATAATTGTTATTTCTGGGAAATAGGGGGGTGACAAAAATGTAAAAAATGGCAAAATTTACTTAAAAGTGACAGATTTTAGCCTCACATTCCTGAAATCGAGGGAAAAGAGATAAAAACAAATTCTAAACATAAAAAAAATAATGAATAACGGATATTTTCTTTTAAAAAAAAACATAGCCATTTCATAATCCGTCACCGTGATATTCACGTGTGAAAATCGAAAGGCTACCCCTGGTCTAAAATGGTTGTCTCAGGAACAAGTGACCAGATTAATCCTAGAAAATTGTATTCAAATTGTCAGCTAGATGACTTGGTTAATTAATACTAGCTGTTTCAGGTATATAACATTAGTTTGGTAAATGCTATGATTTATTATATTCGAATATCCCCTACTTTTTGTGAACAGTATATTTACACGAAACGTCACTAGCTTCAATAACTAAAGCTAGGTGTTAACTTTGACATTCCGTTACAATATAAGTTGATCGTTTGCATTTGTAGACATCACATCAGCTCCTTTTTGCTCAAACAACCTCACTTTAACACTATCATATTACCGGAAATCTGACACAGTTATTTCAAAATTGTTGAATATTAAATTATTCCAATATCTGTGTAGACTGCCAATCGCCCAAACAGTAGAAATATTTTGTTTGTTTTTTCTTAAACAACAACTCATACTAGGAAGAAATTATCCTATTTATTAGTACTTAAACTCTTCCAGACTGTTTTCAATTCTCTCCAGATTATTTGAAAATTCAGTAAGATAGGTATTTGAGGGAATAGTAGTTACTTGTTTCCATGAAAATATAAAACCTAATTGAATGGACTGCACAAGTCTAATATCTGTGCTGTGATGTAGCTTTTTGTCTGTGCTCT
Source organism: Loripinus fragilis (assembly GCA_964019695.1). Lineage (NCBI taxonomy): Eukaryota > Metazoa > Mollusca > Bivalvia > Lucinida > Lucinidae > Loripinus > Loripinus fragilis. The sequence continues at coordinate 21,045,502 of OZ026525.1, forward strand.
AATTATGAACCGTTTGATGGACTTTATCTAAACTTGCTCAGATACTTATCTGGGACAGCCAAAAGAAATTGTTAGATTTTGGTGGCATTGACCTAATTTTCAAGGTCACCAGGATTATATAACTCTACGAAAAAAGCTTGTCTGTACTCTATCATCTTAACCAATGGTCAGCGTTTGACCAAACTGACACAGATACAGCATTAAGACCTTAATGAATGACTAGATTTCTGTAGCATTGACCTAAATTCCAAGATCACCTGCAGGGTCACATAACTTTAGAAAGTGGTTGGGGTACAATTTTATCTAATGTTATATACTTTCCATTCCTAACTCCCAGTGTATGGCAATATTAAACAGTGTCAACCGTGTAATGCGAGAGTACCAATACTTGATTTAAATATCCCTCATGCTCCAAAGAATGACCACATAGTTTTCAATTTTGACAATGTTTTGACAATGAGTCATGCCAAAACAAAAGTGGCGGTGAGCTGTCTTCATAAAAACATAATTATACCAAAGCACTGTCTCCAGAAATCTGTGTATCAGTTAAAGAAGTGGGGAGGCATATTCAACTATATCCTTGCACCCTCTCTCCGCCGGTCTTTGTCTATCTGCTGCTGCTGCTCTCTCTCTCTCTCTCTCTCTCTCTCTCTCTCTCTCTCTCTCTCTCTCTCTCTCTTACTCTCTCTCATATGACTCGCATTTACTGAAACACTGTTGTATTTGCCTTTCAAACTCAACATATCCAAAGACTGGTTAAAAAATAGTATTGATACGAGCTTGATAATTTACTAGGACAAAAAAGAAACGCCGCATACAATAATTAAAAATATTGTGTGTTAAATGAGACTGGCAAAATTTCATCGTCTTTCTATGTTTTGCTATATTTTCTTCCACACATTTTCTCCATTGATTTATTGAGGTGAGGCAATCAAAACCAGTGTACTGACCGATTTTCCATTTTCCTGTTTTTCACGTGCACACTCAGTCCATTCAGATTTACATGTGTACTAACTACTGAAATCTCTAGTCGAATATCCCAAACGTCTAAAACATTTAAAAAAAATTGTAATTAAAGATTACACTTTGCTAAATTAGGGTGAAAAAATTGGCACATGTGGAACGTTAATAGGAATGTTTAAAACTAACGTGACGCCATTGCTAGTAGCCAAACGATTTCGGTGCCATGTTAGGGCAATTGGACGTCTTAAGAATCATTTCTAACAAATTGGGACAACGTCACATCGTCCGCTTTTAGGGCTAGACGTCTCATTTGTGCAATCAATTTTATCTGGAGTCAGTCCTGGCTAGGACATCCCATGGAATTCATAATCAAAAAAATTCAAGGCTCAAACTATGAGAAATCGTTTCAAGAGATTTGTTTAAGACCCCCACCTCCCAACGTTTGACGGAACTTAACTTTGGTGCAGTATTTACGTCAAATTAAAGAACCCGCAGTAGTACCAACGTCTCAATGAATTGAGAAACTGGCAAAGAGCATTCTCTTGCACCATTTTACTCTTAATTTTTCTAATAACTGCATTTTTTAAAATTAAATACATAACTGGTACAGTTAGCACTTTTCATACATAGCGGCGTTTCTTTTCTTTTTTTGCCTAGTATATGTATATTTTATTCCATTTTTGACTGGAATCTAAAGTCTTTCCAGTGATTTTCAATACTCTCAGTGCTTTGATAAGGATAAAGTTTGCAGAAAAAAGTATATTTACGGTATTTACTGCATGTGGAACCGACTGGCAGTTACAATTTTATGGTGTAAAATTATATGCAATTCAATATGAGAAATAGTTTTATCTGGTTCCGCATGCAGACATGTATGTAATTGAGTCGCGAAGTACACGAGGGTATTTGGTTTTACCATAGACTTAGTGTTAGGTGTGGTTGATAGGGCATGCATTTAACCCTAAAAATTATCATAAAAATACATTTTAATGAAGAAAATAAATTGTGGACATTAAACTAGAGACTCTTAGGTATCATTTGGTTACAAATTTTGGGGGATTTCTTTACAATCGATTTTTGTTGTAAAAAAGGGCCATTTGCAATACAAAACCGTAACACGTCCTTGCAATGATATTTTTCCCGCCCTCAGTCATAACTTTGTAACCAATCGATGGAATTTCATGATACTTATACTGAATATATATGACCATAGTGTGGCTATGCATGTAAAGTTTCATCAGGGTGTCATCAGTTATAGAGGAGTTATTGCCTTTAATTGCCAAAATTTCAGTGATTTTTTCCCGTTCTCAGCCATAACTTTGTAATACCTCGGCATCAAATTTAGGTTACCTTACATCCCCTAGGACAATAATTCATGGGTGTCAAATTGTTCATTGGGACCCCTTGGATGCGAAACGGAGGTGACCTAAAATAATTGGTATGGGCTATGTGAAAATGCATGGTTTCCACGGCAACCCATAGCGAATTTGAGAATGGGGGTATGCCTATGCAAATTATCTAATCTGCATATTCATAAATATTTATGAAAACATTAAAAATGTGATTCACGAATGGGGGTATAGGTTAAAGATCAATAATATCTCAGCTGCTATTAGTCATAGATTACTAAAATATGTACTAAATTATAGCTAAGACATAGGCCTTTAAATCCATGGTCAAATATGCAAATTATCACATTTGAAAATATTCATATTTGCATAATTTGCATAGTCATGAAAATTAATGAAAACGCTAAAGAATACGTAAAAATCATTTGAAATATAAATAGGCTGATTTCATCCAAATATTGTCATTGTTGTATGTTTTCATATGCACAATGTTACAATTTGATAAGTACATTCATCCAGTGGTCCTATATTAATATTATCTCATTTGCATATTCATGAATATACATGAAAACTTAAAAATGTGGGAAAATCACGCAAAACTATAAGCCTAGGGTCGGAGTTGGGGTACGATCTATCTTGCACTCCTAGGGCCTTTTAAATGCATGCCAAATTAATCAGTGGGACCCTCTGGATACGAAAAGAAGTTCTCCGCAAACATTTTGGTATGGGCTATGTGAAAATGCATGGTTACCATGGCAAACCCTTATGATTCTCAAGAATGGGGGAAGGCCTACACATTCAATCATATCTAGGGTTCTACCTATCATAGAGCACTGAAATTGGTGTCAAAATAAAGCTTAGAGATGTGTTTTTTTCTTGCGGTCCGCTATGTAATCTACTAATTTGCATATTTATGAATATGAATGAAAACCTTAAAAATGAAGTAAAATCATGAAAAAAACAATAAATAAACATATTTCAGCCCCAAAACATCTTCAAACCACCATTGTTGCCAGTTTTTTTAATATAATCAGTGATACAATTTGATAAGTTTTTTATTCCAATGGTCCTATATGAAAATTCTTTCATTTAAAAATTCGTGAATATTAATGAAATCTTACAAAAAAGAAAAAAAAACATGGGTAAACTATAGTATGCAAGGGGGTAATCAGACCAAACTTGAACACATAAGACATTCCATTGTGGGTGTAATTTTGTTCAATTGGACCACTTAAAGGTTTTGTGAACCTTGAAAAAACATTTTTTTCAAACTCCTTTTGATTGAAAAGCCAGTAATGAGAGAAACAGAATGGCGAAAGTCCCACCAAAAAATTCAAAATAGTTATCAAGTTATGAAGGTTTCAAAATTTAATTAGATAAAAATATGCGAGAGGCTCATATGACGTTATTTGAGCTTTTTGAAATATTAAATTTAATATATTTCTTTCATTTTAACATCATTTAATATTTTATTTGCTGAAAATGATTCAATATGATAAATTCTAACACAGCTCGCCTATAGAACCAACGGTAACAAACTGTGATATATCGGACAATAATTCACTGCTAAAATGTGCGATAGCTGATGTCACTGGAAAATGACGTAATTCATGGCGCTTGACGGTGTAACGTCGTTTTTACGCTTGAAAGACGTTACAGTTACATGTAAACGTATGCGACGTAGTCTAAGTATTGGTGGGAGTTCTTTAGTGCAATGGCGGAGAGTTGGAAGAAACTGAAGACTTCGAATGTGTTTTCGTCGTTTATTGTGTGTTAGAATCGAAATAGATCAGCTCCAGTGCGTGAATTGTTGAGTAATAATTCACTGTTTGTCGGTCAGTTGAACGAAGATAAATCACTCGCGCTGCGCGCTCGTAATTTGATCTTCTTTACAACTGACCTCCAAACAGTGAATTATTACTCAACAATTCACTGCTGGAGCTGATCTATATCTTAAATACAACATTTTTATAGAACAACTTAATTGTGCTGTTTTAACTGCTTAGAAATAACACTACCTAAAATATGACATTTTGAAAAAATCATCTCGAAACAATAATATGGGCGGGGCTTATATGCTAATTTGCATAATTTAAAAACTTGCATAACTTTTGACTCGGTTGGAATTTTAAGATGAGGTTTTCAGCATTTTGGATTTCTCAATACTGTCATTTAAAACATGAAGAGTTTTAAAAAATGTTTTTGAAGGTTCACAAGACTTTTAATTGCAAAAAAGTATTGTGCTAAAAAATAAATGCCATTTGGTTATATAAAATTTGATGGTTTCCATGGCAACCCATTATGCGACTTTAAAGAATGGGGGTATACGTACAAAAATAATCATATCTCAACAGCAACTCATCTTAGATTACAAAACATGGTGCCAAACTAAATCATAGACATAGCAGTTTAATTTGGTAGTTAGATATGCAAATTATCTAATATCCATATTCCTGAATATTAATGAAATCTTTTGAAATGAGAGATAAAATCTCAGAAAAATTAAGGGCTGTACGTATAAAATCACAAATATCTCAGCTGCTTTGCGTCCTAGTGTATCAAACTTGGTTCAAAATCAATACTTAGACTTAATACATTTACCTTAAGGTCAGCTATGAAAAATAATAATTATGAATTTTAATTAAAACAGTAGGAATAAAAGAAAAATCGCGAAAAATCAAGGGCGTGTACTTACAAATCTAATAATATCTTAATTGTTAAGTGCTCTAGAGTACCAAACTTGGTTTTAAATAATGTTAAGACATTATTATGCTTAACAAATGATCAAATTTTTAAATGAACATATTATAATATTCATGAACATTGATGAAACTATGAGAACTTTGAGAAATATACTTCATTACTCATATCTCAGCAGCTTATAGCCTTTAAGTAGCAAACATGGTGCCAACTTATTGCGGTGACACATCCCTTTATCTCAACGGCATTGGTCTCAGTTACATATTCATGAAAATTAATATTAACATTAGAATAAAGAAAAAAATCACAGAAAAATAAAGCAGTATATTACATGTTTGGCGGGGAAATACCATGATTTATCAAACAAATAAAATGGTAATTTTGTTTTTTTACCTTGAAAGATTTATTTCTTCCAGGGAACAGCTATCTGGTGTATTACTACTCGTGTTAGAATTAGACATGTCATGATCCCGCTAGTTTTGCCAGCTCGCATACCGACGTAGTTTCTTGATTTGAGCAAGCAGTTCAAGCAAAATGCGTGTAATATACAGTTTATTGAATCATTCTATTTAAAATATGGGATTTATAAACCTCAGTAGGTGAAAAATTATATAAAAAAACTCGTTCTTGCGCACTTGTTTCGTTATCGGATTTGTTTCACCTCCCTCGGTTTATAAATCCCATATATTAATAGAACGATTAATAAACTCTATATACCTACACAATTACCAATATCTCAGCTGCTATAAATCTTATACTTTTTTTCTTTTGCTCAAAAAAATAGGATTATGCTGTTTTATATAGTACCAAGTTTGCTACTATAGAGCAATTGAAAGCTATGATATGAATAACTTTGTAAGTATACTCCCTTAATTTTCCAGTACTTTTCTCTAATTTCTCATCTTTTTATCAATATTCATGAGAAATTAAATTTGATGATTTATGAATTTGATCATTTTGGTAAACATGTTATGTTTATGATTATTTATGATAATTGTTTTCATATTATACCTTATTGTAAAAGTACAATGCCTAAGTATTAAATTGGCACCAGGTCGGATACACTAGAACACATGGTAGGTGAGTTATTGGTAATTTTATATGTACCTCCCTTAATTTTTTCTAAAAATCTTTCTTCCAGGGAACAGCTAGTCTCTTTCTAAGGTTTTCATTATTATTCATAAATATGCAAATGAGATCATTTTCATATAGGACCACTGGATGAAAGAACTTATCAAATTGAATCAATGACGATATAAAAAAAAGCTGGCAGCAATAGTGGGTTGATGATGTTTTTGACTGAAATTTGTTCATTTATGTTTTTTTATGATTTTACTTCATTTGTAAGGTTTTCATTAATATTCATAAATATGCAAATTAGATGATTTACAAATCTGACCAAAGTAAGAAAAACATGTGCCTAAGCTTTAATCTGTCACCAATTTTAGTGCTCTAGGATAAGTAGAACCCTAGATATGATTCAATTTGTAGGCCTACCCCCCATTCTCGAGAATCATATGAGGGGTTGCCATGGAAACCATCAATCATTTTTGAAATAAAATAAGTTATTTGATCTGTGAATTTACTTCCAAGTTCAAATATTAAAATAAATACAACTGTTCATGTTTATATTATTATACCATGGGCGTAGTTTTCAGGATTATTCCTGAATTCAGGATTTTGAGGCTGATTTTCCATAGAAAGTCAGCCTCAAAATGCTGAATCAGGGAGATTATTATGGCATCTTTTTTTTCAGTTCATCTTAGGATAATTGACCATTTAACTTCAAATTATTAATGATTTTTAGGCATACAACAAGTTTTAAGACTTGAATTTCAAAGGTTCAGGATTTTATAAATTTAGAACTTTCTTCCATGTTACGAGGGACATTTAGAAAGTTCTTAGCATGGCATCATAACTCCACAATGCGTTGACAAAATTCTATCAAATAATACATTTTTGGAAACTAGAATTCAACGGCTACTTAATGGTTTAATTTTTGTCGAAAAAGGACTCAGCGTGCACGTGCAGCGCATGCTCAAAATGAGTAGGGTTTATACAATGGCTGAAATTTTAAGCAATATATTTGTAAAACAACGAGGGAAATTGGGTACCTTATTTACGATCATGGTTTGACAAATAAACGATTTGGTGCCAACTTAATTTTTATTAGAATATATTATGCGATCACTGCTTGCACGACTTACACCTTTACATTCAGAAAATGCTGACTAATAAAGAAATGGTAAACTTTTAAAAATGGGACTTTTTTCAATTTTTCTTTATACTTTTACTATATGTTGTGTCGATGCAGCACGGAAAATGACTACTGAGTATTTGTTTTGCTTTATTTGTAGCAAACAATGCATAAAGATCAATTCGTCGCGCACAAAGTGTGGCTTGTTTAGTTCTGTATTCAAGAAAATTGCTCTTTATAACACCACCCCTACTTTTCAAGAAGTGGTAAATTAACCTCTCACATTTTGTCGATGACATAAGAATTTCTCATTGTATCACGTTAACCATCACAAAATTGATTGATTTCTACTCTCAATGTAATTTTTTACTTTTTTGTTTGCCACCGTTTTCAATTTAAATGAACCAGAACGTCAGCTTATAGCTAAACTAGCTCTGCCCCATGGGAAATTTATCAGAGTTATATTCCCTTTGCTCTGGTTTACAAACTTTCTTTTGGTTTCATTATAAAGAGCAGAAGATGTGCTTGACAAAAATACCGACGCACGGCATTTTTAAACTACTTTCGAATATATGTTTTATAATAAATACATTGTGATATGCGATTTTTAGTCGAAAAAATTAGCGCATTGCTTTGCTTTCTAGACGGTTTTGGTATTGCTGTCCCGGTATTATCCAACTCGGTCATCACTTGTATAATAACTGTACCAGATTGTGGTCTACCAAATGGTACAAAATTATCTAATTTCATGAACTGTTGTTAATGTTCTGCACACTTTTTAAAAGGTAAAATGGTATATTTTCCACTGAAATTTTGCGTTTTCCAGTATACAAACAGTACACGTATTCACAATAACATTTTTTGTGTCTGAATTATAATATCCGCATGAAAATTGTGCCATAATATAGAAGAAAGATAGCTCTTTAAAATGATACCAAACATGATAGGGTTTGTAAATCAATTACTGAGATAAAAGACCATGCAAAGAACTTTCCAAATGCCCATCGTATATGTTTGCATCCATTTTCCACCCTCAAAAACATTCAGTTTTAAATTTAGGTGACTGAAGTTAATATTAAGAGTTTAAAATATATCACAGTGTCATTTTAGCCATGTTATTGTGTCGCTTGAACACTTAAAAGCCACAGATTACTTTTCTGGTAGCAATGATCACAAATCAGAATTGGGTATTGCATATAAATTTATTTCTAGGACAAGTCTGCTCTGCTATATTCCGATCTGCACCATGTGTGCCTCCAGGTCCACAAACTCGATAGTTATTCTGAAAAAAAGAAAGAAAAAATATATATATATTGTCATCAATTGATTGGTTTATTATGAGATAGATAATTGTCGCTTGAAAAGTAATATTCATTCATGGATCCAGAGCCCACCACATCCACCCCACCTTCGCCTAGGAATTTGGCAACAAAATAAAGTTTTCTGAAGAAAATAAAGAAACTTTACACTTTTTAAATAGAAATTTAACGCAAACTCCTTAAAAAAAGTATGCGTATATAAAGGCCAGACGTCAGACAAAACAACCTTGCAAAAAGTTTCAAACTTGATCAGGCGTTCTTGAATAACGTTGAAAATGTCAAACTGCATTTTTAAAGTAAGTTAGGGTGCAAAGATCAGGAATAGATACAATCAAGTACCACACCTGACCCAGGATACCAATGGCACCCTGTCCAACCCTGCGGTCGGTGAAACGGTCCTAACACCGGTAAAATGGTGTTGTAACACCGAAGAAGTGCCGATTCGTATAAAAAAAGCGGTGGACGAACAAACATCCGGTAAGAAATTACTATTTTCTTTAATTTTATATAAACGTTTGCAATAAAAGCATTAGTGCATTCGGTGGAGAATTGACGTCCCTTTACAACTGTATTTGAATGGTTAGCTATTTCTGGCTGATTTCTTCAAACATTCAATCCCAAGTTGGAAAAAAAAGTTTCGTCCATAGCCCGTTTGGCGGATTCGTACACAAAGATCTCGTACTTTTGAAAATATGCAGAACATATAAGCAAGCGAGCTGTATGCGACGATTTTTGGAAAACACTGTTGGCCGTTTTTATTGTTTATATAAAAAAATATGTAAAAAATGTGTGATAAACGTTTTATGCCAAAAAACAGAAGTAACGTCGGTGAAAACGTTACAATGAATCGCTGCATTTCAACTCTCATCTCCTTTTCAGCTTTTAAAAAGACTGTCCATCGTCCTCGTCGTCTGTGTGCCAAGCTGGAGGTACTCACAAGTTTTCATGATACGTAGGCTGACCCCAGCACCTACTATTTACCCAAAAATATATATCAGGAATATCTGGCATACCAAAGCATATTTTAAATTTTACCAACCCACAAAATATCCCATTCTGTACCATGACTTTACGAAACGACCATAAAATTAATAGGAATGACCTCCAAAAATAATCCAAAAATCTTCTTACCTCAAATTATATTCATTTTGATCCCCTACCCACCAAAATCTTATTAAAATTTAAAATTTTGAACCCCTCAAAAATGGTTAAGCCTATCTATGTATATATCAGAGTGCCCCCCCCCCCCACCCCGTGGGGTCCAATGGCGTAGCCAGAACGCTGAAAAGGTTACGCACAACAAAGGGAGACGATGGAATGGAGTGATTCTCTTCAATTGCGTCACTTTTCGAAATGGGAACTTCTCTTAAAGGAAAGAATTTGCTCCCAAAGGGGGCGAATTCTTTCTTTTAAGAGCAGTTCCTTATGGTATGGAAAATCACTTTTACCACATTAGGTGACATCCCTTGAATGTAACTTTTTTATTACGCACGTGCGTAACTCCGTAATGGGAGCTGCGCCAATGGGTCTGTGTAATTTAAAAAAATGTAATTTAAGGCTGTATGTCTTATGTAAGCAAATTATTATTTTGTGAGTTAACACCAATTGATTCTAGGATGAAGATTAGTATCAGTAAATTGCATGTAAGCTTAGGCTGCTGACCATTCTATGGCGATGGTTCTGTTGTTAATTCATTGTTTATTGCTGCTCTAATTGTTTGTGTAGATTCTTTGTTTCTGCGTTTGTTCTTTTGTTATACAATGCATAGTGTCCTTGGGTTACTGTGGCCTTGATTTCTGACCTAGTTTATAAAATTGGCATTGATTTGGGTGTGTATATCTCCTATATTCTTTGAGGTAGGAATTGCAAAAATTGGTGTGTTAATGCATCTTGGGATGATGGAGTGTCACATACCATTTTGGAGTCATTGTGACCTAGAACTCTGACCTAGTCCCTAGAATAATCGTGTCCAGAGCATATCTCTTGTATTATTTGAAATAGTAATCCCAAATTTGGTGTGTGGGTGCATCTTGGGATGCCAGAGTGTCCAATACCATTTTCGGGTCAATTTGACGCTGACCTATGACCTAGTTTCTAGAATAACCGTGGCTGGAGCATATTGCGCTTACTATTTGAAGTAAGAATCCAAAATTTGTTGTGTGTATTCCTCATGGGATAGCAGAGTGGTGTATACCATTTTAGGTCACTTTGACTTTGACATTGACTTCTGACCTTTTGATAAAGAAGTTGAACTTGATAGCAGTAATGCAGTTTGTTTACCTCGAACTACTAATAACTTGATACGTTTTTGCCCAGTCCTATGGAATTTAAGGTACCGAGAGAGGACAGTATATAGGCCTTGAGCTGGCTATAGACCCCCCTCCCCCCCAGGGGGAATTTTGTACACTATGATTTTCTGAAACTACATTATATAAGACACAAAATAAAAGATGTTAGCCCTCTGAGAGTGGCAGCGTTAACGTGTAACAGCACGTTATATACGTTACCCCCAAAAATAACATTAAACGTCCCTGATAATGTCTCAACCATGACATGTTCGTACATATTTGCATGCTGACACAGGTTTATGAACTTCTTATGACACAGTTACATATTTTTAGCATTAATTTTATAAATGTCTTGAGTAATTACCGTTGTATACGTTACTTTGTGTTTTCTTTCGTTATTTCTGAGTATCAGTATGTATTTATTGACTATACGTGTGTTACATCTGTCACAGAACATAGTAAATCTATAAGGCTGCTACATAAATGATTTAAAGTTCTTTATTATGGTCGCTTACACTATTTTTCAGGTCCATGTTATGTATGTTACCTTCAAAATAGCATTAAACATTTAAGTTAATGTCTCTAACAACCCCTGTTTTTACTTATTTGCATGCTTGCACAGGTTTATGTACTTCTTTTAACAAGGTTTACCTATTTTAAGTATTCAGTTAATAAATGCCTTGAGCTTTAACTGTTATGTGTGTTACCAAATGATACTTGAGTTATTCTGAGTATCTGTATAGAAGTTGTTGACTATACATGTATAAAGTCTGTCAGAGAATTTAGAAAAATTATAAGGCTGAAATAAATTGAAGTTCCTTATTAATTTATGGTGACTTAAACTAATAATATAATGTGATCTATCAACCTTCGCTGTTTGCTCACATAAACAGTATAGATACCATGCATTCAAATTGGAAGTTCTGAAAGACAGTCACTGTGAAACAGCTCAGTTCTGGGCAAGGTATATGGATTTGATTCAGATGGTGTTGACACTGATTACGGCTACAAGGAAAACAACTTTGAATTGCATGTCATCTCTATTTGTAGGCCTTGTTTCCAATGTTCATTGCAAACGATCACAACATCTACGCACAATATGTACCTGTGTAACTGATTACACTCATAAATTTGATACACACCGCAGATGCAAAGAACTTCTCGAACAAAATGGGTTTAGTGTGTCACAACCATTGGTTCTTTGCTTGAGAAATGCTTTTGACATAACTATCAAGCAAACAATAAAGAGGTATTATAGGCTTCAGCAACTAGAACTACGCTTCGTACTACAGATGGAATTGTGTATTACTCATCACATCAGAGCTCAATATATTGAAACAACTCTTCAATGCACTGAAATGAAATATTCAAACTGCTCAGATGCAAAATAGAATGAGTACTAGAGGCAGTTTCAGGCTTCACCAATCCTTTTAATTCTAGTTTTGAAGACAATGACCTGTAGGTTTTGTCTTTCGGTGTGCCTGTTAAGCCTGGCATAGCTAAGGATCTTATTGAGGCTGATGACATTGGCAGGAAGGCTGTTGCAGACTTCATTGACTCACTTTTAGTTTAAAAAAAATCTGTCTTTCACATCCCCATAAAATGCTACTAGCTAATAAAGTTATGATGCTTGCGAGGTCATGCTTGCAAGGTCAAGCAAGAAGAAATTGCCCAATTTACAAAACGTAAACTGTCAGATGAGAGCTTAAAGAAGCGTCTTTGGTAAGCATGACCGTCTTTCTATTGAACATAATGTTGACCTTGAGTTGACACTGCCGTTCCTTCTGGGACCTGTGCCATGGTCACTGTCACCTCCTGATAGAATTTCCACCAAAACTGACAAGTCCAAACTTCAGCATGGCTTGCAATCACACATTGAACCAACATTAGATTGGCCATGTAGTGCTGCACATAACATTGATGTTAATGCCATAACTACAGAGCATAATAGCTTTTACTGTCACCTTCATGAATCTGGTGGCACCAGTATTCAACCAGGCACTAAAGGCAGGGCATGTTGGTTTTGTCACTGATACATATATACAATGTATAAGCAGCAGTCTATAAAGTCTTACAAACATTCTCGCAGAGGATAACCTGGGTGTTTTGCTCAACAATGATATATGCAACAAAAGGTGCAACTTCTGAATGTCAACAGCATTGGCCAGAATATGGGGGAAGAGATCTACAGTAATACACAGCTTAACAGATTGTGACACTACCAATGTGCCGGTGTGTTAGTACTACGGAAAGATTATTCCTATCAAACTGATAGAGAACCCCTCCCCCACTAGTTCATCAACATTCTAAGAAGGGTAGGAAAACAAATAAAGAATTGCTCTAGGCACTCATCAGTGATATAAAGCCCTAACATGTGCTATTTATGTAACTGTGAATAAGCTGCAGTACGACATGTTTCTGAAAAAAGTGCCAAAGCCATACACATAAACTGACTATTTCAAATGGCATGAACATGAGCTTACCTACACCCTGATTTTCTGTGCTTAAGATGTGCATACAAAGATTGAACTATCAAGTCCATGAAAACAGGTGAGGCTTTCCAGATATGGACAAAATGTGCGGAAAATAAATGGGAAGGAAATCAAGTGCCTCTGAGTGAAAGAAAACTTGATTGTACCCTAACAAAAGAGCCACAGAATTATATTTCACATTTTGTGTGATATGGAGTTACCATGTTCAAAACTCAACAACTCAAACCTTATAAAAGAAAGAAACATAATATTTGCAGTTTCCAAAAGGTACATAAACATTCTTGAATTCAAAATGAGTTAGTAAGCACATTCACTTTAAAAAAATATCAAACTATATTAGTTTCATAAATCATTTATATAGGAATGTTGAAAAAATGTAACATACGTAACACTTTGGGGTGCATATTTGTTTTCAAAGGTCCATATCCGTGACGCAAAAATAGCTTACTTGGATGATATAGCCAATTTGGAAATCTTACCTTATTGTTTGCACTTTTCAGAAGTCATGTCATTTACTAAAATTATCAAAGATGTTGATGGGTAATATATATAATTGGCTGTTACATGGTAATGGTGCCATTACCAGAGTGCCAGCATATTGCAAAATCCTTGCAAGATGACTTTGTTAGAGGATTAATAAGCTGTATTGGAATATTCTTTAAACCCTTGGACAATATAGGAAGAGTTGCTAGCTTGGCAAGAAACAGCTCTATAACTTCTACCCGATGGGGTTTCTTTGATCTTTTAAGTTGTTACTCACATAGCACTATATGTTACAAACTTTCCATGAGTATTATGCTAACTATATTTGATGTCTCTATAACAGAAAAGAGGGTTTATGGTAGTTTTTTGTTTGAGTTACTTCCTCAGCAAATGAGCCAGAGTAAAAAGAAGTACATGGAGCTGTGCCAGCATTCAAATAAGTACAAGCAGGTCGTGTTGGAGACCATATCTTGAATGTTTAATGGTATTCAGAGAGTAACGTATGTAACCTGGGCTGTAAAATAGTGTAAGACACCATAATAAGCAACTAAATTCATTTGAATAGCAGTCTTATAGATTTACTTTATTCACTGACGGATGTAATACATGTATAGTCAATAACTGCCATACTTATACTTGGAAATAACATATGAAACACTAAGTAACATATACAACGTCAAAAACTCAAGACATTTATAAAATAAATGCTAAAATTATGTAACTGTGCTATAAGAAGTTCTTAAACCTGTGCCAGACTTCAAAAAAAGTGTGAATATGTCATGTTGGAGACATTACCAGGAAAATTTAATGTTATTTTGCGGGTAACGTATGTAACCTGATGTTACCCGCTAACGCTGCCACTCTAAGAGGGCTAACATATTTCATTTTGTGGCTTATATAATGTAGTATCTGGAAATCATAGTGTACGAAATTCCCCCTGGGGGGGAAGTGGGGTCTATAGCCAGCGCGAGGCCTGGAGAATTACATTTTACATTTTTCTGTGATATGGGGGTACCATGTTCATCATCTAATAACTCAAAAAGTATATAAGATAGAAACGTAATGCTTGCCGTTAGAAACGTAATGCTTGCCGTTTTGAAAAGGTAAATAAAAATTCTTTAATGTAATGCTAATTTAATGAACATAAATTGGTTTCAATAAAATTTAGGGCAAACTATATTAGATGCATTTATCATTTAAAAGGGGGTTCAATGAAAAAATGTAACACACACTACATCGGGGTGACTATATTTGTTTTCAAATGTCATTATCTGTGGCCCAGTAATAGCTTATTTAGAAAATATAACCAATTTGGAAATCTTACTTTATCTTTTGCACTTTTCTAAAGTCTTAAAAAGAATTTTAATTATCAAATAGTTTGTAGGGTAACGTATGTAACAGGCTGTTACACCTTAACGCTGCCATTGTCAGAGGGCTAACATGTTGCAAAATCCTTGCAAGACATTGGCCTTTAAGAAAAATATGGTCTACAAAATTCCCCCTGGGGGGGAGGTAAACCATATCCAGCCAGTGGCCTAATATCGATTATGAAATGCTCTGTATTCAGAGGTATATATCTAATTGCGTTTTCATCCAGCCTAAACACGGTTATGGAACACCCATGGCCATACAGAAAATTTCATTCATGCGCGGATCCAGATGGGGGAGGGGTCCGACCCACCCCCCCCCCCTGAAAATTCACAAGTTATAAGGGTTTATATTGATAATATCATTTGGATCCCCCACCCTGGAAACAGTTGGACCCCTTGGAAAATGGTGGACCCCCTGGATTAATGATGGAACTCCCCCTGAAACCTGGGAAAAGTAATTTCCTCTGAAATAAAACCATTGATAAACTATCTGACCGCCTCTGTAAACTATAAATAAGCTGATGAAAAAGAAAAAAAAACGTTGTTAAGGCTGTTTTCTAGCAGTTGGCCCTGGACCACCTCCCCCCCCCCCCCCCCAACAAAAAATTCTGGATCTGAGCATGTGACATTGGCTTTTAATCCTTTTGTGACTGGCCCCACCCCTTCCTACAAAAAGTCCAAATGACTGAAATTACGTCAAAACGTCAAATGTTTCGTGCTCCATTATTTTTTAATCATATTTGCGTAATACACCAGTCATTAGTAACCATGGCCCAAGCTACTGAGCAGGGAGGGGAATAGCTGGGCAATTTTTCCGTATTTATACTTTTGCATTGTCTCCACAGTGCGAGGGAAATGCCATTGATTTATATACTTAAGGAATAAAGAAACGCAACAAACACTTCGAGTCATTGTAAGCATACAATATGATGCAAGTTTTTAGTGCAAATGATATTTATCCATAGGCGTAGTATTTGTCCATCAAATAACAGCAGGTTCAACGTATTTATCGATTACGTAATCATTTTGGTATGCGCGTAACCAGCCTGATCTCCGTAGTAAACTGCTGAAACAGGGTTAATAAAAGCAAAGTTTGAATTATCCATCAGATTATTGTTTAAAAAAGTCTTGGCATAGATTGCGGATCAAGGAAATGATGAAATGGTGACGTTTCTGTAGGATTCTGAAAAGGCTTAACGTCAACTCTGAATCCTGCTTGAAACGCGTAAACTTACCTTTCTGCTTGAGATTTATTCATTACAAAGACGTTTTGTTCAAGAATTATGACTTAAGATCTTCAGACGTCAAAACCTCAATTCTGACGTCAAAATTCGATATCCTACGTTTTAATGGTTTCCATGATGTTTATGTGTTTTTCTAATGATAAAATTGTCAAATGACTAAGTTTAGGTTACAGTTAACAAGTTTGGTGTTCACTCTCGGCATGTAAACAGATGTTTTCTCTTTCATTATATCGTGTTTTGTTTGGCTACGTCAATACAAACACCTTACCAGCGTATATCTACGGTATCTGAAAAGTCAGTTTTTCCAAAGAAAGCATGTTCTGATGTCTCCAGGTTTAAGAGTATCCTTCATATGTATTGTTGTGGGACAAGGAAATCCCACCCAAGGACCAGAATAATTCGTCAGAAACGAGGTTCTGCCGAGTTTCTGACGAAATTATTCCGGTCCGAGGGTGGGATTTCCTTGTCCCACAACAATTTATCATGATGGATACTTTTTCTCGCACAATTTGTGACTTTTAAGGTTTTACATGAATTCTGTCAGTTCCGCATATTTTTTTTAGATTTTTTGCGTTTGTTCCAACCCAAAAAAAGTAAGTTCACCAACGAACTTTGCAGATGCAGAAATGGGTGTAAACATAGTTCAGCACCTAAAAGCGGAAGCGAAATAACATTTCAAGCGATGGTTTTGTTTTTATTGGGTTTTGAAACTAATGTTGGTATCAGTATCTATTGACAAAGACGTCGTGGCGCCAAACTGTGTCAAGAACGTGCGTCACATTGTTGTTGCATTTTAGTGACGTCAGAAATGTTTTTGACGTCATTCAACAATGCGAAAACGGCGGACGCACTAAATATTGCCGTTTCGGTATTTCTACATAATATTTAGGCGTAAATTGCCCTGAAAACAGCCTAAATTGTTATAATTCGAAGTCACGTGGATGGGATAAGCAGGTCATGTGAATGGGATAAGCAGGTCACGTGGATGGGATAAGGAAATTCCGCACGGCGTTTTGCCTATGGAACAGCTTGTCTTGAGCGATAAGTGGGCGAGAATATCTTATCCCGTATATTCGCCAGCGACCCAAACCTGACGGCTCTAAGTGATGTTTATTGCTTATTCACTACCATTGTGTATCTTGCCATTCAAGTAGCGTGTTTTGACGCAATATTTGACTGCCTTACGAATATGATTGGACGTTTGTTTAATTTGCTCATTGTCAAGTCGACGCCAAATAACCAAACATGGAAAAGACGAGGTTTCTTGATCTTTATTCTGACGTTAATGTCACAATTTACGTTTTCATATGTTTTCATCTTGTAGCGTAAACTGTAGCGTTAAAATGACGTTTTGGTATTTCATCACATACTATAAATACTCAATAATACATTTTTCAAAAGAGATTTCACCAAACTGTCATTCAAACACGCAAAAAATTATATTTTTGTCTGTTGCGTTTCTTTATTCCTTAAAGCTGCATAGTCTGTAATTATTGATCTTTTAATTTTAGAACTAATGTTTCTATTTTTCAAGAACACAGTAAAAAACTAAAATATAGGTATACATTTTACCAATTTAGTAAATCTTAACAACTTATCAGTATCAAAACAACGGTATTTAGGTTAAAATAAGCTGTCTATAATTATTGGAGGGACGCAAATAATTACCAACAAGAGAAAAAACACACCTGTTTTTATAAGATGATTCACTTTTCCGTGCAGTTTTCAGCTATAGTGAACAGATTATTGTGAAAACTTATTATATAACTTAATTCTACTTTTACAAATGATTTAAAAAGAAAATAAAAAAATTCGCAAATGTTCAAAGTTTCAGATCTAGTCTCTTTAAGTATAAATCTAGGCAAACATGTCAGTGCAATGTAAAACATCAGACAGCGGTGTAAACATCCGTGGTTTTATCAGTTAACTGTCCCTGCATGTGGCGGTTATAGGTAGGATTTGCTGCTGGCCGAAAACTCAAAGTTTCCGCTGTCCCCCTGGTCCTAGGGAAGGGGGCGCGGTTACAAACGACTGGTACATAATAGAATCACAATAAGATAACTGATTTTTTTTTGGTCAATTAATTGTCCTTCGAAAATTTGCACCCAAAATGCATAAAAGTAGGAATAATCGAGAAATTTTGCAATAAAATACCTTTTCAGTCTTTTTTAAAATCTGAAAAGGAGATGAGAGTTGAAATGCAGCGATTTATTGTAATTGTATCGTTTTCACCGACGTTACTTCTGTTTTTTGGCATAAAACGTTTATCACACATTTTTTACATATTTTTTTTATATATAAACAATAAAAAACGGCCAACAGTGTTTCCAAAAGTCGTTGCATACAGCTCGCTTGCTTATATGTTCTGCATATTTTCAAAAGTACGAGATCTTTGTGTACGAATCCGCCAAACAGGCTATGGACGAAACTTTTTTTCCAACTTGGGATTGAATGTTTGAAGAAATCAGCCAGAAATAGCTAACCATTCAAATACAATTGTGAAGGTACGTCAATTCTCCACCGAATGCACTAATGCTTTTATTGCAAACGTTTATATAAAATCAAAGAAAATGATAATTTCTTACCGGATGTTTGTTCGTCCACCGTTTTTTTATACGAATCGGCACTTCTCCGGTGTTATAACACCATTTTACCGGTGTTATGACCGTTTCACCGACCGCAGGGATGGACAGGGTGGATGGGAAAGTGACAAACTCACAGTAGACACCACAAACGAGAGCCAAGAGGTCAGCCCTTTCCTAGAAGGTGACCACAAAGCACATATAAACAGACGCGCAAAAAGACATAGCAAACACAAGACAAAACAAAAACATAAAAGAAGATCTGGAAGATTATCATTACGATATTTTGAATATGTAAACACACAATTCGGAAGTCTTTTGAGTCTGAAAATCGAAAATCAACAAATAACGTACCCTACTCTACCATACCCTGCCCAACCCTACCATATCCTACCCCTACCTATCCTACCCTCGCCTATCTTACCATCGCCTATCATACCATGCCCTACCTTACGCTACCATCACCAATCCTGCAGATTACTACATACCCATACCAAACCCTCGCCTTAACTACCCTACCTTAACCTACCTTAACCTCTGCTGCCCTACCATGTAATGGCCTAGCATACCTACCCTCACATACCCTGCGCTCACCTACCCTAACCTATAAAACTATAACATCACCCCTCTCCCTCTTTACGCTAACATCTCCCCTCCAATATCCTATCATCGCCATTTCCTCCCCTACTTACCCTCACCTAAACTACCCTCGATACGATACCCTATCCTATCAGACCCTATCTTCGTCTAGCTACCATCGCCAGCGCTACCCAACTCTTTCATTCCCCCTCTTTCCCAACCATACTCTACCATAAACCCCCTACCCTACCATATCATCGCCTATCCAACAATACACTACAATCCCCTTACCCTTCCCTAAATCACCCTCCGTAGTCTGTACCCTACCCTAACCCATTCTACCCTAGCCTAGCATAGCATAGCATATCCTACCCTGCCCTGTCTTGCTTTGCCCTACCCAACCATCGCCTACCCTATACTAGCCTACCATACCTTCGCCTATCATATCCTACCCAAACCAACCAAACTAGACCATCACCCAATCCCATATCCTACGGTTCCCTCCTTCCCTCAACCAACCTACCCTACCTTACCATCGTCTATCCTAAACTACCCTAAAATTTACCACCTGCCCTCGCATAAAAATAACGTAGCTATCCTACCCTACCAAATCCTACCCCCACCCCCTATCTTCGCTACCCTACCCTACAAAATTCTACATTCGCCTGGCCTATCCTACCACACCCTACCTTAGCCTACCTTACTTGCCTACCATACCCTACCAATATACGCTACATTCGCCTACCACACCTTACCTTTGCCTACGCAACCTTCGCCTACCCTATCCTACCACCCTATTTTCGCCTACCCTACCACACCCTTCCTTAACCTACCCTACCTTCGCCTACTATATCCTACCACTATATATACGCTACATTCGCCTCCGATATCATACGACACCTTACCTTCGCAAACCCTATCCTACAACAACATACCTTCGCCTATTCAACCTTCGCCTACCCTACCCTACCACACCCTACTTTCGCCTACCCTACCACACCCATCATTGGTAACCCAGTTGTGAAGTATTCTGTTTCTCTCCATCCAGCATGATGAGAAACGAAATGTATCACATCTGAGTTACCGAGGATGTACCGCATCCTACCTTCGCGTACCCTATCCTATCACCCCTACATTCGTCTAACATATCACATTCCACTACGCCACGTCAACCTACCTTATCCTATACCACACACAACCTTCGCATGCCCTACCTTAGCCTACCCTACCTTCGCCTACCCTACCGCAACCTACCCTATCCCACTTCACCCTAGTGACCCTCCCTTCGCCTACTATGCCTTCCCTATCCTACCACACCAATATCTTCGCCTACCCTACCATAGCCTACCCTACCCTACCGCAACCTACCTTCGCCTACCCTACAACAACCTACCCTATCTCACTTCACCCTAGTGACGCTCCCTTCGCCTACCATGGCTTCCCTTTCCTACAACACCCATTTCTTCGCCTATGTTACCCTACCAAACCCTACATGCGCATAACCTATCTGAACCCACCCTACATTTGCCTATATGTACACAATATTCGCCTACCCTATCCCACCACTACCTACTATCGCCTTAACTACATTCGCCTACAATGTACTTCCACACTCAACCTTTACTTACCCTATCCTACCACACCCTACCTTTGCCTACCCTACCTACCGAAACACACCTTCGCCTACGCTACCTTCGCCTACCTTATCTCACTACACCCTACCTTTGCCTACCCTACCCTACTACACCCATCATAGGTAACCCAGGTGTGATGCATTCGATATATATGTACAGATGATGCCTAATAAAAATGACCATTTTGCTTATCGCTTTACATTTGGCAGATGTTTGATGCCTTTGTTGGAAGCCAACGTGAACACGGACAGCCAATAGGGCAAACGCATTAGTTGATTTGACCATGAGGACCAGGTTGAGCTCGCCGTCAATCACAGCTTCATTAATGGATTCGCATTTTGACGCTAATTGCACGTGCAAGTAGGCTCAGTTATGCTGTATTTCGTGAGGACTGGGGTGGTTGCAAAATCTAAAGATTCATTAAAGGCTTGCTTTGAAAATATAGATATTCGCTACTGAACCTAATTGATTCAAGAAGGGTTGATGTCAGTTATAAGCGAAAGTATGTGCACGAAGAACTGGTAAAATGCTTAGTCAAGCTTGCTCAAGAAAAAATGTGGCTAGGTAAACTGACCGTCCCGACATGACCATAGCTGTTGACTGAGACGTAAAGAACCAAACAAAACAAACCAAGAGAAACAATTACTACGGACAGAAGTTAGCGTGTGTTTAAATGAAATGTAGCCAATGTGAGGTACACGAGTGACCATTTCGCAGAAAAAAATGAACTAGCTTAAATAATTTTCGAGATATCTTGATTCAAAGTTTTCAATTCCAAAACGTGCATAGGGCAATAACTCGAAAAAAAATAAAATAAGTCTTTTTTATTTTCACCAGGTTATCTACCCATTATCTTCTATCAGCTGACCAAGTTTGAAGCTACTTGCTGTTATAGTTATTGAGATATCTTGATTACAAGTTTTCATTGCCAAAATTTGCAAAGGGTAATTACTCAAAAAAATAAAATAACTTTTTTTAAATTTTCACCAGGTTATCTACTCATTATCATCTATCAGCTATCCAAGTTTGAATCTCCTAGCTGTTATAATTTTTGAGTTATCAAATTTTCTCTGTCCAAATTTACAAAGGGCAAAAACTCAAAAAATATATATATATTCTTTTAAATTTTCAACGGGTTATTTACTTATTATGCTCTAATAGCTGACCAAGTTTGAAGCTCATAGCTGTTATAGTTTTTGAGATATCTTGATTACAAAATTTCATTATGACCCTTCAAAAGGGGCATAACTCCACAAAGGGAGATAATCCAGACTTAAAAAAAGATATGTGTCTTTTATTTTTTGATGAGGAATCCATATATGAACTTTCAAAACTGTATCTAAATAAATTTTGTTTAACGGACGCACAGACGGATGGAGGCACGGACGGACAAGCCCAAAGCAATATGCCCCTTCAACTTTTCCAAAGTTGGGGGCATAAAAAGTAGCTCAAATAAAGGTATGGCTGAAAGTATCCGTGACAATTATGGAAAAGAAACGGACCAGTGTTTGATTGTTCTTTTTGTGTTCCTTTTCCGCTATATGTGTTCTTTCAAAAGAGAAAAATAAACCACTGCCGAACTTACAAAAGCACATTCCACCGTACACCTCTTTACAAAAGTTTTTTGAGCTCTGGACGGGGGATCGGAGGGTTGCTAGTGCGAGACTCACCGGAGTCACTGTGTTGTGTCCTTGAGAAAGACACCATGAAAGACTGGAAATCGTCCCTGGTACGTTGACTGGTACGTACAGAACAAACTAGGCCAAGTAAATTTCATACGGAGGCCACGTCACAGTACCAAGATGGCTGTTATGTCCATGTTCAGTCGCCTCTCTGGAACCAAAGGACCCATGATTTTGTTTCTTTGGATGCAGGCCCTACAAAGTGTGTTCAAATAATGATCCTATGTTGACTTTGACTTACTTAAACCTTATATTAACACACCGGAGCAGTCTGATCTGGATCTACCGTGTTTGTTTCTATACTTAAATTCGTCAGTAATGTTGGGTAATTATCTGCAGTAGTTTGCTCAATATATTGCACAAAGGCAGTTATGTTTGATGCGTGTTGTCGTGTAATTTACCTTGTACCTTGCACACGAAACGTTAAATGTATATGCAAAAGTTAATGAACGAACGAACGAGAGGCCAAACAGATTTATACTTGTCATACAACACATACATCAAGATAAGCATAAAATATTTAGTGTAAAAGTGATAACGTTTTAGTATATGTTTTATGTACTCAAAAGAACCGTCTCATTGACGCTGAGAGATAAGACCTGTTTTTAATTATAAGGCCTGTTAACATGATCGTTCTAACTGGTGAAAAGTTTTAAACTTATGTTGCCGCACAATAAGGACTCATTTTTATATGGTTACATATGCATTGGTGAAAAAAAAATCATAATCCAAAAAAAAATGTGCTTTAAAATGTGCAATATCACAAAAAAATCAACTGCTCCAAGTTTAAATGGTCAAATGTCTTAAAAATAAACTGATACTAAACCAGCGAATCTATTACATGTATAATCTGTCTAATTCAGTATTTTGAGGCTGACTTTCTATGGATGGAAAGTCAGCCTCAAGATACTGAAGTCAGGAAGAATCCTCCTGAAAACTTTCAACCGTGTGGTTATCATGTAAAGGAAGTCGGTTGCATGTTATCAGTGTTCCACAAAACTTACACCACCCTGCAATCAGTTTTCAATAGCAGCCAGAAGTCTAAGCCGCCAAAGCTAGCATATTTGATACAAGAATATTGCATGTAATTAATGCCCACACATGAAGTTTTCTCCTTCTCTTCAGGATATAAGAAATTAACAGGCAACGAGGTTATAACACTTTTTTCATGCTCAACTCAACTAATTATGAAATTATCCTGCTCATAAATGATAAACACTACATCTGAGAGTTTAAAAGCAAACACAGTCTTTTCTTTTCAGCATTTTAGTTTTAATATGCAGTTGAAATTTCGTACTCAGTTGAGTTTAGCATGAACAATGTTTTATCAGCTACCTCTCATATTAACTGCATTGTCGCACGTTGCCTGATAAACGTTGTCTATCTCACGGCATGTTGCCTTTATCAGGTCATGATGACGTTACACTTTTTGAACGACGTCGCTAATGATGCTGAATCAACACAAACATCTAAACTTACGTCATAATCGCTAGTTTGAAGAGTGAATCAACGAGTAAACTGATAAATAGAATACCAGGTTCGCGTCTTTTGATATCAAGTTTACCAGGCTCGGCTTTGAGAACGCATGTTGAATCGCTCGGCAAGCCTCGCGATGTCAACAAGCGTTCTCAAAGCCTTGCCTGGTAAACTTGATATCAAAAGACACTCACCTAGTATTCTCTATGTATCGGTTAAACATTCGATTTTGGTACATATCGCATAGGTGAAAGTTTTCATGATTAATCCTGAATTCAGGATTTTGAGACTCCATAGAAAGCCAGTCTCAAAATGCTGAATTAGGGAGCTTTGACTGGTTTTTATGAATTATCTATGCACATTTTATCATTTAAGCTTGAAATTGTTTGTTTTGTAAGCATGCTGCAAGTTTTAAAATTTGAATTTCTAAAGTTCAAGATTTTGGAAATTTTGAACTTTCACCTATGCATAGGCGATTTAACTAGTGTGTCTTGACGATGAATTAATTTTTGGACTAAATATGAGTATGAGACTTTATGCCCGAATAGATAGCTACATAAGAGTGTTAAGAGTGGAATCCAAAGTACATTATCTCAGTTTAACTCGTTGGACATGTTGTATGCTGGGTATTTTTCGCTGCTGACCTTTTTTCAAAATTGACCTTTCAAACTATTCTTTCAGGAACACATTCAGAGTGTCAAACGGTTTGAATCTGTCGGTTCTGATCTGTGTCTTAACTGTTTGCATAGGTTATCAGCAGACGACATGTTGCTGCTAGCAAGGTAATACTAAAACAACTCCAGCTGAAAGTTTATAGAACTATTTTTTCGCAAAAACTTTTTATCTTCCATTTTAGCAAATTGTGATCGCGATGAAAGTTGTAGAGGAGACTTTCCGCCAACTTCTCCAGATGGTCTGGTGTTTGCAACTTAAACGGAGTTTTGTGTGTATAGATTAAGATTTTGAAATAATTGAATTCGTCATAAATTTCTAAGTCTTTTATTGACAGGTGAAAATTCGTAAAGGCGTGACAGAAAGGGATAGTCTAAAAATATTCGTAAGCGATGCATAACCCGTTTTATTCAAAGGTTGAAAACGGCCGTTAACATGCTCAAAATCTACCATGCATATGCATAATCAACTTTAAGCAGGTTCACTTGTAGGAACAAAGGCCGAGTTTTCACATGACGTGCATCTTTTCTATTATGCACGTGCTATGAAATGACCGGTTTTAAGATGACCCACTACCTTAATGCATGAGCGAATTAGGCGCGATTTCCATTATATTTGAACAAGTCAACCATCGCTTTAGTAATTGAATATGGGCGGTGCAATGTAACGTTTTGACTGGCATCTTGGACCTGGTTCATTTGCACTTTGCTTAAAATGACCAAAAAGTGCATATTAGCACAGAGGAATCGCCACCATCTTTGATTGTGAAACTATCTTTGATGGTGAAACTGTTTGGAGAATTTTGGCGGAGGTGTTCCTCGATAAATGATATTGTACAAAGCAAGGTAAGAGTTATAAACTGATCAAAATAAATTAAGCCCCACCGGAAATTTTCCCATAGACTTAATGTAAATCCATTCATGTTTGATTTATCATAACATTTCAGGGGATTTTCTGCCCTTCTCTAGGAACCTAATTTCGGCCTCATTCCCAATAGCCACCTTTCTTCCCAATACCATGTCTGTTTTCCAAATTCAGAAAAGTAAAAAACTGTTGTTGTTTTTTTAACTTTTTTAGAGAGCACTTCTACTTATGAGAAACAATGACCAATATCAGAATGATACTTAAACACTTGCGCTTACGTCGGATGCTTGGCATAAAACAATCTAAAATAAACTTGATTTTGAGGATATATTTTGTTGCTACCCCTGTTATGTCCTATGTCGTTAATTTCTCCCAGTTTTGCTGTTAAGTCGATCATTTTCCCCAATTTTGGTCAGTGACCTTTTCCTAAAATTGCTGGCAAAAAGCCCTGCAGTTTACTGAATGAAGATTTTTCGGTAAAAATTTTCAGCGAAGTAGCAGCAATGTTTCCTGTTACATGTAACATGTGCTTACGGTTTCATTTTTATTGATGAATTTTCCATGGAGCTTCACACATTCCAGTGAATGTCTCGTTTCGTTCCCTGTCATTCCTATAGTAAAAGAAAACTAAGCACATACCCAAAGAAAATCGGCACGTTTAATTAAAACTTTGTGTAATAACACCTAAGATATTGTTTTGGTGAAGTAAGAATTTTCAACTACCTTTGATAATATTTAAATAAACAACTAATCTTTTGGAATAGAACATTATAGTTGAAAAAAGTGGCATGGTGCTTAACTGATTTTGACCAGTTTATATTATATGGGCCGTTGCATGAGATTTCCAAAAATGTGGTGTGTGCGACCAGCAAAGGCTCAGACCAGCCTGCGCATACGCGCAGTCTGATCAGAGCCTTTGCAAGTCGGACTGTTAAGCTACTGACTGAACATCATTTGGAGTTCCTAAGCTTAAAAGGAGGCTGCACAGGCTCATCGGAGTCAACACTTGTCGAAATGCCACATTGTTGGAAATCACATGCCGCGGCTCAATTATTCCACCTATATTTAGGTATCAAAATCTTATCGATGGTGGAATGCATCTGCATGTTTACCTCTTTCCTGGCAGACTCAGTTTTTCGGTAAGGAACTTGAACAACGGAGGGAAATAAGCAGGATTTCTTTCCTTATCAAATACGTTGGTAGAATGTATCTGTAATATTGCTGCAGGCTCGTAACTGTCCCCTTTAAAGATTCTTTGGTCCGGTCTGACTATCACGGTAATTCCCTGAAATCGACATACCACTTGTATAGCTTTCCAAATAGGTCACTTCTTAGGCTGTACCTCATCACGATAGAGAACCACTGTACTAGAACAGCGCAGTCATCGCGTGGTTGTTGCAGTCGACAAGAACCTAGATGTTAAAAAGGGATATATTTTGGTTTATATTTTATTTCTGAAGATATTTATCACGAATAATTGTCACACATACATAATCAGCTGTGCATCTGCTTAACACATTTTTAGGAGGTTGAGTGATGGTCGTTACAGCGCCAGAGTTACGCCAAAATTAAGATATTTGCATGGAAAAAAGGATGAAAGAAATTTTTGCTTATATTCTTGAATTTATGCTTACTTTCGATAAAATGCAAAATACCAGTCCTTTAAGGTGCATAAAGTTTGAAATCTGAGGACAGAGTGTCTAAATCAAATCAATATGTTGCAGTCAACGACGACCCGACCACTGGGCCAGAACACCCGATAAACAAAAAATACAATGTTCATAATAGACATCTATACGCTTTTCAAGAATAAACTGACATCAGCTTTTGGTGGTTCTATTTTGCTGCTACTATCACAGGGAACTGTAGAAAATGATTAATTTGTTTAAAATTGCACAGGTTTTTGCATAGGCTTCTTAGTTTGTACATTATACGCGTTTGTTAACCTTTAAAACAAAAGCGCCAAGCAAAAACAGACTGATCCGAAAATCATTTGTCTGTTGGTTAATGAAAGAATATAGGCAAACAGTGTCGACCCAGATCAGATTGCTCAGGGGCAGTCTGATCTGGATCTACACTGTTTGTCGAAGAGGCTTTTAAAACATTTCGGCAAACCACAAAATTATACGACTTTTCTTGTGATTCAGAATTTTCGTTTCATAAATAGCTCAACCTTTAGGGAAAAAGTTACCTTCTTCGGCTTGTCTAGAATCGCAGATACAAGGTCGGACAGATGGTCTTCAAACCCAGTCGGGATTTTACTTTCCTTTAAACTTGTAAAGCAGTAACACAGAGCTAGGCTTAAATGGGTTAACAACATGATAACAAACTCCAATTTTTTAAATTGCATAAATAATGTTTTTAAAAATGACGAGGTAAATTATACATAAGTACTACGCATCAAAATACGTTTGAACTAGTCGTCAAAACTTGAATTTTCTGCTCCCCCCGCAGAGGCATTTTCCCGAGTTCAACAACTGTTAATAATCATTCCACGAAATTACGACAAACTTATATTGAAGAATTGATTACTGATTACACCATAATCACAGGGTTTTAACTCAGTCACAGTGCGGGGTGATTCCTTATGAAAGGTGTCAATGATGTTTTATGAAAGGGGTTACAGATTCTTTTTACTTTGGGTTATTGATTCTTGACAAGATTCGATACTCATACCAGATAAGGGGTAAAAATGGTAATATAAGACAGTTGTAGAGTTAAATTGTGTTAAAAGACATATAAGCATCATGTTTCATGATCATAGTCTATGCATTTATCATACAGTTAAGGTGTCCAATAATTCACCAGTTACAATAGAGGTGCTAATTTGCTAAAATACCATATGTGTATATTTCATAGTTTTATTGAGCAAAACGTGCTTGGAAACTAACCATTGTATTATAAATTGGGTATATAAAGAACTGTAATTATTCTTTTGATTTACGGTTTAGAAAATTACAATAATTTTTGATGTTACTGGTTCTTTATGAAAGGTTACAAATGCTTTATAAGTCTAAAATTAGGGTTGCAGGTTCTTTTAGAAAGTTGATACATAGTCTTAATGAAAGAAGTTACACGTTATTTATGAGACAAATTGAATTTCATCTTGATATACAGCGGAAATGCATTTTTGCACCAATAAATGGTCAGCAACATGAGCTTTTCATCGATATGATATGTGCGACCAGCAAAGGCTCAGAAAAGCCTGCACATATGTACAGTCTGACCAGAGCCTTTGCTAGTTACTTAACTATTATATGACTGTTAAGCTATTGGCGGGTCAGCATTTGGAGTATGTGCGACAGGCAAAGGCTTAGACCAGAGACAAAAGTCATTAGTTTTCGTGGACTTTATAGCTTGCTGTATTTTAGAGTTAAAAAGCGTCCTTGGCATGTCTTATTTTTATTTTTATAATGAACATTGATCATTATATGTTGTTTGTTGCCAAAATTTGCATTTTACTACTTATATTACATGGCTTAAATTATAAACATGCAAGGGTACCGCCATTTTAGCGCTGTTTTGAGATACTGCATACTCCAGGGGTATTCCGTTGAGCATAGCACTTTTGTATACCAGCTGATTTTTTAAGAGTTTAATTTTTGAGTTCAGCACAATTTTCTACATAAGAACACACCTTCAAACCTTTTGGCCTCAACCACCCGATTAAACCTATTACGGGCTCTTGGACTAAGTCTATTTGTGTAAAATGACATATTCTTGGAAATTTTATGTCCCGGCTCAAAAGTCTTTGTTGGTTTGTCTTGAAGCTTTACGTCCTTCAGTCGTGTCTGGGCATCCCACACCTTACTGGACTACTTAGCTAAGCGGTAACACAGTACTTTTTAAACGTGCTTTCACTTAAAACTGTCAAGAACCATTTTTGAATAAGCAGAATGTGGAGAATGAACGTATATCTGTTTTCATGACCAATCTTCAGGAAATTAATTGACTTGGGAGAGCACTGGGCAATCGTGGTTCATAAGGAGACGTTGTTAGATTTATAACCTTGGGCAGATATGAAGTACCTTACCTAAAAAGCCAATATTGCTTTTTCACTGTATTTATCCAAAATAAAACAGGAGCTTCAAGGGACAGGGCCAATGTTTGGCTGAGGGCCATAGTATGATAGATGATAGATGTTTATTAGATGATGCTACGTACTGAATATTAACGCTCTCCAGATTTGAAGATTTTATGCTATCCCTATATAAGCCGATGTAATAGATTTGACCACTAGCTGGGTTTTTGCACCCGTGGGCATAATTTGAACAAACTTGGAAGATACTGCATACTAAATGTAGGGAGCGCAACTGCATACCAAATATAGGAGCGCAAAGGCTCAGTGGAAGAGTGCTTGACTCGAGGCCGAGGGACCGCCAGTTCGAGCCTCACCGGCGTCACTGTGTCATGTCCTTAAGCAAGAACATTAATCCTAGCTTAGTACTGGTTCAACCCAGGAAGATCCTTCCCTTTATAACTAAAAGATTGTTGATGGGACGTAGTGAATCAAATCAACCAAACAAAACAAAGCATGTCAAATATCAATGCTCTATGCCTTGCGGTTAAATTGCTTTCCTTTTGTAAGCAAATGCAAAGCGTGCCCGTGGAGTGAGATCAATTGTTTGTCCAGCGGTTTAATTTTGAACAAACTAGGTAGATTCTACAAGTTGATGCTTTATACCAAATATCAAGGCTTTAAGTATTGTAGTTTAAGAAAAGGGTAAATAATGGCTAACAGATTTCCACATGAAATAAAACTCTTTTAACAACTTTAAAAAAAACACCATCCAAAGATCGTTCCTGTGAAGTTTAGCTTAATTACACGTTGTTTAAAGCAAATTGTCAACTGAGAAACAGATGAACAGACAAGGGAAAGGGAGAAAGGAAGTCACAGGAGGGAATTGGAGGGAGAGGAAGTTTGAGGGGAGGGAGAAAGACGGAGTTTGAGGGGGAGGGAGCGGGAGGGGAAATGCATAAGGAGATGAAGGAGGGTGGGAGAGGGAGGGAGGGTAGGGAGATGAAAGGGAAGGGCGAGGGAGGGGAGATGGAAAGGGAGATGAAGGAGGGTGGGAGAGGGAGGGAGGGTAGGGAGATGAAGGGGGGAATAGGGAGAGGGAGGGAGATGGAGAGGGAGGACGAGAGAGAGAAGGAGGGAGAGAGAGAGGGAGGGACAGAGATGGAGGTAGAGAGAGGCAGAGAGAGAGAGAGTAAGAGAGAGAGGAAGACAGAGAGGAAGAAGGAGATGGGGAAATAGAGGGAGGGAATAGATGGAGGGGGATAGAGGGAGAGGGAGTTGGTTGAGGGAGTGAGATGGAGAGGTTTGGGGAGGGAGAAGGAGGGAAGGAGGGGGAGACGCAGATTGATGCATAGGGGGAGGAGGGATAGGAAGGATCGACCTGTGAAGTTTGGCAAAAATCCATGTTGTTTCAAGCAAATTGTCGACTGAGACACATTGGGACAGATGAGAGAGAGAGTGAGGGAGAGGGATTGAGAGCGAGAGATGGAGGGAGAGAGAGCGTGAGAGAGGGAGGGAGAGAGACGGGGACAGAGAGTTTGAGAAAGAAGGAGGGGGAGAGAGAGGGGGATAGAGGGACAGGGAGGGAAAAGGAGAGGAAGAGGAAGAGAGAGGGGAGAGGGTGGAAGATGGAGAAGGAGGTAGGGGGAGAGGGAGAGGAAGTAGAGGGATAGAGAGGGGAGCCTAGAGAGGGAGAGAGTTGAAGGAGAGAGAGGGAGGAAGCGAGACAGAGGGAGAGAGAGAGGGGGAAGAGACAAGGGGAGATAGACAGAGGGAAGAGAGACTGAGTGAGGGAGAGGTGCAGGGAAAGAGCGAGAGGGTGATTGGGAGATAGGGAGAAAGAAGGAGGGAGGGGAGAGGGAGGAAGGGAGAGGAGGAGGGAGATAGATTTTACACATTAAAAATTCGCTTATCTTGGTCTATGGTTAACGAATGGTCTCATTGTGCAAATGGCGAACAATAAAGGAGCTGGTCAGACTGCATGGATACTTGCCTTATATGCATAAACAGGTTTGATTTAATATTGGCGCAATAGTTGTTGTATGTCTGTCTTTTTATTTATCAATAACTATCAAGTAAGATAAAAGTTATTATGGTGATAATGTTTGCCTTAATCGGAGCGCAGTGGCTTAGATGGTTCAGCATTAGACTGGGAATGAGTCAATTGAAGGGTTGCTAGTTTGAGGATCGCAGACGACAAAGTGACTGTGTTGTGTCCTAGAGCAATACACTGGTATATTGTTTAAAACAGAAAGATAAGAAATCGTACTGACACAACTCAAAATGATTGACAGGGACGAAAAACATCAAAGCAATACATACATTTTACCCGCTGCATAGTACTGATCCACCCAGGTGAACCCATCTCAACATGACTGAAAGTTTGTTGACTCCGACGTAAAGAACTAAGCCAAGCAAATCAAAACAAACAACAAACAAACAAACAACAAACACAATGCTCCTGCTCTGCCCTGTCAGGTTCAACTCTCACTAATTTGTGTTATGTCCCCGCCAATTGGGACTTTCAAAACGTGCTGAGCCACCCCATCCCTATCCACCCCCACATGTTCCTATTGGGAGTTTAAAAACATACTAATGTCTCAGATACAATGCTAAATTACTGGTGGCTGATAGCAGGGTTTGTATGTTTACGATGCATGGGAAGTTCCAGAAAATTCAGTCTGGGGGGTTAGGTGTCAGGAAATTTTATTTTAGTTTTTTACAGAGGGCATTGCTTACCTGGTCTCCTTTTCAAAGTTTTTGGACCCAAAGGATCCTACTTCATCTTGATGTTGTCAATAACAGTATGTCTAAGGAAATATATGACAACTTGTGATTTTCGCGGTAGGGGTGCTGACCCTCTGTCCGCCACTCTCGGGACAGGCACATTTGATGATTAAGCTAACTATCTTGACTCTGTAGCTCGGTCAAATCAAACAACAGTTAAATTAAACGAATTCAGAGGCTATGTCTTAGTATCTGGGATATATTATTGAATTAAATCTTAACCTTAATCTTTATGATAGGGCGTGCTTTGCAAATATGGATGGGTTTGTGCGTTTTTAGTCTCTCTCTCTGTCTCTTGGAGGAGTCCCAACATGACAGAAATATTGTTGACTGGGACTTTTAGCCTTAACTCAAAAATTAAACATGCATGGGCTGGAGTAATAGGTCTAATTGCCTTGATATTTTATTCTAGAACCATTAAAATCTTTGCCAATTCCTTCATAAAGAATCAGAACCCTTTCATAAAGAACCAGCTATACATCATTTGGACTAGTAATGAATCTGTTACCAAAATATGTTACTGATTCTTTACCATCAGTTTTTGGCTTGTCATTATTAGTCATTTAAAATAAGCCCTTTATAGTTTTACATGTAGAAAAAAAACTGATTTTTTTCAAGACTTACATTGAACTTAATATTTTATGCTAAATATCTTTGATGGAAAATATACTGATTTTAGGTATGGGTTTTTATCAATATCTGAATTAAACCGCTCATTAATCCCTGACTCATAAACCATCATCACAAAGACTGACAGAGTAAAACATTTAGCTTTTCAATAATATGAATCAATAAAATAAAATACTCATGGGCTTCGAAAATCGTAAGTTTAATGCAGTTGCCCATCACCTACCTTATACTGATTAAGAAAATCATAAATAACCTGCAACCCTTTCATAAAACAGCAATGACAACTTTCATAAAGAATCACCCCGCACTGTGACTGAGTTAAAACCCTGTGTTTTAACTGGAAATGAACTAGTCTAGTATTGCTTAGCTTTTTTATGCAATATTTAACCCATTTGGTCCGAATAGAATTTCCCATCAGTATCAATTGGAACATTCCTGCTGCGTCTGATCTGAATCTGCACTGTTTGCACATGTCACACAAAAAGGAATCTAAGCTTATATGGGTTAACTTTATCACACCATACAAAGCAGATGTCAATGTACGAAAACTTGTCAAATGTGTTTGACAAGGTAAGATGTGGCTTGAAAATGAACAAGTATAGAATTGGTTACGTTCCAAGTCAACATCTATGGTCATGGCGGGACGGTCAGTTCACATATCCACTCTTTTTCCTTTGCAAGCTTACTTACAACTACCCTTCGACATCCAAATTGATCTATTTAATAAAATTGTTAAACCAGTTCTCTTATACGGAAGTGAAAATTGGGGATTTGGAAATTTGGACATATTAGAAAGAGTACAATTTAAAGCTGCATAGTCTGTACCTTTTGATCTTCTAATTTTAGAAATAATGTTTCTATTTTTCAAGAACACAGTAAAAAAACTAACATTCATGTATACATTTTTCCAATTTCGTAAATCTTAACAAAGTATCCGTACGAAAACAACAGCATTTATGTTAAAAATTGACTGTCTATAATTATTGGAGGGGCAAATAATTACCAACAAGAGAAAAAATACCCTTTTTTATAAGATAATTCACTTTTCCATGCAGTTTTCAGCTATAGTGGACAGATTTATTGTGAAAACATAACTTAATTCCACTTTTACAAACACCATTTTTAGAAAAGAATTTTATTTCGAAAAATGTTCATAGTTGCAGACTTAGTCTCTTAAAATTTTATAAATATATTTTTATCTAGCAACATCAACACCATCTGCAATGATATATGGGGAATTGGGTCTTTCGGTGTGGAATGATATCATTTTGGACAAAGATAAATAAAGATGTTGAAGAAAACGAACGCAAATTATCACCACTGATTTTACCTCCAAAATGCCAATAATTTTAAATCTCAATTGGTAGATAGTCTTAAAAATCTTATATGCTCACTTGGCTTTGGAGGTATTTGGTATTCACAAAGTTTCACAAATAAAACCTGGTTTGTTAAAATTGCAACCTGAAACTGAGGATATATTTACCCAAGAATGGTTTGCATTAATAGAAGCCTTATCATTAAGCAATATATACAAAATTATAACACTAAATTCGAACAAAGTTCATACATATCACAATTATCCCCATACCATACTAAAACATTGCTTTTTTTTGAACAAGGAACCATCGCCTTCCTGTTGAAGTAGGTAGATGGAGAGGGATTCCAGTACACGAACGACTATGTACATATTGTAATGATGACAAAGGTGATGAATTCCATTTTACTAGTGTGCAAACAATTTCATGAACCAAGAACCAAATACATCAAATCACATTATTACAGATATCCTTACATTTTAAAGTTCGAACAATTAATGAATGCAGCAAACTTAAGAGAACTCAAACGATTATGTGTATTTATTAACCTTATTATGAAAACTACAAACTCACACACACACACGCACGCACGCACGCACGCAATTTCGATATTTTCTTTTCTTCTTTTTGATTAAGATTATGTATTTTCTTTGTGTTCATATGATTGTACTACCTTACCATACTTAAACGTGATTTAAAAGTACCTCTCTTATTATTAACATATACAAAGTGTTTATCCGAACTGTCCTCTCTCAAATCGTCTTGCAGTTTGTTTCGGTGAGAGCTTGGGAGGACAGATCGAGGATAAAACAAAGATTATTGTCCCACCCAATACTCACTAGAGCTTCACAGCGACGAGGCATCGTCGATTTTGCCTTTATGTAATGACATCACTGCGAAGCCATTCGGCCCCTGAAAGCTGGGGAAGGTAATAATTGAGCCGCAACTTGTGATTTACAACAATGTTGCATTTTGAAAAGTATAGACTCAGACCAGCGTGTGTAGCCTCCTTTTAAGCTTGGAAACTCAAAATGGTGTTCAGTCAGTAGCTTAACAATCATAGAATACTCAAGTGACTAGCAAAGGCTCTGATCAGACTGTGCATATGCGCAGGCTGATCTGAGGCTTTCCTGGGCGCACATAGCACATTGTTGGAAATCTCATGCACTGGCTCAGTTTTTTACTATTATCTTTTATACTATTAAATATTGTATGTTTATATAAGTATAATCATTTCATTTTGCTGTACACATAAGCAAACTAAAGAATCAGGTAGGCTATATTAAGGCTGCATCCATTTTAAAAATCTGGTTTATATCTATACTCTATCATTGTTATCCCATAAAAGCTGTAGACCCACCCATATAAACTGAACGTCCTTTTTGTTGAACATAGGCAAACAGAGCAGACCCAGATCAGACACCACACAATGTGGCGACTGATCAGGTAACCACTTTTTGCGTATACCGGATTCTCAATGCTACGGGTATGTGCCACTCACCACGGTGTGACATCGGCGATGTCACGCAAACGCAACATGTGCTTTACTGAAAATCATACCAATGATAATAGCAAAATATTAAGTAATAAAACCTTTACTGTCGCGCCAACCAAGAGTGACAGTGCGTAGCCTTTTGTTTACAATTGTTTAGTAAAACATTAACTTGTACACTCCACTTGAGCTAACGCGAATCGATAGATCACTTGAGTATCAATCCTATCCTATGGATAGGATTAATACACAAGTGTTCTATCGATTACAAGTCCTTGATAACTTTGTAAGCAAAAACATGACGTCACTGTCACTCTTGGCTGGCAGGACAGTAGTTACATGTGAAAGAGATATTATTGATTTTTATGTTTTACTGAAAACCAAATGCACGAATGCGCTCATTACATGCACTTTATTTTGCAGTACAGACTAAATTAAATATAAAAGTACAGTTAGTCTCCTTACATTCATAAATATGTCTAGGAATTTTCTACTGAAGGACTTTAGAAACGCACCATCTGCTTAAATGCTTA
The DNA here is from genome assembly GCA_964019695.1 of Loripinus fragilis. Taxonomy (NCBI): domain Eukaryota; kingdom Metazoa; phylum Mollusca; class Bivalvia; order Lucinida; family Lucinidae; genus Loripinus; species Loripinus fragilis. The sequence continues at coordinate 21,082,172 of OZ026525.1, forward strand.
TTTATGCCGAAAATTTCATATTCTTATTACACGGGTGGTAAACCTAGGAACTACCACGAAATTGTGTTAACGTAATTTTGTTCCCAAGCCACATCCGGCACACGTCGTGGTAGTTTCCAGGCCGAAAATTGGATACAGAAAGGTTGGTGTCACTTTCATTTTGGTTTTATTTTACAAATAAGAACGAACAATGGTGAAATCCGACAATGTGGTTCCGTGTAAATATGTTTCAGCGTCCCATCTAGCCCAAAATTTTGTTTGAAAAATTATTTTCTTTCTTTAGATTCGTGTTTCCCCACTGAGCATCAGACCAACTTTTCCTAAAGTTCGAAGGATTTTAGCCCAAATCTGTCAAATTAAATGGATTTTGATATCAGTTGACGATGGAAATGATAAAAAGACCCTGAAAAAACATTGCTACACAGAAAAAAAAAATCTGAGCATTTACTCGTAAACGATTCATGCCCCGTTCGTCCTGTGTGGTAGTTTCCAGCTCATCGTGGTAGTTAAAATGCTATCGTGGTAGTTTACAAGACTTTGTAGGATACGTTTCTGAAGTGTTACAAAACATTATAGTGGTTGTGTGTTTCGCATGATAACCCTCGAACTCGTCAATTAATTACCACGGTAAACACATAAATCACATTTCAACACCATGAAGAAGCTAAGCTGAGGACTCAAGAGGTTCAATGTGATGCTTGACAGATGGAGACCATGCGAACCAGTGAGTTCATAAGATGACCTCTACCACATATAGTACACGCCTACGACTACCAACACTGCCACTTATGCCTAGATCGCCCATAGGACCACCAGCGCCGGTGCTCAGACTGCCAGGACGTCTCTGAGGCCAAACACACACACACATTTAAATAAATAAGTGCCACCACTCAGTCATATACTGTGCTTATAGGGTCACAAAAACACCACCCTTCGTCGACGACCTTAGGGCCTAGTTACTGACGACTTTAGGTCTTGGTGGTCCTAAAGTCGTCAGGCAGACCCCTCTTGACAAAATCGGTCTTTTAACGTTATTTTCGGGTAGTTTCAAGACATTTTCTTTTGTTTATCCACTAGCTGGATGGTTAAACTATCATCTGATAAAGTCTATTCTTCGTCAGTGAGTGTTTCTTATCCGGGACATTCGCTTAAATGAGTCAGTGTGACGACTTTAGGGCCGCGTACGTTATTTGCCCTTCAGAAAAAAGGGAAATATCCTCAGGTTGGGACACTTTTTATATACATGTGAGTGCGACGATGAACGGGCATGTTATTTGATAATTAAAAAGCATGTTTATTCAAAATCAAAATATGTGAATATCCCTTTTTTTCATTCTTCTCATCATTTCAATAGCCCACTAAAATTAAAATTCAGGCAGTCAACATTTGTTAGCTGACAAAAGGTTGTTTGAAAAGGTCTTTGTATGAATAAGAGGGGTATTCAAGGTTCGGTCCGCACACCCTGTCTTTATAAAAATGAAGTAGCCACTGAATAGTGAACATCTGCTGATGTGAACAACTGCTAAATTCCTACAAAGTCTTGGAAACTACCACGATAGCATTTTAACTACCACGATGAGCTGGAAACTACCACACAGGACGAACGGGGCATGAATCGTTTACGAGTAAATGCTCAGATTTTTTTTCTGTGTAGGCATGTTTATTCAGGGTCTTATAATCATTTCCATCGTCAAATGATATCAAATTCCATTTAATTTGACAGATTTGGGCTAAAATCCTTCGAACTTTGGGGAAAGTTGGTCCGATGCTCAGTGGGGAAACACGAATCTTAAGAAAGAAAATAACTTTTCAAACAAAATTTTGGGCTAGAGGGGACACTGAGACATATTTACACGGAACCACATTGTCGGATTTCACCATTGTGCGTTCTTAGTTGTAAAATAAAACCAAAATGAAAGTGACACCAACCTTTCTTTACCCAATTTTCGGCCTGGATACTACCACGATGTGTCCCGGATATGGCTTGGGAACAAAATTACGTTAACACAATTTCGTGGTAGTTCCTAGGTTTACCACCCGTGTATTATGTGAAAAATAAAATCGACAAGTCCCTTTATCCAGCTTGCATTCAATAAGAAAATGGAAACGCTTTGGCTTACGATTGCCGTGACGTCGCGATAATTCTAAGACAACTCAAATTCAAAAAGTCACAGAGTACCCATACCTTCCATAATGAACGAAACAAATTTTCAAACTGATGTTCGTTCTCGAAAGCAAAGGGAAAGACAAAATCAAATCGTGAAGTTTTTGGCATCTGGCAACGTTTTTTTTTCGTCTACACGACGTCTTTACTTTTTGACGTAATTGGCCGTTTATATCCTAAGAAACAGGAATAATAAAAAAAATATTGCCAACAGATACTCCTCAATCAGTTGCATAAAAGACAAAAGTATCGCGACATGCGCGAACGTCATCCACCAGTTATTGCTGTTTGAAAATTTAAGACTGACGTTATATAAATATTGGAATCCGTAACACCCCTATTCCTCACAGGCCCCGAATCCCACGAATTGCCACGAATTGACAAATATTTGGATTCGTGTCTGAATCGTACTCAGTTCGTGAAGATCTTAACTGATTCGCACAGTCCGTAGTCAGTTCTTGCAATTCGTAGGTCTACCGGGAATTCGGCTCAAAAGTTTGGAACTGTTCAAAACTTTGACCACGAATTCCCCGATTCGAAAAATCGTGCGTGATTCGTACCAAATTCCTAAGGTATTCTTGGACATCGTAACTGAATCGTAATCGATTCGGATGCGTTTTTATGCAATAGTAGCTACTCTTAGCTCATTATATGGGGAATTGGGAGATTGAGCCAAGCAATAAAACCAAGGAAGAGATGGTAGAGGGGTTTTCCCTAAGATTAATTACCCCGTCACGCGCTTGTGAGCCAGTCCTAGAAGTTGAGACAGATTTGGCAGATTCTGGATTACAATCAGGATCAGTTAGTAGCTCCTAGCTGGTGATTTTGCCAATGGCGAACTGCCATATTTTTCCAAGTCAAAGAGTCTGGGCCTGGGCCCTTCGACTTTAACGTAGTTGTTTTCTTCTAGCTATATAAGAAGCCGTTTTCAACACTCAAGTTGCAGGATCAATTCTACTGCTGCTTTACGAGGTACATACATTTTGGAACTGATGCCCCCGAAGCATAAATGGGCCTTTTTATAACTATTGGGAGAGAAAATCTCGCAAATCATGGCGATTCGTCGCGGATTTCTGTTAATTCGTGCCCAATTCGTACTGCATTCGGCATATTTTTAACTGATTCGTAATTGATTCCTTAACTTTCGTGCAGCATGATCTAATGTTATTTTGCTAATCGTAATGAATTCTTGCGCGATTCCAGCCGAATAGAGCCGATTCCCCTAAATATTCGTAATGAAAGCGTATCTGGATCGGGACTGACTCGTAAAAAATCACGATTGGAGAAAAAAAATAATGAAACCTCACGAATTCCCCCGAATCAATAAAAAATCAATTCGTGGCGATTCGGGCGATTCGTGGCCTGTGTTGAATAGGGGTCTTAGCAAAGAAACGCTGCGAGTGGGAGTGTAATAAAACGATTATTTCTGACATATTTTGTGTTTTTCCACTAGTTAAGACATCTAGCTACCACACCACCTCAAAGTGTTTGTTTTCAAATTGAATTAAATTTACATTTGTCAGGCGAAAATTGTTGAAAAACACTAACGTCAGTATAACGTCAGAATGAACAGCATGAGCAAGTCGAAATTATGGCAAATCAGCGTCCATTGTGCAAGAGAATAAATAATGATAAAGAAAACATCCTCATATTAACCATGTTCAAGAGACAGTGAATATAAAATGGTGCGTTTCTAAAGTCCCTCAGAAAATATATTATATGCTACAACTTATGATACACGTTCATGCATGTGACCTCTATATTCTAAAATAGATTATGTTGAATCTCCAGCTGTTTACAGTGTGTACCAGAGAAATAAAATAATTTTGACTTGACTTTGACCAAGCGGTCGTTTGTAACTGACAGCAACCCCTCTTGGATGATTCAGCGGAAGGCAGGAGAATGGCCGTAGAAATTATTGAGACCCGATCAAATCGTTCACTAAACATTCATATGTCTCTATAATTGTAATCGGCTAAATGAAACTTACACAAGTAGTTCCGGTCTAAAGTTACACAGTTTCAGGGCTATACACAGAATCATTTCATGGGAAATGTGTCTTTGACGGTCGAATCGAAATGCATTTTTATTATACAATCTGTTTTATTTATAATAAGTTATATTTTATTATTATTATTTAGATCTATTTATTTTTTGAGACCCGATCAAATCGTTCCCTAAACATTCATATGTCTCTATAATTGTAATCGGCTAAATGAGACTTACACAAGTAGTTCCGGTCAAAAGTTGCACAGTTTCAGGGCTATACACAGAATCGTTTCATGGGAAATGTGTCTTTGACGGTCGAATCGAAATGCATTTTTATTATACAATCTGTTTTATTTATATTAAGTTATATCTTATTATTATTATTTAGATCTATTTATTTTTTTATTTGTAATTACTTTAGGGTAAAGAAGACTTACACAAATAATTCTAATCTGGTGCCCTGTTGATAGGTATATCTAGGGGATGGAACCAGACTAAAATAATTCCTACACGGACTGTCAGTCTAACTGGCCTTGGGAAAAGGTTCCTGGCTAAACGTTTAATATATCCACATATATTACATGTAACACTGAAAACCGACAATTGTCTATTTGGAAACCGACGTCATAGTTTGGAAATCATATTGGTATTAAAATTCAATGCGAAATTCTTTTATTACAGCCAATTTTATCAAAACACAGACAAGCTCTCCAGGTAAAGGTTACTGATAATGCGATTTCATTTGATACGGCGACCCAATTATGATGGCCGTTTTACACACAAAAGTAGTCTCTGAAGGGCTATTAGTTTGAAGAACCCATTAAGTGATGTACTGTTACCTGATTAGTCAGAGATCATTTGAACATGAAATCTCAAATAATTATTAGATAATTATCCACTGCTGGTCAAATTCGTTTTGGTTAATCTTTTGAGAAGTACTGGGGAAATATTACATAAAATGGTTATTCCAACACAATTCAGGCCAGCATTCACCCTTTGCATGCTAGTGCTATCGCATCTAGTTTAGACCAATATAGTTAACGCACTACATCCTGCCTGACGTGAATTCAAATTGTTTGATACTAAAGCTGCTTCTGAAAGTATTTAAAAAGTTAATTTTAGAAAAGAAAGCGGCAGACGACACAATAGCAAAGTTTCACAGCATGCAAAGAGTTTAGGTACTGAAATTTCTTTTCTTTCACAAAAAATATGTAGTGAGGGTGTGGACTACTTTTCATGTTGCTTTATGTCTGCATTCAACTTTTTTTCGGTCATAATTTTGAGGGAAAACATGAAAAAAAATCAGCAGACGACAAAAAGCAAGCTAAATTACCAAGCATGCAAAAAGTATCACCTTGCACCATGACACAAAACGCATGAGCCGTGACATGTGATTTCCTCCAATGTGTCATTTTGACAAGGGTAGACTCAGACTCCTTTTAAGCTTAGAAACTCCAAATGCTGTTCAGTCAGTAGCTTAACTGTCATTGAATACTCAAGCGACTAGCGGCTCTTATCAGGCCGGGCAGATGCTCATACTGGTCAGAGCCTTTGCTGGTCGGACATACCACATTGTTGGAAATCTCATTTCGTGGCTAATATTATCATTTAAACCATAAAATGCCAGCAAAATGACTATGTTTATGATTAACATAAGTATATAGGTAAACCATGTATGCCCAGATCAGACTGCTCCCACAGGTGCAGTCTGACCACAGGAGCAGTCTGAGCTTGATCTACTCTGTCGACGAAGCTTCAAAAACAGTTTCAACAGATGACAAAAGCAGATGATCTTTAAAATTGTAGTTTTCAGTTTAATATTTTCATAAAATGCATGCACGTCTGCGCGGCTCAAACAACGTATTAAACAGGTTAACTCTTAATATGATATTATCAGATCTCCCTTCTTGGGCAATAAAAAAGTCGAATCACGCCCAGATATGAATATTAAAGTTGCCGCATATATGCAGTGACCGAGTTGCTTAATAATGGAAAATGTATGGGAAAGTCCATTTTATAATGGCCACACATTGGAATTTCTAAGTTTTAATATAAATTGTGTTTGTCTTAGAAAATGGTGCAGACCCTGGTGAAGCGCCAGCTTTAGATGCCTATATTTTGTGAAGCATATGGCTCTCCACATACTCCACAACAAACACTGTCTGCTTTCTCATCTGCTAGCGTAATTTGACAATTGCATTGCAAACACTCAGAAGATTAACTATTTCTGATGCATTATGTCATACATATTGAACAAGTATAGAATCACATATTTTTAAGGGGCTGCCGGTCATAATTTCTATAAAATGAGGTATATTTCTGTTTAGGTATCTTAGCAAACAATGCAAACCAGATTGAATTCCACAATATTCCTTTTCCTCAACGGCTCAATCACAGCTGAACATTATTTCTGGAGCAATGATTCTGGGCTGATGTATATATGACATCAATTTGTCCGTAAGCTGAATTCATGAATATACTACACGCACCTTTATTGATTGATTTGATTCTTTATGTCCAAGAGAACATTTTTTTCAGTTATGTCCGGACGTGTCGTCCTGGGTTGAACCACTAAGCAAGGATTAATGTGTCTTGCTAAAGGACACAATACAGTGACGCCGGTGATGCTCGAACTCGCAACCGCTTGAATTGGTCTCGGGTCAAACACTCTAATATTGAGCCACTGCGCTCCCATACTGAATTATGTTTTTTTTTTATTTCTTGGAACTGCACCAAGGCGACTGAATGAGAAACATAGATCACCGTTGCTTGTGCAGGCTGATCAGAGCTTAAGGACTTTAACAGCCATGGAACACGCAGGCATGTCAGACTTTTACTACTTCGGGATGACGAGCAGGACAGATCATCATTCCCCTGCAAATTGTTCTTTAACATTACGATTTTTGGCTGTCTGCTATCTAAAAACTCCCAAACCCATTTTTTCATCCATTTCACTCTGGGGAAAAATGTTTCTATGAACACAAGTTAAGTCATAAATTCTGATAATGGAGCTAGCGATTTTATATGGGTCATTAGCATGACAGCAGAACTTAAGGTCCCAGGAATTCCTGGGACCAGCTCTGCAGACTTTACATGCTCTGAGTTTGAGCAAAGAAGGGAGATTATGCAGAGAAAATGTGTGCCCAGTAGCAGTAGTTTTCCTTGAACTCAGAGCCTAGGCCTGTGGCTAACACAAAGTAGAATACTCTTTGCATGCTGGTAATTTCGCAGTGCGGAAAAATGTGTGGTAATGAGTTAAACCTAGTCAACACTTTTTCAGTTATGTTGGGATGGGTTGAACTAGCACTAATGAAAAAGTGGTTGTGGCTACTAGTGCTTTGCAAACTGTTTAGATCCAGATCAGACCCTAACAAAACGTCGGACCTCTGTTTTCCACTCTGATGCACGTTTGCACGCCCGTTTTGTGTTTCTCCAATAACGCTTTTTGTTTACTTATACGTTTATATGACGTGAAACATTTATCGCAATGACGCTGAGCGCGGAAATTTGGAGTTTTGCCTGTTCCAAAAACTCTGTTATGTCTGAAATAATTCAAATAACTGGAAAACAAGCCATGTTCGGTAAAATTGAAAATGGACACATGCCTGAGAAATATAAAATATAAATACAGTCGAATCTCGTAATTTCGAAGAGATTTAATTACAAATTATCGATAATTCGAATTATAGGAAGCTTGTGACACTGTGACAACAGGGACACAATAATTACAATTTGTGTTAGCTTTTACGCCATTTCTTCATCAATCTAGGCATTCCCTTACACTTATATAGAAACCAGTATGAACATTTGTTGATGTAGTCAAATCAATTTCAATTTCCATCACTTCAATGAGGTCGGGTCTTTGATATGGCAGTTCACTGTCATATCTTTTCTTGTTTCATGATCAATCTAAGTGTGGGACCGGGCCGGGATCGAGCTATAATTGGCTAGCTTTTCATAATACCATAATAAGGTTACACAATGTGAAAATATTGAAGTTGGGTAAATTCGGACATCAGGTAAATTCGGACACACATTTGCAAACAGTGAAAACCAGATGAGACGGCTCCTTATGAGCCTCTCATCAGGATTTCCACTTTTAGTGCGACCAGCTAACAGAGACTGGGCGTGTCAGACAGAGCGCTGTCATACACTGTCAAATAAGACTAGCCTACAGTAAATCGGGTGTAATAGCCTATGTACACTTTACTCGTGCAACCAACTGAAGCGTAGGCGACAAGGGTGACCAACTTTTTACATTAGCATGCCTGGTCAACGTTAATCTTTAGTATGCTGCTTGGGACCTAATGCATTTCATTTTCCGCGATGGATATGTTATGAAAGTTTTGAGGGAGGGGAGGTTTGCACTTTCTTTAAATTTTGTCTGTATGGCAAAACTGGTTTGATTTTTAAGCCTGCTATAATAATAATAAATTACCAATTAGAATTCAGCGGGACAAGGGTTAAGTACTTGGATCATGAGAAAAGGGCATACAAACATGAGATTATATCGCATATCCGAAAAAAGCCTCTAATAATCCCTCATTATGGCGCGTTCAGAGAGACTAGATGTCTAAAAGTTGTTCGGGGTCTTCTTCAACTTGCATACTTTCTTTATGCGAAAAGCGAAAGCCCTGGCGAGGTCATGCGTATATGCAGGCTCACCAGAGCCTTCGCCACATGCCGATGTAATAAGGACCATGATCATTTCGTGTGCTGACCAATATATAGTATTAATTTTTCATTGCGGACCGTTTATTTTATTTTCTTATTCAGTATTATAATTTGAATAAGGTCGGTAAAGTTAGCACTAATTTTGCTGCAGCAAAAAACGGTAAAGTTGGCAGCAATTTTTCTGCAGCAAAAAACGGTCAAGTTAGCAGCAACAGTAAAAAACGGTAAAGTTGGCAGCAATTTTTCTGCAGCAAAAAACGGTCAAGTTAGCAGCAATTTTGCCGCAGCAAAAAATGGTAAAGTTGGCAGCAATTTTATGGCAGAGAAAAACGGTCAAGTTAGCACAAAATTTCTGCTGGCAGAGAAAAACGGTCAAGTTAGCAGAAAATTTCTGCTAGCACAAAATTTTCTGCCAGCAAAAAATTTTCTGCTAGCGCAAAAATTTCTGCTAGCACAAAATTTGCTGCCAGCAAAAAAATTTCTGCTAGCACAAAATTTGCTGCCAGCAAAAAAATTTCTGCTAGCACAAAAATTTCTGCTAGCACAAAATTTGCTGCCAGCAAAAAAATTTCTGCTAACACAAAAATTTCTGCTAGCACAAAATTTGCTGCCAGCAAAAAATTTTCTGCTAGCACAAAATTTTCTGCCAGCAAAAAATTTTCTGCCAGCAAAAAATTTTCTGCTAGCACAAAATTTTCTGCCAGCAAAAAATTTTCTGCTAGCACAAAAATTTCTGCTAGCACAAAATTTTCTGCCAGCAAAAAATTTTCTGCTGGCACAAAAATTTCTGCTAGCACAAAATTTGCTGCCAGCAAAAAAATTTCTGCTAGCACAAAATTTGCTGCCAGCAAAAAAAATTTCTGCTAGCACAAAATTTGCTGCAGGCACAAATGAGCAGTGACATGAGATTTCCAACAATGTCGTATGTGTGACCAGCAAAGGCTCAGACGAGCATGCGCATACGCGCACACTGATCAGAGCCTTTGCTTGTCGCTTAATTATTATATAAGTGTTTAGCTACTGATCGAACTTAATTTGGTGTTTCTAAGCTTAACAGGAGGCTGCACAGGTTCGTCTGAGTCTACACTTGTCAAGATGGCACATTGTTGGAAATCACATGTCACGGTTCAAATATTCCTGAATACCGGGCCGCGTAGGTAGTCGGTAACGTGTCTGGCTACAGATACGTGTCTGACTGCAGATCCTGGTGTCCCGAGTTTGATCGCAGCCCGGTCTCATACTTTCATTGAGATTGATCGTGAAATAATTTCTACCGTCATATCACTCCCTTCCAAGAAGTAGCTGTCAGTTTTAAGCGAAAGTATGCGCACGAAGTACTGGTTTGATTTGATTCATTACGTCCCATCAACAATCATTCAGTTATATAGGAAAGGGTCTTCCAGGGTTGAACCAGTACTAAGCTAGGATAAATATGTCTTGCTTAAGGGCACAACGCAACGCCGCCGGTGAGGCTCGAACCCGCGGCCACTCGGTCTCGAGTCAAGCACTCTCGCTCCCGAGACAAAGTACTGGTTAACCGCTTCTTCAAGCTTCCCGAGGAAAGATGTGATTAGGTGAGCTGTCCGTCTCGCCTTGGCCATAGTTGTTGACTTGGGGACGTAAAGCATCAAAACAAACAAAAACAAATATTCCTGCTAGCACAAAAATTGCTGCCAGCACAAAATTTACTGCTGGCACAAAAAATCCTGCTAGCACAAAATTTGCTAACAGCACAAATTTTGCTGCTGGCACAAAAAATCCTGCTAGCACAAAATTACTGCCAGCACAAAATTTGCTGCTGGCACAAAAAATTCTGCTAGCACAAAATTTGCTGCTGGCACAAAATTTCCTGCTAGCACAAAATTTGCTGCTGGCACAAAAAATTCTGCTAGCACAAAATTTGCTGCAGGCAAAAAATTTTCGGCTAGCACAAAAATTTCTGCTAGCACAAAATTTGCTGCCAGCAAAAAAATTTATGCTAGCACAAAATTTGCTGCCAGCAAAAAAAATGGCAGAAAATTTTGTGCTAGCAGAAATTTTTGTGCTAGCAGAAAATTTTTTGCTGGCAGAAAATTTTGTGGCAGCAGAAATTTTTGCGCTAGCAGAAAATTTTTTGCTGGCAGAAAATTTTGTGCTAGCAGAAAATTTTTTGCTGGCAGAAAATTTTTTGCTAGCAAAAATTTTTGTGCTAGCAGAAAATTTTTTGCTGGCAGAAATTTTGTGCTAACAGAAATTTTTGTGCTAGCAGAAAATTTTTTGCTGGCAGAAAATTTTGTGGTAGCAGAAATTTTTGCGCTAGCAGAAAATTTTTTGCTGGCAGAAAATTTTGTGCTAGCAGAAAATTTTTTGCTGGCAGAAAATTTTTTGCTAGCAGAAATTTTTGTGCTAGCAGAAAATTTTTTGCTGGCAGAAAATTTTGTGCTAGCAGAAATTTTTGTGCTAGCAGAAAGTTTTTTGCTGGCAGAAAATTTTGTGCTAGCAGAAATTTTTGCGCTAGCAGAAAATTTTTTGCTGGCAGAAAATTTTGTGCTAGCAGAAATTTTCTGCTAACTTGACCGTTTTTTTCTGCCAGCAGAAATTTTGTGCTAACTTGACCGTTTTTCTCTGCCATAAAATTGCTGCCAACTTTACCATTTTTTGCTGCGGCAAAATTGCTGCTAACTTGACCGTTTTTTGCTGCAGAAAAATTGCTGCCAACTTTACCGTTTTTTACTGTTGCTGCTAACTTGACCGTTTTTTGCTGCAGAAAAATTGCTGCCAACTTTACCGTTTTTTGCTGCAGCAAAATTAGTGCTAACTTTACCGACCTATTTGAATAGTTAAAATTTCGAAACATTGTCAGAGCGCATATATCTAGACTAGTCAGTCTCCTTGTTATCCAAATTAATTTGAGATGCCTTTTTCTCACAACGGGCTCAAAACCACTACAGGTATATAGCTGTAAAGCGTTTCACAGGTGAATAAATACACTCTGTCTTACCGATTTTTAAATGGAAATGTCCACGGGTGTGTCTTTGCTAAGAACCGCCCAGTCTCTCTTAACTGGACGGACTTAAAAAGGGGTTGAGTTTGTTTGTTTGATTTGATTCTTTACGCCCCAGTCAACATTTTTTCAGTTAAGATGGGATGGGACTTCTTGGGTTGAACCAGTACTAAGCAAGGATTAATGTGTTTTGCACAAGGACACAACACAGTGACGCCGGTGAGGCTCGAACCCACGGTCGTTCGGTCTCGAGTCAAGCGCGCTACCACTGAGCCACTGCACTCCCTGGAAGAAAAGGGGGGGGGGGGTTAACAAATGAAAAGTTGATACCAGTTTGGAGACGTTTCCAGTCGCAATGCAGAAATGCAAAAAATTCAAACCGCGGACCGCTTTTCCCGCCTAATCAGCGCCTCGCTGTTGCTGAGCAGCTGAGTTGAGTCTTCGCTTGGTGCAACTTACGAAGGCAGGGTTTCTCGCGACAACGCCCATAATTGTCGTCTGCTGACTTTTTTCAAAATTTACTTTTTTAAAAATTTCAGGAATACTTTACTATCAGAGGGTCAAGCTGTTTGGATACAGATCAGGACCGACTTACTCACGGTCGGTCCTGATCTGAGCCCAAATTATGTCACGGTTAATGTCATCAGCAGACGACAAAAGCCGCCTCTAGCAAGGCAAGAGTAATATACAACACTTTTAAGTCCCAACTTAACAACTTTCATAACACTTTCCGTACATGTTCTACATATGTTTTTAACGCTATTTTTGCTACCTGTTTTGTTGTCAAACTTCTAGGTGAAAAATGAAGGTCGTAATGTAACCCTTCGCGAGAAAACCAGTTTTCGTTGTATGCCAATAATTAAGGCGCAGACCCGCCTGCGCAACTGCGCAGTTTGTTCAGCGCCTTTTAATCCATTGTATACGGGAAAACCCCATAAACGGGTACTTTACAACCAGTGAAGGCGCAGATGAAATGCCGCATAATGCGACATTTCATCAGGGTCTGCACTGTTTGTTAAGGTAAAAACGATCTTCAGACAAAAAAAGTACAATATTGAAAATTGTAATCTGACACCTCTAGATATGCATGATGGACTATCCAAAGTTAATTGTTACTAACCAGAAGGATGGAACCATTAGTATAGGATAGGTTATTTAGTTTTCAGGAAAGAATAATTGCTATACATGCTACATGCAAAATTACAATATTCTAGCTAGTGCCTGTAGCTGAGCAGACTGGTTTGAGTCTCACCTGTGAACAAACCTCAAAGACCGATCTGACATGAACTAAGCCACGTTAAAGTCTGCCTGTGATATTTAAGCTGAGCTGTCCGACTGTAAGACTAATGTGCGTACAGGAATTAAGTGAACAACGCTTTTTTGCGTTTATTTCGTTATAAGCGGACTGATCGCACAATGTTCATCAGAATTTAATACATCTATAAACCGCCTAATTGGTGGTATTTTTTTCGTTACACAATGTATTGTCAAATGGGCTGTGATATGATGGAATTTGTCCTCATTTGAGCATCTGCATTTTTTAATTTACCCTAAATGCACCTTTGTACGGATCACTGCCTTTAGTTTACTATCGATGAATAATTATACGGTTTTATAAGACGAAGTAACGTGTAAGGAGAAGGGATTCGTATCATATCAAAATCAAATGCAAATTATGGCCATAGTTTGGGCGCACAGAATTTTGGCAACCGAGAAAATATTGAGGCCATCCCAGTGGGTACCCGTCCGCTTGTTCCTATGAAATGAATCTCTGTGTTCCCCTGTTCCTCAATTTAAAATCTTGATTTTCTGTGTTCCCTGCTCCTTCTCTGGTCATCAGATTTTTTTTTAAAAAAAAACTTGTTTATTATATAAATTGATCTTTCTATTTGTTTATTCCAAATACTGATTTGTTGATACCAGACAGTGCAAAACATGCATTCTGGGCAACTATAAGTGGGGCCCACAGGGGTTTTGAGAATCTGGGGAGAATGGCTATTTATTTTCAGGGATCTAGGGAGTACTAGGGAGTACTGGTAATAATTTTAGGGGAGCTGGGCCAAAAAGCAAAAAATAAAATAAAGGAATAGCCTCCATTGTGTTTGATTTTTTAAAATTTCTTCTGCCAGACCCCCCTTGTAAATTCTAAATGTATTTATTTTCGTATAACATGTACATCTAGATTGACCTCAGGAAAAAAAAATGTGGCAATTATCTTATGTTGTTTAAGAAATAGATTTGCGCTCGCAGTGATTTGTTGCTTAATATATCACTGGTTGGAGGTCAGTCGTTAAAGTGAATAAATCATGACCGACAAACAGTGAATTATTACTCAACAATTCACGCAATGGAGCTGATCTATTTCGATTCTAACACACTTTAAACGACGAAAACACATTCGAAGTCTTCCGCTTTTTCCAAGTTTCCGCTATTGCACCGAAGAACTCCCGCCAATACTTAGACTACGTCGCATACGTTTATATGAAATTGTAACGTCTTTCAAGCGTAAAAACTACGTTACACCGTCTTACGACATGAATGACGTCATTTTCCAGTGACGTCAGCTATCACACACTTTAGCAGTGAATTATTGTCCGATATATCACAGTTTGTTACCGTTGGCTCTATTGGCCTGGTGTGTTAGAATACCGATTTCAACGACCGAAAAAAAGGAGTTTACTTGAATAAAATAATTGTTTTTGGTGTTTTTTTGTCACAACGATCAACATGGATAATGACTAGCGCAAAACGCAAATAGAAAATATAGACGTTCAGATTGCACGTGCAGTCGTGCACTTTTGTCAAAATTGCCTTTGGCGTAGCAGAAAGATTCACATGAGTGATTCCGATATTTTTTTTCGATGTCATCAAACAGATAAAATGTCAATAAGTAAATCATCATAGAAAATGTTCGATTCCAGCATGTTTGTGAAAAAATGTGGGCCCTTAAAAAGTGGTGCGTAACTAAAGTGGCTCACTGTATATCAGCGGATGTCATATTTGTTTTTGGGGTGGCTGAGAACTAGTTGTTCTTGCGAAGTGCATCAGAGGCTATAAATAATGCACCAGTCATTTTACCATGATAGACCTAGACAAACATTGCTGTGCAGTATAATAACAGACTGCGGGGGAGAATTGTCATGGTTTTGCCAGCTAGATGCCCCCACAGTATGGTGGTTTCTATGGGGAAGTGCAGACACAAAGTCAAAGTCCTCGATATTCATCTGAGCTGGGGGTGGTCACAAATGACTGGTGCATAAAGACGAAAGAAATTATGTGCACCAGTCATTTGTAGCCACGCACAAGTCGGGAAAATGCGCTGTAACTACTAGGTTATACCAGAGACATGTAGCCATAAAATCAAAGCTCCCGCCATTCCCCGTACATGAAGTTACGAATGACTTGTGTATTAGACGATGAAGAAAGCAATCAAATACTGTGATTCCCGTTAATATATCTGATGAACAGCCTCCTCATTATATTTGTTTTTAATATATTATTATCTGTTGCACTTGAAATATTTGTCCTAGAGCTGTCGAGCAAGCAACACAGGCCACGACGCGAGAAAACTTGTCTTCTGGGTTTCCGACAAACCAGTCCCTTCGGCTAAACAGACTAGATAGAAAATTGAAACTATTTCGCACGAGGCAAGCCCAGGGATGATTCTTCTCAAAAAGCAGACAACAAAGCTGCTGATGAGACTGCTTGGATGCGTAGGCTGGTCTGGGCCTTTATTGTTACAAATCACCAGACTGGTTTTCTCAGTCGCGGTCGAATTGATATATGTGTCATTTAACCATGGCACATATAAGAAAACAAGATGCGAAATTTGATTATCGTGCAATATGAGAATTCAGACAGAATTGTAACTTGTGCAGTCTCTTCAAAGCATTTTCAGTGAATATATAGACATACCAAGAGTTACATGTATCCCGCTGGTGACCGTTTTCTTTATCATATACGAAAGTAAACATGGTATTCATTGAACTGTATAAACCACGTGTTACCCACATAAAATACACTGAGGGAAACTAAGGATTTTTCTAAATCGAAAATGACTAAGTTATTTCATTTCACAAGAGATTCCAGACTTATTTTCCTATCATAAATATTCAAAAATGCAATTGTATATTAGGCGGTGTTTTATTATATGTATGTGCAAAATTCTGGTCCAAAATTTTATCATTAAAGACATTTTAAAAAAGAAAAACGATGTTCACTGAATTTCTGTACGGACTATAACTATAGAATAAATACTTTCAAAGTGTGCCTTTGACATATTCAAATTTTACTATACGTGTCCATAAACGGGCTTTCTTCGATTCGCAGGCGAAAGCGGCCCTTCCAAAACCCCCATTTCTTTGATTTCTATATAATTTCAATATTGATAGGCCCCAGAAGATCACTAAGAGATTAGGCAATGCACATATAGCACCAATACAAACATGCCTAACACATAACACATAAATAAGCGAATGCGACCAGAAATGTCATAGTCACGGCCAGGGAGCGCAGTGGTTCAGTGGTAGAGTGCTTGACTTGAGACCGAAGGGCCGTGGGTTCGAGCCTCACCGGCGTCACTTCGTTGTGTCCGTTTAGCAAGACACATTAATCCTAGCTTAGTACTGGTTCAACCAAGGAAGACCCGTCCCTTTATAACTGAAAGATTGTTGATGGGACGTAAAGAATAAAATCAAACAAACAAACAATAGTCACAGCCCAGCCAACATATACAGGATCGGGCAACTATCAAGCATCGATCAAACATCCATCTGAATGGCGTTACGCTGATTGTTTTTAAATGCATTCTGGGAGAACATGGTCTACCTACAATACATAGAGTTACACTAACAAAGTACATGTACAAAATACAAGTGAGAACTGAAAGTAAGACAGAGGAAAAAGATCAGGAAACAATACAATCAAGCACCACGCCTAACCCATATTTGCTGAATATAATTTCCCATCCTTACATGTAGCACTCGGAAGAATAATAATGCAATCTTAAGAGTGCCAGGAATGTTAATCATTTTTTATTTCATTTTACTTGAAATTGGTGCAAGCAAACCGCTGAGACTCTAAACAGCTGTCGCGTTTTGCAGTGTCTGATCTGGGTCTACAGTGTTTGCCTATGTCAGGCTTACTTGTGATAAGCTAAGTTCATCAGCGAGATTATTACCATTTAGAAAAGGAAATTTTTGCGAGGGTTTTATTCAACGTCGATTCTCGAAAGTAAAACCCGGGCGAAATGACCAAATCACTCTTTCGTTTACTGATGTAGCTAAATCATGCCCAAGTCGCGAACTTTAAACGTGACAAGCGCGGCTAATCGCGAAAATAAAATTCAGTCTCGCGAAATTTTCTGAATGTCCAGTACAAAGCACCACATCACAAAATAAGACCAAAGTCGTAACCCCTCCCCCACACCATCTCACACAAAGAGGTGGAATATCGAAACACAAATAACTAGAACAGGAATAATGGGAAATGCATTTAAAAAGTATGTGATACCACAATCATACACTACATACCAACCAACGGCACCACGAGGAAGAGCAACATAACACTAACAGCCATAAGACAACAGGAAGTAAAGAAACCAGCTGTCGCTTCCTCATCACAAAGCTAAAAAGGATACTAAGTATTGCATAAAACAAGGACCAAACACAGAACCCCCCGCAAACAATGGGAGCAACAAGTAAATAAGGAATCAACAAGAGAACCACCGTGTTAGAACGGACAGCAGCCTAAGCCACTGGGGGCTTAACCATTTGTATTTGGGAAACCCCTAAACGAGTACTTTTGAAAACAGTGAAGACCCAGATGAAATACAGCATAACGCTGCATTTCATCAGGGTCTGCTCTGTTTGTAAAGGTAAAAAAGATCTTCAGACAAAATAATACAATATTTATTTACAATTATAACCTGACACGCCTAGAAATACAAAATGGACTATCCCATGTTTTTTGTCAAACCCGAGGGAATTATTCTTTAGTATACAAAGGATTGAAATGCACTTTATTGGTACCAAATCTTCGCCCTAGATTCTGCTGTTGTTAACACACTTAAATTGTTTAGCTCATATAGAGGCTTTCTAACTTATGCAATACACCACCTCAGAGAAACAGATGAAATCTCCTTAAAAGGCGTTTGTGAGAAAGCCAAATTTTCAATCTGTGATTTTTGCAATAGACATGTAATGAACAAACATATGAACCATTCAAAAACGTATTTAATGATGTTCATACCAAGGGCAAGGCTACTCAAAAATTGTATATTTTGATACTATATCGGTTAAAGGGCTAAAATGTAAGATTTTTGTATTTATTCCGCAATTATGTTTTATCAAAGAATGTAAAATTGATTTTTCTAACACAATATGATTCTATTTGTCAGTTTAGTATGCATGCACACAATTTAAGCGTGCAAAAAGCATATAATAATTTCGATTGTAAATAGACAATTGGGGATTCTTCAATGTGTTTCGTATGAAAGTATGTTCCCCACCTTGACCCAGCTTCCTACTAACATATATTGTGTTAATTCGTTATATGCGTTTATCGTTTTTAAGATTAGCCGGGTCAAGGTGGGGAACATAGGGCCCCAGGGGGCTTGGGTATCTGGGGAGAATAACTATTTATTTTCATGGAGCTGGGGAGCACTGATAATTACTTTAGGGGAGCTGGGGAGCAAGCTCATAGTTTTTGGGATTAAGGGAGCCCTGCTAAAAAGCAAAAACTAATGATGGAAAAGCCTCTATTTCGTTTGATTTCTTTTTTAAATTCTTCTGCTTCTGGGGAGACCCCCCTTCTAAATTCGAAATGTATTTTCATACTAGCATGCACATCCGTCTGACGTCCCCCACGGCCGTTAAGACGTATTGGAAGCAGATAGATAGAGAGACATCTAGATTGATATAAAAGAAAAATATTACAATTAAGTTTTTTTTGCCGTTTTATCATTAAAATTGTTGATTTTTAGGTTCGTAGTAGCATACTTTGGAACGTCCAGATTGCACCAGATCGCGATTTGGGGAGAAGCTTAACTATTTTGTAGGGTTTGGGGAGACCAATGCCTTATTTTCAGGGATGAATGGAGCACAGACCCCCTGGTATGAAAATGCAATTTTTAGAGTTGTTATATTCAACCGTATTTAACTCCCCTTGCCCTCGGTTTGAACATCATAAAATATTTTTCCAAATAATATATTTCCTTGAAGAACGATTTTGTCTTAGAATATAGTGTAGATCCTGATAAAGGTTGCGCATTCTGTGCCATTTCATCAGGATTTTCACTGTTTACAAGCGTACCCGTTTTGGGTTTCGAGTCCACAAAGGGTTAACTGGCAAACATCTTCATCTTAGATTTTGTTGATAATATACAAAAAATGTAAAGATATTCACCTAATGTCAATGCCTCCAATTCACGCTTATGGTGACATTTTTCACACGATGCGGACTGGACATTATTACGTCGTTTCTTGCGATCTCACCGGAAGCTGCTTAACAAGGTGGCTGAACTATTTTCGCCGGTAAAACTAAGTTTAGACAATAAAATCTCACTGCTACATGTAGGAAGAATGTATTAGAAAAAGACATAAATTAACACATGTTTGACGTTGGCCAAGAAACACGTACGACATCAGCTTCTTCTTTGATCTCGTTCCTGGTCATGTGACAATCATCTTATTCGAGACTTCCATGCGACCTCTGACATCGCTTCAACGCAACCAAGTTTGTAGGACAGCGCCTCTATGGCGATGGGACGGGCTTGTTTCTCCAGAAGTCGGCTTCCTCCTTGATTCGGTATATAAGCGGGGGCAGGATCATGCTCACATCAGGCCAGGCTTTTCTCTCGGACCTCATACACATCCACTGTCTTTCAGAGTAAGCCATTGTTTATTTTATTTTATTTTATTTCATAATATTGTTTTATTAAATTTGGATACGTCTACAGGTAAGTGAATAGTTTTGTTTCTCTTTCATAAAATATTTTAAAGATAAATTTAATAATTGCCTTGTAAATGTTCTACTCTCCTAAACTGGAAACCCACGGGGCCAGAATTGTCACTTCGAGTTATAAGAAGTTTGAGAAAAAATGATATGAAATTATTATATATAATAAAACAGTCCTCCAGATAAAAGTGCAAAATCGAAAAAATAATATCTTTAATTTATTTCTCAACCAAACCATATATTGTGGGTACGCTAAAGGACAGTCTCAGAGAGACGGTTCTGCCGTCTCAGTGAGGCGGTTCTTTTGAACACCAATAACCTATGGTTAAACTGATAGCCTAAGGGAAGAAATAATACCAATTTAAGCTAAAATCTATTTGCTTAATGGATCTATGGATTAGTTTATGAGTATTTCTTATCCAAATATGTATTGTGGGAACTAATTAGAACCGTCTCAATAAGGTGTTTTTCAATGTATCCACATAATATTTCGATAGATAAAAAATAATTAAGACATGATAATAATTGACAGCAAAAGAACCGGATACTTTTTGCATCATTTTATTTTCATAATATAAAACAATATTTCCAAACATTTAATATAATACATTTGATAAGTAAAAGTTGCATCAAAATAATACGGCAGCTTTGCAATAGTTGCATTCCTTTCGAGGACGCAGTTACATTGTAATGACCCTTTCGCGTTCAACGCTAATTCTAAACAGCGATTTGACGGATGAATTATTGCAATTTGTAGTATTATGTCCCCCCCCCCCAAAAAAAAAAAAAAAACACAAAAAAAAAACACAAAAAAACTCTTTTTTTTTAATTTAATTGCCACGCGGTTGCTCTTTTGTGTTAAAATACATATAGCAAAAAAAGAACTTGCTAAATATATACTGCGCATACATGTAGTATAATTTTGTTTTCCACTGTTTACAAACATTTAGAATTGATAGATTTTAATCTAAAAGCAAAAAAATATTTATTTACAGGTCCATTAAAAAAGTTATTTCACTACGCAATATTTCAAAAGTTTTTTTTCACATTTTTATTATACATTAATATACATATTATGAAATGTTTATGCCATTTTGTTTCTATAAACCATATCAACGTATAATCGGGCAGCATTTGTATAAAAGTATCAAATATATTCCAATGAAAAACACAACAACATACTTTAAATACATTCGAATGAAAACACAAGACATTGTACGCCTTCAGCATAAAGTCAGTATTTCTTTGTATCTCCATTTGCTTTAATGAGATCTGTAATTCTCCTTGGCATTGAATTGTTAGGTTCTTCCAGGACGTTTGGTGCTACACTATACCACGCTTCCCATACTAGCTTCTACATCTCTTCTTTTCTACATGACATTTGGTTACCAATCTCTTTCTTCATTATATTCCAAACGTTCTTTATGGTGTTCATGTCTCGCCAATTATCTAGTCATTCTAGAACGGGCATTCATTTACATTCTTGGAATGTTCTAGTACTTTAACTGTTATGGCATGTCGCGATATCATGTATAAAGATACATCCCTTCTGTGGAAACCCAACACATTCACATAATATATCAATATCATGGATAATATCACTCTGATATTTTGCACTATCCATATTACCATTCACTTTTCTCTGAAGAGACAGGCATCTGCTGCTAATGGCTCCACTGACTTGCACATTTACTGGCGATTTTACAGTAGCCTGAATACACTTAGCATGACATTCCTCTATCTGTTTACGACAATGGCGTCGATTGTTATGGCTGTGAAATACAGACTAATGAGAATGCGTTGTGTTCCCACAGAAGGGATATATCTTTATGCACGATCTTGCGCCATTCCTTAAGTCTAAAAGAACTAGAACATTCTTTGAATGTAACGAAATACCCGTTCTGAAATAGCCAGGGAAATTGCCAGAAACTAGTTCAATAAAGAACGTTTGGAATATAATGAAGAAGCAGATTGCTAACCAACTGCCATGTTTAAAAGAAGAGATGTAGAAGCTAGTATGTGAAACATGATGTAAAAGCGAGTATGTGAAGAAGCATGGTATAGTGTAAGACCAAACGTCCTGGAAGAACTTAACAATTCAATACCAAGTATAAATGAAGATCTTATTTAAGCAAAGGGAGGTACAACGAATACTGCCTTTATAGGTAGTATGCATACAGGTATGTTGTTGTCGTTTCATTGGAAGGTATTTAAGCATGTTGTTGTGTTTTCATAGGAACGTATTTAATATTAATATACAAATGTTGCCTGATTATACGTTGACATGATTTATAGAAATAAAATGGCACGATAATTCAATTACATGTATAGTAAAGCATAAGACCATTAATAAATAAAAATGTGAAAAAAACTTTTGAAATATTGCGTAGTGAAATAACATTTTTAATGGACCTGTACTTTGATACAAAGGATAGGGTTTTATCTTTTTCTAAGATAACACGATGTCACAGAAGAAAGTCTATGTTTTTTTTTTATAAAACCCCATCTTTATAAATATATATTGGGTCAGCGGTCAGCTAGAGGCGGTATAATCAAGCTTGACTATGGCAACATACTTCCACCACCCGACAATCATATACTCGTGATATCTGTTACCATTAACAGTAATTGGTTTTAACATTATCGTTGTGACATAGACACTAACCCACAGTCACCTTTATTGTCACATTTCTAAATGTTACTCAAATAATAAATAAGCTGTACTGTTAAATTTGATGTTGTGTTACAGACCTAATGCTCTTATTATTCAAATCATCAGGATTGTATATTTGCACCCTTACTTACTTGGATTATAAGAGTTGTTTTGTCTGTGCTGCATGGCGGCCCTAAAAAGTCTCCCCGCTCTTTCGTTTAATGCCTTTTTTATTCCAATCCTTAGGATTGTATCTTTGCACCCTTACTTACTTTTATGAAAATCTAATAATTTTCTTCTTGATTCTATTTCTATGTATTATTGTGTTTCATGTTTATTTGTCAATTGTATACACCTGTGAGACAAAAATAAACGAAACAAATTAGAACAGTTGCAATTCTGGGCCCTGGCCTCGTGGTTATAAAACTTGGGTTCATTCTCGAACTCAAAATAAAGCGCAATGATTAGCTGCCTGCGGACACGTGTCCGCAAGTAGCCAATCATTGTGCTTTATTTTGCAAGGATCCAATCATTGTGCTTTATTTTGAGTTTAAGACTGTACTCAAGTTTTATAACCTCGGGGCCTGGACAAATACTTGAGGCATCTAGCTCCTCTAAATAGATGTACATGATTGTTTAAAGAGTAAAGAGTGAATTTTATTTATGGTCAACGTGCTACAATGCATATTTATTTCCGTTTTTAATTGAATATTTTGCAGAAGCAGAATCATGAATGCTGTACGGATCTCCTTGCTCTCCGCAGCTCTGCTGGTGGCCTCTGCAGCTGGATATGGAGGTAAACCTATCTATCTATCTATATCTATCTATCTATCTATCTATCTATCTATCTATCTATCTATCTATCTATCTATCTGTCTGTCTCTCTGCCTGCCTGCCTGCCTGCCTATCTATCTATCGGTCTATCTATCTATCTTTCTATCTATCTATCTATCTATCTATCTATCTATCTATCTATCTATCTATCTATCTATCTAAGTTTGCATTTAACGATTGTCATAACGAACATAAAAACGCAGTGGTCCTCAATGTAAACAAACCACAGATTTCAGACGGACACACATTATATGCCCAGGTAATCCTTAATAATTATTGTATTCTCATTCACTAAAGGTGCATAAAATGCAAATGTCCATCAAAACAGATATACAAGCGATTTAAGGCAGGGTGCTTCCCACTGCAACTAGCACCATATGTGCACAGGTTACCCTTTATTATATTCCCGGAAGATAAAAAAATTCTCCCATAATTAAAATTGTCTTATGCTGCTGTCGCGACATGTGCTATGCAAATGTATACGCCTGAATTTTCTGATCTCTACGCAAGCCATCTCACGTAAGGTACGCCATCAATAAATTACATGCTTACACATTTTCACAAGTGAGTTCGCCCATGACTATTAAAGGTGTCGCTTACTTTAAGGTCTTGATTTGTTACTATATCAGAAATTGTTGCATTTTTTGGTAATATTACATTGTTTTCTGATTCCCTCTATGTACTGTATCATTTCAGGTAAAGGCGGAGGAGGCATGATGGGCATGGGAGGAATGCCAATGCGCATGGGAGGAATGCCCATGGGCATGGGAGGAATGATGGGCATGGGTAAGATGGGTGGCATGATGATGCCTCCGATGATGCCCGGTGGCATGATGATGCCTCCGATGATGCCTGGTGGCATGATGGGTAAAATGGGTGGAGGCATGATGATGCGCCCAATGATGCCAATGATGCCCGGAGGAATGATGGGTAAAATGGGCGGCGGAATGATGATGCCTCCGATGATGATGCCCCCTATGGGCGGTGGAATGATGATGATGCCTGGCGGCATGGGTAAAATGGGCGGTATGCCACCAATGGGAGGAATGGGCGGTATGCCACCAATGATGATGCCACCCATGATGAAGGGCGGAATGGGCGGTATGCCACCGATGGGAGGAATGGGCGGTATGCCCCCAATGACGATGCCACCTATGATGAGGGGAGGAAAAGGCGGTATGCCACCGATGGGAGGTATGGGCGGTATGCCACCGATGGGAGGAATGGGCGGTATGCCCCCAATGGGAGGAATGGGCGGTATGCCCCCTATGATGCCACCGATGAAAGGAGGAATGGGCGGTAGGTATTCTAGTACATTCTAAAATTTTATTAATTTTATCTCGATCTCGCTGATAATGTATATATTACGTTTGGTGACATGGTTCCACAATATATACAGATTATGCTCCAGTAACGAACCAAACCTTACCATACAGCTCATTGTTCTGATTGTGGCTTGTTTAAAATTCATATTTTATCATTTCAAATGAACAATAAAGCACATTTTAGATTTAAAAAAGCTCCTTTGTTCTGGACTTGTAATAAAAATATATTTCCTTTGGATACTTTAAGTTCAACGTCTCTGAAAAGTTAACTTCTACCATGCCAAGTCAGAGTGCTTCCTATTTCGAAAACAGTGTAGATCCTAATCAGCTGGATTCTGCTTCGAAGCCAGCTAGTTAGAATCACACTGTTTTTCACTCTGCTTATGAATACATGATAATAACTGGAGGTTCCATTGATCTACACATTGTCTTTTTTATATGTTATCATTAATAGATCTATACTCAGCGTCAATGAAAAGTTACCAGTAAATTCGAAACACTTCCAGAAACATGAACGTAAAAGAAGCCATAGAGCTGTATTATATATTTTCCAAAATATGGACATTTAGGTACTGGTAACTTTTCACTGACGCTGAGTATATAAACGCCTTGGAATTGTCTGAACGCACTCGCAAGTTCCCAGTATAACTCTGTGCTTTCTTTTAAACAAGTGCACATCAATTTATCACCTTATGTCTATTCATAAATTGACCCTCTATTCTTCAACTAACCTTATGTTTCTCTTTCTATTTTAGGAGCACCAGCAGGAAAAAGTAAGTATCGTTTTCCTTGTTGTACAGTATAACTCGGCAATTCGAATGTTATTGTACGAAGTCGCCTATTCGAATTGAACTTAAGATACTTTGGATTCAAAATAAAGGGCATTTTTATGAGTTTTTAAGAACAATTCCTATCAAAACATGTTGTGTGTTTTTAAAATAAACGTCGCTGCGAGGCATCATGCGCATTATTTAAAGAGTATGATATTGGGCACGCTTATTTCTTTGTTTAATAGATATTAATTATGTTTCTACTCCTTTATATCTGTACTTATAACCAGCATTAACCCATATAAGCCTTGTGTCCCTTTTGTTAGACATAGGCAAACAGTGCTGAGTGGTCTATTCCTGTTTCTGTTTATGCAGAGTACATTCAAGATCAGACTATTACATGATTTACTGTTTGCTTACAGGGATTTCAATTCAATTTAATAGAAATAAAATAATGTCTATCTGACTCCCTTGAAATTGATAATGATGGGCAGCTCTATGTATAGTTAGTGTAAAATATACGAGACAATTGAATTACTAATGAATTGTCGACGCATTTTTGTAAAAGAATCATTTTTTTCCAATTTATTTTTCAGGATATAAGAGATACGCTGGAGGTAATTATTTTATTTTACTCTCTCTTTCTCTCTCTCTCTTTCTCTCTCTCTCTCTCTCTCTCTCTCTCTCTCTCTCTCTCTCTCTCTCATGAGTGTCTCATTTCACCCATGCTTTACTGCCTGGCACTTTTTAGTTTATCAATTTTGTAAAGCATTAAATCTATGTTGTAACGAAACAGTCAGATATGAATATTCAGATAAATACATGTATTTGTGCTGAATAGGCACATACTTTTGGTGGTTACATCAGCCCTAGTAAAAGCGCCACCAAAGCTTGATGGCGACATTTTCAGAATATCTTGCTGTTAAGAAGTCAAATAAATCATTATGTTACATGTGAGTCCTCTGCTGTTATGACCCCATGCAGAATGCTCATTATCATGGTATGACACCATGCAGAGAGCTCATCTTATCATTAGGACAAGATATTTTAAATATTAATAGTGTTTATTTTGACAATATGGTTAGTCAAATATACCCTTCAGAGCTCAAACTGAATAAAGCCAATACCTCTGATACCGAAGCCGCATTTTTAGACTTGCATTTGTCAATTTCTAATGATATTGTTTCTACCAAAATTTATGATAAACGTGACGACTTTGATTTTGAAATTGTCATTTTCCCATTTTTAGATGGTGATTTTCCTCGTTCTACATAATATGGAGTCTATACCTCTCAACTCATTCGTTTTGCTAGAGCATCTAGCTAAGTTGCTGACTTCAACACTCGCAATAAATTGTTAACTCAGAAACTTCTTAAACAAGGCTATCGGTATCTTAAACTTCGCAAAACATTATCAAAATTTTATAGACGATACTATAATTTGATTTCTAAATTCCAAGTTGGACTAAAATCTCTCTTGCGCCTAGGACTTTCGGAACCTGATATCTATGGTGACTTGGTGTATAAATTGAAAAAGATTGTTGGCTCTAATTATTTTTCAGCGCAGTTCATTAAAATAATTTCCCATTATAAAAAGATTGGCTATATCAATAATGTATTGCAACAGACTGCATGCTTGGTGGTCAACCCAATCACTGTTGGCAACTTTGCTTTCCTCTTTAATTGCACGCCGGTGGGTCAGACTTCAGACTCTATGATGGTTCCTGCTTAAAGACTTATCTATTGATGAGATGGTAGGGGCCTGGTTCTTTGGCTGTTGGTCGGGCCTACCAGGGTTTACCTGTTGGATTTCTTTTGCTCCGATATTCAGTTTTATTTACTGTTGAGTCCTAATCTTTGCTTTATCTCCTTGTTATATCTTGATTTATATGTTCTAGGAGATGATGCATTGATACGTTAGGGGTCTTTCATGCAAACCAACCATCTATGTGTCTTGATCCACATCTGAATTAAGGGTGAGGTTGGCGCCGTTAAACCGGTTCAAGCCTTCCAGTAAAAGTTTTTTTACTGACCGTTCCAAGGCGGTGCTTCTTTTGTGGATCGTTTTTGTTAGTTATGCTTCATGTTGGTACGTATTGTGCTGTCATTATTGTTCCTTGTAGCCTTTTGTTCACCTGCTGGGAAAGGGCTGCCCTCTTGACTATCGTGTTTGTTGTGTTTTGTCACTTTTCCAAATGTGTCCTGGTCCACATCAGAATTAAGGACGAGGTTGGCGCAGTGAAACTGGTTTAAGCCCTCCAGTAAAATATCTTACTTACTGTTCCAAGGCGGTACTTCTTTTGTGGATCTTTTATGTTTTTGTTCTGTCTTGTGTTTGCTATGTCTTTGTGCGTGTCTGTTTATATGTGATTTGTGGTCACCTGCTGGGAAAGGGGCTGACCTCTTGGCTCACGTTTGTAGTGTCTAACTGTGAGTTTGTCACTTTCCCATCGGTATCCTGGGTCAGGTGTGGTACTTGATTGTATCGATTCCTGATCTTTGCACCCTTGCTTACTTTGATATTCCACAAATAATGATAAAGTACTGTCATAAAGCAATCGGTGAGTGGTACCACTTTAAGAATAAATAATATAGGTCTTTAATGATTAAATCATGTGTTTTAAGCCATGTACCAGGCGTTCATTTATTACATGTTGTACTTTTCTCCTATATTATTAGCTGGCGGTGGCGGCGGACGTGGTATGGGAGGTGGTATGATGGGAATGATGCCAGGAATGATGGGAGGTAGGGCACTCGACCAGGTTCTTATGCAACTGCTAGGTGAGCACTAGTCGCTGCTTACGTCACTCGCACTGCTTGATCACGCACCACAAATAAGGTAAATATCACATGAGTGATGGTTTAATTCGCAATCCCTTTGCTGGCATTTAGCAATTTTAGATAACTTCATTTAAGAAAATAACTCAATGAATATATGCAGGTGATGGTTTATTCAGTTATCAACAAATTTTTGAAACAAATTGTCGCCTTTTTTGAAAAAAAAAATGAAAGATAGAACATAGGTACCTTGCTGTACTTCTCCCTTCAAAAGTTGAAGTAGCAACTACTGACAGTTTATATTGTTCTCTCAGCGGCATTGCTATTCACTGTTTAGCATGTAAACCATGGCATTGTTAAATCATTAAATTATCTCTTTCACTGAGATATAATGGAAGTTTTTATTGTGCTGCCAGCGGCATTGTTATTCACTGCTTAGCGTGTAAACCATGACATTGCTAAATCATTAAATTATATTTTCACTGAGATATAATGGAAGTTTTTATAGTTAACTCAGCGGCATTGTTATTCACTGCTTAGCATGTAAACCATGACATTGTTAAATCGTTAAATTATCTCTTTCAATGAGATATAATGGGAATTTTTTTGTTGTTCTGACCAGCGGCATTGCTATTCACTGCTTAGCAAGTAAACCATGACATTATCAAAACATTAAATTATATCTTTCACTGAGATATAGTGAGAGTTTTTATTGTTGTGGCAGCGGCATTGCTATTCACTGCTTAGCAAGTAAACCATGACATTGTTAAATTATTTAGTTATCTTTTTTACTGAGTTATAACGGGAGTTTGTATTGTTCTGACCAGCGGCATTGCTATTCACTGCTTAGCATGTAAACAATGACATTGTTAAATCATTAAATTATTTTTTCACTGAGATATAATGGGAATGGGAGTTTTTTTATATTTCTGACCAGTGGCATTGCTATTCACTGCTTAGCAAGTTAATCATGACATTGCTAATTCATTAAATTATCTCCTTCACTGAGATATATTTGGAGTTTTTATTGTTCTGCCAGCGGCATTGTTATTCACTGCTTAGCAGGTAAATCAGTGAAACATAATCGATCAGGATTTTAAGCGCCTATCTATAATGTATAGTAAAACCTGTGTATAACTGCCATTCTCAAAAAGACCAAAAATGGTTTTCAAGACCGTTCATCGCTTAATGCTGGTCAAAAGTATTCTGGAGCATTCTGCAACACATTCAAACTTCATTAAGCTACCAGTTGTCATTAAGAATTTTTTTTTCTATTGTTAAGTTGCGGTTCTATACAGGATTGACTGTAGTGAGTTTAGCACAGCAGTTAGGTTTTTGAGTGCTAATTAATCTGTTTAATTAAGTATGTTTTTGTCAGATAATAAATGTTCTATAGCTCTGGCTTTCTGCTTTCCGTCAGAGCACACTAATCACAGAGGCCCACGTACAGAGGCTATGTAATTTTTCATGCTCAAAGCAACTAAACAAGACATACGTACACCATGCTCATAAATGTCAAAATGCCAATATTTATTGACTTTTAAACATTTATAAATATGATAAATACAACCTCTGAGAATCTGAAAGCAAGAAAAGTCTTTATTAATTAGCATTTTAGTTTTATATGAGCAGTTAAAATTTCATCCTTAGTTGCGTTGAGCTTGAAAAAATTTACAACCTCAGGGCTTGGGTATGAAAACTATCAACTCAATATGGAAACGCTAAAACAACAAAGTAGGAAAATAATATACTCTGGTATGTGATTTGGAAACTAGACATAAATGGGCAAAATTGATAAAAAAAACTTTAAAAATTAACCATAAGAATTAAGTTAAAATTAGTTTCTTTTTGTACAGCGTTCTGCATGGTGCATAATAGAGAATTGCTTGCTTTCACATACGTAAACATGCTTTTAATTACATTTTCATACGTATATTATGCGGTTTTCTTTGTTAATGACGCATTCCATTCTTTTTCACATTATATGTTTTAATCGTATTTTAAGATACTTTTTTTTATTAAGGACGCATTCCACCATTTTTCTAAAAAAAACAAAACATGTACTACCATTTTTATCCTTAAAATTGAGCCAGTGCATGAGATTTCCAACAATGTGGTATGTTCGACCAGCAAAGCCTCAGATCACCCTGCGCATACATAGTCTGATCAGAGCCTTTGCTAGTCGCTTGAATATTCTACGACTGTTAAGCTACTAACCAAACATCATTTGAAGTTTCATAGCTTAAAAGGACGTTGCACAGGTTCGTCTGAGTCTACACTTGTCGAAATACCACACTGTTGGAAATCGCGTGTCACTGCTCAAATATTGAACATATATGCTCAAGCTAGTAGTAACAACCCAGATATACATTTATCAGAAATTCAAACTTCTGAAGTTTATGTATTATAGGACAATCTTTTGTTAGTTCTAGAGTGTGTGTGTACTTCATAGAATATTATTCCTATCATTTAAAGTGGACTGTCTGTATTTAGAGTCTCCAGTTAGTGATTTTAACACTTTTTGGTTATACTATCATGCATTTTAAATAACATGTTTTGAATATACACTCAGCGGCATGGAATAGTTTAAGAACTTTTGGGGTTTGATTTTGATATGTTGCTGTTCTTGTCAACCTTTTATATTAATATTAAAGTTGACTACAGTATATGTATAAGGATAATATTCACATGCTTTTCACATGTTTGAAAATAGTAACTTGAAAATAATAATATGCTATTCATTATAAATAGCCATGTTAAGTTTTACAGGATTTTCTAGTATGTCCACTCTATGAAGTCATTTTGGAATTTAAATTGTGTATCTTTTACCACAGAAAAAAACAACACAAAGGCTGTTTCGCCTTGTCTACTCTACAACATATGTTTAACTTGTTCAATATGTATAAGTTAAAACTCCAATTTATAATGTAAAAGTGGTCTTTGTAATCTGTTTTAATCACAACTTTACTTTTATGGTAATATTTTCTTCGGTGGGGGTAAGGATGGGGAGAGTAGTGGGGTTGATATTGATTCTGTTATATTATTTTAGCTAGTGTTTGTTAATAATTTCGGATACTCATTTGAAATTCCTAGGCAGATTAAACCTACTGCAGGAGAAATAAACACAAGCACTACTAATTAGAATACGTGAATATATTAAACATAATGCAGGGCTTTAGTTAAGAGTGCGTACCACAAAATTAAGTTTCATATTTCTCAACCAAATCATATGTTGTGGGTACTCAAAAGAACAGTCTCATTGAGACGATTCTTTTGAGCACCCAAAACATATGTTACTGATGGGTAAGAAACTATTCACAATTGTACGATCAAAAAATTGTTTACTAAACCTGTGAAAGTATACCTATTGAATGGCTAAGGGACTGTATAATAAGGGTGCTAAAATCTACATAATCTAGTAGAACAGATTCTTCCAGGGTAAAGATAACCTGCAAAATATGAGGGAAAAATTGACTGGGTTTCCAAGTCTGTTAATGAAAGTCTGTGGAACGTCTACAACAAGTCATTACAGAAGCAGTGACTTCACAATAATTTTAACCACCACAACAATAGTTCATTTAAAAATCATCTTCCTGACAGATCCTGCTGTAGTCTGTGTAATGTAGGATGCCAAACATTACTTCTTTGCTTATAATTAGTACCAAAATCAACATCTTATAATTTTGGAAGCATTTAGAAACTTCCGACCAAAATATCTTTATTTGGAAATGACGCATTGAATGGTGCATTTAATATGACAATAATCAGAGCAGTGCATGTGTATACTGCAAATCCGGAACTTTTCGCGATAATTTTATTTTCGCTAATATCATTAAAAACATATTTGTGACGCTAAAAATATGCGACTGGGGCATGTTTTACATATATCAGTAAACGACATAGTGATTATGGCATATCGTGAGGATTTAATTTCACGAAACTTCGCATATGCGAAGTTTTGCGAAAATAAAACCCCTTGCATAAATTTCCGCATTTACCGTATAAAGAGCATTAAACGGTTTGATAATACATTAGCATATATCTTTCTGTTAAGTTGGTCTGTTTAGCGCTGTTTATCTCATTGGTGTGTCCTTGGTTAAACCCTAAAGTACTTTACCTTTGGATGTGGTCTCCTATTGAACGGTGGACTCAACGAGGGGGATAACGTGGAAAAAGTATTCAACATTAAATTTATTTATATCTTATATCTAGAACATATGAATACATTTCTTTGGAGATTACGATCCTCTTAGCCAA
Organism: Loripinus fragilis; assembly: GCA_964019695.1. Lineage (NCBI taxonomy): Eukaryota > Metazoa > Mollusca > Bivalvia > Lucinida > Lucinidae > Loripinus > Loripinus fragilis. Next base: position 21,114,554 of record OZ026525.1, read on the forward strand.
ACAAAGCTGATTCTGTATAATCTAGATGTTTTTTGATTTGCTTAAAGAGACTAAGTCTGTAACTATGAACATTTTTCAAAAAAAATAATTTTCTTTTTAAATCACTTGTAAAAATAGAATTAAGGTAAGTTTTCACAATACATATGGTCAGTACAACTGAAAACTGCATGGAAAAGTGAATTTTCTTATAAAAACAGGTGTTTTTCTCTTATTGGTAATTATTTACATCCCTCCAATAATTCTAGACAGTTGATTTTTAACATTATGCTGTTGTTTGATGGTGATAATTTGTTAAGATTAATGAAAATGGTAAAATTTTTACCTGGATTTGAATGGTTTGACTGTGTTCTTGAAAAATAGAAACATTATTTATAAAATTAGAAGATCAACAGTTACAGACTATGCAGCTTTAACTGGTAGTCAATAGATCATTAAATAAATATTGATGAGTAAACTCTTCTACAAGTTACTGCTATATACTGCAAGACAAACACGATGGACCATTCACCCATTAGAAGGCTAGAGTCATGTTGATTGTCTATGAGAACCTGTAAAGTAACTGGTGCCAATTCGCATTTATTTATTTATTTATTTAACAAGTTCACATGCCTAGATTAAGAACTATATATGTAAATAATGTTGAGAGAATGTGTAGCCAAATCCCATTGCAGTAAATTGTGACAATAAAATACGCTTAAGGTTAACTTCACACCAGATGGTTTCCAGAGAACATACTATCAGGTTTCAATGTTTTTTTTTAAATCTATGTCAATTTCATATTTTAAGTTTGTTTTGTATGTGGATGACCTATGGAAGCATATATTTCCACTTCACTCAATTCCTCCCAACTTTTGAAGCTCTAAGCATTTAAAACCTGAGTAACGCATGGTACTTTTCAGTCTATAAAATAGTGCACTATTATTTGTAAAAATCGCAACATGTTTAAGTTCCATCAAATAAAAGACATATTTGACTAGGATGTCTGTCTTTTTGTTTGTTATATTACTTGACCTCATGAATGCGTAATAAGGACTAGTCAACCTTAGGTATAGGTAAAAGCTGAAAATGAGGCGTGGTTTTATTCAAAAGTAACTGCATCATCTTGTGCCACCACCTCAGTCATTATTTAGTCCTTAAAACGCCAGCAAAATAACTACATCTGAAAATGTATATTTAACATAAACAGGGAGGCAAACATTGTGGACCCATATCAGACTGCTCCTACAGGAGCAGTCTGATCTGGGTCCACATTGTTTATCAAATAGTTTAGTGGACGACAAAAACATACAGTTTGTGATTATGCGCTTTAAGGGTTAGTAAATGTGAGTTCAGTGTGTATACGGTTAGGATTTTCATGAAATGCACGCACGTTTGCGCGGCTCAAAAAAGCTTCTTAACTCTTTACCAAATCATAAATAAAACCTGATATCCCTTCCTTAGCAGATGAAATAGCCAAACCACACACAGATATGAATATTAAAGTTGCTGCCTTTACAGTAAGCGAAAAGTCGAGTAATACGTATTTACATTTTAACAGCAACTAGGAAAAAAATCTCCTACACCTGTTTGAACTAGTAAGATGTTGGTTTATTGTTGTATTCAGGTATGCGTGGTGGAAAGATGATGGGAGGTGGTATGCCAATGCCAATGATGGGTGGAATGCCAATGTCAATGATGGGAGGAAAAATGATGGGAGGAAGACCAATGCCAATGCCGAGGATGGGAGGAAAAATGCCTATGCCAATGCCAATGCCCATGCCAATGATGCCTGGTAGACCAATGCCAATGCCAATGCCAAAGGGAGGAAAAATGATGGGCGGTAGACCTATGCCAATGCCAATGGGAGGAAAAATGGGAGGAATGCCTATGCCAATGCCGATGGGAGGTATGCCAATGGGCATGATGCCTGGAAAAATGATGGGTGGTATGCCAATGCGAATGATGGGAGGAATGCCTATGCCAATGATGGGAGGTATGCCAATGGGCATGATGCCTGGAAAAATGATGGGAGGTATGCCAATGCCCATGATGGGAGGAATGCCTATGCCAATGATGGGAGGAAAAATGATGGGAGGAATGCCACCAATGATGATGCCACCAATGGGAATGCCAATGGGTATGGGAATGGGAGGAGGTAAAGGTAATATATAGATTATTGAATCAATTGAATAAGTTGGGGGGAAAGGGATAAATGAGCCGTGACATGGGATTTCCAACAATGTGGATGTGCGACCAACAAAGCCTCAGACCAGCCTGCGCATATGCGCAGTCTGATCAGAGCCTTTGCTAGTCGCTTGAATATTCTATGTGTGTTCAGCTACTGACTGAACATTATTTGGAGTTTCTAAGCTTATAGGAAGGCTGCACAGGCTGGTCTGAGTATACACTAATCAACATACCACATTGTTTGAAATCACATGTCACGGCTCAAATGTGTTGTAATGTCGAGCAGTTTATTCCTTTTTTCACAACATGTTTAATGCATTCAAAGATACAGGAAAACAACTCGCAGCTTCTATTGATCAAAGGACACACAGAAATTTCTTTGAAATCACATTTTTCTATATTTTACGCGACGTTGATGTGTCCGTCATTAGGTAACAATTCTAAAATATATCATGTTTGAACAGGAAACTGCATCATTATTCGCATGTTTATTTTTCTCTCCCTAAATTCATACAAAGAATTCATTCGTTAAATGTAACATTCACAAATGGATGGAATTCTAATTTGTAGTCTTACCCTTAAACCATTTTTACATAAACTCCTGTCCCTGTATGAGTCCTGGATCCATAAAACAACTTTATAGAGAGAAATCATGTTATAAAACAAATTGAAGAGCCACTTGCAAATAAGCATTATGTTCTGAAAAACATCCAATTTCAGCATCCCATTACCCAAAACAGTTTTGAGATATCTGAAAAAATAAATGGTAAAAGTCTAGCTAAGAAAATTGTAAAAGAGTCATTTTCTTTGTGTGTTCATAGTTTGTAAATTTGAATTGCTTGTTTCTATGTGGTAACCCATTGTATAAATTGAGAAATCTTAATCCGAGCTAAACGATTGGGTGTTTTAAATAACAGCATCAGAATTTAGCGGAAGATTCGGCTAGTAAAATATATTTTATGTCACTCCCTCCCCTGGATATTCTTTTCTAGTTTAGCGATCAACTTGCTGAAGAAGAGAAAGCTGGCTGCTTTATTTTAAATTGTGTTGTAGCCTGTTGTTTTTTGTGTTTCTGCAACCACTTACAATGAATAAAGGTATAGAATCACAATGGGACTTATTTCAGTGGCAGATCTAGAGGGGGTCCAGGGGGCTCGAGCAAACACCTTGGTCTTGGTGAGACCAAATTATTTAATTTTCATGAGATATTTAAGATATTAAGAAATGAGATAATATCAGCAAGCGAAGCCTACACCTTTACACATGAACCCTCTTTCCAGAAAGCCTGCCCCCATGTATTTCTCTAATGACTACTGTAAATTCGGAAAATTTCGCAAGCATTTTATTTTCGTGAATAGCGCTATAAGACATATATGCGGCGTTAAAAAATCGAAACTAGGACATGATTTAGCTATATCAGTTAACGACAGAGTAATTTTGACATTTTGCGAGGTTTTTATTTTCATGAAGTTTCGCGAAAATAAACTCTCGCGAAAATTTCCGAATTTACAGTAGTTGCATCTGTTTTGATTCCAGGTATGATGGGTATGGGTCAAATGATGATGGCGATGCCAGGTGGCGGTATGGGACCAATGATGATGCCTATGCCTATGGGAGGTAATGTCAATATGATCTCCCTTTTTCAACCAATCTACTATTATAATATTTCTCTGATACAGTCGAATTTCTTTTACCCTTTATGTACTAAATGGATTGTTTCTTCTGGTTTTAATACATTTACAATAAAGTTGGGATGGGTCTTTGTATATATCGATGGGTCACAGGTTATAATTTTTACATAAAACATGCATTCCTCTGTTCAGTGAATTTGTCTGCAGTGTGTGATTGTGGTATTTCCTTTTCATACTCGATCGTTTTTGCCTTCGCAAATAGCGTAGACTCTAATGAATGCATCTGAGTCTTCACTACTTGCCAAAGAACACATTTAGGAGTCACTAGTATACACAGGGTTAAACCGAGGTATACATGTCAAGCGAAGATACACATGTCAAGAGTTGGTTTTGGCTTAACACATCATGGCTCAATTAGTGGATTTCTTTAGCTCTAACTTTCTGTGTGTGTGTTTGAATGCATTTCTTTGTTTTATCACAAATAGTAAATTTGATTTTGATAGTATATTGAATAAGCTATGAATTGCCAGCTAATTAATTAATGCATTTGAACAAAAGCTGAATCTATGGCACAATTTTCTAAACAGAGCCTTTACTTCTCGCACACAAAAAGTACGAAAATAGACGAAGGTTTAGTCTAACCATTAGACATCTAGCCTCACTGGACACGCCAGCCTTGGCGTATAAATGTGGGTTATACACTAAAACCTGTGTAAAAAGGCCACTCTCCATAAGCTACCATTTACCACTAAGGTCTTTGTTTGTCTATATTTGAGTGGCCGTTTTACACAGGTTTTACTGTATGTGAAAATATGCAATACATACTAACATCTCGCATGCTGGTCCATATTTGCATTGTCTCTATAAAGTATTGCTGGCAAAAATAACCTCTTGTTTGTTACAGGTATGATGGGAATGGGCGGTAAAGGAATGATGGGAATGGGAATGGGTATGGGTATGGGACCAGGAATGGGCGGAGCTATGGGTGGAGCTATGGGCGGAAAAGGTGGAGCCGGTGGTGGAGCCGCTGGAGGGAAAGGAGGTGCCGCACCTGCTGCTGATTAAAATAGTGTTTTCTAGATCATGTAGGTTTTTTTACACATGTATGTTTAATTCTATTTATAATGCTTATTTGCATCATTTATTCAATATCATGAGGGCAGTGTTTAGTCTAAACTCAAATAACGTGATCAACTTTCAAAGAAAGATAAAGCTTTAGCATGCATGGATCCAGAAAGTTTTGTCAGAGGGGGTCCAATTTTGTCACTTTTATGATGAGGGGGGAGATTTCAAAAGATCAATAAATGCGGGCCACTATCGGCCCGCCAGCGAAACGCAATTTAAATGGCGTTTCCCTGGTTGGCCGATGATGGCCCAACATTTAGTGCTGGCTTGGCAGCTTTGTGATTATCAGGAGATCCGGGCATGTATTGGTAAGAAACCCTATAGCTTTGTGATTTTTCAGGGGAGGGTGGTTGGGTGGGTCTGGACCCCCTGTCCTCCGCTCTGGGTCCGCGCATGCTTAGTTTATTAAGATGCAAAGATGTGTAATATATAAAAATTGTCCTTATCATTCATTTCATGCATTTTCAACAATGCTGTTTTCTTTTTTTTGTTTTGTTTTATATTTCCATGGTTTAAAAACACATTATTGATAAAAAGCCTTATCGATTGTGCAGTGATAACAGACAATATTTTTTTGTACTTTTTTGCATTTTAATATATTACCTCTTGCATGCTTTATAGTTCGTACAGCGCAGAGCGACATTTTGCTAAATATTGAATAACATTGAATCTCATTGATTTTCAGGTAAATATATTCGGTGATAGTATTCAAGTTTCCATGACAATGATCCCTAAATGACCCGGAACAGAATCCATGGATGTTCTCTGATTTGCGCTGCTTGACTTCAGGGATGTGAACACTTTTACCTCTGTGATGCGTTTTATTGTATTTGATCATTCCATCTACAGACATACGAGGAAGCGCTCGAGAATTTGGTACTTATCGTAAAGTCGAGCAACGAAGGCTCAGGTGAGCCTGCGCCAATGCGCAGACTCACCAGAGCCTTCGCTGCTCGCATGTATATACAAAGTATGGACGTAGATGAAGACTCAGAGTAAACATTTGATGTCTAGTCCCGCTAGAGACACAAGAAATCAGCCTTTTAAAGAGGCATTTGAACATTAGGGAATATGTACTAAAATCGCGAGTTGACCTATATACATGTATTGTAAATGCAAGATACACGATCTCTAGAAAAGTGTTACACAATGTGTTGCCAATATTTGAGCTGTTATCGTCATGGTGATAATAACTCAAGATCAGAATTGTTTATCTGGGATAAAGGTGGCGAGGCCAAAGAAACGTTCTAAAGAATATGAAAACGCTATCTTCTCTTGCAAGGTTTATCATAACATCAATGACACAGTTTGTATTTGGAATCAGAACATGTGTGATCTATGTGATTAGGCAATTTTCTAGCCATAGTCATTTGTTTGTCCTAGGGTGGCTCATAGTGCTGCTTAATATCTACTGATTTTTCGATGGGTTTTGGAGTATGGGAAATCATTTCAGGGATCAGTTTAGGCACAATTACGTCAATGTTGAATATGTGTTCTCTAAATGTTTGGCTTGACTGCTTTTTATATATTTGCGGTTTGCTTAAAGAGGACCAGTTCCGAGGTATTGTAGGTGTCCTAAATAACATCGCCAAGCTTTTGTTAGTCGGTTTAAGACCTGGAACGAGTGCATTCATGATAGCTAAAGCTTCTTTGAATTGTTAACATCATGGGATTGTCGCCATGATATATGTGTGTGTATCTTTTAAAGGCGTGATTACTCGACCCCAGCAGCGAGTGGTTATCTTTATGAAGCAGTAGGTAGGTGGAATATAGCTACTTTCGTATAGCCTGATCTCGAATTTAAGAGTTTTCATCTTAGGCTGAAATCCTATGGAATGCAATGTAAGCTATGAGAATGTAAAGGGTGGAAAGCAGTAAGATAATGAGCACGAATATACATGTAGTTTATGTTACATTGGATACCAAACATGATGTATGTTAATTCTACTACTAACTCATAGCATTTTCTGACAGAATGGTATTGTAAGCAAGTAAAGAAATGCTTTAAATAGTGACTAGGGAAGAGTATACGTTTGTTAAATGAATGAAAAGGGGAAATGCAGATCTACTAGTATATGTATGCGATTTAGTCAGCTTTTCTGATATACTTGTTGAGCAATGGAATGATCGAGCTATAAGGATATACCTAAATGGGGCTTAGACTATACTAAAAGTAAATTTTGTAAAATCAAAGTCGACAGGACCAGAGATGTTTTGAATTAGCAGTAGTTAAAATTAAAAGGTGTCTTCTTTTTGATAATATATAAGCCCTAAAATGATTTTTTTCGGTATTTCCTATGTTCTGTGAGCTTAAAGGAAACGTCTCAGTATAACATTGTGTTTGAAAATAGGAGGTTATTTTGTTCCAGTGGGACGTTTCTTTTTAAGAAAGCAGAACGGTGTTGTTCGTGACACGTTTCCTTTAATAGGACAGAACATATTTTTTCAAAGAAATAACTTATATCACAAATGCACCATTTCCCTGAGTCCACAATGTTTCTCAAATCTTATTTTGGATTATCAGGTACTTCAAACTGTCAGATTTGAATTATAGAGATTTTACTGTATTTGTCGATTAACACTATTAAAACTATGATAAACATCTCTTCCTAAGGCAGCAGCCAATCACAGAGGTTAATCTGTTCACGTGACCTGAATCAGGTTAACGTGCAACTCTGATTTTCTGTTAGATATATGTGTGTATGTTTGTGTTCACATGAGAGTATTTATAATTAAACAGATTGCAATTCATTTTGTCTTTGTAATAATTCTAATCTTGAAATAGTACATGAGATTTTGATACTCATCGCATCGCCAAGCAATGAACTCTCAGGCGATGCTGCGTAAAGGCGCAGACTCGCAAGAGCCTTCCTTGGCTGTTCACATACACAAAATATGGATTTAGATGAAGACTAAGAATCAATTTTAGACATCTAACCCGGTTTCAAACGCCAGAACTGGCGCTCTTACATATGTGATAAGTACCAAAATCTCATGTAGTGGCCCACTTGTATTGGGAAAGTTATGATAAACTTATTCTAAATGAGAAATAGTTCATATGAGGCGCGACATGGGATTTCCAACAATGTGGAATGTGCGACCAGCAAAGCCTCAGATCAGCCTGCGCATATACTACCCAAAATAAAAAACAAGTTTTGGAGAGATGTATTCTCATCTCATATACAAATAGTAACAAAGAACACACCAACAGAGATACAACAATTCCAAACCATTCCAATTTTCTCCAATGAAAACATCAAAATAGGGGATAAAATTGTGTATTATAAATCATGTTTTGAAAATGTCATTAAATTCATCAACGATCTCACAAACATCGATGGTAGTATTTATACATATGATGAACTAAAGGCAACATATAATGTCACAATTAATTTTCTACAATATTCAGGTCTGGTAAGATCAATTCTTGCCTGGAAGAAAACCTTAAATCTAGCTAACATACGGCATAAAGAGGTAAACCCTATTATACCATTTTTAATCCAAATATATCTAAAAAGTAAAAAAGGAGCACAAGACATGTACAATCTACTAAACAAAACAACAGACATCCCCGCAGGAAAAAAACTCTTGGACTAAAAAATATAAATTTAAAGAAGACGAGTGGGGGAAAATATTTTCTGGCCCATTTAAAATCACCAAAGACAGTACAGTTCAATGGTTCCAAAGCAGAATTAATCATAAAATTTTAGCAACAAACACTTTATTATACAAAATGAAACTCATTGAAGATCCAAAATGTACATTTTGCTACAAAAGAGATGAAACTATCGAACATCTTTTATGGGAATGCGAACGTGTCAAACGATTTTTAAATGAAACGGTTTTATGGCTCATTCAACACGGTATACATATAACATTAAACGAAAAATCAGTCATATTTGGAATAGATCCAGATCAGAAAAGTGATATTAATAAACTAGTTCTTATGGAAATAAAATATATATACTACGCAAGATGCAGCAAGAACAACATGAGCCCCACAGTGCTACAACATAGACTAAAACTTCTATACCAAACATATAAGTACTCGTCCATTTCAACTGGGAAATATGAACATTTTCAAACAAACTGGCAAAATTACCATAACTTATTAGATAAAACGGCAGACTAAATATAACTCAGCAGTCGCTAGCCTGTGTCGCGCTAAACCCCCATATACTTCTTCTAGAAAGCCTCTTCCTTCAATCTTCTTCTTTAGATAAAATAAATCTTCTCCGTAACTTTACTCTAGTAAAACTTAAGACAATTAAATTTGAGCCAGTGCATGAGATCTCCAACAATGTGGTATGTGTGACCAGCAAAGCCTCAGATCAGCCTGCGCATATGTGCGGTCTGATCAGAGCCATTGCTGGTTGCTTTGAGTATTCTATGATTGTTAAGCTACTGATTGAACACCATTTTCAGTTTCAAAGCTTAAAGGGGGGCTGCGGGGGCTCGTCCGGGTCTACAGTTGCAAAAATGTCAAATTGTTGAAAATCACATGCTGCAGCTCAATTTTAATATTACTCATACTGTATTAATATACATATATGTACATACACTGAAGAATGAAAGGCGTGAGAACGAGTAACATAAAACTGTATAAAATTATTGTAAACAGAGGGATGGCCCTCCCCGACCCTCTGCACATCATGTTACGGGGAGATTAAAAAAAATACAGGTCCAGTTTGAAAGGGGGGGGTAATCCGAAAATTTTGAATGAGTTATGGCCCTTTTTTAACTTATAGTTTGGGTAAATTGCGGAATTGTGGTTTCCAATCAACAATTTTTGAAGGGATCTTAAACTTTCATTCAAATTTTACAGAAGGGTAGAGTATCATGAAATACTTGCCAAGTTCGAATTTGGGGGTCATTTGCAAACTTATGACTGAGTTAAAGCCATTTTTGACTTAGGTTTAGGCTAATGCATATGCTGTATTGGCTTTTTTGTGAAATAAACTTCACATTTCTCCTAAACTACAAAATCTGACAACTTCTCACTATAGGCCATGATTACCAAGTGCCTGTAGATATTGATTAAAATTTAACCCATCCACCTGACCCCTTAATTGGGTCAAATATTTAAATTTCGCAATAACTCAGTCAGTTGTCAATATTTTACTGAAATTAAGCGTGCACTGCAGACAGAGATACAATAAATATGAAACATATTAATCATGATTTTTGTTTGAAGGCCTTGGTCCGACCCCCTGGGTGGACATAGGGGGTGGGGTCAAAAGGTCAAAATTCAACTTTTACAGAACATAGTCATGTTGCATACCAAACTAAAGGGAATCAGGGAACATGGATGCAAATATTTTGCCCTCAGGCCCCCTATCCCCAGCTTCCCCCAGACCGTGGGTGTAGGGTTATTTGGTCAGATTTCAACTTTTTCAAAACATGGTCATGTTGTATATCATATACATGTAATCACCAATATAGCAACATGGTAGCAAATATTTTGCCCAGATACCCCTTACTTCCCCGGAACCCAGGGGGAGGGGTCCAAAGGTCAAAATTCAACTTTTTCAGAACATAGTCATGTTGCATATCAAATTAAAGGGAACAAAGTATGCAGCAACATGAAAGCAAATTTTGCCTGCAGCCACCCTATCCCCCTCTGGCCCACGAACACCTACATCCTCTCCCCAAGACCATGGGGTGGGGTTATGAGGTCTAAATTCAACTTTTTTTCAGAACATGGTCATGTTGTATATCAAATTAAATGGAATCACGAATGCAGCAACATGGTAGCAAATATTTTGCCCACAGCTCCCTTACCCTGGGTGTGGGGTCAAAAGGTCAAAATTCAATTTTTCAGAACATGGTCATGTTGTTTATCAAATTAAATGTATCTTAGATACAGCAACATGTTAGCAAATATTTTGCGCGTGGACCCCTCCCCCTGAACATGGTTACGTTGTATATCAATTTAAATGGAATCACAAATGCAGCACATCAAATTAAATGGAATCAGGATATGCAGCAACATGGTAGCAATTATTTTGCCCACAGCCCCTCCTAACCATGGGGAGGGGTCAAAAGGTCAAATTCAACTATTTTGGAACATGGTCATGTTGTATATCAAAGTATACTGACCCACACTTCCAACGCAAAATGTTTCAGGAGTATAGTTTTAATTTAAAACATGTATTGCCAAAAGTGTTGTACTGTTTAAAGGTTATGGCAGACTTTCACCCATTCAGGTTATGATTGAAAGGAAATGATCGACTGATGAAATCCGCCGACATTTTTCATTAATTGTTATAATTTTTTAGAAGATTACATTGCAATGGATGACATACTGTATGAAACATATCAATCTCAAACTGATTATGCGTTAGAAGTGTGGTTCAATAATATATGGAATCACAAATACAGCAACATGGTAGGAACTATTTTGCCCACAGTTTATTTTTAGTTTATTTATGATGGCATTTAGTTCAGTATGCGTCCGTTGTCTGTAAACTTTACGTTTAAAGGACATCTCCTCCCGATCCACTGGTCCAAATTTAAAATAATTTAACATGATTGTTCCCAATTATGCTCTCTACTGCAATTGCATAAATAGATTTCACCACTGAAGACAAGGACTGCCAGAGCTCTAGATAAGAAATTTTTAAACAAAATCTCCTTCTGAACCGCTTGTTTAATTTCAAATCAATTTCACTGAATTGTTCTTCATGATGGCCTCTACCAAAATTGCAAAAATGGTTTTGGTGCATAGAACAAAAAGGGCCACCAGAGCTTCAGATAATAAAATATCTTTAAACGTTATCTAGCCCTGAACCACAGGTCTAAATCCAAAATAATTTCACAGAAATGTTCCTCATAATGCCCCATACCAAAATTGTACCCTTGGTTCCACTCTGCTAAACAAAAAAGGGCACCAGAGCGCTAGATATGCAATATCTTTAAACTCTATCTCCTCTTGAACCACTTGTCCGATTTCAAAATAATTTAACAGAATAATTTCACATGACGAGTTCTACCAAAATTTCACAAAAAGTTCCAACGGGTGAAATAAAGGGGCCACCAGGGCTCTAGTTAAGACATGTCTTTAAATGACATCTCCATCAGAACCACTGTTCCAATTCAAAACAATTTCACAGAATGGTTCCTCAGGATTTCCTCTACTAAAATTGCACAAATTGTTTTGCTCCGCTGAACAAAAGGGCTGCCACAGCTCTGGATAAGAAATACCTTTTAACAATATCTCATCCTGAACCGACGGTCCAAATTCAAAATAATTTCACAAAATTATTCCACATGATGCCATCTACCAAAATTGCACAATGATAAGCTCAGCTAAAAAAGGGCCACCAGAGTTCTAGACAAGAAATGTCTTTAAACGACATCATCTCCTGAACCACTGGTCCAAAGTCAACCATGCAAGAAGCTGAAAATGCTAGCTCATTTGATGGGTCTAACCTATTTATTTCATATTTTTCAATACTTTTTGTTAGTGAAATTATATACTACTATATAGCCAGATCATGTATTTGCATTTCAAAGCATGTCTGTTTTAGTTACTGGTCATTCAGGACCTGACCAAAGCTACCTTGTAGCCTATTGAGTCGAAAAGATAAAGTTTGGATTAGAATGACGCATGATAAAGTTGAAACAGAGTAGAGTGGAGCCACCAATGAACGTCAGCAAGAAACCGCCAGAGGACCCAACTATAAATACAACCGAAACGGACCTTTCATTGGTGACATTGAACCTTAGCTGTACTGTAGTTTCTAATAGCAACCATTCTGAAGTCACACAGGTTTAGATAAGCAAAACATTTTAGCGTTAGAGGATTCTTTTGAGCACCCAAATCATAGGTTTTGGTCGAGAATGAGAAAATATTTTGGTACGCACTCTTCACTAAAGGCGTCTTCTTCAATGTGTCCTCGTCTTGGTTTAAACACATTTATTCAACTTTATTTGTACATACAAAAAAATATAAACGAATAAGATGAGCTCTTCTTGAACTATATAATATTATATTTTATATCTCAAAGTTTAATCGATATACCCATCACAAAAGTCGTATTCCAGTGTGCTAAGAAGAGCTTGAAGTGAACTTTTATCAATATAAACATCAGGTCCAATCAGATAAGAGAATGCTGGGTCGCTTGCGATATTCAGGAGGTTTGAATGGTTTGAGTTTAATCCAACACCGACTGTAGCTATATAAACCCCATCGTCTTTCAACTGTTGCGCTTTAACCATGACGTCATCAATATCAGTGAATCTCGCACTAGAGAACAGAAGCATTATTTTCCGATTTGATCCGGTGAATCCAGCCTGAATCACGTGATCAAAAGCTTTGCTGGCATTGGTCTGTCCTTTCTTTTGTACAGCTGTAGTCACGACGTCAGCAATCAATGCTTTTGCGTCCGTGTATGTATCAAAGGTGAATAACTCTGACACATCCGACCAGAAATGGGTGAAGCTAATCCTAACAGAAGTGGTATTTATATTGGTTATCTCGAGAAAGAACTTCAAAGACTCCAGTAGCGTGTTGAACTCCGGCTTAGTCAAATCTGTAGAGACTTCAAATAGTATACTGACATCTGCGTACTTTTTGGTACAAGCTACAATGAGAATGGTAAAACTATATCATTATATCAATGTAGTTAGGGAAATCAGTTAATATATGATACTTCAGTCTATTAAATTGGAAGGTTGCAAAAAAGAGATAACTCTGAGTAGTGAATATCTTGGCAGGAATCAATAAAACGCAGTCCTGATAAAATGCATAAAAAGGGAAACCTTCACGTGAGCAACATAGTTTTGTGTTTAAAAACATCAAAATATAAGGCGGAGATTTGGCAGTAAAAAATATCTGAGTCCTTCCCCAAGCCAAGTGTCGTTCTAAGGCGATGATTCTGTTGTATATTCCTCCTTTAGCCCGGCCTCCAGGCGTTAAAATGAATATATCCCAAAAGGGGTAAAATCTGGGATGACACAATATTGCTAGAATACCCTTTGGTCTCAATTTTAAAAAAATCTTAGCCAAGATCTGTAAAAGGCAGACTTGCTATTAAAAAGGCCAAACAGTTATTATATTTACAGAAAAATAGAACTATTATTTCATGCGCGGATCCTGAAAGTTTTGCCAGAGGAGGCCCAACTTTGCAATGTTTTTTAGATGAGAGGATCTAATTAACACTATAAGCGGGCCATCATCGGCCCGCCAGCGAAAAGACATTTAAACGGCGTTTCCCTGGCGTGCCGATGATGAAGCGACATTTAATGCTGGCTTGGTAGCTTTGTCATTTTTAGGGGATCCGAACCAGTATTGCAAACGAACCCTATATTTTTGTGATTTTTCAGGGGGTGTCCGGACCCCTGCGCCCCACCCCCTCTGCATCCGAGCATGTATAATCAGACTGGTTGCTAGTCTATTGCTCCCCTTCCTGGTTGTTTTTGTGTGTTTGGTCCTTGTTTGGGGTGTAGTTCTAGTGTTCATTCTAAGTCGTGGATTTAGGGGATATCTGTATTCAAAAGGGGTACGTGCATTAAGAGGCTATTTTGGCTACCCTATGAGGTCAAAAAATAAAAGTTGCTCTTCACACTTTTCTTCTTATTAATTTATTAGAACAATGGCCTAAGTGTAAAAGTCTGGCATTGATTCGACTTTTACGGTTGCTATGGTTACAAAAATGGCCGCCAAAATAAGCTAAAAATAGGAAAATGATCATTTTGGAGCAAAATTGAGACATGTAACAGAGGAATTAATATAGAGCAAAAGCAAGTACCAAAAAAATATTTTAACAGATGATGCAAACAATCACGGCACTCAATATATTAAAAGGTTTTTTTGGTATTTGCTTGTGCTGATATCTAATTCTTAAAAAATCGGTCTCCAAAAGCCTCAAATTTGGCCTAAAATGGCAATTTCTCTATTTTAAGCCTATTTTGTCGGCCATTTTGGTTACCATAGCAACCGGTGAAAGTAAAATAAATGGCAGATTTTTACACTTGAGCATTTCTTCTGATAAACCAATAAGATGTAAATGGTGAAAAACAACTTTCAATTTTTGGCTCTAGAGGGGGCCAAATAGCCCCTTAATGCACGTACCCCTTTTCATTTGGGTAGGTTTAGTTTTAAGGCGACGCGTGAGCGAGACAATAATCCTTAAAAGATAAGTTGTACACTCAGGGGGATAGTCCTTTAAGTGGGTATAACCAGGAAACTTGCCCCAATCACACACTGCGTACGGGAGAGACATAGAGAATACTGGGTGAGTGTCTTTTAAATGTCAAGTTTAGAGAACGCTTGTTGACATCGCGAGGCTTGCCGAGCGATTCAACAAGCGTTCTCAAAGCCAAGCCTGGTAAACTTGATATCAAAAGACGCGAACCTGGTATTCTATTTATCAGTTTACCCTTTGTTTCACTCTTCAAACTAGCGATTATGACGTCATTTTCGATTTGTATGTTGATCAGCGTCATTAGCGACGTCATTCAAAAAGTGCAACGTCATCATGACCTGATAAAGGCAACATGCCGTGAGATAGACAACGTTTATCAGGCAACGTGCAACAATGTAGTTGATACGAGAGGTAACTGATAAATACAACACTTACAACCACACGGCAGCAAAAAGACAATGAAAGTAAAGCAAACAGCTCTCTCTCTTTCTTTCTCTCTCTCTAGCGAGATGTCTGCAAAACTAGAAAGGGCTCTAAGTTCTGCATTACAACGCATGGACCAAACACAAAACTCCCGCACACATGGAGACCAACATTAAGTGAAACAAACCGAAATACTTTTCGATTTACACTCTGGGAAAAAACTTAAATCATATCCACATATATTAAAAGATGATTTCAGAAGGCTGCAAAGTCGTTATAAGAATTATCAAAATGTTTATACTGATGGTCAGAAGACTCAAAGGTTCGTTGTGCTGTTATATCAGGCAATCAGAGCAATATGCAACGTATACCTGACGATTCATCAATTTTCACTGCTGAAGCCAAAGCAATTGATCTAGCTTAAGATTTTATAAGAACTTGTGACACTAACAATAAATTCATTATATTTTCTGACTTGCTTTCTGTATTGAAAGCTACGAACTATACCAGTTCAAAGAATCCACAGATTCAGAAACTTTTAGAAAAAATGTCATGAGCTTTTAGCGAATAAAGAAATTGCTCTCTGTTGGATTCCTAGTCATATAGGCATTCTAGGGAATGAAATGGTAGATCAGCAAGCAAAAACATCGCTTACATTAGAACCAACTTCCACTTTCTACGTTTAAACCATCTATCAATAAATACATCTTGGAAGACTGGCAAGTTTCATGGAATAGCAACATTCACCATTGGAAATAAACTTCTTGATATAAAACCAACTATAGGTGAATATCAATCAGTTGTTTGAAACACTAGAATAGGAAGTCGTTTTAGCTCGGCTACACTTAGGTCATACAAGATTTACACATTCATACTTACTGCAAGGTGAAGAGCAGCCACAATGTGTTGGTTGCGACGCAACATTCACTGTACGTCACTTCCTATTGGAATGTGGCGACTTTGCACAAGTTAGAAATAATTGCGTCCATGTTGATAACATGAAACAGTTATTTCAAGATATACATATTGATAGTATTATGACATTTTAAAAGAAATAAATCCTTTTAAGAAAATCTAATCGCTATTTTTTAAAAATCGTGTTTTGTTTTATATTTGTATTGACCTATAACGCGTCCTATATATAGTATCATTGCATCATTTTGCTCGTTTATAACTATATTCTGTCCAGTCAAGGAACATGTTCAGTCGTCTGGACTTAGCAGATATTGGCTAATACCGTCTGACGCTAATGACCCACAAGGGTTGACGCGTCGTTAAGCACCAAACAAACAAACAAACAAAACAGAACATATTTGGCTTGCTGAAAGGTTTCCTAACTTACGCAATGCACCATCAGAGAGAAACAAATCTAACATACTATATTATGATG
Organism: Loripinus fragilis; assembly: GCA_964019695.1. NCBI lineage: Eukaryota > Metazoa > Mollusca > Bivalvia > Lucinida > Lucinidae > Loripinus > Loripinus fragilis. The sequence goes on from OZ026525.1 coordinate 21,131,437, forward strand.
AAACAAATAAAATCGCTCATAACTCACAGATAGTCAGAGCTAAAAATTACTCAAGTTGAGCTTCGTTGGGCCCAGCAAAACCTTAACATCAGGTACCAACCTATCGATGAAAGTTTTAGGTCAGGGACCTCATTGGGTCTGAGGCCTGACCCACTGCCGTGCAATTAAACAGGAAACATTAGCTATAAACCGTGATTGGGTTTAATACCAGGCATGGAGACTGTCGCATGATATCCTTTTTTATCCCATTTTTTAAAACTTATCAGGCCTCCAGATAAGAGAACATACCCGCAAATTTATTTCCTAAGTTCTCAATCAAAGCATATGTTGTGGATACTCAAAAGGACCGTGTCAATGAGACGGTTCTTTTGTGCACCAAAAACACATGTTTCAATTGATGGGTAAGGAAATAAATACAATTATAGGTGAACAAACTATCCTTATCTGGACAAATGACTTACTCCCAGCAGGCACAAAACCGTAACCCATATAAGCCTAACGTCCTTTTTGTGGGACATCAGCAAACAATGCAAAACCAGATCAGATGCCGCAGAACGTGGCGTCTGATCAGGTTCTCCACTATTTGCAAACAGAAGTTTCTTTTAAAATTTGAATAATAATGATAAAATACCAGACAACAACCTTAAAATTGGAAATGGACTCATCCAATTGATAAGGATGGGAAATTACATTCGGCATATATGGGTTAAAACAACGTTGTATCAACGTCGATGCGACGTCACTACGTCTTATTGACTTTGTTACGACGTTGCGTCAAAACATGTGCCTGCTGGGATATACTAGTACCTAGACAGTCTGGCGCATATTTCCTGTAGATATGGTGCATAAGGTCTGTATTGATGCTAGTGTAGACCTGACTTATGCTGCTGGCGATAGTTAAAAGTTCCGTGTGGAGAATCTGTGGACCAATAGCAACAGTAGAAACTTTTGACACCATTGTCTTTAACTTTTTTGCCTCTTTCTCAGTCTCTACCTGCAATATTATCCAAGCCTCGAGGTTATAAAACTTGATTTCATTCTCAGACTCAAAATAAATCGCAATGATTGGCTGCTTGCAGAAACGTGTCCGCAAGCAACCAATCATTGCGCTTTATTGTGAGTCTGAGAATGAAAGTAAGTAATGGTGCAAAGATCAGGAATCGATACAATCAAGTACCACACCTGACCCAGGATACCAATGGGAAAGTGACAAACTCACAGAAGACACCACAAACGAGAGCCAAGAGGTCAGCCCTTTCCCAGCAGGTGACTAAAAAGCACATATAAACAGACGCGCACAAAACATAGCAAACACAAGACAGAACAAAAACATAAAAGATCCACAAAAGAAGTACCGCCTTGGAACGGTCAGTAAAATATTTTACTGGAGGGCTTAAACCGGTTTAACGGCGCCAACCTCACCCTTAATTCAGATGTGGATCAAGACACATAGATATTTGGTTTGCATGAAAGACCCCTAACTTATCAATGCATCATCTCCTAAAACATATAAATCAAGATATAACAAGGAGATAAAGCAAGGATAAGGACTCAACAGTAAATTAAACTGAATACCGGAGCAAAAGAAATCCAACAGGTAAACCCCGGTGGGCCCGACAAACAGCCAAAGCATCAGGCCCCTACCATCTCATCAATAGATAAGTCTTTAAGTCGGAACCATCATAGAGTCTGAAGTCCGACCCACCGGCGTGCAATTAAAGAGGAAAGCAAAGTTGCCAACCGTGATTGGGTTGACTACCAAGCATGTAGTCTGTTGCAATACATTAATGTTATAGCCAATCTTTTTATAATGGGAAATTATTTTAATGAACTGAACTCAAGTTTATAACCTCGAAGCCAGGCCTCAACGTAACACCTTTTTGGTGCTCAATTCGAACCTTCACGACCATGTAACGTTCGATGGCGAGTGTTAATTTATACTGCATCATCTCACATCAACTTTTTTGTGCACGAAAGTCAACGTCAAGTGAAATTGACTGGGCTATACTTGCCAATAAAGGGGAACAAAATCGTTAAAAACATTGCCTCCTGAACCACTGGTCCAATTCGGAATAAGTTTACATTGGTGTTTATCATAATGCACTTTACAAAAACTCCTCAAAGGAATAGGCGGACGGAACTACATATAGCAGATGCACAAATGTTCATAATAGGGCCTTCTACTAAAATTACCTGAATTGTTCTGCACTACTAAGAAACTGGTAGCCAGAGCCGAAGATCCCCCGTTTCCACTGTTTCTACCCATATGAAAAAATTATTTCTCACATACCAATGCATACAAGATTGAGTGATCCCTATGATAGCTCACTGTCAGAAAAATCTGTCCCACATCACTATCCATATGAGATAAGTGTAACTAATACGAGATAAGCCACACACGGCCAGTTGTTAATGCGAGATAACCTATACGCTACATTTTTTGGCGCATGACTGTATTTCTTAGGAAAACCAAAGTTGAAATTGTTGAGACAGTCATGAAAATCTATAATGTTGAAATTTTAGCGATTAAAGTCTGCGTGGTATAAAGTAAAACTGCGCATTTTACTTAAATCATATATTCAATACCTTGAACATGCTGAGTGTATTGCGACATATTTGACGTGTTGGGCAATGAGGACTGAATGCACCGGACACCCAGGGAGTCTTGACGATGTAAAATAGAAACACATTTTCTTCAACAAACTTACCAACTCAAGTTACTGTTGCTGAAAAGCTAGTTCTTGTTAATCCATTTTGATGAAATAGCCATTTGTTCATTGTTCAATGTGATATGCATTCGCTGTTTCAAGTTGATTTGTACAGCACGCATCATTGACTGTAAGCATAATTCTCAGTGACGTCACCATCAAATAGAATACAGTACGTCTCTAAATGTATAATTGGTATATGAGAAAAAGAAATGATATTTACTGTTCAGTGGTTCCAGAAAAATCCCAACCCTCGGGTCCACTGTTCAGTGGGAATCTTTGCAAGCCTCGTTTCCCACTGGAATGGTGGGTCCTTGGATCGCGATTTTCCTTTCTCACATACCAATGCATACAAGATGGAATGATCCCCATAAAAGCTCACTGTCAGAAAAATCTGTCCCACATCGCTACCCATGTGAGATAAGCGTAACTAATACGAGATAAGCCACACACGCCCGGTCGCTAATTTGAGATAACATTTGTAGCGCATGACTGTATTCCTTTCAAAACGAAAGTTGAGGAAAAAATCAATGTTGAATTTTCAGCAATTTAAGTTGGCCTTCAACTTGGTTTAAAAGTAAATCTGCGCATTTTTACTTAAAAACTTTATTCAATGCTTTGAACATGCTGAGTGCATTGCGATTGACATATTTAACCTGTTGGGCAATGAGTTACTGCATGCAGGAGCCTTGACGATGTAAAAAAAAACACACACGCACATTTTCCTCAGCAAAATTACTTACTCGAGTTGCTGTGGCTGATAAACTTGTTCTTGTTAATCAGTTTTAATGAAATAACCATTTGTTCATTGTTTAATGCGCTGTTTATTCGCTGTTTCAAGTTGATTTGTACAGCGCGCGTCATTGACTGTAAACATCTACCTCAGTGACGTCACCAACATATATTATACAGTACTGTACCGCATGGTCGTGGTATATGAGAAAAAAAACGATCATTGGTGTTCAGTGGTACCAGAAATCCAAGCCCACTGTTCAGTGGGAAACTCAGCAAGCCTTGTTTCCCAATGCAATGGTGGGCCCTCGGGTTGGGATGTTTCTGTCCCCACTGAACACCAATGATGGCTTCTATTTGTCCCCACTGAACGCCAATAGTGGATTCTATTTTTCTTGCACACCAGATAGGAATTTCCGTTATTTTACCCATGTGAGATTATAAGAATTAATCATGAGTGTAAGGGTGGGAAAGAAATATCCTTCCTGAGATCACCGATTGGCGTCACGAGGCTTGCCGAGTGATGACAAATGGTGATCCCGAGGGACAGATTTTTCTATCCCGCCCTCACACAAATAATGGATTCTTTTAAATACCTCTTTTTATACTGTAAAAAACATAAAGAAGACTTCCAGAAATTCCTGAATAAGCTGAGATGCGAGATGATGACGTAATTTTAACGTTACAGTGACGTCATGAATCGACTTGCGACCAGTGTTCGGTCCTTCTTTTTTTATCTTTCCCACAGGCTGATACAGGTATGTGTGACAAATATAATCCATCATTGGTGTTTAGTGGGGACAGAAAAACCCCAACCCGAGGGCCTACCGTTCCAGTGGGAAACAAGGCTTGCCGAGTTTCCCACTGAATGGTGTACCCGAGGGTTGGGATTTTTCTGGAATCACTGAACACCAATGATCGATTCTTTTTCTCATATACCACGACCCTACGGTACAGTACTTTGTAATATTTGTTGGTGACGTCACTGAGATCGATGTTTACAGCCAATGACGCGCGCTGTACAAATCAACTTGAAACAGCGAAAGAACAGCGCATTGAACAATGAACAAATGGTTATTTTATCAAAATGGATTTACAAGAACTAGCTTAACAGCCACAGTAACTCGAGTAAGTAATTTTGTTGAGGAAAATGTGTGTGTGTGGTGTGTTTTTACATCGTCAAGGCTCCCCGTCCTGGTGTCAGTCACTCAATGTCCAACACAATAGGTTGAATATGTTAATCGCAATGCACTCAGCATGTTCAAAGCATTGAATAAAGGTTGTAAGTAAAAATGCGCAGTTTTACTTTTAAACCAAGTTGAAGGCCAACTTAAATCGCTGAAAATTCAACATTGATTTTTTCCTGACTGACAACAATTCAACTTCGTTTTAGAAGGAATACAGTCATGCGCCAAAAATGTTATCTCACATTAGCAACCAACTGCGTGTGGCTTATCTCGTATTAGTTACCCTTATCTCACATGGGTAGGGATGTGGGACAGATTTTTCCAACAGCGAGCTAACATTGGGATAACTCGAATTTGTATGCCTTGGTATGTGAGAAAGAATTATCTGACATGGGTAAAAACAACGGAAATCCTGATCTGGTGTGCGAGAAGATCCTATCTCACCCACGAGAAAATAAAAAACGAACAGCTGCATAATTTTCCATGTAAATAGCGCATGTCGTTAGACAAGTGACGTCATCGTTACGTTACAATGACGTCATTATGTTATATGTCGCATCCAAGCGTATCAAGAACTTCTGTGAGGCTCTTTTAAATGTAAAAAATGCCGTATTTAATGGTGTGCAAGAAAATAATTCAATATTTGTGTGAGGGTGGGATAGAAAATTCAGTCCCTCCCAATCACTGTTTTTCATCACTCCGGCAAGCCTCGTGATGCCAGTCGGTGATCCTTGGGGCGGATTTTTCTATCCCAATCTCACACTAATGATTTATTCTTATAATCTCACATACGCCATACCAACCCATTGGAAAGATAAAAATCGAACAGGCACACGTCGATAGACAAGCGACTTCGTTGTTATGTTAAAGTGACGTAATCATGTCACGTCGCAGCTCAGTGTACTTCTGTGAGCCTTTTTAAAACATTGAATGCGGTATTTAATGGTGAGCAAGAAAAAAAAATCGATTTTCCATGAATTACTAAATGATACATTTTCTTTCATTGGAATTTCTGATAATTCGAAACAACTTATGGAATTTACACTTTCAACCAAATTATTGGGACAAACGTTACATTACCATATTAGACGACAGCCCATCTGAAAGAACAATCACGTGACCAGGTCTCCCATTGCAGCTTCCAGAAATGTCTTCCCTTGCCATCCGCAATCCTAAATGAGTGTATGACGGGCCTGATGTGTATCCTATATTCTTTATGGCGTCTGTCAAACTAGCGAGTGTTGCATGTGCTCCAAGTGAAATCTCTCTTGTAGCATGAAAGTTGTAAGTTATAACACTGAATTGAAAGTAACGTGGTCCGATGTCGAAACACGAGACGACCTTCTCAACATAGTCAAGTTGTCTCCAGAAATAAGTATCACCTTGCCCTCGAGAACTGTCTAGTACGAAGACAACATCCGGTAATGTATTAGGCCAATGTCTATGGTTGCAGTGATCTAAAACAAGAAATATCTTTAAAAAAAGATAATCGGGCTCAGATAAAATGGAAGTGATTTTACTGACCATTCCAGGGCAGTGCTTGTGTGTTATTTGTTTCACGTTTGCCTTTGCTATACTGTCTTGATGTTCCTTACAGCCTTGTGGTCGCCTGCTGGGTAAGGGTTGACCTCTCTGCTCTCTTGTGAGTGATGTTTCCTTTTGCGTTTTGTCACTTTCCCATATGGTGTCCCTTGTCAGAAGTAATACTTAATTGTATCGATTCCTGAATTTTGCTGTCTGCTGTACAATTGTTAACTATGTCGTTGGATAAACAATTGATGCTTATTTGACATGTAATAACCAAAGTTATTGAGTTTAGCATTTAACATATTCACATATATGTTGTGAAATTGATTTGTCTATGAAAATCTCCTAACTTAGACAAGAGGGCCCTTGGTACTTTAATGTACATGAGGGTGAGTGTTAATAAGGGTGTAGAAAAGTATACTTTCATCCTAAGCCAAGCTATGAATTTGGATTGATAGGCAGTTGGTGAGGTCAAAATGATTACAAAGGCGCAAAGTAAATTGGCTGTGAAGAGGGGCCCCAGCTTTAAAAGCATTTACATAGTAGCCAAAGACAATAGCATACAATTTTCAACCACGCAACTAGCAATTTAGCAATATACTCCCATGAAACATCTCAAGATAAGCTGTCAGAAGCATGAAATAGACAGTCTATTAGACTAAGTGTTATCCAGGTGCATGACAAACTACATGAAAAGGAGTTCATTTCTACATGCTATTTCTTTGAATAAATGAAAGTCGTTGAGAATTTGTTAAAAAAGTTTATGGTGAAAGCAATTCCAATGTGTACCTACAACATATGTTACTGAAAATAAAGAGAAAAAACTACTTGGAAATTTACATTTTCCAAGTAAATTTCCATGTCCATTGTCTTTACCCAAATTGCCAATTAGTATTTAAATTCCTGTCACTCTACTGAAATTGTTTATATTTGCATGACAGCTATATCTGCAAATTCGAGTTCATGAACTTTCTCTTTGCTAACCTGCTAGTTGCGTGGTTGTAACAGAATTCTGAACTGACAATTCGATTTTGTTTGGTCATCGGATGACTTTATTTCTGACAATACGGCTTTCCTGTAGCGGTGCAATGTTATAGATTCTGATAAAATAATGTTTCACTTTCAAAGTACCATCAGGCGCGTACCCGAGGCATTTTATAGAATACACACTCTAAAAGGGGTCCGTGGGTACTCCCTTATATGGGGTTAGGGAGTGAAGCCCTCGGGTGGAAAAATGGTCTCAGAGCATTTCACAAGGCTAAAACGCGCTCTCAAGACACATCAATAAACACTGTTGGCTGCATTTTTCTTTCAAAAACCAAATCAACCAGAAATTGTGTTTACTAAACACTATGCCTCAACCACTAGTTTGTCTACCATCCTTTTTACCAGGTAATCTATTCATAATCCTCTTTCAGTTGACCAAATCTGAGGCTACTTGCTGTAATAGTTTTGGATATGTCTTTGTTGGAAGTTTTCGATGTCCAAATTTGCAAAGGGCATTAACTAAAAAAGCAAAAGGCGATAACAAAAAAATAATTAATTCCAATTTCACCAGGTAATCTAATCATTACCCTCTATCAGCTGTCCAAGTTTGAAGCCCCTAGCTGTAACGGTAACGGTTTTTGAGGTATCACGTTTTCTATGGCAAAATTTGCAAAGGGCGATGACTTAACAAACAATAAATAAAAAAAAAATCAATTTCCATCAGGTTATTTTCTTAGTATTCTCTATAAGCTGAGCAAGTTTGAAGCTACTTGCTGTAACGGTTTTTGAGATATGAAGATTTCTATGTCCAAATTTGCAAAGGGCAATAACTCAAAAAAATAAAATGATCGATTTTTTTTTATTTTTTCACCAAGTAATCTACTCATTATCTGCTATAAGCTGAGCAAGTTAGAAGCTCCTAGCTGCTATAGTTTTTGAAATATCCTGATTAAAAAAAATCATTAAGACCCTTTAAAAGGGGCATTACTCCACAATCAAGACAAAACACGGGTCAGTTATCTTTTATGAGAAATCCATCTATGAAATTTCAAAACCTTATCTTAAATTTAAAACGGATTTTTGATATATCAAGTTTTCTATGACAAAAATTGCAAAGGGTGATTAGAAATCAGAAATCCCATTCTCATAAAAAATCAAAGCTTATTTAGGCCAAATCATTAATATACAGGTAAAACATCTCAATATCGTTTTACCAAAAAAAAAATATATAATGTAATTTCTGTAGAAAGGTGTAATTGTCAATCAATTCCAAAATATTCCAATTTCAAGGAATCGTTCACGATGTATTCACATTTTTCTCGTATATTTTAAATACTGCAATGCTTTAGCCTTGATTCGTTGATAGAGTGACTATCTAAGATGACATATATGCCAACCCTCGACTCTGACAAGCTTTCGTAAGCAAGTTTTTAATATTTCAACTGACAGCCCCTACCTACAATTTCAGTTTGTTTATTCTACGCGAAAAGAAGAGCCGAAAAATCATTAATATACAGGTAAAACATCTCAATATAGTTTTACCAAAAAAAGCAAAGAATATAAAAGTAATTTCTGTAAAAAGGTGTAATTGTCAATCAATTCCAAAATAGTCCAATTTAAGGAATCGTTCACGATGTATTCACATTTTTCTCGTATATTTTAAATACTGCAATGCTTTAGCATTGATTCGTTGATAGAGTGACTATCTAAGATGACATATATGCCAACCCTCGACTCTGACAAGCTTTTGTAAGCAAGTTTTTAATATTTCAACTGACAGCCCCTACCTACAATTTCAGTTTGTTTATTCTACGCGAAAAGAAGAGCCGAAAAATCATTAATATACAGGTAAAACATCTCAATATAGTTTTACCAAAAAAAGCAAAAAATATAAAAGTAATTTCTGTAAAAAGGTGTAATTGTCAATCAATTCCAAAATATTCCAATTTAAGGAATCGTTTACGATGTATCGACATTTTTCTCGTATATTTTAAATACTGCGATGCTTTAGCCTTGATTCGTACAATTTCAGTTTGCTTATTCTACGCGAAAAGACGAGCCCAAAAATATCCGCGGCAAAGAAAATTGTATGATACCTTTGTTAAACCATAACAAGATGCTGATTTAGATCAGACACCAAAGAGCTCGGTGTCACTGTAACTTACATAGTGCTTAATATATCTTCAGGAAAAATGAGAATCAACTACCCAACAACCATAGATTTAGGAAAAGACTCGTTCAAATTATAGGGCGAGATGGGATTATACCCACGGTGTTTGTTATGTTACCAAAATTAACAACTATCAACGTGTGGCGTGATAGGAAATCAGCAACCTACATCTTTATATGGCCTCGATGCGATGAGACCTAATTTATAACTAGCATGCGAATAACAATGATTCAGGCCAGCATGGCAATATTGATATGTGTTGCAGAATTCCATTTCAGCTTGGATACGAAAAAAAAAACTGGAAACGTTCAATTGATAAGGCTCGTCACCATATTGCTATGAATACCTTTTGGACATGCTGCATCTGTCAGCTGTTGTTGTATAGTCTGAAGTTGATCGAAGCTGTTGACTTGCGAGATTCCCCGCCCTGAAGCTATTTTCTTTAATTCATCATAATCGACATCTGGGCCTATTCCGAAGGCAAACACTTCCGCAATATCATGTAGCAAGGCTGCTTCACGAGCTGTTGATGCCCTGTCTTCGGATACACCATCAGAAATAACAATGGCCATTTTCGATGAGTTTGCTCGTGCTCCATTTGCTGGTTTGAAACTTTCCTCATGTGCATACTGAAGAGCTTTATACACGTCACTATTAGCATTATATTCAAGATCTTGGATAGCCTGAATGACTTCGTTTATAGTGCTGTAGGTATTGAAGTTAAACTGTGGAGAAACTCCCCAAAAGAAGGTGATGACACTAAACTGGACACTTTGTGGACCGATAGAAAATTGTAGTGCGAAGCTCTGAACAAAGGACAGTATTTTCTTGAAGTTCTCTAGGCCAACGCTACCCGAGGAATCAATTATGAATAGTATATCAGTTAGTTTCTCTCCACATTCTGAAAAAAATTCTCTTGTCTTAGATTCTATAGAATATAAAAACACTGATATACTTGTACGGTTCACTATGAATAGCTCATTATGGTGTCAGTTAGGTTTGTGTGCATTTTATCAGTAACAAAGAAATGAACTCGGTCAAGTTAGCAAAACAGCAAAATGGCAAACAAATTAATCAAGTTAGCAAAATGGCAAGCAAATTTGGTCTAGATAGCAAAATGGCAAACAAATTTGGTCAAGTTAGCAAAATAGCAAAATGGTGATTTTTTAGTCAAGTTAGCAAGACAGCTAGATGGCAAAACAATTTGGTCAAGTCAGCAAAACATCATAAATTTCGGTGAATTTAGCAAAATAAAACAAACTTTCTTAATCACTGCCATCTGTATAATGATAGTAGACTAATCCTATTTTCTGACATTTTTTATCAAGTTATATGTTGAAACTGGGATTTTGTAATAGTTTCCGTGACTATGAATGGACATACACATAAGGAGGAGGCCAAGAGCTACTAAGAGTTTTGCTCCCCGCCCCCTTGCCGCCAACCCCACTACCAGGGGATATTTAGTAGACCATATTTTTCTTAAAGCATGTCATATAACAAGGTATTTGAAACATGTTACAAAGTAGCCCTCTGGCGGCTGGGGCTTTGGGTGTTACAGAGTGTTAATTACGTAACCCCTCTTCAAATTGGCTAAACAGTCATGTACTATGCAAGAACAAGTATTTCCCTGCAGATATTGATGTTTGTCAAAGTTTCTAGGCCCAGTTTGGTGTCATTTACGTTCAATTTGCTTAATACCCTTAATGATATACCATAGGGTATACCAAGATATTTTTGTGTTAAATAGATATACAGATACTTGTTTGCCCGAAAAAGAATTATCAGTTCGTTTGAAGAGACTATGTCGAATTGTCGAAGCATATTTGCCTTTGTGAAATTATATATTTTGAACTTTTAAAAACAACAAATATTTTTACCAATTTGGCAAAATTTATAGGTTTTAAAATTCATTAACAATGAATATTAGAGCTCTCAAGTGATAGCTGAATAAGAATATATTTCCACGTTTGTCAAAGCTGTAAAAGTCACGTATACTACCATATACAATATATCATAAGGTACTATGTGCATCCAAAATATTGTCATAGACAGTTTAAAATTTTGTCTATAATGATGATATAAGGTGGATTTAGATTTTGTTATGCTAATCTGATGACTGTTGGTACTACGTTAAATTCAATTACTTATTTGACAGCAACTAGATAATTTAAGTGTATCCAGTTAAATGTTGTTTATATTATACGAGAATAGTCAGTAACCCAATGCAGGTTTGTATTCCTTGTATATTCAGGTTCATCTACAGTAACAAAAATTTTTTCAAGTAAATTTTGTGTTGGAGGTGGTAGCATACAAAATATGTGCTAACAATCCAGATAGAATCAAACTTATATAAGTTGGTACAATAAATTTTGATATATATTAAATAAGATACCATGCATTATAAGTGTATGTAATCAGATACTGTTTAAAGAATTTGTCTCCAAATCAAATTTTATACTGACTCATTATTTGTATATGCAGATGCCAGGATCAAGATAGAGACACATTACTTTATTTTTAGCTTTTAAATGTATTAAATAATTACAATTTGGTATGTGCGACCAGCAAAGCCTCAGATCAGCCTGCGCATACGCGCAGTCTGATCAGAGCCTTTGCTAGTCGCTTGAGTATTCTATGATTGTTAAGCTACTGACTGAGCACCATTTGGAGTGTCTAAGCTTAGAAGGAGGTTGCAGATGCTCATCTGAGTCTACACATGTCAAAATCTCACATTGTTGGAAATCTCATGCACTGGCTTAATTTTATCTTTTCTTCAGCATAGCTTCCACTGTTCATTAAATAAAACAGTTAATAAAATCAACATAGTATCCTGATCATGTACTTGAGCAATGTAAACTTCTTTTGTTGATCGTTTATGTTATTTCTGTCTTGTTTTTCAAATGCTTTCGTGCGCGTCTGTTTATTGATGCCTTGTGGTCACCTGCTTGGAAAGGGCTGACCTCTTGGCTTTTGTTTGTAATGTTTAATTGTGAAGTTGTACACTTTCCCATTTGTATCCTGGGTCAGGTGTGGTGCTTGATTGAATCGGTTCCTGACCTTTGCCCTTTTTCTTACTTTTATAAGTAAATGATTTACAAAGAACAAATATTTCCATGAAAATGATGGGTTATACACGACAATGCTCGCATGTGATAGAATCATATCCAAGGAATCAGGTCAGTTGTTACCAACGATACCCATTTTAGCTAAGTGGCATGTGCAAACCAGCTGATTGTAGATCAAGATCAGATGCCGCAGGCCTCGGCATCTGATCAGGGTCTCCACTGCTTGCTTACAGAATGTTCTATTAAAATTCTAATATAAAATACAACCTTTCGAACCCTTAAAACTAAAATTGACTGTTCTAATTGATAAGAATGAAATCCCATTTGGCTTAAATGGGTTAAAATTAGACTTATCAAGAGTACAGTAAATCCGGTGTAAAATGGCCACTCTAAAAAGACCAAAAATTGGTTTTCAATACAAATTATCGCTTGATACAGGTCAAAAGTATTGCAGAATGATGGAGCATTCTGCAATACTTTCGACCTTTATTAAGCTACCAATTGTTGTTAAGATATTTGTTTCTATTTTTGAGTAGCCGTTTTACACAGGTTTTACTGTAGGTGGCTCTTACCAAGTGTACAGTTTTCCCCGGTATATCGTGTTGGACATGAGCAGGTATAGTCCGTTAAGCCAATATTCGTACACTTTCCGCCATTTAAACAGGGTGCATAAGAACAAGCTGAAACCAAAAATAAAGGGCCAGCACACGAGATTTGGTATAGCATGTGTGCAAATACCTCTAAAACGCCCATGTTAACGTATCCAGCAAGCAGCAGTTCTATTTCTTAGTCAATGCGAGCAGCGGAGACACTGGCGAGTCTGTGTATGCCGCACAGACTCGACTTAGCATTTACTGCTCGCCGATACGAAACTCACTAAAATCTCGTGTGTTTGGTCTAATCTGATTATTTTATTTTTTGATTACTTTGTTATATTCTTTTATCAGTTACCATTCGTCTAAACTGCAACGTTGCACGTTGCCTGAAAAACGTTGTCCATCTCACAACATGTGCCTTTATCAGGTTATGATGACGTTGCACATTTTGAATGACGTCGCTAATGAAGCTGAATCGACACAAAGAAAAATATCTTTACGTCATATTCGCTAGTTTGAAGAGTGAATCAACTTGGGAAGCTCAGGCTCGCGTCTTTTAATATCAAGTTTACAAGGCTCGGCTTCGAGATCGCATGTTGAATCGCTCGGCAAGCCTCGCGATGTCAACAAGCGTTCTCGAAGCATTGCCTGGTAAACTTGATATCAAAATACACTCACCTAGTGTCCTCTATTTATACAGCCATTTATATTACAGCTTGGATATTCCAGAAATTAATTAAGGGTGAAACAATTTATTTTGTTCACATGATATCATCGGACGTCTGTTTTTATCCAGGCAAATAGTGAAGCAAACGTCTTGGTGCACTCTGTCTATTAATCAATGTGAATAAAGCTATAATCAAAAATTTGGGCGAAAAAAATATTTTTCTGTTACGCACTATTTACCATGTTAACTAAAGGTAGCTAACGTCGATGAAAAGGCATACTAAGATTTACTGATCTTAATGTATGTTACATTCCTAGATCATTTAGAATACAATACGTTGACACAATTACATTGTCTACTTCCATTTGCTATCATGAAATCATCATTGTTACACTTATTAACTTTCGCTTTAACCTGTTACTCCGTATTTCAAAAGCCAGCAAGATGAATATGGAATAAGCTTGCAACTCGTCTTTTATATAAGTTGATTTTGAAAATACAACAACAGACGACATAAGGCGATTATAAAATTTCACAGAGGGCAAAGGGTTAGTAATATTGGTTATATTTTTCTTCCGAAAATTAAAGTTAGTGGCTTAAGAAACAATACTGGTGGCACCGAGTTGTACCCACGTGGGTTTTTGCGTACACGTAGGTATGCCCCTGGCAAAAACAAAACATTATTTTGTAATGGGTGAGGAATGGAAATATAGGAGACAAATAATTTTTGCAGAGAAAAGCTCAAATGTGACTTATATGAATAAACTAGGAATCACTTCGTCAATGTCGAAAGTATATTTCAATATTTCATTTTTGCATAAAAAGTGAGTATGACCAAGAAAAAACACATTCACACAGTGCACGCCAACCCACGGCACCGCGTTTTTATAGATGTTTTAGCAGAAAACGTATGATCTGTTAAAGAGGTCATGTCATTTTTTCATTCCATTCAAATTCATTCCATTTTTTTCAATGTTTTATGTTATACCAAAATGCATATAGCCTATTGCGTTTGGTTACATTTTATTCTGGATTTATGCTGTGAATTTAGATATTTTCACGAGAATTTTATTTTCGAGAAAAGCGTTAAAAGACATATTTACGACGCTGAACATTCGCGGCTGGGCAATGATTTACCTATATCAGTAAACGACAGAGTGATTGTGCGATTTCGCGAGGGTTTTATTTTCACGAAACTTCGCGAAGTTTCGCGAAAATAAATACCTCGCGAGAAATTCCCAAGTTACAGTAAATACATACGAGGTGGTGGTGGTGTTGTGGTCGTTGTCGTCACTGGTGGTGGTGGTGTGGTAGTGGTGGTGGTCGTCGTTGGCGTCGTTGTCGTCACTGGTGGTGGTGGTGTGGTAGTGGTGGTGGTCGTCGTTGGCGTCGTTGACGTCACTGGTGGTGGTGGTGTGGTAGTGGTGGTGGTCGTCGTTGGCGTCGTTGTCGTCACTGGTGGTGGTGGTGTGGTAGTGGTGGTCGTCGTCGTTGGCGTCGTTGTCGTCACTGGTGGTGGTGATGTGGTAGTGGTGGTGGTCGTTGGTGTCGTTGTTGTCACTGGTGGTGGTGGTGTGGTAGTGGTGGTGGTCGTCGTTAGCGTCGTTGTCGTCACTGGTGGTGGTGGTGTTGTAGTGGTGGTGGTCGTCGTTAGCGTCGTTATCGTCACTGGTGGTGGTGGTGTGGTAGTGGTTGTGGTCGTCGTTGGCGTCGTTGTCGTCACTGGTGGTGGTGTGGTAGTGGTGGTGGTCGTCGTTGGCGTCGTTGTCGTCACTGGTGGTGGTGGTGGTGGTGTGGTAGTGGTGGTGGTCGTCGTTGGCGTCGTTGTCGTCACTGGTGGTGGTGTGGTAGTGGTGGTGGTCGTCGTTGGCGTCGTTGTCGTCACTGGTGGTGGTGGTGGTGGTGTGGTAGTGGTGGTGGTCGTCGTTGGCGTCGTTGTCGTCACTGGTGGTGGTGGTGTGGTAGTGGTGGTGGTCGTCGTTGGCGTCGTTGGCGTCACTGGTGGTGGTGGTGTGGTAGTGGTGGTGGTCGTCGTTGGCGTCGTTGTCGTCACTGGTGGTGGTGGTGTGGTAGTGGTGGGGGTCGTCGTTGGCGTCGTTGTCGTCACTGGTGGTGGTGGTGTGGTAGTAGAGGTGGTCGTCGTTGGTGTCGTTGGCGTCACTGGTGGTGGTGGTGTGGTATTGGTGGTGGTCGTCGTTGGCGTCGTTGTCGTCACTTGTGATGGTGTTGTGGTAGTAGTGGTGGTCGTCGTTGGCGTCGTTGTCGTCACTGGTGGTGGTGGTGGTGGTGTGGTAGTGGTGGAGGTCGTGGTGGTGGTCACGGGCGGTGGTGCCGCTGCAGTCGGTGGGATCGGTGGAGGATGCCCACATTCCACCAGATCTATAACAAAGCCAGTAATATTCTTTTTGAAAAACTGACTTTAACAAGTGCGTGCGTGCATGGGTATGTAAATTTGGCATTCGTATTGAGCAGGAATGCACAATTCATTGACAAAGAGAATTCACAGAATAATAGGGTGAAGTCGGGTGAATTCGGACGATCGGCTAAATTCGGACAGCGACCTTGTCTGTTTCATATTTTGATTATTGGAATCTCGAAGCAATATACACTATTTTGTATTTTCTTTCGAGTTGGAATAAATAATAAATTAACTAAGCAAACAGTGCAAATCCTGATGAGACGGCTAATAAGGAATCGTCTCATCAGGCCATGATTTTCACTGTTTGCAAATGTATGTCCGAATTCACCTGTTGTCCGATAATACCCGACTTTACCCTAGTTAGGAAATGAGATTGCACATATAGCAAGGAAGTCCAGGTCTCGAGGTTATAAAACTTGAGTCCAGTCTAAGACTCAAAATAAAGTGCAATGATTGGCTGCTTGCGGACACGTGTCCGCAAGCAGCCAATCAGTGCGCTTTATTTTGAGTCTGAGAATGAACTCGGGTTTTATAACCTCGAGGCCAGATTCAGATCTTTATTTTGTTTCTTCGTTCATATATCTAAACTGTTTAATGTTTTAACATGTAACCTGTTCCATAAGAAAAGTATCAGGCACGTGTCATAATTTTCGCTGCACAATTTTATAGAAGAAACGCTTTTTACACTTTTAATGGTTACCAGCTGTTAGGATATATTTTCGGCGGCTTTACATGAAGCCGCTGCACTGCCACGGTTTTTCAAACTCTGTTTTTTAAGTATTCACCAATCAGATACAATCTTAGATCACACGTGATAGAAAATGATGTGATGTTCTCATTGGTTAATAGTCAGACTGTCGTAAAATTATATTACAAGTGCAAACGAACTTGAAAATTACACGTTTAAGGCAGAAACACAGACTGCCAAGGTCATCAAGGTAGAGAACTCTCGACAATATTGATATTTGTTATATGACTGGAGAGAATCCTGTCTCCTGATTGGCTTAATTTGTCTTCATAAATCTCTATGTCTACCTGGAAACTGGTCTAAACCGGTCCACAAGTTAATATTGCATTAAAACCAGCTCCATCTAGTTTCCAGAAGTTAATATTTTTGACACTTCTGCAATATTACCCTCTAGAGAGCTAAAAATACAATGATGAGTGTGAAACTAGTATGTGCTGCATGAAATTGACATGATTTGCTGTTTCACCTCCCAACAGGTAAATTAAAGACTTTCATGAATTTTTCCAACAGTTTTGTTTTGTTTTGTTTGCTTATTTATCTTTGTTTGAATAGACAAACTGTAAAAACAGTTTTTTGATAACATCTTATATTCCCCATTAAGAGAACGAATATACATTTGAAAATGCAAAATACTAAATTATAATATTTTAATAAAAGTTGCTAAAACTTGTGAGAAGTTCTTAGATGTCTTAGATAGAAGGTTGGACATGTCTTTAACAACAAAAGTAAAATTAGCAAAATTTTCACTCTTAAATGAAAAGTCATATAACAAAACGGTTATTGACTTAAATTTCGGTAGACATAAGGATTTATCTACCCTTAAAAGTGATATTCACCTCGGCCTAGCGGCCTCCATGAATTATCACTTTTTCGGGTAGATAAATCCTTATGTCTACCCCATTGAAGTCAATAATTGTAAAATATTATCTGCAAAAAACATATTCAGCAACTTTCAGATATTGACACAATTTGGACAATAATGCAGGGATACAATCTTATTGTTTGCTCACTAGCCTTGCAGGACTAGTGGGTAGATAAGGCTACTGGAGGCATTATCTCGCCCTTGAAGATAGATCATACTAATGTGCCAAAGTAGTGCAAATTTTACTACAGATAATCTTGGCCCATTAAATGAATAGTTGTCAAAATAGGACCAACAGGATTATCAGTTTGACGCTGATTGACTCTTTGCATACTAGTGATTGCATGTTCACAGCCTCTGTTGGATTTCTTTCGCTATAATGGTATTCATTTTTATTTACTGTTGAGTCCTTATCTTTGCTTTATCTCCTTTTTATATCTTGAGTTATATGTTCTAGGAGATGATGCATTGATAAGTTAGGTGTCTTTCATGCAAACCAAACATATATGTGTCTTGATCCACCTCTGAACTAAGGGTGAGGTTGGCGCGCCGAGAAACCGGTTTAAGCCCTCCAGTAAAATAATTTTACTAACCGTTCCAAGGCGTTGCTTCTTTTGTGAATCATTTATTTTATTTCTGTCTTGTTTTTGTTAATCTATTAACTAATGCCTTGTGGTCACCTGCTGGGAAAGGGCTGACCTCTTGGCTCTCCCTTGTGATGTCTAATTGTGAAGCTGTCACTTTTCCATTGGTATCCTGGGTCTTGATTGTATCGATTTCTGATCTTTGCTCTCTTTCCTTCTTTAAAATAATCACCCATCCGAATATTAAACTTAGATGTATCTATCGGTAAACATATGTTTATCTAACACCGGTAAGTATATAAAGCTCTGATCTCACATAGCTTGCTGCCTCACCAATCAGATACAATCTTAGATCACACGTGCTAGAAAACGATGTGATGTTCTCATTGGTTAATAGTCAGACTGTCGTAAAAATTATATTACAAGTGCAAACGAACTTGAAAATTACACGTTTAAGGCAGAAACACAGACTGCCAAGGTCATCAGGGTAGAGAACTCTCGACAATATTGAAATATATTATCTGCAAAAAAGAAATTCAGCGACTTTCAAATATTGACACAATTTGGACAATAATGCAGGGATACAATCTTATTGTTTGCTCACTAGCCTTGCAGGACTAGTTGGTAGATAAGGCCGCTGGAGCGTAAGGCATTATCTTGCCCTTGAAGATAGATCATACTAATGTGACACCAAAGCAATGGTGTCAGAGGATGGCATATTAGCTTTTTGTTGAAGCTGGCACAGCAAATTGTCGATGACTAGTCGCCGATCGGTTTCCGATTAGTCACAGACCAGTCACTGAAGATTTCAGAACCAAAACTTTATGAAATTTTGCGTACTTATTTATAAGCTCACCTGAGCCAAAGGCTCATGGGTGAGCTAATATTATAGCAATGATTCCGTCGTCTGTCGTCCATCCGACGTCCTTTCGCTGACCGTCTGTCCGTCGACATTTTCAAACACCTTCCCCTCTAAAACCACTTGGCCAATTGAACCACATCTTTACCCCATGATGCAACTCCTCTATGACCATTGCAGCAATTTTTTCCGCTACAGCTGTGGTCGCCGACCAGTTGCAGATAAGTCGCCAGCCAGTATCTGGTAAGTCGCCAATCAGTCGCAACATGTTCGGCGATTGTCTTGCATTGAGTTGGCGACTGGCTCTGAGGTTGGGGACTCGATCTGTTGTTGGCGACCAGTTCAGAGTAATCGGCGAGAGTCAACGACCAATCGACGACTGATCCGTGACTGATCAGAGACTAGTCAGCGACTGATCCCCAATTAGTTTGAGACGGTTCTACCATCATTTGCTTTTGAATTAAATATTTTGAAAGAGTAAAGCCATTTCTGTGCAGGTTGCCATTATGATAACACAATATATATAATTGCTTCATTTACAGCAAAACGGCACTCTGCAGTTGTGGTTGTTACGGTTCTGCAGGGAGTTACTAGCTCTGAACTTACACTTTCAACATTCGATTCGTCTCTATATTCTAGTGCAGCCTGGATTCATCACCAGAATCATGAGTCTGATTATCGGTAGTAATTTTACTGTTTGCTTTCGTGGTGTTGTCTATTTTGACCACATCTTTTACCCATGATGCAAACACTCTCGACGTTTGTGGTGAAATGGTGTCAGGATGGCATAAAAGCTTTTTGTTGAAGCTGGCACAGCAACATGTCGGTGACTAGTCGCCGATCGGTTGCCGATTAGTCGCAGACCAGTCACTGAAGATTTCAGAGCCAAAACTTTATGAAATTATTTATAAGCTCACCTGAGCCAAAGGCTCATGGGTGAGCTAATATTATACCGATGATTCCGCCGTCTGTCATCCATCCGTCGTCCTTTCGCAGACCGTCTGTCCGTCAACATTTTTAAACTCCTTCCTCTCTAAAGCCACTGGGCCAATTGAACTCAAATTTCATACGGAGACTCCGGATGATGGACAACTCCCATGGACAACCCCCTCCCCCCAACGCCTTTTCTCATTTTTGTATAGGTGGACATAATCCTCCTCCATGTTTTTGCAACGTCGACATAACCCCCATTTGTTTTTACATAATCCCCCTGTAAATTTTATGACATGGACATGTCATAACCCCCTGCCGATGAACCTCACCCACTCTATGTTCAAGCTTGTCACTTGATGGGTTTTCAGAATAAAAAAAGAAATTCCTACAGTTTCATGTGCTTCATTTGAAAGATTTATAGAACATTTTTTTCTAGATCTGTTCTCAACACATATTCATGCCTTAAATAAGATCAGTATCATATAAGAAATAGTAGGTTATGCAATGCACTAGCTAATTGTTACATTTGTAATAAAAAGACTAAGTATTTATCAACATCAAATTAAAAAAAACAAACAAACAGCCATTGTGTTCTCCATAATTGTAATTATCTATGGCATTGATGACTATTAATAAGTATTGACTACTATAACAAAGATGATTGAGCTAACTGTGAGCATTAATTAGACAATCAGAAAGTTGAAAGACCGAAGTAGTACTCAATTAGCACATTTAAAGTACACTTTCAGTATGGGGGATTTTGTCTGGGAGGGGTTATGTCCATGTTGTAAAATCCAGAGGGAGGATTATGTTCAGGTTGTACAAACAACAGGGGAATTATATCCACCTTCCTAACAAACATTGGGGGGGATTATGTCCACCTAGGCAAAAATGAGCAGGGGGTGGTGTTGTCCGGGTGATAGGTACTGTCCATATTCTGGAGACTCCATAGGACGCGGGAACTAAAGATTGTTCAAATGGTCCAGGTCAAATGACCGAGATGGCCACCATGCCCATATATGGTAAAATCCCTTTAAAATTCTTCTCTAAAACCAAAAGGTCTATGATCT
This sequence comes from Loripinus fragilis, assembly GCA_964019695.1. NCBI lineage: Eukaryota > Metazoa > Mollusca > Bivalvia > Lucinida > Lucinidae > Loripinus > Loripinus fragilis. The sequence goes on from OZ026525.1 coordinate 21,152,551, forward strand.
TGGGACTTGGGATGTAGCATTTGAGATGTGGGGCCTACCAAGTTTGTTCAAATGTTGATCATACGTTCGTTGCCTTTGACCTACAATTTGTTTCTTAATGCATTCAGATGGGGAAAATTGAAAAGTTGATTTTTTGAAAACTGTTGAAGCCAAAGTCATTATTCTTACTTGATTTGTATAACCTAATGAGATAATGGCTATAAATAGGTTCCATTGGTTATGTTTGACCTTTGAACTTTCAGCCAAGGTTTCTCATATTTGTGTCCCATCAATATTTAAAACATAGCTGTCTTAGAAGCCACTTGGCCAATTGACATCATATTTCATATGAAGACTTCTTACAAATACAAAATACAAATACAAATCATTTAAGGACATATGCTACTAAATACTTCCCATGTTGAAATATGTTCAATACTTTGCATACAGTTTGTTTTATGACTGGGCTATCCATTTATGAAATAAAAAGGATACGTCGCAGTGCTTATTTTTTCAGAATCTCAGATGGAAGTTTTCAGTATTTGACCAATTTTCTAAAAATATAAAATAATAAGACTAGTCCTAAATATCGTGCTAAAACGGTTGTTATCCTCAGCCAGCTTCTTTCTTTTAACATAAATTATTTCCCATGACCTCAAACCTTTTAGAAAATGTGCAAGTTTATCTGTTATCCCAGGCTGTGACAAGATACTGCATGATATATTTGGGCAATTCGTCGGAAATTGGAATTTGTTGTTAGAGTAAATCATGTATAAAAAAAATCTGATGTTGAAAATCTTAAAAAAATATTTTTAATTCATGGACTATTATAATACCTTTCAGAAAAAAGAATTAAAATCTGGGGTCACCGAACTAATTCTCTTTCAGGAGTGCCAAATTTAACCCCACCCCCATAGGTTTCATGCGTAATTCAATATAAAAAGTTCAGGAATTACCAGTTCGGTCGTTTTGATGATGCCATTATACTAGTTAATGAAGCAATTTAGCGTTAAAATGTTAAAAAGAAAGAAAAAAACACCGAAAATATGTGCGCACCCGGGAATCGATCCTGCTCCTCTGGCTTTGTAGCCAGACTCGCTAACCACTAGGCCACGAGGCCAGGTCGTGCGCCGCTCTAAATAGCCGTCCATATAGTAGAGACTCGGCCACTATCGTATTCGTAACCAGGGTAAATGTGTACGTCGTTTGATTTCGACAGAGCTACATTTATCTGTCTTTAATGCTGAGACGATCAGTTCTGATAAGATGTCAAAAGATATTTCGGACACACTTTAATTACCTTATTTTGTCAAGAAAATGGCGGCACATTGATATGACATAAGAATATCGGAAAGCTGTGTTGATCCGAATCCGTTTATGGTCGAAGACGGGCGCAGACAACTTTACCCGTTTCCAGACGCGGGAAGAATGCGCATTGGAAATAGCAACATATGTCTTAAATCAATATTAAACATCACTTTACCTTTCAGAACTTTGAAACATATGAAACGTCAATGGAATACATATACAAAAAAGATCTGGTCTATATGGAGTGGTTCAAGTTGAGAACTCCTACAGAACCCAAATTTTTTTATCCTATAGACATTAATTATTTATTATTTTGATTCCTACATCAATTTCACTATAAATGTATATACAGGTTTCGACCAATCATTTCCTAAATTCAGAAACAAAATTCGGGTATACGATCTAATTTTAAACATTTTGTTCAGTGCAGAAACTGAATTCCGCGATGTGAAGAACTGGTACCAATGTAAAGTTGCTACCAATACCTCACATACTTTATACCAACACATCACACTCTGTGAAAACATACTCACGTTTAGATGTGCAAAAGAAATGTCTCAGGGGAGACGTTTCTTTTACGCGCTAGAACGTGTGGTTTATAAAGACGTTTTTGCGCATAATAGATCTATTAATCATAAAGAGCGGCAATCGAATAATCCATTCTGTGGAGTACTTGGCAAATATTTGCAAACACTATAGACCCAGACTAGACGGCATAGAATGCGATGTCCGATCCATGTCCATATTGTTTGCGGTAGCGAGTATAGGTTTTATTATGTTTATAGGAAAATCTTGATCCAAAGATAAGGCGTGCATATGGATGACCTTTGTGGTCCATCATAGGTTACATGTAGCTATACCTACCGTGTATTTTCAAAAACAAGTTATTGACTATACTATGATGTATTATCTAAATTCAAAGTTGGACTTAAATCTCTCTTATGCCATGGACTTTCGGAACCTGAATTCTATGGTGACTTGGTGTATAAATTGAAGAAGATTGCTGGCTCAATTAATTTTTCAGCGCAGTTCAATAAAATAATTTCCCATTATAAAAATATTGGCTATAACATTAATTTATTGCAACAGACTGCATGCTTGGTGATCAACCCAATCACGGTTGGCAACTGTGCTTTCCTCTTTAATTCCACGCCGGTGGGTTGGACTTCAGAATCTATGACGGTACCGACTTAAAGACTTATCTATTGATGAGATGGTAGGGGACTGATGCTTCGGCTGTTTGGCGGGCGCACTGGGGTTTACCTGTTGGATTTCTTTTGCTCCGGTAGTTCAGTTTTATTTACTGTTGAATTCTTATCTTTGCTTTATCTCCTTTTTATATCTTGATTTATATGTTATAGGAGATGATGCATTTGTAAGTAAGGGGTCTTTCATGCAAACCACTCACTCACTCACTTTATTACTCTCAGGTTACATATACATATAACAACATGAGGAGCAAATACAATACAATGTCATTTCAATGATTTTGGTGGCAGCGAAATGATTCAAAGAGAATCGATTTTCCAAACATCTATGTGACTTGATCCACATCTGAACAAAGGGTGAGGTTGGTGCACCGTTAAGCCGTTTTAAGCCCTCCAGTAAAATTTATTACTGACCGTTCCAAGGTGGTACTTCTTTTGTGGATCTTTTATGGGGTTTTTTCTGTCTTGTGTTTGCTATGCATTTGTATGTGTCTGTTTATATGTGCCTTGTGGTCACCTGCTGGGAAAGGGCTGACCTAATGGCTCTCGTTTGTGGTATCTGCTGTGACTTTGTCACTTTCCCATTGGTATCCTGTGTCAGGTGTGGTACTTGATTTTATCGATTCCTGATCTTTGCACCCTTACTTACTTTGTGATTGAGCTATTCTAGCCCCACGTACGGTTAACAGCCGGCTATGGTTAAAAGCAATATAAATACATGTGTTATGGTAATGGAGTATCTAATTCAAAAATGATAGGTAGGAATTAAGGATATGGAAATTTTGGAACAATCTATGTTAAAATACCATATTCAGGAATATGGGTAGTAAACCCAATGGCGTAGCAAGAACGCTAAAAAAGTTACGTATATCAAAGGGGGACTACTGTATCAAGCAATGGTTCTCTACAATTACGCCCCTTGTCAAAATTGGAATTTCTCTTATAGGAAAGAATTTGCTCCCAGAGGGAGCGAACTCCCTCCTTTAAGAGCAGTTCTTTAAGGTATGGAAAATATGTTAGCCAAAATTTATATAAATTGTCGTTCATGACCAAGATGGCCGCCATACCCTATATGACAAAACTCTTTAAAATCTTCTTCTCCAGGGCCAGAAGGTTAATGACCTTGAGAATTGGTATGAAGTATCAATGATTGTTGGCCTACCAAGTTTGTTCAAACAATGTTTCAGGTTGACCATGACCTACTTGACGTCAATGTCAAATTTGCTTCCTAATGCATTCAGCTGGGGCAATGAAAAGGGTTTTTTTTAACTTTTGAAGTCAACGCCATTATTCTCACCTGCTATGTTTAACCTAGCGAAATAATGAATCACTAGAACAATTGAACTCAAACTCTGTATGAAGATTCCTTATGATATATTAGCCAAAATTTAAACAAATTATTCTTGTCACATGACCAAAATGGTTGGCATGCCCATATATGGTAAAACAAAATATGTTTGAATTATAAGCTTGAATTGGCCTTGACATATTTTAACATTATAAAGGAGATCAGATGAGCGCTTCAGAACTTTCAGAATTCAACCTTAGTGTAAAATTCTGGCATTTATTTAACTTTGACCGTTGCTTTGGTAACACAAATTGCCAACAATATAGGCTTACAAAAGAGATAATGTCATTTTGGAATAAATTTAAGGCTTTTTTAAGAATTAGATATCAGCACAGCTAAATACTTAAAGACACGTGCCGTGATAATTCATTTCATTTGTTAAAAATAGTTTTGGCATTTGTTTGTGCTCTATGTTAATTTCTCTGTCAAATGTCTCAAATTTGCTCCGAAATAGCCACTTCCCATTTTCAGCCGATTATGGCGGCCATTTTTTTACCACAGCAACGGTAAAAGTCGAATTAATACAAGACTTAAAGCACTTGGGCCTTTGATCTTATACACTAATAAAAAGAAATTGGTGAAATACAATTTTGATTTTTAGCCTCAAAGGGCTTAATACACGTATCCCTTAGATAATTCTATGGGTAAGTCAGTAAAAAAAATAACTACACCCAATCGTATAAATAACAATTCTATGAAATGGTTTTTGTGGAAATATATACTCAACTACAAAAGAAACCCATCAGTCACTTCTCGGGGCAATTATGGAAATCAGAACTAAGAAATGAAAATATATTCATACCATATTCCGTAGCAATCAATTCTGCATCATTTAATGAATAATGTAACAGTTTTACTTAAATCTGTTCATGCTATTTGCCAGTGTTTAGACAAGGGGTCATTTTCAGAAATGACAAGTTTTTCACTTGAGAATGAATATCTCATTCTCGTCTAAATCAGTTCACTTGAGTTAAATTCGTCCAAAAACAGACATGATAACCCTCTCCTGCAGCAATAGCTGCCTCATAACGAGGTTGAACCAAATGCATGTGACGCCGCACAACATTATTGGGAATCCACGCCCATTCTTAATGGAGAGCAACCTGAAGCTGTCGAAGATTCCAAGATTGCACTGAACGATCCTGGATGCGTCGCCAGAGCTCATCCAACAACTGCTCTATGCATTGATATCTGGGCTTACTAAACTTACCCGGTTTGTTTGGCTTCTGCACATACTTGATTGCCTCATCAGAGAGGGACATACCCGTTATTGGACGAAGTCAACTGATTAAGACTGTTTGAAACTAGCCATTTTTAGAAATGACCCCTTGTCTATACACTGGAGTACAGCATGAACGGGTTTCAGTAAAACTGTAACATTATTCAATACGTTGATGCATAATTGAATGTTAAAGAATATGGTATAAAATATATATTGATTTCCTTATTATTTTACCATATTTGCCCTAAAAAGTGACTGATGGGTTTCTTTTGTAGTTGAGTATAGGATAGTTACACTCTTCAGCATGATTTAAGAGGTAATATATATTTCATACTAAATGTTGTGAATTTCCAGTTCGGAAATGAAATGCTAGTTAGTTTTGATAAGAAAGGCCAACATTCAAAACTTTGAATATATACACAGAGGTCTAGAAGTGGCATTTAGAACTGACAGGTGTTTTCAAATGCCCCATATAGATCCTATGATACGAAGTTTAGACAATTTGTCAACTAATTTATCCTTCACGCTAGAGAACCTCTGTACTCGATTAGCGCAGTCATCGCGTGGTGGTTGCAGTCAACGAGTGCACAAAATAGTGTGCCTACTGTTCATTCACGATATCTTGGCTCAGAGAAACCGTTAGGTAGATTTTACCATTGCGTCGGTATAGGGTGCTACTTAGATGAATCTGCTATAAATCGATATACATAAGACTCTTTTAACCAGCCCGAGCGGTGCAGAGGATAACGTTGAAAGCTCGTATTCATACTTTTATGTAGGCGTGTATAGTGTCCTCACAGAGTATTTTTCTACTGATTTGTTTTTCATTATGGCATTATGTATCTCAAACTCCTCGTCAATTTCATGCTCGAACATTCTTCCACTCACATTTTCTTTCACTGCACAAACTCCTCTGAACTGTTGAAAATGTCTGATAGAAAAACAATCAGAAATTGCTGTACATGTGTTAAAAGTATGCGAAGAGGAGCACTCTCTGCACCATTATCACATTAGACAGAGAGAGAGAGAGAGAGAGAGAGAGAGAGAGAGAGAGAGAGAGAGAGTCATCGAGCTGACTGGAATATCAACAAGAACAGTATCGCACAACATTATTTCACAGAAATTCCAGATGCCACTATGATAATGGGGTCGGGCTGAGGGGAGACTGCAGAAACATCAAGCGACAGGGGCTCCAAAACATGCTCAACACAGACTACTAACGTGACTGAATGCTTTTATAAACTGTGATTTTGCTATCATTTTGTTAGATAACACTATATAGATATCATCTAAATAAATTATATCCATAAAACACATCAAGCAAACAAATTCACACTGCAACAGACCATATAAAATAATAATAAAAAAAAGACATTTTACTTTGGGTTTCGAACCCACTATCTCTCCGTTACTCTTCAAAAAGATAACAATGTAATCAACTTTTTTATTTCTGAAATTATTATCACTCATAAACTCGGCTATATATCGGTTTAACAATTTTTTTGCGGATTGGGTGATAGTTATTACAGCGCAAAAGTTATGCTAAAAATGTGATTTTTTCCTGAAAAAGAGGATGAAAGAAATTTCTTTCATCCTCTTTATCAGGAAAAAAACACATTTGTCAGTCTAAAGAATAAACACATATCAGCGTCATGCCAAATAGACTTCGAGCTAAAAAAGGTCCTGCTCCCCCCCCCCCAGGGAATTTTGCAGACATATCCTATCTTAAAGAAAATTTCAAGCCGCATCTTTTAAGAGATGTTTGCACTCTGTGCTCCGGGGCGTTAGTCTCTGACAGCCGGTTACATATGTTACTATAACAAACTAAGGAAAAAATCAAAATGAAAGTTTGAGCTACAGAAAGAAGACATTAAAACATCTAATTATTCAAATTTCTCATGTAGTTTGCAAGCTGGCTGCCTAAGCTACATAAAAGCAGCATTTTAACAAAATTACAGCCTTCAATGGTGTTATATGCGTTACAAAGATTAAATTTCCCTTTGAAAGTTGAAATCGTGACTATCATCATTTAATTTTACAGACGATTTGTGCATTTCTACAAGTGTTTTTAATATTAGTTTACTAAAATACTCATTCGACTAATGGAAAAAACAAAGTTTGCTTTTCTATCTCAAATACATTGTTTTATATGAGCTATTAAACAACCCTACCCCCAATTTTAAGTATCCAATTTTGGTATCTATTATTGAAGAAAAATATATGAAAATATTTGATGCTCGTGGATATCTTACATTTTTGGAACTGTCTTGCTAATGCAATAAAGAATCATACATTTGCAAGTTTGACATCAGGATCAGAGCACTTATGAAAGTATGTAACATATGTTACATGGCATAATGAATGAGCAAGGAAATTGTCTTGGAAGTAAGAGATGATATTTCAGAAAAAATACTATTTTTCACATGTTTCCTATTAATCTCTAGCCTCTGGTGCCTTATTCTTAGTAATTAGTCATTGCTGATAACAAGCCCATGGAATTGTGTTACAGATGTTATATATAATATTTTTATTACATATTTCCTAATGCCAATAATATTACAATATATAGACATATAGATAGAAAATTATAGTTCTCATTTAAATGACACAATTTAATAAATATTCCTATTAAATATAATTATTTAAAAACTATCTTTATTCAAGTCACCCTCACAATGTCTATCATTGTGTCTGCTTCTATGGCAAAATAATCACCCATTTCATCACAGCCAGTAGAATCATGGCATAGTATTAGGACTGCAAACTGATAAAGTACAATCCAGTTCCTCTCCTCTCCTTTGGAAATTGTGCAGACATATCATACCTTAAAGAATAATTCAAGCTGCATCAAATAAGAGATGTTTACACTCCATTAACTAGGGGGTTAGCCTGTAATGGTATGATACGTATGTTACCATATCAATTTAAGAATAAATGAATTGAAAGTCTGAGAAACAGAAAGAAGACACAAAACTATCTTTTTATTTGAATTATTCATGTAGTTTGCATGCTGAATACCTTTGATACATAAGAAAGTGTTTTTAACAAATATACAGCTTCCTATGGTGTTATATGTTACATTAATTAAGATAACTTTTTAAAATTGGTTAATTGTGACGAACATCGCTTATAAGCATTGCGTGTGATCTTCTTTTGCCATCAAAAGACTTAATTTTCTTTGTATGTGTGGCAAGTGTCAGGGTCAAACAAATTGACTAAGCTATAACTTGAATCCTTAGCATTCTTCAAAAGCAGAAACAGCATGTCAGTGTCATGGGATCAAACACTTGATTAAATATGGGTTTAATGCCATTTCACATATATGCATACAATGGAGTATGACTCTGGTATATGCCTCTTCCTGTGAAGTGGCAAGAGCAATCTTACTGCAGCTGCCTCTGCATCCGTACTAGTCAAGGGATAGCTTTGCTCTGATTTTGCAAAAGCTATGTCTCTACCATGTACCTCTAAGAATACTTTAAGATTTCTGACATTGGTCAAACAGAAATTTGATAGGCTGCTTTTTTGCATCATTTGCCATGGAACCTATCCAGTCCTTGGGTGCTTAAGTCCTCAGGTCTTAGATCAATAGTATTTTGCTGCGCCCAAAGAGCTTTATAAGAATTCTTTAATTACAATGTTGACTCTTGATGGTTTTAGTAGACCGTCTGAAACAATTTCTGATACACCTTGAAAGTTATCTGGTATAAGAGAAATGATATGAAGTTGGACATTGCCATCAATTGTGTTTGCAGCTGGCTGGTTTCTGATGTCAGTACATTGAAGCAAGCCTTCAAATAATGTAAAACCTATGATTTTTCAGTTTTTGCAGCCATATCATTAGCTGTTGCATTCAAAGAAGGAAAGTGGACTATGGGTAGAATAGGATATCCAGTAGTTCTATAGTATGCTCTTTGGATGATTTATACAGAGTAAACCAGTTGTTAGATGGCTCATTTCATGATCTATTGAAAACACTGAAATTGAAAACACTTGTCTCTGACTGTGTAATCAAAAATGATGTCACGACAATGCCCTTGCTCATTTATTATGACGAGTTATATATGTTACATCCTTTAATAAGTGCTCTTGTCTTCGAAACTTAGTGAATCATTGAATTGAAAGGGTCTAATTTGCGCTCTGTTCATCCTGCATTTCATTGCTTTACCTGCTGTGATACATCTAGTTCGTTTATCTGAAGGGAAATAGTTGCCTCGGATTCAGCACTTCAGAAGTACTAAGACTTCAAATAAGTTTTTGAATGCTTGGGGAAAGATAATAAGTGCAGAGACATTATTAGATGAAAATATGTTTGTTGCATGTATGGAAAGGCTACATTTATAAAAGTTAACCAGCTAAGATATCATTCTTTATCACAGAAGTATCAAGGTACATCAGTCCAGGTACTCATTGCTTTTAATGGCATAGTTTTCCTCCTTTCAAAGCTATAGTCTTTCTCCTACTTGCAGAGTATCACTTTAAACACATACTCAAAGAGCCAACTATTAGGAATTCATATGAGTTTCCGAATGTTCCAAGCCATGAATGGCAAAATTGGAAAGTTGATAATGGCTCATCAATTTTGAGTGGACTGGTGGTAAAATTGTATAACAGTAAATGATTGAAATATTGTGTGATGATTCTACTAGTTGCAAGGAGGCGTGTGATAATAATGATTACCACAGAAGCAGACAACGACAAACGTTTAACATGAGTGTTAAATCGATGAGAATTAGTTCGGACCATTTCATTTATTGTATTGTCTTGTACAAATGTAAAAATTATCTTTTCTATTTGTGGCTCTATATTTAGCATTATATGCACAGTATTAGGAAATGTGTCCAAAAGATCATTGATAACATCTGTAACAACAGTCCATGGGCTTGATAATCAGAAATGAATATAATTTCTAGTGTTTTGGCACCAAAGACTTATAAGTACACATTAAGTGTCCTGATCTTAAACTTAATGACATCTTGCAGATATATGAGCAAGACAGACTAAGAAAAAGTAAAATATCTACACGCTGCAATCGCTTTCATAGGTTTTACTTAAACTTTTATAACAAAATTTGCTTCTCTGTAAGACTGGGAGTAGGACTGTGTATTAGCTCCTATAAGACAATATATTTAAGAGAGAAAAGCAAACTTGGTTTTTGCTATTCATCAATTGAGTATATGTTTGTAAAATCTAATAAAACAGTTTGAAACCAAATCATATAGTAGTTGTTTAACTAGATGACGATTGCCACAGTTATAGCTTTTAAATTATAATTAGGTTCATGTAACGTACATAACACCACAGTTAGTCGTATTAATGTTAAACAGCTTCCATATGTAGTAAAGACATCCAGTATGCAGACTATAAGAATGTCAATTTATTAGATAATTTTATGTCTTCTTTCTGTAGCTCAAACATTCAAATTTCTTATTCTCAAATTGATAAAGTAACATATGTAACAAGCCGTTACAGGCTAACGCCGCGACTTACAGAGTGCAAACAGTTCTTATTAAATGCACCTTGAATGGTTACATAAGATGTAATATGTCTGCAGAATTCCAAAGGGGATTAGGATGGAGCAGGCCCTTGCTTAGCTTGATGTCAAAATACTATTTGATGATTTTACTTATCACGCTAACATATGTAACACTCTCTGATCTTTAAAACTTGGTGACAACTAGCAGATCTATAGGTCTTTATCATACTAGCCAGCTTAAAATCCCTAAACAATGTAAGATATCCAGCAGCTTAGAGTTTTTTCACAATTTTAGCTCAAACTTTCAAACTACATTTTCTTAGTTGATATAGTAACGCATGTAACATGATGTTTCAGACTAACGCCCCAACATAGAGAGTGCAAACATCCCTTATTTGATGCAGCTTGAGTTGTACTATAAGAAGGAATATGTCTGCAGAATTCCCTCGAGGAGATTAAAACATTTTAGGCATATCTTACGTAAAGACAATGAGCTTGCCCATTTATTACATCAGGTAACATATGTTACAGCCTCTGATATTAAAAATTTTGCAACAAACATGCAGATTTATGAGTCTTTTCATATAAGCAAATAGATCCCAAACAATGAAACATGTTCATCAACTGCAAATATTTTTAACTAGTTTTACTTTAGTTTTAATACCAAACATTTCACCTTAAAACTGGGTAGGGGTAGGGTTGTTTAATTGCTTATTCCAGAAAAATTATTTAAGCTAGGGAACCAAACTTTAATTTTTCTGTTAGCCAATTGCATAAGCTAGTCTGACATGGTTAAAAACATTTGGTAAAACACACAGAGAGATTGTGAATGTAAATGATGTTAGCCACACTTGCGAATTTCAATGGGTTATCTCATTTATGTAATGCATATGACACCTTAGGAAGCCACATTTTTGTTCAAACTGCTGTCATACGTAGTTAAGATATCCAGTATGCAGACTATATGAATGATTTTTAAAAATAAATATTTTAATGTCTTCAATTTGTAGCCCAAACTTTCAATTTACTTTTTCTTAATTTGATAAAGTAACGTATGTTACAGGCTCTTACAGACTAACGCCCCGGAGCACAGAGTGCAAACATGTCTTAAAAGACTCTGCTTACAATTCTCTACAAGATAGGATATGTCTGCAAAATTCCCTAGGGGGGGAGCAAACCCATTCTCAGCCATCCGTCTAAAAAGTGAGTCTTTTTTTTGCTAAAAGTGCAACACAATTTAACAATTTCAGACAGCTAAAAGCCCTACTGATATACAATGGGTCCGGGTTCTGCAATACTGCAATACTGGTCCGGGTTCCCTGAAAAATCACAAAGCCACCAAGCCAGCATACAGAGTTGGGCCATCATCGGCAACGCCAGCGAATCGCCATTTAAAAATGCGTTTCGCTGGCGGGCCGATTGGCTCGCTTATAGTGGTATTTGGATCCTACCTCCCCTTATCAACCAAACAAAAAAAAAAAACACATAAAAACGTTGTCAAATTTGGACCCCCTCTGACAAAATTTTCTGGATCCTCGCATGGGATATGTATTACTAGGCTTGTGTAACTAAAGCATGACCTAAGAGGATTTTGCAAATGTATTGTTTGCGGTTGCTAAGCAACAGTGGAGCACCACTGAAAATATGTATTCATGTTTATTTAACTGGTTGCCATGGAAACACCCACCATGTGATATGGTAAGACACACCACACTGTATTTTGTATCAGAATACAAGTTATTTGAAGAAAATTTACTTAGTCATTTCCAAATCAGAGATATTTGAATGTTAAAATAGGAAATGCCCCTATCAAAGTAAGAAAGACGGCAAAGATCAGAAAACGATACAATCAAGTACCACACCTGACCAAGGATACCACATGGGAAAGTTACAAAAATACAAGGCTCCCATTGACTTTAATGTTAATTTCATTCTTTTTGGTTATATGCTATTTATTTTTCATATATAAAGATAGCTAACTTCGTGATATGGGGTCCAATCTTTTTCACAAAAAAGGTAATTTAATTATCAACCTATGTAGTTTTAAATTTTCTATGTGCTAATAAGTGTGCTTGTGCTTGTAACCATGACAATGAAAATATACGCTGAGGTGGGCATTTCAGTGATATTCTGCGGTTGACAAGCAACACTTAAAGGATTTTTTCTATTTCTAGATGAGGATGTACTTATACAACCCTGTGACCTATTTAGCTGGCGGGAGTCAAAATATACCACGGCTGCTGACACTCTTTCACCACGCGAAAAATGATTCAGCAAATATGCACAAAGCATGTGGTCTGAAAGTTACTCAGCAAACGTATACATCCTTGGGCGGCTGCATGACACTCTTTGACTTTTTAATCCAAACTGTAAAATTACAACATTTGTTTACCTTTTTACGACTTCCAATTCCAAACAGGACGTCGATCCAAATGTTTTCGCTATTGAACTGGCGGTTAATAATTCGATCTTTTGGTAGGCATGTTATAAAAACTGGCATGTTCTGTCTGGTGTGCAAGAACGCTCATCGGTGCCTTATACCTACCAATGGTGACAATATATGCCTGAACTGATCCGCATTAACCCAGATTGGTTTAAAACAGGTGACAATGTATGCTTGAACTTATCCGCATTAACTCAGGTTGGTTTTAAACAGGTGAAAATGTCCGCATAACCTCAGGTTGGTTCAAAACACGTGACCATATATGCTTGAACTGATCCGCGTTTAAATAGGTGACAATATATGCTTGATCTGATCCGGATTAACTCAGGTTGGTTAAAAGTTTTCCAAAGATCCGACAGCGTTAGATACAAGTACCTTGACAAAACAAGAGAGAGAGAGAGAGAGAGAGAGAGAGAGAGAGAGAGAGAGAGAAAGTACTTGGGTTTGAAGTTAGTATTAAAATACTCACAAAATATTTGAATTGATATTAAAGCCAAATATAGAATCATTTTCATTAAAAACGTGGTCTGGCAGGAATTTACAAACAGGTCGAAATTTAGCGACATGTCTTTCTCATTAATATAATGAGTTCACATTATAAAAACCTCGACATTATGTATTGAAACCGGCACACCATATTTTGATAGTTATCTCACATGCGCAAAGACACTTTAACGTTTTGTCTACTATTGTCGTCTACTGATAAGCTATGCAAACAGTTTAGTTCCTATGCAAACAGTTTAGATCCAGGTCAGGCCCGACAAACCGTCGGGCCTGATCTGGATCAAAACTGTTTGACAATCTGATAACATAGTGTTTCTTTAAAATTTAAATAATGAGTTAATGTAAACCTCGCAATGACAAAGACCACCACGGTATTTTGATTATTATCTCACATACACAAAACAAACTTTAATGCTTTGCCTACTTGTGTCATCTGCTGATAAATTTTGCTAACTGTTTGAACCTAGATCAGGCCCAACAAAACGTCGGGCCAGATCCGGATCAAACTGTTTGACTCTTTGATGGTATTCCTGAAAGAGATTTTCGAAAAAGTTGATTTTGTAAAAAAAAAATCAGCAGACGACAAAAAAGCGTACAAACTTATATTTGCCACACGATCAGAGTAAAGTAACGCAGTTAGTCACGTTGTACTTCTGGGGCCATTTGATTTGACAATTGCATGTATTTGTTTCATATTTCTTACGGTAACCAGTAGATAAAAAAAATATATACATGCATTCGCAGCTCGCCTGCTTTGGTCTCACCATTTATCTACTTTCATACTTTGTGTATGCGAGCAACAAAGACTCCGGCGATACTGCGCACTATGCGCAGGATCGCCTGAACCTTCGCTGTTCGTCAAGGCAATAAGTACAATGTACCAAATTACCATGTATATGCCCGGTTTTGCTATAACAAGGGCTGGAGCTTCCAGATTTGAGTGCATAATCATGATGAAACTTTCGACAAAAACATACATGTATTTGACCAATGCAAGTCAATATGATTTGCTATATTCTTTCGCTGTGATTTAGGTCTTTTCTCAAGAAACCAGCCAGCAGGCACATACCGTCGTAATAACGTCGTATCAACGTTGATACGACGTGCAGTGGCGAGTCCAGATGGGGTTCGCTTGAACCCCCACCTCGCCAACCGTTTTTAAATATCCTATGAAAATGAAATAATGTGGTCTCAGTGAGACCAACTTAATTCATTTTCATGGGATATTTATAAAGCATGAGATAAAATCAGCAAAGCGAACCCCCACACCATTATACACTTATATACGAACCCCCTTTCCAGAAATCCTGGATCCGCCCCTGACATGGTTTTACGGTTGTGTACCTGCCTGTTCCTCTGGCAGCCACCGGCAGCTGTCCTACGTGTTTTGTGTTTGGGGGCATCCACGGAAAAATTCAGCGGTTGAGTGGGGGGGGGGGGGGTTAAAGAAACTGCGTCTAGGTGCAAAAAGTAAGAGTTAACAAGAGTAAACTAAGAAATAAGAAAATTAGGTACGAGTTTACTACAGTTTGCGTTTTCTAACGTACGAATTACAACGTACGACCAGCTACCCGTGAATCTGACCGAAATCAATAGACGTTACCAGCCAAAGGCACCTACATACTCTCACGGTAATTTCACCTTCAAGATACATTATAAAAGCATATTCAAACATCTTCTAAATCATATTGATTTGAATTTGCACACATTTGTATATGTTTGCAGCACTGGCGATTTTTTTCACATATCACTTACACCATTCATACATTATTAATATTAATTATTGGTAGTCAATGTACAGTTCTGCTGCTGTCTCATAGATACTGAGGACCAACCTTCATTTTGTCGTTTTTATGACAAGTTGTCCTATTCATTTTAATGATTTGTGTGACTTTACTGAACGCATCGAATGCATTACTCCATTCTTTAAAATCTTAAAATAACAAAATGAGTAGTCTTCAAACCACAATGTTAGTTTCCTCGTTTTATTGTCTGACAGTGTACAATTCAGGCTGCATCCCTTTCTCATGTAATGGTGTCATGGGTTGGATATCAGTGGTCATTCTCATTTACTGTTGCTATTTGATATTTATGTACAAACATACAGAACAAATGGTAGAATCCGTTTTGCCAGATCATTTAGAGCAAAGAGAAAAATATGAATTGTTAGTATATTTCATTATTCAAGATGGGAAAACAAGTTGGCTTCTTTAAAAAATAGAATCACTGGGAAGTAATACTTTCATGCAAAAACACATACCTTATTTTTTAAGCTTGTTAAGAAACAAAAACAAAACACAAAAACGCAAGAGCATATTAGACTCTGACTCATAAGCCACTTGCAAAACATCACTTCTCAATATAACATTAATACATGTAATTTTTATTACCAGCACACAAGACAGCTTGAACGGGTCGTCTCAACCTCAGACAAACCAATACCATTACTCTGTCCGACTATCTATACTAAAACCAAGTTCTAATTGGTCACTTTTGAAACTCATTATTTTTGACCAAACGCTAATAAAATTGAATGATTTTTGCCGATATATGTGTATTTTAATGGGCAAACGTTTAGCAGTATTTTTGAACAGTTTTCTTTTACTTCAAAGTTTTTTGGGTTAAAAATGCAAAGATCGATTTTTTCTTAAGAAAAAATGGTTTTGAAAGTAGTTTTTGGGGACGGAGCCTGGCATCCGGACTCAATTTTAACACTTACAGTTTTTCAGTCACGTCGATTTTTCACCCTTGCCAGGCCATACATTAAATATATGCTACACTCCTTGCAAATTTTCAGACATACAAGTTGCATGGTTTCAATATTAACAATTTAATTAGATGCATGATAAAGAGTCGTAAAGATCATGACTAGTTTGTTCCTGAGAAGCCAACTGATCCGGATCTACAATGTTTTCCAGAACGGGGTATATCCGGATTCCGCAGGATAAAGGCTTAATGCAAACCGAACAACTTTCTGGAAAATATTACGCGTAAAAAGTAGTTCTTTTTTTCGTTGTTTTTTAATTGTTTGTTATGCTTTGCAGTTTAGAAACTTCACTTTGGGTATCGAAGCAATAATTTATTGCCAAATGATAATTCAAATACAAATATATTTAAAAAATAATACCTTGCGCAGTAATATAATAATGATAGGCATATCGTAAAAGACATAGTGGACTTGCCATTGTAGTCTGCTTTCATTGACAACAAACAAACAAGTCGGCGTGTTTTTTTACGCGGCTATGTATGTAAATAATATAACATTCATATAAATCAAGAATTATCTCAGCTGACCCCAAAAAGTCGCTTAAATATTGGGGATTAAATAATCTTACTTGTATGATTTCATTCGAAGTTTTATTTTATGCCTATCCCGCCAAAACGGTCATGTGATATACACACTACACGTATATGTAAATTATTTATACACAGCCAATCGCAACGCGATTTAGTACGTTCTATTTATATATATACAATCGGTCAGGCATTGATCAATTTTAAAAAAGCGTATCACCAGTCGGAATTGACATGGGGATATCGCAATTACTTTTAGACGTCTGCTCAAAAACAAACAACTTTTCTAAACGTTTCCTATATTTTAGGCCGAAATTAGCCGCACACTAGGGATACAGCGCGGGCACAGTGCTTGACCCACTTTTAGACCACATAGGAAACGTACTAAATTGGACGTGCAGAGAGTGCTCAATTCTTAATTCAGTTATGAAGGCCCTGCACGTCCGAAATCGAACTGGAAATAATCGAAAATCATTGATCAATTTTATGTTTTCGACAACGCTTAGAAAGTTGAAAATGTAAGAACAAATCTAAGTTTTCCCTTTTAATTCAACAAAGGAAACGATGATTAATTGTAAAAGAATAAATAACAGCTCAGCCCCAGTAATATAACAGCCAGATAAATGTTTCCTATCGATGACGGATGTAGGTCACGATTAATAAGTATTGGCTTTTACTAAAGGAAGTGTGTATCAGTAAGTCAGGAGTACAGTAGCATAATCATTATTCGGGTTGCTATATTGACATCAAGGGACGTTTACAAACAGTTTGCAATGTTCCATTGATGCCAGAAAATATACAATTGCATTGATCAGGTAGGCTACTGCGTTTGTGTTACATGTTGTGCAATTTTCGACACAAAATGGGCCTCAACGCGACAAAAACCTGTCTTTGGGGCTTCTGAAAAAGCGAGTCTAAAAGCAGTCTCCTCATCTACAGAGGCTAGCTAGAAAATTGAAATTTCACTTGTAGCAATTCTAGAAATGATACTTCCCAAAAAGCAAATGAAAAAGGCGCTGATCAGTCTACGCTAATGCGCAGGCTAGTCTGCGCATTTGTTTTTCGCACCCCCCAAGACAGGCTTTCACGTTCCGAGGCCCAAATATTTTTTTTATCTCAATATCAGTTTATAGAGTGTCGTGTGTGCGAAAAACATAAGCATAGAGCATTATGTTTCACACGACGAAAACAATAAATTGAAATTATCCTATTGTCTTTGATCCCTATTACCTGCTACCTGCCGCAAACAGAACAAGAAGGTCTTTTAACTATCGGTCTTGATAATAGATAAATCAAACCAAAAGTAATTACTGATCATTACTCTTTCATTCTACAATTTGACTCAGTTTCACAAAAGTTTCAGTTTATATTGTCAGAATGGTTCATATTTGTCACATTGGACCGTACATTTGAACACTTGAGTGCATTTGAAAATGCCATTGAGCGCTACCAAAACTATGCCCGGTTGTCCACTGTCGACCCGCCAACCAAATGACATAATGGAGTTTTGGTGACGGGCCGATGGTGGCCCACTTTTATATGTTTTCTGAGAATGTAGATTACGTACTGTTGTATAGAGATCATAGAACAGTAGCCAAAGCTCCTACGCATAATGAAAAGAAAGCTGGACAAACTGTTAACGTACTACGACATCTCTTTCAGCTGTACACATGACAGCAAATAGGCACCGTGTTTAGAGAACAGATCTACCTACTCAAGAGGTGCAACTCATGACTTTAGATCAGTCTGCACATCGCCATAATAACATCCAGACCACCAGATACTTTCAGGGGTGTTTAATAATAACAATAAAAACCAATCTTCTAAATCCAGAAATACATAGTAGGTATTCAAAAAGAATCACCTCAATTCCATTGAGACGGTTCTTTTGAGCACCAATCCTCAACCCTAGCTGCTGCACTTGAATTACATATTGCACCATCCTCATGCATCAGTCCATTAAAAAGATATCTACTGCTCTATCATAAACTCGGTAAAACCATTAATGAGCCACTTAAACCGCCCCAGTATAACATGATATTTCATGCTATAGTTTTTCTTGTTAATATGGTTTTTAGCAGCGGCTACTGTTTTTTGTTGTTGATTTTTTTTTCAATTTTAAATAGTCTGATTTTTTCTTGCTCGCTCCGCTCGCGAAACTACATATAGAGATCTAAATTCAAAGGTGCCAGATCGGCGGCGCCCTGCTAAAATCCTGTCATTTTATTGTAGCCTACCATATCTTTCGGTTCCTTTTTCTGAATGACGTCTACTGGAGTCATCTGAGCACTATGTGTTAATGCTCACAACAATTGCCAATTCTATCATACGGTCAAGCATTGTGGCACCGGATCAGAGCAGTCTGAAGCCTGATACACACGATGAAACTTTTGTCTGCAACTTATGTATGCAACTTTTGTGTGTACCATACACTACTGTACAGACGATGCAACTTCACATTACCTGTTGCTCTTTCCCGCTAAAATTGTGCATAATTTTTCAACATGGTGCTTACTGAGCATGCTGAGGAGGACGAAATTGCTGTCCCATTGTTTCTGATGATCATTGCACTTGCAACGCAACATTTAAATGGACCGCGAATAATACGAATTTGGATTCAACAAAGAAATGTATATAGGGCTCACCATATTGTACCTAGCTTAAAGACCCCTTTCTTAATTGTGTATGCACATTTGTAGAAATTACAGGTAAACTGACCTTCAGAAATAGCCGAGCTGTGAAATATGAGACAAGTTTCAGAAAATATAGCAATGTCCTATTCGATGAAACTGTTTCATGAAACTCCAAAAATCTCTTGAAACATGTTTCTTGGACGTACACATGATGAAACTTTTGTCTGCAAATAATTATGTTCTTCGCATTTTCACAAAACAGTTTTTTTCCAATCGCGCATGATATAGTCTACAAGTTCGTTTAGAAAACCATTTGAAAGTTGAAGAAATGACATCGAAGTTCATTTTACCCATTCATTTCAAAATTTATGACTTTGCCTGTTGAAAAAATGAAGCTTTCTGATAAAGATTTAAACTGCATGAAAATGTGCCAGAAGGCACCAAAGTGCGCGGATTTTTCAATAAATCCTGGGGAAGCATGCCCCAGACCCCCTTACCCGCGCTTGGCACCTACAGAACTCGCATTCATGCATTCTGTGAATCAAAACACTCACATTAACTCTCAAACTCGTTGCTACGACCCTGAGTATAGGTTGGAATTATTTTCGATGTGTGAAAGTGTGCCAAGTTCATAACGACCCCCCACGCCCTAGCATGGCTTCGCGTCTTCTGCGCTCGCATGAAAATATTTCATGTTTAAATATTGCCCCCCCCCCCCCCCCCCCCCCAACATGGAATCCTGGATGCGCCCCTGCGGTTCTATCGCTACACTGTCAAACATTTGGGATCCAGATCAGGCTCGACGTTTTGTTTGGTCTGATCTGGGTCCAACCTGTTAGCAAAGATTATTATTTTGCGGGCTTCACCACCGGTATCATACCGAATTCTTGGCCGCGGATATTGTTCGACTAGTCTTTTCGCGGAGAATAAATAAACTGAAATTGAAGGTAGGGGCTCTCATTTGAAATAGTTAAAACTTATTTACGAACACTTGTCAGGCGCGATTAAAGGCATATACATATTCTTGAATAGTCACTCTAACATCACATCATGGCTAAGGCATTACAGTACTTAACCCTTAAAGCGCCAAGAAAAAATGCATCTGAAAATGTCGTCTGCTGAAGTCGTCTGCTTCATATAATTGCCTAACATTACTGACGAATCAAGTATAGAAGCAAACAGCGTTGGCCCAGAACAGACTGCTCCTATAGGAGCTGTCTGGTCTGGGTCCACATTTTCTGCCATAAATGCTTCTTAAACATTTCGGCAGACGAGATAAGCAGACGACTTTTGTTGCGATTGGCGCTTTAAGGGTTAAATATGCGAGAAAAAAATGCAAATAGATCATGAACGAGTCCTTGAAATCGGGACACTTTTGGATTGATTGACAATTACACATTTTTACAAAAATGGTTTCTATATTTTGCGTTTTTGGTGAAACGACATTTACTTGTTTTTACCTGTATGTCAATGATTTGGCTTAAATAAGCGTCGATTGTTTATGAGAACGGGATTTCTGCCCCTACCCCTTCAACGATTGCAAGTTTAAACCGTGGAGGTGCGTGGAAAAATACTATAGCGTCCGCGGGGTTTTGTTATCTGGCCGCGAGGCAGGGCTTTTTAGAACCGTTTTCCACATATTAATTAAAGTGACAAGAACTAATAATGGGCTCAAAGGCACTTACATTTTGAAAGCCTGTAGTTTCTACCAGCAGGGACAGCTGATACTGGTTCTATTGCGAGTTTGATGCAAATCTGAACCACGGGTTGAGAGCATGCTCCTAATCTTACCATTGTTGGCGTTGTTTATGGCCGTGGGGTTCTGCAATATGCTTTCTTGTCCACGGAAATCCTAAAAATCAAAACGTCAGAATCATCTATGACAAAAGATAGGTAGCTGATGTGCTGAAACGTACAAAAAATAAATCGTAATTTCATCATATCTCCAAACATATTTATTTTTCTGATCTCCTGCCACCCACCCCCCCCCCCCCCCCCCCCAACAAAAAATGTAATTCAAAATTTTGAATCTCCAAAAATGGACAGAACCTACTTATATATGATAATATCAGTGTGCCACACACCCCCCTCCCGCCAAAAAGCTGACCAGTGTTTTAGAGCAGTATGCAGCAAAATATAGCTGTCTGTCTGCTTGCTTTCTCAGTCAGTCAATCAATCAGTCAGTCAGTCAGCCAGCCTGCCCAATCAACCGCTTCAATTTCTTAGTGTAGACAGAGCCTCTTTGCAAAAGTGTATTCTTGTCACAGAAGAGTATCTGCGTGTCCCAGGGGGCTTGGGAGGGGTGGGTAACTCTTTTTTCTTCATACGAAGGGTCTGGCCCAGCATCTACCATTCACCCCCAAGAAATATCAGGAATTTCAAGGACCTCAAAAATATTTGAAATTTTAGCAACCCCCAAAAAATCCTTGAAGTAAAGAAAAGACCCTAAAATGCATAGAAATTACACCTAAATATAGTCCAATTTCGTGGTGAACCCCCCCCCCCCCCCTCCAGAAAAAAATATCCATATATCTTCATATCCCCAAAAATATTCATTTCTCTGGGGCTAGAGGTCAAAATCTTATTTCCCTTTTAGAATCATTTGGGTTTGAAAAACAGTGGCGAGTTCAACAATGTGAGTGTTTGCGGGCACACTTTAATGATGGTACCTACGAGGGATGTTCGAAATGAATTGCTTATTGTCCTATATCTCAATATCAAAGTGGGACACGATAAAAACCAATATATACCTATATAGGTTTATTTAAGGTCTACGCAACGGTGTATAAATGTATATGTTATACTTAGTGTAAGACACAACATTTGCCATATTAATACACGCAGTCATTGACCACTGTATTAAAAATAGTTGGTACATGTAGAAGAGTCAACCAGAAAGATGAAATAAGGGGTTACATCAAATCTCCCTCAAAACTTGTATGTTCTTTGAAGCAGCTGATGATTGAACTTTCTACTACTTACGGACCTTCTTGTGTGTCTTATGACACAGTTAGGCGCTGGAAAAATACAATTTAATCTGGCTTAGAGTCCATAAAAATGCACCAAAATCAGGAAGGCGAAAATTCGCAGCTTGTAAAGAAATCGTTTCAAAAATGAAGGAAATCATTTAAGGAGATGCCAGATTTACAGTTTGTGATATTGCATGAAAAGTAGGCATTTCATTATCAACGGTTCACTTTATTTTTAAGAAACATTTAAAAGTCCGAAATATTTTTGCTAGATGGGTGCCACATCTGTTGACTGATGAGCAAAACAGACAACGGGTTTTAGTGGCCGAAAAGCTGCTTAAAATGTTTCAAACTTATGACAAAAAGCAGTTTGCCAATGTCGTCCCAGGTGATGAAAATCGGGTCTATTAATTTGAGCTGGTCAGAAAGGTTAGCAATAAAATCTTGGCCACTAAACATAGCAGACGCCCAATAATTGTCAAATTGTCTTTAAGTGCAAGGAAGGTTTGGTATTCAATTTTCTTCTCTGGTGAAGGAGTCACAATAAAAGTGCTGGTGGAAAAGGGCAAAAACATCACTGGAAAGGACTACAAAGACATATAGTACTGGAGAAGCCTAAAACATATCAGAAACGACGCCCTGTCACTGGTTTTAAACATATCTGTCTTCTACATGGCAATGGCCCTGCTCATGCCTCTGAAATAGTTACAGTGTTTTTGAAGAAAGAAAAAGTAACTATTTTGCCTGACCTCCTGCATTCCCTAGATCTTGCCCCATGTGATTTCTTTATGTTTCCGAAATTGAAATATTCCTTGCTGGGCGGAAATACCAGTTATTTTATAGAACCATTTGTATTTGAAGAACATGTACTATTTCATTTTCTTACTTTCTGTGACTTTAGGCCTTCAGGTTCGTGACCAGATGTTCCGCTCTTTTGAACAAAATGACTGCCAGAGCTTTAGCTAAGAAACTTCTTTTAACAGAATTTCCTCCTGAACAACTGGCCCAAAAGCAAGTTAATTTCACAGAACTGTCCCCTATGGTGTCTTCTACCAATTTCGCACAAATGGTTCCACTCCACTGAACAATGGATCCACAATAGCTCCAGATAAGAAATGCCTTTGAATGATTTCTTTTCCTGAACCAATGATCCAAAATTTACAATAATTTCACAAACTTGGCCCTAATGATGCACTCTACCAAAATTATACAATTGGTTTGGCTCTGCCATTTAGAGACTTCATTCAAGCTTGCACATAATGTCTATGGTGGCGATTAAGTAAAAGTAGGAAAAACATATACAAAAGTGGACGGAACTTTATCAAATCAGTTCTTGATTATCATTGATTTCTTTGAATAAGTGGGTGGATTTGTATTAGGTAAGATACTAGGAAACACTTTCCCTCATCCTTATAAGATCTTTAACCAACAGAAACCAAATGGAAATCTGAAGGAGAAAAAAACATGCCACGGTATCAGGAAACAAATTACAACTGTTTGGTTTTGGTTGTGCCAAACAAAGTTAAGAGAAAATTGTTTACCGCTTACCTGCCTGAAGAGCTTTCACAAACATTTATTGAGGGATCATTTTAACACTCTATAATAAAAGTGTTTGAAAATAAAGTTTTATTATTCACTTCTTAAGTTAGCAATTATCATCTGGTTTCTAGCATTGTTCAATAATGGATTACATTTGATAAACTCTCCCCAAAAAAGGCTGTTTTTGTCCAATGAACAAATGCCAATGTCGTCAGAAAGATTGCTTTCCCATTATACTTTGTGGCAATATGTTTGACCCTTCATCAGAGACGGGGCTTCCAGTTTCCATTTGCAGGTTATAGAAAAGATATCTAACTAACAACCTCCCTATTTGAACGCTTCAATGCAGCCGTCCCCACCAGTACTCTCAGTGCTTTGATTATAAAATTGACATTTAGATGGTTACAAACTGGTCTGTCCGACTTGAAAAACACCAAACAATTGAAATTTTGCTTATGGTAGATTTTTTACGTATTTTTAAAATGTTGCATTTTTCAAAAAATCGAGATTTTTGAAATTCACTAGTATTTCCTGGAAAAAGTGTTTAATGCACTTAATTGTATTTGAACACTGTGTGCCAAACACAGTAGAACTTGATTAGTCCATTTTTGGCGATTATTGTTTTACGCCTACTGTACTCTTCCGGTTTCAATGTGAGAGGTTAAAAATCGATTTGGTAGCATTATCTTTTTTTTTCAATTTTCAAAGAAGGACGGTGACGTCTGGTGATAATGAATAATCGCTGAAAATTTCAATGCCTTGTCGCTGATAATAAAGCGTACAGAGCAGTGCAAAGTCTTTATGTAAATTGCAAGCTTAAAGCTGAATTTCAATGATTATCCTGCTTAAAGTGTATGTCTTATCTTGTTTAGTAGCAAAAACGACGAGTCTGATGGAATCAAAACTTTTGAGGTTTATTCTTCTTATATCACGCTAGCCAATAACATCTTCAAACAAACAAAAACGTTAATTTGTGTTATGGTTTATATCGTAGCAAAAGTGTGACTTTTTGAAATGAGGGTACCTTTTCTCTATTTTCGTCTGTGCAAGAAGTACACGTCATTTTTAAATAAAATAACTTGCAAAGTCTCGGCAAAGTATTGCTTCACTTAAAAAAAACATGCAATTTGTATACCCTACGTTTCACTTTCTGAACTAGCGTAAAAATGTAAGGTGATCAATTAGCAGTTGGTTTCAGTATATATTTAATTTCGTATAAGTTTAATCAACATAGCCACTGCAAAAGTCGTATTTCAGTGTACTGAGAATAGCTTGAAGTGAGCTATTATCAATATACACATCTTCACCAATCAGATAAGAAAATGCTGGGTCGCTTGCGATATCGATAAGGTTTGAATGGTTTGAGCCCAGACCTACACCAACTGTGGCTATGTAAACGCCAGCGGCTTTTAACTGCTGCACTTTAGTCCTCACGTCATCAATATCAGTAAATCTCGCACTGGAGAACAGAAATAATATATTCCGGTTTGATCCTGAGAAACCAGCATTAATCACATGATCAAAAGCTTTACTGGCATTGGTTTGTCCTTCCTTCTGTACAGCTGAAGTCACGACGTCAGCAATCAATACGCTTGTGTCTGTGTATGTGTCGAAGGTGAATAACTCTGTCACATCCGACCAGAAATGGGTTAAGCTAATTCTATTAGCAGTAACACTTATACCGGCCACTTTCTCCAGAAGAAATTTCAAGGACGCCAGTAGCGTGTTGAACTCTGGTTTTGTCAAATCTGTAGAGACTTCAAATAGTATACTGACATCTGCGTACTTTGTAGTACAAGCTGCAATAAAAATGGATAACTATATATACATGTATCAATGTAATTAGGAAAGCAAGTTAAATTTGATGTCAGGCTGTCAAATCAGACTGTTGCAAAAGGAGTTTATATCTTGGAAATGCTCAACAAATGTATGTGCTACCAAATAAGCATTGCGACTTTGAAAGTCTTGATACATTGCATAAGTTAGGAAGCCTCCATTTGAGCTAAACAATTGTTGTGTTTTAACAACAGCAAAATCTAATACATGTTTTTTAAGGTCTCATCGGCTGTTGTCTGTTTAAAGATGATGATTCTGTTGTTGTTGATTCATTGTTTATTGTTGCTCCTTTTTTGCGTGTAGGGTTTGGTGTTTGTTTTGTGGTTTGTTTCGTATTGTCTCATTTATAGTTTTGCAATCACCCTGCGTAGGAAGAGAGGGTTGGTTGCTTTACTTAAATAATAATTGAGGCGCTACATAAAATTTTCCAACAACGTGGTATGTGCGACCAGCAAAGGCTCAGAGCAGCCTGCGCATAGGCACAGTCTAATCAGAGCCTTTGCTAGTCGCTTGAATATTCTATGAGTTTTAAGCTACTGACCGAAAAATATTTGGAGTTTCTAAGCTTAAAATTACATAAATTCGTTATGATGAGACAAAGAAAATGGATCACGACTCACAGATAGCCAGAGCTAAGGAAAGCCTCAAGTTGAGCCACGATAGGCCCAGCTATAGATAAGCATCAAGCCCCAACCCACCGATTAAAGCAATAGCCTCTACAAAGTCAATTTTGAACTTAACCCACACGTTATTCACTGACGTGTGACTTTGGTCTTCAGAAAGTCATGCGTCCTTACATTGGGTCATGTGGTCTTTAAGGTCGGCCATATCTGCACGTCTATAGAGATATATTTTCATGATGTCTGTTTCATAATTTTGCCTTAATGTCACACATTTAAATTATGCCAATAGAACCCGTCCCCTTGACTTCTTTCACAGGGCTATTACATTACTATAAAACAAGTCAAGAGATTTATCATTGTATATGTATATATTCACTATCCTATACTATCCAATACATACAGTTTAGACTATTTTTGTATCTTTGGGGGTACTTGCATAATGATATCACCACAGATGAAATCACCTCCAACCAGAACATTGGCATTTCCCATTTTTTCAATACTAAATAAGGATGATTTACTTTACTAAAGATAATCGTTATCTTTTTATTTCTTGGAACAAGTAGAAAAGAACCAGATGGAAGCAAGTCGTCACGCTTAAAACATAAAGACATATACAATGGCATCATGCTCTGGGAAAACTTCTTATTTTAACTCATCACCCAAGATAATATCTGGTTTTACCAAGTCGATAATTGTATTGAGTTAAAAGGTAAGTGATTATGACGAGAAAATGCCACGATCACATACTGCAGTCCAATCCATGACACTGTGAGGAAGAAACAAAGATTGATAACAGCAACATGGCATTCACAACACAACAATAGTAAACTAAACCAGCTGTCTCTTCCCCAACCAGATGATTGCAAAACTGGAAAGGATACACAAAGAACTGAACATCAAAACAAGGACTTAATACAAAAGCCCCACAAACAATGGGAGCAGCAGTAAACGAGGAATAAACGACAGCAGAATCACCTCCTTAGAATGGCCATCATCGGAAGCTACTGGGGGGCTAAAATCAATTTTACTGGGCAAACCTACACCCGAGAGTCTGCAGTTATTAAAGCATACAAAACAGAACACATATACAAAAGCTACACACAGTCATTTTAGTAGAAGAACGCAATTAAAGCAAACAAATCAACCTGTAAGGCTTAAACGATGATTGCAATACTAGGGTCACGTCAGATAACTTCGGCCATCAGGTAAATTCGGACATACATTTGCAAACAGTGAAAATCTAGATAAGACGCCTCTGATAATAGTTAATTTAAATTTTTAATTCAAATACTAAAATATGAAACAAAACAAGGTCGCTATTGGAATTTATCTGATGTCCAAAGTTACAAGTCATGCTTTCGCGTCTGTTCATTGCTGCCTTGTGGTCACCTGCTCAGAAAGGGCTGACGTCTTGGCTCTTTTTTGTCTTGTTTATCTGTGTTTTTGTCACTTTCCCATGTGGTATCCTGGGTCAGGTGTGGTAATTGATTATATCGATTCCTGATCTTTGCCGCCCTTCTTACTTTACCCTAAATGACACAAAGAACTGAATCACATAACCAGGACACAAATTATGTAGCAACAGCAACAGAAGCGCAGCCTAAGTTCAAACAGCAGCCAAGGCCACCATGGGGGAGCTCAAATAAATTTTACTAGGCAAATCTTCACCTTAGATTCTGCTGTTCTAAAAACACATAATTAGTTTAGCCTGCACGAAGGGTTCCTAACTTTATGTAATGTATCATCAGAGGGAAACAACCAAATCAATTAACAAACTGTGAATAAACAAAGAAAAGGGCTATCAACACACAGACTGTCAGAGCTACAGAAAATCTCCAGTTGAGCCACGGTGGGTCCAGCCTCAGACACATAAATTTTAAATCTTACTTTTTATATGCATTTTATTTGTCTACGTTCAATTGGCTTTTCCTCTGGTCTTTAATCAATGATTGTTGCATCTCAGCGTCGTGTTCACAAGTGTATGCATGTGATTTAGTATCAGCTAGATACAGTGGAGTTTGAACTTAACGTGCACACATGTACTATCATTTTAATGCAAATATGGTGCACTTCGAGCGCATAACTCCTTAAGTTCAGGTTCCTCTGTAAGATTGTATTCCGCTTCAAAGTAAGGAAGAGGGCAAAGGACAGGAATCGATACAATCACCACCACACCTGACCAAGGTTACCAATGGTAAAGTAACAAAAATAGTAAGATCAGGAAATACCACAATCACAAACTGCAGACAACCCCGTGGCACCGCGAGGAAGAGCCGCTAACCATTACGAGACACCAGGAAGACAAATTAAGCAAAGCAACCAGCTCTCTCTTCCCCATCAAGATGATTGCAATACTAGAATGGACATAAAGTAACGTACAACAAAACATAGAACAATTAAAGACACCTACAATGGGAGTAACATTTAACAAAAAGTCAACAACAACAGAAACCACCGCCTTAGAACGGACAGCAGCCTAAGCCACCGGGGGGCTTAAATGCATTTTACTGGTACCAAATCATCGCCCTAGATTCTGCTGTTGTTGAAGTACAAGAAATGTTCAGCTCGCATGGAGGCCATCTAACTAATGCAATGTATCATATGGAGAAACACTCTAATCAAATTAACTTACAAACGAGAGCCAATAGGTCAGTCCTTTCCCAGCATGTGACCACATGGCATTAATAAACAGACACGCACGAAAGCATAACAAAAACAAGACAGAAATAACATAAATGATCCACAATCGAAGCATCACCTTGGAGTGGTCAGTAAAACTATTTTACTGGGGGACTTAAGCTAGTTTCACGGTGCGCCAACCTCAACTTGTCTGAACACAGTAATCCTCAAACATAATGCAGAAGGATAGTTCCAAAACGTAAGAAACTAAAAGTGCACACACTTACTTTCATTTTAATGCAAATATGGTGCATATCATGTGCACATTTCCTTAAGTTCAGGCTCCTCTGTAAGATGGTATTATGCTCAAACTTGTCTGAACACAATAATCCTCAAACATAATGCAAAAGGATAGGCCCAAAAGGTAAGAAGATACCGTAAATTCGGAAATTTTCGCGATAATTTTATTTCACAATAAGCTTTAAAAGACGTATTTGCGACGTTAACAATTCGCGAATAGGGCATGATGTTCGTACCTATGACAGTATACGACAGAATGCTTAAGTCATTTCGCAAGAATTTTACCTTCTCGAAACTTCGCATATGCGAAGTTTCGCGAAATTTAAACCCTCGCGAAAATTTCCCATTTTACAGTATTACCAGGAACAAATACCACATTAACACACAGCAGGCTACCCCACTGCACCATGAAGAAGGGACACAGAGTACTAACAGAAACAAGATAATTGAAGACAATTAAAGTAAAGCAGGTATTTTCTGTTCCTCAGAACTAGATAGGATATTAAGTATTCTACAACAAAACAAGGACGAAACACACACACACACACACACACACACACACACACACACACACACACACACACACACACACACACACGCACACACACACACACACACACACAAACAATAGGAGCAACAATATTCGTGGAAGCAACAACAAAAGAACCGTGATTATACCTGGACAGTTTGGCGCATATTTCTTGTAGATATAATGCATAAGATCAGTATTGGTGCTGGTGTAGACCTGACTTATACTGCTGGCGATATCTAAGAGTTCCTTGTGTAGAATCTGAGGACCAATAGCAACTGTAGAAACTTCTGACACGCCCGACGATGTCTTCAAATTAAAAGCTTCCACCTCAGTCTGTACCTGCAATATCAACTACTGTAGCGCCAACCAAAAGTGACAGTGACGTATATTTTGTTTACAATTGCTAAGTACAACAGTATCGTGTACACTTCACTTGAGCTAACGCGAATCGAAAGGTCGCTTATGTATTAATCCTATCCTGCGGATAGGATTAATAAACAAGTGATCTATCGATTCTAAATCCCTAATAACTTTGTAAACAAAATATGACGTCACTGTCACTCTTGGCTGGCATGACAATAGCCTATGTCAAACATACTAAATTCACCTTTCCTTGTTAGTGGCGACCTTCTCGTCAGCTGTTAACCTTTGCCAGCAATTTAGACCTCAGATCAGAACTGACAGAATGCATGTGCTGATCTGGATCCAAAGCATTTCACACCATGTTAGCGTTCATGAAAGAATTATTTGAAAAAAATAAATTTCATATGATTGGTTATAACATTAATATATTGCAACAGACTGCATGCTTGGTGGTCAACCCAATCACGATTACCAACTTTGCTTTCCTCTTAAATTGCACGCTGACGGGTTTGACTTCAGATTCTATGACGGTTCTGACTTTTAAGACCTATCTATGGATGAAAGGGTTAGGGCTTATTGCTGTGTCTGTAGTCGGGGCTGTTTGATTTCTTTTACACTGGCATTCAGTTGTATATACTGTTAAGTCCTTATCTTTGTTTTATCTCCTTTTTATGATACACAAATGAGTTAGGAATCGTTCATACGAACCAAACATCTATTTGTCTTGATCCACATCTGAAATAAGGGTGAGGTTGGTACCATAAAACATGCTTAAGCCCTCCAGCAAAAAAAAATTATTTATTCTGGCCTTTCCAAGGTGGTTTTTCTTTTGCGGACCATTTTTCTTATATATTTTTTGTGTTTGTCATGCTTTCTTGTCTGTTCATTGCAGCCTTGTGGTCACCTGCTGGGAAAGGGATAACCTCTTGGCTCTCTTGTATGTGATGTTTTCTTGTGTTTTTGTCACTTTCCAATGTGGTCTCCTGGGTAAGTGTGGTACTTGATTGTATCGATTCCTAATCTTTGCCTTCTTACTTACTTTAAAAAAAAGTCAGCACACGACAACAAGCGCATAAAAATGACCCAGCATGCAAGGAGTTGAAAGTTTTGTAAGTAAGTAAGTAAGTAAGTAACGACTTTATTTAGTGAGGGTAACCCAATTGACGAATTAATCTTCCTTGGGGCCCTCAAACATGAGGAAAATACATATATCCAACAATAAAGAACACCCACACCCTACACACATATACATATGGGCCATGACTTGAGAAAACCTAGCTTCGGGGTTTCCAACAAAGTGAGATTCAAACCAACCTGATCCGCTACATAGGCTAGCTAGAACATTGAAATTTCACTCGCAGCAAGTCTAGGTATTGTACTTTTCAATAAGCGAATAACAAAGGTGCTGATCAGACTGCGCGGAAGCGCAGGCTGGTCTGCGCTTTTGTTGTTTGCAAACTCCCGAAGACAGGTTTTCTTGCGTCGAGGCCCTATAATAAAACACAAATGAATGCTAGATGATCCTCTAGCTGGCTATGCAAATTAAACATATTTACCTTTTAACCAGAATGTACAGTTTTGAACAAAGGAATTTAGAGTCATATAATTTTAGAATTTGTAGTGTTCGAATGGTCTATGACTTCTAAGGAGGAAAATCTGAAACCCAGTTATATTGTTGTTTCCATATATCTTGATATCTTAAGCTGAAAAATAATCATTTTTGGGTCATTTAAATGGCAACTTTGAGCTAAGTAGTTTCGACTGTAATTTGCATTTCATAATGACGGACAGCGCATGAAACTTCGCCTGTACCAATGCCTGATCTTGGTCTCCAATGGGAGACAGCAGTCAGTTTTCTCCCTTGACTACTCTCTCAGAACAGCTAGGTCCAAATTGTTGGGTCTCCTCGGTTTTTATCCCTGCTTTTATTGCAAATATTGGAAAACATTTTTTCTTGAAATATGACTCAGAATATTCCAATTCAATTTAAAACATCTGATTTTATAATCTTTTCAACATTTTTACTCAGTTAATGCTTATCAGCATCTCTTAATTGGCACAGCTGTCAAAATAATTACACTTATCTATCACCTAATCACCATTATGACCCTATGATAAAGGCAGAGGATTTCAAATGGTTGGACCGGGTTTATCATTTGTTCCACCTCGGTAGTTACCTGTGTTTATCAGGGGCATTAACTGACTGCTTTTTGCCATTGAAACAGAACAGACAAAAACTAGTACATTACCATATTAGACGACAGCCCATCTGAAAGAACAATCACATGAACAGGTCGCCCACTGCGTCTCCCAGAAGTGTCTTCCCTTGCCATCCGCAATCCTAAATGAGTGTATGACGGGCCTGATGTGTATCCTATATTCTTTATGGCGTCTGTCAAACTAGCGAGTGTTGCATGTGTTCCAAGTGAAATCTCTTTTGTAGCGTGAAAGTTGTAGGTTATAACACTGAACTGAAAGTAACTCGGTCCAACATCGAAATATGACACGAACTTCTCGACATAGTCAATTTGTCTCAGGAAGTAAGCATCACCTTGACCTCGAGAACTGTCAAGTATGAAGACAACATCCGGTAATGTGTTTGGCCAGTGTTGATGGTTGCAGTGATCTGAAAAAGGCAAAGTTAGTCGAGGTATCTGATCGAGTCGTCCAAACCATTTAACCATATTGCATTTTAATAGTGTACATTCTCTTTTGAGCGCAAACCGAGTTCTTTTACAGGTTAATTACAATATATGACCCTCTGATTATCATTCAATCTAGTTAGGTCCAATAAGAATATATTATATTATAAACCTTGCATGAATGTTCTATTGCTTTGCAGTAAATTAATTTTCCGTATCTTGAGGAATGAAATATTTCATATGTGATGATTTCAGATTTTGAATTCTCACAAGTGATGATATGATTTTGCTGGAACTTTTTTTTTATTACACACGTGTATGCAAATATTAGTAGAACAGTGGCGTAGCATCCGTGACACAGGTTACGCACGTGCGTAATAAAAATAGTAACATTCAAGGGAGGTCACCTAATTCGATAAAAGTGATTTTCCATACTATAAGGAACTGCTCATAAAGGAAATGATTCGCTTTCTCTGGGAGCAAATTCTTTCCCTTAAGAGAAGTTACCATTTAAAAAGGGACGCAATTGAAGAAAACAATTGCTTGATCCAGTAGTCTCCCTTTGATGTGCGTAACTATTTAAGCGTTCTGGTTACGCCATTGTAGAAAATAAGGTAGCCGTGAAATATTTCCAAGATAATTTTGCGAATTATTATATTTAAAAAAATGCTGCTAATAAAATCCATTTGCCTCATCTGAACGCATTCTTGGCTAAAAGAGAAATGACATACTCCTAATGAAATACAGCAAAATACTACAAAGATGTTTATTTGACGATGTGAAGCATGTGTGTCAGCAACACAAGAAACAGTTTGTACAGGGCTAATAATAGGTTATACAATGTTTTGTGTTGGTTATGAAATATACACTTGGGAGCTGCACTCTACATTGAATAACCTATACTTACTATTCAACAAACAGTTTATGACAGTGACGTTAGGTAAAGCCCAAAACCGTTATAAATTTCAATGACACTATGAGATCTATTGGTAACTTAAATTTTGTACCTGAACATATTTTGACCTCACTGGCGGAATCTCCTTGTTTAATTATAGCTCTCCATTCAAATGAGTCCTGAGTCAATTTTGTCGATAAAATGAGGTCAGGAGTGTCACTTGCAATGACATAATTCTTAGTGTATAACACAGAAACACGCTCGATGCGCTGAAGCGATGCAAGGTACAATGTGACCAGAAGGCGGAACTAAGTCACATAATTGTCATCTGATTTGTTGTCAATTTATTACTTCGCACTATTCGCGGTTCTTCTTTTGTGGATCCTTTATGTTTTTGTTCTGTCTTATGTTTGCTATGTCTTTGTGTGCGTAAATTTACAGTAAACCTGTCTTAAGCGGCCACACAAGAAGACCAAAAATTGGTTTTCCAGACAAATTATCGCTTAGTGAAGGTTTTAAGTATTGCAGAATGCTTTAAGGGTAGCATTCTGCAATACTTTTGGCTTTCTATGTGTCTTGATCGACATCTGAATTAAGGGTGAGGTTGGCGCCGTTAAACCGGTTTAAGCCCTCCAGTAAAATATTTTACTGACCGTTCCAAGGCGGTACTTCTTTTGTGGATCTTTTATGATTTTGTTCTGTCTTGTGTTTGTTATGTCTTTGTGCGCGTCTGTTTATATGTGCTTTGTGGTCACCTGCTGGGAATGGGCTGACCTCTTGGCTCTCGTTTGTGGTGTCTACTCTGAGTTTGTCACTTTCCAATTGGTATCCTGGGTCAGGTGTGGTACTTGATCGTATCGATTCCTGATCTTTGCACCCTTACTTACTTCGCACTATGTACCATCGTCGGTGGTTGACAAAAGCTGAATTATTTCTTCTTCTTCATTGAAACCACCGCTGGAAAGTACACTGCTCAAAATATTTAAAGGAACACCTGATGATTTTCCATAGGTGATTATGTTAACCCCTGTTTAATAGACAAGTAATGTATTTCACTAGACTATAAGGCAGAAACCCAGTTTTTTTACATTTGTGCTACGATAGTCAAAGTTTTGGATCAGAAAAAGATTTTGAAACAATCGCTGCTTAAGTTCATAGCTCAAATTTTGTAATTTGTAATTTTCTTGAAAATGACGATTTTTTTGCTGGAATTCTGTAGAATCTTCTGAATTTGTTAATAGCATAATCTAATGATTTCTGCAACATTGAAAGGCTATTGACTGTATAGAAATGATGCTGTTGCGGTGCTTGATTGAAACATCCTCTTAAATTTTGGTTTTGAAAAAATGGGTATTTTTAACAAAATTCCATTTTTACATAAAGCGTTCCATTGCGATTTCTGGGAAAGGATTACTTCATTTTTTTCTTGCTCACCATTAAATACTGTATTCTCGTATTAGAAAGGCTCCTAGACAAGTGGAAAGGATAAAAAACGAACATCCGCACGTCGATATAAAAGTGATGTCATTGGTATGTTAAAGGGGCGTCATCATGATTTGTCACATCTAAGCACAATCCAGATAAATATAATTTACCATTCGTGCTCTTGTATTATTGAATTTATTAAAAGCAAGCCTCGCATTTTATCTCTTTTCCTTAACTCGCTTAATAAATTCAATAGTACATGAGCACTCATGTAAGCTCATTTATGTATAGATTAATTTGAAAAGAGTTTATCAGAACTAAAAAATGATCAAAATCCGTCTTAAAATAAGAAAGTTGTACAAATATAAATCAAAGGTCTAAAATCTGAATAATATACATGCCGCCCTTCTACACAAGTGTGCTATATCACTTTGGGGAATAAGGTAGCAATCTGAAAAATCAAGGCTACTGGATCAGCTGATAGAGATTTCCTGGTTATTTACTCAGGTCATGGCTAAATGACATTTGATAACATATAACAGCTTTGGAATCTGGTAGAAGTGCGGTCAGGGCAATAAATTGTCTATTGTTAATTTATACTTGTCTAAAAGTTAAACTTACTTCCAGTATTGCTCGACTAATATCAAAAATGATTCTTTAATGAACCAAACCAAATATTATTCTTGGATGATATTGTAAACTAATCTAGAAATGGGGGTTTAGGGCATACTTGTAGAATATTTAAATGCCTTTTTGTGCCTAGTTTCTATCAAAAACAAAACTCTCACAAGCATGCATAAGCTTCATCAGAGATCTCTACCGCTAGACCCAACTGGAATAATTTTAAAAAACTTGCTGTAACAGTATAGGGGTCATTCAAACTGTTTGCCTGTATAAAAGTAGATCCTCACGATGAGGAGATTCTGTAGACTGCTTCACTGCCCCCATCGTATGAACTATAGGGACAGTAGCAAATCGGTAATCACGTGTTTTATTCAACCACTGAGATGAGCGGAGCAACTACACGTCATAGATGTATTCAGAATCAGGCAGTGTATTTATAGAACCGCTAATGTCTAACAGCTACCTGCATAGATAACACTTTACCTATTAGCGTCGTTTGCTGATAATTTTTGAAAATAGTTTTGATCCACAAAATATCGTAGATCTATTTATTCCGAGGCTAAATACATGTTATAACATGGCATTGTAGCTCACTTCTTTAATACACTGTGTTATCATGCGAAGAAAGAACCAAGTTGAAGGTTTAGAGAAAAAATACACCCTCAGTTCTTCTCGTAACACAGAAGGAATCATGTAAATAAGAGAAGAGAAAGTCGTCTATTTATAGATGATAAATAGACTCTTGGTTTACGTAAAGCATTCAGCGATATGGAGTACCAGGGCGAAATCGCGCAAGGAGGGAAAAAATGGCGGATAGAGTGGACGTAGATTTCGCACCACCGTGATTTTTGGATATTAATAATGGAAGGATTGCCCAGTGTTATACCGAAATCGATCGTGGAAGTTCTAAACAGACTGGAGAATGATGAGGACAACCTATTCTCGTGGCAACTCACGCGGAGTTAGGATAAATTCTCATTAACTGTCAGTTGCAAACTTCCCGCCAAAACTCCCAACAAAGCCAAGGACGACAACAAGGTAGCCGGGCGTACAACTGTGAAACCAGTAAAGAGACGTCGTCGGAAGAAGAACATATCTCCCTCTGCGTTGGCTCATTCTAGGAAGAGACATGCGCGGTTCCTGGAAAAGAAGTTAGCTGGAAAACCAGATTTGGCTTCGCCAGAAGAGGACCAGCATGATTCTGATAATTCTGTGTGTGTAAAGGAACTGGAAAATACCAGTCTTGCTTGTGGTAGTAATAGTGACCTGGTGTCCTCTGAAAATCCAACACCAGGTCCTACTGCTGATCCTGACCTGTTAAACGAACAGGCAATTCTTCGTGAATTTCTGGACACCATTGATAGTGACGATAGTGACGACGATGTAAGCAGTGTATATAGTGTTTGTTCAAACTGTAAGCATCCAGCCAAAAAAGGAGAGGACGCGCTGTCATATAACCGGCTACTGTAGCGTTCAGAGCCAGAGGAAAGATTGGGACTTTCACCGATTTGCTTGTGCGGTTGTGGCCAAGGAGTCGGACACTGTGAAAGCTTGATTCTCTACCACAAGGACCTGTACATATTTTTAAAGTTTCACACGTTACTATTTTCTACTATAGATCTTGTTTAATTAGTTACTTTTATTAACACTAACATTCCTACGCCGAAAGGTGGTGCGCCTATAAACAGGCGGAACATACATACGAAAGAAGAAAGAAGCTGGTAAATTTTGCTTTGTACTGTCTCTCGTTTACCTACGAGGTCAGTGCAGCAGTCTAGAGATTCCAAATCGAGTTATGGTTCTTGATCACCTAGATAATCGATAAGTCAAATGTCCCCCTTACACCGCGGCGACTATATCGCGAAATCGATTGTATCTCAGTCCAGGTATCGATGGTTTTTGTCTGACGAAAGAGGCCTTTATACCGTCTTTACCAGAATTGTTGGATAGAATTTTCATTAATGTGACTTAAATTGTGCATTTAAAATTTGTTTCAAATAGGAATATGCATGCATCTGATTGAAATCAAGAAAAATGTTTTTCATATCCAAATGTAAAACATGTTTGTCCACTATTCGTGTGTTCTGAGTTGAGTCTTAAAACAGCACATGAGCACTTGAGTACTTACCCTAAAAGCGCCAATCGCAACAAAAGTCGTATGTTTTTCTCGTCTGCTGAAATGTGTAAGAAGCCTCTATGACTAACAGTGTGGACCCAGATCAGACTGTCCCTATAGGAGCAGTCTGTTCTGGGTCCACACTGTTTGCTTCTATACTTAAATTCATAATTAATGTTTGGCAATTATTTGCAGCGGACGACTTCAGCAGACGACATTTTCAGATGTATTTTTTCTTGGCGCTTTAAGGGTCTAAATGTTGATAAAAAAAATTATGTGGGCCACGACGTGAGAAAAACTCTCTTCGGGGGTTTGAGAACAACAAAGGCGCAGACCAGTCTGCGCTTCCGCAGTGATTTAGAAATAACACAACTTCACCAAACAAGGCCGTCGGCGGCGGTACGACCATGACACTTTTTAGGCCAAAAAGGTTTTAGCAGGGCCACTTTTGGGGGGCTCGATATATGCTTATTTGGTCTGGTTATTTTCAGTTTCCTCTAGACTTTTTAATGCGATGATCTAATGAGGTCAATATTAACCCCCGTGTATCAAAGATTAAGAAACTGACACCTGTTTTAACGACAGCAATTATATTTGGAGTGATCATGCAACAGAATATTCTTTAATCTGAGTTTTTTCAGAACAATGAGATATTATACTATTATATGAGAAGGAAGAGAAAATTTATATAATGGTGTTTTCCCAAAAGTTTACCCGTATCAGTATTGTAAATGCGCAGCCTGATTTGAGTCTTCTCTCGGTATAGATCTAGAATTATAGGTCTAGACTCGGACCCAATAAACATACTGGGTCCGAAGTCTAGATAAAAAAAAAATCGGCATAATATTGTGAACGGTTACCCTCACTAAATAAAGTCGTTACTTACTTACTTAATATTTTCTTATCCAACATTTTAAGGTTTGCTTTGGGCGTTCAAAAGAACCGTCTCATTTATTGTATAAATAAATAAAAAATAAATAAAAATGAATTAAGGCAGTTCTTTGAGTACATTTATACCGTTGAGAGTGGTACTCTGGCTTTTATCAAAGATAATAAGACAACGAATTATCAGGAATGTGGACCCGATATGGTGTGAGCTTTACTACACTCGTTCTTTATCTGGATCCACACTGTACATTTGCTTCGAAAATAAAATCAGCTGACATCTGTAAAGACTGGGTCCGAAGTTGACAAAAATGTCTGATCAGCGTCTTCGCTTCAAGTTAAAAAACATAATACAGGAATATAATGCAGACAGGAAAATGCGCCAAAGTCACGAGAGCAGTCGCTTTAGGCCAAATCCTTATCAGCTATTTTCACACTTTAAACACAGATGAGCGATCTCCCACTGAGTTCCCGCTGTGTCAATAAGAAATGACCACATCACAAACTTGTGACGACTGCCAGATTCTTTAACCATACGCGAACGGCGTATATTAATGGAGCAGGGCAGTCTGTGCATATATTACATGCTCATAGCAGTTTCTTGTCTTCACTGCCCAGATGCTATATATCAGCATGACTTTTCAGTTAACCATATATGCGAACAACATATGCGCATAATAATTTATCTGCGCAGTCTGGTCAGCCCATTGCTGTTTGCTGTTGAAAGACCTTTACCTTTTAAAAATTGTTTTTGGTCAGTTCTACTGTCTTTTACTGTACTTGCAAACGAAACTATTTGTGTAGTCTGAGCATGACAGATTTGGTAGTATAACAGAAAAAAAGGTTGTTATACTGAGCAGTTAAGACCCTGACGAGACGCCGCATGACAAAACTAGTAAGATGGGTGTACTGTGCATGAACGCTGTTGTGATTAGTCTGGGTATCTGAATTTATGCATAAGTTTTTAGGCGCCACACACAGAGTCGTTTATTCGGTCAAAACTTTATTAGGACCAAGATAAGACGGGGAACGGACAAAAGCCCACTGGAACAAAAGCCCACTAGGACAAAAGCCCACTGGACAATATCCCACTGGACAAAAGCCCACTGCTTAATTTGGCAGGGTGGACAAAAGCCCACTTCTTTGGAAAAAATAGGTTTAAGTCTTTTATGAAACTGTTAACCCTGATCAGACTGCTCCATTCAGGGTAAATCACACCTGCAGTGTGTTTTCACTGACATTATCATTTCTCCTGTATGTTGTGACAAACAACTTAATTTAGGTGTTAAAAGCCATTGATAATTTAAGAAAATCAATTTACAGTTTTGGACAAACAATCTATCATATTTGGGAAACATATGTCTAATTAATCCAAATGCCCTTTGATCTGTCAGTAACAATTAGCATGCAATTTTATGAGAGGTGCCAAACAAATAGAGATGTTTGAAATTTCAGATTTGAGAAGGGCGATTCTTCATCTCAGGTCCGTCTGTCTGTCCCCCCCCCCCAGGGGGAGGTACTCTTATATTTTCATGCATATGTAGGCTCGGGCTATTTTTGGGGTTCAAAATTTTGAATTTCAATATTTTTGGGGGTTTTCAGAAAACTGAATATTTTTGGGGACATGAAGATTTTGTGGATATTTTTGGGGGTCATCACAAAATTGGGCTATACGATGCAAACTTTTCTGAAGGTCAAGGTACAAAATGGAGGATATTTTTGGGTTGCTAAAATTTCAAATATTTATATGGGGTGCTTGAAATTCTTGATATTTTTTTGGGGTGAACGGTAGATGCTGGGCCCGAGCCTAGGTATGAAGATAAAATGAGAGTACCCCCCCCCCCCCTCAGTTCAAACCTATCCCTGTAAGATGCATATAAGTGGGCTTTTGTCCCAGTGGGCTTTTGTCCCAGTGGGCTTTTGTCCTAGTGGGCTTTTGTCCAGTGGGCTTTTGTCCTAGTGGGCTTTTGTCCTAGTGGGCTTTTGTCCTACACTCAGATAAGACCTATAGCCCCAGGGATTATCTGACACCTGGGATTATCGCATATCCCGTTATGAGCAGAATCGCACCGGACAGGCGGCAATCAAAAATTCTTATCCTATCGACGAACGTGGATCTAAAAAATGGTTAGAAAAAGTGTTTTCGATTGCCAGTTGTCACCAGTCGGGCGACAAATAGCAATCGAAAACTCTGTTTTTAACTATTTTGATCTACGTTCGTCGATAGGTATTTTCGATTGCCGCCTGTCCGGTGTGAGACTGAAGTACGAATATTCTCTTGCTATAATTTTTTTGCTATAAATAGGCAAATAGGTTAAATAATTTGTTTGATTTGATTCTTTACGTCCCATCAACAATCAGTTAAACAGGGACGGGTCTTCCTGGGTTGAACCAGTACTAAGCTAGGATAAATGTGTCTTTCTCAAGGACCACAACGCAGTGACGCCGGTGAGGCTCGAACCCGCGGCCTCTCGGTCTCGAGTAGACTGGTATCAGACCAGTAAATAGAAAAATAGTAAAATATGTGCACATGCATAAACAAGCATTTACATCTCTGAAGAAGAATGCTCTGGTAAGAAGGCGCTTAAACTCAATTTTCAATCTAAAAATGACAGAACTAAAATTTAATTTATTTCTATGAAACTTATATGGTTGATATTGTTGGATGATAGAGATACCATTTATAACTTATAAAACATTGGGAAAATATCAGAACATGATTATTTTGGGGCCATAAAATGCTCACCCTAAGCATTTTCATTCAATTTACATTGAAATGAATGGGATTTTGCCGGACAAAAAGATGAACAATTTGACAAAACTAAATATTTAGTTATTTCATATTTGTTTATATCATTGTAAAGATAAAACATTAAATTTTCTTTTGATAACTTATAAAATAATGACAACTTAATAATAAGTTAGTTATTTATAATTTATTTAAAGGTTTGCATACTTTTCTGTGTAATTGATGCCACAGATTTCCACAGGTAAGTTGCGAGAGTGGTCAATATTCAAGGGAGCTAATCGGTCAGATAAAACCGATAACAGCTGATTTTGTCCCATATGTCTACCTTGTTCCTATAAGTAATCATGTAATATGGAAATCCAGCTGCTTTACGAACACTTTCAAGAATGCATTGACAAATTGTTTTTCAAAATAAACATTTTAAAATACAGGTATAGCTATACAAAGTTAAACTGGCACTCATGAATATGCCGTATAAACTCGTATATCTCCGTAAAACTAATTTTAGATTTGCAAACATTATGAAAAGTATTGATTTCAGAGTGATGTATTTTCTAATCCTGTATTCATCACTGTCCCGCTTAGCCCTTTGGATAGAGCGTATAGCTGTCAACATTGAGATCGTGGGTTCGAGACCCAAGACATACAATATGCTTAATTTTATTTTTTATTATAAATCATGACTTGCACGACTTTACAAGACTAACGTGTAAAAGTATATGTAATATTATTCATTTTAAAGCATTATATTAATTAGGAACTGTGATGTCTACTGATAAATCTTTAAAACATATATAAAATCTAATGACAAATTGCTCATAGCTAATGTTTCAAACTATTTTGAGAAACACTCAGGGCGGGACAGCTCATCATATTCAGGCAACTGGGGTCAGCAGAAGAACTGTTTTCCGAGTACAAAAAGAACTATAGGAAACCGCTACACTTTCGTCACTGCAACATTCGAAGCGGGGACAATACAAACCTCTGGACGACATTGATGAGGTTGTTATCAGGAACAATGTGCAGGAGTTTTACACCCACCGCCATCCTCTTCCTACCATAAATAATCTCTTATCAGTCTTAAAAATTGACATCATGTCAACTATCCATCAAAATTAAAATAAACAAGAAACAATATCATAACTCAAAAAAAATATGAAATTAAAACTGATGCCTAAAATAACTATATCCAGTCGGAATCGAACCCTCGCAATCCCGAATAAGAGTTAATCGTCTTACCACTATGCCACTGCCTCAGCATTGTAAGACGACCTTGCTGAAAGCTACTTCTTTCATACATTAACCATTTAAAATAGCTAATACACTTCGAACGTGACCGAATGATGGCGAAGATTAATGAGTGCCAGTTTAACTTTGTTTATCTATACTATAGTCCTGTCGCAATAATAAGAAACGCGAAAATGGGGAATATTATTTTATTACTTGCATTTTTCCAAAAATTAAGCTCAAATCTGGATTCAGAATATCCTGCAGTGTCAGAAGAAAATTGTTTGAAGAATCTACTTTCACTGCCCTGACCCCTAATCTCTTGGGAATTTTGACATTTTTAGGCTTTCTGAAACGCGGGGGGAATTTAAACGGTGTAACAGCCATGTGACGGCCTATATATCTGTACTTAAATTTCTACAGGTAGGTGTCAAAAGCATCACACATCTCAAAAGCGGGATTGCTTTGTACATGTCAGTTTATTTTTTTAAGCTCTGCCATTTAGTTGATAGTATCGATTCAATCAGCGTAGACCCAGATCCAACTGGTCCAATACGATCAGTTTGATCCGGGTAAATACTGTTTGCCATATTTGTAAGGACATGCGTGGTGGGGCTATTATAAACAGTTTTATAAAACAACTTTTACAGTGGTAAATGGCCAAAACATTATCAACTACATATGCATTTTTAAAGCCAACCATTCATTTTCTGTAATTAGTTAATTTGAGCTGTTTACATACATTCTTTCAATGGTTACACTCAAATTTCAAATGAGTTGTATAAAATGCCCAGATTCTACCATTAGAATTATTAGAACAAAAATTAGCGGTGATACCAGGCAATATCTTTGTCAAAATTCTGCCTGAAATTATTCATGATTATTGAATGCTCAAGGTGTTATAAAGTGAAAACGTACATTTAAAGTCATTTATTCGCGATACTAGTTTATGCAGCAGTACTTTATATGTACGATACTCTTTATGCTATACTGAACAAACGTAAAAAAACGCTATACTACAATATTCTATATTTTGTGAGAAAGTATCAGACGAAAAGTATTTACTAAGTAAGTAAAGGGGCAAAGATCAGGAATCGATACAATCAAGCATCACACCTGTCCCAGGATACCAATGGGAAAGTGACATATTCACAATTAGACATCAAAAACGAGAGCCAAGAGGTCAACCCTTTCCCAGCAGGTGACCACAAGGCATCAATAAATATACGCGCGCATGAAAGCATAACAAATACAAGACAGAAATAACATAAATTATCCACAAAAGAAGCCTTGGAACAGTCAGTAAAATACTTTACGTCATTTTGGAGGGCTTAAACCGGCTTCACAGCATGCCAACCTCACCCATAGTTCATATGTGGATCAAGACACAAACATAAAGCATAAATAACACAAA
Source organism: Loripinus fragilis (assembly GCA_964019695.1). Taxonomy (NCBI): domain Eukaryota; kingdom Metazoa; phylum Mollusca; class Bivalvia; order Lucinida; family Lucinidae; genus Loripinus; species Loripinus fragilis. The sequence goes on from OZ026525.1 coordinate 21,196,727, forward strand.
TGATCCACCAAAGAAGTACCGCCCTGGAACGGTCAGTAAAAATATTTTACCAGAGGGCTTAAACCAGCTTCACTGTGCGTCAACCTCACCCTTAGTTCCGATGTGGATCAAGACACAAAGATGTTTGGTTTGCATGAAAGACCCATATCTTATCAATGCATCATATCCTAGAACATTTAAAGCTTAATAATGTTTTCCTTGGTCCGTAATTACAATGCCTCCTTAAAGTTAAGCAAGACTTAAGTTAAGTATTGATATTTCAACATGCTATATTAAATGCTAAATAAATTGCCTGGATCAATGCGGAATCTGTGGTCAAAGAAGTCATTGTGATCTTCAGAAAAATTAAAACTATTTTGATTTTAATCAGTTTTTAACGTTGTTTTTCGCATACTGAAAAATCAATACTTATCTTAAGTCTTCCTTAGGAGGCATTGTAATTCAAGTTTCAAGTTTCAAGTTTATTTGATACACTCAGGTTATACAAATATAACAACATGAGGAGCTAGTACATACAAGCAAATATGAAGTGAAAATATGGCAACACAAATGACTCTAGGATCATCTAAAATGATAGGGAGAAGAAGAAAAAAATATCAAAGAAAGAAAAGGAAAAAAAAAATTAATAATATCAAGAGAGCGACACAATAGGTAGGGTACTTAATAATGTTTGATCAGTATATTGTATCTTTCGTGGCAAGCGTGGGGTCATTAGAGCGAAACTAAATTTCTTCTGGATATGCCATGCTGTTGGCGAAAATTGTTATTAAAAGGATTTACAATTTTGGTAAGATTAAATTTGATATTAGCTGAATATAGAACTTGCAAAACTGGAGAATCTTACTAACTTGTCAATTTTAATTCAATTTAATTTGCGGATTTAGATGTTTGTTAGGCATCTGAACCCGCCCGGGACATTGAATATGCTCTTGTAAAGGGAAATAACTTGAATGTGTATAATGTATTTGGGTGTTTTTTTTCAAAAGGAATTTGCATTATATTTCTCATCCATGTAGATGAACCTAGAGTCACTCAGTGAATATCGATAGATCGCGAGGGGCAGTATCGTACCATCGTCTGCGCAAGGTAGCGCGCGCGCTGACTTGATACTGCCCCTGCGCCGATTATACCAATCGGTCAGTGACCAGAGGGTCAAGGGAACAATTTCGTACCAACATCGGAGCGAGTGACATCACGACGCCGCACCGACGTCAACACGACATTGTTTCCTCATAGTCGCACTGGTATGGGGGGGGGGGGTCTGTATTTATTCTTATTTATATGGGTTTTTTATATATCTATTTTCCAAACTATACTTGTTTGGAACGGTACAGACACAGAGTGTCGGACAGACGTCGAATCAATCCCGTTGCAACGTCACGTTGACGTTGAATCGGTATTGGTCCGATGTCTACTAAACCAAATGAGCATTCTGTTTCAGGAAAGTTTACAAATATGTTTTATCATTGTGTTTCTCAAAGTTTTCATAAAGCTGATAGTTTTTCTACTAAAGTTATTCAGTGCGTAATAATTATTGTAATATACCAGAATCTTTGTCATTATATTGACAGTTGAAGTGACACCGCTGATCTAGTGACCAGACACTTTGGATCGAAACAGACACTTAAGATCCTGTTGAGTAGACCCCGATTGGGCCAACTCAGCTGGATCTACCGTGGCCACCACGTGGAACTTTGGTCTGTTCGTATAAAATAATCTTGAAATATTGTCACATGTACCTTTCCTTGCGATTAGTGTCAAACAGCTTGGATCCAGATCAGGCCCGACATTTTGTCGTGCCAGATCTGTGTCCTTTTATTTGCTTTATTTTTCTCAGATTACATTTATATTTAACAACTGGAGAGCAAATACAATACAATGTCATTTTAAATGCATGATTCAAAGAGAATCGATTTTAAAGTAGCCATGTGTATATATCCTATTCTATCCAGGTATTCAATTCAATTGAGGCCCGATTTATCCTCAGTTATGTCCGCCGATAGCTGCAAGGTAAATCTGGTCTCAATGCTTAACAATAAGCTTGTAGATCTCGTGCAATAGTGGCTACTTAGTATTGGCCTAGTTTTACTTTCATTCATTGGACACGTTTGGACTTGTGCCAGTAGTTTTTATTTGGATTCTTATAAAGAATAGTAAGTATTTTGCGTTTCGCAAATCAACATTATTTAAGTCATACCACATTGGTCATTAACTCTTTGCATGCCCGAAAAATTTCATGATTTGCTGTTTGTTTTCCAGAAAATTTTAAGATTGTAAAACAGTTTGGATCCAGATCAGGCACAACGCTTTGTAGGGTCTGATCTGGGTCCAAACTGTTTGCATCAGTTGGACAAGCAGGCAATGGGTTAAAAGTGTTCACACTGTGGTATGGAACGTTATACATATACATACATGTCTTTTTTTTTGTTCGTTTTTTTCTGAAATCGCACATTTCTTGTACATCGAGACATAGTTTTGTAAATTTGAGCAGGTATTTTATATGAGACTGTATCTCAGTCGAACCATGTGCTGTTTGTGCTCAAAGGAACCGTCTCAATGAGACGGTTGCTGTGAGCACAAAAGCAAATGTTTGAACTTGTGGATAAGAAAATGATTGCCAGTGTCGGTTTTGGTATATTTGCACCTATGTTTGTCAGAAGTCGGTGACGATATTACTAGGTTTAACGTTCTTTATTATTATATCTATAAATGTAGTCAGTTTTCTGATTATCTCTTTATTTGCACTGTTCATGAGATTGTTGAATTTCAAAACGTTCGGATTTTTCGTGAAATAGGGTTTTATATATTTTGGTCGTATGTCTTTAAAATGGGTACATTTCAATAAATAGTGGAATTCGTCACCCACTTCTGCCTTGCATAGCCAACATAATCGTTCATTTAGTGGGATTCCAGACCACCTTCCTACCTCGACTGGAAGTCTGTGATTCCTGGTTCGAAATGCAGTCAATGTTTTGCATTTCGTGTTGGATAGATATGAGAAATAATTGTTCATTTCAAATGTAACTTTAAAGGTTCTGTAGTTAACACTGCTGGATGATTTGTCTACAAGTGCATGCCATGTCTGCATATACTGATCCTTAAGTTTTTGTTTAAAAGCCTGAGTAAACCATTTACCGTTCACTTCATTTTGTAGAGCCCATATATTACCGAAGCCATTTGAAAAGATTTGCTGTTTTACATGTTCATACCATTTTGATTTGATTTTGTTCCCTTCATGTAGGTGCGATATATGTCTATATAATGCCCAAAGTATTTCGTTTTTACCGTTTTCGCCTAATTTTGTCCAAAATGAAATAATTCTACTATAAATATCGATATATAGTGGGTATTGGCCTAGCTCACCATAGACCATGAAAGATGGCGTCGTTTTCTTCATATTTAGGATGTGTTTGAAAAATTTCAACTGGACTCTCTCAATTATATCTAAGTTCCCAAATCCCCAAATTTCACTGCCATACAGGAGTATTGGTTTTACAGTTTTGTCGAAAAGGTCTATTTGCATATATATTGGCAGGTCGAGCGTCCTTATCTTGCGTAACAATGAAAATAGGGCTTTATTGGCTTGATCTGCAATGTGTTTTTTTGATGTTTGATATGCACCGCTACGCGTTAAGAATATTCCGAGGTATTTGTACTCATTTACAATTTCTAAATTTTTGCCTTTAAATAGAAATTTTTGGCCTTGTGGTATCCTTCCGCCCGAAAATATCAAGATCTTAGTTTTTGCAGTATTAACCTGCAACTTCCATTCTTCGCAGTACTTTTCAAATAAATTTAGTGAAAATTGCAAATCTTCTTTACTATTGCTGAGCAGGACTGTGTCGTCCGCAAAAAGTAATATGAATAATTTCAAGAAAATAAAGTAGTCTTCACCCTCACTACTTGAAATAGTTATCCCCTGGGCCTTTTTGAAGCGTAAGAAACTTTCCAAATCATTTAAAAAAATCAAAAACATTATAGGCGAGAGATTTTCCCCTTGTCTTACCCCAACTTGGCAGGGGAAAAAGGCTGTGGCTCCTTCTAAGGTACTTATCCTTGATTTTATATGCTGGTACATGTGTTGTATAAATCGTAAGCATTTTCCATCTATACGTGTATTTTGTAATTTATGCCACAGACCATCTCTCCACACTTTGTCGAAAGCTTGCTTAAAATCTATAAATGCGCAAAATAACTTTTTCTTATTTGCTTTTGAGATTTCAATCAGACTTTGAATAATAAAGAGATTATCAGATGTACTGAAACCTTTGCGAAATCCGGCTTGGCAAGAGTTTAAAATTCCATTGTCTTCTAAAAAATGGGTTATTCTTGTGTTAAGAATTGACGTAAATAATTTCCCAAAGCAGCTTAGTAATGTAATTGGGCGATAGTTTTCTGGTAGGTCGGGATTTCCCTTGTTTTTGAAGATGGGCAAAATATTACCGATTGCCCAGCTTTCGGGGACTAGTCCCGTATCGAATATGATGTTGAATAGTTTGACGTAGATAGGGGACATAACTTGAATAGTACTTTTAAGTTGTTCATTTAAAATGTTGTCGAGTCCTTGGCTTTTGTTATTTTTTAAATTTTTCACAGCCGTTATTATCTCTTTTTCAGTGAAAGGGACATTAATATCGTTGTTTGGTGGTCGACGAGTTTCCTCTGATTGTGGGCAACCCCAGTCAGATTCGGTTGGGCTATGCTCAGAATTGGGTTCCTCATTTAATGATTTAAAATATTCATACAAGTCATTTAAAGGGGCCATGTGTTCTTTCTTTTTATCTACGGAATTTATAATTTTCCAGAAAGCTTTAGGTTTTGCAAATTTTAAGTTTTTCAGTTTATCTATCTTTGAATTTCTAAATTTCCTGCTATTTTGTGCTATTGTAACTTTGTAGGTTTTACTGACATCTTTTAGGAGATTTTTTAGATGTGGTGTTTTATGCTTATTGTAGAGCTTTCTCACATTGTGGTACGTGTCGCGGGCGCCTCTGCATTCTCTATTGAACCAGGGTTTACTTTTAGGTTTGTCCGAATTTTGAGTTCTCATTGCTTCGCGGTGGTACCCAAATGACGACTCTGCTGTAGAAATGAACAGTGTTTCTATTTGACTGACAACTGAGTCGATATCTGTGGACTGTATTTGACTACTGTTTGAGATTTCGTCAAGCTGTGTAACCAGTTTATTTACATTTTTCTGATTTAAATTTTCGGCGAATAAATGTGGCTTGTTTTCGTCCCATAGTTTAACTTTTGGAGTTGATGAGTTTTGGTTGAATATATTTTGTCGCAATGTTTTGCTGTTTGCATCACGTATATTTAGTCCCAACTCGAGGGGACAATGGGCGTCTGAGAATAAGTGATCAAAATCTAAAACGCGGAATGAGGAAATAAAGTCAAAATTGTATGCAGTTGATATGACATAATCGACGGTACTACTGTTTTTGCACGTTAGTTTTGGCGGGTTGACATCATCACCTACTCTACCATTGAGAATAAATAGATCATTATTCTTGCAGAACTCTATTAATTGGTAACCATAGGAATTCGTATGTAGGTCTGCATTTTTCCTTTCGGTTGGTATATTGAGGGATTTGAGAAATCTTAAAACATGCATATTTTCTTCAAATAAGTCATCGTTTCCAAATATGTCACATATAAATTCGTCACATCTTACAAAGTCTTGTAGGTTAGATGTTCGTGAATTTAAATCTCCGAGCACAAGTACATGTTTACTGCCTAATGCAAATTTATCAAATTCGTTTTGCAACTCGAGATAGGGATCAGCGTGTGCGTATTTTGACCCGCACGGCGGGACATATGCGATGGCGCAAACCAAGTCCTCATTTTTTGGCATGATACGTTTTGATATTGAAAACCAAAGCAAAAGATTACTGTCATTTTTGGTAATATTGATGAAGGGTAAAATTTCCTCTTTTACTAAAAGGGCTATGCCACCTGATCTGTACCTCGAAAGTTGCATACGGTTTTTTGTAAATATTTGGTAACCAGAAATAGAAATAGTATCTGCATCGTCGAGTTTGCTTTCCTGTATGCATATGATTTCATATTGGCTTATCAATGTTAAAAACTCAGGGCAGTTCTGTTTAGATCGCAAACCACATACATTCAAACTCAATATTGTTAACTGGCATCTATTTTGGTCGTCTGTTTGTGTACATAAATTGTTTATCGAATCGTGGGAGTTTTTGTCGCTCTCTTCGCACCGCTATTCGCGGTTCACTGGCGTCGCACTTGACTGGTTTGTAGCATCAGGCTGGTTGCCTGGTTGGACAGTATTTACCTGTTGACAGTCACTGGCAAACAGTCCTTTCGGCATTTCAACAGTTTGTACGGGAGATTGGTTTATTGTACGACCCACAGTAGATGGGGGCTCACATTGGGGTGACTTGTCAATGTTAATAGTTATACTGCTGTCTGAATCACTATCACTCTGCTCCTGGACCGAATTTTCTCGTTGTTTTTTAAGATATTTGTCATCATCTAAGGGCGACGAAGCTTTATGCTTCCTTGTCTCTGATGTTTTCACAAACGAAATTTCATTTTCCTCCGACAACGGGCTGTATTTGTTGGAGGTAACTATCTGGGTAGCTGTAGGTTGGTACGCATTGTGGTACAATCTCGGTTGGGACCAACTGTTTTGACTTGGAGGGCGGGAATAAAACACGCGGTCTTTCTTGAAGTTTCCCGAATGCTCTGCCTGTCTTGTACCTCTGTTGATTGTTGGAAAGGCAGGCTGCTCATGGGGGTATCTACGTGCAATGTTTCCCATTTTCTCTTGGCGCGGATTTCTTTCATATGATTGCCCTTTTCTCGGGTCCGGTATGATTTCTACATTGTTTACATACAATTTATCTCGCACGAGTCTCACCTTGTTTTGTTTGTTGTGTTTTGCCCTTTTCATTTCTGGGTATAAGAGTTTTCTTTTATCTTCCACAACTTTTGGGAATTGTTCTCTAACACCATAAGGTTTACCCTTTAATGTCCGCGGTGCTGCTGATCTAACTTCCTCTCTATCTTTGAAACGTTCAAATTTAGCCACCACTGGACGGGGCGTATCGAAATTTCTCTCGTAAGGACCGATTCTATGTACTCTGTGAAAATGAATAGGTCTCTCTATTTGCATTTCGTACTTAAGAAAATCGCGCAATAGCCCTTCTGTATCTTCATACTCTCCCTCTTTGAGTCTCGGTTCTTTGATTCCTGTAAATATCAGATTTTCTCTCATGCTCCTGCATTGCAGGTCTACAATTGCACTGGTTGAGTTGGCTAATTCAGATGTCATTTGTTCCTGATTAAATTCAAGTTTCTCAATTTTTTCATATAGGGCGTTTACTGATACACTCATAGTATTTTGCTCTGACTGTACGTCCTCACATAGATCACTGATAACTTGGGTACTTTCCTCACAGTCCCGCATTTTAAGATTTATTTCTCTTACATCTTTGTCAATAATACGGATGGAATTCTCTACGCTATCAACCTTTTGCTTAACACACTTTAAATCATTAATTTGCATCTGGATATTTGTCATTCTCGCGCATTGCGCCTTCAGTGTGGAATCTATATTTTGCCAGTTTGAGTTTTGACTGTTCAGTTGGTTCTCTATTTGCTGTAGTCTACTGTCTAGGCCTTGCAACATGTTATTGACCCACGGGGTGCATCACTTGTTGTCGAACTACGAATGTTTACATTTTGTGAACTGTTATTCATGAATGGGCGTTGAGGTTGTTCCGTTACTTGCATACCTGGCTGTTGCATTTCTGTGTTATGTAAATATGTATGTCTATTATTATGCATATTTACATCGCTACGCTGGATTTCTTGTCTGTTTGGGCGAATGTTCTCATGCAGATTCTGGGTATTTGGGTAGTTCATGTGATTCTGTGAATAAAGTACATCTCTTGTTTGATTTAATATGCTAGACGCCGGCATTAATACTGCTCCATTGGGCACAGGAATCATTGATGGCCCCAGTTCAACGTTTAACTCTGAACTTATTGTGGGTGGGGTAGGCATACCTTTGTTTACATCTACACTTCCTTCTAAAGTTTCCATTATATCCTGATTTTCCTCCTTTAAATTTCACAATAAACAGTTCGTCTGTTCAAAATAACAGTTTATCACTCTGTATTGTCTTGGTTATTGTCCATGAGACGTCAAATTTATTTATTTTCCTATTTTTTCTTGCTGACATGAAAAAGTCCAACTTGGCGCCATAAGATCACGTGATTTCACTCCGGGCCCAGACATCCAGCAAACGATTCGTCGAAACTCCACCAATTTGTCTATTTTGATGTCGTGAGTTATGTTCCTTTTGTGTTTAAAGCTTTATTCGTTGAATTATGCAATTGCGCACGCGCAAAAAAGGATTGTTATGCTTATCAGAATTTGTCACACTTGTGTTGCATTAAAACACAAGAAAACGGACTAATCACTTGAAACAAGCGCAGAAATCAATTCCGAATTATCAAAATTGTAAAATGTGTCCCTTTGACGAAAACAAATAGGGAATATTAAATGTTTGGTAATCTTCGATTTATCACAATTTTGGATAAATTTATTTTGCCAAATCAGATAGACTTATCAGCACATTGTTCCTACCATTTTTCGACAGACTAAGATGCAACAACACATTGATTTTCCTAGTATGGAGATTTCAGTGATAACAGTTCAAGCTTGGCCAATTTGATGAAAACCCCGCTTTCTAAGGTTGCTTTTAACGATCAAAACACATTTTGATATGTCATTCACAATTCTTGTTGTCACATGTCTAGACTATCATTTCGTTCAGTCGGATATGATTGGCAGTGGATTTCTGAAGGCCTAAACTATGTGAGATTTCTATTCAAATTTGCAACCTGAAAAAAATGGACCCCTGTCACACTTAAATAGCTTTCATGTGTTTCCTCGTGACAGCATCCGTAAAGCTTTTATTTTTATGCATAAACCAGTCTTTTGACATTCAGATACACTTTTATTTGCTTAACTGCCATGCATCATTTTGCATATAAATGGCAAACGATTAAGGTGTAGCGTTTTCACTTTGTTCAGTATATAGCCAATACGGAGATTACTGACCTGAAACGACATCGAATGATTTAGTCAACCGTTGCATATTGTTAATAAACTGGGTCAGTTTAAGTCCATTCTACCAATAGTAATACTCTCCCGTTGAAAAGAACCAAAAATATGCCAAAATTCCATCTAATTACAGAAAAACACAGCAAAATTATCCGGTTGAAAATTTTGTCAAAAAATACTGCAGCTTTTTCTACCCGCATATCGAAAAGTTCAAGAGAAAATAACGTAAACGGTCGCTCGTAAAGTCGATTTTTCGCGTTTCTTATTAATGCGGCAGTACTATAGTTTTATTTTGCTATTTATTATTGTTCAATTTTATTAACCTGACACAGGTGCATAATTTCACGGTTAGTGCACAAGATATTTTACCTTACGTCGACTTTCGGTATTTACCGTAAGATTTACAGGAATTTTGCAAGTACTAAATAAATGCTGATAATGAAACGTTTTGTACCATCCTACTGACTAGTCAAGTTATGATACAGAACGTCGTGAGGTCGAGTCCACGTGTGTTCTTTTTTTACCTTTATTCGATTCGTTTAATTTTCATTTATCATAGATGTACCACGACTTTTGCGGAATGAAATTTTGGATCATTCTATTTCAAAAGGTTGATGATCAACGCGTAAAATGAGCCAGTCTGTCCGAAACATTTTCAGAGATTCACATGAAAATAATTGTTCCATATTATAGCCAAAACAATCGGTTGAAAATTATTCACTATATATGTTGTTTGAACTTAAGTTCAATGGGAAAACGTCTGAAGAATAGTATGCAGCAAGTCTTGGCACTATGGCAAAGCAGATATTTTTAGATATCTGCGATTACTTTAAAAATATGTCAAAAGCACAGAGATTCAATTTCACATATCGAGCGTACGGTAAACGTTCTCGGTGAGGATCCTGCAAAAATAACAGTAACAAATGCAAGTATAGATAAACAAAAAACTTTGAAGCGTGTCTATATTTACAAAATTAAAAATACGGATCTAGAAATAAGGGTTTCATATGTTTTATTACGTATCCTATTCTATTTTTGAAGCACGTAGATGTTCCAGACAGACTGGCTCAGTGTATGCGTTACGCATCAACCTTTTGAATATAATGATCCAAAGACTTTACTTAAAGGTCGTGGTACATCTATGATAAATGAAGCTAAACGAATCGAATAAAGGTAAAAATACAAAACAAAAAAAAAACAAGAACAAACGTGGACTCGAACTCACGACCTTTTGGTTGTAAACTCTGTACCATAACCACTTGACTAGTCAGTAGGACAGTGCAAAACGTTTCATTTCTCATTAGTATTAATTGCAAAATTCCTGTAAAACTAACGGTAAATACCGAAAGTCGACGGAAGGAAAAAATCTTGTGCACTAACCGTGAAATTATGCACCTGTGTCAGGTCAATAAAATCGAACAATATCTACAGAAAAGTTTACAAAACGTTTGAAAACCATGCAGACTGCACAGCTTTCATATCTTTTCCATTTAACGGGTCTCTATGGCTTGAGGCAATCATAACCACAGGTAGAATTTAAACCTCTCACGGATCAAAGATTGGACGCATCTTTAGGAGCACGTAAAAGGTTATTCAAACTGCAACAGTTATTTCATAGCCAAATATTACTTGACTTTTCGCTTACTGTAAAGGCGGCAACTTTAATATTCATATCAGGGTGTGGTTCGGCTATTTCATCTGCTAAGGAAGGGAAATCAGGTTTTATTTATAATTTGGTAAAGAGTTAGTAAGCTTTTTGAGCCGCGCAAACGTGCGTAGACGGATGGCTGAGAATGGGTTTGCTCCCCCCCCCTAGGGAATTTTGCAGACATATCCTATCTTGTAGAGAATTGAAAGCAGAGTCTTTTAAGAGATGTTTGCACTCTGTGCTCCGGGGTGTTAGTCTGTAAGAGCCTGTAACATACGTTACTTAATCAAACTAAGAGAAAGTAAATTGAAAGTTTGGGCTACAAATTAAAGACATTAAAATATTTATTTTAAAAAATCATTCATATAGTCTGCATACTGGATATCTTAACTACGTATGACAGCCATTTGAACAAAATTGCGGCTTCCTAAGGTGTCATATGTGTTACATAAATCAGATAACCCATTAAAATTTGCAAGTGTGGCTAACATCATTTACTTTCACAATCTCTCTGTGTGTTTTACAAAATGTTTTTAACCATGTCTGGCTAGCTTATGCAATTGGCTAACAGAAAAATTAAAGTTTGTTTCCCTAGCTTAAATATTTTTTCTGGAATAAGCAATTAAACAACCCTACCCCTACCCAGTTTTAAGGTGAAATGTTTGGTATTAAAACTAAAGTAAAAATAGTTAAAAATATTTGCAGTTGATGAATGTGTTTCATTGTCTGGGATTTATTTGCTTATATGAAAAGACTCATAAATCTGCAAGTTTGTTGCAAAATTTTTAATATTAGAGGCTGTAACATATGTTACCTGATGTAACAAATGGGCAAGCTCATTGTCTTTACGTAAGATATGCCTAAAAATGTTTTAATCTCCTCGAGGGAATTTCGCAGACATATTCCTTCTTATAGTACAACTCAAGCTGCATCGAATAAGGGATGTTTGCACTCTCTATGTTGGGGCGTTAGGCTGAAACAGCGTGTTACATGCGTTACTATATCAAATAAAGGAAATGTAGTTTGAAAGTTTGAGCTAAAATTGTAAAAAAAACTCTCAGCTGTTGGATAACTTACATTGTTTAGGGATTTTAAACTTGCTCCTATGATAAATACTTATGGATCTGCTAGTTGTTATCAAGTTTTAAAGATCAGAGAGCGTTACATATGTAAACGTGATAAGTAAAGTAATAAGGTTGCAAAGATCAGGAATCGATACAATCAAGTACCACAACTGACCCAGGATACCAATGGGAAAGTGACAAACTCACAGAAGACACCACAAACGAGAGCCAAGAGGTCAGCCCTTTCCCAGCAGGTGACCACAAAGCACATATAAACAGACGCGCACAAAACATAGCAAACACAAGATAGAACAAAAACATAAAAGATCCACAAAAGAAGTACCGCCTTGGAACGGTCAGTAAAATATTTTACTGGAGGGCTTAAACCGGTTTAACGGTTCAAACAGTATTTTGACATCAAGCTGAGTAAGGGCCTGTTCCATCCTAATCCCCTTTGGAATTCTGCAGACAAATTACATCTTATGTAACCATTCAAGGTGCATTTAATAAGAAATGTTTGCACTCTGTAAGTCGGGGCATTAGCATGTAACAGCTTGTTACATATGTTACTATATCAATTTGAGAATAAGAAATTTGAATGTTTGAGCTACCAAAAGAAGACATTAAAATTATCTAATAAATTGACATTCTTATAGTCTTTATACTGGATGTCTTTACTGTATATGGAAGCTGTTTAACATTAATACGGCTAACTGTGGTGTTATGTGCGTTACATGAACCTAATTATAATTTAAAAGCTATAATCGTGGCTATCGTCATGTAGTTAAACAACTACTATGACTTGGTTTCAAACTGTTTTATTAGATTTTACAAACATACACTCAATTGATGAATAGGAAAAACCAAGTTTGCTTTTCTATCTTAAATATATTGTCTTATAGAAGCTAATACACAGCCCTACTCCCAGTTTTACAGAGAAGCGAATTTTGTTATTACCGTTAAAGTAAAACACATGAAAGCAATACAGCATGTGGATATTTTTCATTTCTTAGTCTGTCTTATTCTTATATCTACAAGATGTCATTAAGTTAAAGATCAGGACACTTAATGTGTACTTATGAGTCTTTGGTGCCAAAACACTAGAAATTATATTCATTTCTGATTATCAAGCCCATGGACTGGTTTTACAGATGTTATCAATGACCTTTTGGACACATTTCCTAATACTGTGCATATAATGCTAAATATAGACCCACAAATAGAAAAGATAGTTTTTACATTTTTACAAGAAAAGACAATAAATGAAATGGTCCAAACTATTTCTCATCGATTTAAAACTCATGTTAAACGTTTGTCGTTGTCTGCTTCTGTGGTAATCATTATTATCACACGCCTCCTTGCAACTAGTAGAATCATCACAAAATATTTCAATCATTTACTGTTATTCAATTTTACCACCAGTCCACTCAAAATTGATGAGCCATTATCAACTTTCCAATTTTGCCATTTATGGCTTGGAACATTTGGAAACTGATATGAATTCCTAATAGTTGGCTCTTTGAGTATATGTTTCAAGTGATACTCTGCAAGTATGAGAAAGACATAAGCTTTACAAGGAGGAAAACTATGCCATTTAGAGCACTGATGTACCTTGATATTTCTGTGATAAAGAATCATATCTTAGCTGGTTAACTTTTATAAATGTAGCCTTTTCATACATGCAAACCCACATATTTTCATCTAATAATGTCTCTGAACTTATTATCTTTCCCCAAGCATTCAAAAACTTATTGAAGTCTTAGTACTTCTGAAGTGCTGAAACCGAGGTAACTCTTCCCTTCAGATAAACAAACTGGATGTATAACAGCAGGTAAAGCAATGAAATGCAGGATGAACAGAGCGCAAATTAGACCCTTTTAATTCAATGATTCACTAAGTTTCTAAGATAAGAGCGCTTATCAAAGGATGTAACATATATAACTCGTCATAATAAATGAGCAAGGGCATTGTCGTGACATCCTTTTTGATTACACAGTCAGAGGCAAGTGTTTTCAATTTCAGTGTTTTCAATGGATCATGACATGAGGCACCTTACCAATTTGTTTACTCTGTATAAATCTTCCATAGAGCATAATATAGAACTACTGGTTATTCCATTCTACCTTTAGTCCACTTTCCTTCTTTTGAATGCAACAGCTAATGATATGACTGCAAAAACTGAGAAATCATAGGTTTTATTTTATTTTAAGACATGCTTCAATGTACTGACATAAAAAAACAACCAACTGCAAACATAATTGATGGCAATGTCCAACTTCATATTCTTTCTCTTATACCAGATAACTTTCAAGGTGTAACAGATATTGTTTCAGACAGTCTGCCAAAACCATCAAGAGTCAACATTGTAACTAAAGAAAACTTATAAAGTTATTTGGGCTCAGCAAAATACTATTGATCTAAGACCTGAGGACTTAAGCAAAAAAAGACTGGATAGGTTCCATGGCAAATGATGCAAAAAAGCAGCCTATCAAGTTTCTGTTTGACCAATGTCAGAAATCTTAAAGTATTCTTAGAGGTACACGGTAGAGAAATAGATTTTGCAAAATCAGAGCAAAGTTATCATTTGACTAGCACGGATGCAGAGGCAGCTGCAGTTAGATTGCTCTTGCCACTTCACAGGAAGAGATATATACCAGAGTCATACTCCATTGTATGCATATATGTGAAATGGCATTAAACCCATATTTAATCAGGTGTTTGATCCCATGACACTGACATGCTGTTTCTGCTTTCGAAGAATGCTAAGGATTCAAGTTTGGCTGAGTCAAGTTGTTTGACGCTGGCACTGGTCACACATACAAAGAAAATTAAGTTGTTTGATGGCTAAAGAGGAGGATCGCACAAAATGCTTATAAGTGATGTTTGTCACAATTACCAATTTTAAAAAGTAATCTTAATTAATGTAACACATATAACACCATAGGAAGCTGTATATTTGTTAAAAATCTTTTCTTATATATCAAAGGTATTCAGCATGCAAACTACATGAATAATTCAAATAAATAGATAGTTTTATGTCTTCTGTCTGTTTCTCAGACTTTCAATTCATTTATTCTTAAATTGATATGGTAACATACGTATCATACCATTACAGGCTAACCCCCTATTTAATAGAGTGCAAACATCTCTTATTTGATGAAACTTGAATTGTTCTTTAAGGTAGGATATGTCTGCACAATTCCCAAAGGGGTGGAGAGGAACAGGGTTGTACTAAGTTTGCAGTTCTAATACAATGCCATGATTCTACTGGTTGTGATGAAATGGGTGATTATTTTGCAATAGAAGCAGACACAATGATAGACATTGTGAGGGTGACTTGAATAAAGATTGTTTTAAATAATTTTATTTAATAGGAATATTTATTAAATTGTGTCATTTAAATGAGAACTATTATTTTCTATCTATATGTCAATATATTTTAATATTATAGTCATTAGGAAATATGTGATTAAAAAGGTTATATATAACATAGGTAACACAATTCCAAGGGCTTGTTATCAGCAACGACTTTAATTACTAAGACTAAGGCACCAGAGGCTAGAGATTAATAGGAAAACATGTGAAAAACGGTATTTTTCTGAAATATCATCTCTTACTTCCAAAAAAATTTCCTAGCTCATTCATTATGACATGTAACATACGTTACATACTTTAATAAGTGCTCTGATCCTGATGTCAGACTTGCAAATGTATGATTCTTTATTGCATTAGCATTACAGTGCCAAAAATGTAAGATATCCACGAGCGTCAAATATTTTCATATATTTTTCTTCAATAATAGATACCAAAATTGGATACTTAAAATTGGGGGTAGGGTTGTTTAATAGCTCATATCAAACAATGTATTTGAGATAGAAGAGCAAACTTTGTTTTTCTATTAGTCAAATAAGTATTTTAGTAAACTACGATTAAAACACTTGCAAAAATGCACAAATCGTCTGTAAAATGAATGATGTTAGTCACGATTTCAACTTTCAAAGGGAAATTTAATCTATGTAACGCATATAACACCATTGAAGGCTGTAATTTTGTTAAAAAATGCTGCTTTTATGTAGATTAGGCATCCAGCTTGCAAACTACATAAGAAATTTGAACAATTAGATGGTTTAATGTCTTCTTTCTGTAGCTCAAACTTTCATTTTGAATTTTTCCTTAGTTTGTTACAGTAACATATGTAACAGGCTGTCACAGACTAACGCCCCGGAGCACAGAGTGCAAACATCTCTTAAAAGATGCGGCTTGAAATTTTCTTCACGATAGGATATGTCTGCGAAATTCCCTAGGGGGGGGAGCAGGACCTTTTTTAGCTCGAAGTCTATGCGTGCATTTCATGAAAATCCTAACCGTATACACACTGAACTCACATTTCTTAACCCTTACAGCGCATAATCACAAAATGTATGTTTTTGTCGTCCACTAAAATATTTGAAGCCTCACATACAAACAGTGTGGACCCAGATCAGACTGCTCCTGTAGGAGCAGTCTGATCTGGGTCCACAATGTTTGCCTCTATGCTTATGTTACATAGACAGTTTCAGATGCAGTTATTTTGCTGGCGTTTTAAGGACTAAATAATGTGGTTTGCGTCTAAACTGAGGTAATAGTGCAAGATGATACAGTCACTTTTGAATAAAACCACGCCTCCTTTTCAGCGTTTACCTATGCCTAAGGTTGACTAGTCCTAATTACGCATTCATGAGGTGCCGCCTTTACAGCCAGCGAAAAGCCAAGTAATACATATACAGTACAGTTCGTGCAATCAAACACCGACTGGAAAACAAGCAGATTACTACTTCACACACTACACCCTGGACTCGTCTTAGATTTGATCCGTCTAAGGTCGTATTATACCTGTCTGTCTCAGGATTCGAGTTATGTTTACTTACCTAGCTCGCACCTGCCACCAGTATATCTTGTTGGGCATGAGCAGGTATATGATGTAGAGCCTATATTGGAACAAATACCAGTATTCTCACAGGGATCTGACGAACAAGCTGAAATAGAAATAACTCTTTCTCAGAATGTTTCTGCCGCACCAAATATAAGCATATCATCAAAGAGCAGCATTTATACTTTAGCTGGCTGCATATTCTAGACATACAACTTAATTTCTGGACCTAACTTGTTCATGTAGAACACTGTTCTGTGATACCACTGACCAGACTCTGTTACACTTGATCCTGGTCACAGCACCAATATGTCAGTATTCTGACAGGGAGCTGACAAAAATGCAAACAAGATGAAATAGAAACAACTCTTTCTCAGAATGTTACTGACGCACAAAATGTACAGTAAAACTGGTGTAAAACGACCATTCAAAAACAGACACAACAAAGATCTTTATAACAATTGGTAGCTTAATAAAGGCCAAAGTATTGCAGAATGCTCCCCTTGGAGCACTTTGCAATACTTTTGACCTACATTAAATGATAGCTAGTCTTGATAACCAATTTCTTGTCTTTTTAAGAGTGGCAAAATTACACAAGTTTTACTGTATGCATGATTTACACTTTGAAGATCAGAAACTCCTACTAAAACGGGTGCATTGCAGTGTTCAGCATTAAGCAGATGGACATTAGCCTCTGTTTCATCCAGCTACTGACTTCATGGCAGCACATCAGATTTGAGATTTTTAGTGGTTCCATATTCGTATATTGCATCATTTCAATACTGGATAATTGATAGTCTGTATTACTTACAATCAACAGATCAATGCAAAGTAGAATGTTACGACTATTACAAGAAAGGTATTTCGATTTTCCAATAAATCTCAATTAATTTTGCTATGTCTATTTATGCACATATTAAAGTTATCACAGTATATGTCGACTGTAAAGGTAAATGAATGCTTTAACGATTAAATTTTAGAAATAATTATTAAACAACTGCCAATGTATCAAAATATACTAGTAAATATGCACACTGCTTAAATACTACTCTGAAACATTGTGAATTTTGACCATTATCAATAATTTATGATACTGCTTTTATAGTGTGTAAATAGGTAGTAGTGTTTCCATTACATTTTTTGGAGCTCATTGAAATGAAAAATGGCTAAAATCAACGGGCAAGCAAAAGTAATCAATAACAGGCTAATGGAAGTGCTTCACAAACATTTAATGAAGACTTATTCCTATCACACATAAAGCTCTTGAAAAAGGGGTGAATATTCACTTTAATGTTTTCCTATGAAATTTTGAAAAGCATATTGAATAATCCATTATATTGCATGTTTGACGGCTAAATTGCATGATTTGATTTTGCTTTTGTCTAGAAAGATTTATTTCCTCTAGGGAAATAAATGTCTGTAGCCTGAACTCCCTTTTCCTGACCACAAGTGACCCAAGGCATTGATGAGATGAAACGCATGTCATATTCATTTTCGGTTTATCATTAACGCTTCTCTGCACGTTTGACGTCACAAACATTCGCAAATGACGTCATTTACACATGCGATGACGTTGCATAACGTTTCTGTCTTCCAACACTGGAACTGGACGATCGAGGAACAAAAACAAAACATTTTAGAAAACACAATAAATTTAGTGCCAAAATGTTCGTTCAAACTTTATCTTTACGTTCACTAATAAAAAAAAGTTGAAATTCTGAGGTGGACTCGATGAAGAAGATTTCCAAAATGGCGGACTTTCATTTTTACAGCAGAGAAATCTGATGTATTACATGTAAGTGTATGTGTGTACTTGCTTGACTATAGCCTTTAAATGTATAAGTGTGCATCTTATTTCCATTGAAGAAACAAAAAAACCCAATAACATCCCCTTGACACCAAGAAGATAATTACAGTAAAGCAACTAGCTCTCTCTTGCAAAACTAGAAAGGACATAAAGTATTGAATAGCATTAAAACGTTTCTTTAGAATCTGTGCACATGATTTTGGTTTGCTCCTTTGTTAGGCTTTATTCTTTACACCCCGTCAACTTTTTTCAGTCATTTTGGGATAGGTCTCATGGGTTGAACCAGTACTTTGCAGCGGATAAAGTCCAATACGAGTAACATTTGATAAGATAAACGGTACAGATAATATCACATCAGAAAGTTCTTTGAATATTTCAAAGTAAGGAAGAAGGCAAATATTAGAAATCGATAAACTCAAGTACATTTTGTACCACACCTGACCGAGGATACCATATGGGAAAATTACAAAAACACAAGAAAACTTCACATACATGACCGCCAAGAAGTCAGTCCTTTCCCAGCAGGTGACCACATAGCAGCATGATACAGAGACGACAACGTGACAAAGACAAAAACAAAATAGAAAATACCCTCAAAAGAAGTACCTACTTATAGTCTTTGTGCGAGTTAAACGTTTTATGATCCTAACAATAGCAGAATTTTAGGCGTATATATAGCAAACAAAATAAGTGTAAGTCCACCAATGTCCGTAGATGTATCCGTTCTTAGGTGGTGAATCTGGCCTCGAGGTTATAAAACTTCTCAGACTCAAAATAAAGCGCAATGATTGGCTGCTTGTGGACACGTGTCTGCAAGCAGCCAATCATTGCGCTTTGTTTTGATCAGGTTTTATAACCTCGATGCCTGATCATGTTACTGTGCATGCTGGTTACTCATACTGTTTTTTTGTGATGTGCATGGTATGCTTTATATCCTTTCTCGCTTGGCAATCACCTGATTGGAAAAGAAATGCCTGTGGCCTGCGATCATAATCAACAGCTGGTGTTGTGTTGTTGTTGTTTGTTTGTTATTTATTTTATTGTTTTTCTTTTTTTTTTCTTTTTTCATTCAAGGTGACCTGGTTGCTTTGCAACCACAACAACAATGTAAAGAGGGGCAGTAATATGGGCCTCGAGAAACCCTGTCTTTTGGGGTTTGCGAACAGCACAGGCGCAGACCAGCCTGCGTATCCGCACAGTCTGTTCAGCGCCTTAGTCATTCGCTTTTTAAAAAGTATCTATGTAAACTTGCTACAGCCGAAATTTCCATTTTCTGGCTAGTCTCTGTAGCTGAGGAGACTGGTTTGAAACTCGCTTTGTCGGACACCCCGAAAACAGGTTTTCTCGCGACGAGGCCCAATTATGTTAATTTGCTACTACATGTAATCATATAGGCGAGCATCTTCACCAGCGAAGGTTTCGTCGTATTTACCTTAGAAAATCGCAACCGTTGGTAGGACAAGATGATAGGCGAGCAGCGGAGACACAGACAAACATATGGGCGATCCCGTTTAAACCTTCGTTACTCGCATCACAGGAGCTTGAAGTTCGATCCTTAAATCACCCCTATAGCCTCAAAATCAAAAGCTCACAATGTCATTACGTAATGACACCGTGAGCTTTTGGTTTTGAGGCTATTTAAGTGATATAAGGACCGAACTTCAAGCTCCTGTGCTCGCATAAACAAAGTGTGGGTTGTAGAAGAAAAGAAGTCTAGCTCTCCTAGAATCGGCAACAAGGACGATCAACCTTGCTGATACTAGTTTACTTTGGAAAACGGTAAAGATTCTGATGAAATAACACATTATGCGGCATTTCATCAGTGTCTGGACTGTTGGCTAAGAAAAAAGCGATCTTCAGAGAGATGAATAAAATTGTATTCGTAAAGTACGAGGGTCATTTGGAAAGTTCTTAGCACGGCATCATAACTCCGCAATGCGTTGATAAAATGCTATCAAATAATACATTTTTGAAAACTAAAATTCAACGGCTACTTGATGGTTTGATTATTGTCGAAAAATTACTTGGCGTGCACGTGCAGCGCATGCTCAAAATGAGTAGGGGTTTATATACTGGCGGAAATTTTAAGCAAAATACTTGGAAGAGCAAAGGAAAATTGGGGACCTTATTTGCGATCATGATTTGACATATAAACGAGTCGGTGCCAACTTATTTTTTATTAGAATATATCATGCGATCACTGCTTGCACGACTACCACCTTTACATTCGGAAAATGTTGACTAATAGAGAAATGGTAAACTTTCAAAAATGGAACTTTTTTCGAATTATCTTTATACTTTAACTATAAATTGTGTCACAACAGGAGCGCGAAAAATGCCTATTGAGTATATGTTTTGCTTTATTTGTAGCGAACAATGCATAAAAATCATTTCGCCGCGCAAAAAGTGTGGCTTGTTAAGTTCTGTATTCAAGAAAATTATTCCTAATAGCACTACCCCTACTTTTACAGAAGTGGGTGGGTTAGCTTAACCCCTCACAATTTGTAGATGGCATAAGAACTTCTCATGGTATCGCGTTAACCATCATAAAATTGATTGATTTCTACTCTCAAGGTACTTTTCCTTTATTTGTTTGCCACGGTTTTCAATTGAAATGAGCCAGAACGTCAACTTATACCTTAACTTACTCTGCCCCTTGGAAAGATCATACGAGTTATCTTCCCTTTGTTCTGGTTTACAAAATTTATTTTGGTTTCAATACTAAAAGTATAAACTGTGCTTGGCAAAAATACCAACACTAGACATTTTTAAACTACTGTCGGTTATATATTTTCAAAATATGTGCATTGTGACATGCGATTTTTAGTCGAAAAAAATAGCACACTGCTTTGCTTTCTAGACGGTTTTGGTATTGCTGTTCAGGTATTTAGTTATTAGAAACATCCAGCTCGGTCATCTGCACACAATTATCTAATTTCATGAACTAATGTTAATGTTCTGCACACTTTTCAAAAGGTAAAATGATATATTTTCCATTGAAGTTTTGCATTTTCCAGTATACAAACAGTACATGTATTTACAATAATATTTTTCGTGTCTGCATTATAATATCCTCATGAAATTTGTGGCATAACATAGATTATAGAGGAAAGATAGCTCTTTAAAATGATACCAAACATGATAGGGTTTGTAAATCGGTTACTGAGATAAAAGACCCTGCTAAGAACTTTCCAAATGCCCCTCGTATAGCCACTCGATATACTGTGAATTCGGAAATTTTCGCGAGTATTTTATTTTCGCGAATAGCGTTAAAACACACATTTGCGACGTTAAAATTCGCGAAAAGGGTTTTGGTATCATTTTAGGGAGCTGTTCTTATACCCCGCCACTTTAAAAAGTGCGGAGTATTATTATACCCTCCATTCAAAAAAATGGGGTTCGAGTGTCTGTCCGTCTGTCTGTCAATCTGTCTGTCCGTCCTTCCGTCCGTCATCGCATCGTCTTCACATTCTGCTGGGAGACGTTTTTAACCAATATTAAAATTGCTATGAGAGTTGATATTGTGAAGGAGTGTTCTGGGATTGCAGACAAATAAGTACAGAGTTATAGCTCTTGATTGACGTTAGAAATGTGTTTTCACTCTCTATCTTTGGCATTTTTTTACCGATTTTATTCAAACTGAGTATAAGAGTTGATATTGAAAAGTAGTGTCTTAGTATTGCAGATGGATAAATTTCGACAAATAAGTACACAGTTATGACCATTGTTTCAAAATGATTTTCTTTGCATTGAAAATATACCGTGGCGGGGTATGTTGCATGCATGCAGCGCATTATTCCTCTTTGTTATGGCTTACATTTCTTGACGATGTGATTAAGCAGACAAGAAAATTTTTATTGTGAATACATGTACTTTTGTATACTGGAAAACACATTATTTCAGTGGAAAATATAACTTTTTACCTTTTGAAAAGTGTGCAGAACATTTACAATAGTTCATGAAATACGATAATTTTGTACCATTTGGTAGGCCATAATCTGGTACAGTTAGTATACAACTGTTGATCGAGTTGATACCAAAACCGTCTAGAAAGCAAAACACTGCGCTTATTTTTACGACTAAAATCGCATGTCACAATGCACTCATTATGAAAATAAATAACCAACAGTAGTTTAAACATGTCCTACGTTGGCATTTTTGTCAAGCACAATTTATGTTCTTTGTATTGGAACTAAACAAGATCTTGTAAACCATACCAAACGGAGATTTAAAATCTTCCCATGGGGCAGAATGGGTTTAGCTATGACTTGACGTTATGGGTCATTTCAATTGAAAACAGTGACAAACAAAAAGTAAAAATACCTCGAAAGTAGACATCAATCGATTTTGTGATGGTTAATCCGATACCATGATAAGTTCTTATGCCTTCCACAAACTATTAGATTTTGAATTACCCCACCCACGTCTTTAAAAGTAGGTGTGATTAGGAATAATTTTCTTGAATACTGAACTTAACAAGCCACACTTTTTGCGCGACGAAATGATGTTTATGCATTGTTTGCTACATATAAAGCAAAATATATACTCAATATGCATTTTTCGTGCTCTTTTAGTGACACAATTTATAGTAAATGTATAAAGAAAAATATAAAGTCCCATTTTTGAAAGTTTACTATTTTAGTCAACATTTTCCAAGTCGTGCAAGCAGTGATCGCATAATATATTTTAGTAAAAAAAAGTAGGCACCGATTCGTTAATTCATAATTTTCCTTCATTTTTTGATAAATATTTTGCTTAAAATTTCTGCCAGTGTATAACCTCTACTCATTGTGAACATGCGCAGCGCGTGCACGCCAAGTCCTTTTCGAAATGAAAATTAGATCATCAAGTAGCCATTGAATTCTAGTTTCCGAAAAAGTATTATCTAATAGCATTGTGTCAATGCATAGTGGATTTATGATGTCATGCTACGAACTTTCCAAATGACCCTCGTATTCTTTGACTTTTCGCTTGCTGTAAAGGCGGTGCCTCATGAATGCGTAATTTGGACTGGTCAATATTAGACATAGGTAACAGCTGAAAATGAGGCGTGGTTTTATTATAAAGTAACTGTATCATCTTGCGCCATGATCTCAGTAGAGACGCAATCCTTAAAACGCCAGCAAAATAACTGCATCTGAAAATGTCTATTTAACATAAGCATAGAGGCAAACATTGTGGACCCAGATCAGACTGCTCCTACAGGAGCAGTCTGATCTGGGTCCACACTGTTAGTCTATGAGGCTTCAAATATTTCAGTGGACGACAAAAAACATACATTTTGTGATTGTGCGCTCTAAGATTTAATAAATGTGAGTTCAGTGTGTATACCGTTAGGATTTTCATGAAATTCATGCACGTTTGCGCGGCCCAAAAAAGCTTATTAACTCTTTACCAAATTATAAATAAAGCCTAATTTCCCTTCCTTACCAGGTGAAATAGCCGAACCACGCCCAGATATGAATATTAAAGTTGCCGCCTTTACAGTAAGCGAAAAGTCTATTAATACTGGCAAAAATATGATTATTGTCCCGGGACACATTAATTAGAAATACATACGAGGTGGTGGTGGTGGTGCCGCTCCTGTTGGTGGAGCACTGCCAGAGTTCACAAGATCTACAATAAATAGAGGATCTTACATGAGTGCTCATGTTTTATTGAATTTATTAAACGAGTTGAGGAAAAGAGATAAAATGCGAGGCTTGCCGAGCATTTTATCACTTTTTCGCAACGAGTTTAATAAATTCAACAATACAAGAGCACGAATGTTAGATTCTTTTTATCATATGACATTAAGATTACTTTGAAGTCTCATTTCTGGCGTAAAAACGTTATGGTTTTGTCATTATGTACGCAACGTTGTTATGGACGTCATAACGTATCCCGTAAATCTATAAACCACTAGTGGTTTATCAATTTTATTGCATGGCGTTATTTCACTCCCAGACGCGACGTCATATGATAAAGCAAATGATCCCATAAATACATACTGTCTGCGACTGGTCGTTAATCCGTCGTAAGAAGGACAAGAGTTGCAAAGTCAATGGTTTTTGGACATGCTCGAAACTCCGCGTACATGCATGTACGTGTAGTTCATATTACTTGGAGCTGACCTGTAGTTTTCCTGTGCTTTACCAGTTTTATTGGACACTAAAGACTGTATTACAAAACGAGGACCCAACACTTGCTGTCGTGTGGCCGTCTGCGTTCTGTGTCTCTTCCGCTGGTCTGTGGGTGTGGCATTTCCTGGCCATACTCCATGTACATGTTTAAGCTTGTATAAAAGCTCCAAAAAACCATTAAATAAAGGATCTCAAATGAGTGTTCATGTTTTAATGAATTTATTAAATGATTTGAGGAAAATTGATAAAATGCAAGGCTTGCCGAGCATTCTATCTCTTTGTCGCAACGAGTTTAATAAATTCAATAATACAAGAGCACGAATGTTAGATTCTATTTATCATATGTTATTAAGATTACTTCGAAATCTCATTTCTGGCATAAAAAGTATAATTGTGTCATTATGTACGCAAAGTTGTTATGGACGTCATAACATTTCCCGTAAATCTGTAAACCACTAGTTGTTTATAGATTTTATTGCATGGCGTTATTTCACTCCCAGGCGCAGCGCCATATGATTAAGACATTTATACATCTGCAGATATCCCTAACTGTGGGACAGACTTCTGAAAATGTCCGTAGACCTCACTGTTCAGAAAGACTAAGACTTGTCATGGGCTCTTGTGATGATTACCTATGGTTATACGTCACTTGGTCTTAAAACATCGTGTGATCAGCTGTGGCTGTGGCATTTCCTGGTCATACTTACGGTTTTAGCTGGTCTACTTGTAATTTCCTGGTCATACTCACGGTTTTAGCTGGTCTACTTGTAATTTCCTGGTCATACTCACATGTTTTAGCTGGTCTTCTTGTTACTCACACTTTTTTCATGCTTGTATGACAACCTTATTCTCCTAACCTTGCACACTCAGACTATCTTTTAGTTGGGACCTGGTACTTAATTTTGACGAATCTAAGAGGCCAGCAATTATTGACCTATGATCTGGTGGACATGGAGTGTTATTGAACAGTAAATGTCATATTGACCGACGTGGAGTTTACTGTTCAATAACACACCTTGTCTACTGAAACATGAGTCAACAATTGTTTGATTATATAATAAATGTATTTTATGCATTACCTGCTATTTTGGACCATTAAAACCATTGACATTACGGATGGACCATGCGAAATTACTTGACGTTCTGACGTCACTTCCCATAAGCAATGCAATATTATACAATTATTGACTAATGAGGCATTGGATATGATGTGATATCGACCAGAGAATATCAATATTGGTATTCTCTGGTCGATATCACATCATATCCAATGCCTCATTAGTCAATAACTGTTTTATTATATAACATTTAGAGAAAGATGTACAGGTATCATTGCACCTGGAAAAAAATACTGAACTTATTGACAAGTTTTGGGACAGTCAAGTATTTAGCAGAAACAGTGCAGACCTAGATAAGGCCAGCCGTTTACTACTTTATATATGTTGTGCATGAGTGTCATCATTCAACATTTACTAACAAAAATTCTAACACGCCTCGCCTGTAGTGCCAATGTTAAAATAGTGTGATATATCAAACATTATTATATAACTAAGTATAAAGACCGATTTTCATATGCTTAGAGCGCTCACGTGGCCAGTCTATATATTGTCATATTCACTGGCTGGCGCGCGCTTGCCGGTGAATATTAGTTACTAAAATTAGACTTTAAGAACTCCCGCCAATACTTAGACCACGTCGCATATGTTTACATGTAATTGTAACGTCTTTCAAGCGTAAAAACGACGTTACACCGTCTAACGCCATAAATGACGTCATCAAGTTTACAGTAACAAATGACGTCAGCTATCACACATTTTCCCTGCGCTTTCAAAGCTGTGAATTATTGTTTGATATATCACACTATTTTAACATTGGCTCTACAGGCGAGGCGCGTTAGAAATTTTGTGAGCAAATGTTGAATGATGACACTCATGCACAACATATATAAAATAGTAAATGGATGGTCTTGTCTAGGTCTGCACTGATTCTGCATAGATATGCTTGACTTTCCCAAAACTCGTATATAAGTTCAGTATTTTTCCAGGTGCAATGATACCTGTACATCTTTCTCTTAATGTTATATAATAAAACAGTTATTGACTAATGAGGCCTCGGTCAATATTGGTATTCTCTGGTCGATATCACATCATATCCAATGCCTCATTAGTCAATAATTGTATAATAATTCACAGCTTTGAAAGCGCAGGGAAAACGTGTGATAGCTGACGTCATTGTTTTACTGGAAAATGACGTCATTCATGGCGTTAGACGGTGTAACGTCGTTTTTTACGCTTGAAAGACGTTACAATTACATGTAAACATATGCGACGTGGTCTAAGTATTGGCGGAAGTTCTTCAGTGCAGAGGCGGAAACTTGGAAGAAGCTGGAGACTTCAAATTTGTTTTCGTCGTTTATTGTGTAGATCAGCTCCAGTGCGTGATTTGTTGCTTTCTCGGCAACTACGATAGGATAATTAGCGACGCTTTAAAAGCTGAACCGGAACAAAAAAACACAAGGAGTCTAATTTTAGTAACTAATATTCACCGACAAGCGCGCGCCAGCCAGTGAATATGACAATATGTAGACTGGCCACGTGAGCACTCTAAGCCAATGAAATCGGCCTTTTTACTTAGTTATATAATAATACCTCGTGCCATGTGCTTTGCAACGTCATGTCTGGTAAACCATGCGACATGTAGTTTTTATCAGCGGCAGTGAATAGGCATCTGAGCCAATCAGAAGGTGTTTATTTATAGGATATATATTAATACTTTATAACGCCTTTTGAATCGCGTCATAAAGTCTTTCTTTAGCGTTATTTCTCATTTCCTTTGCGTTATAACGCCTTTTGAATCGTGCTATTACGTAATTCTTTAGCATATTACTCCTTTCTTTATGTTATAACGCCTTTTTGAAGCGAGTTATTACGCCTTTCTTTTGTGTTATCATGCCTTTTGAATTGCGATACTAAACATTTCTTTTTACGTTTCTGCTCCTTCTGGTTTGCGTCCCTGTACCTTTTTTATATTCTGGCTTCAATTGGATGAATCTGTTTCGAATTAAAGGGTTGTTGGGTAGTAGTTTCAATTTTATTCAATTCCTAAAAGGACATTCTATAAGCAAACACCAGACGCATTCTATGAGGGTCTGGATGGGGGGGGGTTCTAGTATTCACTATTCATTAAAAATTTAGCCCATTATTGATCTCATTAAAATTTTGGGTTATTCATTTAAATAAGACCAATTATTCATTAAAAGTAAGAAAGGTGGCAAAGAAATTTGGCTATTCATTATTTTTTTCTTCATTCATTTAAAAAAATAGGATTATTCATTAATTTAGGTCCTCACTATTCACTTTTCATTATTTTTTGGCTAATTATTCACTATT
Organism: Loripinus fragilis; assembly: GCA_964019695.1. Lineage (NCBI taxonomy): Eukaryota > Metazoa > Mollusca > Bivalvia > Lucinida > Lucinidae > Loripinus > Loripinus fragilis. Next base: position 21,224,771 of record OZ026525.1, read on the forward strand.
CATTATAAAAAGGGCCTTTATTCACTAATCATTATACCCCATCCAGACCCTCTTCTATGGCGTCTAATCAATTTCTGCACTGTTTGCTGATGCCCAATAGGAAGTACACTATGCTTAGATGGGTTAATGCGTTTTGTAAATGGCAAATGAATCACTAACTGGAACTTGACACTGCTTTAGTTCCCACTGCTGATTCAATCGCTGGTCGACGATTTAGGTAGCAACTCGAAATTCAGCATTAAGTAGGCCCATATTCTCTTCACAACGTTCTTCCCTATCCTGCTCTACCGTGTCCTGCTCTTCTCTATCAAGTTGGCCCTGCTTCATCATGCCTTGTTATTGTGCCAGTTTTAGGGTAAAATAGAGCATTAAATGTCGTGTTAGATGCAAGAAAGGATATTCAGCCTTTTGGACTGAATAACTACACCTTACTTTTGCGTTATAACGCCTTTTGAATCGCGTTATAAACACCCTTTGAATCGCGTAAATACTACTTTTAAATCGCGCATCCCTTTGCGTTACAATACCCTTACACGCGTTACTACGGCTTTTGAATCGCGTTAAACTCCCTTTGAAATTGCGCTGTGGCGCTTTTTGAATTACAATACTACTTCTTTCAACTACATTAGTACTCCTTTTAGTAGCATTATATAGCACCTTTCGAACCAAGTTATTAGGCCTATTTTCGCGTTATTTCACCTTTTGGATCACGTTATCACGTTTTGGATCCACATGTTAAACGCCTTTCGAGTCACGTTATTACGCTTTTGTTTCGCGTTGGTTTGCCGTTTTGGCATTATTACGCCTTTTTGGCGTTAGTTCACATGTGGGTTTACGTTTTACGCCTTTTTATTCGCGCGTAACTTTGCCTTATGGCATTACAACACCTTTCATTAGCGTTGGTATATGCTTTTGGCGCATTTCCATATATATATTTTGTACTACATTACTCTACTTGTCTTTAGTGTTTATACCTGTGCCTATGTGTTTCTGTGTTCTAGTATCTCTTCCTGATTATACCATGTTTTGGTCTGTGGCATGACTGGTCCTCGACTTCGCTTGTAGCAAGATTTGGTATGATACATTCCAATAAGCGAATATCAATGGCGCTGATCAGTCTGCGCGTAAGCGCAGGCTGGTCTGTGCCTTTGTTGTTCGTAAACCCCCGAAGAGTTTTCTCGCGTCGAGGCCCATGTAATTGTGGCATTTTCTGATCAAACTAAAATAGTATAATAAAATATAATTACCTGCTTGAGAATAATGTCAATGTTAAATACCAATACAAACAAGAGAGAGAGAGAGAGAGAGAGAGAGAGAGAGAGAGAGAGAGAGAGAGAGTTGTGGGGTAGTAAGCTAGTATGAAGAAACTTACAGAATGCTTGAATGGCTAATAAAACTAAATATAAAATCATTTTCAACATTTATGCACCCTGGCTTTTTGCTTAAGATCGAATTTAACCCGTGACAGTATAATGGAATTATTACTTCCTCATTGAAATTATATGAATCGCGCCAAGACACAGCCAGTCAACACTAATTTAGGTCATGCATGGACAGGTGCGTAATCAAGGTACTTGAATTAACTGTCCCAATAAGACAATTGACAGGTCTTATGAGCACTGATGAAGATAATTATGAAACTTATAAAATGTTCGTTCTAAAAAGAATGCTTAACCGGACCTATCTGGACTGCCAATCTGATAGGAGCCAGTTTCTTAGCCTAGTTGGTATGGTGGCTACGGTTACTTCTCGCATTGTTTTTCAAGTTTCTACCTTGTCATTGTAGCAGGCGGGTTAGTGGTTGACCTTAGTGCATACCGATAAGAGGGGTTTTCTTCTATTATTTTTTTTCTATTCTTCTTCATGACATTGCTTTATGAACCAAAGCAAAAGAAATGGCTCTTCTAACATTACACAATCAGTCTAAACCCTTGTCCGGCTCAATAAATTAACAGGTCTCATTCTGATCTAAGTTAAAATCAACTGCATCACCGATCGATGTGCATTTATAGTTAATACTTTAAAACGCAGTACTTACCGAAATCATATTTGACAGCCTACCCAAGACTGTGTGTGTGTGTGTGGAGGGGTGGGGGCAAAGAGGTATCTTTGTCCCGAAACGATGGTCACATTTTAAACAAGGCCAAAGTCAACAATCCAAAATTACTCTCAGTTTACATAAATAAACCAACAAAAAAGAGCAATATGCATTATTCTCAACGAGTACTACAGTGGTCTTATTTGGAGGACAACGGTAAGTTTTCGCGTCTTAAACATTTCCTTCTCAACGGTTTATGCACGAGTTAACCGTTGTATAGCGTGGTCATTTTGATCGCTGAGAGAAAGTGACTTACTGTCGTGCCAACCAAGAGTAACAGTGACGTAATACTTTGTTTACAATTGCTAAGTAAAACATTAACGCATACACTTCGATTGAGCTAACGCGAATCGATAGATCACTTGCGTATTAATCCTATCCGCAGGATAGGATTAATACACGCGTGATCTATCGATTATAAGCCCCTGATAACATTGTAAGCAAACCATGACGTCACTGTCGCTTTTGACTGGCACGACAGTAGTTTTCATTTCCATTATTTAATGGCTGATTTGGATGTATACATTTAGCATCGTAAGAGAGCAAGGTAGATTGGTTCCCCTCGTTGTTAAAGCTCCACTTCCGCTACGCATATAACGACTGGTAACGCCTATTTATTTACAAGTAGAGAATCCTACTCATCCGACTGCGCATGCCCTAGAAAAGATTTTTCAACACAAACTTCAGTATTTTTTCAGTTGCTATAATTTGATAATTAAGTAAAAGAAAAAAATATAAACTCCCAGAACAAAATAAACTTAATAAAACGGTTGTTTAAAAATGCACTTTATGTCAAGGGTATTTTCCAATACCACGTCACTCATGACGTCAGTGTGTATGCTATACGTAGGCGCAATGGCCGCTAGTAGTTACCTGTCTTAATATGCTGACAAGCTATTAAAGGGAGAGAACCAGTCTAAGAGCAAGGTATACCTGGTTGAAAAGCTTCGAGGCGTGACCACTATTGAGATAGTAAATATTTGTATACAGGTTAGTACTAGAGATCACAACGGTATCATAGGCTATAATCGTTTGAACTTTGTATAAATTTCCAGCTGGGTATTTTCCAGCTGGTTTGACGGTATGCGTCCTTTAACCCTTCAAGCGCCAAGAAAAAATGCATCTGAAAAAATACGTCTGTGCAAATAATTGCCTAACATTACTGACAAATTTGAGTATAGAAGCAAACAGGGTGGACCCAGATCAGACTGCTCCTATAGGAGCAGTCTGATCTCGTTCCACACTGTTTGTCATAGAGGCTTCTTAAACATTTCAGCAGACGAGAAAGACAGGCGACTTTTGTTGCGATTGGCGCTTAAAGGGTTAAGTTACCTCCAGCGAATAAAGGGTCCTTTTCGTGAATCAGTTTTCAAAATATAACAATATGTACAAAAGATTATACCCACTAATGTAATATTAATATCCTAATTACTAAAGTACAGTTAGCCATGTGTAAAGTATTGGCACTGAACTTTAGTCAATTATGGTTTGATAGGCGTTAACACATTTAAAGCGAATGGAATTTCCCACTCCTATCATTTGGACAATTCCATTTCCGTTTTAAGGGTTATTGGTGGTATTTTTCCATTTTATTCAAATTTTAATAGAACATTCTGTAAGCAAATAGTGGAGAGCCCAATCAGAGGTTTTGCAATGCTATTATATGTCCGCTCTATAACTTGTTAATAGTTAGAGATATTTCAACGAAACTTCATACATTTGTACAGCACATTCAGACAACTTGTCATGCATAAGAATCATAACTCTGCTGTGGATATTTTTGGAGTCATTTCCTTTGATCATTTGCAATGCTATCTCGTATCTGCTCTATAACTTGATAACTGTTAGAGGTATTTCAACGAAACTTCATACATTTATAAAGCACATTCAGAAAACGTGTCGTACACATGAACCATAACTCTTGCATGTTCATTTTTCAAATAATTTCCCTTGTAACATAACTGAATGCAATTTTGTGTCCCTCTGTAAGTTGAACAATGTTAAACCTATTTGGTCGAAACTTCATACAGCACAATGAGACAATGTGTCATGTACAAGAACCAAAACTCTGCTTTTGATATTTTTGGAGTAATTTCCCTTTGATCATTTGCAATCCTATTTCGTGTCCGCTCTATATCTTGATAACCATTAAAGGTATTTCAACGAAACTTCATACATTTGTAAACCACATTCAGACGGCAAAATTTGTTGGAACAGATGAAAATACCAAAGTGGTAAGTCCTTTCCCCGCAGGTGACCACAAGGCTGCATGAACAGATAAGAAAGCATGACAAACACGAAACATAAATAACAAAAATGGTCCACAAAATAAGCACCACCTTGCACATTGATAATTCTATTTCAATAGCAGAGGATTTTGATGTTGCTAGTGACTGTGAAACAGGCTTATGCCAAAGAACACCAAAAATCACATACAAACTTTGGTCAACACATTCAGAACAATCAGTCTATGTCTCTCGACACAGAAATATATTTGAATTACCTGTCAAACTGCAAATTGCAATTCCATGGCATCACACATTTCAAAAAGAATTCTACATGTTGTTAGCAGGTATAAAAAAAGCCTTATAATCTCATCATGCATTTAGTCACTAATAGCAAAAAACAAAGCAAAATTGTCTAATTTAGTTTAAACAATATCTATTTCAAAAATAGAAAGCATGTATCAACAGTACAATAATATATAAGCAAATAATAGGATCTGAAAACAAGCACAACTGCTTATATGAATCATCTCCTGCATGATATAAGCAATGTGTATGGCATGCCAAGTTTATAGCTGGCGCAATATTTCAAAAGTATCACTGTTATAATAAACAACGTCATACCGCCATTTTTGTAGCTTTCCAGCATCCTGGTGCTTGCACAGAACGCTAGAGCCTTATCAATAACATAATCTTGACAGTTTTTAATTTTATAAATACGAAATACAAATAGACACTAAACATTCCTATGCTGTACCTGTTAGTAAATGTTTATAATGCATGATACATATTTTCATTATTTGTCATGGTACATTTTACTCAGGACACCTTTTCCATTTTTTTACTGCAAGTAACTATTTTGCCATGAAGTCAACATCACAGAGTTAATAATTAAGACCACATTTGCACAACAATGAAGTTCATTCTTAATAAAGCTTTAATTTACGTATATTATGAGTTGAGTCATGAGTAACCCTGTGTTTTGCATACAAACAAGCAAATCATTACAGCGTTATCTTCAATCAAAATCATTGTCAGTGTTTTCACTATATATACTAGTATATACACAACAATACCTCCACTTAATCAGTCTGAAATCCAGAAAACAAGATTTCTTGCAACGCAGCTCATATATGAGCTCTTGACATTAAAACCTTCTTAAATGAATGTTACTTAATCATCTTCACGCATGCAATGGCCTTGGAATCAAGATCATAAACATGTTCTCCAGTAGAAAAATATTTTTACTGGCTGTTCCAAGGCGGTGATTCTTTTGTGGATCATTTTTGTTATTTATGTTGTGTATTTGTCATGCTTTCTCGTCTTTTCACTGCAGCCTTGTGATCTCCTGCTAGGAAAGGGCTGGTATCCTGGCTCTCTTGTATGTGATTTTTGTATTTTTGTATTCCATTGTGTTTTCGTCACTTTGTCATGCGGTGTCCTGGGTCAGGTGTATCGATTCCTGACCTTTGTCCTCTTATTTACTTACAGTTTTAACCTGTGACTTGTAAAATCTACTCAAAATAATTGTTAGGTACTTTGAATATAATTGTTTATCATTTATCACTGATGTTTTACTTATCTTTTGCAACTATCACACTCCAATTCATAAACACACATACATATGCTGTACCTCAACTGGTCAAGCATTTCCTTTCAAAAGGAAACTTTATATAACATACGGCACAATTAAATAATCAAGAGCATTCACCAGTATCAAATAAAGTTTCTTTCTGGTACGAGTTATTTCTCTTCGCATGATTATACACTAACTCACAACTGCAGGACAAAGTGTTTTGCCTGGCTCTCATGCATAAGCCGTATGAACTCGTATAAGTCCTGTTTACACGACAATACTTGTCTTATATGAATTTGTCATTTCCACACGGTCATACAAATCATATACATAGAGATAGTTTCATCATGGAGGAAGACGACATTGTTGTTTCTTTATTGCAAGTGCTGCTTGCAGAATCAAGCGAGGCAGGAGAAGGCCTTGGGTTTTTTTTTTCACTTTTTAATAGCCTCTTAAGAACATCTTCCTCCTTGTTCAATCCGCAGAAACGGTAGATTTCTGCGGCCGAAAACTCTATCTCCTGTTTTTTAGATGATTTTTGTGCCATTTTGCTGTTTTCCCTGCTACACACTTGGTAATTACTACATTATTATTGAATGAAAATGTGTAACTTATCAGAAATATATTAACCTCAATGTCCCCGAAATGTCCAAGACTCTGTCTTGCTGAATAGGACATGTTCTATTTGCCGAGACAACAAATCATATAAGACTAAGTAATAGTAGCGTTTACATGGCAATATATGTCTTACAAGATTAATTACATAAGACTAATCTTGTCGTGTAAACAGGTCTTAAAGCCTGAATCTGTTTTGTTTTTTTGTTTTTTTAGATTTCCGAACACTACGTAACGATGGTACAGTTCCTAGACAGAGCGTAGAACTATCAAGGTTGAGATGGTCGTTATATATTTTTGAAATTATACTTTTTTTTTTTTTTCATTATTTTTTTTTTCATATTTTTTGCTTGTAATTTGCTCATGACTTGGCCTGTAAATAATCACAAAACGGTGAGATCTCAGGGGAGGGAATGGGGGATACTCTGATATTTTAACATATGCGTAGGCATGGCCCATTACTTTGAATTACAATAGTTTTGGGTGGGTTTCAGAAAATGAATATGTTTTTGGGTGCGAAGATTTTGTGCGTATTTTTTGTGGGGTCAGCACAAAACTGGACTAGTTTAGGGGCCATTTCTATGCATATTTTCGTTTTTGATGACCTATTGTGAGTTTGTTACTTTCCTATTGGTATCCTGGGTCAGGTGTGGTACTTGATTGTATCGATTCCTGATCTTTGCCCTCTTCTGTACTTTGATCGGGATTCGAACCAGGGACTCTGCCTTTACGATTCCTTCGCCCTACCTACACATCTATGAGAAACCTCAGATATCGAATTAGCTATTTATTGTGATTTCAATCGTAACATATTTTTACATGTACATAACTTATAGAACCTTCCTGAAAGTATACGGTTCGCTGGCGATTCTTGGTCCATACTGGCGGTCATTCGACTTTAATTTATTCATGTATAAAGGTCAACGTCAGGTGAATTTGTGTGGACAATAACTCCTAAATGTATACGTTGGTATATGAGGTGTTTCACTAGCGTTGATGCCAGTCGTTTTGTCCAGATAGCTACTTCATAATCACTGAATTGTTCCTTTTGCCGCATAGAAATGACCTACATTGTAAGAGTAAAATAGTTCCTGTCTGTCACCCGGTGGTCAATGAAAACACATCATAAGAAGGTAATGCAACTTTGAAAACATAAAGCGAAATATACTCCGTGCTAGATAAGAGTAGAGTGACGAAACAGAGTTACAGTTAGAAGTATGAAAGAAAACCCTGTATTTGTCCAATCAGGTGAATAAAGTAGCATAACGTGACCAACAACGTAACTCTACTCTTATCGAGCACGGACTCTACATAAAGACAGACTAATAAAATGAAATAAATACAAATTATACAAACACAAACGAGAAAATAAAGGACAGGTGGTGCAGAGGGTTCGAACTCACGACTATCTCATCACCAACAGATTTCAAAGGCAGTTCGTCGTCTGTTCTGGCACGACTGACATGCCTATATCTGCTTTCGACGCCATATGAGAAATAGAATTTAACATCTGTGCTCTTGTATTATTGAATTTATTAAACTCGTTGCGAAAAAGAGATAAAATGAAGCCTCGCATTTTATCTCTTTTCCCCAGCTCGTTTAATAAAATGAATAAAACATGAGCACTCATTTTCAACTCATGAAGTTACGGAATACGTTCGTTCCCTATGTAATTGGGTGGACTCTTTCTGGTGTTTGATCATTCAGAGGTCGTAGTGGACCTAAACCAATGAATATACAGTACTTAAATGTATATGAGACGGTGAAAGGTAGCAAAAATGTGCTCAAGTAATTTAGAATATTATGAATAATTTAGCGGTGTTTAGCTTGTAATTTTCGTTTTTCTAATTATGTCACGTGAATAAATGGAAGCTCCACCTGTCGTGATGACTGAAACGGAAGCTTAATTGCCGCAATTAGCGTTCTGCGAGCGCCCCAATGATCCTGAGTATCTTTCTCCGGCCGCCATTTTTGTTGTTTTTTTAGCGTAAATATATCAACACTTTCCCAGCCCTGCTACAGTCGATTGCTTATAAATGAAGCTTACTATGTGCTCATGACTTAAACAGTTCTAGGCGATTTATTTACAAAGCTTTAACTGAATTTGATAGCATTCCCCACAACGTTTTTCTGAAACGGCCAATTAACGAGCTAGTCACTTGTCGTTACGTATACAAAGAACTAGGCGATTTTTTAAGTAAAGAAAAAATGTTGAATTGATGTTTCGCAGTATGTGTTCCTCTGATGTATGTTTTTTCTCCTTTTATAAGTCTCTTTGGGATAACGAAAATCGTATTTTTCCCGTGTCTAAGTTTTTTGCTAAATTACAATCATTTTTCATTAGTTTACAAGGCATGCTTCAACTATGCTCATGGATTAAGTAGTAGCACAGATATGCATCCCCAGTTCCATTTGTTATGAAATCAAATGTAATAGTGTCGATAGACATAATGGGAAAATCACTAGTGCGGATGCTTGCAAAAAAGAGAGAAAAAATCTTAACGTGAGAGAAAGTATTCACAAAACAATGGCATACCTCTAATACATTCCTGTAAATATTAGCTGAATGATCTCGCGAAAAGAAATAAAAATTAAAGCCACAAGAGCAAATTCATATTTTGATAGGGCTTGGAGAGGGGTCAACCGCCCGAATATGTTCGAGTGGTACATGGAATTCTGATTGAAGAGGATACATTTACGTATACTCTAGCCATATATTGAGACATGCCTGGGGCACCCAGGGGTTTTGGGGATCTTGGGAGAATGGCCATTTATTTTCAGGAAGCTGTGGAGCACTGGTAATTATTTAAGGGGAGCTAGGGAGCAAGCTCATAATTTTGGGGATTTAGGGAGCCTTGCCAAAAAATAAGGAAAAGCCTCCATTTTGTTTGATTTTTCTTCTGCTCCTGGGGGGCTAGCCCCCCAGACCCCTCTTGTAAATTCTAAATGATTTATTTCATACTAACATGCTCATCAAGATTGATATAAGAGAGATATATGGCAATTAAGTTTTCTTGTTGATTTTTTTCTAAAAAATTTTGATTTTTAGGTTGGTCATAACATACTTTGGGACGCCCCAGATTGCACCAGATCACACCATTTTTGTCAAAAATTTCCGAGGGAGCATGCCCCCGGACCCCCCTAGCAACAGTGTGTCTACACAATGTTACTGGACCACCTACACACCTGCTATGTTATTATCTTTTTAGGTAATTAGCCCTTTTTAAAGGATATTTGAAGAATGCTTATCAGATATGCTTACTTGATTTAACTGAAGTTAAACAAGCAAATAGACACTAATAAGCAAATATAGAAAAGACTTTTATAGTTAAAAGCTTTCACTAAAGTGTCTAGAAAAATCTAGTTTAAGCTGTTGTTAAAAATCAGCCCCTGTTCCCAAAAACAAAAACGAATGGTATGTCTCTTAACCTCCAAGCCTACTCTACCAGGTACAGCAACAACATTTTAAGGATGGCCTCATGCTTTGAGCCATATATAATGCATTTCATTGGAATGAATTATATGTCATGCATTCCATGGCTTTTATATGTCATGTATTCCATGGCAAAGACCTGTCTTTACATGTATAAGACAAAATACTAAGTGATCATTCAAGCATGCGCTCTTATGTAGCTCCATAGTTTTTAAGTATGTAATTTTAATTCTACAGAAAGATAAATACATTTTAGGGAGAATTTGCTTATATTTTTGGGGATTTGGGGAGAAGAGGAACTAATTTTAGGTATTTGGGGAGCAAAGGCAAATACTTTTAGGGAGACGAGGATATTATTCGCAGGGAGACGGGGAGATGAATGCATTATTTTCAGGGATCTAGGGAGCACAGACCCCCCCTGGGGGGTCTTCATGCCTACCTGCACCGTCTCAAAACCGCTCGTCCGCCGCAGTATAATTGCACTACGGAAAAACCTTGAAAATTCGAACTTGGATTTTACGAAATACTCCCTAATTCGAAATGAATTTGAACACACTGAATTCAGAAAATAGGACCTATTCATGTTCTATTTTAATAACTGTCTATAAACAACGCTATTTGGGTGCGTAAAAGAAACGTCTCCTTGAGACGTTTCTTTTACGCTCCCAAAACTTATGTTAGAAAAAAAATGACAATGCTTTTTTGGGGTGAATATATATTTTTTCGAAATAAAATCTCTAATCCCGAGGACTTCGAATTGACGACACTGTTAGACTGTACAAATGTACATCACAAAACACAATAATATGGCACACACCAATTCAGATTGTATTGTTTGATTTGTTTCGTTTTGCTTTGTTTTGTATTACATCGTATTTTGAAGGCGGGACGTTTCTTATATCGGTTACGGTACGGTTACGGTAAGATCTTCTCCAACAAACCCATTACAATTTAGCATCATCAATGACTAATTAATGAAAACCTATACGCCAGTAAATCTGCAAGTGGCCTTGGATGTAGTCCCTTATACATGTACTTTAAAAATCTTCTACGGATGATTGAATATATCTGAATAGGCAATTAGACATTAAATTTTAGCGCCATCCTGACCCTCTTGTATAAGTATTCCTGAACGATTCTTGGTGCTTTTGCTGTTGTTGTTGTTGCTGCTGCTGCTGCTGCTGCTGCTGTGTACCATATATACGGTATTTACAGATGTCAGATTGCACCGTTATGTATCACATCTGTGGTGAAAGGCACCTCATTTCATGGTTATTTCATTACTTTAGAATAAACAAATAAGAATCCAATTTTAATTGATATCACTTCACGTGTCATTTCCGATTCCAGACCTCAATTAACACGGACATGTGTACATTTATGATCGCCAACGTCATTATTTATACTTTGGCATGGCGGGGGTATGGATTTGATGGTTTCCCTCGGGCGCTATAAATATTGTCTTGTAGAGTGCATAAAAATGCGCCAAAAATATTCCAGTTTTAATCCGTCAGCACTAATGATAGGGGGCCTAATGATGATGCTTATTCGTATTAAGTACATGTATAGGGGTTGTCCGATAATCAACGAGCTATATCCCGTACACGTGGACAACCATAACTACTGTATACCACCTTAGTCCTACATCAGTGTAGGCATTGAACATGTATTACCAAAATGTTCCTTACGTTCCAAATAAGAAAATGAATGTCCACATATTATGGTTATAAGCAGCGTGCTCAGAGAAGTCAATGAAGAAAGCAGAGGGTAAGAAGAGGGTATATGTGAAAATATAACAGTGTGTGACTTGACATTTCCTGGCAATACTATACTGAACAAAATTGAAAACGCTACACCCCAATTATCTATATTTTATGAAAATGTATTCGACAAAAAGTATATACTAAAGCTTAATAATCTTACCCAGACATCCAGCAAACGATTCGTCGAAACTCCACCAATTTGTCTCGTTTGATGTATGAGTTATGCTCCTTTAAGTGTTTAAAGCTTTATTAACTGAAATTTGCTATTGCGCATGCGCAAATTAAAATTGTTATGCTTATCAAAATTGGTCTTAATTGTGTTGCATAAAAACACAAGACACCTGCTTAATCAGTTGAAACAAGCTCAGAAATCAATAGCGAATTCAGCGAATTTGTAAAATATTGAAAATTATCTCCCTTTGACAAAAACAAATAGTGAATATTAAATGTTTGGTAATCTTCGATTTATCACGATTTTCGATAATTTTCTTTTGCCAAATCAGGTAGACCTTTCAGCACATTGTTTCTACCATTTCTCGACTAGTAATTTCCTCATACTAAGATGCAACAACACATTGATTTTCCTATGGAGATTTCAGTGTTAAATTTTTAAACTTGGCAATTAAAAACACTTGAGATAATCCTTCACACTTCTGGTTGTCACATGTCTAGACTACCATTTCGTGCAGTCGGATCTCGTAGGTAGTGGATTTCTGAAGGCCTAAATTGTGTTAGATTTCCGTTCAAATTGGCAACCTGAAAAATGGACCTCTGTCACATTTAAATGGCTTTCATGTGTTTCCTCGTGACAACATCCGTAAAACTTTTACTGTTATGCATTACACAGTATTTGAACATTAAGATGCACTTTCAACTGCATTCTTGGTTTGCATAATTGTGTATAAAGACGGCAAACAAGTCAGGTGTAGCGTTTTCACTTTTGTTCAGTATATTTGAAATATAAGTCTGACCCAATAGTTCAATGATATGTATATAATAAAATGTTGAACGATACCTTTTTCATGTTTATTTGAACACATGAGTTTGCCTATACAGTATACACAGATATAACAAACACATTTGTTTTCTTTTATCATGTAATGTACTGAGACCAAAGGTGCAATGCTTCCTTAACGTTAAGGACGACTTAAGTTAAGTAGTAATATTTCAACATGTTACAGTAAATATTTAATAAATTACCAGGATCGATGCAGTACTTATAGTCAAAGATATCATGTGATCTACAGAAAAAACGAAATTATTTTGATTTTGATAAGTTTGAAACGTTATTTTTCGCATACAAAAAAATGCATTACTTAACTTAAGTCTTCATTAACTTTAAGGAGGCATTGTAATTTTGGGCCCTGGTCTCTAGCTGATTTTCATTGAAAACTGAAGCCAGCTAACATTGTCTTGGTGATTACAAATTCATAGAGATCAGATTATATATATATATATATATATATATATATATACAGAGGGATATAGTGAATCAACTGAGCCGATAGATGCTGTAAATATTTTGCCTCTAGCGAGATTCGAACCCACGACCTCGACAACACCGCCTAGCACTACACCAGACATTGACGCTACCAACTGCGCCACTGAGACATCCCCAAAAAAGGATGTTCAGGAAGCGCTGATATTGACGACGCCTGATGCAGTACATGTCGTATATTGGTTCCTTTTCAATGCATGGCATCTATTTCGTTCGCAAGTGAAAGCCTGATGGATCCAAGGATACAAGTGAAATTAGATAAATATCAGAAGTGCGGAAATATAATTTCACAAACATCATTGCTTTCGAGCTACACAGGATCAGAAACTGATGCAGATTCAGACAGTAGATAAATACAGAGGGATATAGTGAATCAACTGAGCCGATAGATGCTGTAAATATTTTGCCTCTAGCGAGATTCGAACCCACGACCTCGACAACACCGCCTAGCACTACACCAGACATTGACGCTACCAACTGCGCCACTGAGACATCCCCAAAAAAGGATGTTCAGGAAGCGCTGATATTGACGACGCCTGATGCAGTACATGTCGTATATTGGTTCCTTTTCAATGCATGGCATCTATTTCGTTCGCAAGTGAAAGCCTGATGGATCCAAGGATACAAGTGAAATTGGATAAATATCAGAAGTGCGGAAATATAATTTCACAAACATCATTGCTTTCGAGCTACACAGGATCAGAAACTGATGCAGATTCAGACAGTAGATAAATACAGAGGGATATAGTGAATCAACTGAGCCGATAGATGCTGTAAATATTTTGCCTCTAGCGAGATTCGAACCCACGACCTCGACAACACCGCCTAGCACTACACCAGACATTGACGCTACCAACTGCGCCACTGAGACATCCCCAAAAAAGGATGTTCAGGAAGCGCTGATATTGACGACGCCTGATGCAGTACATGTCGTATATTGGTTCCTTTTCAATGCATGGCATCTATTTCGTTCGCAAGTGAAAGCCTGATGGATCCAAGGATACAAGTGAAATTAGATAAATATCAGAAGTGCGGAAATATAATTTCACAAACATCATTGCTTTCGAGCTACACAGGATCAGAAACTGATGCAGATTCAGACAGTAGATAAATACAGAGGGATATAGTGAATCAACTGAGCCGATAGATGCTGTAAATATTTTGCCTCTAGCGAGATTCGAACCCACGACCTCGACAACACCGCCTAGCACTACACCAGACATTGACGCTACCAACTGCGCCACTGAGACATCCCCAAAAAAGGATGTTCAGGAAGCGCTGATATTGACGACGCTTGATGCAGTACATGTCGTATATTGGTTCCTTTTCAATGCATGGCATCTATTTCGTTCGCAAGTGAAAGCCTGATGGATCCAAGGATACAAGTGAAATTAGATAAATATCAGAAGTGCGGAAATATAATTTCACAAACATCATTGCTTTCGAGCTACACAGGATCAGAAACTGATGCAGATTCAGACAGTAGATAATACAGAGGGATATAGTGAATCAACTGAGCCGATAGATGCTGTAAATATTTTGCCTCTAGCGAGATTCGAACCCACGACCTCGACAACACCGCCTAGCACTACACCAGACATTGACGCTACCAACTGCGCCACTGAGACATCCCCAAAAAAAGGATGTTCAGGAAGCGCTGATATTGACGACGCCTGATGCAGTACATGTCGTATATTGGTTCCTTTTCAATGCATGGCATCTATTTCGTTCGCAAGTGAAAGCCTGATGGATCCAAGGATACAAGTGAAATTAGATAAATATCAGAAGTGCGGAAATATAATTTCACAAACATCATTGCTTTCGAGCTACACAGGATCAGAAACTGATGCAGATTCAGACAGTAGATAAATACAGAGGGATATAGTGAATCAACTGAGCCGATAGATGCTGTAAATATTTTGCCTCTAGCGAGATTCGAACCCACGACCTCGACAACACCGCCTAGCACTACACCAGACATTGACGCTACCAACTGCGCCACTGAGACATCCCCAAAAAAGGATGTTCAGGAAGCGCTGATATTGACGACGCCTGATGCAGTACATGTCGTATATTGGTTCCTTTTCAATGCATGGCATCTATTTCGTTCGCAAGTGAAAGCCTGATGGATCCAAGGATACAAGTGAAATTAGATAAATATCAGAAGTGCGGAAATATAATTTCACAAACATCATTGCTTTCGAGCTACACAGGATCAGAAACTGATGCAGATTCAGACAGTAGATAAATACAGAGGGATATAGTGAATCAACTGAGCCGATAGATGCTGTAAATATTTTGCCTCTAGCGAGATTCGAACCCACGACCTCGACAACACCGCCTAGCACTACACCAGACATTGACGCTACCAACTGCGCCACTGAGACATCCCCAAAAAAGGATGTTCAGGAAGCGCTGATATTGACGACGCCTGATGCAGTACATGTCGTATATTGGTTCCTTTTCAATGCATGGCATCTATTTCGTTCGCAAGTGAAAGCCTGATGGATCCAAGGATACAAGTGAAATTAGATAAATATCAGAAGTGCGGAAATATAATTTCACAAACATCATTGCTTTCGAGCTACACAGGATCAGAAACTGATGCAGATTCAGACAGTAGATAAATACAGAGGGATATAGTGAATCAACTGATATATATATATATATATATATGTGTGTGTGTGTGTGTGTGTGTGTGTGTGTGTGTGTGTGTGTGTGTGTGTGTGTGTGTGTGTGTGTGTGTGTGTGTGTGTGTGTGTGTGTGTGTGTGTGTGTGTGTGTGTGTGTGTGTGTGTGTGTGTGTGTGTAAATTATTAAAATATTACAAAAATAATGAAAAATAAATCTGTTACAGCAATTCCAAATCTTTTCCGAAATAAACGTGTCGTCATGTTCTACGAGTACAAGTATATCCAAACAACGCAACAATCACAGAACGCAGACCGACAGAACACAACTAAGGCAAAGCATCCACTTCCGCTAGGGCACCAAGTACCAAACCACAAAACAAGGTTCAGTGGCGGATCCATAAATGGGTGGCTCAGGGGTTTCGCTTGAACTCCCATCCCCGCCCCCGTTTTTAAATATGCTATGAAAATGAAACTTTCATGGGATATTTAACAAGTTTAAGAAAAATGAGAGAACGCTAGCAAAGTGAACCCCAACACCTTTAAACATATCAACCCCCTTTCAAGAAATCCTAAAATGATACTCAGGATTTCTGGAAAGGGGGTTCATATGTTTAATTCATGTCAATCTCTTGCTTCTGTGACCTTGAACTTGACCTTCAGCAAGTCTTCAGCAACATAATGTCAAATTTTCTGAACGTTTTTTTAATCTGCAACATAGTTCCATTTTTTGAAAATCAAATGTGTCCCTTCAGCTTTTTTTTTCAGATTAGAAATACAGCCACACATAACGCTTTTTGTGACTGTACACTGATTGTTGCTATGGTGACGCTTAAGGAACTATACTTTCCCAAAAAATCAATTCAGGAATCCTTGTTCTATTTCTGGAATATGCGTTTATATTTGTACGTGACCGCACTCACTATGAAAATTTTCTTTGAAAATGCTCACAAATCAAATTTCTGAAACTCCACCCAATTTGCAGAGCATGGATAAAACAGAGATTTTCCAAATATAATTATGATTTCTTATTTCTAACCAGGATGTATTATATATTCATACATAAGGATCATTGGTGGCATTTGGTTTACTCTAAAATGATTTCAGTTGGAAATCCATCTGTTTTAAGTGATTTTTGCCACTTTTTATCCAAAATGTTCATATGCCGTTTCCATACAAACGCGCATGCATAGGGATTAAAGTGTTGATTGCTTCGTTTTGTGTCACCATGACCAAAATAGGAAAGTTTCAACAAAATCGGTGACTATGCGTGCCACGACCCTATGTAAAAATGTAACATGTTACAGAGAACTGCTCTTAAGTTTCTGATGCATTTAAGGTTTTATTTTCTGAAGTATGAGAATTAAAAATGTCTTTGTCAGTTTATGACCAAACGTTATGAAAGAGCGGGATATAACAAATATATTATGCTACATGCCTGGTTATTAAACCAATAATATACAATTATTGACTATTTAGGCATTGGACATGATGTAATGTCGACCTGAGAGTACGAATATTGACCGTCAATATTGGTATTCTCAGGTTGACATCACAGCATGTCCAATGTCTCAATAGTCAACAATTGTTTTATAAACGAAAAGCAATAACAACAACAACGAAATCTTGGCCATGGACTATGTCTTTCTTTTTTTACATGATGACTTACTGATTTCATTCAGTTAAAAGAGAAATGAATGTATAATTTATTTATACTTACAACTGCTGACAGTGAAGACCCATATTAAATGCCGCATAATGTGGCATTTCTTTAGGGTCTACAGTGTTTGCCAAGACAAAAATGATCTTCAGAGAAAAAAAACTACAATTTTATTTAGAAATTGTAACCTGCGACTCCGTATCATTCCAAGTTTATGCATCAATCCAGAAGGAAGAATTCATTAGTGCATTAAAGATATATGCGGCTATTTCCAATGCGCACCTTTTCCGCGTCTGGAAACGGGGAAAGTAGTCTGGGTCCTGTCTTTCGACCATTAACGGATTCGGATCAATAAAGCTTTCCAATATTCTTAAGTCATATCGGTGTTCCGACATTTTCTTGACAAAATGAAGTAGTTAAAGTGTGTCCGAAATATCTATTGACATCTTATCACGTGATCATTATGGAGAATGGCGGACTTTTTTAGATGTGCGCGATTTTGGAAAATAATATGAGATTTAAAATAGTAAAATGGACGCAAATGGATTGTTTTATAGAACGTAGATAGAGTTTTGACATCATGTTCAAATGGGAGGGTCAAATAAGAAAAATAAAAGGAAGAAAAGTGTGAATTCTCCGGAATTAAATAGTGAAGGGACTAAACAAAGGACAAAACAAAAGAAAATGGCGGACACACCTCAACCCGTTAAACCTGTTCAACAAGTTCAACAACCAGTTCAACAACAACAGCAATATGCTCAGGCGAGTAATCTATCTTATTTACAAATGCTACAATCTGGTTTGAATCCTAATACACCATCATCGCCTTACGTAATGAATAACGGCATGCAGAACGTAACAGGTTGCTTCAGTCCACCACCCATGCAAAGTGTGCAAAGCCCAACGTTAATGAACACAGATGTCCTTAATAAAATACTATCAAGGCTTGAAACTATTGACAATAAGCTACAGAGACTTGATTCGATTGAAAAATCTGTCTCGGAAATATCCCTGAAAGTCGAGGATACAGATAAGAAAGTGGCGGCTTTAGAATCCAAAATGGCGACCATTGAACATGGCTTGCAGTTCGAATCAGATACTCTCTCGGAAATAGAGAAAAAGCAAAGTGTTCTGCAAAAAGACATTCAGACTCTCAAAGCGTCACAACAATTACTCACTGAGAATGAAAATAAAGTGAAAGAGCAGATGCTAGACCTTCAATGTAGAGAAATGCGAGACAATTTATTGTTTTTCAATGTCCCAGAAGAGCGTGGAGAAACGGATAGTGACTGTGAGGATAAGATTTTGGACATAATGCAAGATCACATGCAGATCGAAAATGCGAAGACAGACATTAAATTACATAGAACCCACAGAATCGGTCGGTATTATAACGGTAAAACCCGCCCAATTGTAACGAAATTCGCATACTATCCGGATCGTGAACGTGTTAGGAAGGCGGGCACCATGCTGAAAGAAAACCGCTCACCTTACTCAGTAGGTCAACAATATCCCAGAGAGGTCCAAGAACGTCGCAAAGCTCTAGTGCCCATCATGAAACAAGCACGAGAAAACGGCAGGGATGCTTATATAGTGGTAGACAGGCTCTACATTGATAAAAACTTATATAGGGGCCCAGTAGCATCAAATTTCAATACCAACTCAGCATCATTATTTACCGCAGGTTCTTCAAATACAGCAGACGGATCAGGAATGGAGCATACCATGAGTAGCCCGCGAGACAAATAGAAACACGTAGAAAGTGAATTGTCAATTTTATGCTGGAATGTGGAAGGGTTAACGCTAGCGAAAAAAACATGCGAAGACTTCGTCTCATTAATAACTAAAAATGACATCATTTGTCTTGTTGAATCCTGGACAACTAAAAAGTCACCAATCGAACTCGACGGATATAGGACGCTTGTTCATTCATTTAGGAGAGCAATAAATAGAAGGGCGAAAAGAGCTGGCGGGGGCGTTATTATTTACATTAAGGACGAACTTTTTAAAGGTGTGAAACTAGTGAAAAACGCACAGGATTGCATAGTTTGGTTGAAGTTAGATAAAATTTATTTTGGTTTGGAAAAAGATATCTATTTAGGAATTGCTTATATTGTGCCCGAAAACTCCCCTATACATGCACTCTATGACGTAGATTTATTTCAGACTCTTGAAGATGATATATTTTTTTTCTCAGAAAAAGGTGACGTTTTCTTAACAGGCGACTTAAACTGTAGATCAGGAAACAAGCGAGATTTTATTGAAATATCAAATGGTCGGTCAGACGAGACATTCGGCACGAGCAGTATACCTATACCAAGAGTTTCACAAGATAAAACGGTTAACAGATTCGGAGAGCTTTTACTTGATATGTGTAAATCTACTGACATGCGCATTGTGAATGGGCGTTTGCATGATGATGCGCAGGTCGGTTCTTTTACCTGTATGACTGCAAATGGCGAAAGTCTCGTGGACTACTTATTAACTTCTTACGAAAATTTCAGTAGTGTAAACGATTTTAAGATTTTACCGTTTAATGAATTCTCAAATCATGCGCCTCTTTACTTCTCCATTGCCACACAGGTATATGTAAGTCAAAGGGAAACAACTCAAGATTGGTATAGTACCCGTTGGAACGAGGAACAAAAGGACATATTCAGGATGCGTTTATCGGAAGGGCTACCGGCTTGCATGGGGAAATTAGAAAATTTACAAGGCGATATTTCGCAAGAGAAGATAAATACAATAACATCAGTGATAACAGATTGCATAGCAACAGCAGCCGATAGCCTTTTCAATAAAAAACACTCAATGCCTAAAAAGCCAAAATTTAATCAAAGCCAGGGGGATACTAAAGATAGAGCCGCATGGTATGATAATGATTGTAGGATGAAGAAATCTACAGTAAAAAAATGTTTAGATACATATATCCGCAATAAAACGACCCTTAATAGAGAAGCTGTTTTTAAAGCAAGAAAAGATTACAAATATACATGTAGGAAACAAAAACTTAAATTTCAAAAGGAAAGATGTTTAAAAATGGACGAAATTCGTAGAAACAACCCAAAGGGCTTTTGGAATTTTTTTAAGAAAAAAAAGACTACCACATCGGGCATGGGTGATATATCCCTTGATCAGTTTTTTGAACATTTTAGAGATTTATCCTCATCGAATGATCAAAATGGCGACGAAGAAGTCGAAGATTTTTTGAGGGACTTTGATAATAATCAGGGACAAAATGGGGGAGGGTCAACGTTTGAAAGTTTAGATGAGAATATATCACACGAAGAAATCAAACGATGCATAAAACAGCTTTCTCGAAATAAAAGCCCAGGTAAAGATAATCTGTTGAATGAATATTTCATGGAGTCTATAGATTTGTTAATTGAACCGTTAGGAATTTTGTTTAATAATATACTGAATTCTGGCTATTTTCCCTCGCAGTGGACTGAAGGAATTATTATACCGTTACATAAAAAGGGTGCGCACGACGATCCGAAAAATTATAGGGGAATCACCCTTATCAGCTGCTTAGGAAAGTTATTTACCTCTATAATTAACCAACGACTTATAACTTGGTCCACTGCGAATGAGATTAGCACAGATGCACAGTTTGGCTTTAAAGCTGGACACAGTACCATTGATGCTATATTTATTTTACAAAATTTAATTCAAAAAAGATTGAAAAATAAGAAACGTTTGTATTGCGCCTTTATTGATTTACAACGTGCATTCGACTCAGTTTATAGAAATGCATTATGGTATAAATTGATTAAGTATGGTGTAGATGGTAAGTTATTAAAGTTACTTAGATCTATGTACTCTGCTGTAAAATCATGTGTCAGGCATCTTAACACATTATCTGATTTTTTCAGTTCTGACATTGGTCTTTTTCAAGGGGAGATAATGTCACCAATTCTGTTTTCTTTCTTCCTTAATGATATTGAGCAGAATTTGCAAGAAAATACTTTTGATGGTATTACATTGGATCAGATAACAATCTACTTATTACTTTTTGCGGACGATGCAGTCCTTATATCTGATTCAAAAGAGGGGTTGCAAAGGTCTCTTAATCAATTCGAAGCATATTGCAATAAATGGAAATTAACTGTAAATACTGGCAAAACCAAAGTGATGATTTGTAAAAAAGGGGGTCCGGTTACAAACGAACATTTTATCTTAAGTGGGAAAGAACTAGAATTGGTGAGTGAATTTAATTATCTCGGTTATGTGATTAGTAGCGGAGGGTCTGTTCAAAAAGCAATTAATCTATTGGCGGACAAAGCAGTAAGATCTATGGGCATGTTATTTTCCACTATAAAACGCATACAAGTCCCATTTAAGATGCTGATGCAGCTATTTGATACACATGTTAAATCAATATTGAATTATAGTTGTGAAATTTGGGGTTTCACCAGTGCAGAAAAATGTGAAAGAGTTCATAGAAAATTCTTAAAAAGATTACTAGGTGTAAAAATGAGCACTAATACTATGGCACTATACGGTGAAACTGGTAGATTTCCTACATTTGTTGATAGATATGTAAGGATAGTGAAGTACTGGCTAAAAATAGTTAAAAGTGATTATGCTAACTGTATAGTAAAATCTGTATATACAGACTTATTTAATGACGTCATGCATAATGAAAATACTATAAATTGGGTATCCCAAGTGAGGGGGTTGCTCCAAAGGTCTGGTTTTCACGATGTTTGGACTTACCCTGACTCAGTTGATGATTCAAAATTTATTCCTGTTTTCAAGCAAAGAGTGAGGGATCAATATTTAACAGTTTGGAATGCAAAAGTATTAGTATCTAGTTCATTAGAGTTTTACAAAGAAATTTGTCCAACAATTTGCACAGCTACTTATCTGCATAAGATTGTGAACATTAGGTATAGAAGAGCTTTGTCAAAAATAAGATTATCTTCATACGATCTCCAAATTGAACTTGGTAGGCATCGTGGAGTTGAACGAAGTGAGCGAAAATGTACTGTTTGTGACCATAATGAAATTGAAGATGTTTTTCATTTTGTATTAATTTGTCCAAAGTATGCACATATCAGAAATCAACATTTAAAACGTTATTACCACCAAAGGCCAAGTATGTTCAAATTAGTCCAACTATTCAACGACGACAGTCTTTCAAACCTCAAAAAATTAGCAAAGTATACTATTGAGGCTTTTCAATTCAGAAAATCTTTAATAAACAATCAGTAATAACAAAACAGGTATGGTCAAAATGCAGAATTGATTGCGTAAAGGACCGTTTAGCTCAGAAACCGTGACACGCAAAATGGGCCCTGGTGAGATATTGCAATACGCAGTATATCGTCAGAGTTCATCATGCATGACATGTCTATTCGTCAAAACAGAGTGAAGGTTAGTTTTTGAACATAAATGATTTTTGGGTAAATGAGAAATATCAAATAAAAAATTATGATAGATAGGACAGTCCCAGACAAACGAATACGTTTTGCTCCTTGTCTGGGACTGTACTGTCGATCAGTTGAATCATCTCCCAGGAAATGTCTTGCGTTTTCGTATTTCGGCAAGGCATATCCATAGGGAAAAGCGTCTTGGACAACTATGTTTATAGTAAGCGACTGGTTATGGTCTTGTATAATTATATGTAAGGCTATAGCTATGATCGCTTTCAGTGTGTACCCTAACCCTTTGAGGACTGGATGCCTCTACAAACAGTGATGACCCAGATGAAGTGCCTCTAAAGTAGGCAGTTCATCAGGGCCTACACTGTTTGCTAAGTTTAGAGAAACATATTTATAGTATTGTTTTTGGCCATCTTGACTAAACTGTATCAACGAAACTATATCGAAGGTTCCATTGTTCTTAAAAGGGGTTAATGAATTGAGATATATATCAAGATAGTACAACACATGCAAAAGGTTAATTTTGCGTAAGACCTATCTATCTATCTATCTATCTATCTATCTATCTATCTATCTATCTATCTATCTATCCACCCTTACCTACCTACCTACCTACCTACCTACCTACCTACCTACCTACCTACCTACCTACCTACCTACCTACCTACCTACCTACCTACCAACCTACCTACCTACCTACCTTACCTTACCTTACCTTACCTTACCTTACCTTACCTTGCCTTACCTTACATTACCTACCTACCTACCTACCTAACTAACTACCTACCTACCTACCTGCCTACATTACCTTACCTACCTACCTACCTACCTACATTACCTTACCCTACCTACCTACCTACCTACCCTACCTTTCCTTACCTTACCTTACTTTACCTTATCTTACCTTACCTTATCCTACCTACCTACCTACCTACCTAACTACCTACCTACCTACCTACCTTACCTTACCTTACCTACCTACCTACCTACCTACCTACCTACCTACCTACCTACCTACCTACCTACCTACCTTACCTTACCTTACCTTGCCTTGCATTACATTACCTACCTACCTACCTAACTACCTACCTACCTGCCTACATTACCTTACCTACCTACCTACCTACCTACATTACCTTACCCTACCTACCTACCTACCCTACCTTTCCTTACCTTACCTTACCTTATCTTACCTTACCTTATCCTACCTACCTACCTACCTACTTACCTACCTACCTACCTACCTACCTACATTACATTACCTTACCTTACCTTACCTACCTACCTACCTACCTACCTACCTACCTA
This sequence comes from Loripinus fragilis, assembly GCA_964019695.1. Lineage (NCBI taxonomy): Eukaryota > Metazoa > Mollusca > Bivalvia > Lucinida > Lucinidae > Loripinus > Loripinus fragilis. The sequence continues at coordinate 21,248,964 of OZ026525.1, forward strand.
CCTACCTACCTACCTACCTACCTACCTACCTACCTTACCTTACCTACCTTCCTTACCTTACCTTACCTTACCTACCTAACTACCTACCTACCTACATTACCTACCTACCTACCTACCCACCTACCTACCTACCTACCTACTTACCTACCTACCTACCTACCTACCTACCTACCTACCTACCTACCTACCTACCTACCTACCTACCTACCTACCTTACCTTACCTTACCTTACCTTACCTTACCTACCTTACCTACCTACCTACCTACCTACCTTACCTTACCTTACCTTACCTTACCCTACCTTACCTTACCTTACCTTACCTACCTTGTGTTAATGTTAACCATTCATCAATTCACTTTCTGTCATTCTCCATATATATATATGTATGTATTGTTATTATATGTCACAATAACGATGAGCTGTATATGCTTAAGTTGTGAATAAACTACTTACTTACTTATCAGAGCTGATCGTCTCAGGACTAAGGACAGATAAATGTAGCTCAGTCGAAATCAAACGACGTACACAATGACCCTGGTTACGAATACGATAGTGGCCGAGTCTATACTATTTGTCCGGTTATTTAGAGCGGCGCACGACCTGACCTCGTGGTCTAGTGGTTAGCGTGTCCGTCTACGAAGCCAGAGGCTCAGGATCGATTCCTGGGTGCGCACATATTTTCAGTGTGTTTTTTTTCTTTCTTTTTAACATTTTAATGCTAAATTGCTTCATATACTAGTAAAATGGCATCATCAAAGCGACCGAAATGGTCATCCGCGAACTTTTTATATTGAATTACGCATAAAACCTATGGGGGTGTGGTTAAATTTGGCCCTCTTAAAAGAGAATAAGTTCGGCGATCCCAGATTTTTATTCTTTTTTCTGAAAGGTATTATAATAGTCCTTGAATTAAAAATAAATTTTTAAGATTTTCGATTACATGATTTATTCTAAAAACAAATTCCATTTTTCGACGAATTGCCGAAATAGATCATGCAGTATCTTGTCACAGCATGGGATAACAAATAAACTTGCATATTTTCTAAAAGATTTAAGGTCATGGGCAGTAATTTAAGTTAAAAGAAAGAAGCTGGCTGAAGATTACAACCGTTTTAGCTCGATATTTAGCACTAGTGTTATCATTTTATATTTTTAGAAGATTAGTCAAATGCTGAAACTTCAATATAAGATTCTGAAAAAATAATCACGGTGACATATCCTTTTTATTTCATAAGTAGATAGCCCATACATAAAACAAACTGTATGCAAAGTATTGAAAATATTTCAACATGGGAAGTGTTTAGTAGCATATGTCCTTAAATGGTTCTGCTTCAGCAAAGTGTTGAATTACATGTATATGATTAAATATCAACTCTTGTAAATTTCGTGAATTTACAGCAAATCATGCAAGTTTCATGCTGAAAGCACATATGTTATAGAAAGTTTGTATGAAGTCTATTTTAGTAACTAATATTAAATGGGGAATAAACCCCAGCCCATGCAACATGTAGTTATATTGACTCAAGTGGATAAGCATCTGGACCAATCAGATGATGTTTATTTATAGATTCTATAATAATGGTTTATATCAATGTGCATGTTCTTTATTTGCACGACGGTGGAACCAAGAGCCTTCTAAAACATTTCAGCACACGACTTTTATTGTGATTGGAGCTTTAACGGTTAAAATTCCACGTAATATTTTCACTATTGTTTCACTCATGGTAATAGATATTCGCAGTGCCACGAGAGAAACGATCTTGCCATGTACAACAAACGAATATGCATATCAGACTGCACTGCCACACAGTTTGATCAGTACCTGTGCTGTTCCCTACCAAGTTTCTATCATACCTGTACTGGCTGATCTAAATTGTTCAAGATTCTAGGTAGCCTTTGTAGCTGAGTAGGCTGGTTTAAGTATTACATTGCCACATTCACCAAGTTACTCTTTCTCTGTGGCATGGCTCCTATTGTCTCATCGATATATTATTTTGCCCTTTAGTTACATAGTTAACTCTTTCCCTGTATGTGGCGACTTATGTCGACTGTTGATAACCTTAGCAAACAGTTTAGACCCAGATCAGGCCCGACTAAATGTCGGGCCTGATATGGATCCAAACTGTTTGACACTCTGATGGTATTTTGATAAAGTTAATTTTGAAAAAAAAGTCCAGCAGACGACAAGAGCAGCAGGCTATGCTTTTAAAGTTTATCTGTCATTTACTACGACATATCTGCCATCCAATAATTTACGAGCTTTTAGTAAAAATTGACAAAAATAACTCAGCATGCAAAAAGTTAAAGTTTATCTGCCATTTACTACGACATATCTGCCATCATCTTCTGGTAAAAACTTAGAAAAAAATTACTTCCTACAGGTGTCGCTCTCTCGCATTTGCCCTCAATTAACTCTTTTAGCTAAAAATAAGGAAGAGTACATTACCAGTGTATACGTAATTTCTATCTGATTATGAGCAAAGTCATCTTTTAATGTCATTTATAGTTAAAATGCAGTGTAAGACTAACAAACCGTCGGTTCAGATATTTAACACTTATGGTATTTTGCAAAAAAGTAGATTTTATAACAATCAGCAGATTACAATAATCTTGAAAAATTACGAGCGTAGCTACGTACACGCAAAAACGAATTTGCGCACACATTTGGACCAAACATATGTGAAGATTCTATCACAATTCTGATGGATTCGTGATGTTATGTGCACATAACATGTGCGTACGTAGAACCAATATTAATCTCTCAAAATCCAATTTTGACAGAATTTGTGATGGTATTCTTGTATCAACCTCTCAATTAACGCAAACCTGATCATATACAATTTTTATAATCTACCATTACCAAGAGCGTGTTTATCTTGGTAAACAGCGCAGACCCTGATGAGACGCCGCGTTATGCGGCGTCTGATCTCGGTCTACGTTGTTTGTATATGTTCCTTTTCTCGCATGCATTGAGCCTGCTCCACAAGCGCGTACTTGACAAGCTACGCCCCTGAAAATAGTGCAGATAGATGCACAACATGCGAAATCCCATCCGGGTACACACTAACAATTATAACCCTTTTAATACATTCTGTAACAAGGTACGTTGACAAACAGTGAAAACGCCGATGAAATGCCACATAATGCCTTTTTCGTTTCTGAACAGCAGTGTTCATATTTGGCAAATGATTGCCTATGATGTGTAGATATCACGGCTATGACCTAGGAGTCAAAGGTCAGTTTCAAATATGTTTAGATTCGTCTTATTACAGCACTTCTTTCATTTTTTGACGGAGGGTGCTCATATCGAAGCACAAGGATTACTTGTGGTGTGTAGATTACGATGATTTCATATCATCATTAGGGCCTTAGAGTGAAAGGTCAAGGTCGCATACATGCATATTCTTATTCATGAACTCCTCTTATAAATTTTGATCAAGGGTGTTCGTATTTGACACACTGATTGCCTATCATGTCTAGATTGTAAAAAGTAAGTGAGTTTGAACAGAAAATACTGCAATTACACACTGCGCATCAACTATCCTATTCATCCTGTCTGGCCTCCAATCATGTAATTTTGCTTTCGTATAAATTGACATACCCTTCAAAACTGATCTGTCTTCAGTTGATTTCATCAGGTGCTATATACTCTGCGGATTGATACTTTCGCCATCGCTGAAATTGTTTTCATCACGTGGTTTCCATCTCTCGCGGAATGATACTTTCACCTACTTGGACTTCCTGATAATTCTTTGAAAATACGATAATTATTCTTAGTGATCTTAGATCAAAGCCAAGAAGAAAGAGTATGTCAACACGAAAGAGAAGATTCCTCTCTGGAAACTAGTTCATAAACGATGAAAAGAGAAATCACAATATTTCAATATGATATTCCAATCAGAATATGAATGAAAGCAACATGGCGGAAGATGAAACATGGACATTGGTCGGAATGAGTGTTACTATTTATAGAAATGGTCAGTAGGTGACCTTCCGCAAAATTCGCTAAATTGAATTTGATCCGTTAACCCTTTGTATTCTGATGGTTTTCCCATACAGATGATGGGATAGTCCATTATATATTTTAAGGGTTACATGTCGGCATTTCGCAACTTTGTCTTGGGTCTTCACTAGCTCTTTTTAAAGTACCCTGTTAGGGGAAGAATAACACAAAACAAAATCAAGATTGCAAGTTTGCATGGTTGTTTTTGTTTTATTTATAATAGTGCATGACGTCGCATCTGAGTGAGCAGGGGCGTAGCTACATATACGCCAAAACGAAAGTGCGTACACATTTGGAACAAAAATTTGGAAATATTTTGTCACAGTTCTGATGGCTTCTTGGTGTTATGTGTACAAAACGTGTGCGTAGAACCAATATTAATCTCTCTAAATCCAATTTTTGACAGAATTTGTGATGATATTGGTGTCACCTTCTCATAGGCACCCTTTGATGATTTGACCAATTAAAGCAAAGTGAATGAGGGCCTGATCATATACGGATTTTATAATCAACCATTACCAAATGTTTGTTATCTTAGCAAACAGCCCAGACGCGGCATCTCGTCTGGGTCTACGCTGTTTGTTTGTATGAATATGTTCCCTTTTTGAATACATTCAGCCTGTTCCACAAATGCGTACTTTGAATTATAGGCAAGCTACGTACCTGCGTGTGTTTTTTGATAAGGATAAAAGCAAGCTTCCTACGTTATACCGGTTACATAATACAACTTCATTAAAACGCCATATAAGTCACGCTGTTTGCTCATTTTCTAGCACAGGTACTTGAAAGTAGTACTGTTTTGTCCATTATTTTGACTTCTTGCCTTACTGTGACTCAATTTTGGTTTATTATAACTTCGGGTGAGGTTCTTAATGAATTTAAATTTAAAAGGTTTCTAGCATCTAGTTTGTCTGCATATGATTTCCCTACTCACTATACTACGTTGCCTCATAATCTAATCAAGGAAAAAACTAACTTTAACATACACACTTTTAACAGATAGGGCTTACTTTGTTGGATTATTATGAAAACGCGCGTTTTCACTTCTGAACAACCTGAATTATATGAATTGTGGTCATGTCAGAAAGTTTGTGATGGTCTCCATTATCTTTTGGATAATATATTTATAAGATTTGGCTCGAAATTGTATAGGTAAATTTTAGGTATTCCAATAGGTACTAATTGTGCTACTCTTGTTGCAGATTTGTTTTTGTTTTGTTATGAGAGAGACTTCATGTTGACTCTCTCTGACAATAATCAAGCTGGTTGTGTTTACCTCAAGATATCTAGATGGCTTGCTTATATCATCTTCTCCAGCGAAGGTTTCGTTAGTATTTACCTTTCAAAGAAAGTACATCGCAACCCTTGGTAGGACAAGATGGCTTAATATTGATAATCAAAGTAAGTAAGAAGACAATATTGATAATACTAAGTTCGAACAAATGGTAAGTCAGATATATCTCACTGAACCTCAGTTCCTTTGATACTGAAAAATAGTAAGTGAGTTTGATAAGGAATGCCACAATCACAAACCGCAGACAACCCCATGGCACCGCGAGGAAGAGCCACTCAATCATCATGAGACACCAGGAAGACAAATTAAGCAAAACCACTAGCTCTCTCTTCCCCATCAAGATGATTGCAATACTAGAATGGACATAAAGTAATGTACAACAAAACATCGAACAATTACAGACTCCAAAAATGGGAGTAACAATAAACAAAAAGTCTACAACAACAGAACCACCGCCTTAGAACGGACAGCAGCCGAAGCCACCGGGGGGGGGGGGGGGGGGGGGGCTTAAATGCATTTTACTGGTACCAAATCTTTGCCCTAGATTTTGCTGTTTTTGAACAATAGGAAATGTTCAGCTCGCATGGAAGCCTTCTAACAAATGCAATGTATCATTTTGAGAAACACTCTAATCAAATTACTACACAATGATGAAATAAAGAATTGCTTATGACTCACAGGTAGTCAGAGCTAAAGAAAACCTCAAAATGAGCCACGGTGGGTCCAGCTACTGATAAGCATCAGGCACTAACCCACCGATTAAAGCTTTAGGGCAGAGCCATCATAGAGTCTGAGGTCGGACCCACCGTCGTGCAATTAAAGAGGAAACCATAGCTATAAACTGTGATTGGGATTAAAACCAGGCATGCAGACTGTCGCATGACATCCAAGTTATATCCAACCTTTCTATAACGTTTTACAATCTTTTTTAATTGATCACTAAAATTAGGTTTTCCAACAATTCGTTTGAATTTATAAACTAAATCACCATAAAATATAGGTGCTGATATGCCTTGTTGCAGAAGAATTTTTAACCCAATGTTGTATTTAACAATTAACTCTGAGTGTCTGTGGTAGAATTTAGAAAATGCTTTTCGAATTTTATGATATTTATAACCTTGTTTAAATAACTTAGCAGTTAAAAACAAGTTTCTGTTGTTGAAATCATCAACATTAGAACGAACTCCAGCAAAACGAATAAGCTGAGAAATACATACACCATAGGAAGGAGAGCTGGGAGCCTCTCCATCAAGAAATGGGAAATTTACTATTTCAAAATTAAAATCATCTCGTTTATCATATATTTTAGAAGAAACTATGCCATTTGTTGTGACAAGTTCAAGTCCAAAAACAGAGCTTCAATATCAGAAGAATTCGCCTTATTTAACTGAAGTTCAGTAGGATATGTCTGACCTACCATTTATTCAAATTACGGATTATCAATATTAAGTAAGTCATCTAAATATCTGGAGGTGGAGTTAAAAGCTTCAATAATATCAGTTTGATTTTTGTCCGACAAAGACAACATAAAGTTTCTCTCATAACAAAACAAAAAACAAATCAGCAACAAGAGGCACACAATTAGTACCTATTGGAATACCTACACTTTGTCAATATAATTTAGAGCCTAATCTTATAAATATATTGCCCAAAAGATAATGGAGAGCATCACACATTGTCTGACATGACCACAATTTATATCGTTTAGGTTGTTCAGAAGTAAAAAAGGCTTTTTTATCATTACAAGCCAAATAAAGTGAGCCCTCTCTGTTAAATGTTTGTTCAATTAATTCTGTAAGTTTTTCTTTGATTAGATTATGTTCTGTAGTGTGCGATTGTGGTATTTCCTGATCATACTCACTTCTTTTGAATATTTAAACCAAATACAGATTCTTATATGCCCTGTTGCAGAAGAGTTTTCAAAACAAAAACAATGAACAGTCAACTCTGAGTGTCAACGATAAATGTTCCAAGGCGATGCTTCTTTTGTGGATATGTTTCGTGTCTGTCATACTTTCTTGTCTGTTCATGTCAGCCTTGTGGTCACCTGCTGGGAAAAGGCTAACCTCTTGGCTCTCTTGTCTGTCATGTTTCCTTGTGTTTTTTTCACTTTCCCATGTAGTGTCCTGGGTAAGGTTTTTGTACTTGATTGTATCGATTCCTGATCTATGCCTTCTTCCTTACTTTTCTTTAGAAAATGCCTTATGAAGTGAATGCTATATAGATATCCTTTTGGAGTAACTTAGCACTCAAACGATTATTTCTGTTGTTGAAGGCGGAAAATAGAATAACTTAAGACTGCAAAACGGATAAGAAATGTATACCTTACGCAACCGTCTTTGGCAAATGAAAGATGAATTGGTGACCATTGTACAAATAATACCAGGGTTGGAATGATCGAACGATACTTTTATAAGATACTTTACTTCCAAAACAAAAGGTCAAAACAATTAAGTTAATATGCATTTACGCTTAGCACGTCGCGCACACTTACAAAACCTTATTATATTTGGCATACATTATCAACGTCCATAATAATTTAATCTCCCAACAAACAGTGCAGAGTTAATTAAGCGAGTGTCAAAGTAATTCATTTCTCCATGTATCAGAGTGCGTGGGGAATTAAGATATGGTAATCTGAGGTCACAACTTCTGTTTAGATAGGAGAGGAAATCTGGCATTAACCATTATTGTTACTAACTCCCAAGACATAGATATCTCCACTTCTGTACATGCATATTCAGATCAAACTCTTTTATTCAGTGATTCCGCGCTTACTGACATTGTTGGTCACTACTGTTTAGAACACTGCCATTTTCACAAAAATGTTTAAGAAAAGGTCATGAACGCAGTCGAACTTTGAACACGTTCAAAATGTGTAGTAAGGACGTGGCCAAGCGCATTACGTCCCTGTCACATTGAAGAGGATCTAATCTTGCTCTTAAAAGGTTCTGTCGGTGCTGTAGTGCGGTCTTCGAAGCCGCCGTGGGCTTTACGTTAAAGTTGGTAAATGAAAAATCGCATGCGTGAGAAATTTCCAAAAGCAAGGCATGTAACGATACATGTAGTACAATTCGTATTTATGGGTTTTAACGTTCTATAAAATGGCACTAGGCAAAATGGTTATTGTATGGTTTTGCACAAACCATACGATGACAAAAACGTACATCATTCATTGAATGGTGTCGTTCAAGTTTCATAAGTTCGTGTTTTGGGCACTCACGTCGTACATGTAAGTTTGTATAAAGAAACAACAGAAAATCGCTTTGCCTTGTAGTCAGATGTATTTCAACAACTGTCCTGTCACTGTACGGTGAGGTTTTGACGTGAGATTCTACGAGACTTGAACGAGATACGTGTAGATAGGAGCCGTTATGTTTACAATATCTGACAGTGTTTTATTGAGGAATAAGCTCTTTATCGCTGCCGTAATGTATCAATTATTGTCAAAAGTAAACGAGCCTGATACGATTGCATCTAACAGCAACATAATTAAACATTGGTGAGCGTTGCTGGAGAAAAGGATCGCATAATTCTGAAATGACAAAATAGTAGAGGGAATACATACTTTGGTGGTGAAATTTATATCATTTGTATTTTATATCAACCCATTTAAGCCAAAAGGACGTTCCTGTGCGAGCCATTTTGCAAATCTTAATGGTTGTGGTTGTGTGTATATTCTTTTTATTTCTCTGTGTGTGTGTGTGTGTGTGTGTGTGTGTGTGTGTTTCCCGAATTTTAATGAACACACTGTAAACAAACATAGTATAGATGCGTCTGATCTGTATCTGCATTTGCTTGCCTATGTCCCATACAAATTGTAACTTTTACTCCCCGAGGACGGTAGAATTTCTATATAAAAAATATATTGTACACGAACAATGTGGCAAATTGGACCTACTTTGGGAGACACTTATCTTGATGGTGCTCGGATTTGTTCTTGTATTGATACATTCAAAATTCCTAGTGTAGGGCACCATTTACTTGTTGAAAAAAATGTTTCATCTGGGCGGTTCATTTGCCCTCTACACTATATCTAGAATGATGTACTTTTCAAATAACTTCAACGTACATGCATATTTGTTTTATGAAAAATGAACATTTTGAAATGGACGTAAATGTTCTATGTTTCCCTTGGCTCTCTTGTATGTGATCTCTTCATGTGTTTTGTCACTTTCCCCTACGGTGTAGCACCTAATTGTATCGATTCTTCATGTTTGTCTTCGTCGTTACTTTATACACACACGTGAAATTACAAAATATGAAACCAATGCATATTGCACAAGATTCATATTTTGTACTTTTCACGCAGCTGTCCACCTTTAATATTAGAAACAATATACACTGCTCAAAGTATTAAAAAGAACACTACATGTCTTGCAGAGGCGCATGAATACCCATTTTTTCAAACCAAATTCAGGGACGATTTTTGCAAGCAAACATCACAACACCATCATTTCTATACATTCAACAGCATTTTAATGTTGCAGAAATCATTAGGATACGCTATCCAAAATTTCAAATATTCTACAGAGTTCCCGAAAATATAAAATTACAAAATTTGAGTCTTGAACTTGAGCAGCAATTGTTTTGCCTCTCTTTGAAAAGATAGGGTTTCTACCTTATTGTCTAGTGACATGTATGACTTGCCTATAGGACAGGGGCTAACATTATCACCAGATGTTGCTTTAAATATTTTAAACATTGTACATGTAATAATTATGTTACTGTTTTAACCATTGAATGAAAATGTATTACAAGTCTGTCCACGTAATTTCCTACTAGCATATTGTTCAGCAGGTGGCATATATCAACAGTTCCGTCAGCAACACGGCAGAGATAACAGCACTGACAGAGAAACTCAGCTCAACTTCCCTCACAAATTAACACGTTATATAAACAATATTTCCACAATCTAAACAATCAAACACGTCCAACGGAACTAGAAAGACTGAAATGATGCTGAATAACGATCAAGCAGGAAACCTCTGACCTCAACTTGAAACACAGACGTATCGCATTTGTTTCAACACTATTTTTGATGGAATTCAATTTAGAGAAGGTATGTTTTATTTATATCAAGGTGACCTGGTCGTCAGTCAGTGAATGTAATATCATATGTTGAGATGTTTGCCCTATATATTATAACAGCTAATCAATGGAATTAAAAATATGTAGGCCTAACGTTTTTTAATGAATTTTTATTCCTCTATTATCATTCAGTTTGCAAATCACTACGTATGTCATCCGCACATATCAGAATTAATATACAAACATTTAAAGTAAGAAAGAGGGCAAAGATCAGGAATCGATACAATCAAGCAGGATACCAATCATTAAACCCATTTCCGACCTAGTGGCGACTTTTAATAGATTTGACTCGATCTATTAAAAACAAGGGTGCTTTTGACCAGGCGAATCACGGACCACCTCTTGGCACCGTGAGGAAGAGACATAGAACACACGCCAACACACACGCACACACACACACACACATACACACGAAAGTCCACAATATTGTGCCAACAAGATACAGTGCTTAGCAGTCATATTCATTGGAGTGTTTACCTCAGTACAATGTTTTGAGAAAAGTTCACTTTCTAATATACCATATATACAAAATTTTTATATTGCTTTACAGATCAAGAATTTTTTGAAACTGTTAAAATTTGTGAGAAAAAAATCCCAGCATGCACCGAGTAAGAGTCTGATAAGCTGGCTCATATTGAAAGTTAAAGAATTTGAGTAGCAATTTTAGATACCAGAATACCGATAACGGGTATCTTTGGCAAAATGTGAAGATCTACCCTATAATTTGACTTTTGATACTTCGAAATCCAAGGAATCTAATTACTGTATATTAATCTCTTCCATTGAATTGCCTGATTATATTCAATTGTGTTTTAACTGAAACACTTAAAAACCCTGAAACATTGATAAGATACAGTGTTATAGAACAGAAGATCAGAACAGAACTTTATTGATAACAATACATCTCAGGCCTAGAGATTACGCCTAAACTGACAATTATTCATCAGGACCTGTAGTTGGGGAAGTACCTAGCTCTCATCAAAGAAGTAAACTTAGCAACACAATCATCCGCAACTTGAAATTACAGATTCGGGGGAAGGGGCGATCTAATCCCTAATAGTGTGTGGGAAGATGCTGTCATTGTATATTTCTGTGCCAGCTGTATGTGTCTGAAATGGTGATTTCATCTGCACGGGATCATCTGTTGGTAAACTGGTTTTACCTTTTAGACCTTTGTACAATATGATGAGCCTATTTCCCTTCCTCCTAGTCGGTCATTGTTATTATGAAGTTTCACTGTATCCTTCATTTCCTTAGTTTCACGATAGCTGACACAATCGTCTACAAATAGTCGTATTTCCGTCTCAAAATTTGTTGAGTACAATGAGAATAGCAAAAGACCAAGACTTGTGCCTTGATGGACACCATTGAAACTGGAGCCAAATCTGGATCATTTATGTTATTTCTGTCCTGTTTTTGTTATGCTTTCGTGTGCGTCTGTTTATTAATGCCTTGTGGTCACCTGCTTGGAAAGGGTTGACCTCTTGGCTCTCGTTTTGGATTTCTAATTGTGAAGTTGTCACTTTCCCATTGGTATCCTGGGTCAGGTGTAGTGCTTGATTGTATCGATGCCTGATCTTTGCCATCTTTCTTACTTCGCTACGTTTACAACAACTTGCTGTTGTGTGAAGCACAGAAAATAGTTTATCCATTTCAACATTGTTCAACCAATTCCATAGCTGGGGCCCCCAGGGGTTTTGAGGATCTGGAGAGAATGGCTATCTATTTTCAGGGAGCTGGGAAGCACTGCTAATTATTTTAGGGGAGCTAGGGAGCAAGCTCATAATTTTGTGGATTTAGGAAGCCTTGCCAAAAAGCAAAAACGATAAGGAAAAGCCGACATTTTGTTTGATTTTTTAAAAAAAATCTTTTGATTCTGGGGGACTAGCCCCCCACACCCCCTTGTAAATTCTAAATGTATTTATTTTTGCACTAACATGCTCATCCATATTGATCAGAGGGACAAATATGGCAATTAAGTTTTCTTCTTGATTTTGATTTTTTTCCTTAAAATTGTTGATTTTTAGGTTGGTAATAACATACTTTGGGACGTCCAAGATTGCACCAGATCACACCATTTTTGTCAAAAAAATCGGGGGAGCTTGTCCCCGGACCATCCTAGCAATTGTGTGACTACACAATGATATGGGGCCACCTACACACCTGCTATGTTATTATCTTTTTAGGTAATTATCCCTTTTTAAAGGAATTTTTGAAGAATGCTTATCAGATTTATACTTACTTGATTTAACTGAAGTTAAATAAGCGTATAGGCACAAATAAACAATTGTAGAAAAGACTTTTTTATAGTTAAATGCTTTCACTAAAGTGTCTAGAAAAATCTAGTTTAAGCTGTTGATAAAAAGCAGCCCCTGTTCACAAACAGAAAACCGAAACCTCCAAGCCTACTCTACCAGGTACAGCAACAACATTTTAAGGATAGCCTCATATTTTGAGCCATATATAATGCATTTCATTGAAATTGATTATGTGTCATGCATTGCACGGCTTTTATATGTCATGTATTTCATGGCAAAGACCTGTCTTTACATGTATAAGACAAAATATTAAGTGATCATTAAGTCATGCTCTCTTATATAGCGTCATAGTTATTAAGTATGTGATTTTAATTCTACGGAAAGGTAAATACATTTTAGGGAGAATTGGCTTATATTTTTTTGGGATTTGGGGAGAAGCTGAACTTTTTGGGGGGATTTGGGGAGCGAAGGCAAATACTTTTAGGGAGACGAGGACATTATTTGCAGGGAGACGGGGGAGATCAATGCATTATTTTCAGGGATCAAGGGAGCACAGACCAACCAACTGGGGGCCTCATAGCTGAATAGTTTACTTTTAAGGAGTTCATGATGCTTTGTCAAAATCCGATATGACTGTACATGTATCCACTTGTCCCTTATTGTCTATATATTAGCCCAATCATTTATAACGGCAATCAACATAGTTTCACAGCTGTGTCTTTTCCTACAAGCATGTTGTCTGCATCTGATAGAAGTTAATGTTCATCCAGATGAGTCATGATATTTGAAGATACAATATATTCAAGCAACTTACAAGTTACACAAGTCAAAGAAACTGGGCGATAATTCCACATAAGCGTCCTGTCAACTTTCTTGAAAAGTGGGCATATATTTGCGAGAGACCATTCCTTTGATATTTCACCTGTGTCTATTGACTGCTAGAAAAGAAGAGAAAACACTGGACATTACTCTGTTGCTAGCTCCTTGAGAACTCTAGGATGAAGCTCATCAGGTCCTAAAGTTGTTGAAAGGGGTTTAATCATTTGAGATATTCAGTTACTTATTCATTGGAAACGCAAATATTTCCATGAAAGGAGCAGACCTGTCTAGAAGGGGGACTTGGCTAGGCTCGACTTTATTGAACACATCACTGTACATGATCTTTCCTATCAACAATCGTACTGCAACTCGATGTCATTTTAAAATTCATTATTATCATCCATTTTATTTATAACAAATTTTTACTTTTTCCCTCCAAATTATGTTTAGTTTAATACCGTCTGACGCTGATGACCCACAAGGGTTGACGCGTCGTTAAGCACCAAACAAACAAACAAACAAACAAACATCTTTGAACTGACCGTTAAATTCTAAACAAACAAACAAACAAACAAACATCCTTGAACTGAATTCTTCTGCTTTTTCAAGCTCCGACTGTGCAACACCACTTCCACTCCTTTTGTTCAAAGGTGGATTTCCTTGGGTCTCTTTTTTCTTATTTTGATCACCAACCAAGTTATTCACATACAAATCATATTGTTTCCGAACGTCAGCTGTGATATCTCTTCGCAGGGATTCAAATTTTGCCCGAAACTTGCTACTACCTGTCTTTTTCACCTTTGAGTGAGTTTTGGTTTTTGTGCAAATCTTTCTTCTTATTTTAGGGGTTACCCACATAACTGAGCTGACTGAGCGACTAGTGTTGATGGGATGTGCGCATCCACCGAATCCAGGAAAAACGATGGTTGAGTAATAGAGAATCTGAATGACGACTGAATTTTTTTCTTTTGCAAATCCGAATGCACTTTGTTTCGCATATGTTCAGAATCACCTTTCTGGTATAGGCCTATCTTCACCCGAGGTTTCTTTATAGGGGGAATATTAACTTTCAAAGTTCCAGCAATAACATCATGATTACTAAGTTTGTGCAGTTGAAACTGACTAGGGAGAGAAGTGAATATTAAATCCAATGTGTTAATTTCTCGAGTCGTTCTATGCCATAATCATTTATAATGTCAATCAAGTTTTTCCCTCTGACTGACACAACGCTGCGCCTAATTTGTTGAGTCTGTCTGGTCAAACAATATCTTTGAAGTTTAAATCTCCTAGGACGTGAACCTATGGGTGTATTTTTTACCTTTGTGCTAATTCCTTATTTGCTCAAGCTGGTCTCTAAATAGCTGCAAGTCTTCACTAGTACTACTAGGTTCTCCATACTAACTTGCACTATAATGAGAAGTTTTGTTTACAACACTTTGACTCAAGAGTTATTATCCAATTCTGCGATAGTCCTCGTGAACTTGCTGCATCTTGGATATACCACATGAGGCTAATGTATGTCAAGGAATACCCATAACTGAAGTTTTACCCTTATTTATACGGACAAATTTTATGATGAGAATGACCAAATTGGTTCCATTTGAAAGTTTGAAGCTCTTCAGTGTAAGTAAGGGTGCAAAGATCAGGAATCGATACAATCAATTAACACACCTGACCCAGGATACCTATGGGAAAGCGACAAACGCACAGTTATACGTAAGAGATAAATGCATGCACACCATGCTACTATAGTACATTAATAGAATGCAGTATATTGTTTGGCTAATGTCAGTGTTGTTAGCAGTCACGGATAACAATTAATTGTGTGTTTATGTTGTGTGTTTTATAATTGTTGTTGTATCAGGTTTCCTTGAGTGCCATTGTGACGTTGTTGTTTTGAATAAATTCCTTGGATGCCAATATGACGTGGTTGGTTTGACAAACGGCTGCTAATCGCCACTAAATCTCGTCTACTGTATCGTCTACGAGTCCATTTAAAATGTCTCTATAGCAAACGGCGTGGATCCAGCTCAAATTGCTCTTTAGCCTTGATCCACGCTATTTGTCTGTATGCAGAAATTTAGACATTGACATCCATACGTAAGCATGCATACGATTTGCTGTATAATCGACAGTGTGTATTCAGATGCATCAAGAGTCTTAAGCATTTCCATTGGTAAGAGGAATGTGTCTGATATACGTTTCTTCGGCCTCGTGGAAGTGTCTGTCCATGGTTAAAATCCACGCCAGGGGCCATATTCTAGTTAGGCTTTAATGTGTATGCCCTTACAAAATTGCAATGTTAAGTAGATTTTATGCAAAGTTTTAAAGTCGAAAAACTGTGTCTCACTTCAAGAATACTAGAACTAGACTGCAGTTGATGTTTTTTTTACCTTTAACATTGACCCCAATTTAACCTTGACCTTTGGGTCAATGTCAAATAAAATGTTGCCATAATCTAACCTATACATCATCAAAAGTTTGACGATGCTACGTCCAATGGCTTAGGATATGCATTTACAATAATATACATTATTTAACCTTTGAGATTCAGGCCAAGGTAACATTAAATGTTGCCCAGTACCCTCTACATTGCGTGACCTATGCACCTGCAAAGTTTGAAGTTGATACATCCAATGGTTTAGGAGGAGATGTATTTACAAGAAAATACGTTATTCGACATTTGGCCTTAACATCAAGATCACATGATAAGTTGCTCAGTACCGTCATTTATATGTGACTTATGCTAAGTAGCTACGTCTAATGGTTAAGGAGGAGATGCATTCACCTGAAAATACACTATTTGACATTTGCCTTTGA
Organism: Loripinus fragilis; assembly: GCA_964019695.1. Lineage (NCBI taxonomy): Eukaryota > Metazoa > Mollusca > Bivalvia > Lucinida > Lucinidae > Loripinus > Loripinus fragilis. Next base: position 21,265,250 of record OZ026525.1, read on the forward strand.
CATTTTTGTCAAGGTCACATAAAATTTTATCCAGTACCCTCTACATCAAGTGACCTATGCAAAATTGCAAAGTTTGAGGTTGCTACATCCAACGGCTTTTACAAGAAAAATACACTATTTGACCTTTGACGTTGACCTTAGGGTCACACAAAATGTTGCCCAGTACCCTCTACATCATGTGATCTATGCGAAATTGCAAAGTTTGAGGTTGCTACATCCAACGGCTTTTACTAGAAAAATACACTATTTGACCTTTGACGTTGAACTTAGGGTCACACAAATTTTTGCCCAGTACCCTCTACATCATGTGACCTATGCACCTGCAAGGTTTTAAGTTGCTACGTCCAATGTGTTAGGATATGCGTTTACACGAAAATACATTATTTGACCTTTGACCTTGACCTCTGGGTCAAGGTCATATTAAAATGATTCCCAGTACCCTCTATATCATGTGATCTATGCACCTGCAAAGTTTGAAGTTGATCAACGGTTAAGGAGGAGATGCATTAATATTCACAAGAAATAAGACGCACGTACGAACGTATGTACATACGCACGGATAGACGGACGACGGACCGACTTTGGTACGAAATTAATATACATGTACTTTAAAACCTGATATAATATAATAATTGAGCCAGTGCATGAGATTTCCGACAATGTGGTATGCGCGACCAGCAAAATCTCAGATCAGCCTGCGCATACGCGCAGTCTGATCAGAGCCTTTGCTTGTCGCTTGAGTATTCTATGATTGTTAAGCTACTGACTGAACATAATTTGGAGTTTCTAAGCTTAAAAGGAGACTGCAGATGCTCGTCCGAGTCTACATATCTCAAAATTCCACATTGTAGGGAATCTAATGCACTGGCTCATATGGCACCGAGCGGTCAACACGGGTCGTGCATCTTACAGCAGAAAAGTGTTTGTAATACAACATGTAATAATACAGAAATGAATAATAATATGTTGTTTTCGAGGCTGGTCTTATCTGTGTTTGAAGTTATAATTTTATCAAAACAATTCTAGATCCAACACTAATATTTTGGCATTTATGTTCACCTCGTATCCTGGCCCTCAAATCAATCAATGACAAAATCTCGAGTAACAAGTGCATGAGCCAACACTGCACACGCTAGTGAAAATAAACAATTCTGTCTACAGCGGCGAAAGCGATTTTTCACCCTCCGTTAGTATGCAAGGAACGCCCATGTCAACAATGTTCCTCGCCACAAGCACCACCGTACTAAAGCTACCCAAATTCGCATCCTTGCCCTGGGAAAACATAGCCTTTATAGTGCTGCAGCAGAGGTCACCAAAAGTGACATGTGCCCATACCGGAAGGGTAACAAGTAGCATCATACATCATTTTAAAGCTTAGAGTATGCTGAGTTCAGAACTGCATGATGCCACTTTCAGAATTTTGTGCGAAAGAAATTACGGCCCTTTAAACATGGGTACCGTCATCATAGCTCAGAAAGGAATAATGATTTCTTTTTATGACAAGAGGAATACATACTGTATAAAATTCATGTTATTAGATTGTATATGATCCAATAGTTAATGTTAATTTTGTTTGCATTTGATATGCTACTTACGCACATTGACAACTATAATTAAAAGGTCATTGAGTGCATAAGTCGCGAAAACCAATCATTTTTACAAATAGTCACGTTTATTGCATTTGATCTACATGTACATTTTTAAATCATAAAAAGGAGTTTTCCTTGCAATACCAAGTAAATATAAATGCATTTAATGTAGCAATTAATCCAATTATAATGCCCCTGAACAGTTTATAGCAGTTATAATACAACTCTGAAGGGAATGCAAACGTGCATAAATGTACTTGTTCAAATTTATACGTCTGCATGTTTTGATATGGTTTTATTTACGAAAGCTTTAGAAATCACTTGGGCTAAACCTATGTACATGAAATATATCTTTCTATGTGAAGTTGGAATGCACCTTCTCATAACAGGTTTTGCTAGCATTGGATACCTTCATGGTAAGGCGAGACTCGGAGAACTGTCATTTGAATTTATGTTTGTCTGCAGTTTGTGGTCCTGGCAGTTCCTGGTCATACTCTCTTACTTTTTTTGATGTCTCTGCTGTTGACAGTGTAAACAAAAGTTGTCTGGAAAAGAGTGTGACAAAGCTTTAGGAGCTTTGTCATGAGTCAGTTACCATGCCTTGCCTCTTCCTCATCATGCTGTTGGGGTGATTGTGGCAGTTCCTGGTCGTACTCACTTACTTTTTAAACTAACATTTTCTATACAGTTCTTGAAAGTGGTGCTGCAAGAACAACAGAACTTTCTCTGATGATGTCCAGTGTCATTTGCATGAGTTCTAAGAGGAATCCTGACTATGAATCAGACACAGAAATGAACATATAACTGTAATTAACTAATACTATCTGGTCATTTTTGTGAAGTTGTACAGTCAGAGTTCAGGTAAAAGGGAATACCTATTTCTCCAACATTATTAATTTTGGAATGACTCGCTTGAGATAGTATTGCTTACTTTTAAACTATTCCTCTCCCCAACTAGGCTTTGTCTTTGAGATATGCATCAGTTTGCAAAGGCAAAACTATTCCCTCTGATGTTTACAAGCAACATATATGTATATCATATCAAATCCTTCAAAAGCAGTACATTCCTGAAGAGGTGATTAATGGTTTCCATGAAGGCTAATGTTCTATAAAAATGTCAGAGGACAAGTTCTATTCTGCCTGGATTAACTGTGTGGTCTAAGCACCAGAGTTCAAAGTTTTAATATGATCTAGAGGAATCACGGGACTAACCTTAAAAGGCAATTCATTGACTTGGTCACGGGGTTCCTGAGCCAAGCCTGTGACCGCAAAGTACTCAATGATGTTCCACAAATATGTATGTCGAAGTGCCTGTAAATGTACATGTAAACCAAACCAGAGTTGACCTTCACATCATTCTGATACAAAAGCACTAATATGATTCTGTTGTAAAAATAATTTAGATGTTTGACAGTCGATTCATTGATCCCCATTTGACCCCACAGAGGCCACGCCTCACACTTCTAACGGATTTTGCAACATGCGTTATATCATCCAGGCTTGCTTGGTGCCTTAGACACAGGAAGTGAGGAAATAATTCTTGAAGGAAGGATTTATAAAGCTTGATGGACAAGACAAACCTCAAAAGATTTTCTATGAACCCAAAACCCAAGCAAAAGGCCAACAATAAGACACTGGCAGACATGCCAAAGAAACAGCAGTGTAGTCATGAATTATTAGATGATGCGTCTGTGTTTGTAAGCAGCTTGTTCTTTCGGGGGGGGGGGGGGGGGGGGGGTCTTTTGGCTTTTGAGAATGCACAAGGAGTCTTAAAATATTTTCCAAAACTATGGCTCGAATCAATGACCAGGTTTCATCCATTAACTCAAAAGCATATCTGAAGGCAAAGTAGCATTATTGAGAAAACAGTATGCATTATCTTTGATGCTACAGCTTTGATACAGATGCTACCAAAACTGTCTAAAACGGCTAAAGTAACATCTGTAGCCATAGTTGAACAGTCCCGTGTCTACATACTCTAGGCCAGTTGCATATATATGTCCGTTTCACAGATACACATTGTATTTGACATGTATAGGGAGAATAGTGTGAATACGCTAGTATGCCAAAAAGAGGCAACACCACAATGGGGCATAAAATTCTTCTACAAGCAGACATGAAAGTACTCAAAGAATAGAGGAAATTATTATACGGAGGCAAAACTAAGGACAACCTTGTAGCTTATTACACCGACATGGATAAAAGCCAGTTGAACAGAAACATACAATCTTCATCAGCAGTAGACTGAAAGACAGAGCTATCAAAGCGACCAAAGATGAGCATATGGACATCTCAGAGCTACGAGAGAAAGCGAACACAAGGCCGTATACATGCCTCAAGTGCTGCAAAATGTCCCAGTACCGATTTTCTTTTTCTTATTGTAGCTTCCTCATCATAGATAAAAAGAAGCTATAAATGAAATCTTTCTTACATGTCGAATTGGCATATGATGTTGCTATGAGACGTTATATCCCTGTTAACATCTTATTCACCAGTCTTTCATAAGAACACACAAGACTGATCATAAAATACTGTCTGGCTGGGTGGGATATAGGCAGTGCTTTCTTTGGGGTTGGTGAGAAATCCGTTTTCAAACGCATGATTCAAGGTGCACTGAAATTTTAGGGACTGAAATATCTTGACCATGGGCCTTTATTAAACTGTCAAAAGTTTACTTGCACTCAGTCTGTTGGAGCAATATATGAAAAACTAGACCCTACATCCCTAAACGAGGTAAGCTTAGCAAAGGCAGCAACAAAAGTCCTATCGACAAATAACAGTTTCCATTTGCATATTCTACATTCTACCTGCCCACCCAACAAAATGAATATGGATAAAAAAAATCATTGAATACAATAATGACACACTTACTGTATGCGTCCTACAATGATGAACCATTCAACAGCTGCCACAAAGCTTTTAAATGACCTTACATGCAATTGCGAGAACAGTATCTGTGACAATAACTGTACATTATACATGTTTTCACAATGAACAACTATGTGCACTAACCTAACAACTTAACCTATGAACGCAAAATAGCAGCTCCATGAAAACACATTTTTGTACATTATCCATTCAAAACACAAGTGATTCTGAATAGAGATTGTCATGTGCTTTAACATCACTCTTTGACAGATGGAAGGATAAAAAATGCACTACACCTTTATTTCGAAGCATTTTAGACCAATTTGACTGTAAATGTCTTTGGTAAAGAACTCATTTTCATGGTCTTTGGGAATTCCACTTTATCTTAAACAAGTAAAATGGTGTCTCACATGCATGCTAGTCATTGAAGAGTATGGCAGACACAGCTGAGCAATAGAGCTTCATCCTGTTTGATATTGATAGAATGTTATACTAAACCAACATGACATTAGTTCTGAGGGAATGCTGTGTCACACCTGCTCCAGTAAAGTCATATATATATGTCTGTCCCAGTCAAAATACTGAAACGTAAAAAGTAGGTCAATGTCACAAAGCAAGGTAAAGGAGAATGCGAGGACAATTACTATACAGCAGTGATTTTGTTACCTGTGCATCCTGCATCTTTTGCGCATCATTTTGTCTCTGGGGTGCAAAGTTTTAATTTGGGCGAGTCCGAGGATGCAAAAGTATTGCAGACTTGTCATTAAAAAAAGGCTTCTGGACTCATAAGTTTGTAGTTAGACTCGTTGATATAGGAAACATCGAGTCCTATGACCCATAAGCCAAAATTGTAAATGAATCACTGTATACAAGGTTTGATATTTTCAACTATCACTGCTGCAGAGAACTCACTTTAATGTAAATTTTTCACGGACGGACATCAATTTATATCAAAGTCACTGGAGGTCAAAGTAGGTCAAGGTCAGCAGGCCCCACTGTATACTCAAAGAATATGCAGAGGACAGTTACTAGGCAATATTCAATAACAGTTATCATTGCTGCAGAGAAATTCACTTTAATGTAAATTGTTGACATACGGATGACTGACGCGAATTTGAACTCCTAAGTAACACCCTGTTTAAAAAAAAGCCACACCCTTGCTACAAGCAAGTGTGACAAAAGTAATAAAATAGTATAGATTAAATATTAACAATCTCTAACAGTAAAAATCCTTACAAAATTGAACAGGATCACATGCATATATTTATTCATGTTCCACTCCAAAATTTACAAGAAATAGATTTTTATGTGCATATATGAGGATAATATCTGCTTGGGAAGCACACAGAAAACGAATACTAACAATTGAGGGTGTATACTTTTGAAGGGCCGTAATAATTTCGCACAAAATTTTGGAAGTGGCATCATGCAGTTTTGAAATGAGCAGACTCTAAGCTTTAATTTGGTATATAGTAGTACTTGTTACCCTGCTGGTATGGGTACCTCTAAAATTAGGCTACTGTTTGCCACATTGCTGCAGCACTATTATTTTTTTCTATCTCGACATATTTTTTTTATATTTTTCATTCCTTACACCTTGGAAAGAACTGCTTTTAAAACTATGTTCTGGTCTGTTGTCGTATTCGGAGAATTACTGCAACAATAACAGGTATAAATATTTAACAGTTCATCACTGGAGAATGTTGGCCTCAATAAGCAGGAAAGAAACTGATATTTGCATCAAAACGGATAGCATCTCAGCTAAAGTAGATTATCCTTTAAAGAGACTAAGTCTGCAACTATGAACATTTTTCGAAATTTTTTATTTTCTTTTTAAATCATTTGTAAAAGTAGAATTTAGTAATGTTTTCACAATAAATCTGTTCGCTATAGCTGAAAACTGCAAGGATAAGTGAATTATCTTTTAAAACAGGTGTGTTTTTCTCTTGTTGGTAATTATTTGCTTCCCTCCAATAATTATAGACATAGTCTGCAGCCTATAATTTCTAAGACCCCTAGAAAATGGTTTTGATGGCATTTATTGTTAATGCTCGGCATCCATGCTAGAAATATTCTATGGGGTATGACAAAGTGTCCCAGGATGGATGCCACGTCTGAAACTTCGAATTAAGGTCATAGCAAGGTCAAAGGTCAAATAGGTGCATTTTCGTATTAGAATCGTCATTAGGTTTTTTTTCAATTGCTATAGATGCTATCTAAATCATTCTTATTATGTTTAATATGCTGAAAACTAGAAGTCAGATATAGAAATGTTGAAAACAATAGTTTGCGTAATATTATAGCTATTATGGGATAGAAATATTTACTTTCCGCAGAAAAATCAATGATTTTGGAGTAGATTTTCATATTTACAGTCTTTTTTTCGACGATATACAACATTTTCAATCATGCCTTAGTTATAGACCACTCGCAAGAAATGCGTGTGCATTGCATATTTTGATTGGCAATAGGGTCTTCAATATTTTTGAATGCTGTTTTACTTTGACAAAACACAAAAATAGGGGGGGGATTAATTATTCACAATTCTGGACACAAATTGGCTCTTGGTCATGTGAATGTTCTGAGGTGTCTGGGAAAAGTACATGCACCAGCAAATTACAGAATACCCGAATTTGAGATACCACAGGTATATTTATCAAGATGTCAATCATTCATTTATGATGTAGGATGCATTTTGGTTGCTCTTTAGCTGTAAAAGCCCCGCTATTCAAGTATCCAGTTGATTAACCTGACCATGTCATTCCCAAACTTTGACAAAGGCCCCATAAATGTGATTCTTCAGGAAGTTCCTCTGAAGATGACATGATGACAGAACAGTCAATTTAAGTCTGATACAAGAACTGCTTTATGCTGTCACACAATTTAGGGCTGATCTGATGAAGACATCTCTTAACGCTGATCTTATGAAAAGTAAAGACCAAGAGCATGTTTAAAAGATAATTCCTGAGAGATTGTTCCTGTTTTAGTCTCCTCTTTGAGGGCATGGACATTTTGGATGTTTTAATGGAGACTCTTTTGGGACTGTGATGCCAACATGGCTTTAAATACATGAATATGGTGTGTCGAACCACAAAAAAAGTTGAAACCAAGGCATATAGGTGAAGAGAGAGAGAGAGAGAGAGAGAGAGAGAGAGAGAGAGAGAGAGAGAGACTAGCTGGTTAATTTACTTAAATTGTCTTACTGATGTCTTGTGACTGTTAGTGTTATGTTATCTCTGTCTTCCTCGCAGTGCCTTGGTTTGGCCTGTAATGTGTGATTGTAGTATTTCCTTATCATACTCACTTCCTTTTTGTGTTTTGATCAAGCTTTACACCAGGCAAGCAGGTTGGATAACCTGGTGCAAATATTTATTGTAGAAAGCCACGCTATTGGAATTAAGCCAGTCCATGGAATTGACGATGCAATTGCAAAATTCGTTTTTGACAAAGTTGTCGAAAAAATGGATATGTATATGTACCTGATAATATTGACACAGAATGACTCATACAATTTCCATGCGATAATATTGCTTTGATAAAAGCAACAGTGGATAACAAATTATTATTAACATTACATTGCATAGAGGTTATGTCTTAGCAGTGCGGTTCTGACATCAGTTTGACAGAAAGCTTTGTACAACACAGTAACAGACCTGCAAAGCTTGACCAAGTGTTAACCCGTTTTCACAAGCTTGATCAGCAAGCTTCCATCAGGTGGAAGTCTTAATCGCTGTTTTTTAAAATAGAACGGATTATGAAATAGAAAAAGATTGTTAAATAAGAAAAAAACATACATGTTTGTTTGCTTATACTAATTTGGCATTGATGTTAGCTAAACAGTTTTGCTCAGGTGACCAGAAAGTTCCAATCTGAGGTATAATGAAAAAAGAAAGCTGTTTATTAAATCCACATGTACAACATACATGTTGGAAGTAGTACCTAGAAGCTCAACCAATGGTACAGTCACAAGGTAGAGGCTTGTAACTTTAGGAAGTTAAAGAGTTTGTTTTTTCCTGTATGGGTGCTGCGTTGAAAGAGAAAATGTAGATATTGATTTGCTACACTTCAATCTTTTCTTCAAGGTGTACCACCTATAAAGACACCTTTGCATTGCACTGTTTGAGAGTTGATCATCAGGAAAAACATGAAATGTGTAACAATATTACAAAAATGCCCACAAAGACAAATAGTTTTCATAGATGAGACCAGAGTTCAAGATCTGAGTGATCTATAAACAGTGTGTGACACTCTGCGATCCCAAGATGTATCCACACACTAAATTTGGGATTCCTCCCTCCAAAAATATAAGCGATGTGCCAGAGGTCAAGGTTAAAGTGACTCCAAAACAGTACGGAAACTCTCACACCCTACATGTATCCACAATCTAAAATTGGGATTCCTGCCTTAACACAATGCAAGATAAATGCTCTGGACACGATTTTTCTAGGACTAGCGTCAGAAGACAAGGTCAATGTCACAGTGACTTAAGGAAATAGTATACATTCTGCGACCCCAAGGTGTATCCGCACACTAAATTTGGGATTCCTACCCTCCAATTATAAAACAGATAGGCTCGGGACGTAATTTCGGTTCAGATGGACACACTGACAGATTGTCAGCTGTGTTTCCAGCTTGCATGGAGCTCATCACCACTTGTGGCTGCATAAAAGTGCAGTACCGTTGTATGTAAATGTTAAGGCTAATCAGATCTGCATGACAGAAGGTCCATATGATGCAGTGGGATGTCCCTTACTTATAGGACTACAAGTTGCCCTGGATGCAGCTGAATAAGCTCAATCACAATCCTGCCTGTAGAGACTTAGATTACCTGCGAATTGGTGTCTAAAATTATAAGCATATAGTCAATTATTCGAAGCTAAGTGTATGGTAAATGAAGTCATACACCAAATTGATACAATGTAGATGTGAATTAGAAGTGCCTTGGATAACAAAGTTATATATCAAATCTATAGGGCCATGTGACATACAATTTACATTCATAGTACTAGTCAGGGACACTTTTTCATGGGTGCCAAATTGTTCATTAGAATCCCCAAACACTCCAGAATTGCATGATGGGTTACCACGGAAACCATGTAATTTTATATATGCCAAATGGGTTTATTTTTATGACAATACTTTGTCATTAAGGCGACCCCACTTAACAAGTTGACATACTTGAGAAAATGTCTAAGGGGTGCAAGGAAGGTCCAATTACCACCTTCCCTTCCCCACTCCCAAGGTTTATAGTTTTTACATGACTTTCCCTCATTTCATAAGTTTACACATATATATTTATGGCAATGCAATTGAGATAATTTTCAAATATGACCATTGGATAAATGGACTTGTCAAACTGTATAACTGATGACATAACAGTGTGTATCTATGATAATATGGACATGCAATCAGCTTATTTATGTTTTAATGGTTTTCTTTATTTTTAACGTTTTTATTAATAATCATGAAAACGCAAATTATGTAGATTAGATAATTTGCATATACCACAAATGAATAAAAGAACAATATCTAAGCTTTAATTTAGTACCAATTTTAGTAGGTTATGATAAGTAGCAAGTGAGATATTATTGATTTTGTAGGTACATCCCCATTCTTGAATTACATTTTCAATATTTTCATAGATATTTATGCAAATTATATAAATTAGATAAGTTGCATAAGCGAAAATGGATGAAAGGCCACTGTCTAAGTTTTATTTTGAAACCATGTTTAAAAGTCTAGGACAAGTAGCAGCTGAGATATGAGTAAATTTGAAGGCACATCCCTGTTCTTGAATCGCAAAAAATTGCCCTGGGGTGCAAGCACTGCAAGGTAAGCTTAATTGGACCCGGACTAATCTTTAATTTGTATTGAGGCTAAATGTCTATTATCATAAATACAGTATTTTTTTCAAATGTCAATTGTGGCAAATCTCTGTGGCATTCTATACTCATGTGCATTTGTTTGTGTTCATATTGGTAGCATTGTATGATGAAAAAAAAGAATTTACTATATTTAAATGTATTTTTTCTGCATAATTGCACTTAGTTGACCTTTGACCTCACTGTGACCTTAAATCAAAAAATTACGTTTGGCATCCACCCCTATATTGTTTGTAATAGTCCAAGGAATAATTCTAGCCTGGATGCCGAGCATTAACAAAAAATGCCATCAGGAGTCCCTGTAGAAATTAAAGGCGCCAGACTAACAGGTAATTTTAACATAAATGCTGTTGTTTTGATACTGATATTTACCTAAATTTTAGTTATTTTACTGTGTTCTTGAAAAATAGAGACATTAGTTCTAAAATTAAAAGATCAAAAGTTACAGACTATGCAGTTTAATACTGGGTATTGTGCAAAACAAGGAATGGTATGGAACGAAATAAATTTCAGATCTAGATATTTATTTATGATTGTTGCTGACATGTTTTTGTTTGTGTAAAAATCAGAAAAGCAAGCTTTAACATAAGATTAATTACCGACCTTACAAGGAAACGTCCAATTATGTCAGAAATGAACATTCTGTGATTATCAATACATTTTAACTTTGCACATTTTCAAAACTTTTCCTGACCTACTGCCGGTCTCAAGGAGCGCATTACCCAGACTTAATCCTAAAGCTAGTATCTCACTGGGAAGCGAGCTATTTAAGAATATTTCGACAGGATTATGACATCGCAACCATAATCACATTGCGGTCACACCGAAAAGGTGATTAAGACATATTTGCGACAGTCGCAATGGCGTACGATTGTCGCATGAATCATTTGCGAATGTTTCACGTCATTGCGTGCGACATTCGCGAGACATTCGCACGATGTTCGCCCGATGAAATTGCGAGTATTTATTACCATCGACCGCCTCACGACGTTCTCACGAACGTCGTGCGTCTTTAGTGCGAAGGTCTTGCGACTGTCGCACGATGGTTTTGCGAGAAATGAAAAACCAAGAAAAATGAATATTCAAGCAAGCATTGAAACTTCAGACTAGGAAGGTAGGAACTAGAGGGCTGGCAGGAGCTAGATTGTTGGAAGGTGTCACGCTGCTGGGTGTGTTGGACTGTTGAATGGTAGCAAATATTGAGTTAGAAAAAAGTTACTCGTTTATACTGCACAGTTATGATGGCCAATCAAGCAGCTTAAGAAAGTCAGTAGAGAACGCACATGCTCTAATTGCCCATACGTATGGCATGATGAACGCAATCAAATCAAAACTGCATTGAGTTCGGATGAGCCTCGTCCTGCGAAAATCTATTTCGATATAGTTATGCGCACAACAAAGGCACAGATCAGTCTGCATGGATGCGCATTCAAATCAGAATCTTAGTTTTCCGCTGCAGTGATAATTTGTTTATAGGGTACTGTATGCCAAATCAACTCTTAGAAGGGCTGCTGAGACTAAGCAGGCTGCTGTAGTCTTACCAAGACACAATAATAGTTCCTTTATACTGTAATAGAAATAGTAAACATTTAAGTAGGCCTTATAAAACATACTTAACAAAATAATTCTCTCAGAATGCAGAACCGTTTTTAATAACTGAAATTACTCCAAACAGTATACATGTAAGTGAGCCTAATCAATACACCATACTTATATGAAACTATCCTCTCAGATAGCAAGAATACTTGACAACTTGAATTTGTCAAAAATATATACTTAAGTACGCCTAACCAAGATCTCGTACTAGAGGGAACTACATGTATCATCTCAGATAGGAGGAACTCTTTTAACCAACCTTTGGCGACATAATTGCGAGTAATTTAAGATACTTGCGTGATAGTCGTGAGACGTTCGTGCGACTGTCTCACGACGTTCGCCAGAACATAGCTTAGTTTAATATACTCACAATGCTGCCACGAAGTGTCTCATTTATGTTGCAATCGATTCGCAATTTAGTCTTACTTATCTCGCAAATATGTTGTGTTCCAAAATGATTGCGACTAAATTGCGAGGGGTCGGGGACAAGTCCGCAACGGTTTCGAGACACCTGCGATGACTTTGCGACCTTTTTGCGAGGAATTTTATCGCATAAAATTTTTGAACATGTTCAAAATTTCGCGACTACTTTGCGCCACTTGGCGACACATGCAAGGAAATTACGAATCACTTGCGACTGTTTCGAGACTGCTTTGCAAGAAAACAGAGAAATTCAGAGTTCAGTGGAGTAAAATTTACCTCAGATAGATGGAGTTTAAGAACCATCTGTGGTTATCAGGTGGAATTAACTGATAAGCCTGGCCAAGCTTTAGTTTCGTCCCCTATAAAGTTTTCTTATTTAGAAGAAGAAGCAGTTAATAAGAAAGTTTTACACTTAACTAAGAAAGGAATAGTTGAACCCGTTGTGCAGGCAGATCCTTATGGATTTATATCTAACATTTTTGTAAGGCCAAAATCTGATGGATAATAAAGTGATTCTGAACCTTAGACCCTTTAACCAGCAAATATGTTGACAAAATACATTATATGATGGTAAGTCTGGAATCTGCTATCAATGCCATGACGTCAATCTGTTATTTGGCCTCCATGGATTTGAAAGGAGCATTTTACTCAATCCCAATAAGGGAAATGGATAGGAAATATTTCCGCCTTTATTGGAGGGGACACAAATACCAATTCACTTCTTTTATCATGGGGGTTGAGCTCCTCTTCCAGGTGTTTCACAAAGATCTTAAAGACGGTTTATGCAACGCTTCGTAGAAAGGGACATATTATGTCAAATTGTTGCCCTCAGCGTCCTCTGACCCTTGGCAACTCATATCAGAAAAGTTTTCGCAGAAAACTGATTAATACAGTTGTTCGAGAAATGGGCCACACCCAATAACTCCAAAACAAAAGACTCCAACGTTCCAAAAGTTTGTAGAGCAAAATTGCCCAAAGTCCATCAAAAATGACAACTACGCCTGTTCAATCAGGTTCACAACGCATTATGCAGCATACAAGCGAATAAACTTAGAACCCTTGTTTTCACAAGTTTAAATGGCTGCTAATTAAAATGTAATTGGTTCCAACATCCAGGACAACCTCGCTATGAATTTCCAGTGGTCACATGACTCGTACTCTATGGGGACCCATAAGGGTATTTTGTACAACGTCACCTTTAACATGGATACGTTTATATGCCTAGTAAACAGTTTACCCAATCCCCCACGTCAGTGTCTGCAGCTGTTATCCATTCTAGGGTGGAAGTTTTGTCCAAATGGTAGGTTTTGTCCTTTTCTGGCTTGGCAATCAGCTCAACACAGGATGCTTAAACGCCAACAATTGTTGGCATCTTAACATTTTCTTAAAATTTCGTGTTCAGTCGAGTCGAGCATGAAAAAAAACTTTATAGGGCTTCTATGCGAGCTGAACATTTCTTGTACTTCAACAACAGCAGAATCTAGGGCGAAGATTTGGTACCAGTAAAATGCATTTAAGTCCCCCCCCCCAGTAGCTAAGGCTGCTGTCGGTTCTAAGGCGGTCGTTCTGTTGTTGTTGACTTCTGGTTATTGTTACTCCCATTGTGGGAGTCTGTAATTGCTCTATGTTTTGTTCTAAATTACGTTACCTTATGTCCCTTCTAATTTTGCAACCATCTTGATTGGAAAGAGAGAGCTGGGTGCTTTGCTTAGTTTGTCTTAATGGTGTCTCCTGATTGTTGTGTGGCTCTTCCTCCCGCTACCGTGGAATTGTCTGCAGTTTGTGATTGTGTTTTTTCCTGATCATACTCACTAACTATTTTTTATAACCTCAGGGCCAGATTGCTTTGCTTGCTGTGTTCTTCTTTCATGCTTCTCAGTGTTCTGTTTTTTATTTCTTCCTCTTGGTGTCATGGGCTTGAGTTTAGTCCAGGACTCAAGGTTATAAACTGTTTACATGCTAAACTAAACTTAGCATGAATTTTCAATTCCTCATAAAACGTTTAGTGCTGAAAAATAAAGACTTTTCTTGCTTTCGAACTCTCAGATGTTGTACTGATCATGCTAATAAATGTTAAAATGCTGACAATTGTTGGCATTTTAACATTTAAATTTATGAGCATGATTAATTTCAAGCTCAGTTGAGTTGAACATGTTCAAACTTTTAAAACCTCGCAACGTGGTTTTTAAAGAAAATTGTTGGCACTTATATTTTTTCAGCGCAGTTAATTAAAATAATTTCTCATTATAAAGGATTGGTCATAATATTTATGTATTACGATAGACTGCATGCTTGGTGGTCAACCCAACGCAGTTTGCAATTTTGCTTTCCTCTTTAATTGCAGGCCGGCGGGTCGGACCTCAGACTCTATTACGATTCCGACGATTAGACATATATAGATGGGAGGGTTGGGGCCTGATGTTATGTCTGTGGTCGGGCCCACCGGGGTTTAGCTGTTGGATTTGTTTTGCTCCGGTAATCCGTTGTTTGTGCAGTTAAGTCCTTATCTTTGTTTTATTTTATTTTTATATCTCGATTTGTATGTTCTAGGAGATGAAATATCGATAGGTTAGGGATATTTCATGGGATCTTAACATCGATGTGTTTTGATCCACATCAGAACTAAGGGTGAGTTTGGTATCGTTAAACATGTTTAAGCCCTCCAGTGATTTTTAGTGACCGTTCCAAGGCGGTGCTCCTTTAATGGATCTTTTTTTGTTATTTGTGTTTCGTGTGTGTCTTTGTTATACTGTCGTGTCTGTTCGTTGTAGCCTTATGTCAACTGCTGGGAAAGGGCTGGCCTCCTCTTGGCTCTGTTGCGTGTGATGTTTTCTTGTGTGTTTTTTTTTCACTTTCCCATGTGGTGTCCCGGGTCAGGTTTGGTCTAGATTATATCGTTTTCTAATTTTTGCCTTCTTGCCTACTTTGTCATGTTATGCTTTCGTCCCTTCAAATTTGACAATTATTCGCTAAGAGGAGTGTGTTGTTCTGCCTTGTACACATGCCTTGTTAATAGCGCATGCTCCTGTGTGCTATAGTTTGAACCGTTGCATTTACACGTTGTTATGGGTTTATACAATGAATTAGTTGGGAGCCCTCCATGTGAGTTAAAGGGGACGGCAACCCTGATGATAACTATGTTTATATAAAAGATCTTAATAAACCATGAATTTTGATACATGTACCAGTTTCATCTAAATCGGTTGAAAATGTGGAAGTCGTGGGCGTTTGAATATTTGCAAATGGGCTGTAAGGGAAGCGGCCATATACTGTAGGCCTAATAACGTCACTCAGCCTAATTTAATATGCGTTATCAAAATAAAAGACAAACCAATGTATTATTTGCATTTATCTTTAATAAAACACTTTCCTTAAGCATAAAGCTGCATATCTGCTGAAACACAAATGATGTGATACTGGTAATAACTAAAGATTAAGCTGAAAAAATTCTGAAAACTAATTAAATATTCAAAATGGCGGCTAAATGTCGGCCATATTGAATTCTTTAAATGCCCATTTTCAACCGATTTTGATGATACTTGTATCAAAATTCATGATTCATAGAGGTCTTTCTGATAAAACATACATATATTAGGGTTGCTGTCCCCTTCAAACATTTTATTGTGTTTAAACAACAGAAGATTTTCTAGGGCGAATATTAAGGCAATATAATCCCCCAGTGGCCTTGGTAACTGTCCATTCTAAGGTAGTGATTCGTGTTTGGCTCTTGTTTTGTGATGTTATTCTTTGTGTCATTTCATTTCGTTGAGGAAGAGAGAGGTTGGTTGCTTCTTTTTTATTGCGAGGGTGTCTTTGATATGTGTTTCTTCCTTGCGGTGGTGTGATTATAGCATTGTTTGGTCATATACACTAGTGTTTATTGTGTTGCTGTTGCCTTTTTCCATTCAACATGCAGGAATCCTTTTATTGGCATATATTTACTAGCATAGTGGAAGGCAGGGTGAAGCAAAACCAGCTCGCTTCTAATGATAGAGAACTTCACTCTTTTCAAAACAGGATATATCCGTGTATAAAGTGGCAAGATTTTTTTTATACCAGTAGAAATATATTTACAAGGGTTGAACAAAACAGTATTGGTCCTCCCCTTGTAATTGTGATTGATACATTGAACGTACAAATATAGCTAGTTAGATCACTCGGCATTGGGTGACAGGTGCATGCAGAAGAAATATTTTGGATATATGCTCTGGAAAAAGCATTTTTATGTTATATAATAATTTGGGATTGTTTTACATGCATTTATGTCACCTATACAAACCGTTTAACATCATGATAAAATACTGAAACGTTGCTGTCTTTTGTCTTAGTTTGGAAAGTATTTTCATGTGTTATAACTAAGAGGAATTTAGCATAGAAAGAATATTTGGGTATTTAATATTGTAATAGGGAAGAGTTTGGCTTCCATCATTATGAACAGAGAAAAATAAAACGCACATTTTGTTTCATCTAAATATATATTTTCTCGTTTTAAGAAATTAAACAATTTATTTACAAACATGATATACAAGTATACAACAAACAATAACAAGAAAGTAAATATCAGTATGTCAGGAAACTATAAAGGTCACTTGTATTTGAAGAATAGCACCCATTTGATTGTAAAATTATGATATTTTTTATCCAACAGTATGTATAAAATATGTGTTTTTGGTGTTCAAACGAACCATCCCATCGAGATGGTTCATTTGAGTACCAATAACATATGTTTGCAAATATGATTATGTAAATAATCAATAAAGAGTATGTGTCATAATGCTACTATTTGCTATGTGGACGGACAAAGTGATTCGAAATACAGATATCAACTCCTAGAACAGCAAATACAAACCATTTCGCACAGTCTGATCAGAGCCTTTGCTAGTCCCTTAAGTATTCTATGATTGTTAAGCTACTGACTGAACACCATTTGTAGTTTCTCAACAAAAAGGAGGCTGCAGAGGCTCGTCCGAGTCTACACTTGTCAAAATGTCAAATTGTTGGAAATCTCATGCCGCAGCTCACATACGAGTGAATATGACCAGGAAATGCCATAATCACAGACCAGCCCCTGGCACCACAAGAAAGAGACACAGAACAAACAGTCACGTGACAGCAAGAATACAATTGAGCCGTGACATGTGATTTCCAACAATGTGGCATTTTTATAAGTGTAGACTCAGACGAGCCTGTACAGCCTCCTTTGAAGCTTAGAAACTCCAAATGATGTCCGGTCAGTAGCTTAACAGCCATAGAATGTTCAAGCGACTTGCAAAGGCTCTGATCGGACTGCGCGTATGCGCAGGCTGATCTGAGGCTTTGCTGGTCGCACATACCACATTGTTGGAAATCTCATTCTGCGGCTCAATTAGGAGTAAGGTAACCAGATCTCTCTTCCTCAGCAAGATAATTGCACAACTAGAAATTGCACTCAAAACAAGAACCCGACACACACAATGGGAGCAACAACAAACTATGAATCAGCAACAACAGAATCACCACCTTAGAATAGACAGCAGCTTAGGCCAACGGGAGGGAGGGGGCTTGAATCTAGATTTAGGGAATCTCCTGATCTTTTACACCAATGAAAAAAGTTTGTCGATTGATAACAAGATTTCGACTGCTTGCTGGCTGTTTTTCTAAATTCCAATCAAGAAATACAGACGCTAAGATATTGTGCCTAATTCAGATGTCTTTTCAGAACAAACACATTTTACTGGCCAAATATTTTCCCTAGAGTCTGATGTTGTTAAAACGCAAAAATTGGAAGTTCGTATACATATTTGACGCCACAAAGATAATGTAGTGTGCCTGATTTAGGATTGAGAAAGTAACCTGTATTTTTACATACGTTTGAATAATTTGAGGCATAAAATAAAACAGCTTAAGGGAATACAGCCGCACAAAAAATAAAACCTGTGCAAATGTGTTTGCTTTTCTTTGAGAAAAGATTTATTCAGATTGTATGAATTAAAAAAAATACAGGGTTTGTTCAATTACTTCTAGAATCCTATTGTTAGAAGTGCAAATCTTGAAATATGCTGTTTTTGCTAAAAAAAAAATACTCACTTCAAGGTTAAATGATCAATTGTCTCCAGATAAACTTCAAATAAGTCAGAACCTATTATAATCTGCATTATTCGTTTTCTCTAAGGCAGACTTTGTACATCCTCAAACTACTGAATTCAGGAACAATTCTGAAAAGTTTCATCCATGGACTATTTTGGGCTGCCTTTAATCTATCTAAATTTAGGGATAATCCTGAACTTTTTTAACAATGAAATAAAGTAATAATTGGCTAACTGTTCAACCTGAAATAATAAAGCCAACATATAATGCCTAATTCAGATGTTCACTCAGCACAAACTGCTGAATAAAGATATAACTTTTAACAGTTTCACCAACTTAATTATAGAGAATACAAGGTTCGTGTCTTCTGATATCAAGTTTACCAGGCAAGGCTTTGAGAACATGTTGACATCGCGAGGCTGTTTTCTATTTATCAGTTGACCCATTGTTTCAAACTAGTGGTAATGACGTGATTTTCGATTTTGTGTTGATTCAGCGTCATTACCGACGTCATTCAAAAATGCAACGTCATCATGACCTGATAAAGGCACATGCTGTGAGATAGACAATGCAATTAATATGCGAGGTAACTGATAAAAAAATTATCAGACCTCTAGATAAGAGTTTGTAATTCATTTTTTTTTCTTATTTATCAACCAAAACTTATGTTGTGGGTACTCAAAAGAATCGTATAAATGGAAATTCTGAGCACCAAAAACAGATGTTAAAATTGATGGATAAAAAATCAATTTTACTCTCAAAATATTAATTTATCTGGACATATGATTGTTTTGGTTAATAAAATCACCATCGGCTACTGCATGTCCTTCAAAAACTCAAGCACAAATGAATATGACCAGGAAACGCAAGAATTTAACACAGGCTTTCTCTCTCATTCTCTCAAAACACTTAATAGTGTGGATACATTTAAAAAGCCCATTGTTTGGTCTTAATTTTATTTACTTCAGTGGGCTATTTCTGCAAACAGTAAATGCTCCGACGATACTGCATCGACGCGCAGGCTCATCTGAGAATTGATTACTCGCCGATGTGTTACATTTCAAAATCTCACCAGGCGGCTTAGATTGCAATAAGTATAGATTTCTTTAGGCCCTAAGTTACCATCTATCTAGCAATGGTTTTCAAAAACGATTGATTGTACTCAAGACCAAGAGTATATGAGCGCGACATGTGATTTCCAACAATGTGGTATTTTGACAAGTGTATACTTGGACGAGCCTGTGCAGCCTCCTTTTAAGCCTAGAAGCTCCAAATGATGTTCAATCAGTAGCTTAACACTCATATAGTATTCAAGCGACTAGCAAAGGCCCTGATCAGACTGCGCGTATGCGCAGGCTGGTCTGAGCCTTTGCTGGTCGCACATACCCAATTGTTGAACATCTCATGCCACGGCTCATATGTACTAGCACACGAGATTTTGGTACTTATCGCATATGCGCATATGCCTTTAATAAACAACAATGCTGACGTCCTCAGTATGAATTTTGGTAGATTCTAAATCTACATCTTGTATGTATGCGAGCGACGAAGGCTCTGGCGAATCTGCGCATATGCGCCTTCGTTGCTCGCCAAATCTACATCTTGTATGTAGGCGAGCAACGAAGGCTCTTGCGAGTCTGCGCATGTGCAGACTCGCCTCAGCCTTCGTTGCGCGTCAATCTCGTGTGCACTGGCTCAATTTTCAAATAAATTAATAAATATGTACTAGAACTCATGTCATCGCGCATCAAAATTATAACTGAAACTGGGTGATGGGTTCTGGTACTGATGTCCTTTCAAATGCGAATGTCTATATGTAGCACTATAGTCCATATTCCTACTATAAGGCGCCTGGCGGGCCTTGGACGCCATTAGATAGGTATCGTGAGCATATTGGGCGTAGGCGAATGATTCTGCTGCTTGGTAGGTGGTGGGTAAGCGGATACTTGAGTTAAACCCAGGCTGGAAAGATGGTGGTGACATATCGGTGGAATCTTTTACCTCATCAGAACCTGCAATTGATGTATTCGTATTAACACAAACACTGTACAATATAGCACTTTTTATATGACTGGAGAGAATCCTGTTTCCTGATTGGCTCAATTTGTCTTTATAAATCTCTGTACTACCTGAAAACCGGTCTAACTGGCCTACAAGTTAATACTGCATGAAAACCAGCTTAAACTAGTTTCCTGAAGTTGATATTTTTGACACTTCTGCAATATTAACCTCCAGAGAGCTTAAATAGCATGATGAGTATGAAACTAGCACGTGCGACATGAAATCAACATGTTTTGCTGTTTTACCATCCAACATGTAAATTAAATACTTTAATGAACTTTAACAACAGTTTTGTTTAGTTTTTTTTTTTCATTTTTCTTTGTTTGAATAAACATAATGTAAAAAAGATGTTTTATGATTAAATTTTACATTCCACATTCAGAGAATTGATATACATTTCAAAATACAAAACACTACATTAAATAATTTAATAACAGTTGCTAAATATTGTGAGAAAGTCCTTAGGTTGAACATGACTTCAACAACAAAAGTGAAAGTAGAAAAAATTATTTCATAGTTAAAAAAAGTCATATAACAAAACAGTTATTGACTTCAGTTTCGGTAGACATGAGGATTTATCAACCCTTAAAAGTGATATTCACCTCAGCCTTGCGGCCTCAGTGAATATCACATATTCGGGTAGATAAATCCTCATGTCTACCTCATTGAAGTCAATAATTGTATAATGTATAGGTGTTGTTACAGTCGTTTGAGATATCGATTTACGTATAGAGGGACAGTGTATGAAATCATGTGGTGTTGTTGTTTTTTTTTGACAAACTGAACGGATAAAATAGAAGACTTATTTTTGTATGACGGTAAGGAGCCTTTTTTCCACACTGTTCTGGTAATCCTGTCCATTAATCCATATAATGCTGGCCAACTTTCGTCCAGATCTAATAATGCCATACTGTTTTCATAAAAACTCCAAATTTGGGCAAACACATTGTCACAAAATTTGAAGTTAAGAATGCAGAGATGGTCTCACAGGAAATTTTGTGACGGAACGTTTGTATAAAGTAGAAACTTATTTTAGATCAATATGGTATCAGACCCAGAGGATGATACATAAGTCGATGAATACGACTGCCTTAAAATAAAAGAATAAGTAGTTGTATAATAACTTATCGAATGAAAACAATTATTGTCTGTGCAGTGTATCAGCACAAAAACCACGTGATTTCCCACCCAGTTTAGAGGTTTTGTTAGAGCAGTGCAATTAAATGTATTATTCAAAACAGTATATGGCAGTCATATCCATTGTTTTTTTACATTAAGAAACAGACCCTACCTATACAAAGCGTTAAGCTAAATTGAGGATTCATCTATTTTATGTCGCCATAGGTTAGTCTCTGATCTATGAATGCTGGCTTGTTCAGGATTACTCATTTATTGTTGTTGTTGCTGCTGTTTACTAAGCCTGTTTTTAATGAAACACTAGATCTTGGGTGTTTGCCCGGTATTATATTTGGGCTTCTTTGTTATATACTGTTGTGTAAATATTAAATTAGATATAATATTGGGGTGGCTGTATGGTGAAATTATCTCCGTATCACTTACCACGTTTTCTGTTTGTATTTGCTAACTGAATAGAACTAGGTCTCTGGTGATTTCTGGGCTGACCACATGGGCTCATCTGGGACAAAACATCAACCATACTGAAATGAAACAGACAGATATACAGCTGCGCAACTACAGGTTAGCAAATAGGTAGTTCGTGAAATCGAATTAAGAGATAAAGCTGTCATGCAAATATAAACAATGGGATAGTGATAGGTATTTTAATACTGATTGGGCCAAATAAGAAATATCTGTGTTTAGGTTAACCCAACCCTACCTAAATTTACTGGCGAAACCTAGAATTGTTTTCATGTTTTCTTGAAAAATAAAATTTATGCATTTTGAAGGCGAAATGCCTTTCAAAATGCATAAAATTTTATTATTTTTTCAGAAAAAAAAAATAATTAAAAAAAATATGTGTACCTGTACCTACCCTACCTAAAATTTTCAGACCTGTTACCCAAAACACACTTTTTTTATTTGACCTTGATGGTTTGAGATGTTTAAAATGGGCAATGGCAATGGACATTATACTTTGTTGTATGTAAGTTTAAACTTCAAAGTGGTTTTCCAATGTGTACCTACAAAAATGTACTTTCAATAAATGGGTTTTTTCACCATAGCTTTTTTAAACAAAGTCAACAAGTTTAATTTTTTCAGTGAAATGAGCGAGCTTTGTAGTCATGTCAGGATGATTATTCCTGGGCTGAACCAGTACTTAGCAGCGGATAAAGTGTCTTGCTCAAGGACACAACACAGTGACTCCGCCGGTGGTGAGTCTCGAACTAGCAACCCTTCGATCAAAATTCAAATATATTTCTAACGTATCAAAACATAAGTTGCCTTACCAGTCATTAGGATCCACATCTCGAAAACCTTTAGCGAATGGATTGCTAGCTATTTTCAATTGTGTTATCTGAAGTAGAAAAAAGTACACAGTATTTAACCCTTTTGTATTCTGATGGATTCTCCCATACATAGTGATGCAATAACTATGGTATTGCCCATTTTGTGTTTAAAGGGGTCAAAGGTACAAGATTCTAAATTATGATGTATTTTCTGTTCCTGATTGTTGTTTTAATCTTAGCAAACAGTAAGACCCTGATGAAATGCAACATTATGCTGCATTTCATCTGGGCCTTAACTGTTTGCCAAAGTACCTGTTTAGGGGTTTCCAGTATACAAAGGACAAGTGTTATGTGGCTCTTCCTCACGGTGTGTGAGTGTGGTATTTCCTGGTCATACACACTTGCTTTTTTAAGTTCGCAATTACTCAGACAGCACAAAAGCTATATTCAAACGCCAATGCTGGCTTGTTTTTGAGTGTTTATCTACATCTAGACTTTGTGTATGAGAGCTTACGTTGTCCACCGATGGGATGAGAATATATTCGACTGTAAATCGTTTATTTATTGTTTAACTGTAGGACCTCCAAAACCGTTCTGTTGTCTTGGACAATGTTTGCAAATCACTCTTTGAATGTCCCTCTCTCTTCTTATGTGCAACATAAGGTATGGTTTTTACCCTTTTCATGGGTCCTGACGAGGATAGTTTGTGCACCTAAAATTGCATTTATTTCCTTACCCATCAAGTTAAACATATGTTTTGGGTGCTCAAAAGAACAGTCTCATGCAGACGGTTCTTTTGAGTACCTACAACATACATTTTGGTTGAGTAATAAGAAAACTAAGTTTCAAGTACGCGTTTTTATCTGGAGGCTTGCTTTGTGTAATTATTTTTACAGATTTCTCTGGCAAACAGTGAAGACTCAGATAATGAGACGTTTAAGCAGGAGCTGCATCATTTTGCTAAGAAATTACATCATATTTAGAGAAAGAAATACATTTAATTGGGGGAAATTATAACCTCTGACTACTCGATATGATAAACCATTCAAAAAAGTAAGTGAGTATGATCAGGAAACACCAATCACACACTGCAGACCAACCCACGGTACCGTGAGGAAGAGCCACAGGATATTTATAGTAACAATACATCTGTAAGACAATAATGGCAAAGCAACCAGTTTTCTCTTCCACTTCAAACTGATTGCAAAACTAGAAAGGATTCAAAGTAATGCATAACAAAACAAATACAAAAACAGAACTCTCATTTCATTAAACAATAGATCAACCACAACAGACCCACCACCTTTGAACGGACAGCATCCTAAGCCACCGGGGTGCTTATCTTAAATGCATTCTACTAACGCTAAATCTTCGCCCTATATTCTGTTGTTGTTAAAACGCAAAATTGTTTAGCTCGAAAGGAGGCTTCCTAACTAATACAATGAATCAGAGAGAAACAATCAAATCAAATTAGCACATTATGATGATACATTTTGAAAAGGGCTCATGACTCACATATAATGCTAATGAAAACATCAAGTTATTGTATCGAACCAGAAGGAAGAAATCATAAAGGGTTAAATAACCTTATTATAGATCCTTTGGGGAAAAACGAAGCTGAAAAAATGAAACCAGTAGACGTTTTGGTTGAGTGTGTTCGTGAAAGTTAATAAAAGCTGCTGGTAAACTAATTAAAGAGAAACGCTCTGAACTTCCAAATTTCAAAGTATATAGATATTCACTTAAAAAGTCAATTTGACTCCTCCACAATAGCGCACAATCAAAACAGTCATGCATGCAACATAATTTAGGCAATTCCACGAGTTCCTTGTTGAACAGAGGTGCGAGGGAGGCATGATTGGGTTGCCCGTTATGGCAGAGCAGTATGGTATTCATTACTTTGTTGCAATCATCTTGAAGAGAAAGAGAGAGCTAGTTGCTTTGTTGTTTTTTTTTTTTTTGTCTTCCATATATCTTGCTACTGGAAATGTTTTGTTGCTCTTCCTCACGGTGCCGTGGGTTGGTCTGCAGTATGTGATCGTAGTATTTCCTGATCATACTTACTAACTTTTTTATCATATTACCTGGCCCGGGTAAGGTAGTATGGCAAGCTCTTGGAGTAGAGTGGTTCCATTCGTTGTGGTTGAAAATTGTAATTTAGTAGTATAAGTGTAAGTTATTGTATGGCTGTGTGTCTGTATGGGAAGATAATACACGAGCTTTTGCGAGTGGATTATCTCCCGTACATACGCACTAACCATACAATAACTTCCTAACTGCACCAGCATGCTTTTTCACTCTGTACATATAGTGGCATATCAATATAAGGTGCAATAAGGTCAAATGAAAAATATGTGTGGTTCAGGTTACACCCTGAAAAAAAATAGGGTAGGTGGGGTAGGTAGGCAGGAAACTTCTTTTTTGTAAACTTTTTTTCTTCGAAGATTCAGACCTGCTTGGAATTATATCAAATAAGACAAAACTGCTATAAAAGGGTCTATTTTTGAAGATTTAACCTTGTTTTAATCCTTTGACTTCCAATACCAAATTCGGAAGGCCATTTTGATATGTATTTTTCTCCAAATTCTTAAGTTGAAAGAGAATAGCAGAACAAAATAACTTTGTTCTGCTATTCTCTTTCAACTTCAGAATTTGGAGAAAAAAAGTTCAGGGTAGGGAGTAAAAATTTAGGGTAGGTCGGGTAACCTGAACCACACATATATTATTCCTGGCCATATTTACATTTGTAGCTAGCTAACCTAGCCTGCTCCATGCCCAAACATCAATGATCCTTTTTAATCACAAACATGTCGCCATATAAAGAAATTTAAATAAACATACCCTGTGATTTTGATAAGCCGTCACCGCCATAAACTTGGTTTCTGGGAAAACAAAAGTTTTGTAGTTTTGTGTCTTGGTACAATCTTCTGACTTTGGATAGACATATACAACATGGAAACGAGGCTGGAACTTATGCATGGAATTTAGTATAATCTGAAATGTAAAAAAATACATTAAAGCAGAACTGAAGCGAAAAAATATATTGAAATTCCTCCAGATTGAAAAGACAGTGGTCTTTAAGAGAAACAAATTGTCAAAAAATCCCATCAAAATATTCCAAATAGTAACTAAGGCCAAATGAAAAGAGTGTGTTCCGGGTAACGGGTATGAAAATTTTAGGCAGGGTAGGCACACATTTTTTTCTTCTGGAAATAAATATTAATTTATGCATTTTGAAAGGCTTTCAAAAGGCATTAACTTATTTTTTTTCCAGAAAAAATCTAGGTTTCACCAGTAAATTCAGGTAGGGTCGGGTTATCCTAAACACAGGTATTTTTAATGGCCTTATTATAATAAGGTGAACATATGCAAGTGAATTATATGACGCATTTCGAATTATTTAAAATAAAAAAAATTAATAGTTTTCATTTATTTTAATATTATGTTTTATTTGCTGAAAGTAATTCAATATAATAAAAATACAACCTTATAAAAGTATAATAAGACTGTTTGCTTTACATTGCTTAGACATTGAATTCCGTTAACATTTGGAAAAATCGTGTCTAAAACATTAATGTGAGCGAAGCTTATTTGCCTAATTTTAAAACCCGCGGTCGGAATTTTTATGGAGTTTCAGTACTGTGTTTCTCTAATCAATGACTAGAAATTTTTTTTAAAAAAAGTGGTGTTGGTTCAGTTACACCGCCGTCACCCAGTAAATAATCTGGCAAAAAAACGAATTCTGTCGAAATAGAGAGAATCTACGAATTTGAAAACAGCCGATTTTGTTTTATTGAGAATGTTAAAAGTAGTTACTAGAAATAAAAAACAATTTTCACGCCCCTAGCTACGCGCTACGCGGGACAGCTGATGCAACCTTCAAGTGATCCTATCCTAGCCTAGCCTACCCTATCCTATCCTGTCATGTCTCGCCCTACCCATCCCTACGTATATCCTACCCAATCCTATCATATCATGTCTTATCCTACTACTACTCTACCTTACCCTATTACTTAGGATCACAACCCAGCAAAAGTGCCTAAGTGGCAGGGAACCGGAACTAATTGCTATAATGACACCATGGACCTGGCTCCATAATAATACTGATATACAATTTCACAGGACATTTAGCAAATACACTCCAGCTTTGAGATTACCTCTCTCATTGCAGAACCAAGTGTCCATAATGTATTTAAACTCTTTGCATACTGGATAATTTTGTATATCGCCTACCAATTTTTCCCCCAAAATCAACTTCTTTGAAAATTCTGTCAGGAAAACCACCAGAGTGCCAAACAGTTTGGATCCAGGTCCGAACTTTTGTAGGGCCTGATCTGGGTTCAGGCTGTTTCAAACAGTTATCAACGGACGACACTTGTAGGCAAAAGAAAGTTTCAAAATGTGTGGAAAAATACTGGGTGGTCTGTCAAGCCGAATTTGGCTTCAGGAGCGGTGGTGTGCATGTGTGGTTGTGTGTACGGGGGTCGACCAGGGTAGACACAAACACGTCTGCTAAGTAGAATCTTGAATATTTGCCTCAAAACCAGATAAGAGTGAGTAATTGAAAGTTTTCACCTTTATATCTCAACCAACGCATATGTTGTGGGTGCTCAAAAGAACCGTCTCAATTTGAGAGAGAAAGAGAGAGAGAGAGAAGAAAATAATCGCTGAGCAAGTGGTGACCATATATAAGCGCAAATGTTTTAAACAATACTGTACTTCCAATCATCATAAATGAAGTGTTCGATCCCACAAATAGATATGCACATCTTTCCTATCAATAATGTTATTACTTGCGATCGAAATCGCTGGGGGTTTTTTTTTGCGATCGAAAACAAATTTGAATCAGTGTGTTACCCAGCATGGAAATCACTGAATCCTTGGACGCATTGTACGGTAAACGTTCTAAAAGTTCGAACACTAAAAAATAATTATTTTTTCCTCTGTTCGTAATTTTAGAAATTACGTTTCAGAAAAAGTGCAAGTGTTCGTAATTTTAGAATGTGGTCTTTATCACGAACAAAAACGGTATATATGCATGTAAAAATGTGGTAGAAACGTGTAGAAAACACGACGATATAATTCTGCGCTATCTACTTATTAAAACCGCCGCTAAATTCTGGCGGACTGAGTCAGTAAAATGCCCAGCGCGTGCGGTAATTGCCAAGTCGAGAGCCAGGCACGTGCATGTTATGTTATTCAATGTACTTACAAGTCGTAAAAGTCCACGTATTTAACTATTCGATAAGCCAGGTCTCCTATGTTCACTCGTCTCGGACTACCGATGAATCGCTACACTTTCGTTTACTTCAGAATTCGCGCGCAAATGCCGATTTCGACTTCCAGACAGTCACTCAAGGACATCTCGTACGATCAGAATTTTTTTGCAAAGATCTGCAGACGAAACTTTGAAATCTCAGAGATAAAAAAAATGACGAAATTCAGAAAGAACACACACACACACACACACATACACACACACACACACACACCTCGATCCGCCGATGCACTTTGATTTTCCCGAAAGGATTGCATGCACCAGTCTCCCCCCCCCCCCCTCTCTCTCTCTCTCTCTCTCTTTACATTTGAAAAAACGGTTTGGATCCAGATCTGACCCAAATGGAATTCAGGAAAGAATGTTTCGTCATTTTAAAAATTTGCGCATGCGATAGAAAGTAAGCAGTGTCGTACAAATGCCAATGCGCACGATAGGATGGGGTTTCAGTATATCTCAATAAGTGTATACATTGGCCGGTCCCATGCGCGGATCCAGAGGGGGGTTAGGTGGTCCGGACCCCCCCCCCCCCTGAAAGATCACAAAAATACAGAATTTCTTTGCAAGACTGGACCGGATCCCCTGAAATTCTCCAAATTCTCAAAGCTACGAAGCCAGCGTTCAACGTTGGGCCATCATCGGCACGCCAGCGAAACGCCATTTTCGCTGGCGGGCCGATGATGGCCCGCTTTTAGTGATATTTGGATCCTCTCTCCCCTAAAAAGACAAAGAAAAAAGCGTTGCAGAGTTGGACCCCCTCTGACAAAACTTTCTGGATCCGCGCATGGGTCCTCATCGGAAGCGTTGTGACAAGATTGATTGGTTGACCCAAAATTGTGTTTCAGATTCTAAGAGACCAAGCCAAAACAAAAGATTCGTGTGCAAGCACCATGCAGCCTCTCTCTCTCTCTCTCTCTCTCTCTCTCTCTCTCTCTCTCTCTCTTTACGACCTGCTATCTAAGTTTGTGAACCTGCTCGATTGAAAAACTGTCGACGGACATTTCATTACAACATGCGAAAAGACTCAGATGAGTCTGTGCAAATGTGCATTCACTACTCAAAGTTGGGGAGTAGATAAAGTATGTCAAGCATCACCGCTTTTATGTTGAATGGTCACGACTCAAACTACAACATGGGAAAAGGCCCTTTTGTATAATAAGCAAAGTTAGCAAATTTACTCGATTGTTTAACGCTGTGGTTTATATGGCTTTTTTAAAAAGTTATAACATCTACTGTTCGCAAATGTTTAATTTTGACGGACTATTTCTCTCTCTCTCTCTCTCTCTCTCAACTTCTATTTACATTTACAAACAGTTCGGATCCAGATCAGATCCGAATGAAATTTAGGAAATA
Source organism: Loripinus fragilis (assembly GCA_964019695.1). Lineage (NCBI taxonomy): Eukaryota > Metazoa > Mollusca > Bivalvia > Lucinida > Lucinidae > Loripinus > Loripinus fragilis. The sequence continues at coordinate 21,294,771 of OZ026525.1, forward strand.
ATGTTTCGTCAATTCAATTTAAACATTGGGCATGCGATAGAAAGCATGCAAAGCATCAATACTGTCGACTTGCAAAAGCTGATGCGCACGAGAAGCATCTCGACGTATCATTTTCAGTACCGATACGTAGTATTTTTCGAGATAACAAGTATGCAACAAGCGCTAGTCTCTCTCTCTCTCTCTCTCTCTCTCTCTCTCTCTCTCTCTCTCTCTCTCTCTCTCTCTCTCTCTCACCTGCTTTTCAAAGTTTGCAGAAAGTTTGGATCCAGAAGACCTCCGACGTCTTGCCAAACCAAACCAGGGGCAAACAGGCATACCAAGAATTAATCTAGTAAGCGAACGTCCGACCTCCAAAGAATATAATTTCTGATATTGGCTTCGAGCCGATGCGTACGATACGCTGGGTACATTCATATCTCAAAGAAAAGCAAAAATTCAAACAAGTACGTACCACAAATCTAGTTTTTCATGCATGCAGTGCGCCGTTTCATGCTCGAGTTCATTGAAATTGTTATTTCATTTTTCATGCAACCCCATGAAACGGAGACACAGCTTTAGTGTGCTAAGTCCGCTTTCGTGCGTCAAGCCCACCGCGTGCTACCCGAGTCTTAAAACAACAACAACACGTGGTCTGATAGTCGGCTTCTTTGATCTCAAACATGTCCTGTCCCTTTGTCTGCGGCTGATACTATTAGCAGTGCCGGACCCAGGGTGGGGCCTGGGAGAGACCCCCCAAAGAGGCTGTGACAAACTAATTTAGCAGACAGTTTTGGCCCAGATCTGGCCCGACAATATGTTTAATGTTTTCTTCTAGAAACAATGGCGCTGTAAGACTGTGCGGTGCGCAGGCTGATATTCGTATGTAACAAAAGTCGGGGTAAATGCATCTACAGACGTGTGGTAAATAAAGCGAATTCTGAGATGTCGCGATCATCTCAAGGGCTTTACTTTACTGATTTTAAATTCACAGCCACTTAGTGGGGCTATATTACCCGAAATTAAGACATGCACCTTCAGCTACATTCCTTCAATGTGTATGTGGGCAGTTAAGGCGCTGGCGATTTTCCGTGGATGTGCAGGCTCGTCTGAGCCTTCGCTGCTTGCATATGTGATAGGTACCATTATGTCATGAACTGGCTTATTTCATGAAAATAAATATGTAAATATTGAATTCATCAAGATGCAGAAATGTGCAACAATCAATTTATATCTTGACGCATGTATGTGCGTCTGTGCGTATATTATCCCGGTAATGCGCTCGTAGGACCGTCCATGTGCAGTTTCACGAGGACAGCAAGACACGCCGAGATCGGCTCAACAGTTTGTTAAATGTTCCATTTTGAGGAATTTGATGTTTTTGATTGATATGAATAGCCATTATTACATGTACCTAGAAAACCGCCGACAAGTATTTTAAACACGACTTACGTAGATGTCTAGATTTTTTTGGCCACTTTAAACTTCGTTAGTGAGCGAGACCCTGACGAGATTGTGCAAACGCACATGCTCTCCTCAGCCTTCGCTGATCACATCTGTCGTAAGTACCAGCAGGGTCTCGGGCTCCGCGCAAGTTGATTTCATGCTCGGGTCCGAGCTGTGTTCAAGAAAAGGGCACACGCAGAAGTGCCCGCGGCTTGGGCAGATTCGGAAACTATATTGCCGAACTGGGAAATCCTATAAAATGGTTAAAAGGGAGGGGAGGGTAGGGGTTGTCAGTCGGATAACCTGAGAATCACAAATATTTAAGCCTTAAGTTAACGTAAGGTAACGTGAATAAAAATAGTTGATGAACACGTGCGAGTTCTTACAGACATGTTTGTCTCATTTTCCGCAACTTCGGGAGTGGTATTTTAGGGGGAAAAACCAAAACGAGTACGTGTCACAGCACACTATTGAGAATTGCTCTGCGTGTGTGAACGTGCATAATTCACGTGAAGGTCAAGGTTTGGTCACTAATAAATAATGGGTGGATACGTGGACTATAGCAGTTCGGAATCGTTGCAGGAACTTGTCCGTGCATCAAGTTCGTCAATGCTGGTGACCTTGAATAATGTATAACGTATAACGTCGCGCGCTGGCATGCGAAATAGAACATCACGAGACAGATTACCCATCTAAGTAGAATGGAACCTTCCAAATGTCGCTACCGCTCACGTGCTGTACGGTAGAAGTATACCGAACACAGATGGGACAAACAGATAAACGGACATCTATTTTCCGCCGAAAATAACGTTTGTTCGTAATTTTAGAAATTCACTTTCCCCAAAAATGGCAGTGTTCGATTTTTTAGGATGTTTTAAAAATTATTTTTGGAGATAATTTTAGGTGTTCGTAATTTTAGAGTGTTCGAAATTTTAGAACATTTACCGTACACTATCAAACTCGATTTTTTATGTTTTTCACATTGCTTTTTGGCGATAACTTTTAATTTTAGCAAATGAAAGTTGAAAAAAATAATAGCGCCCATTTCCAAGCCCCTGCGAAATAGAGTTTTTAATTCAGGAGCAGGTCAAGAACAGATCTTGAATTTAGCAAGAATTCTTTAACTGTTCAAGAACAACTGTACTTGAAACTTTCAAGAACATAAATTAGGAACAGTAAGAACTGTTTAAGAATTTGTGATGTTCTTGAATTTTTCATAAACTGTTCTTGAACATTTTAATAACTTTTCTTGAATGATGTGTTGACTCTGGAACATCTTTAACTGCTCTTAAGTGTGTTCTTGATTATTTTAAAGACTTTTCATTAACATAATGTGTTCTTGACCTGTTTTTAAATTTGTTCTTGACTATTTCAAAAACTTTCCTGATTAGGTCGTGCGTTCAAATAGTGGGGTCATCTCAAAACCGTCCATTTAAGAGCATGTGCATAAAGGAAATTGGCACAACAGGTTAAATCCCTGCTTCTGTACGGTAGGCTACAAATGATGATGCCCAAAATAGATTCTAAATAATACGGTAAATTATCAGTATACAAACAACAGTTTTGATACTATACACAACCGTTGAAGAAGGGGAAATTCGCCGCCTGTGAATATTCTTTTGAGACGAACACTTTCTGTCACGCTTCTGCGAAAAAAGAAAGAAAATATAGCCGAATTCCAGTAATTGCAAAATTTTCATCTATGTACACAAAAATCTGTATGTGCCACAAACTTCGGACCCTTTAGTGGAATCGGCGCTACTTTCATAGTGAACACAGATTGCTAAAATTAAAAAAAGTTAAGAAAAGTATCGCCGAAAATCAATGTGAAAAACATACAAAAAATTGATTCGCTGCAGAATATGCAGGTAAAATCACATCTTATTCTACATGTATAGCATACGAATAAAACAGTCTCTTTAGTTTCTCTCACTACATATTTATAACTTGAAAGTTTTATTAATTAGTTTGTGCAGTTGAGCCTACCGTCACAAGAAACCTCAAGGACAGCTTTTCTACTTTCAATATCCCTTAAACAAACTACTTATGGACCTTGCCAGCTGATAACCTTTGAAACTATTTGCACCCAGATTATGAAGGTCAGTCCTGATCTGGATCCAAGTCGTTTGGTACTTTGATAGTGTTCCTGAAAGAATGCTTTAGAGCCTTTAAATAAAACAGAGGATGCAGCTTCAAGTTGATGATCACCTGCTGATACCTATGCTTAGACCATTCCTCTAAGAGCAGGCTTGTCTCAGACTATTTTGTTTGCCTATGCTTTTTCCCAAAAGATATGAGTGTCTGGACTACAGTCTGACCGCAAACCAAATGGTCAGCTGATTTGCTGCAGCTCATTAAACCTAGGTTACCAAAGTTTAATAGACTTCTTAGCAGATTTATGATGCCGCTTTTCTGACCACATTGATGTAAGTACTAATCTGTGTATATAATCAATTTCACACCTCTCCTTGAGTAAAATCTTGAACTGGTGCTTGTGAGCTAAAGTACTATGTATACCCTACCCTATCCTGCCCTGTCCTACCATATACCCTACCCTGTCATGTCTTGTCCTACCCTGCCCATACCTACGTATACCCTACCTTACCTTACCCTACCCTATCCTATCCTGTCATGTCCTAGCCTACTATACCCTACCCATCCCTACGTATATCCTACACAATCCTATCATATCATGTCTTATCCTACTACTACTCTACCTTACCCTATGTATGCCCTACCCTATCCTGCCCTGTCCTACCCTACCCATCCCTACATATACCCTACCCTACCCTGTCCTGTCTTGTCCTACCCTACCCATACCTACGTATACCCTACCTTACCTTACCCTACCCTATCCTATCCTGTCATGTCCTAGCCTACTATACCCTACCCATCCCTACGTTTACCCTACCCTACAATGCAACAATCAAAGAACTTTAAAAACGACAGTCATTTTGAAATGTGTTACTTTTCAGAGAGGCGTGTTTTTGTTTTGTTTTTTTTCCCTTGGTATTCTTTGAAACCTCAAAACGAGGAAATGAGAGTCATTGTGATTGTTAAAAATCAAATGGTGAGGGGGAGCTCTGTTTATATTTACGGTTTCATTCCAGTCAGAACTGCATTGGCCAATTCCTAGGAATCAGACCTCGGATGTACATCGAGGGTCTACTTTGATAACATGACGTTTTTTTATAACGTGACGCTGACTTCAAAAACACCCTTATACAATCACAAGTTCGACTGCGGCGAAACAAACGGTTACAACATTCCACAAGATGCTATAAATGAAGTTAATTTTTTTCAATAAAATATCGCTATAGTGATATTTCATTAAAAAAACTGTTGACAGAATAATGGATTTTAATAGAGCGGAAAGCCACATTTTCCTTTAGCCAGTTCCGACTAACAAAATGCAGCCTTACATCGGAGGCTTGATTCTCGAATTGAACCGAAAATTTACGATTGGGTTTCGTTCTGATCAATAATTTAACAGCACTCTGAGAACTATGGGAAATGATAGACATTTTTGAGCCGTGTAACTTTCCGTGTCATAATGTAATATTCTGCCAGGCATCACAAATGCTTAAACCATTACAAATGAAATGTTTAAGTAAGTTTACACCTGTTCTTACAATCTACTTGTTTAAAATGCTGTCAATCAAAATATACATGCTGTACCCTGGAAGATTCTCGTAGAACATATCAAAATGGAGCCAACTTAAACTGAGTTATTTATACTTGCAAAGTTATACAATGGGAATGTATCACTCAAGTTTTATTCTCTATATATGACCAGGGAATGCCAGAAGCGGACCCAGAGGAGGTTAAAAGTGAACCCGCCTCCCCGCCCCTGTTTTTAAATAGCCTATGAAAATGAAATAAGTTGTTCTCAGTGAGACCAAATTATTTCATTTCGTTGGGATATTCAAGTAAAATAAGATAAAATCAGCAAAGCGAACCCCACACCATTAACATATGAACCCTACCTTTCCAGAAATCATACACCCCTGAATGTCACAATCACAGATCAAACCATGGCACCGCGAGAAAGGGACAGAGAACGACGGCAAGAACACAACTAAAGCAAAGCAACCATATCTCTTCCTTCACAAGATTATTGCAAAACTAGAAAGGTCATCAAAAACTACAATACAAATCAAGGTCCCAACACAACCCTCCCTCTTCTCATCCCCACCCCAACACAAACACAATGGAACAATAAACCATGTTTTAAATGCTGCCAATCAGTTTATGTAGACTATATAAAAAAAAGATGTGGGTGAACAAATTAAGAGTTAGTGCAAAAATGGAGACCTGTCCTTCTCGATATAGCTGAAGAATAATGTGGAAAAGAGTCGCACCATTTTCGTTTTAGATTATTCAGGAACTAACGTATTTTGGCTTTATCAATGACAAGAAAAATGAGAGTTTCTTTAGACTTCCAAAGTCTGTTCATTTTTTCTTCTGTCTTTTACCTTTTTTCATAAACTTCAGTTTCTTTTTATTCCTTTATATGCCTACTAATACAATGTTCGAAAACTGAATGAAATGAACATTTTGAAGTCTAGGTTAAAGGGACTTTCATTTTAATAAACAATTAAAGGGACCGTTCATCAGTCACTACATTTTGAAGTCTAGGTTAAAGGGACCTTCACTATATTAAACAATTAAAGGGACCGTTCATCTCAAACTAATTCTGAAATGTAGGAACTTCGGCTAATGGAACAAATTAAGCAAACTCAGGCTTAAATTTAAATTTTATTTGTTTCCCCTTACCCAACCGACCCTGAAAAAAAGCCCCTACCCAAAAAAAATTATTACGATTTTTAGTCAGGAATTATTTTTTTAACTTCATTGCAAACTTAGAGAATGTAAACAGTGTTATCTAGAAAATATATTCTCAGCAAATTGTTTGTGTACAGAAAATCCTGCCTAAAATGACCACTCTTAAAAAGACCTAAAATTGTTTTCAAGACAAATCACACATAATGCAGGTCAAAAGTACTGCAGAATGCTCCAAGGGGAGCATTCTGCAATTCTTTTGACCTTCATTAAGATCTTTGTTTGTCTATTTTTGAGTGGCAATTTTACACAGGTTTTACTGTATTTACATTTATTGCCTATAGCAGGGCTATTTACAATTAAGTTTAATGGGTATCGAATTCGAGAAGTTAAAAATAAAATTCCTATCGACCGACCAATACTTGTAAAAAAGGTAGGGTAAGGGGAAACAAAAAATATTTTAAGGTTGGCCTCAGTTTGATCGAAACCATTTAAAAGATCTGAAAATTGCTAAAAGCGTTTAAAGTTATAGAGTTGTATGAATCTATTAAGCTATTTACGCAAGATTTAATCTCAGATTCTGATAGGGTTCTTTATCACCGACACCTTGATAAAGAATATCAGAACCCGTCAATAAATCGAGGAATCAACATGAAAATCATTCTAGCTCATTAATACAGCACTGACAGATATAGTCAAGATCTCCCTTCAATGTCCAGTATACAGGTATGGGCTAAATTTGTATTACCATTTATTTTCCAATCGTGCCAAGTGAGCTATTCTATTAGGTTTATTTTCACTTTCATGGACACAGTATGTAAACTGAAATAAACATCCTGTACCGTTCTTCCGCTAGCTCACGCCTTACAAAAATGAATAACAGCTCTCGTGCGTAACCAGTAGTCGGAAAATGCGTGTATTTAGGTACATGTAAACGTTTCGATTTATATTGTTAGCGATACAGACAATACACATTCGAACAAGGTAAGAAAAGCCATTTCATCTATTTTATTCCGTTTTATTCCATGTTTTTAACGGTTTCCTCCTTTGCAATTTGCTTTGTTAAAAAACGACTTGCTCACAATCAGAGCCGTTCTGTGTCAAAAACGAGCTCAAATGCCAGATTGCACGGTTTTAGTGGAATTGGCAATCACATGTATACATGATTACATGGTTGTAACCATAACAGTTACTTAGATCTATGGAAAAATGAATTTTAATAGGTGGGCCCTCGCAATTACAGCTGTACCAACAATTCTCACATCACGATTTCCGACAACTGGTTACGCACGAGTGCTGTAATTCATAATGTATAAGGCGTGAGCTAGGAGGAATGGGTACAGGATGTTTATTTCAGGTTACATACTGTGATATAGAGTCAGAACCACTTTTTAAATGCATGCATATTTATGGTAGGGGCTAGAGGCCTAACCTTGGACTATAAGAATTTATTGTTCGTGTGAGGATAGGATAAAAAAACGTCCCGAGGATCGCCGTTTTGCATCAGGAGGCTTGTCAGTGATCCCGAGGGACGGATTTTTCTATCTTACCCTCACACGAATAATGGATTCTATTTCTTACTCACCACTGTTTTATTTATATATTTATTCATTTTTTTTTTTTTTTTTTGAAAAAAGGCTTCCCGAAGTCCCCGAATGCGCTTTTAAGATGCAATTCCACATGATGACGTTACTTGACGTTCTGGGTAAGATAGCATGGGTTAGATAAGATTTTCTATCCCAGGGTAAAATCTCAGATATCCTTATCCGGTGTGCAAGAATATGCCTTCTGCTGCTCCTAAGCTGTACTGAACCTACTTAAAAGCACGGTGCATCGGCTTTTCATCACAGGCCCGGCGTCTGTTTGCAAAAGTTTTCAGCATTGACACATACTGTATATGTAAGTTAGAATATTTCGCATGTTCACAAACATGCGAGCAGTCACTGTAGATAATTCCATGTCGGCTTTTGAACCTTATTTTTGTTTGGGAACGGACCTTCTCCTGAACTTGTACTTTCAAAACAATGTCAGCAACAATTTAGAGAACACGCGCATTGCCATGTTCGAGTGCACACTTCATTAGAAAGAACCATTAAAATTTTCCAGGTGGATCATTTGCCACCTGAATTTTCTCATATTCATGACTATGGAAAAGAGCTTGAATAATGTAAATTTTCATCGTTTGATTGGAAATTCTTTCCATTGTTAATTGAGAGTTACTATAGTAGGCCTACATGTAGTTTGCTCTGTTGTGCAGCTGTCGTTTACCATTCAACTGACGAGCGACAGATTTAATACACATTATTTTTTGAAAAAAAAATACATTGTAACCTTGACAATATTTATTCAGCCTATCGATATACGTATATATTGGCACGACATGTCGTTATATACATGTTCATCAGTTGCCTCTTATATTAACTACATTGTTGCACGTTGTCTGATAAATGGCACGTGCATTTATCAGGTCATGATGACGTTGCACTTTTTGAATGACCTCGCCATTGATACTGAATCACACAATAATCGAAAATTACGTCATAATCGCGAGTTTGAAGAGTGAAACAATGGGTAAACTGATATTAAAATAGAATACAACGTTCGCGTCTTTTGATAATCAAGTTTACCAGGCTCTGCTTTGAGAACGCATGTTGAATCGCTCGGCTAGCCTCGCGATGTCAACACGCGTTCTCAAAGCCTTGCCTGGTAAACTTGATATCAAAAGACACTCACTTAGTATTCTCTGTATATAACATTGGGAGGGGGCAACGCAAGATAATTTGGTACTTATCGCGTATGCGCACAAACCTCCAATAGGCGCCCGTGTTGACTTATACACGATATCTAAATTTTGGTCTAAAGGGGCGTTTAGACGGCATGATTTAGTCGTCCTGACAAAATCATACATGATTTTCATGTATGATTTTTCTGTTTAGACGGCATTACAATGTCATGTGTGATTTCTTTCAACAGTGAAGAAAACTGGCTGGGCACCTTGAGCTATCTCATCATGCTCTGCATCATTGCATTGCTATAGCTAAGAACATGTGTTTAAACTCATTCCCGCGAGTCACGACTTTTGTCATCTGCTATTTCATCTGCTTATGTTCTTAGGTAGTCTTTGTGACGAACAATATCGACCCAGATCAGACTGTTCCCTGGAAGCAGTCTTGTTAGGTTTATAGTGTTTACTTCCATGATAAGATCTCCCCTGAAGTACACTTAAATATATGCAGCAGGTTAATAAGTAGACAGCATTTTCAGGACAAACTACTGGCATCTTTAGGGTTATCTCTTTTATCTTGCTCCAAAAGCAATTAACCCCAGTGACCTCAAAGCTGATTGGCTAATTCGCCATGATTTTGTAATGGCAAAGAGAACCAGTTCTATCCCCCATGACATGTCGTCCTGACTCTAAAATTATATACGACTCTGTAATAGCAGTGTTTACACGAGCTGATTTGTAATGTATGACTAAGTCAGGCTGACAAAATCATGCCGTCTAAACACCCCTTAACTAATCCTTTACATCTTAACTTCGATGCGAGCAGCGAAGTTTCTGGCTAGTCTGCGCATATGCAGTTAAGTACCAAAATCTCATGCACTGGCAAATACAATTGTTACTTACACATGGGTGAAAGTTCTAAGTTTCCAAAATCCTGAACTTTTGAAAACCAAATCTTATAACTTACAATATGCCTGCAAATACCAACAATTTCAAGTTTAAAGGTCAGTTGTCTTTAAATAAACTGAAAATACATCAAAGAAGCCATGATAAGCTGCCTAATTCAGAATTTTGAGGCTGACTTTCTTTGGAAAGTCTGCCTCAAAATCCTGAATTCAGAAATAATCCTGAAAACTTTCAACCATGCTTACATTGCCATTATTATCCATTAAAATATTGGTACATGTACTTACTTTGTCATTATCATCCATAAAATTATTGGTACATGTACCTACTTGACCATTATCATCCATTTAATTATTGGTACATGTATATTGTACTTTCATGGCCATTATCATCCATTAAATTATTGGTACATGTATTTACTTGGCCATTAATATCCATAAAATTATTGGTAAATCTACTTACTTATCCATAAGCATCCATTTAATTATATTGGTAAATGTACTTACTTTGCCATAAGCATCCATTAAATTATTGGTAAATCTACTTACTTTGCCATAAGCATCCATTAAATTATTGGTAAATCTACTTACTTTGCCATAAGCATCCATTAAATTATTGGTAAACTAATTACTTTGCCATAAGCATCCAATAAATTATTGGTACATGTATTGTACTTACATGGCCATAAGCATCCATTAAATAATTGGTACATGTACTTACTTGGCCATTAGCATCCAATTAATTATTGGTACATGTACTTACTTAGCCATTATCATCCATTAAAGTATTGGTACATGCACTTACTTAGCCATTATTTTCCATTAAATTATTGGTGCCTGCACATTGTACTTACATGGCCATTATCATCCATTAAATTGTTTGTGAGTTTTAATTTGTCAAAGGAAATAATCTGCTTCATCCATTGAGCACCCTTCGCTGGCGAGTCTGGGTGTACATGTATACGCCCAGGCATGTACGGATCCGCTTTTCCTGCCACCACCCAGCTTGAACTATGGAACGAATATCTGGAAGCAAAGAACAAGCAAAACGTTATTGGTCAGTATTTTGGCAATGATACATGTACGTATCGCATCTGAAAATACACTGCTCAAAATATTTGAAGGAATACTTCATAAATATGTTAACTCCTGTCCAATAAACAAGTTATGCATTTCACTAGACAATAAGGCAGAACCCCAGTTTCTTTTGCTATTTATGCAAAGATAGTCAAAAAAGATTTTGACAAAACAATCGCTGCTCAAGTTCATGGCTCAATCTTTGTAACTTTTTTTTAAATGATGATTTTTTTCTGGAACTCTGTAGGATCTTTGGAATTCTTTAATAGCGCAACGTTATCATTTCTGTAACACTAAAAGGCTATTGAATGGATAGAAATGATGCTAATGCGGTGTTTGATTGAAAATATCGTCTTAAAATTTGGTTTTGAAAAAGGGGTATTTTAGCAAAATTCCATGTTTTCTGGAAATGGATTACTTCATTTTTTTTATCAACAAGCATCATCCTTGCCGGTGAGGCTAGATGTACATTTTTTTTCATAAGTTCAGATAAGCAAAAAAAATCTGCTTGAAATATAAAAAACTTTCTTACCCATAATTTTTAGCATATGTTTTGAGTGCCCATAAATTTTCGGCGTGCTTCGAACTGCCTTCTAGTGTCGTATGCTGATATTACATGTAAACTTTGGCAAACAGTTTGCATCCAGATCAAGCCCAGCAAAATGTGGTGCCTGATCAAACAGTTTGCATCCAGATCAGGCCGACAAAATGTCGTGTCTGAGATTGACTTTCTGGAGGTATTCGTGAAAGGATGGTTTGTAAAAGTTGGATTTGAAAAGTCAACAGATGAAAAAAAAGCATGTAAATTTACCGAGCATGCAAAAAGTTGATGAATTTTCCAGTTATTATTGTTAAGTGTAGTATTCTGTAATTGTGTTTTCACCAGTGTTTAGATATTTTATGGCAGATATAATCGAATTTATGCATGGATTGTCATAAATTGTAAGTTTGTACCACCTTCAACCTTCAAGCCAACGCCCATGGTTTTCCGTAACCGACTTTTTTGTCGAAGAATGAATCGATTAGGTGTTTACTATCCTCGGTAAACAAGACCCCGAGGTTATAAAACTTTACGACGGATAAGGGGAAAGTTCAAAATTTATCTAAATATTAAAATCGTAATATACAGTTTCATGTCAGTTGATAATGCCATCTTGTGTTGCAACAGGATAATTTTGCTTCGAAACGTCATTCAGATCCAATACACGATCGTATATGAAAAATAATCTTTAAATGTCTTATACTTCTCTTAGACATGAGTGAAAATTCAAAATTTCCATAAATCCTGATGTATCGTATGCCATCAATGATGAATAATTTCAAGTTTAGATGATAAATTGTCTTTAGATAAACTGAAAGAGAGTCAGAGAAGCTGATAAAATCTGCCTAATTCAGTATTTTGAGGCTGACTTTCTATGGAAAGTCAGCCTCAAAAACCTGAATTCAGGAATAATCCTGAAAACTTTCACTCATGCAAAAACGTTAGAACTTGAACTTTGAATCATAATTTTACGGACAGGTGCACAGACGGACGAAATACGTACACTGACACATTTTCTCTAGAAAAAAAGATGGAAAGAACTAAACCAGAATAATGTGTGGGCTACTGTAAAATTCCTATTTGCCACACAAATGCGAAATTACTTGGTGCGTATCAATTAATTGAGTAACCGAAGCTGACATTTCCCCACCCCTAGCCTGATAAGGCACGAGATCTAGAATTATCAGTGAAGGGTGAGTGTCAGGCGCTACTGTCAGATAACCATAGCTGGCTACCGCTTCACTTCACACGAATATCACAAATTAAACACGGATATACTAGTATTAAATAACAGAGTTTTTGTATCATTAATGCATTTTTACTGATTAAAAAACAAGAAAACAGACAGCGCAATTTTCAAGTCTAACGGTTTTGACTTTTTCTTAATCTTGCAGTTAAAAATGAGATGTTTACATACAACAATCACTATCTTCATATTTTATCATCACAAATTGTATTTTTGATCATCACAGGAAACAAGCTCATCCTATATATACTGGCGGACTTAACGCAACACTTGGATAACATCTTTAATTTATGTCTCGAACAAGAAGGCAGAACAATAATTTTGATTGTATGTTAAAGAGCATTCATTTGTAAGTAAAACATGGAAAACATGTCCAACTAATATAAATTTAACACAATAAATTGTAAACTTTTTGAGATAGGGGTCAACTGTTTCATGTGACCAAATGTTATGAGTGAAAGATTCCCTACTTCTTTAAATCAAGAAACACAAGAAGCATCAAATTTGTATCATGGACTTTGTTAGTCATCAAGGAATCACTCTCATATTGATTGGCAGGTCTACGATACAGCTTATTTGCGCATATGACGTTTATCTGGGTGTACCCTTTCATTCAATAGTTTAAAATCTCCTCAACTTAAGAATTGTTTAAATGGCTAAATTCACACGGAGCAAATAACGTCGTCCAGTTTAGTTGTACAATTAAAACTAATGTGTTTGCTGAAAAGGCAAGCTAAGGTTAACATCACCGAAGCAAAGGAATTTTACATGCAACTGTATTTTGAAAGATATAAAGGGAAGTTAGTGTTACGTTTTTAAAGCCCGTCAGTATATTTTATCACCACAGTGTATATTATTTAAGTACTTATATCTTGTATCATTGAAAGCTACACCTACCTGTATCTTTTATCATCACAGGGTACAAAGTCCATCATGACCATGAAGTCAGCTGCCGGGTCCAAACCGTACATACGCACCTGGAAAGTTGGGAACATACGTCTGAAACAAAGGAATGATTATTGTTTTTAACCCTTTATGCACGAATGGATGTTTCCTTCTCGTTAGATACAATAAACTTGGGATGATCCATTGTATATATCAAGGGACAACAGGTAATAATTTCCAAATAAAAATTGCAATTATTCTCTGAAGATAGTTTTTGTCTAAGCAAACAGTGCAGACCCTGATTATGCGGAATTTCATCTGGGTCTTTACTGTTTGCCAAATTTCGCATTTAGGAGTGACTAGTATACTGAGGGAAAAAAAGTTTAGCAATTATTTTTAATGGGTTTCCCATAGGCGATCTTTAAAGCATTCGATCTTTTTATTTGACAGGTTCGCAAACATGTCAGTTGCATGAAAATGAACTAATGGCTACCCGCAAGTGGTCAAAAGAAACAAAATCCGACTTCATAGTGAGGATTCGATCTGCTGAGCATTTTAATTTCAAACGTTATTCAATTGAAAGGGAGGTAATTTGGATAAAAACGATTTTCAACTTTAAACTGTACGAAAAGGTAAACATAACATTCAGTTTTAACCCGTTTTTCACTTTCTTACTTTTGGATCTAAGCATTTGACAGAAAAATGAAACTTTTAGTCGGAAACTATTTGCACTTTTGCCAGATAAGCTGTTTTAGCAAGGGGCATAAAATCAGACTTTACATTATGTGTAATTTCAACCTGTTAAAGTAATCGTACTTGTGAACGTTTGTCAACATATATTTTTGACACTATGGGATTAAAAGTCTTTTTTTTTTCTTCTAACTGTGAATCCCCAAAGTAGATTGCTAAACTTTTTTCCCTCAGTATATATAAAAAGTTAAAATTGACACAGGCTATAATACAAGCCATCGTACAATAGAATCAAATTTAGTTTGCCAATGGGTAAAAATTGATATCTGTATTTGCTTGCAGGTGCGGATCCAGGATTTCTGGAAATGGTGTTCATACTGATTTTATCTTATTTTTAATTATCCCATGAAAATGAAATAATTTGGTCTTACTGAGACCAAATTGTTTCATTTTCATAGGATATTTATAAACGGGGGCGGGGAGTGGGGTTCGCGTGAACCCCCCGAATCCCCTCTGGATCCGCTACTGGCTTTCTTTGGTTTTCGTTCCAGCCAGTCATGGTTTTTTGTCGTCTGCACCTCTCGTCTGCTTATATTCTTAGGTAACCGATATTGCAAACAATATAGACCCAGATCATACTGCTCAAAAGGGAACATTCTGACCTGGGTTCATAGTTTTTGCTTCCATGATAAAATCTAGTCTGAAGTGAAGTTGATGAATATGCAGCAGACGTTGAAAGCAGACATTTTCAGGACCAAAAATAGTGGTGGTGGGATAAAGGTTACTCCTTTACCTCATAGAGGCGCTTTTAACACGTTTGCAAACAGAGCAGACCCAGATCAGGCAGCTCTTACAGAGTCTACTCTCTTTTCTAATGGCAATACAATTAGATATGATCCTGACAAGTAAGTTCTTTGTTTTATGTACAAACGTGCATTTTTTTATATAATTATTCATAGTGGGTGGAGCTTAGCATGAATATTCATGAAGGAAAGGGTTAATGAACTGGCTCGTACACTCAGAGCACCTTTTCGCACGTAGAGGCTAAATTTAACTTATTCGTTTATTACTTGAAGCTCGAGCCTCTGGACCAGATCAGAAAAAAAACGCAAGATTTCAATTTTCTCGACAATCTGGATTAGTCTTGCAATATCAACAAAAGCACCTGGAAGATGCAGATTCCAGTTAATCTCCGACAGCCGGCGGCACAGGTTTATATTAATTTATCAACTTTATAAACAAGTCTACTCCTAGATTGATAGTTTAAAAATATTTCCAGGGTTCTAGTGAATTTAAACAATGTAACCGACTGTGTAACGATAAAATTGACCTTCCAAAAATCACCCAGTGATCACTGAAAGTGCAGACTGCAACTTTAACCCTATAATAGACGCCTTTTAACACTTTTGCTAACAGAGCATACCCAGATCAGGCAGCTCTTGTAAGAGCTGCCTGATCAGGGCCTACTCTGTTTGCTAATGGAAATATGATTTAAGATATGATCTTACACTAGTGGACATGACAAGTATCTTTTTGTCTGTGTTTATTTATATATTATTCATAGTGGGTGATTCTTAGCATGAGTATTCAGGAAGTTGAATTCAAAAAGAAGGTGGTGAACAAATTAAGAGTTGGTGTCAATATATAGCCTAGTCCGGTTTTTTCTGTAAAGCTGGAAAATAATATCGAAATATATTCAAAACGTGGACCGCCTTGTCCGCAAAAATTACCATTCTTCAACAATTAAAATTCAATGTTCACTTCTAGCATTTATATGTAGTCAGGAGGGCCAACAGGTTTGGGGTCGACCATCAAAGGGCTCAAGTAATAACAAGTATAAGCTTTCACCGTTAGCAACTTCGTGTATAGTAGATACACACTGCATTTCGCTCATTTTCTGGGTCGTCAAGACGCCAGTTGAAACAAAGTTCTGAAAATGAATAATGTTCAAAGGATTTGCTTGGAACAGGAAATAGATACTGTAAGGGGCGAAACGAACAGGCTACATGGTTTCGAAAATCAAAATTCGGACATTTATTGATCCAATGGAGGCCGCCATTTTGAATATTTAATAAACTTCCTGTAAATTTTGAGAAGCCAGTAAAATCCCAATTTATAATGCAAAATATACAGATTTTTTTTCACAACAGAAGAATCAATAAAAATGCAAACGAAGTTAAAACGGATAGCAGGAAACTAGTTATTCTGTTATTATGGATATTTCGAATTAGGGCTGTATGACGTGGCAGCCTAAAAATGGCTGCTCTCCTCCATTGCTTTTATTTGTCTACTATACGAACATCTGTTACTTCATGCGCAGGTCCAGAAAGTTTTGTCAGAGGAGGTCCAACTTTGACAACGTTTTTATTTAGTTGATAAGGGGAGTGAGGATCCAAACACCACTTTAAGCGGGCCATCATCGGCCCGCCAGCAAAACGCCATTAAAATGGCGTTTCGCTGGCGTGCCATCATGGCCCAACATTGAATGCTGGCTTGGCATGTGATTTTTCAGGGGATCCGGACCAGTATTGCCCTATTAGAAACCCTATATTTTTGTGATTTTTCAGGGTGGTCTGGGTCCCCTGCCACCACCCCCTCTGGATCCGCGCATGAAATCATATATTTCATTCGATTTTGATCAGCCATGAATTAACAAGAGCTTTCATTTTAGATACACTTGCTTTTTACTGTTACCGTCCCCTTTCAATGAATTAGTAGCCATGGAATCATTTGAGCAACTTTGGTAGAGGGCAATTCTAGGAACCTGTCATTAGCTCTTGATTTTACCTATTTCTGTAGAGGGTGGCATAGATGTTCTAAGTTCCTTAGTATAGAGAACCGGCCATGCCCCCTGGTGGCCAGAGGCCTGTCAGATATAACAACGTATAATTTCTGGTTCTGCAGCTCACGAGTATCACTTAATAGAGTATTTGGATACATTTGGAAACACAACAGTCGTAACTTCAAGTGGAACACTCCACTTTAAATTGGCTGTGAAATCGGCCATGTCGCGAGAAAACCTCATGTGTTGCATGCGAGAAACAAATGCGCAGACTATCCTACGCATGCGTGCGGTCTGATTAGAGCCTTCGTTATTGGCTTTATGGAATTTTGAAAGGTTATAGCTTAGCTAGTTACATGTAAAATATCAATAACCCAGCTGCTCCCTGTAGCTGAGCCTAATATGTGTTGAGATATACCCAGTCGCAAACCTCGAAGACAGGTTCTCCGATGCATATTACACAGGTTTATATATACAAAAAATTTCTGCGTAAAATTGTAATATTTTCTTACCTATCAATTTAAACTTATAATTTGGGTGCTCAAAAGAACCGTCTCATTGAGACGGTTCTTTTGAGTACCCACAACATATGTTTTTGGTTGAGAAATAAGAAAATTAAATTTTCGTCACGCACTCTTAACTAAAGTCCTGGATATAGACAGTGTACCAATTATCAGGGTATATCTTATGTCTGACAGATTCTTCCATCCTAATGACTGGATGATTTGTATGCAATGAAAATATAAACAATTAGAGATACTAAATTCTGGGTGAGCATTTGAAGCTAAACGTTTTGGTCTAAAAATCTATGAATGAAATATGGATATGAAAAATATGGATTTTTTATTAAAAACTATGAGTAGCTTTTGTACTTAGTGCAAAAGCTGCTCACGGTTGTTTCATAAAAAAATATTTTTATACGTCTAAAAGATATAATTTCACCCTATATTAATATTTGATACATTTTTGAAGCCATGATTTGATGTGCGAAGGACCCTTTATTTATACTTCTGAACCTCAGAACATGGAAGTAAGAGTAAAAAGAGACCCTTAATACTTATAATATACCACCCTTAGTCCTAACCAACTTTAGCATGAAATAACTGGTAATATGCAACATGCGCGGACCCAGAAAGCTTTCTCAGAGAGGCGCGGATCCAGAAAGTTTTCTCAGAGGGGCTCCAATTTTGACGTGTTTTTTTTTTTTTTTTTTTTTTTTTTTTTTTTTTTTTTTTTTTATTTATATAAGGGGATCAAAATACCACTGGCGTGCCAATGGAGGACCAGCTTGGTAGCTTTGTGATTTTTCAGGGGATCCGGAACAGTATTGCTAAGAAACCCTATGTTTTTATGATTTTTCAGAGAGGGGTCCGGACCCCCTGCCCCCTCTTGATCCGCGCATGTGCAAGGTCTACACTGATGTAAGTGATATAAAAAAATACTCGTGGATTATCTCCACTTACAGACTGACAAACCATGGATTAAGGACACACCCCTAGCTGGTACTACAACTGCACTTCGTGTCACTACCATACTGCTGCACACAAAATCTGAAGTCTGACATTGCCGTCTGAACAGATCTTAGCGATTATAAAAGTCGGGATCTAAATAAAGCAAATCTTTCTGTAATTACTCCTGCCACAGATCCACTCCCGGGGAGTAGACGGTGACCCCGGGGAGTACCTGTTAGATTAATGATGAGCTGCTCAATGAGGTTTTGTTTGTTCATTAACAGTAATGATTAGGCGAACGTTTGGTATATAAACTACATGGGGTATCAGGGCATAGGGAATATTATGTTTCATCGAGGTATCTGGGACCAGTTTCTTGGTTAGTTATGTAGTTATATTCGCCATGTGTCCGTCACACCAAAAGTATCGCCAGTAAAACTAACAAAAGTAGACCCAGCATAACCTGCGGAATTTGTGCTGTATTTCGGTAGGATCAGGGATCAAATTTAGCACTTGCTAACTTGCTAAATGCCAGTAGTGTTTTTTTCCAAAAAAGCAAGTAGAAATTACCATTACTTGTTATTTAAGCAATTTATAATTTAAATGCATATCATTCTTATTTCTAAAATCAACCAAATCATGCAATATGGCTTAAATTGCTTAATAAACAGTGTATATCCTAATCGGCCAGCTTGGATAATCTGGATCCACACTGTTTACAAAGTAACCTATATGTATATATGTAGAAAGAAGGACAAATTACCGTTTGGACATACAATCTATGCAATTTTAGGTATAGTATTAAATATTAACTTTGAAATTGAACAAACATGAAAAAATAGAGTTCATTTGCAGTAAAAAAAAACAAGTGAGAAAAATAATCAGCAAGAAGTTGAACATCTTAAATTTGAACCCTGAGGATTCGTTGGATGTACAATGTAATGTAAAGATTTAAACCAAATTTGAAGGGAGTGCAGTGGCACATTCGGTAAGAGTGTTAGACTTGGGATCGAATCATGCGCGGATCCAGATGGGGTAGGGGGCCCAGACATCCCCCATGAAAAATCACAAAAATATAGAGTTTCTTAGCAATACTTGACCGGATTCCCTGAAATTCTCAATATTCTCAAAGCTACCGAGCCAGCAATAATCGGCACGTCAGCGTTTCGCTGACTGGTCAATGATGGCCTGCTTAAAGTGTAATTTGGATCCTCTCTCCTCTCATCAACTCAAAAAAACACGTTGTCAATGTTTGTCCTGACAAAACTGTCCGAATGGTCGCTTGTTCGGGAACATCGGATTTCCTTGTGCAAGACACTTTATCCTCTGCTTTACGAGGGCTGTTCAAATATGAATGCAAGTGGTTTCATAACTTTCTTCACATATATGCTACGACAAAATGGTAAACGTTTCTATATAGGACTGTATGTCACCTTTAAAGTGGCACCAGACCAAAAAGAAAAATACAGTATATTTATCGAGTTATAGCCCTTTGAATGAGGGTCACGTAAGTATACTAACAAATTCAATGCTTCGAACATATACCAGTGATAGAGACGAGCGTATAATTTTTTGAAGAACAGGTGAAATTTCTTAAAATTTTTAAGGAAGTATCCCCATACTCTTACATAATGATTCTGTGAAAGTTGCGAAAATCCGACATGCTTTTGTTAAATTACAACGAATCGTGTTCACTAAAGTCTCTTTATGCTTGCAAATAAATGGTAAACAAAACATCACCTTTCAGTTTTCAGTTAAACTTATCTATAACAAAATGCACGAAACATCATTTAAACTAGTTTTAACTCAAAGACAATATGTTGATCGCTCATACTGAGTTGTTGCTATAAATTATTGATGGATAGTGGGTACTTTTTAACCGCTGAAAAGCATTTTTATCAAGTCAAAAATGCCTTAAGTGAAAGGGGTTATAGAATGTATACTTATTTTTTTTTATCATAACATTGCGTCTTTATTCTTAATTTGAACGTAAACTTTAAGTTTGACCACTTTAGGCATTATTTACAATAAAATTACTTACCTGGTCTTGAGGACAAGACAGATTGAACATATTTTAATTAATGTAAACACGTCATTAAGAAGCAGAAGCATGCTTGAAAAATTATATAAAGTGGGATAACTCTGTAAATAGAGGATGGATTATTTTGAAAACTTCCTTCTGACATATTTAGCATGTTTTCAGCAAAACGCAAAGAAAACGACACAGCGATGTTTATTATTTCATCACCAGTAGATAACTCAAAATGACGTTTATCATAAAATTAATGACGTCACAAACGTGCCTGTTTACTCGAGATTGAAACAGGATTATATAAACTTTTTCTTGCGAGCAACTTTTAAATTGTTACTTAAACTTGCATTTAAAATTTGGTGCCATTTTGTCTCAAACTTACAAAGATATGACACTATATCATAGATGTACCAAAACGTGCATTGCAATTTGCTTCAGAAAAACTTCAGTATACAGGAATGGCCTTTATATAAGGGTCTGTAACTCGAGAAATATAGTTAGTGTTTCTTAATGTTTGGTGCCATTTTAAAGGCGACAAATAGTTCTTTCCAGAAAGGCATAACATTTTGTCGTTTTGCAATTGCAATTTGCTTCAGAAAAACTTCAGTATACAGGAATGGCCTTTATATAAGGGTCTGTAACTCGAGAAATATAGTTAGTGTTTCTTAATGTTTGGTGCCATTTTAAAGGCGACAAATAGTTCTTTCCAGAAAGGCATAACATTTTGTCGTAGCATATATGTGAAGAAAGTTATGAAGCTACTTGCATTCATATTTGAACAGCCCTCGTAGTAATGGTTCAACTATGGAAAGACAACCGACTTGACGGAAAGATAGTTGACTGGGACGTAAGGCACAAAACTAATTTTGTTGGTGTTGTAATGTCATATACATAATATGACATGTATGTGAAGGTCCCTTTTTGTGTGTGTAAAAAATATAATTATTCTTGACTAAAAATTATGGTCAATAAATGGAAGGGCGTGGGAAGGTCTAGGTCGAAAATAGTGTTCGGCGTTATGTAAAGAAACGAAACGAATTAATATTGTTTTAACACAAAATTTAAACTCGTCTTAATTGAAATGTCAGCTGCTGTCAACGATGCCAAGTTGACATGCTATATATGGTAAAAATACAAGACTAGATTCAAGGATCTGGATATTTTTCTGGCAAAATGTCACGGATTTTTTTTTTCTTCTAAAAATGATAACCACTACCACCCACCCATTTAGAATCTTGTGGTCGCGCCCTGACCATGAACATGCTTATATCTAAAATGCTATAGAATATAAGAGAAGAGTGATTAATTTGGCATAAATGCATGGGCGGATCCAGGATTTCTGGAAAGGGGGTTCACACATATAAAGGTGAGGGGGTTCGCCTTGCTGGTTTTATCTCATCTTGCTTAAATATCCCATGAAATCATATGAAATTTAAATACTGGGAGCGGAGAGGGGGTTCATGCGAACCCCCTGAACACCCTCTGAATCCGCCTTTGAAATGGGTTTACACATTATTTCCCACAATTCATGACAATTATCGTCTGCCCTCTCTTCTGCGTATGGAAGTTTGTAGCCTAGATTGAAAACATTATGCTCCTTAGGAGCAGTCTGATCAGGGTTCATATTGTTTGCTTCAATAATTCATAATCTGGAGTGCATTTAAATATTTGCAGTAGACGTAATAAGCATATTTCATTTTCTGTTTAAAGATAAAATTTAATAAGATAATATTTAGCTATCTCGTGTGCTTGGGATAGGTAGGATAGAATTTTTGTTTCTACGTTATTTTCCCCGTTTTTTGTTTGTTAGAACTATTTTTCTAAATATTGTAAACCCGAAAAAAATTAGGTTTTAGCAGTGTGTTTCGTGTACAAAATGTACCAAATCTGCCAGCTTCATCAGGTCACACCATGACCCATGGTTTATATTAGGCCAAATAAAAAAAATAAGTGTGTGTTTGGGTAACGTGTCTAAAAAAATTTAGGTAGGGCGGGCACTCTTGTTGTTTTTTTTTTTCTTTGTTTTTTTTTCTTTCCTTTTAAATTCTGTAAAAAAAAGGCATAATTTTATGCATATTGAAAGGCATTTCGCCTTTCAAAATGCATAAAGTTATATTTGTTTTTCCAGAAAACCTGAAAAAAATCCAGGTTTCACTAGTAAATTTAGTTACTATACACAGGTATTTTTTTAAAATTTGGCCTTATCAATGTGCCGACTCCGGAAACTATCTATCGCCAATTAAAAAGTAAATTAATAAATTAATAAATATGCAGAGCATTTTAATATTAATTCACTGAAATATTTTTGTATAATAAATTATATGAATATGGAATAAATGATTTTTCGTGAAAATTTATTTAACAGGACCGCTTTAAAGTAATCATTGAGGGACCCGTTTTATTTGGTTGGTCCAAGGATAACTTCGTCTGTTGACGACTGCAATAAGCACTTATCTTCTCAGAGAAATGTTATTGTTTTTATTTGCTATTTTGCATCATGTAAATATTGAATGGCTCTTTTGTATGGTTGCATAGGAGATAGCCGACGGGCTAACTGTGTTTATCCTCTGTAAATAAATAAATATGCCAAGACAGAGAATCAGAAAGAATTATTTCAACTTTAGTCAAATATGTTCATGTGATGTTCTCGTTGACGTTTGATCAAACTATGACCATAAATCATATATGAAAAAATCCCTTTCAAGATTTTTTCTTATATTATTATGTTCAGACAACAGTTACAATAAATATTTCTTTAAAGAAAGTAACGCTAAATTCCAAAGAACAAGCATAGTTTTAAAACTATAAAATTGAGAGAACGACAGTAAAGGTCCTAATATCTCATAAAAATGTCTTCTAAAGTACCACCTTTAATTATTCGTGTCATGATTTAATTGAACCGTGAACGTTTATCTTGGAAATCGACTGATCTTCGCGGGGTGCGCTTAATTTATCGGTGATCATCGACCGGCTCGCTCGATTTCACAGTTTGTTTACACATTTTCACGCTCATTAACGAACCCTTATTTCCAAGAAACCGAGAAGCACCACAAGGGACCGATAGGAACCGCAATATAGAGGAGGGATCGCTAATTTCCTGACATGAATATCATTAATCATGATTATTGCGAATCTGCCGATGGATACACTTCGATGTGATTTTAATTTATTTTTCGTTTATTCGAAATTTAAATCTTCGGCCGATAATGAAGAGACAAATGGAGATATAAACGAATTAAATCCATATGTTTGATATAAATGACAAGTCTGGCAGACGAAATAATCTGTGGAATAAATCATTACACAACTGGCGTCATAATTTGATAGAAATGTACCAATTTGTATGTATAATGGAGACTGATTTCTAATCGCAACATTAAGTAAAAAAAAACTGTTACCTTGTCAAATATTATTTATATACAGCCAGATCTCGAAGCTAGATTGAGCATGAAATTTATCATGCCCGTAAATGTTAAATTGAGAACAATTGTTGGCATTTTAACATTTTTAAGCATGATAAATACAACACCTGAGAGTTTATTTTTATGAGCATTTCAAATTTTTGCCCAATCTTGTGTATAACCTCGGGGCCAGATCTCGGATGACTTGAAGAATCCACTTCTGAGATGCATTTGATTCCGATATTCAGGGGCACAATAAACATATAAAATATGTGTTATATCGCTACAAAATATCTCTGTTTAGGGTAACCTAGCCTGTCTTTGAGGCCCTGTATTAAGACATCTAACTGAAAGTTCTATAACTACTACAGAGATAATTTTTTGATACTTTATTACTTCCCCATTGCTCAGAATACATTTAATAAGACAGTCAGTGAAAATTTTTACAGTGGTGTATATGCTTGTATATGTATGTGCACATATTTAACTATTTTCCTATTTACCGGTCTGATACCAGTCTAAGAGTAACCCGGCCCTACCTAAATTTACTGGTGAAACCTAGATTTTTTCAGATTTTCTGGAAAATATATATTTTATGCATTTTGAAAGGCAAAATGCCTTTCAAAATGCATAAAATTATGTTTTTTTCCAGAAAAAAATAACTAAAAAAATAAATGTGCCTACCCTACCTAAAATGTTTAGACCCGTTACCCGAAACACCCGAGTAATAAGCGCAGTCTTGATATTAATCAGATTTTTTTGTCAAGATTTCAAACCCCGGCCCGGTCTTTTACGTATATATCGCCTATTAGTGTCACTTAATAGTTTTATGCTAAAATATACTAATATTGGAATAAGGCCATTAAATGTACATATATTTTGCCTAAAAATGACCAGTTCATAGCATTTGGACAAACATATTGCCTGGGGTAATTGAAATAACGCAAAAAAGTCATGCTAACCGGCATTCAAGGTGGCGACCAATATGGCGAATTATTGTAAACCTACCTTCCTGCCTTCGTCACAATCATCTCGGTCCCAAGTTCATCAAACTCGTCCCACAGTGACTTCATCTCAAGCTGACAACTCACGTTTATCAATTTATTATTTAAAGGTTTCCGCTGCTCCTCCTGTCCGTCCGTATCACTACACACTGAACAGTCACTAGTTTTCGCGTCATTAGCGTTAATATCCGTGTTATGTTTATCACTTCCCAATAAGGAATCTGTGAGCGCGTTTCTCTGTCCCTCTGTGAGAGTGTCCACCCTGAGAGGATCAAAGATAGGCCTCCCTGTACCAGCATTCATCAAACATGCTGAAAAAGAAGTAAGGGACATATGTTTATTGCGCCTATCAGTCCATCACTTTCATTGCATATGAGCCTCGACATGAGATTTCCAACAATGTGGCATTTTGACAGGAAGAGACTCAGACGAGCCAGTGCAGCCTCCTTTTAAGCTTAGAAACTGCGTTTCGGTAAGTAGCTATATATTAATAGAATATTCAAGCGACTAGCAAAGGCTCTGATCAGGCGGCGCGTATGTGCAGGCTGATCTGAGGCTTTTCTGGTCGCACATACCACATAGTTGGAAATTTTATGTTGTGGAAAATCAGCAGGTTTATATGGTGTTTTCTGTTCATTGAACACATTACATGCTGTCGTTACTTCGTTATATGGTGTGCAAACTTCATTATGATGACGACTAACTAACGGCTTAACCTGGACAGTTCTTGCAGTAACAACTCATAACGGATATTGCACACAACAAAAGGAACTATGGACATGATATAATGACTATGGGACATCATATAAATATGAATGGTCAGCATGTAAAAATAAATGCACATAATACAAAGAAAGTTGCACAAGATATAATGAAGAATTCACTGCATGTGAAGACGAGTGCACAGTATATAATGATAAAACGACACCATATAAAGAAGTCATGACATCATTTATGGAACATTGGACATCATACCATGAAATAATGACACCATATGGCACATTTTGTCATCATAGGACAGCTATGGCGTACATAGTCAATATTCAGAAATCCAGCAGTTCTATTCAATGAGACTTTTGGACACCGATATCGTTTTTAAACTTATGTTCTGCTTGAAAAGGGGCTCTTGCATGGTATGGGAAATTAACATGGGAGTCTGCCCACGCTTGGATTTTAAAAATATTATGTTATTTAATTGTCTGGGTATAACTTTAATATTTATGGTGCGTTTGAGTTTTTATGCAATGCCATTGCTAATTTATGACGTCATGAATGATATCACTATAATACCTTAGGGTACCCAGTTATAATCATTTCTAAAGTTATTGACATATCATGTAATGGGTGGAGAAATGTTTTATTAAAAAGCTATATCATTGATAAGTTCGCTGTTACTTAAAATGGCTTTGTATGTATTAGGATATAGGGTGGGCATTCATTTTTATAGCATGGTACCCCATTTTCGACTGTATATTTTGTATTCAGTCAAATTTTGAATTAACATTTTTACAGGTTGCGGTCTTTGTCAAGATACCATTTCAACATATAAACTATCCATATATGTTAAGAATATGTAGACCAAATTTCATGAAATTCAAGGACCGATAACATATTTTTTAACTTGATGTTCACACATGGCCCTAATTCATTGAAATGTAAAAAATACAATATTATGTTTCAGTGGTATACATACTTGAATACTTGCTTAGTTTGAATCATTATGCTAGTATATTTATTGGTAGAAGTTGAAATGTTCAGTGTTTTTTCCATATTATGGATTGGACAAAGAAAAAAAAACAATATTCGTTGATATTAAGTGCCACGATTCTTATTTAATGAAGTTCTTACACAATAATATTAGCCAAAATGATACAATATGTTGACACCTGTACTTAACACATCTAGTTTCTAACATTAAAACTACATCTAGCCAATGTTACACTTAATATGTAACATTATTAAGAATTTTAATTCATACAGAAGAGAAACCTTATGACAAGTCAGTTCATACAGGAGAAGAACCGTATATCTATGATTTTATAATTGTAAGACTCATTAATAAACCTGCTTCACAAAAATACCCCCCTGTCATACCTATTGGTTAAAATTAACCATTTCGGTCACAGATAACTCTTGGCTTCAAGGTATTGCTAATTTAATGCTTAAATCTTCTCTGTTCATTCTGTGTTGTGAAACTGATGCTGATTTCCATCAAATAGCAACATTTATACTTTAGCTGGCTGTATATTCTAGGCATACAGTTTTGTTTCTGAACCTCACTTATTCATGTAGAACACTGTTTTATGATACCTTTGATAAGACTCTGTTATGCTAGGTTTACACTATGTTCCCGGCAGCCACGGCAGTCACGGTAGCCAGAAACGTAGCTCGCCGTGGTGTTTTAGTCATTTTTGTCTTTGTGTTCAAGTTCTGTAAAGTCTCACTACGTTTTCTCACGGTCTGTCAAGGTCTGCCGTGACAGAGGCTCGCCGGCGCGCCACGGTCTGTCACGGATGGTTCTACGTTTCATCCCGGCCTGTCACGTTCTGTTGGGACCTCTTACGTTTTGTTACGTTGCGATCAAGTTCTGCTACGTCTATCAAGTTCTGTCAAGGTTTTCTACGATAAAACGTGGGCGATGAATGGTGTTTGGGCCCCAATATGCACACGGTATAAAGAGGAGGTCCACAAAGCTGCTACAATTGTTATATTATGCACCCTTGATCAAAAACATCATTACATGTAATGGCAATGAAGAAGCCGATTTCGTATTTATATAATTGCTAGGAGTGTATAGAAGAATGATCGTCTAGCAGGAAGGTTAAAGGCGGATGCATAGTGCGGGCATGGTTTTCGGAAGAACGAATGCAACAATTGGGATACTTCTCACCTTTTATAGCAAGAGAGCTTCGCATCGAAGATTTTAACGCATTTCAGGCGTCCAAAGCTCTTCAAGTCGAAACTGTACAATAAGAGTCTTGAAACAAAAACACCAGCCATTGGTATCAGCATTAACTCTTTGTACTTTAGTGACTCATTTATGAGTTTGTTTTTTTAAAAAAACACAGAAGATTCTAATGAAATGGCGCACAATGCAGCATTTGATCAATGTCTACACCGACTGATCTTCAGAGAAATAAATGCAATATTCTGCCACCGGAAATTATAACCTATGACACCTCTATAATACAATGAAACTACCCAAGGCCATTCAGTAATGATTATTTCTACCCTTGCCACTACTTTCCTCCTCAGATGCATCTATCTGAGATTCTTAGACTCCATGTTCAGGTTCGAGTTATGGGGTCGGGTTAGGACAACGTGGCAGACCGCAACAGAACTTGATAGACCTTGACAGACCTTGGCAGACCTTGCGTTGCCGTCTCGTAACAAGCCGTCCAGCTACGGACATACTCCAAGTTGTGTTAAGGTTTGTTACGTTCCGTCACGTTTTGTTGCGTTCTCCCCGTTCTACTACGGCGCATTTAAGTAGGTCAATCCCGCCGTGGCTGCCGTGGCAAATTTTTTGACTGTTTAAAAATCTGTCCCGGCGATCACGGCAACCACGGCGAGCTACGTTTGTCGATCCCGTTCCCCTACGTTGTGTTACGGTCACCCCGTTTCGTCCACAGTGGCCGAAATCGTGACTGCCGTGGTCGCCGGGGACATAGTGTAAACGTAGCATTACACGTTATCCTGGTCACGGCACCAAAATGTGGTTCCTCTAGTTCAGTTGGGATGTAAAGGAAATATTTAGTCTTCTTGTTTTCACATGTTTATTGTTAGGATATAATGTTTCTTAAACAATATCGTGCAGGACTTGAGGAAGTAATACACATTGTCTTGGCCCCATAGTGCCATGACACAGGGCCATGGCCTTCAGCGTTTCTGACCATTGAATCATTTAAAATTGTCTAAACATGTCTTTCTTTAAGAAAAGGGGACGTAGATTAAAAAAACAACCTCCTTATGTCGAGTTATTGATTCATTTGAGCTAAATAATTAATTTTGCTAAAACTGACCTATTCCCATAAGAGGTAGGAAATGACAAAGTTACCGGTTTTGGATTTTCATGATATTTGCCACAGATCAGAAGTATATGTATGGCATGTTTTTGTGATAATATGGTATCTTGACAAAGGCTAGAATATATCCATCTTTTGAATTGAATGTTGAATGTTTTGTAAATTTTCGAAAAAAATATTGAAATTTTACAATCTCTTCTTCTGAAAACGTAAACCATAATTTATCCAAATGGTTTCGTGATATTAAAATGATGTCTATGGTATTTTGGATTCAATCTAGACGACAAATCGTAGAAATAAACAAAACTAAAGAATTAGGACATGGACATTTAGAGACAGGTACCACCTCAAAGGTGGAGTCCGTCAGGGTTGCTTCTTAAGCCTTATTCTTAACTATCTAATTCGATAAATACATTTTCGTAGTTCGTATATAATGAGTTATTAATATGCAAAGTTTGATGAAAATCCATGCGTGGGCACAGATGAAAGTGCCCCTTTTAAATGTTTTGTAATGAAGAATATGGGCATTTTTCTATTTCAAAAAAGAATTTAGAGTCAGTCTCTTTTCCAACGCAAAAAAGTTAAGGTATGTTGAAGGTAAACGTTAAGGCTATTGAATTTCCGAAAATTCTAACGATGAAAAAAATGTTGAATTTAAGGTCTCACTCACAGAATCTTCATAACGCAGTACTGATTTTATGCTATGTGTAGGAAATGAATCGAAATATGTTTAGGCCAAATAAAAATAAACTGTGTTTAGGGTAATCCGACTCTGGTGAAACCTAGAAAAAAAGTCAGGTTTCTGGGAAAAAATATATATAATTTTATGCATTTTGAAATGCATTTCGCCTTTCAAAATGCATAAAACTACATTTTTTTTCCTGAAAAACATAATAATTAAGAAAATATGTGTGCCTACCCTACCTAAAATTTTCAGACCCGTTACCCGAAACACACTTATTTTTTATTTGGCCTTATATGATTTCCGCGCAACAAACGTTTTTTTCCTCATCATTTAAAAAAATAATAATACATTTTAATTACTGAACAGAACACAACATTACAGTTCTGCTCTGTTCGTGGTCGGCTGATAACCGGTACCAGATCAGGCGCGACAAGACGTCGGACCTGACCATGATCCAAATTGTTTGAAACTGATTGTATTCTTGAGATAATCTTTTTTGAAAAAGTTAAATTTGAAAGACAAAAAGCATAAAAATTACCAAAATTGCCCATTATGAATAGGAAAATGGGCTGATTTCGAAATCATCAAGCATTTGCTATTGTAGTGACTTTCGTTCTAATCGATAGCATTGTATTTAAACATGTATGTATTCTCCGAGTCAATGTTTGCTGAGCAAAGATGACACAAACAACCTGTGATGTCGGAACCATTTACATGGCATCAGTTTAAAAAAAAATAATAATAATAATTGACTATTCAAAGCGTTGCAACGTGATGGTGCAAGTTCATTATTGCTGTCCACTTATGGTGAAAGTTCAAAACTTCCAAAATCCTGAACGTAAGAAATTCAAATAAGAACTTACAAACAGTCGTCAATCGGGGGAAAAACAGACTCTTCCGAAACTCGGTTCCACCGAACATGTTCAATAATGTCCGGTTATCAACAGACCACAAAAAGTGGCGAATTAACTCTAAACAACTGCTTTAGAATAAGAACCCAATATTTCTGAAATACCAAAATTTGTAAACTCACCACATAGCGAGGATTAACTCTTGCATGCCGGGTATTTTTTCATGAATGCCCTCTGCTGATTTTAATTTACTTTTTTCAAAAAATGTGTTTTGTTGTTTTTGGGCGGATAATATGCTGTCCCGCCGAAGTACACGTGTATGTGAAAGTTTTTGTTTTAGAATATAAAAAGGAAGAAACGTTTGATTTACGTCACGTGAAAGGACGACTGTCCAACATTACCGCTACGCTGTTTAGTTTACTGGATTTTTTCGAGCCTGTTTAATGTGAACCAAAGAAGTATAGTCGTTAAAAAAATATGAAAGGTGAATATACCTGCAAAAACGAATCCATTTTTACATGATAAAAATGACAAATAAATCACAGTTGATCTGCGCCCCCCTGTTAAAGTGCAATATTAAATGTGGAAGCAAGTTTAGACTGAACATTTTCAGTTTTTATTCTAAAAAAAAATCAGTTTTTCAGAATCGACTTGGTACTTACATGCTTATATTTGATGCATTTTTGGAACAGCTCATGACTTAACCCTTAAAGCGCCACCTATAATTTGCAGCAGACAACAATTTCCAATTTTGCCACCTTTTCAAAAATAAGCAATATGGCATGATATTTCATGAGAATCGTCTTCTGGCAGACGATTCTTATGTAATATACCTTATTTTTGTCGAACATTGGGGAAAATGTCACAAAATTTGTCGTCTGCTGCAGTTGTGATTGACGCTTTAAGGGTTAAAGTTATCGTCATTAGAAGTTGCACATGATTAAAAGGTGCGTACGGCACAGGCGTTTATTTAAAGGGATTGTGGATACTTTTTTTGTGAATCTGTCCGTTTCAAAAATCGGGCGAGAATGCGTCGGTGGTTCCGTTGCATATTTATTTTACAATCTCCTCAAACTAATTTTTTCGTCAATAGTTTTAAAACTTATCAAAGTTTAAAGCTACGTCTTTTAAGATGACAGCAAATTATGAAAAGCTCTTAAAATGCTTTGAAATGAAGTTAAAACTTCCCAAATCATGAATTTTAGAAATTCAAACCTTAAACTTGCAATATGCCTGCAGAATATTAACAATAGATAAACTGATACATGTAATAAAAAGGCATACAATGTACGCTGTTATTATAAAATTATTGATTTCATTTAAGTCATATGCCTTTAATCCAGTATTAAATGCAGAATAATTCTGACAACTTTCACCCATGTTATATATTTTACGCTGAAATCTGATACATTTGGAATAGTAAATAATTGTTCTAAGGTTTTATAAGAATTCACAAAAATCTCCCTACAAGACTGGGTTAAAAGAAGCAAAAAAAATCTTGCACTTGTTTGAGTTGATACTTTAACCTCAGTCAATAGTTTTTCAGTCACATTTTAAATCAAGTCGAGGCAGTTTCGTAATAGTTATACCATGGCTCGTCCGCCTGTACGTGGAGATAATCCACGAGCTTTAACGAGTGGATTATCTCACGTACAGGTGGACAAACATGGTAGAACTATTTATACGACCTACATCGGTGTAGAACTTGTCATCACGAGATATTTCGTGATTAAGTTGGTATGGGTGGTATAAATGGGTTGAACCAGTCCAAAACAGAGGATAAAGTGTCTTGCTCAAGGACACACCACAGCTCGATATCTCAAGTAGAGCACTCAACGACTGAGCAACTGCGGTCCTCAAAAAGCAATTTTTTTTATTATTATTACATGTACCTCCTATGATTCACATGGGTAATAGTTCTAAGATTCTAAATTCCTGAAATTCTGAGATTCAAATA
Organism: Loripinus fragilis; assembly: GCA_964019695.1. NCBI lineage: Eukaryota > Metazoa > Mollusca > Bivalvia > Lucinida > Lucinidae > Loripinus > Loripinus fragilis. The sequence continues at coordinate 21,327,232 of OZ026525.1, forward strand.
ATGAAACAATTAACGTATTTATGCCAAATTAGGATCTCAAAACTCTAATTATGAGAAATGAAGTTGAATTCCGGCTGCCTGCACTCAGGAACAAATGTTAACGTGCTGATTTTTTTTTATGCCAAATTAGGATCTCAAAACTATTATTTTGAGTAATGAAGTTGAATTCAGGCTCAAAGTTTGAGGCTGACTTTCCCCAAAGTATGAGCCTGAACTCAGGAACAATCCTGAAATCGGGGGGGGGGGGGGGGGGGGGGGTCGAGTTAACGAGAGTTGGCAGTATTTCAATCCCTATTTAGTTTTTTTGAGAAGGTTCAACAAAAACAAATCATGTTTGTCGTTCTTATGGATATTATAGGTGGTAAGCATGTTAATCAAAGTTAATGAAAGTCTTACACTATATATAAGTAATACAAATGATTGAAATGACACAATAAAACTCCAAGAGAAAATAACCAATTTATCCAAAACACACTTAAATGGTTTAATCGCGAGAAAATCTGATTTTGTTGCGTGCGGATAACAAAGGCGCAGACCAGCCTGCGCTTACACGCAGTCTGTTCTGCGACTTTGTTATTCGCTTTCTGGAAAGTATAATAGCTAATCTCGACACTTACAAACTTTCAATATTCTAGCTAATCTCTGTAGCTGAGCAGGTTGGATTGGGCCTTACCTGGTACAGGTTTTCTCGCAGCGAGGACAATTAATGTCCACGTCATGAGAAAACATGTTCCTGATGATTGCGATTAACAATGCTTCAGACAAACCTGCGCATTCGCAGTCTGACCAGCGTCAATGACTGATTCTTATTAAAGCGTAGCATAAATCCAACACTTGCCATATCCAAAATTTCTAGATTATAGCTAGTCTCTGTAGCTAAGAAGATTAGATTTTAATGTCACCTGAATACAGATTTTCTCGCGATGTGACCTCACTTATGACGTCATACCTTCCATGGTTTTCATTCCGGGTCCATAAGCTCCATTCTGTCCCCAATCAAAACAACAGTCCGTACTCCTCTGGGGTGGCACGACGGAATAACCGAACCCCCCTAAAGTGAGATCCGTCAACGATCCTGACATAAGGCTCTGTATACTAAACGCATTAGCACGGAATGAGAGAGGACTGTTGACATCCATGGGAGAACAACTCCAAAAAGTCGCGAAAAGAACCTTTCCACTCCTGATAAGTTTCGTTACCTGTCGTCTCTTCCATTCATCTCTAATGTGTTGTAATTTTCAGTTGTACAAAGGTGATAAACACGAAAATGCATGACACCCGCGTTATCCCCGCCCACTGCCAGTGAAAACAGCCGAAAATTTACACTCGCGTGCCAACCAGCTTATCAGGAGGTAAGAGTGGCTTCTGCAGTTTCAGCAGCAATGTTGGTAGGTAACTGATTAGCTGATTTTGGAAGTAGGCGGAGCCTAGCAGTAGGAGGTCACTAATGGGCCAGGGATATTATTATCGCTTTGACTGATAGAAATTATCTCCTAATAAACAAATTGAATTAGCAAGTATGAGTGAAACGCATGTCGTCTGCATCTAGCCACAAAATTGTACCATTTAAATACGGAATTTCGAGTAAATCCCAGCATTACCTTCACAGGGTTATGCATGAATGATAATTTCATTTTCGGATCAAATTTTAGGAATTGGTTTATTTCCTGAAAACATGGAATGATATTTTCTTCAAATTAGTATTTATTTTCAAGACAGTACAAATATATCGCATTATAGCAATGCAAATGAACAAGTATTAATCAACTCTTTCCTTGCTAGTGGCGACTTTTTTTCCATCTGCTGATAACCTTTACAAATAGTTTGGACCCAGATCAGGACCGCCTTTCATTTGGATCCAAACCATTTGACATTCTGATAGTGTTCCTGCTATAATCATTTTGAAAAGGTGTATTTTAAGAACAAAAAGTCAGCAGATGACAACACAATCATGAAAATTACCCAGCATGCAAAGAGTTAATCTGAATCTGACAGTATGCAAAAATTCTTATGTGAAAATATTATATGGTATTCAAATGATAAAGAGTGCCAGATCGTACCAGTCTTCACTTCAGACATATGAAGATATGCGTCTTTACTGGAACCAGGGAGACTTACTCAACAAATAGATGGCAATATTTGTCACCATTTAAAGCTGCATACTCTGTAACTATGAACTTTTTTCGAAAAATTTTATTTTCTTTTTAAATCATTTGTAAAAGTAGAATTAAGCTATGTTTTCACAATAAAAATGTTCAGTACAGCTGAAAACTGCATGGAAAAGTGAATTATCTAATCAAATAGGTGTATTTTTCTCTTGTTGGGAATTATTTGCGTCCCTCCAATAATTATAGACCGTTGAATTTTAACATAAATGCAGTTGTTTTGATAGTGATAACTTGTTAAGATTTACGAAAATGGTAAAATGTTTACCTGAATTTGAATATTATAACTGCGTTCTTGAAAAATAAACATTATTTTCAAAATTAGAAGATAAAAAGTTACAGACTATGCAGCTTTAAGCTTATTAAAAAGAGTAGAAACAAAACATTTGACCACCCTCTCTGAAAATACAGCAAAATAATTTGCGACGTGCTCCGTATACGCAGAGACACACTCAAGTAAAGGTTCATAACTTTGTTATCTAAACTGTGATTTCATCCATATTTGTAGATAATGTGTCTTAGATGTATATTAACATATAACACATATTTCATAGAATTCCTGATCGACAATTTTGATAACAAAAGTCCACGATTTACTGAGACAATCCTCGTATTTGGGAAAATCAATAGGAATAGTTTGTTGTTTTAAAAAGTTCAATACTAAACTATTTCGCAAAAGTAAATGTGCATTGATATAGTCTGTCAATAAGAACAGATCAATTTTGTTTCAGATAAACTTGTATCTTTATATTCATTTAACACAAAAAATCAGTTTCGAAAAGTATTAAATAGCAATTGGACTAAAGTAATATATACAAAGTTTGCAGTATACGTCACATATAGCCAAGCTAAGAAAATTGTTATTTTTTACACCAGAAACGAAAATCTATCCCCCTTCAATTGTTGTTTATCATTAGAATGCTCATACATGTATAAAAAGATAGGAGTGTATGCTTAATTTTAATGTTAAATGGTTCTGACCCTACATAACGTTTCTTAGGGCTCATCATATTCAAGAGCCACCGAATCTTTAAGTTTTGGTGTTTGCAGTCTTGAAATTATCAATTACATGTTATTGTCTTATTCAAATCAAAAATATACATGTATATTGAGAAATGTTATAAGATGAAAATATTTAACACAATATCACTGTAGTTGCAAATAAAACGAAAATAGAACCATAATGCGCCAAAATAAATTTTACAAGCAGCAATATCTGTTCTCGCATATTACAATTAGAATCGCTGCAATACCCAAACGCCGTGGTTAGATGTTTCAAAAAAGATTGCTTGAAGATCAATGGTCTACAAACTTTTGTGTTCGTGTATTATATTATACAATTATTAACTATTGAGGCATTGGACATGATGTAATATCGACCTGAGAGTACTAATATTGACCGAGGCGGAGCCGAGGTCAATATTGGTATTTCCAGGTCGATATCATATCATGTCCAATGCCTCAATAGTCATCAATTGTTTTATTATATAATTTCTCTAAACAAAAAAAGCAACAACAACAACAAAATCTTGGCTATGGACTATGTCTTGGACAGTCTTGAATTTCTTTTTTTTCACATAATGACTAACTGATTTCATTCAGTTAAAAGAGGCATGAATGCATATTTTATTTGTAATTGCAACTGCAGACAGTGAATATCTAGATTAAATGCCGCATAATGTGGCATTACATCAGGGTCTACACTGTTTGCTAAGACAAAAATGATCTTCAGGGAAAAACTGCAATTTTGTTTAGAAATTAAAACATGTGAGGCTGTGACCCCTTGAATTATACAATGGACCATTCCAAGTTTATTGCACCAATCCGGAAGGAAGAATTCATTAGTTCATTTAAGATTTCTGCTAATTACTAAAAACAGCAAAGTCTGAATTACATGTATATGATGAAACACCAAATCTTGTGAATTTCATGCTGCTGTCACTTACCGAATTGTATTTACAGCAAATCATGCAAGTTTCATGCTGAAAGCACACCTGCTATGGAAAGTTTCTATAAAGTCTATTTTTAGTAACTAATATTGAATGCGAAAAACCAGCAGCCCATGTGATATGTAGTTTTATGGACTCGAGAGGATAGGCATCTGGGCCAATTAAAAGATGTCTATTTATAGGTTATATAATAATCAGTTTTAAATGTCTTACTACGTGACTGTGTGTTATGTGATTTAGAGACAAAATAAGGTTAATTTAATTCTTATGACCAGTATTACATTAGAGAGTATGTCAGCTGTTCACGTGATGTCCATTTGTCTTGAACAATGTCATTAAATTGCTAGTGTCTGGCTAGTCAATGCCTATAGTGTATTCATCTTGAATAACCATCGTAATGTTAAGATTACAGCAAAGGTTTCAAGTAATCAGTATGACCTTGGAGTCATCAGTATGACCTTGGAGAAAAAGCTCCTCTTTCATTTAGGCGGAGGTGTTCATATTTGGTACACTTAAAGCCCATGCTGTGTAGGTTATAAAAAAACTCTAGATAACTGCTTTGACCTTGAAATTAAAGCCCAAGGTCAAATATATTCACAATCTATCTTACAGCTCGTAACGCCTTCTCTTTCCTTTTTGATGGAGGATGCTCATATTTAGTACAAATATTGCCTATGGTGTGTAGATTACAACAAGTTTTTTAGAACATTGATATGACCTCTAGTCAAGGTCAAGTTTACATTCACTTATAATTCGTATTATGGAACACAATGTGAACTTCTCTTCATTTTTGACAAAGAGAGTTAATGTTTGGCACAAAAGCTGTAGTACGCTTGTAACAAAAACTCCTCTGTAATTTTTTGATTTACTTAAGGGTGTTCATATTTGGCACAAAGATTACCTTTGGTAGTTAAATTAAACATAGGTTTCTGCTCACCGATGTGACCTTGGCGAATCCTTCAGATACTGAAGTCCCCTTTTTACTTAGACTTGTCCATTACAAATGGAAAAGTTTCAATCAAAATTTATCATGTATCGTCCCGACTTTAATTTTGAAAAATTTTCCATTTCTTGATAGAGATGTTACTAGCTCCCCTTCCCATGGTGTAATCATTTCACAACATATTCATTTAGCAAGTGTATGTTCTCATGTTGATGACATCAACAATAGAAACAAATTTTTGACTTCTAAGCTACTAAAACAAGGTTATCGATACCATAAACTCTGTAGAGCTTTTCTAAATTTTATTACCGACATTCAGCGTTGATTGTTAAATGCAATATTTGCTTAAAGACTCTTCTGCAATAAGACATATCAGAACCTGTATTTTATGGCGATTTAGTCAATGAATTTAAAGGAATTGTTGGAAAACCTCATTTCAGTGATCAATTAAAAATATTAAACGTTATAAAAGAGTGGGATACAACATGGATATCATGCGACAGTCTGCATGCCTGGTTGTGAACCTAATCATGGTTGATAGCTATGGTTTCCTTCTTTAATTGCACGACGGTAGGTCAGGCCTCAGACGTAATGATGGCCCTGACGTAAAGCTTTAATCGATTGTTTGACCCCTGATGCTTGTCGTTGGCTGAGCCCACCGTAGCTCAACTTGAGGTTTTCTTTAGCTCTGACTATCTGTGAGTCATGAGCCATTTTCTTTGTATCATTATAGTGTGTTAATTTGATATGATTGTTTCTCTGTGATGATATATTGCATTGATTAGGAAGCCTCCATGCGAGCTAAACAATTTTGTGCTTTAACAACAACAGAGTCTAGGGCGAAGATTTGGCGCCAATAAAATGCATTTAAGCCGGTGGCTTGGACTGCTGTCTGTTCTAAGGTGGTTCGGTTATTGTTGATCAATTGTTTAATGTACTTCCCAATGTTTCTGGGAGTTCTGTGTTTGCCTTTGGTTTGTTATGCATTACTTTGTGTCCATTCTAGTTTTGCAATCATATTAAAGAGGAAAAGAAAGCTGGGTGCTTTGCTTTTATTGTCTTACAGATGTATTCGTGCTATAAATGTTTGGTGACTCTTCGGCACGATGCCATGGGTTGGTCTGCAGTGTGTGATTGTGGTATTTCCTGACCAAACTCACTTACGTCTTGGAATCAACTGCCAATGTCAAATATACTTAGAATCTGTATTAGGGCTCTTTACACGGGCTCCTTTGTGTGTTCCATATACCCCAAAAAAGAAGCACATAAACACATTTGGTCAAACTATAGCAAATTAATTATTTTCAATAAATTGGCCATTAATAAAAAAAAACAATTGCAATTTTTGTTAGTTGTAGACAAATACTTGAGATTACATAATGCATGAAAATTTGATCTTTTTAGCTTATATTAAGCTTTTCAAAGCTCTGTTCTAAATGCAATATTTTCTGAATGAATTTGTAACACATGTCTACCAGTATATGATAAGATAACAAGGCAAACCAATATCAGGCATTTTTGTAAAATGTCTTAAATAAACCGTGACAGCTCCATTTGAATCGTTTTCAAAACCGTGACAATGTATCAACCAAACTGTGACATTACATTTTTTTTTGTTTTGTTGTTTTATTCAATTATACAACAGATATGCACAAGATATTAAATATAACTATTTTATGAATCTATAGAATCATGCTTCCAGGTTAAATTATTCTTATTTTACTAATCCTACTTATGAAAACGTCTAGGAAACCTTATTGCCAATAAACACAATGATGTTGTAATTGCTGAGTGAATAGTTATGAATAGTATTGGTGTGCTGTCCGTTATCACTTTTAAAACGATATCGACGATAAGGGATAAAAAGAAATGACTTACCATAATTATTTCGACCTTATGCGTGTCCTGGCATTTTTTCGCTTATGTTCCGCGACGTTTTCTTAAAAGTTTCGTCGAAGTTGTAAGTGAAAATTCGTGACGGATCAGCGAAAATCCGAAAATCGTTGTGACGGAGTTGGGCACCAGTGGGTATGTTCTGTGTTTTACGCATGAAATTTAGAGCCATTATAGTGCTGATTGTTAGCATAACCATCCAAATGCATTGTACTACTTTACTGCGAGTAATGTGTTTATTCCCGGTTTGAACAACAAACTCTATATATGTATGCTTATTTCAGATATTCTAGAAAAGTATGATTGCATTTGTACACCAATTTTGACAACTACATTGTAATACAGCCGTTTTAGTCTGTTGACATTTCATTAGGTTTCTCTCCAGTATGTAATAAACTGTTTTGGATAGTCAACAACAGGGACTATATGCGTGTATGATTGAATATTAGATAATAAAAAACTTCAAAGCATGATTATTAGATTATATATATTGGGACAATGATCTTTGTCTCATTGCTTTATATATTGAAAGAGAGGGGTATTGCTTACACTGTGTTTTTGTGATTTTGCAAATTGACCCCCATCTGGATTGAAGACGGTATATGTGCTTTGTGGTCACCTGCTGGGAAAGGGCTGACCTCTAGACTCTCGTTTGTGATGTCTAACTGTGAGTTTGTCACTTTCCCATTGGTATCTTGGGTCAGGTGTGGTACTTGATTGTATCGATTCCTGGTCTTTGCACCCTTTCTTACTTTTATAGAGGATTATATTAATCTTTAGAAAAAAAATTTCTGGAATTTACGGCTTTCAAAAAAAAGATAAGTTTTGTTGTATTACTTGACTTTTCGCTTACTGTAAAGGCGGCGCCTCATGAATGCGTAATTAGGACTAGTCAACCTTAGGCATATAAAAAAGCTGAAAAGGAGGCGTGGTTTTATTCAAAAGTAAATGTATCATCTTGTGCCACAACCTCAGTCATTATTTAGTCCTAAAAACGCCAGCAAAATAACTGCATCTGAAAATGTCTATTTAACATGAGCAGGGAGGCAAACATTGTGGACCCAGATCAGACTGCTCCTACAGGAGCAGTCTGATCTGGGTTCACACTGTTTATCTGGGAGGCTTCAAATAGTTAGTGGACGACAAAAAACATACATTTTGTGATTATGCGCTTTAAGGGTTAATAAATGTGAGTTCAGTATGTATACGGTTAGGATTTTCATGAAATGCACGCACGTTTGCGCGGCTCAAAAAGCTTATTAACTCTTTACCAAATTATAAATAAATCTGATTTCCCTTCCTTAGCAGGTGAAATAACCGAATCACACTCAGATATGAATATTAAAGTTTCCGCCTTTACAGTAAGCGAAAAGTCAAGTAATATGCGTTTCTTTCTCAGTCGGGTTAATTTTGGGCATCGACGCTAGAAAATCTGTCTTCGGGGGTTTGCATTCGCACAGTCTGATCAGCGCCTTTGTTATTCGCTTACTGGAAAGTATCATATCTAAACTTGCTTCCAGCGAAATTTCAATATTCTAGCTAGTCTCTGTAGCTGAGGAGTCTGTTTTGAGTTTAGCTTTGTCGGAAACCCCGAAGACAGTTTTTGTCGCGAAATGGCCCTTTTGTACAATGGCCACGTTGGAATCAGGCTGTTTGGCTTCAAATGCCAACTCCTCTCGTTGCGAGAAAACCTTTCGTCAAGGTTTCCGACAAAGCGAGTTTCAAACCTGTCTCCTTAGCTACAGAGATTAGCTAGAAAATTGAAATTTCACCAGTAGCAAGTTTACATATGATACGTTTCGAAAAGCGAATAACAAAGGCGCTGGTCAGACTGCGCGGATGCGCAGGCTGGTCTGCGCCTGTGTTGTTCGCAAACCCCCGAAGACAGGTTTCTCACGTCGAGACCCAATTTTTTGACAGAGGAAATTCATATTTGACACAAGTATTGCCTGAGTGGTAGATGAAAGGAAATTACTTGTGTTCCACGTATGGCTCATAAGTCAAAGGTCAAGGTCAAATAATTGAATTCTGGTTGTCTGACTTTTAAAGTGATTATCTCTTACGTTTTAATATATGTGGTTCACATTTAACACACGGGTTGCCTAAGAGGTTTAGATGTTGACAATGGTTTCGAGCTGCTGATATAAAGGTCAAGGTCAAAATACTTGAAATCTGTCCATATGGCTTGTAACGCCTACGTTTTTAGAAGATAGAAGTGCTTCATATTTCTGACATTGATTGTCTATCAAGGGCGTAGCCAGAACACTGAAAAAAATACGCACACCAAGTGGAGACTACCGGAACTAACAAGATTCTCTTCAATTGTGTCCCTTTTCAAAATGGGAACTTCTCTTAAAGGAAAGAGTTTGCTCCCAGAGGGAGCGAATTCTTTCCTTTAAGAGCAGTTCCTTATGGTATGGAAACTCACTTTTACCACATTGGGTGACCTCCCTTGAATGTTATCATTTTTATTACGCACGTGCGTAACTGCGTAATGGGAGCTACGCTAATTAAACTATGGTATGTAGATGACAACAGAGGTTTCGGATTTGGGACAAAGAGGCTTATTATGCGGTATCAAATGTAAACGCGGATACTTGCAATATGCCGCCATTCTAGTTTATTTTTCATTTATTTATTTATTTATTTTGTTTATTAATTTTGTTTATTAATTTTGTTTGTTTTATTATCTTATGGTTAATTTATTTATTCATGTATTAATCATGTTAATTAAACTTTTATTTAGCTCAATCAGGAGATATTTCGAATCCTTGGAGTTCGAGCTATCGAGACTGAATTCTTTCTGTTGCATTTTCTGGTCTTGTCTTTGAAATCCATTAAAACTAAGGTGTAACATAGCCGAGATAGAACATGTAGGAGTTTTGACATAAGTTTCACTCTGGAATCCCGAGCAAGACTGTTTGTTAGTAGAAGCAGCATAATTATCAGTCATTAATCATTCTCACGTGTCATAATGCCAAAATGGTGGCCACTCACAGCCATCATAATGGCAGCTGCAATTATCGTTTACAGATAAGACCTGTAGTGGTCTGTGTTTTACGGTTAGTATATGAGGCCTTTAGCTGGCTATAGACCCCCCTCCCCCCCCCAGGGGGAATTTTGTACACTATGATTTTCTGAAACTACATTATATAAGACACAAAATAAAAGATGTTAGCCCTCTGAGAGTGGCAGCGTTAACGTGTAACAGCACGTTATATACGTTACCCCCCAAAATAGCATTAAACGTCCCTGATAATGCCTCATTCATGACATGTTCGTACATATTTGCATGCTGACACAGGTTTATGAACTTCTTATGACACAGTTACATATTTTTAGTATTAATTTTATAAATGTCTTGAGTAATTACCGTTGTATGCGTTACTTAGTGTTTTCTGCGTTATTTCCGAGTATCAGTATGTATTTATTGACTATACGTGTATTACATCTGTCACAGAATATAGTAAATCAATAAGGCTGCTACTTAAATGATTTAAAGTTTTTTTATTATGGTCGCTTACACTATTTTTCAGGTCCATGTTATGTATGTTACCTTCAAAATAGCATTAAACATTTAGGTTAATGTCTCTAACAAGCCCTGTTTATACTTATTTGCATGCTTGCACAGGTTTATGTACTTCTTTTAACAAGGTTTACCTATTTTAAGTGTTCATTTAATAAATGCCCTGAGCTTTAACTGTTATGTCTGTTACCAAATGATACATAAGTTATCCTGAGTATCTGTATAGAAGTTGTTGACTATACATGTATAAAGTCTGTCAGAGAATTTAAAAAATTTATAAGGCTGAAATAAATTGAAGTTCCTTATTAATTTATGGTGACTTAAACTAATAATATAATGTGATCTATCAACCTTCCCTGTTTGCTCACATAAACAGTATAGATACCATGCATTCAAATCTGAAGTTCTGAAAGACAGTCACTGTGAAACAGCTCTGTTCTAGGCAAGGTATATGGATAGGATTCAGATGGTGTTGACACTGATTAGGGCTACAAGGAAAACAACTTTGAATTGCATGTAAGCTCTATCTGTATGCCTTGTTCCCAATGTTCATTGCAAACAATCACAACAACTACGCACAATATGTACCTGTGCAACTGATTACACTCATAAATTTGATACACATCGCAGATGCAAAGAACTTCTCGAACAAAATTGGTTTAGTGTGTCACAACCATTGGTTCTATGCTTGAGAAATCTTTTGACAAAACAATCAGGTAAACAATAAAGAGGTATAATAGGCTTCAGCAACTAGAACTACACTTCGTACTACAGATGAAATGGTGTATTACTCATCACATCAGAGGTCAATATATTGAAACAACTCTTCAATGCACTGGAATGAAATATTCAATCTGCTAGGATGCAAAGTAGAATGAGTACTAGAGGCAGTTTCAGGCTTCACCAATCCTTTTAGTTCTAGTTTTGAAGACAATGACCTGTACTTTTTGTCTTTCGGTGTGCCTGTTAAGCCTGGCATAGCTAAGGATCTTATTGAGGCTGATGACATTGGCAGGAAGGCTGTTGCAGACTTCATTGACTCACTTTTAGTAAAAAAAATCTGTCTTTCACATCCCCCATAAAATGCTACAAGCTTATAAAGTTTTGATGCTTGTGAGGTTATGCATGCGAGGTCAAGCAAGAAGAAATTGCCAAATTTACAAAACGTAAACAGCCAGATGAGAGCTTAAAGGAGCGTCTTTGGTAAGCATGACCGTCTTTCTATTGGACATAATGTTGACCTTGAAAAGACACTGCCGTTCCTTCTGGGACCTGTACCATGGTCACTGTCAACTCCTGATAGAATTTCCACCAAAACTGACAAGTCCAAACTTCAGCATGGCTTGTAATCACACATTGAACCAACATTAGATTGGCCATGTAGTGCTGCACATAACGTTGATGTTAATGCCATAACTACAGAGCATAATAGCTTTTACTGTCACCTCCATGGACCTGATGGCACTAGTATTTAACCAGGCACTAAAGGCAGGGCATGTTGGTTATGTCACTGATACATATATACAATGTATAAGCAGCAGTCTATAAAGTCTTACAAACATTCTCGCAGAGGATAGCCTGGGTGTTTTGTTCAACAATGGTGTATGCAACAAAAGGCGAACCTTCTGAATGTCAACAGCATTGGCCAGAATATGGGGGAAGAGATCTACAGTAATACACTGTTTAACAGATTGTGACACTACCTATGTGCCGATGTGTTAATACCACGGAAAGGCTATTCCTATAAAACTGATAGAGAACCCCTCCCCCACTAGTTCATCAACATTCTAAGAAGGGTAGGAATACAAATGAAGAATTGCTCAAGGCACTCATCAGTGATATGAAGCCCTAACATGTGCTATTTAAGTAATTGTGAATAAGCTGCAGTACGACATGTTTCTGTATAAAGTCCCAAAGCCATACACATATACTGACTATTTCAAATGGCATGAACATGAGCTTACCAGTCCACCCTGCTTTTCTTTGTTTAAGATGTACATACAAAGATTGAAGTATCAAGTCTTTCCCATGAAAACAAGTGAGGCTTTTCAGAAATATGTGGAAAATAAATGGGAAGAAAATCGAGTACCTCTGGGTGAAAGAAAACTTGATTGTTCCCTAACAAAAGAGCCACAGAATTATATTTCACATTTTGTGTGATATGGGGTTACCATGTTAAAAACTCAACAACTCAAACCTTACAAAAGATAAAAACATAATATTTGCAGTTTCCAAAAGGTACATAAACATTCTTTAATTCATTGTTAGTAACACATTCACATAAAAAACATCAAACTATATTAGTTTCATAAATCATTTATATAGGAATAATGAAAAAATGTAACATACGTAACACTTTGGGGTGCATATTTGTTTTCAAAGGTCCTGATCTGTGATGCAAAAATAGCTTACTTGGATGATACGGCCAATTTGGAAATCTTACCTTATTGTTTACACTTTTCAGAAGTCATGTCATTTACTAAAATTATCAAAGATGTTGATGGGTAATATATATAATTGGCTGTTACAGGGTAATGGTGCCATTACCAGAGTGCTAGCATATTGCACAATCCTTGCAAGATAAATCTGATAGATGAGTATTAAGTTGTATAGGAAAATTCTTTAAAACCCTTGGATAATGTATGAAGATTTGCTCTAGAACTACTACCTGATGGGTTTTCTTTGACCTTTTAAGTTGTTACTCGCACATTGCACTGAATGTTACAAACTTTCCAGGAGTATTATGTCAACTATATATTTGATGTCTCTATAAAAGAAAAGAGGGTTTATGGTAATTAATGTTTTGAGTTACTTCCTCAGCCAATGAGCCAGAGTAAAAAGAAGTACATGGAGCTGTGCCAGGATGCAAATAAGTACAAGCAGGTCGTGTTGGAGACCTTTTCTTGAGTGTTTAATGGTATTCAGAGAGTAACGTATGTAACCTGGGCTGTAAAATAGTGAAAGATACCATAATAGAGGACTTTAATTCGTTTGAATAGCAGTCTTATAGATTTACTATATTCACTGACGGATGTAATACATGTATAGTCAATAACTGCCATACTGATACTTGAAAATAACATATGAAACACTAAGTAATATATACAACGGCAAAAACTCAAGACATTTATAAAATAAATGCTAAAATTATGTAACTGTGCTATAAGATATTCTTAAACCTGTGCCAGACTTCAAAAAAGTGTGAATATGTCATGTTGGAGACATTATCAGGAAAATTTAATGTAATTTTGCGGGTAACGTACGTAACATGATGTTACCCGCTAACGCTGCCACTCTCAGTGGGCTTACATATTTCATTTTGTGGCTTATGTAATGTAGTATCTGGAAATCATAATGTAATAAATTCCCCCTTGGGGAAGTGGGATCTATAGCCAGCGCAAGGCCTGGAGAATTACATTTTACATTTTTCTGTGATATGGGGGTACCCTGTTCATCATCTAATAACTCAAAAAGTTTATAAGATAGAAACGTAATGCTTGCAGTTTTGAAAAGGTAAATAAAAAATCTTAAATGTAATACCAAATTAATGAATATAAACTGGTTTCAATAAAATTTAAGGCAAACTATATTAGATGCATTTATCATTTAAAAGGGGTTCAATGAAAAAATGCAACATACACTACATCGGGGGTGACTATATTTGTTTTCGAATGTCATTATCTGTGGCCCAGTAATAGCTTATATAGAACATATAACCAATTTGGAAATCTTACCTTATCTTTTGCACTTTTCTGAAGTCTTAAAAAGAATTTTAATTATCAAATATTTTGTAGGGTAACGTATGTAACAGGCTGTTACACCTTAACGCTGCCATTGTCAGAGGGCTAACATGTTGCAAAGTCCTTGCAAGACATTGGGCTTCAAGAAAAATATGGTCTACAAAATTCCCCCTGGGGGGGAGGTAAACCATATCCAGCCAGTGGCCTATATGCCTTTAATTTTAGATATACCACGGGAATGGTCTAGTTTACTCTCGCAAAAATTAATCTATTCAAAACAGTATTAGACAGCCCCTGGTAGACTAGCTACAGTCAGAAACATTGTCATAGTTTGACGAAACAATATCAATATAAATTTGCAATCATTACTATTTGTTTTCTTTTATCAACAAATTCGTGCCTCCTCTAGTCAGATGTTTCATGATAGAAAAAACGGTTTGTGGACTGGAGCCAGCCTAAGCCCCTTGTAATTGTGAGATCACTCGGTATTAGGTTACAAGTGCATTCAGTAGAAATAGTTAAGATGTATGTTCTGGTAAAAGCATTTTCATGTTATATAACAATTTGGGATTATTTTACATGGACTAATATCACCTATACCCCAATGATAAAATACTGAAGCGTTATTGTCTTTTTCTTAACTTTGCGTTATGACTAAAAGGAATTGAGCATAGAAAGCATTTTTACCCTTATCCTGCCAGAAGCTTGCCTAAAATTCAATGTACGCAATAGTTGGGATGTGTTTAATGCATTTATGAAAAATGAAGCATTTGGCCAGATGATAACGCGGCGTCTCACAAAGGTCTGCATTATTTGCCATGTTAAGGACTTTCTTAGTAAAGGTGGACAATATTAAATCTTGTTTTAATCAGGACCATTTTCACTTCATTCCGAAAAAGGGGCCTTAGAGCAAATAATACCATCATATATAACCCCTACCAAAATTGAAATTAGACACATTAGAACATTTTGTATGCCGTTCATCAAGAAACATTCAGAACTGGGATAGAATATTTTTTGGTTCAAAGTGTACGCAAATGTGTTTTAGCGTATATGGTCCATGATTGTTGTCTGTTTTTAACATTTTAATTGCACTTCAGACGAGATTAATTTTGATCATGGAAGCAAACCCAATGAATCCTGATGAGACTGCTCCCTTGGAATTCTTTTGCAATAAAAGCAATGTTCAATATGTATAGGCGGATCCAGAAGGGGGCAAGGGGTCCGAACCCCCCCCCTCCCAAGGAAAATCACAAGTATTTTGAGATACTGGTACGGATCCCCTCGAGGGAGGTCCTTACGGCACTCTGAAATACGTTGGTGAAAATACAGGTTAGTTGATTATTAGGAAAAAGGTCCCGTCCCTGACGGAACTTTCTGGATCCGCGCATGAATTATGCATTGCTTACCGATATGACCTTTGAGTCAAAGGTAAAGGTCATTATGCTTAAAACCTGTCTATGGCTCGTAACGAGAACACCTCTTTCATTTTTTGGACCGAGAGTGTTCATATTTGGCACAATGATTGCATGTGGTGTGTAGATTACAATACAGATATCGGAATACGAATACGACCTTGGATTCAAAGTCAAATATGCTTAAAATCTCTCGAACAGTTCGTAAGATGAACCTTTTAGATAAGCGAACGCTTCTATGAGTAATCTCCTGAAAGGTGGTATGATGTTCGATACATTGAGGGTTTTGGAATGAACAAAAATATGCAAACAAGAGAGCGGGAGAGTGATGTAGAATGGTAAATTGTTACAACATCACGTCAGCACCATCTAGACTTTGACAAATATCGGCTTGATATCGTGATCAGCTTACTGTGTCAATAAGCTCGATACAATGCAGTATACATGTTTTCGAGGTCGTCACGACGCCCTGGTCAGACATCAGAGAGAGAGAGAGAGAGAGAGAGAGAGAGAGAGAGAGAGAGAGAGAGAGAGAGAGAGAGAGAGACTGACATCCTGTTACATGCAGTAACCGTTAAGATTTAGTGAGCTCTGGTTGGAATGAGCTACCTACGCTGATTGAAGCCACCACAACGAATACTGCTATGAATCAGGTTTTGTTTTCCTGCAGAGTGGCATCTTCTATTCTTCTTGTAGAAAGTAAATAAGGGTGCAAAGATCAGGAATCGATACAATCAAGTACCACACCTGACCCAGGATACCAATGGGAAAGTGACAAACTCACAGTTAGACACCACAAACGAGAGCCAAGAGATCAACCCTTTCCAAGCAGGTGACCACAAGGCACATATAAACAGACGCGCACAAAGGCATAGCAAACACAAGACAGAAAAACATAAAGATCCAGAAGTCGATTAATTGAGTAGTTTTCTAAACTTATTGAGAGTTTCTTCTACTATCAGCATACAGTGGACAGTTGAAGATGAGATGCTGGGCTTTTTCAAAGCCACCATATAGGCACATAAGCGAGGTAAAGGGAAGCTTTACAACTGTGCTAAGCAACGCTAACACTAGCCATAACTTGATAATCGTTTCAAACCGTTTTAAAATCATCTTCCAGCCTCAATGCCAGGAACGTAGCTCAGCTGTGTCTCTGAGCAAATCTTCCAAATATATGTTCCAAGCATATATGATTAGATTAAAGTTCTTAAACAGCATTCCAAATTTGGGGGGATATGCAGGAGTTGTCGACAAGGCAGCCAGTGAGTACTACCGCGCATAAATCAGCCATTTGGGGGAGCCTTTGGTCCTGTTACCTGTGACATATAATCTTAATTATTCCAGTGTTGTGTTACTTGAAGGCATTGGTACTTATTATTTCAATGAACTTACATCACACTGGTAAATGTATACGTCGATTTTATGGTATTTGCGCGTATTGCCGGTACTTCATAGACCGGAATTGGGAGATATTGGTGTAAATACTATATAGAAAAACATGCAATATGCCTAAAGGACTATAGAATTGGATCATTTTTAAGTATTCGGCATGCACATGGTGATTTATGTAAGCATTTAGGAATAGATTCGAGTACCGATCTAGATGGTCGGTACTCGAATCTATTCTCAAATGCTTGTATAAATCGCCATGCACATACTGAATACTTAAAAATGATTGAAGTCTATAGTTCTTTAGGCATATGGCATGTTTTTCTATATAGTATTAACAGCAATATCTACCACTTCCGGTCTATGAAGTACCGGCATTACGCGTAAATACCACCAAATCGACGTATACATTTACCAGTGTGTACATAGTTTTTTGTAAATTCTATTTTGTATTCAATGTTCATAAGTTGGCTAATTTTGATGACATAAGGATATCTATAGTTATACTGCTTAACAAAATTGGTTCTTTCATGCCTGAAATGTTCACATAACAAATATAGTGATATACATCCTATATCTGCACAACACATGGGGCATATTCTTATACCGTTCCCTTTGCCTATTTCAACAGGTAGTTTATGATTTCAGGTTCTAAATCTCATTAAAATTTTGCATAATCTATTTGACAAAAGTGAAAAATATTTGCTGCAAACTAGGGACGAAATGTCTTTGAATAATCTGTAGAATGTTCCACTAGATGCCTGGTTTACTGCTCCAGTCCATGTTTGATAGAACTGGTCTTCTAGCCTCTGGGTTATTGCTAATGTCAAGCATTTTGAGTTAACCGTGTTTTGAATTTCCCATATCCGAGAAAAGCCACAAGTGTCTAAACTACCTTTTATGTTTTCAATGTAATGCATGTTATATAAAATATTATACAAGAGGTGTTTCATGTTTAATTGAACAAATTCGAAAATGCCGTTACTCATTTATTTCTCGTAATATTGGGTAATAATTGATTTCCATGGGATAGTCTGATCTCCAGGAATACGCAGTCATCAACAAAAATAGATCTTTATTTTTATTTTCTGGTTTGAAGCAGTCTTTGAAGAGGAGTAGTCAAATTATAAGCATTTAAAAATGCTGTCTGAAACAAAATGTACTAAATCTTCCTCGAACAATTTCTCTAAAAGAAATGAAGTTTAACGCCTGGAACCTTTAATATATTGTACATAGATAATTAAAGTAGGTTCTGTTAGAAAATAAAGCATTCCAGTTGGATATTTATTTTTGGAAGCGACTTGAACATTAAATTGTAGGGTTTACAGTTTCCATAGCAACACTAAATTGTATACAAAATACTCAAACGCAATATTTGGTGATCAATTTTATCGGTAATAGATACTTAAAATATCTAAGAAATTGAGTCGGCTTTGAGTTTTGAGAATTCACTTTTCAAACTTCTTCCAAGACACATTTTATACATTAGATACCCATTTGAGTACGTGTATGGAAGAACTTATTAAGCCCAGTTTCCAAGTAAAAACAGGCACACATAGGCTGTTTCTCGTTTTAATAATAGACTGAGTGTGCCTCTAAACTTAAAAGAAAATTTCACACTTAAATACGTATTTTCTTAGAAGATACACCCATTTTAGCTCTTTAATTCAGTTAAAAGGGGGTGAGGATATATTTAGGGCCTTCGTGTTTTGGCTATCATTTAAATTGCAATCTTGTCTATTTGGCAATACCAGGGACACGTCCGTTTTGCATGAAAAAGCAAAATTTGTTTGTTTTAATTATATGCAACCGCAAAATGTGAAATTCAAATCTGTTCAAATAAACATGAAACAGGTCTCTTACATTAGATATGAAAGTCGTGTTGGCTAATAATGCATAGATATCAGTTTTGACCAGATTGATAATACTCGTGATTTTATATGAATATCTATAGGTGTTATTCCTAAATCTCCATATATCATAAACAATGGTGTAGACCTTTTTTATTAAGTATATGCTTTAAGATTTTGTTGGATCCTTTCAAGAATATCCAGGTTGCAATCATCTCGATGGGGAAGAAAGAGCTGGTTGTTTTGATTTGTTTGTCTTCCTGGTGTCTCATTATTGTTGTGTGGCCCTTCCTTACCATGCCACCAGTTTTTTGCAGTTTGTGATTGTGGTATTTCCTGATCATACTTACTTACTATTACCATTCCCCAAGAATTCACAGCCATATAAAAGAATTGGTTTTACTGTTTTATTAAATAGAGTGATCTGTAAATCAAAAGGGAGGTCAAGTCTACGTATTTTCTTAAGAAGGGATAAAAGGGCTTTATTAGCTTGTTCTGCTACATGTTTTTTTGCTTTTATGTAATAATATGTCCTGGACAGATAAATTCCCAAATACTTGTATTCTGAGACACTCTCAAAGTCTGCATCAAAAGAGAAACAAATTTTTTTACTTTGTCTGCCTCTTGAAAAAATTATTATTTTTGTTTTTGAGATATTAACTGTTAATTTCCACTCATCACAATAAATTTGGAAAACATTACATGCTTTTTTGTAAGTCTGTCTTACTTTCTCCAAAGATAACAATGGTGTCAGCATACATCAGTATAAATAGTTTTTAGAAAATGTATATTTCGTCGTCATTATATCCACACCAGAGCCCTGGGACAGCACTGTTATTCAGATAGGATTCAAGATCGTTTAGAAATATGGCGAACAAGAAGGGAGAAAGATTTTCACCCTGTCTTACCCCTGTAAAACAGGGGAAGTAGGCTGATATATTGGTTTCGTTTTTGATTCTTGATTTGATGTTACAGTATAAGTTACTTATTAGATTCAGGCACTTATCATCGATACTATATGATGTGATTTTCTGCCGTAGACCATCACGCCATACAGTATCAAATGCCTGCTTGAAGTCAACAAAAGCTCAAAACAATTTCTTGGACCTTGATTTTATGATATCAATGAGACCTTTGATAGCAAAAAGGCTATCAGATGTTTAATATCCTTTACGAAAACCTGTCTGGCTATCAATTATAACGTTGCGTTCATCTGTAAATTTGGTAAGTCTGGTGTTTATTATTGATGTGAAGAGCTTACCAAGACAACTTAACAGTGTGATTGGCCTGTAATTTTCCTGGTTTTGAACACCCCCCTTGTTTTTGTATATAGGTATTATATCACCCAAATCTAACTTTCTGGTAGCATTGCTTTGTCAAATACAAGGTTAAATAGCTTTACATAGGTTGGTTGCATTATAGTTAGAGTTGATTTTATATGTTCATTCAAAATTTCATCACTTCCAGGTGATTTGTTGCGTTTCAGTAAGTGTACTGCTTCTTTTATTTCGTTGTCAGTTATTGTTTGATTATTTTTTTTTTTCATTTCTATAAGTACCCATATTTTCATGATGGAAGTGGTTGTTTTGGCTTGATTTATTTTCTGGGTTGTTTACTTGCTTAAATGTAAAAAAATCGTCTACTGGTACAGGGCTTTTGTGGCATTTCGTTTCCTTATTTAAGATACGCCTGTACTCTTTTGGATTTTTACTATAAAGTTTTGAAGCACACCAGTGTTTATAATTTTCTACTTGTGTGACTGGCTTGTGCACTATTGCTTTTGAAACCAAATGAACTTTTGCATGCCTTTTTTAAACAAGTGTTCAATGTTATATACTATGGAATCAATATTTGCTTTCCCAATGTCATGTTTTTTCTGAGCAGTTGTCCAATGCACGATTGATACATGATAGTTCCTCTACATCAATATTATTTACAAAAATTTCAGACTTTTCCTGGTCCCAATATTTTATATCTTGTTCTCTTTCCACCAAAGTTTCATTAGATTTGCAGTTTGACGACTGGTACTCTGCGCCAATCGATATCATGGCAGCACAGAGGGCATCTAAAACAAGGACGAGAAATTAATTGTTCTAAATTTGCAGACAAGTTTTATTACATAAGCAGACAATAAAAAGTAATCAACCACGCTTTGGTCTATTCATGTGGGTTTCGGGGGAATCCAACCCTCCTCTATCCTTCCTTTTAGAACAAATAAGTAATTGCTCTTGCAAAAGGACGTGTAACGGTTTGGCCGTTTTTTGGCCCACGATGGATTTGGCTGAAATTTGAATATATGGTGGTTTGATCTTTGCCCTTTCACATGAGCATGTTTTTGAATTAACGATGGCATATGCAGTCACATGAATTAAAGTTTCTCACTAGTGTGTATAAACAGAGGTTTGTTCATGAATGTGGATATTTTTAAAGATGCCACAAGCAAACTGACCTCAAACATAATACCAAACATGCGTATGTTTATACTCGTCATGTCTATGTCGTAATTTGAGCTAACACTACCATCATTAATTAAAATTGATGCTAAAACTTGGCTAAATACTGTGTTTACAATTACCCTGATGATATGTTGTTTTTTAGGTGTAATATATATTTAACATTTAGTGTTTTATCGCCTTTTTCAGTTAATAAATTGCTCAAACAAGCCTATTCCGGTTTACTCATATCAATATAATCAGTACGACATGTACACAAGCGTGCATGTAACATGTTAAACGCGACATTACATGCGCAACCTTTTTTTGCTGGATTAGTATGAAACATGAATATAAATAGTTCTAAAGCAACAGAAATGATAATGGAAGCTTTGAACACTTTTTTTGCTCACAGCCACAATTATTAAATAGATACATGTGAGTGTTGTATATCTGTCTGTTCATCTGCCAGTTCGTCTGTATGTCACACATTTGTGTCTGTGACGTATCTTCCAAACACCTGATTCGATTATAAGATAAATTCACAAAACTGTGCACCTTTGTGGATGAACATGCAGAATAAAAGAATACTTTAAGGCCATGTCAAAGCAGGCGACCATAGGTTACATGTACATAATGCATATCTGCTCCATATTTACGCATGTCCCAGCTGAGATATCCAACAGTCGTGATAGCGCTGTGGTCTATATTACTTACCTATTATCTTACGTGTAACTAAGGGTTCGCAGTTCACAATCCCGAAGAAACATATGTTTTGTGTCATTGTGCAAGACCCTTCATCTTTATTGCTTAATACATGTTCAACCGAGGTAACGTCATGACTGAAATATGGTTCACTGTAACGTAGAGCAGTGACGTAGAGCATTAAAACACTTTGTCATGTTTCAAGCATTTGTGGTGCAGACATCTATTTCAAGGGTGACAAATTCCGTCAATGCAGGGATTTCGGAACCGTTTGAACAAAATACATTGTGTTTTGATAAAGGTGAATAAACATCTAAAATAGAGTATTTCGATCCTTGAATATTAAATGTATGTGTTTGTTGGTACCGGTGACTATTGACCATCTGCAGATGAGTGGTTGTTGTATATATACTGCATTATTTTAGCAAACACTTTACGAGAGCGATATTCGTTGAGGAAACAAACAGTTTAGCACAGATATTGTGCACATGTAAGCATGAAAAGCGCATTACACTCATTATGAATAAAATGCTTGTGGCGTTCGCATTCAGGCCATTGGCTGTTTTTATACATGCTTTCTTGCATAAATAACAATGAATTGAAAAGAACAAAACTAAATCAAACAATTACATTGGTTTATTTGCGACAAATCTGCGCCACCTATATACATCATATATGTACATGAGAAGTTACGAACTTCAAAAATATAGATAGGTGTTAGTTTTAGGGTTAGTTACAATATATGTTGAGAGTGTGCATTTGTATACATCACACAAGCTCCTTTTTGTTCAAATAACCTCACTTTAATAATATTACCATTAAACTGACACAGTTCTATCAAAATTTTGGAATCATATCAAATGATTCCGATATCTGTGCTGTGAAGTAGCTTTTTGCTCTACCTTATGAACCGCTAGATGAATTTCATCGAAACTTGCACAGATACTTATCTGGGACAGCCAAAACGAATTATAAGATTTTGGTGACCTCAACCTTATTAACAAGGTCACCAGGGACATATATAAAAAAAAGGCTTGTCTGTACTCTATCTTCCTAACTTATGACCAGATTTTTACCAAACTGACACAGATAACTCATTGGGAAGACCTTAATGAATGACTATAATTCGGTGAAATTGACCTTAATTCCAAGATCACAAGCGTCACATAACTCCTTTAAGTGGGTGGGGGAACAACTCTATCTAATGTCATATACATTCCATTCCTAACTTCTCTAGTATGGCCATATTAAACAGTGTCTGCCCTGTAATTTGAGAATACCAATAATTGATTATTTTTTCCTCATGCTCCAAAGAATGATCACATAATTTGCCATTTTTGACAATCTTAATTCAAAGGAATGGGCCATGCCAAAACAAAAGTGACGGTGAGCTGTCTTTTTAAAAGCAGATTGTACCAAAGAACTGTCTCCAGAAATCTATGTATCAGTTTAAGAAGGGGGCACATCAAACTCTCTCCTTGCACCTTCTCTCTCTCTGCTGGTCTCTCTCTCTCTCTCTCTCTCAAATAAGACTCGCGTTTACTGAAATGTTTTTGTATTTGCTTTTCAAACGCAATATATCCGAGGACTGTTTGTAAGAAATAATATTGACACGAGCTTGCTAATATGTACATTGTATTCCCTTTTTTTACGGGAATCTTATGTCTCTCCAGTGATTTTAGTACTCTCAGTGCTTTGATAAGTATGAATTGAATAGTACATTTCAGGATAAAATTTGCAGAAAAGTCTTTTTACAGTATTTGCCACATGCGGAACCGGCTCAGAGTTACCATTTTATGGTGTAATATTATATGCACAATAAAATGAGAAATAGTTTTATCCGGTTCCGCATGTGGACATGTATGTAATTGAGTCACGAAGTACACGAGGGTGTTTGGTTTTACCATAGCCTTAGTGTTAAGTGTGGTTGATAGGGCATGCTTTTAACCCCAAAATTTATCATAAACATACATTTTAATGAAGAAAATAAATTGTGGACATTAAACTAGAGACTCTTAGGTATCATTTGGTAATATTTTGGAGGGATTTCTTTACAATCGATTTTTTACTGTAAAAGTGGGCCATTTGTAATACAAAACCGTTACACGTCCTTTGATTAGTTGTATGCCAAATGTATTAGTCATCAAATCTGCAGAATGCCTGCAAAAATTTGATTAGTTGTATGCCAAATGTATTAGTCATCAAGTCTGCAGAATGTCTTTTTAGGGGTATATTGCACCTCTGTATGGTTGATAATATGTCAATATTTTCATCTTACAAAATTTTGTCTCCTTGTACCTTTGATATAAACTCATCCTATACTGTAAAATCAGGCACTATAACTGTCCCGGAGTTAAAGTCCCCAAACAATATTAAGAAGCCTGTATTGGCACAATGTTCATGAAGTTCAATTTCAATTTAATGGTACGGGTCGTTTGACGCATTTTATGTTCCAACTTGGGGGACATATTTGTGCAGAAAAAATCATGCTCAGTTTGTGTTACTGTCTTTGAGACTTTAAACCATTGGATTAATTTTGATTCAATTTTACCAAATTTCACAAATTTTAGAAGTGAGTTTTGACTGCTATCGTCATGCCTACTGGCCTGCAGCTTGAAATTTTCTTTCTATTTTGGCAAGGACTGTATAGCCACCAATTTCTATCTCATCAACGTCATCGAGTTTTGTTTCTTGAAAACCAATGATATCATATGACCTGATCATCTCTGTAAACTCAGGAATGTTTAGTTTTTTTTTTGAGCTCACAAACATTAATCGACAAGAAATTAATTGGGCCCATATTTTTTTTTACTATACTGTACATCTGAACACGCGTTCCTGTCGTCATGGCATTGTTGCTCCCAACGTTTTCCTAGTACGATGTACTGGCTTCATTTATTGACTAGTTGTCAGTTAACTGAGTATTCGCTTTACTGGTTGGCTAAATACTCGTAGTATTTGGGATTGTCAAGGTTATTATGGAACCGTCCTTGACAACTGCGCTGTTCACCTCTGGGCTTTTACAAGTCCGACGTTCACTCACTGTCGTGTGTAATTCCATCGGTTCTTGTGAGCTGCTCAACCTGGGCGCTACCGCGGTATTTTCTCAATGTAGACTCATTTTCTAATGGGGACCTTGTTTTTTGTTTTCTGCTTTCCCTTTGTAGGGCATAATCTTCGTCGTCATTTTCCCCCAGTGATGAGAATTGGCTTGATAGCGGGGTGACGTCACTGGCGTAATGTAAAGATGCGAGTTCGCTGAGGTGTGCGAATCTTGATTATTTCCCTGTCGACATTGATAACGTGGTCGCGGTTTACTTTGCGAAGACGTCGTCGCTCTGTTGACAAAATTTGCCTGATTAGATTCGTATCTTGGTTTGAATTTACTGTCGTTAATATAGAGTTTGTCTCTTGCAAGTCGCACTTTATTGTCTGTGTTTTCTCGCGCTCTTTTCATCTCAGGGTAAATTAAGCGATGCTTAGTTTCAACTTCGAAAGGGGACTGCTCTTGAACTCCATAAGGGGATCTTTTTAGTGTTTTTGATGATGAGAATCTTACTTTTTCTCGATCTTTCAAATTTTGCAAGGATTGCTCTTGGATATATCTGATCGGGCTTGTATTTACCTACTCGATGAACTCTGTCAAATGGAATATCATCACCTATTTGAAATTTGTCGGATAAAAAACTTCTGCAACAGCTCTTCAGTATTTTCATTTTTATATCTGATTCTTCGATTCTAGTAAACAGTAGATTGTCGCACATTGACCTGCACTGCAAGTCGATAATTTTGCTTTTTGCACTATCTTGTATTAATTGAAAATCACTTTGATCTGCTTCTATTCGCGCGACCCTTTCGCATATTTCATCAACAGTGGACTTATTACTGGACTCATTCGTCAAGATATCGTCAAACGTTTGGTTATAGTGGTCCATGCTATCACTATAATCAGTTATCAATGAATGTACGTGTTCTACCTGCTTGCTCATGTCATAAACCTGCACTTCAGCATGTGCTCTATTTTTCTTCAAATCAGGAATTTGCTTAACTCTCTGCTCAACATTAGCAATTCTGGCGTTTGGTGCTGTAACGTTTTGTCTATTTTCTGCCATCTAGAATTTTGTTGGGTAAGCTGTAGCTCATTATTTTGCAAACTAGCGTCTAAGCTCTTCAAAATATTCGTTGTCGACATTGGTGGTTCCTTTGTGTCATATGCGGGCTGATTCGTCGTATAGTTTATAGATTTACACTACTGTTGCCTTGACTGTACCACTGGATACCGTATGCTTACATTGTTCTACGCTTGGTTGACCACCGTATTGATAACTTTGTACATGCGAGGTTTCTAGAGTTTGAATACTATGTGGTCGCTACTGCGGGACTTGTGTGGCAGCTTGTTGGTGTTGAGCTATATATGGCTCTATAATCTCTGTCTGCCCATATAACATTTCCCTCATTTGCTCTAGCAGTGCATCTGTCTGTATGTGTTCACACATCTGTCTGTATGTCTATATGTTTTGTCGTAGATGGAGTGGGTGGATAATTGTTCATACCTGCATCTACGAAAAAACGCATCCATAATAGAATTTCCTTTCATTCTCCAACTATTTTACAAGTTCATCTCACAAAAGGTCTTCAAACACTTTTCAATACTCGTATTGTCTTATTTTTACACCGTTTCAAACGTTTTATATCAATTTTAATATGGCGCTACAAAAAGCATGTCCACCCGCCACAATGTCAGTTCAACTAACCACACTTTTTCCTGGAAAAATAAAAAAATGATAATGTTCAATGATACTCTTATCTGAAGGCCTGAATAAAGGTAATAAGGAAGAAACAAAGAGCTAATGAATGACTAGGTAAACATTCGAAAATGTCTCAGTCAGTGCTAATATCAGCGAAACATTTTTTCTTGTTGAATGCTAGCTGCTTGTCATAGCAAAGTCTAGGGAAGGCTGACATGATTATTTACATATTGTCAAGATTGAACCGATGATAGCTTCCTCATGCTTCGTTTATAATATTTCTACTGTATCAAATTTTCTTGTTATGATCATGTAAGAAATATCGTAGCCGCACCAATGGAAAAAAAGATGCCTTCTTCGAATTCCTGCGATTCTTGCAAACAACGCATCTTTAATTTATTTTAAATTGCTACCAATGTTTACAAAAATTTTCATGTTAGACATACTGAAGCCACACCATTCGCAAAATAGTATATTCATGTGATTATTGCATAAAAACGCTTTCCAGTGATACTACATAATCTGGAAGAAAGAAAAAACGGGGTCTATGGCCAAATGTCACATTTTAAGTCTATTGCACCCCAAGGAAGTAAAGGAGCTCTAGCGATAAGGCGTATATTTTCCCTAGTTGACATGATTACAAAACCTAAATTTTCAAAATACCTTAACATTTTTAAAATTGGACTGTTTCGGTAGTAAAATATGCATAGAAAGCATCCAAATAGGTTTCAAAGCGATCCATCATTTACAAAGCCGTGAAAACTTGCGCCTTCTACTCCCACCCCTCATTTTACTTCTTTCGACTGGGTGCCGTTTAGACGATAGTTTTAGTAAATCCTTTGCAGGTTTTCAAAAAGTAAAAGTGCTAAAATATTAAGGATATAAGTGCCCTTCATTTCCAAAACTTTGCGGTATTCCTTCTGCGCATGCGTACGAAATATACTTAAAATTGTGACGTTTGTCATTGAAAAGATGAAACTGGCGTCTTTCAGTTTGTTTTTAGATGCTTTCCCCCCCTAGACCCAAGATGCCCTTTGGACAATTAAATGTCGCTATACAAATATATAACATATGTAAATGGCGTCTTGGGTCTAGGGGGGAAAGGGGTTGTATAAGCGAAAGAAGACATTAAATATCTGACAAAAATAGATCACTTTGCAAGATGGTCGTTTTTATTGTACATCAACTGTATAAATAGTTTTACTGTACATAGCGTGGTTCCCTGTTTAACGGTCTAGTTCCCATATATGTTACAGAATAACAAGCACAGTTGATGATCGAAATAAATTCTCATTCAATAAGAAGTAGAGTTATTACATGCATGAAGGAAAACCCGTTTTAAATATTCAAATTGGGGGCAATGGTGAATCGACAGCTCGTCTATATATATTTGTTAGATGTGCCTAGTTTCTCCAGTCGTTATTCAACAAAATAAAACGAAAGTCTCGTTCAGGGAGATTGCTCGCCTTATCGCTAGAAATTCTTTCTATTGCTATCCTGTGTTAGGTATGTATATTGGTGCTTAGAAACCCATGTTTTATTAAGTTTCCATTTTATGCATGTAAAGTATGTTATGTTTAAAATCAATTAAAATGTAGTAAGACAAAGAATACACATTTCTTTGGAATGAAGTACGTTTTATTTTTGCTCTAAAGTGTTTGTGTGAATGTGTTATTGTATCAAATCACCTGTCATATTATACATAAGGCATGTTTTAGTTGTCATTCATGTTACTTTATGCCATCTAAAATTAGCTATTTTCTCAAAATATATGATCCTACGTACATGAACTTTCATGAAGAACATGGCCATGATTTCGACATTTGCTGTATTTGCTCCCATCTAATTATATGAAAATGTTTATCACAATGCCACAACCTCATGCCCTGTAAACTTTCAAATTGACCGGAGGTGGTCAATGTAAAATTTTTTGAAATACTTCATGTGGTCAACTTGAGCATGTCCTGTCACTAGTTTCCGTGTGAAAAACAGAGGTAACAGGTAAATTTTTCTGGTCCAAAGACATATTTGAAAACTCAAAGAATGTTATGTTATCAGTTTTTAGCCATTGTATGTCTAACCAAAATGGTATTTTGAAAAATCAAAACGTGTTACTGCTATCGCTTCAGTGGCGAAACCGAAAGTAGAAATCGTCAAATACACGTAAATCAGCTCTTGGGATATGTCTTGGGACCAGAAAAATCTTACTAGTTACCTCTGTTTTAGAAGAATGGGTTTAAAGTTTTTGAACTACATTTGCCATTTTGGCAGAAATGCACCCCTGCTTAGCAGTGAAAGCAAAAAGTGAAAACCTGTTTCGTTTTTTTTCTTACCTAAAGCAACCTGATATAAAATATCAAATATGATTTTAGGGAGCGTTCATGCGAACCAAATATCCATTTGTCTTGATCCAGATTAGAAATTAGGGCGATGTTGGCGCCGTCAAACATGTTTAAGCCCTCCAGTTAATATATTTTACTGACCGTTCCAAGGCTGTACACAACAGACAATACATCATAATAAATATAAACACGAGACATAAATTTAAAAACAGATCCACAGAAGAAGCACCGCCTTGAAACAGTTAGCAAAAACCTTCACTGCAGGGCTTAAACATGTTGGACGGTACCAACCTCACATTTAGTTCTGATGTGGATCAAGTCACTTAGATGTTTGATTTGCATGAAAGATCACATACTCCAAGTACATAAAAAAAGATTAAAGGGAGATTTAAACAATGATAAGGACTCAACAACAGTACATACAACTGAATACTGGAACAAAAAAGATATCCCACAATTAAGCCTAATTTAGTAAACCCTTGAAACTAACAGACTGGGCATTATTCTCATACCATATTGACTATGAGCTGCTAATAGACCCCCTCCCCCCAGGTGGGGATTTTGTATACTATGATTTTCTAAAACTACGTTATATAAGAAGCAAACTGACATATGTTGGCCATCTGGCAGTGGGGGCTTTACCGTGTAACAGCCATGTTAACTACGTTACCCTAAAACATCTCCAAATCCTATTGTTCAAATACAAAGCTATACATATTATTTTTATTTATCCACATGCTGATTGTCTTAAAGGCACTCAATTAAACGCAGCAAATAGCCAGTATGCGTTTAAACAACATATGCATACTGTATTGCAGTCATAGGCGTTACTTTATTTCAAATAAGCTACTATTTAGCCCTGTGCAATCACTAGACCATGGGCTGTCAAAATACCTCCCACAAGGAGTTTTGTACACTATAATTTCCTCAAACCGCATTATATAAGCCACAAAATAATGCATGTTAGCTGTTTATAGGTTGGGTCGTTACCTTGCAATTGTAGAGTTTACTATGTTACCCTAAAATAACAGGAACTCCTTTAGTGTAAATATCAAAATTATTCATTATTCTTAAAAATCAATATTATCTTGTAATTGAAAGTAAATTACTAGCAGTATAATTTTTACTCATTTAGGTACCTTTTATTACTGTTGCATACGTTACTTTCTTTTGAATACATCGATTTAATGCAAATATAGCATTATAATATGAGTTTAAACTCCTAATGGGCGTAAATTACTGCCATTTTAGGGCTCAATAATGAGAGAAATAATGAATAGTGTCTTTTTAACATAAAATATAAGTGAAATTAAACTCTGACAAAACACAGTGATGATAAGGAAGAAACTTGAACTCAAAGCACATAAAATGCTATTTTAACTATGAGTTTTTATCGAATATGTAAACATCACTTATAGAAACTACTTATTTTAATAATATATTCATGTTTCTTAACTGCTTAAATAATATCATTTACATGTATCCCTGACACTTATATCTGTTAACTTAATTTGATACATGAAATGCTATATACAAGACATTTTTCCATACTGTCTGCAGCACCGTTTAGAAGAAATAGGATTTTAAACATGTAGTAGCTTGATAAGATCTATTACCAATTGTGTAAGCCAACAAAATACATATACATCTTATCAGCTATTGATTACAACAGCTATAATGAAAACAACTAAGGATGAAAGCTAGTTCACAATTCGTGAACTTTTAAGTAATTTCAGGCATGGTCAACGTTGAGAAATGAAGAATTTATATAGGCGTTACCCCTGGCCCTTGAATGAAATCTGAAGTTCTTTTTAATCATAACAGTTTCTATCCCAAATATGGTAACCAACATGCCTGTCCCTATGGCTATAATACCTGTGGTAATCAGCATGCCTAGTTTGGTGAAGAAAGAAAAAAATCTTGGTTACATGCATAACAAGATTATATAAGGAGATTATTACACTTATCATCTGTTTTGCCCGTTTCTACAATTTTGCGAAGCATTTAAAAAGCTAGCTAGGGCAGCATTTGTTCAATATGTTCAACTTAGTCATCTATTTAAAAGAGATAATTTAATGCTTAGAAAAGATCCCTTGCATTGCTGGTATTATAATATAGACATGACTAAATGAAGGACTTCAACAACTCATTGGGATTAATTTTTTTATTTGAATTATTTTTATCAATAATACTTAGTTTAACAGTGTAATTTTGTTTTATATTAAATTTGGTACTAAGCATGCCACATTGGAACATGATCATTGTTATGAAGTTGCATCATATTAATTATTAGGAATTTCAAATCAAGCTAAATAGATTATAACTAGTAACAACGAATAAATCAAATGAGCCAGCACATTTGATTTGGTACTAGTACTCATTTCAGTGTCAAAAAATGAGGGCTCAGACAAGTCTTGTAAATATGCAGACTCACCAGAGCCTTTGCTGTCTGCATACACAAAGTATGGATGTATAGATGCAGACTCAGACCAGAATTAATATGGCTAGTTCGCTTGCAACAGCATGAGCAATCAAATTGGATCCAAGATATTTGCTAATATGTGATAAGTACCAAATCTCACATGCTGGTCAAATCTTCATTTTGGCGCTTTATAAAGTACAATACATGAGATCAACAAATATTTTTTCATCTAAAGGCAATACTGTCAAAAACAAATCTGATATAAGGTTTCAGTATTTGGTATACTACATCATACACACATGTAACATAAATGACAATAGAGACACTGCTGCCAATATCTGAACTTTATGATATCCCTTTCAATATGGAAGAAATATGATTTGTTTTGGAGATGATTAAATAGAAAGACCCGAGGTAATTAATAATGCATAGATACTCATCAGCAAAATCATATATATACATGAATACTTTGTTAACATTACATGTAAGTCTATCATCGATAACAATGTTCATACTGAGTAGAGTGTGAATACTATTTTTGTCAGAAGAGTTGACTTTTTGCATATGACTTTAATCCATACCCTGATGTGTTTATAACTCATTCTTATTGTTCATATCCATCTAACACTTTGCTATAATTTGACCATGCACATTCTGTATGGTGGAAATTAGCATCAGCTATTTTAGCATTAATAACTAAACTACCAATACATGTAAGTAAGATTTCATGACTGCACTTTTTACTTTAAATATTTTACTTTTCCATCCAACATTCTAAAAGAACATTGTAAACTCATTTTTTTACATCAATTTGAATGTCAGATTCGGTCTGGCCTTATTCTAACAAATACAATCCTATAAATCAAATTGGTATCGTATGTAACAATGAACTTTTACTTGGATATGATAATATCACATGTGATAATTTCATGTAAACTCCACAATTATCACTTATGTTTTCCCATTTCACAGAAATATTTGTTCTAAGTAAACCAATTTCTCATAAAATTTACATTGCTTAAGCAAATGATCAGAAGAATTATGTTGATTTAATTATCAGTTTCATCCATTCAACAATGAAAGCTATGCTGAAGATTAACTAAGGTTTATTTAATAGCTAAAGTAAAGTAATGCATCAACATATGTATATGCAAATATAATAATGTCAGTATAAAATTTGATTTGGAGACAGTCTCTTCAAACAGTATATGATTACATACACTTATAATGCATAGTATCTATGTAACATATATTTATTTTTGCGTTACCAACTTACAAATACTTGATTCTGTCTGGGTTGTAATAGCACATATAGTAAAGAGCCGTGACATGGGATTCCAACAATGTGGCATGTGCGACCAGCAAAGGCTCAGACCAGCCTGCGCATACGCGCAGTCTGATCAGAGCCATTGCTAGCCGTTTGAATATTCTATGACTGTTAAGCTGCTGACGGAACACCATTTGATGTTTCTAAGCTTAACAGGAGACTGCACAGGCTCGTCTGAGTCTATTCATGTCAAACTGCCACATTGTTGAAAATCACATGTCATGGCTCAAATTTAAGCTAAAATAATGGCAAGGTGGTGTTGCATATGTTATGGGCTTACTTATATATATGTATGGAATTTTAGTGTAAAGGCTTAATTAAAGCTTGTCAAACAGCTGGTTCATATGAGCCGTGACATGTGATTTCCAGCAATGTGGCATTTTGACTAGTGTAGACTCAAACGAGACAGTGCAGCCTCCTTTTAAGCTTAGAATCTCCAAAAGATGTTCGGTCAGTAGCACAGCACTCATAGAATATTCAAGCGACGAGCAAAGGCTCTGATCAGACTGCGCGCATGCGCAGGCTGGTCTGAGCCTTTGCTGGTCGCACATACCACATTGTTGGAAACTTCATGCACTGTCTCATATTCAAATTAGATTAATCAGTTACCCAATCGCTCAGTTTAAAAGTAGGCTGACTCTTGGCTCTTTTGTGTGTGATGTCTCGTTGTGTTTTTGTCACTTTCCCATATGGTGTCTCAGGCCAGTAGTGGTACTTGATTGCATCGATTCCTGAGCTTTGCCTTTTTCTTTACTTTTAATCAGACCTTCGCCATTTTTAATTTGTGTCCTCTGTTTGAAATAAAAAGAAAGCACCCACTATGGAAGGCACCCAGTGCAATCCCCCTGCCTTGTCACAAGATGCAGAAAATATTGCTATGCTATTTTAAGTTATTTTATATTCAGTCCGATATTTGAATCATAAAGTAGATATCATGTATATTGTAATGCACCATTGGTAAAAAAAAACACAAACTGCCATATATCAAAGTAACAGAACCAAACAAAAGGACCACTGACACTTTAATAGGGTATCTGCCTATTTTTCAGATTTTTTCCAAAACTTCCCTATGCATAAGCTATCACTGGTACCCTTTTAAGTAGAAGGACGCTTGATGTATTAGGAGCGAATTAAGGTTATAATTAGACAGGCAGATCCCTACGACAAAACAGAAGACGCTACCAAAGGGGGTAGGGGTTGCAAAATTTGACTCCACCAAAACATTTAGAAATCAATTATTTTCGCGTGTAAGGGTATTATATCATCAATACTCCATTAAAATCACAGTGGAAGTATTTTAAAGTCCAAAATCATGAGCATTTTGATGATTATTTTTGTAGTTGTTTTTTCTATCTGATTTGTTGAGAAATATTTTGAAGTGCAACTGTAGTCCATTTTCGACCTTGATGACAATGTATTTACCTGGTGCAATATTATGCAGCAATGTACTATAACCATTCATCCATGCGTAAAGTACACCTAGGGCGGACTTGATTTAGCAATTTTTAGAGTACTCGGCGTACGCCAGAACATCCACATAAACAAGTAAAACTGGGCACTTGGAGTACTCCGGAATAAATCAAGCGATTAAAAATATATCCTCGCATGCAGGTAGTAATCCGCCATCTTTTTTGGAACAGGTCACGTGACTGTTCTGTCTGCACCACCTCGAAAGGCGGAGTACTCCGGCGTACGCCAGCACAGATGTTCCAGCGCACTTGATTTCTGTTCTGCCTGTTCGGAGTGGAAGGAGTAAAGAGAACAGCTAAATCAAGTCTGCCCCTAGTCAATGGCCATGTAGTTTATGTGTATTGGATAGATACAGTACATGTGCAAAATAATCTACCAACTGAATTTAGTAAAAGGACAATTTTCATAATCTAAAGAAAATATGCTAAAACGTTGTAATATTGCATGATTAATGGGTTATGAAAAGGATGCTTACTTGTACTAATTATTTCATTATACTGGAAAAAAAGATTTTCAAGAGAGCACACCAACAATCCAATGCTAATGCTCGGGCTCGCCCAGAAGTCACATTTTGGGCTGTGGGATATCTAGCCCCCTCCCAGTCATAACTTGCTCTTCACATATATTATGTAAAATATGAGAACACACTTACGTGCAAAAGGATTAGTTGGGACTCGGGGGGGGGGGGGGAATGATGTTCTAAAAATATTTTTCTATTTCCTATATGTATAATACAAAAAGTGACCATTTTAGCCCCAAAATAAAGCCATACATTTATGGAAATAGGAAATCAAATGCAAAGGCATAAAATAGAGATCAACAGCGAGCTTATATATGAAGATGGAAGCATTTGATCGACTTTAATTTTTATCAAAATTATAGGCAGCGATACACTGTGATCCCCATTACCACCGTCAGAGGTCCTTACAGAACTTTCCTAAATTAGTGTAATACGAGTATTAAAGCAAATTGTGAATAGCCAACTAAAATTTTATCTAGGCCTGACGATAATATATTTTTATCTATTTATACATGGCATGTTTTGTTACTTACATTACATTCTTTATATACTGACAGCAATTAAAGATCCATTGTAGTCAAACTTGTTTATATAGTTTATATTTGATTTCAGATCGTAACAGTGATAACGAAGACATTGTCCATCACAGTGCAATGTAAATGATTGATTTGGAAATCTGTAAGCTGACACAAGTTATATGCTAATTAGCATACGTAAACATTCTATCGCCCGTACAGGTTGTAAATAGCTTTGAATAATTATATAAAAATGGACATTCTTCATTAGAATAGAGATCTACATTATACATTTAAGGTTGGGGGAACATATGCAATCTGTAAAATCTATATCTGCAATTTCGTATAAAATGTAACACAAGACGCGGTCCAGCGGAAATACAGCTGACAGATATATGCAATTGATGTGTTTGTCTAGCCCAAACATTTAAATATCAAATTGTTTCATTTATGCTATAGTAATTCATTTTATAAGTCTTGTATTTTGTGTACTGCTATTTTCTATGTTAGTAGGGTAACGTGGGTTACATGTCGTTTATAGAAAACAGACCACAGAAAAGTTAGTAAAACATGGGTTTCTAAGGGTCCAAGTGAAAATAGCAACTGAGATGTACTTCCTGGGGGTGCAACAAAATATGCCATATATCTCAGTTTGGTCCCGTATGTTGTGTACTGTTATTTTCTATGTTAGTCGAGTAACGTAGGTTACATGTCGTTTACTGAAAACAGACCACAGAAAAGTTAGTAAAACACGGGTTCCTTAGGATCAACTGAACTTTACTTCCTGGGGGTGCAACAGAATATGCCATATATCTCAGTTTGGTCCCTAGACTATACACTGTGTATACGAACAACGAAGGCTCTGACGAGGCTGCGCGTATGCGCAGTCTCGTCTGAGACTGCGCTGATTGCTTATGTAATAAGTACCAACGTCTTATGATCGGGCTCAAATTGTGGCACCTTTTGGATAAACCTTGAGTTGTTATAGTTTATAAAAAAAATCATAAAACAAAGAAAAACAGTGGCTAAATCTTGATACAAATTTCGCTTCAAAGCTGGCTGTATCTACATCCTGAAAAAGAGAGAGAATAATTTCTAAAATTCTGTCAAATTAACAAGCAGCATACTGAACAGATTCGGTAGCACCTGCCAGCGCCGAGTCCTATCTGTTAGACGCTTGATAAGACACATTAGTGTGAACAAAGATGAAGTAATGAGGGCGTCTGGATGATACATTATATGAAATCCATCTAGTAATCATTATCCACCTGACGCATTGTGTAGGTCTGCTAATGATAAATCCACAGATCCGCAGAAAGGAAAACATCCAGAAGATGCACACAAGCAAGCCGGAACAGGAATGGTTTTTACAGATACAGATTGCAGAGTCATCAGAAATGAGCCGCATCGTTAGAAAGGATTCGCGCCATAGTGGTTCGACCTACTATCTTTGATATATATTTTTAAATAAAACCACACGAACCTCTCACCTAAACTCATCGGGCCATTCGGGGTTGGGGGTTGGTATTAAGCCCAAAGGGCAAACCACTATATGACATAACTAGACCGACTCGTGTGCTGTTACGAACAAATCTGTTTAATGACTTCCTTTTTTATTTCAGCCTAGATATGGTGGGAACATGGCCAGATCAACATGCCCGTTTTGGCTGTTTGTGCTATGCCATGGTGCAATGGTATTATAGTGGTTCGACCAGAAAATTATGGGCAAACTATAAACTCGCGAACACATTAACGCATTTGAGTCTGGTGTCCTTTTATGGGACATCGGCAAACAGTGCAGAACAAGATCTGGTTCTGCCCTGTTTGCTTACAGAATATTTTTTTAATTTGAATGAAACTGAGTTTGGTTTAATGGGTTTAATTGAATACTTAAGGTGATATTGCTTTCAAAAGCTCTTACTTGTATGATTTTTTACTGTATGAACAAAAAATGACTATTATATCAAGGAGACGGATACATTTGGCTATATTGTTGTATGAACAATTTATACATCTCACACAGATCACTTTTGAGCAATCGGCAGCATGCTTAACGGTCGTTTTAGAGTCACTTCCCGATTCCATTCCTTTTGCAATATCGTGGCATAATGGGTGAACTATAGATAAAAATGTTCACATGAACAAGAACTACAGTTATCGAAAATCAATATATAAAAGTATTTTGGCCCAAATATGTGTATTCCTAATACATGTATTATTTACAAGTTTTGATTTTTACCATGACAATTTCAATACTTCTATATATTGTAGTCGGGTTGTTGTAGTTCATGTTCATGCAAATGTTTTTCTCTAACGTTCACCCAGCGTGTCGCAATATTGCAAACGGTATAAAACCAGGAAGTAACTAAAAAACGACTGATAAGCATGCTGCAGCTGTATGTTTGGGCGAAGAGTGGTCTATGTGAGATGTATACATTGTTCATGCAACAATATGGCCAAAGGTATCTGTCTCCTTGATAAAAAGCCATTTTTGTTTATACAGATAAATTACATGCAAGTAAGAGCTTTTGAAAGCAATATCCCCTTAACGAATAGATGACAAGCGAACGCTCAGGCAAGCATAATGATGCACGCGTACCCTTCCCGCAATGTAGTGTTAAATGCTGGATGTCAACTTCCCCATCAGTGGTGCGGTGTGTTTAGCTCCAGGAAAACGTGACAAGAGCGAAAAAGACGCCTCAGTGTGGACAATTTGAAATTGATTACGTCTTTGAACCCGATTGGAATTCTGAGGAGATATCCGGACCTGGGTATCCAGAAAACAGCGATTTGATCGGAAATG
Source organism: Loripinus fragilis (assembly GCA_964019695.1). Classification (NCBI taxonomy): domain Eukaryota; kingdom Metazoa; phylum Mollusca; class Bivalvia; order Lucinida; family Lucinidae; genus Loripinus; species Loripinus fragilis. The sequence continues at coordinate 21,365,386 of OZ026525.1, forward strand.
CCCACTGAGTTGATATACAGCTTCTGAAATTTACCTGAGCCAATTATAAAGTAATTTCTGGATATCATCAGAGTGGTAATATATTTAACAAGTTAATCAGGTATAGATCAAAAGCAACATTGCTGCTACCGATGTGTGCCCACACTGAGCAAATCTCAATCAGGCTCGCCGTGAAAAGCACCGTCAGCGTGAAGCTTACTCTGATAAGGCACGCTCAGCTATTTTCAGGCCGATGGAATTATTAACACAGATAACTTTGATAATGCAATCATTTCGCACAGTTTTGATATCTGCCTAAATATTTTACCAGTCAAATTCAAGTGGTCAATCGAAACTAAATTATGTTTTAACGTTTTAAATCTTTGCTAAATGCCAGGTGATGGTCTGGACTATGGCAGATGTTCTAAATTTTCGGCCAAAAACCCATACAAAGAGGGAAGACCCCAATCAGACTGCTTCTGCAGAAGCAGTCTGATCAGGGTGTTCCCTACTTGCTATTCTGACAAGTATTTTGTGAATTACTGCTCTGATAACAAACAATGCATTTGATAACAGAAAGAGAATAGTGTTCGAAATTTTAGAAGGTTTACAGTAACCCGTCGGAGATATCAATGCGAGGGGCGATTGGGATCATTTATACATCCGTGATTATATTAGGCAATATATACAAATAGTACAACGGAATGATATTTTGCGCCACAATCACCTTCATTTGAATGCCCATTAATGGTGTTTGAAAGATTGCAGGTAGGAATGGTTCTTACCTTATATAACGTTGTTTTAGGGCTGTCATACCCAACAGCCCACAACACGTGTATCACAACGCAGTACCATATGAGCCAGTGCATGATATTTCCAACAACGTGGTATGTGCGACCAGCAAAGCCTCAGATCAGCCTGCGCATATAAACAGTCTGATCAGAGCCTTTGCTAGTTGCTAAAGTATTATATGATTGTTAAACTGCTGACTGAACACCATTTGGAGTTTCTAAGTTAAAAAGAAGGCTGCACAGGCTCGTCTGAGTCCACACTTGTCAAAATGTCAAATTGTTGGAAATCTCATGTCACGGCTCAATTATAATAGTTCTAATCGAAGTCGCTGTACCATGTGAAAAATACCCAATCGCTGCTGTGAAGTTGGGAGAATTTAAAATGTAAAAAAACTGCCGAAAATCACAAAATTTATTTTATTCATGAAATTATCAATAACAACAATATTTCAAAGACTTGAATGACGGTGTACTCTCTGCTGCAGCTTTCAGAGAGATGGCCCTGTCATATTTGAGCCGCGACATGTGATTTCCAACAATGTGGCATTTTGACAAGTGTACACTCAGACGAGCCTGTGCAGTCTCCTTTTAAGCTTAGAAACTCCAAATTATGTTTAGTCAGTAGCTTAACACTCATACATGTAGGATATTCAAGCGACTAGCAAAGGCTCTGATCAGACTGCGCATATGCGTAGGCTGATCTGAGACTTTGCTGGTCGCACATAACACATTGTTAGAAATCTCATGCCGCGGCTCATTTGACTTGTTGACTTGTTGACAGGGTGAAATTTGCTTCACTTGGGGAAAATTGGAGTGGAGTCGAGCCCTTTTAGACAGACGATAATGGAAAACCACTACAACCCAAAGACGACCGCAGATTCGGATTTTTAGTCACGAAAACATAGACAGACATTCAAAGTATCTGTTTAAAGCTTAAAGTTATGATAAAAATGTGTGTTGAAATTTAGCCACACTACGCTGCTTATAGTAGTTTTTAGAGAAATGTATCTCAAGTAATGTGGCTTTAGATCATCTTGCTGCCCCAAGAACTTCTTAATGACCTTCAGAAGCCAATCGGCTATTTATTTTTCAATATTGTATAATTTCTTTCGCTACCGTTTATAGAGACATTTACACCGTTTAGGGTATTAGAACTTGGTGCATTGTTTTCAGATTGCCACACACTAATTTCAACTAGTTAATGCTGCAAAAATGATTTGAACGTAAAGAAAAGTGTACCTAAAAATAATAAAGCGCAACAGACGCGCGTTTATAAATCATAGAGAATCTTTAAAAATACAATGTCTTTTAGCAAATATTCCACAAGTGAGCCAAACCTCTGACCTCCCATAAGGGTCTTTTATTTAAGCTACGGCAAAATGACATTGAAGGGAAACTTTAAGAATAGTTAAGCAGTTATTTAAGTCAAAGAAAGCAGAAAGTTGGTCTCAAGTCTTGCTTCTCAGGTCTAAAATCTATCTTTGCGGGGGTGCCACAGGGGTCTGTTCTTGGACCTCTTTTATTTCTGGTATACATATATGATATAGCTGAACATCCTCTTAGTTGGACAATGCTGTTTGCAGATTATAGCTCCTTTTTCTATTCTGCAGCACACATTGATGACATAGCTGGTATAATTAACCATGATATGCAGTTGTTGTCAAACTGGGCTAGACAGTGGCGAGTAACATAAAATCCACCGAAAGCTGAAGCTGTTTTATTTGCTCTTTAAAAGATTGATATCTTACCACAACTTATTTTTGATAATTTTCCAATTAATTTCGTAGATAGCCACAAACATATTGGTGTTACCTTCAGCAGTGCAGGGCAGTGGCACTCACATATTGAAACCATTATACTATCAGCGACTAAAATTCTGGGAATAATGCGTAAGCTAAAATACTCAATTAGTAGAAATGCTCTCAACCAGATGTATATGTCCTTTCTTGTACCAGTTATAGATTATGCCTCAGTTTATGGGATGGATGTTCTGAACAGGATTCACAAACTTTACAAAAAGTCCAAATGAAGCCGTCCATCTTGTTACAGGATTACATGTAACTAGATATGCGTCATTAGAAAACGTGTTCAAAGAATGTGGATGTACAACTTTATCAAGAAGAAGGCAGCAACGTAAACTCTCTTTCGTGTATAAGGTAAATAATGGTATTGTACCTTCATTTAGTCAGTGAAATTTCAAATTACCCTCTGGAAAATAATAGAAATATATCAGTGCCATTAAATAGAACTAGTATCTCACAAAAATCATGTATTCCCTCTTCCTTTAGACTACGGAACTCCCTTGAAGATGATTGTAAAAAATCTATCAACATTACAAACTTTTAAAAAATCTATTACCTCAAGATTCTTTAACTCATATGTTCCTTCTCACTTTACCATAGGAAACAGACATATTTCTATATTACATGCACGACTTTGAAATAATTGCAGCAACCTTAATAATGACCTTTTTAGAAATCATATCCTTGATAATCCTTTATGTGATGTATGTGGCATTGTAAAGGACGCCATCCACTACTTCTTTCATTGTAGAATGACACAGAGTTTTCCAACCATTAAGTATTGTGATTCTATGTGGTAGTTATAATGTGAATATGGAAAACAATATGGTCTTGTTCAGAGCTGTCCACAGATATACACATGCTACTAAGCGTTTTAAAACCGATTGAAGTTTTTCTTGAAACATATTTTATATATTAATAAGTATACTTACTTGTTTAATTCCATAGTTAAGGGGTTCCTGGCAGTAGTACTATTTTTTCTTAATTATCCAATATTAATTATTTACTTATTCATCTATCTACCATTCTGATGTTCGATTTTTTTTTCTTTCATATATATTATATGTTCATTTATTATTTATTCATTTATTATTTATTTAATTATTTATTTATTTGTTTATATTTTTTTATTTCTTTGATTATTTGTGTATTATTTATTTATTTATTCTCTGAATCTGATAAAGTCTTGTCTATGTTACTATCTGTTTTGCTTTGATCAGAACTTGTTTAGTTATCATATACGTTTGTATATATGGCCATGTTTATAAGCTTTTGTGTATAAATAGAATGTAGGGGAAGGGTCGAAACTAATGTTGTGAGAACTTGTGACCCAACCCCAATGCTGTAAATATTTTGGCAATAAAATATATTTAAACTAACCTCTGATACCGTAAGTAAAGAAAAAGTAACCGCATTATGCAACAAATTTTCTGAAATTTTAAAAGAATCAGCTAATTCCTGTAATAACCATAGCAATGACAATAATTTAGCAAACAACAAAACCATCAGGACATCAGTATGATAAGTCACGTAAAGCCAATCATCGCGCAAAGAAAATGCATGCTAAACACCCATGCTCAATGCCTGAGGTGACTGCAAGCAAAATATACAAAAAGATATTTTTTTCATTTGTAAACACAAAAAAGACGCACAAAATAAATTAAGGAAGTTAAAATAGCAAAAAGGAAAATAAGGATATCAGTATAAACGATTTATATACTCTTTTTCAAAGATAACAGTCCCAAAATATATAGTCCAATAGATTCCAATTGTTAAAACTGGAAATTTTCTATTGACAATGACAGTGACATTTCCAATTATCACATTTCAGAAAATGAAAATAAAAACTTAAAAAAAAATAATAAGACATATTATTATGATGGTATGATAATAAATATATCAAAGTAACTGCATATGAGATAATTAGTATAAACAGTAATGCTTTTTTTCAAATCCTGTTGATCTTTTATCTGTTTATCATGCTATTGTATACCTGTAATTGTATTGAAGTTAATAAAATATTTTTTTATACTTACTGCACATGAAATGATGCCATTATATCTCATCTTTTTACTTGATTTTCAACTCAAGTGTTGCCTGACTCCTGGCTTGAAGGTGTAATACAGCCTAAATACAAAAATGATGACTCAATACAGGTCAATAACGATTATGAGCTGCTTTGGTAAATTGTTTACCTCCATACTTAACGCTCGTCTTAATGACGTTATTTATGCACACACTGTCATTGAGGAAAATCAGGCTGGTTTCCACGCAGGTTATTCAACGATGGATTACAGATATTGCAAAACACAGAAACAGGAATTGCTCTGTTTATTTATTGATTTCAGCAGAGCTGACGCTACTGTATGGCGAGTTGGGTTATGGAAGAAATTTTAGCCAGCAATATTAACAGAAAATGTTTTCCGAATATTTTTAATATATACAAGGGAATAAAATCATGTGCTATAATGGAAAACATTCTTTTTTCTTCTCAAGTTTTCAAGGCATAAGCCAAAGTGAAAATATATTTCATGTATTTTTTGCTTTTTTCAAATGATTAAGAATTTTCCCTATGCGAGAAAAATTACAATGGTGTTAACTTTGCGTTCCAATATGACGATATAACATTGTATTTGAAATTGCTTGTGTTGCTTTATGCTGACGATAAGGGTTTTTTTTTGGAACAGATGGAAACTATTTTCAAAATAATTAGATATTTTCTACGAATACCCAGAATTATGGCACTTAACTATTAACCTTGATAAAACTAAAATTATTAATTTTGCTACTCCACAAGACCAATGTCTCCATTTAATCTAGCTGGCCATAAAATTGACATATGTACTGATTTTGAATATCTTAGTGTTCTTTTTGGTAGAAATAGGCAGCTCCACAAAACAAAGAAACATAATGTTTAGCAAGTTCGTAAGGCAAGGCATGTACTTTTTAACGATTTCGAAATCTTTACATTTCAGTTGACCTGCATATTTGACCATTTTATTTTACCTGTTGCATTATATGGTTGTGAGATATGGGGCTTTGAAAATAGCCAAAGGGTAATTGTATCTGTGCCCACGCAGGTATTTTCTTTAAACTTTGCATAATAATGACTCATTATATACAAACTATGAAAATGTATTTATTGAATTAGATAGTTAAGAATAAGGCTTAGGAAGCAACCCTGACGTACTCCACCTTTGAGGTGGCACATGTCTCTAAATTTCCATGTGCTAAACCTATAGTTTTGTTTATTTCTATGATTTGTCATCTTTATTGAATTCAAAATACCATAGGCATTATATTAATACCAGGAAACCATTTGGATAAATAATGGTTTACGTTTTTTTGAAGAAGTGATTATAAAATTTCAATATATTTTTTTTAAATTTACAAAACATTCAACATTAAATTCCAAAGATAGATATGTTCTAGTCTTTGTCAATATATCATATTATCACAAAAACATGCCATATATATCCTGCTGATCTGAGCCAAATTTCATGACAATCCAAACCCGGTAAGTTTGTCATTTCCTACCTCTTATGGGCAAGGTCAGTTTTAGCAAAATTTATAATTTAGTTGAAATTAGTCAATAACTCGACAGAAGGAGGTTGTTTTTAAATCTACTTCCACTTTTCTTAAGGAAAGACATGTTTAGACAATTTCAAATGATTCAATGGCCGGAAATGCCAAAGGTCATGGCCCCATGTCATGGCACTATGGGGCCAAGACAATGTGTATCACTTCTCCTAGAGTAACCACATTTTGGTGCCGTGACCAGGATTAAATGTAACAGAGTCATATCAAAGGTATCATAGAACAGTGTTCTACATGAATAAGTGAGGTCCAGAAACGAAACTGTATGCCTGGAATATACAGCCAGCCAAAGAATAAATGTTGCCATTTGATGGAAATCAGCATCAGTTTTACAAAACAGAATAAACAGAGAAGATTTAAGCATTAATTTAGCAGTACATGCACCTTTGAAGCCAAGGGTTCTCTGTGACCAAAATGGCTAATTTTAACCAACAGGTTTGACAGGGGGTTATTCTTGTGAACCAGGTTTATCAATGAGGCTTGCAATTATAAAACCATAGATATAAGGTTCTTCTCCTGTATGAACTGACATGTCATAAGGTTTCTTTTCTGTGTGAATTAAAATTCTTAATAATGTTACATATTAAGTGTAACATTGGTTAGATGTAGTTTTAACGTTCAAAACTAGATGTGGTAAGCTCGGTGTCACCATAATGTATCGTTTTTGGTAATATTATTGTGTAAGCACTTTATTAAATAAGAATCATGGCACTTAATATAAACAAGAATATTGTTGTTTGTTTTCCTTTTCCGGTCAGTAATAGGTGAAAAACACTCATCATATCAACTTCTACCAATAACATACTAGCATGGTGATTCATACTAAGCAAGAATTCAAGTATGTTTTACACTGAAACATAATTATTGTATTTTTTACATTTCGAAGAATTAGGGCCATGTGTTGACATCAAGTTGAAAAATTATGTTACCGGTCCTTGAATTTCATGAAATTTGGTCTACATATTCTTAAAATATATGGAAAGTTTATATGTTGAAATCGTATCTTGACACAAAGACCGCAATGTGTAAAAATTTTAATTCCAAATTTGACTGAATACAAAATATACAGTTGAAAATTGGGAAACCATCTCATAAAAATGAATGCCCACCCGCTATCCAAATACATACAAAGCCATTTATAGTATCAACAAACTTATCAATGTTATAGTTATTTAATAAAACATTTCTGCACCCGTTACATGATATGTCAATTACTTAAGAAATGATTATAACTGGATACCCTAAGGTATTGTAATGATATCATACATGACGTCATAAATTAGCAATAGATTGCATAAAAAATCAAATGCACCATAAATATAAAAGTCATACCGCAAACAATTAATAAACATAATATTATCAAATTCCAAGCGTGGGCAGACTCCCATGTTAATTTCCGATACCATGAAAGAGCCCCTTATTGGTAAAAATTACATAATGATTTTCTCAGACAGATTGTTTGTTTGAGTAAAAGTACCCTGATATATGTTACATGCAGAATTGGAATGGTATCCAATACAAATCAATATCAAGCCACGAATGATAGCTTTCTGGTTAATGGAAAAGAATTCAAATTATCAAAACTACTGTAAACAGTAATGCTTAAAGAACAAGGAAACGGTTTTGTATGATTTTGAATGGATCCGCTGTATTTATGATATACTTGTTTCTGTTGGACGACCAGGTCTTTTCAGAACTGATTCAGTCAACAACCAAAATTCTGTTCAAATGGATAGATTAAGAACATTGTCAGATCTGTAAGCTCAAGAATGGAATGCGAAGGATAACGTTTCCTTGAAAGGAAAACAATCTATTATTGAAAGACAATCTCAATTTTAAAAAAATATTTTATCAAGTCTCAAAATTTTATTATTCCAAAATTATCAAATATAGGACTGGCAACCATCGGCTCCCAATGATGCAATGATACACCACTAAACGACAGAAAATGTTATAGTTACACTACAAACGACATTGGTGATGAGGATCATTATTTGTTTACATGTGACTTTTTTAGAGTGACAGTAAATTGTGTTTGAAGTCGTACTTTTATGTTAAGCCAAATCTTTGCATGTATGTGTAGCTTTTTACCTCAACAAATGAAGCAACGCTCATTAAACTATCAAAAATTGTTGCAATTATTATAGAAACGTTTTCTGTGTACACTGTTTTTCCAAATGATCGAAACAAATTATATTCTGACTTATATGAAGATAAAATATATATGCACTGTTTTTACCTTTGGCTTGCGAAGATGATCGGCAAGTAGCCAGTGCTCAGACAATCCTGCGAGATGTGTCGATAATATTATCTCATGGGCTGGTCGGATAAATGAAATGCTCATTTATTTTATATATTAATGCACACATTGTTATTCAATATGTCCTGATTTATGATCAGCACTGGCACATTTGGCACTTTTGTACCGATGTATGGTTATTCTTTAATTTGCTTTTCCCATAAACTATTGATAAATCAGTGTCAATATACGTGAGAATTGATGTCTTTCATGAAAAATGTAACGTGGTATTATACTTAGCAATTACCATGCTGAATTCAGATATGTTCCCCATTTTGCAAGCAGTGTAGATCAGACAAGCTGGCATCTTAGAAACCCTGTGATAAGCATTCACGCTGTTTTTCGTTGAGCTAAACCTGTGTAAAACGGCCACTCAAAAACAGACAAAACAAAGATCATAATGACAAATGGTAGCCTAATGAAGGTCGAAAGAATTGCAGAATACCTCCATTGGAGCATTCGGCAATCCTTGAGACCTGCATTAATCGATAATTGGTCTTGAAAACCAATTTCTGTCATTTTGAGAGTGGCCATTTTACACAGGTTTTACTATACACATAACTGGACTCCTGCAAAATATGATAAATATGTGGAAGAGTGTTGTACGTAAAATATCAGCATGATGAGTGTTTAAGATGTAATTGGGTAGACTGAGGGCGTTCTGTTATATAATTACATCGATATGATATCCTTACATGTCACGCTGCGATGCAAACAATTAAATATCTGTAACAAAAAAAATAAGAGCACAGCGGAACCTACCCAGTGAGCACTAATTCAAATACCACTGGCAAAAGCAGAAATCGAAATAGCATAAAGGTGTTGTAATATTTGAATATTTCAATTAGGGAGAGAGAGAGAGAGAGAGAGAGAGAGATAGGATAATGCCTTGCGAAGATTATCATATCAGTAGCTTAGCAGCCCAATATGTATTTCTATTGTTGAATTCACCAACATAAGAACATAAGTTCAATGGAAAGCGAGTAAGGGAAGGGAGATTAACAATTTCAAAGCTAAAATTATCCCACTTAATACAATTTAGATACAATTATACCATTTAAAAAGGACAAGTCCAAATCCACAAAATAGAGTTTCAGTATCAAGTTCAGTAGTTGGTTATTTGTTTTTATGTGTTAAGGAGATATACATCTCCTACGATGAGCATGTTAGGTCGAAGTTGAATCAAGGGGACGTAATTTGCTTTCAACGAGATATATCTGACGAATCATTTATTGATGAATTAATCAAGAATCGGGACATGCGTATATAAAAGTCCTTGTCAAATATATCCCTGCTCCATACACCACGTGAGCTCTGCAGACATAGTCTATCTTAAGCAATAGTCATTTCTGTATATAAAAAAATAGATGCTTATACTTTATATCTTGTGTGTCTGATTGTAGCGGCTAATACAATGTAATAGGGTTTTTTCAATATTACTTCTTCATTTATGACTTTACGATGTCTTTATCCTGAAATGACCAAGTGTTTATGCCACCGCCATTTACGCCATTTTGTATCAATGAATCTAAAAAAAGAAATACAATTTTTTATAACAAGAAAAGTTATGTATGTATGGTCCATGTCTGCCACGTTTGTCACAAGTAATCCTGAATTAGACTTTAAAAAATCATAGATACCTACAGCCAGATGAACATTACCACCTCTATCCAACGAGGGTAATTTGAAATCATCACATATCTTTAAAGGAAATCGCCATTCATTGTATAAGATGTGATTGCACTCTGCATCTGCTAATCTAACCCTGTGATAGACTGTTACATATGTTACCCGTTTCAGCTTGGTTAAAAGTTTGTGGTATATCTATAAGCTGTATGACTTTGTCAATATCAAAATAGGCTTATGACCATTAAACTTAAATTAGTAGTTACTATACATAATTAACAAATATCGATAATTATTTTAACGCTAATATGCATCATTTAGCAGGAAAACTGCCTTTTTAACTTTTTTTTAGTTTTAGCAAATATCTTAACTAACAGAATTAACTGCCTTTGTATTAAAACTATGTTTGTGTTTTTTCTTTAAAAATTCGTCTGAAATGAGCTTTAAAGAAACTATCTCCTTAAATTGAAAATACCATACAGCGGATTGAAAGCACACGAACAGCAAAATATTTGTAAATCACCGGATTTGGCGCATTTTAAGTGAGATTGCGTATGGCTAGGTAAGAGAAATTCGCTACATTTTCAAAAACTGCTTGAATCAAATGACTCCATATCATGCATGTCACGTGTGTTATATGAACAAATGAAAAGAGAAATTCCCTAAATCATTGCTATGACAGTTTGTACCTATAGTACTACTAGCTTCTTTGATTAATTCGTTGTTTTATCAATATTATGACTGAAAAATCATATGCCTTTAGAAAGATCCCACTCTGACTGTCTAAGGCTCTATAGAGTTTTGACAACTCTGAGTGCAATATGACTCTAACTGGCTCTCATACTTCTTATTTTGTGGTGACTAAACACATTCATCCAACCATATCCCACTCAGACTGGCTAAGGCTCTATGGAGTTTTGGGCCCTCTGAGTGTAATATGACTAACTGTTGAAAGCTCTCGTACTTCTCAACAAATAAGTTTATCCTGTTTTACAATGAAAGTGTTTAATTTCTGAACATAGGGTCTTAACCCATTTACCCAACCAGTATCCAAACATGGTGTCTTTAAGCATGCCTCCTACAATATCCCACACAGACTGGCTAAGGCTCTATGGAGTTCTTGCCACTCTGAGTGCAATATGATTCTCACTTATGAAAGTTCTCTTTTTACTCAATGTATACTTTTGTCTGGTGTCGTAAAGCATTTACCCAACCATATCCCATTCAGACTGGCTAGGGCTCGGTGGATTTTTGGCCACTTTGAGTGCAATATGAGTCTAACTTTTGAAAACTCTCGTTTATCTCAAAACATACGTTTATTCTGTATAACAATGAACGGGTTAAGTATTTAAACTTGGTATCTTAACATATTTATCCAACCATATCCCACTCAGACTGGCTAAGGCTCTATGGAGTTTTGGTCACTCTGAGTGAAATATGACTCTAACTATTGAATTCCCTTGTACTTCTCAATGTATGCACTTATGGCGTTATACTCTTATTTTCTTTGCACATACTATCTTGCTGTTAAACTGTATTGTAATACGTGCTAGCTAGTAGATATGATAAAACACTCTGTTGAGCGCACGTGTCTGATGTGCAACGAAGCATACAAAATGAAACAATTGCATGTGTACCTAGTACTCGCCTCCCCTTAGCAGATAGGCTGGTTCCCTACTCTAGACATATCTAACGATGGGTTCAAGATCTAGCACGATGGGTTCAAGATCGGTCAGTAGCCTCAAAATGATATGTTTTTGTAAAATAAACCTAGCTGAGCATATTTTTTGGTCCCACAAATTCGTAATTGATTATTAGAAAGCACTGTGCAGTTTATAACATCCTTTTTGTCTACGACGAATAATTGAAGTGGAGCATACAGGGCTATTATTTTTGTTTACTTGCCAACCAACTAAAAGTTCCAGCTTTAGTCGTTTGGGTGTAAACGTGCGTGCGCATCTATTACGTAAGAGCTATAGTAGGAACTTTAGTTCGATTCGAAGTGCGCCAGTGTTTAACTGTCCCAGCTGTCTTTCTCCACTTCCCTAGGAGGGCAGGCGGTGCCCGCCCCAATCTTAAGAGACTGTGACAATGCCGCAGCTACAGCTACACTGCGACTTCAAGTTTCCAATTGATGTCGTACTAACGATGATGTGGCGGCATCCGAATAAAATGTTCTCAAGATACCAGTGCTTCACTCCATGCCTCGTTCGTTTGTTTATTTATGAAGTGTGATACTGTTATTAGGTCTTACGTCTCTGTCTTGACCTGAGCCTTAAATAAAAGTATTTGTCTGTCTGTCTTTGTCACAAAATGATGTGAAGTGAACAAATCTCTTCTTGTTTATCATGACCAAGGCTTGTATTTTAAGTCAAGATGGCGTTGATGCCATAACCTAACACCAGAAAAAAAAATAAAAAAAACACCTTGATAATGTTTTAAGTGTTTATGATAGCTAATCTGGGTGGTCCTGGCAATGCTTAATATGCAACTCTTGTACATAAAAGCATTACTAAGTTTCAAACTTACTTTTATGCAATATTGTCTTCTAGATAAAACCAGGTCACAAGAATTAAAAAAAAAACACCTATTACAGTAAAACCTGCGTAAAACGGTCACTCAATAATAGACAAAATAAAGATGTTTATTCCATTGAAGCATTCTGCAATACTTTTGACCGGCATTAAGCGATATTTAGTCTTAAAAACCATTCATTCAAAGACCGCTTAGACACACGTAATTACTATATAGCTGCATTAATTAGGCATGTCGATGTTTGTCGATCATTTTTAGAGTATTTGTCATGTCGTGTTTTGTCACTGTATCTATCTTATGTCCATTCGACGTTACGTTTTGTCGGTATCCCGTTTTACACATGTTATACTGTATTGGGAAACAACAACACAACACAATGGATGTAACGTAAGTAAGTGCTATGATACAATTAACAAACCAGAACAAACCTGAACTAAGGATGGCAAAATAAGAAGTAAACAATATCATATATCATTTGCTTTAAAGGATTTAGTCTGCAACTTGTATTTTAAGATGGCGCTTATTCTATTACTCTTGGAGGCTGGTGACATAGAGATGAACCCAGGACCTAATATTATTAATAACTCTCTTTCTATATTACACAGCAGTATTAGAAGTATACGTAACACATTAGATTATATAACAGAGCTTTTTATATACTGTGTTTTACTGAATCTCATCTAGATGCTAACATAACTACAGAATCTCTGATTATGTCTAGCAAATATGACATTCCTTACAGAACTGACAGAACAAATCATGGTGGAGGGTTATAATGTATTTGTCCTGTGAACTTGCACATAAACGAATTTTAGGTTTGGAGACATTCTGGAATGAGTCACTTTGGGTTGGAATTTAGATAAATAAGGAAAGCTATCTCATTGGTTTATTTTATAGCCCACGTACGGCAGATCCCATCTAATTTTGATGCTCTCAACAAAAATATAGAAAAGACTTTAGATATTTCCAGCAATATTATAATTCTAGGGGATATGAATGAAGATTTACTCAATTCCCGTCTGCATAACTTGAGAGATGTATTACTTCTCAACTCCCTACAGAATAATTTTATCATAGATGAACCAACACGCCAACTTGCTTTGTTAGATCCTATAATACTTCATAAAGACATATCACCTTTGAATCAGGGTATTTTTAAAGTACCACTCGTAAAAAGTGATCATAGTGCCATTTTTTTTCATGAACCATTTGAGTAACAATTAAATGGAACTTTTACTAGAAATGCTTGGATGTATAAATATGCTAATTATGAATTGTTCAATAAAATAATCTGAATTTGATCGGTCATATCTTCAAGAAGGTACTGTACGTGAAGCTAGTATATCATTTACAAATGTTTTTATAGAATTTGCTAAATTGTGTATACCAAATAAAACAATTGTAGTACGAGAGGATGATAAACTGTAGTGCGATTCTGAAATAAGGAGGAATTCAAGAAAAAGAGACAGACTAAAGAAAACCACTCTAAAAAACAGGTAATCCGAATTACTGGAAAAAATACAAAATGTTTAGGAATAAGGTAAATAATCAAAATAAAATGCGAAGGAATCTTTTTATATTAACTTGAATATTATTATTTTTTCAGATTTTCAAAATAATGACAAACGAAAGTTTTGGAAAGTAATATGCCATTATTTAAAAAGCAATAGTTCTGCATATTCTATCCCTCTAATATGTTCAACAATCCCAAACGGCAACAATCAATGGCATTTTAATAATCCAGATAAAGCTAATTGTTTGAATGACTATTTTGCTTCTATTTCAACTGTAAACGATGAACACAACCAATTACCTCCTTTTTCAAAACTTACTGATAACTCTCTGTCACAAATACACTGCACTGAACATGAAATAGAAAATATTATTGAAGAACTCAATCCTAACAAAGTAAGTGGCGATGATGGAATAAGTCATAAAATGCTCAAGGGTGTCTCCAAATCTGTTTCTAAACCCCTCTGTATTTTGATGAATAGATCATTTGATGAGGATTTTTTTCCTGATGCAGGGAAGCGTGCAAATGTTATCCCAAACTTTAAGAAGGGAGACGAATCTCAACCTTGCAATTATAGACCAGTTGCGCTTTTGAGTTGTATTGGAAAATTACAAGAAAGAATTATCTTTAGAAATATGTATAACTTTCTCATAGAAAATAATCTCTTATACGAGTATCAATTTGGGTTCTTACTGCACCACTTAACAGTTTTTCAGTTAATGGACATTTTTCTATAATATATGTCAAGCTTTTGATAACAATATGTTTTCTTGTATTGTGTTCTGTGATGTTTCAAAAGCTTTTGATAGAGTCCGGCACAGGGGTCTTATGGAGGGAAACTTCTAGAGTGACTTAATAGTTATCTTAGTCAAGGGAAACAGAAAGTTGGTATTAAGTCCTGTTTCTCTGGCTTAAAATCTATATTTGCTGGTGTGCAACAGGGGTCTGTTCTTGGGCCTCTTTTATTCTTAGTGTATATTAATGATATAGCTAAACACCTTCTTAGTTAGACAAGGCTATTTGCAGATGACAGCTCACTCATTTATGCTGCTGCACATATTGCTGATATAGCTGGTATAATTAACCATGATTTGCAGCTTTTGACAAGCTAGGCTAGACAATGGCTAGTTACATTCAATCTACTAAAAACTGAGGCTGTCTTATTTACTCTTAAAAAACTAGATTTCTTTCCTCAACTTGTTTTTGATAATATTCCAATAAGTTTTGTTGATAGTCATAAACATCTGGGCGTTACCCTGAGTGGTACTGGCCAGCGGCACTCACATATTGAAAACATTGTCAAGTCAGCAACAAAAATTTTAGGAATTATGCGAAAACTTAAATATTCTTTGAGTAGCAATGCACTCAACTAGATGTACGAGTATATGTCTTATATGTTACCTATTGTAGAATATGCTTCAGTTGTATGGGATGGATGCTCTGAACAAAACTCAGTAACACTCCAAAAGGTTCAAAATGAAGCAGCCCGACTTGTCACGGGATCAACAAGATCTGTATCATTAGAAAACCTGTATAAAGAATGTGGATGGGCAACTCTATCGCAAAGAAGACAACAACACACTCTTTCATTATGTATAATGTAAATACTGGAATGGTACCCTCATACATACAAGATTTAATCCCTCCCTTAGTTAGTGAAGTTTCTAATTACCCATTGAGAAATACTAGAAATATAACTGTATCTTATAATCGAACAAGTATTTCACAAAATCTTGTATTCCATCATCCATTAGACTTTTGAACTCTCTAGCAGATGGTTTGAAAGATTCATCCTCATTATCAACTTTTAAAAAAACATATCATTGCAAATTTTAACATATCGTGTGTTCCTCCCTATTATATTATGGGAAATAGGTATAGCTCTGTTATACATGCACGGCTTAGAAATTAGTGAAGTAGTCTTAACAATGATCTTTTTAAAAACCATGTTCGTTGGTTGGTTGGTTTTGTTGCTTTACGTCCCAAGTCAACAGCTTTGGTCATTGCGGGACGGTCAGTTCACCTAACCACACTTTTTCCTGGGCAGGCTTGAACAAGCAGTTAACCAGTAATTTGTGCACATACTTTCGCTTGAAACTAACAACAACCCTTCTTGAATGAATCAGCGGAAGGGAGGAGAATGACCGTAGAAATTATTTCATGACCAATCTCCACGAAAGTATGGGACCGGGCTGGGATTGAACTCGCGACCCCTGGATCTGCAGTCAGACACGCATCTATAGCCAGACATGTTATGGACTGCGCTACGTGGCCCGGTACCATGTTCGTGATAACCCTTTATTTGAGTGGTGTCGTGTTATGGAGGATACCACCCATTTCTTCTTTCATTGTATCAAACATATTGGTGAAAGACAGGTTTTCAATGATACAGTTAGGGATTTTAAACCCTTAACCATCAAATTGATTCTTTTTGGAAGCGAAAACTGGAATATTGAAACAAATATGGTCTTGTTCAGGGCTCTCCACAGATATATCCATGCCTCAAAACGTTTTTGATAAGCTCATTGACTCTTTCGTTAAAACCAATTTTAAAACAAATTATTAAAAGATGTATATGTAAATACGAGTACTCCGTGACCTGAATCAAAACCTTATTCCAAGTTTCAGGGGTTCATATTGGCAGTCTTATACTTTGCCTTTATTTATTTCGTACTTTATTTATTTATTTATTTACTTCTATTTATTTATATACTTTTGAATTTATCTATCTTTATTTATTTATTTATTTATTTATTTATTTATTTATTTATTTATTTACTCTTATATTTATGTATTTTTTATTTATTACTTATAATTCTCTAGTTAATATTGCTATCATCCTGTTTTGTTCATAACTTTTATTCTTAAAGATGGTATATATTAAGCCATGTTTATACGCTATATTCTATATGTACATAATGTAGGGGAAAGGTTGTAACTAATGTTGTGAGAACTTGTGGCCCAACCCCATTACAGTATCATATTTGGCAATAAAATATGTTTAAACTAAGTAAACAATAAATCTAAAACGTTATTTTCATAAATTATTTTAATTTTTCTTTTGGTGAAGTCTAGACATTATGAGCTGCATTCTCGAATAGCAGGTCCTGGAAAAGTGTACCATTTCATAAATAATCAACAGACGTTTTTCATGACTTTATAATATGTATAATATTAAGTATGTAATCACTTACAACAGATGATTGTTTTGTACATGTATGATTTAGCATATAATTATTATAACAAATGAATTGTTTTATAGTTTGATTGACTCGTAATTTTAAACCAAGTTAGCTTACCGTGGTGAAACAAAGAAAAGAAATTCGAACTCACAGACAGTCAGAGCTAAAGACAATCGTTGGGCCCACACATAGACAATCATGAATCAGGCATCAATACATTGATAAAAGCTTCATTTAGTCTGAACACATGTCTTAAGAGAAACCCATATACAGCTGTTAACCCACAATGCGTTTACCTTGTTAAAATAAAAAATACGCACCTATGTTAAAAATTGCAAAAGCAGTTAAGGGGAAGAAAGAACCAAGCAAATTTGCTGTCAAATGAAGTTAAATTGCTGCCCTTATTCAAAGGTGCAAATGTACTCATATACACTAGGCATCTAGCGCACAGGATACGTCAACATGGTGTTTACAGGAAAACCTGTCTTAAACGGTCACTCAAAAATAGACGAAACACATATCTTAATGTCAAATAGTAGCTAAATGAAGTTCGAAAGTATTGCAGAATGCTCTCATTCTGCAATACTTTTGACCTGCGTTAAGCGATAATCGGTCTTGAAAACTAATTTTTGGTGTTCTTTTTTTAGTTCAGCTTTAAACAGGTTTTACTGGTTTGGATGCTTTAGCGTATATGCGATAATGGAGAACAAGTGACAACCGCCCAGAATATTTCATGA
The DNA here is from genome assembly GCA_964019695.1 of Loripinus fragilis. Classification (NCBI taxonomy): domain Eukaryota; kingdom Metazoa; phylum Mollusca; class Bivalvia; order Lucinida; family Lucinidae; genus Loripinus; species Loripinus fragilis. The sequence goes on from OZ026525.1 coordinate 21,383,447, forward strand.
GACTTGAATCACATAGGATTATTTTGGCGTTCGTTGTCTTTTTCTCCATTTCCGCTTCCACGACCCCAATCAAGGAATTGAGACTTATTTGAACAATTGGTTTATTACAATAGGCGTTATTACATTTGGCGTTGAGCGCAACGCCAAATGTAATAACGCCTAATGTAATAAACTATGTTTATCACATTTGGCGTTGTATTACATTAGAGGTTGTCACAGAGCATCAACCCGTGTTGTCAGGCTAACCCAACATCTAAAAATTTAGAAAATTAACATGTGTCTGCGAATACATAGCATCCCCCAAACACTTGTTGCTTTACGTATCAGTCACGAATTTTCTTTCAATCATGTCGGAAGTTTTCCTAGGTTGAACCAATAATATCCAGAAGTTAAAGTGTCTTGCTCAAAGACAAAAACAATGACTCCGATGAGGATCGAATCAGCAACCCCTCAGTCTTAGGTCAAGTATTCTCTCTACACGTGAGCCATTGCGCTCCACTAAAAATATATTATTATACATAAATATTCATCTTCAGGGTTATTATATAAAAGGGTCTGGATGGGGTATAATGATTAGTGAATAATGGCTCTTTTTTATAATGAATAGTGAATAATTAGCCAAAAAATAATGAATAGTGAATAATGAGGGCCTAAAAATAATATATAATCCTATTTTTTAATGAATTGAAGAAAAAAAATAATGAACAGTGAATAGTCAGATTTCTTTGCCACCTTTCTTACTTTTAATGAATAATTGGTCTAATTTTAATGAATAACCCAAAATTTGAATGAGATGAATAATGGGCTAAATTTTTAATGAATAGTGAATACCAGACCCCCCCCCCCCCCATCCAGACCCTCATATAATATAGTAGTCTGTGTCTGTAATCAAACATACGAGGATTGTTGAAATATGATTGCAAATAACTTCAAAAACATGCTACGACGTAATACTATACGTTTCTAGAAAGAACTATTTTACGCCCTAAAACTGGCACCAGACATAAAGAAAAATACACTATTCTTCTCCAGATATAGCCCTTTATATAAGGGTTTCTTTAGTACACTAACACATTCGATGCATCGAACATATTGACGAACGCATAATAATTTGATAAACAGGTGAACTATCTTGATTTCCTTAATATATTATCCCCATGTTCTTACGAAACGATTCTGTGATAGTTACAAAAATCCGACAGGTTTTTTGTTAAATTACATTGAATATTTATCATCAAAGTCTTCTGATATTTGCAAATAGCTGGTAAATGAAACACCACCTTTCAGTTTTCAGTTAAATTGTTTCTTACGAAATAAACGAAGTAACATTTAAAATAGTTATAACTAAAAGACAATATGTTGACTTTTCATACTGAGCTGTAACTACAAATTATAATTCGGTAGTGGATAGTGTTTAACACTGAAAATCCTTTTAAGTGCGTGAAAGGGCTGAGTTTATACTTATAATTTTGTCTTCATGGCGTTGCGTCTTTAATCTCATTTTGAACATAGACTTTCAGTTTGACAGTTATGGGCATTATTTAGAATAAACGTACCTGTACCCACCTGGTTTTGGAGAAATATTTTAATTAATGTACAGTCGTCACTAAGAAACAGAAATGTCCTTGAAAAGTGATATTAAATGTAATAACTCTTTAAATCAGGGGACATCGCGTTTTGAACACGCCCTCATGGCATAATCAGCATATTTTCAGCATAATGCAAAGAATGAATTACAGTGATGTGCATCAATAATTCATCAGCAGATCACTCAAAATGACACTACAATCGTGTCTTCTTACTCGAATTTAAAACAGGATTATGTAAAGTTTGTCATGCAAAAGCTGCAATAATGTTACGAAAAGAATTTGATGACAATTTGTCTTACGACACTTATCCGCACATGTACAAAAACGTGTGTTAAATTTGCTTCAGAAAAAAACTCAGTGTACTAGAGAGACCCTCATATAAAGGGATATGATATCCAAAGTATATTGTAGATTTCTTTATGCTTGGTGCCAGAAGGTTCTTTCCAGAAACATACAGCTTTATGTCGCAGCATATATATGAAGAAAGTTATGAAGCTATATGCATATTGTCATATTTGAACAATCCTCTTATTCATCTGTTGGATTATTTCATAATAAATAGGTATGTTTGTCCATAAAAAGAAATATTTATTTTTTGAATTGTTGCATTGAAAATAGAATGCACGTCCATAAAAAGAAATATTTGTATTCTGGATTGTTACATTGAAAATAGAATGCACGTCCATAAAAAGAAATATTTTTCTTCTGGATTATTGCATTGAAATAGGAATGCACGTCCATAAACAAAAAAATATGTATATTTTGGATTGTTGTATCATATTCTCGTATACATGTCCATAAACAGATATAAGAACACACAGTCGATCCCCATGCTAAATTTTTTGACCCCCAGCACCCCAAGTCCCACCCATGGGGCACGATCCAGGCAACAGAATGAGAATCTGTTCGATACGTTTTATATCTTTAATTTGTGAGAACACACACAAAGTTTGGTATAAAAATCTTTGAAATCACTTTGTAATTGAAATTGAATATTTGACCTCACCCCAAGGTCACGGGTCTGATTCTATACTGAATTTTTTTCTTACTTTCTGTTTTACTCATCATCCCTATCGATTTGATATGCAACATGACCATATTCGGAACAATTAAGAATTTAACCCCCCAGAACCCCCTAAGATCCACCCTGGGGCATGCCCAGGCGACAGAACGTGAATCCCATTTGATATGTTTTATATCTTTTATTTGTAAGATCACACATAACGTTGAGTATAAAACAATCTTTGAAATTGACTTTGTTATTGAAATTTAATGATGTTTGACCTTTTGACAGGGCCCCGGGGGGCTACAATGCTGTTGCGTGCCCCATTTATGTGAATACTCGGACACCAAATTTGGTTGAATATGCACTGTTGAGTCTTTATTTTTGTTTTATCTCCGTTTTATATCTTGAGTTTTATGTACTAGGAGATTCCTGATATTTGCCTTCTACTTGCATTGTTGCGTAATATACTACTATGTTTGTCCATAAAAATAAGCATATTTCGATTGTTGCATGTGAACTCGGTATGTTTTTAGATTAACAGAAATATTACTTAGTATGTCTATAAACAGAAATAAGCATATTTTGGATTATTGAATAATATATCAGTATACATGTCCATAACCAGATTTATTCTTTTGATTGTTGTCTAAAATATCATTATGCATGTCAAAAAACAGAAATAAACATACATATATTTTGGATCTTTTGGATTGCTGCATAATATATCAGCATGTTTGTCTATAGAATTAAGCATATTTTAGATTGTTAAAATATATGATAGTATATATCCATCAATAGAAATATTCATCTGCTTCATTGTTGCAAAATATATTGGTACGCCTGTCCATGAACAGAAATATTCATCTTTTGGATTGTTGCATACTATATAAGTATGTACAAATGTATGATTATAAACGGAAATAAGCATATTTTGGATTGTTGCATAATATACTGGTATATATCTCGAAACACAGAAGTATGAATTGTTCGATTTTAGCATAATCTATTAGAAGGTTTGTAAATGAATAGAACTATTAATCACTTAGATTGTTGTATAGTATATTACAATGCACTTCTATAAACAGAAATAAGCATATTTTTGATTGTTGCATAATATATTACGCACAAACAGAAATATGTATATTCTCATGTTTTTACTAACTTGACGGAGGGTGTAGAGTTAATGAAAAAAAACAATATTGGACAGTTGGCAAAAGCAAACTTCTAATTATATTTCGCGAAATTCACGAATACACTGAACCGAAGTTTTAAGTGGCCACCTTACATTTTTTGCGCCTGTTCAGAAAGTAAAAACTGCTCTTACAGAAAATTAATTCTATGAAAAATTCAAGGCTATGTCGAGACTCTGCAAAATAAACTTCAAGGCTTTGTCGAGACTCTGCAAAATATGTCATTTCAAAATGACTGGTGGATCTTGCACGGACGAAGTCCGAGTAAAGGTACCCTCAATTCAAAAAGTCACACTTTTAGTGTGATATAAAATATTCATCAAATACGTTATCCATGTATATTATAATTACCTTGAAAATGATAATAGCAGCTGCGATATAAGATGAAACAGAATAAAGTTTTATGACAACTGGACTCTCCATTGTATGAAGACAGCCACTGTCAGCAGGTTAACCAGAGAGTTTTAGCTCTAATCATGCAATTTGCATACACATTTTGCAATGCTCTGTATGCTTTATTATCTGCAGCACGGCATTGAAATTTCAGGGTTTGTCCATTATGAATTTGTGTCTCTGTTCTATTTAAACATTTTAAAAAAATCTTAAACATGTGCCATTCAAACAACCTTTAAAGTTTCACCTTAAAACCGAAAGTGGGAGCAAATCTTGAAATAAATATCGTTAGAAAATAGGCTGTTCAAGTTTTATTGTGTTTGGTCAAACATAGTAACATGAAATAAACAAATACAATGATGTTAGTATGTGCAGCTGGTGATTTCCAAAAATATCAGAAAATTTGGAAATTTAGCTTTTTTAAGAAATTCATAAAAATCTATTATTATCAAATGTCAAGTGTTTGGTGTTTTTTCAAGTCGGCTGGACAAGTTTGTAATCATATGCACCTCAATTTGATAAAAACTACACTCAAACCGCTTATTTTCTACAAAAGTTGATTTTTGCATTTTTGAACCCAAAATCGTGAAGTATAGAAAACTCTTTGAAAGTACTGCTTATCTTTAGTCCATACTTTGTCAAAAAATCATTTCAATATCATTAGCCAATTTGAACTTCGGTTCAGTGTATAAAGCTTTTTAAAAAGAAACTAGACGCTAAAATATTTGTAAGTTTTCTCTCATACAAATCCAAAATTTACAGATTCCACAGTAAATAATGACTAAGTAGGACAAGATCTATTGATCCTAACCTGGGACTACCACACAACAAGTAGCATATATCCTTGTAACGAGGGAGTTAATGCACTTACGTTGTACAACGTATGCAAGGGTCGTTGGATTTATGGGGGTGGTCTTTGCAAAGCTAGTCACCGTTTTGCATAGTATAACCTGTGTCTCGATGTTAAAATGTATTAGTATGCAATATTTGATTAGAATATACTATGCGGCTCAAGAGTTATCAAAGACCTCGAACGGCCAAAATGATGCTCAGCAAACCTTCGTTACCATAACATTGGCTATATAATATTAAATTACATAAGTATGCAAAATTAGCTCCAAATATCCCATTAGGTTCAAGTGCAACATTTATGATGTTTATCTCTTTCATATTTTGTTTACTTAGTTTCTGATTGACCCAGATATTGGAGAAATTGATGGTAAATAAGTTATTGTAGACAAGGTATTTATTTGGTTCTAAGAATTTTCTAGAATTATGACTAATCATCTAGAACCTAAAAATGCATTGTCATAGAAGGTACTGGAACCTTGGAGAAAAGACCAGAACTTACTAGAATTTTCTTTTCCATGCAAATAGAAACTTTGAGTAGGTTCTGGAATTCAGTAGAAGTTTGTGGAATTTTCCAGAATAAATAAAGCATATGATACAATAGTCTTTCTTGACCGTTCTAGAAATTTCTTAAAGGGTATATAAGAGTAAATTTTTCATAAGGGCATCTTTGAAATAATTTCACCTTTTAAAAGTCTAAACCTTTTTGTGTTGGAATTCTATATTTGAATACTTAGTGCTTTACTTATTCATTCTGGATTACTTTGGATTATTCAGTTTTGGATTCAGTCTTTGTGTTCATTTGGATTTATCTTCAAAATCTGGGATCAGAAACTGCTGAAAGACTTGTGTTGATAAATATTCTGAGGGACAGTTTGGACATACCAGGTATTGTAAATTAGACTTTCTTTGATGTATAACTATTTTCCATTGCTTATTGTAACTGATAATTTTGTTTTTAATAAATTTTGTTAAATTTTAAAAGTGCTTTTTGCTGACTTTCCAAATAGCAAGATTTTGGTTTCCTGAATTCTTTTCTAGTTACGCCTGGCACGTAACAGAAATTGGGGGCTAAGAGTCTGGGATTGAAATTATTTTTGCATCAAATAAGTTTGAAATTTTAAAGAACTTTTACTGTTTGCTGTTTTACTAGCTGAAGCCAGCAGAAAGCAAATATGTCATTCAAACTTAGTGATTTTACTGCGTCACCTTCTCAGGAGCTGTTAGACTTGGCAAAAAAGTCTGATCTTTTGGATATTGCTGACCATTATGGCCTACCCAATATCAAAAAGACCATGTTAAAACATGAAATAAAGAATATTCTTATTCAGTTCTTTGTATTTGATTCCTCAGCTACATCTTAGATTCTGGTTACCGAGACTGATTTGCAGTTGAGAGCATTAGAAATTAAAAGGCAAGTTGAGATGGAAAAATTAAGGTTAGAACATGAGAACAGAATAAGGGTAGAAAATGCAGAGCGTGAAGAGAGATTGAGACGTTTGAAAGAAGAGCGGGAAGATAGGATAAGGCTAGAAATATTAGAACGAGAAGATAGGAGGTTGAGAGAAAAATTAGAACAAGAGAAAATAAGGTTAGAAATGGAAGAACGAGAGAAAGAAAAACAAAGAGAAATGGAAAGAGAAATGGAAAGAGAAAAATTAGAACAACAAGAACGTATTGAAATTGAAAAAGAAAAATTACACTTTGAGTTAAAAATGAAAGAACTTGAGTTAGAAGGAAAACCTAAATCAAAACCTTTGCCTTTAGACTCTGGCAAAATTTTTGATGTAACAAAACACATCAGACTCGTTCCTCCATTTCAAGAAAAAGAAGTTGACAAATATTTTTAACATTTTGAGAAGGTGGCAGAAAACCTGAAATGGCCAAGAGAGCACTGTACCTTACTTTTGCAGAGCGTTGTAATAGGGAAAGCTCGAGAAATTTACACTCAGCTTTCACTAGAACAAAGCTCAGATTATGACAAAGTAAAAGAACTTATTCTTAAGGCTTATGAGTTGGTCCCTGAAGCTTACAGGCAGAAATTTAGAGATTGTAGAAAAGAACCTAACCAGACTCATGTGAAATTTGCTAGAACAAAAGAACAATTATTTGATAGGTGGTGCTCTTCAAAGAAAGTAGGCTCTGATCATGAAAAACTAAGACAGCTCCATCTTGTCCTACCAAGGGTTGCGATTGTCTAATCTAACCCTTGGCCTCACAGCTTTGATTTCATCCGATTGAATATGTCATAACCCGAAAATAGTAACAAGCAATATGATCAATCACAAAGCGGTGCAAAAAATCGATAAACACCAGGCCTCCAGATAAGACGGCGTAATTAGTTTACATTCAGTTTTCTTATTTAACAACTAAAATATACGTTTAAGGTGCTCAAAAGCGCTGTCACATTAAGATGGTTATTTTGAGCACCCATACATACTTTTGAACTGAAGGATAGAAGAAGAATAAATAATTTAACGACTTATCTGGACTTTTGGAGACTTAAGCAGGCGGTGTATATTAGATGCCGACAAACTGCTACGTTTAATCTGATTGGCAGGAAGGGATTATCGAAAAAATCCTTCCTGGCGTTTTCATTGGTCGATTATTCTGTGCTAATAATAAATTTTGAGGGTCGTGAGGCGAAGGGTTTGTCGAAAGGTAGATACGACGAAACCTTCGCTGGTGAAGATGAGACAGCTCATGCTTGTTGAAGAATTCAAATGGTGCATAAATTCTGATGTCAGGGCTTTCTTAAATGAAAAAGAAGTTGAAAATTTGGATGTAGCAGCTAGACTAGCTGATGATTATTCTTTGACTCATAATATTTCTTTTGTTAACAAGCCATTTCCTAGGAAACAATTCAACCCTCAATTAAAATTTACACCTCAATCAAGACCATTTTCCCCTCAGTCAAAACCATATTCCCCTCATTCAGGTCCAAAATCCAACCCCAGTAATCCATCAGATAATCCCAGTCATTCATTTACTCCAAAACCTAGATTTTCTGGTGAAAACAAAGGTCAAAGTCCATTATCCCAGCCAATTCGCAATTATTGTAAACAATCTGGTCATATCATATCTGAATGTATAGCTTTGAAAAGAAAGAGAGAAAAAGAAAGACAGGAGAGTCCTAAACCCACAGGTCTCACCTCTTTAAGGTTAAAACCACAGTCTTCTATTCAGAATGAGAATCCTATTTTGGCCAAAACTTCTGAGACTGATGCTGTTATGGAGATTTATAAACCATTCTTATCAGATGGTTCCGTGTCACTAAATAGTGACTTTGCCCAGTCTACCCCTATTAAAATCTTACGAGATACTGGTGCTTCTCAATCCCTTATCTTGGCAGATACACTGCCCTTTTCTGAGAAGACTTTTTCTGGGACAAGTGTCCTTATACAGGGTGTAGAGTGTGGATTTATTAATATACCGCTCCATAACATTTATTTGTCCTCAGACTTAGTTACTGGTCTCGTCGCTGTAGGTATTAGACCTTCTTTACCTTTTTAAAGGTGTTCACTTGCTGTTAGGCAACGATTTGGCTGGAGATAAGGTTGTGGTAGACCCACTTTTGACCAGCACGCCGTGTGTTGATCAGCCGCCTGACCCTATTGAGCAGGAAATTCCTGACCTTTACCCTTCTTGTGCTGTCACTAGGGCAATGGCAAAGAAATCCAATCAGAATAATGGGATGCAGGATATTAATTTAGCTGACACTTTAATAGGTCAGTCCTTTAATGATGAGATTTTAAACTCTCTTTCCCCCAGCCAGTCTGACATTCAGACTGACTTTTACACTTCAAGGTCAAACCTTGACCTTTCACCTTCAATTTCAAATGACCAGCTGTCAAGGTCACAGCTTTGTAAGGAACAGCACAGTGATCCTGAGATATCACTTTTATTTGAAAAAGCTTTAGATGATAATGAAATGTCACAAGTCCCTGTTTGCTATTATGTCAAAAATGACATTTTGATGAGAAAATGGCGTCCTCCTGATGTCTCAGCAGATGATGAGTGGACAGTTGACCACCAGATTGTGGTCCCTAGGGCTTATCGTCCTGAAATTATGAATTTGGCTCATGAAACTCCCATGTCAGGCCATTTAGGTATAAACAAGACCTATCACAAGATTCTTAATCATTTCTTTTGGCCAGGATTAAAATCTGATGTTTCTCAGCACTGCAAATCCTGCCACACTTGTCAAATGGTAGGAAAACCCAATCAGACCATTCCAAAAGCTTCTTTACAGCCCATTCCTGCATTTGATGAACCTTTTAGCAGAATCATTATTGACTGTGTAGGTCCCCTACCCAAAACAAAGTCAGGTTGTCAATATCTTTTGACTATAATGTGTGCTTCAACACGCTTCCCCGAAGCCATTCCACTCAGAAATATAAAGACTAAGACGATTGTTAAGGCACTTGTGAAGTTTTTCACCTTTGTGGGACTTCCAAGGTCTGTACAATCTGATCAAGGTTCAAATTTTATGTCGGGAATTTTTCAACAAGTCATGCATGAACTTGGTATTAAACAATACAAGTCATCGGCTTATCATCCTGAAAGTCAAGGTGCCTTAGAAAGATTTCATCAAACTTTGAATCACATGATCAGATCTTACTGCTTTGACACAGAAAAAGATTGGGATGAAGGTATACATTTGCTTTTATTTGCTGTAAGAGAATCTGTACAAGAGTCTCTTGGGTTCAGCCCATTTGAACTGGTATTTGGGCATACTGTGAGTGGACCCTTGAAACTTTTGAAAGAAAAATTTCTCTCAGATGATGACAGTTCTTTGAACTTACTTCAGTATGTGTCTGATTTCAAAAATAGACTATCAAAAGCCTGTGAAGCTGCTCGGTCCAATCTCAAATCAGCCCAAAGCAAAATGAAACTACGTTATGATGAAAATGCTCAGGATAGAAATTTTGAACCTGGAGACAAGGTACTTGCTCTTTGCCCATTCCTGGTAAGTCATTGCAAGCTAGCTAGATATTATGGTCCTTATACTGTTGACAAAAAGTTAAGTGATGTAAATTACACTGTCAACACTCCTGGGTAGCGCAAACAAAAACAGTTATGTCATATCAATATGCTTAAAAAGTACATTGAGAGGGATAGTTCTGTTATTTCATCAGTGAATCTAGTTAATACTGTCCCTCTTGAACAAAATCAAATGGAATCTGAAGATATGAACTTTGTGAAATCTGATCCCGCGTCGTCAAAACTCAATAACTCTGATATTTTAAAGGATCTTGACCAGAAATTGTCTCATCTTAATTCAGACAAGAGACTTGAACTGAAGCAGTTAATTCTTGAATATGAGCACTTATTTTCAGACATTCCATCCAAAACTGACAAAATGTATCATGATGTTGAACTTATTGATGGTTCAAAGCCTGTGAAACAACATCCATACAGAATGAACCCTGTAAAACAACAAATTCTCAGAGATGAAGTTCAATATTTGCTGGATAATGACTTTATAGAACCTAGTCAAAGTGAATGGAGTTCTCCTTGTATTCTTGTACCAAAACCTGATGGGACATTTCGCATGTGTACAGACTATCGTAAAGTAAATTCTGTCACCAAAACGGACACATTTCCAATTTCTCGAATCGATGACTGCATAGATAACATTGGACAAGCCAAATACTTTACAAAATTCGATCTGCTTAAAGGATTTTGGCAAATACCTCTGACAAACAGAGCAAAGGAGATCTCAGCATTTGTTACACCAGAGGGATTGTATCAGTACAAAGTTATGCCGTTTGGAATGAAGAACTCCCCAGCGACATTTCAACACTTAGTTAACAGCTTGATATCTAATCTGGCTGGCTGTAAAGCCTACATAGACGACACTATCATCTTCAGCGAAAAATGGGAACAGCATTTACAAACTATTAGAAATTTCTTCGACAGACTTAGTGAAGATACCCTTACAGTTAACTTAACAAAGAGTGAATTTTGTCATGCAAATTTGACATTTTTAGGTCATACGGTGGGACAAGGTCGGGTAAAACCTGTAGAAGCTAAAGTTGAGGCTATTGCAGATTTTCCCGTACCTTCTGGCAAAAGACAACTGATGCGCTTTCTTGGTATGGCTGGATATTACAGGAAATTCTGTAATAACTTCTCTGTCATAGCAGAGCCTTTGACAAACTTACTTGGCAAAAGGGTCAAGTTTGTTTGGACTGATAATTGTCAGAAGTCTTTTGAAAAGCTTAAAGCCATACTAAAAGTGCTCCAGTTCTCTTAGCACCAAACTTTGACAAAGAATTTAAGTTGGCTGTAGATGCCAGTGATGTTGGTGCAGGCAGTGTATTGTTACAAGAAGATGACAATGGTGTTGATCATCCTGTTTGTTACTATTCTAAAAAGTTTAACAAACATCAGAAAAATTACTCTACCATAGAGAAAGAATGCTTATCTCTCATCCATGCACTTCAGCACTTCGAAGTTTACCTAGCCTCTTCAGTTGCACCTATTGTCATTTTCACTGATCACAATCCACTGACTTTCATTCATAAAATGAAAAACAAGAACCAGCGTTTACTCAGATGGAGTCTCATGTTGCAAGAGCACAATCTAGATATCAGGCATATTAAAGGAAAAGATAATATCATCCCAGATGCACTCTCTAGGGCTTAGATGCCTCAGCATTTTTGATATTGAGTTTGTGCTATAGCTCCTTATTGATCTGATGTGATTTCACATTATTATTTTTTATATAATTGTTCATTATTGCAAAAGAAAGTTTTACTTCATAAAACTTTCTTTTCTTTGAGGAGGGGAACTGTAACATTTATGATGTTTATCTCTTTCATATTTTGTTTACTTAGTTTCTGATTGACCCAGATATTGGAGAAATTGGTGGTAAATAAGTTATTGTAAACAAGGTATTTATTTGGTTATAAGAATTTTCTAGAATTATGACTAATCATCTAGAACCTAAAAATGCATTGTCATAGAAGGTACTGGAACCTTGGAGAAAAGACCAGAACTTACTAGAATTTTCTTTTCCATGCAAATAGAAACTTTGAGTAGGTTCTGGAATTCAGTAGAAGTTTGTGGAATTTTCCAGAATAAATAAATAAAGCATATGATATAATAGTCTTTCTTGACCGTTCTAGAACTTTCTTAAAGGGTATATATAAGAGTAAATTTTTCATAAGGGCATCTTTGAAATAATTTCACCTGTTAAAAGTCTAAACCTTTTTGTGTTGGAATTCTATTTTTGAATACTTAGTGCTTAACTTATTCATTCTGGATTACTTTGGATTATTCAGTTTTGGATTCAGTCTTCGTATTCATTTGGATTTATCTTCAAAATCTGGGATCAGAAACTGCTGAAAGTCTTGTGTTGATAAATATTCTGAGGGACAGTTTGGACATACCAGGTGTTGTAAATTAGACTTTCTTTGATTGTATAACTATTTTCCATTGCTTATTGTAACTGATAATTTTGTTTTTAACAAATTTTGTTAAATTTTAAAAGTGCTTTTTGCGGACTTTCCAAATAGCAAGATTTTGGTTTCCTGAATTCTTTTCTAGTTACGCCTGGCACGTAACACTAGAGTTATCTGACCACAACAGGCTGTACAGATGCTCAGCAAACCATCGCCTATCAAAAAAGGTTGTTTTGCATGCCAGCGGTTAGGGAATGTTGACATGCATATGTATGCAAAATTATAAATATACCGTGTGGTTCAAGAGTTATGAACATTTTCACTAACGGCTAGCGGACGGAACTGATGCTCAACAAACCCTCGTCCATCAAAAAAGGTGGTTTCGCGTGCAAGTGGTTAGGGAATGTTGGTATGCATATGTATGCAAAATTTGATCAAAATATACCATGTGGTTCAAGAGTTATGAATATTTTTACTTACTGCTAACGGACAGACAGACAGACTCACATAGTGATTATAGTGCAGACCCAAAGGTATGACCTTAGTGGAGTTGAATAATCCTGTCCTCATAATCACCATTTCAAAAGCAATCAGAATTAACCCGCTCCCAAGTGTGGGACCTTCTATAAGACATCCTCACCACTCAGAGTGGTTTTGAGCGTTCAGCTTCACTAGATCATTCCTCACCACTTCCTGGCCTGTTTGGTTTCTTCTGCTTGTTCACGTAAATCGCAACACAGGCTGGATTGCCCAAACATACAAGAGTGTATGTTTGGGCAATCCAGCCTGTGCTGTGATCAATGTGACCAAGCCACCTCACCCTACTGATGCGGGACACCACATCTATATCATACCTTCGGAATAGGGAATCCAAGCTACTTTGATATTGCTGCAGAGTAAGCGGATCATGGCATGGTATATAGTTAGACCGCAGATAGTTCAAAGTGTCTGCTGTCATGGACAATGTCTCACATGCATCCAACAGCTCACTCAGCACATTTTCAGTACATCAGGTAATTTTCATTTTTATTCAATTTTAATAGTACATTCTAAAAGCAAACAGTGAAGACACTGATCAGGCGGACGCCGCGTTCTGTGGCGTCTGATCTTGATCTGCACTTTTTTCCTGTGTCCCACAAAAAGGACACTAGGGTTATATGGGTATAGCTGGTGTTTTGACTAGATAGTGTGATTTTGTGTAAATATCTGTGCCTTAAATTACAATGCCTCTGTAACTTTTGATCTTCTAATTTTAAAAATAATGTTTTTATTTTCCAAGAACACAGTAAAAATACTCAAATTCAGGTAAACCTTTTACCATTTTCGTAACTCTTAACAAGTTATCACTATCAAAACAACTGCATTTATGTTAAAATTCAGCGGTCTAGAATTATTGGAGGGACGCAAATAACTACCAACAAGAGAAAAACACACCTATTTGATAAGATTATTCACTTTTCCATGCAGTTTCAGCTGTTCTGAACATTTTTATTGTGAAAACATAGCTTAATTCTACTTTTACAAATGGTTTAAAAAGAAAATATTTTTTTTTTCGAAAATGTTCATAGCAGCTTTAAGGAAGACTTAAGTTTAGGATGCGAAAAATAACGTTTCGAACTTATCAAAATCAAAATAGTTTCGTTTTTTTCCGTAGATCACAATATCTTTGATCATAAGTGCTGCACTATTAAAGAGGCCCCCAGGGGGTCTGTGCTCCCTTGATCCCTGAAAATAATGCATTGATCTTCCCAGATTCCTGAAAATAATTGCCTCGGCTCCCTAAAAGTATTTTGCCTTTGCTCCCCAAATCCCTAAAAAGTAGACCAGCTTCTCCCCAGATCCCCAAAAATATAAGTCATTTCACCCTAAAATGTATTTTTCTTTTCGTAGGATTAAAATCACATACTTAAAATCTATGAAGCTATACAAGAGCGCATGACTTAATGATAACTTAATATTTTGTCTTATACATGTAAAGACAGGGCTTAGTCATAGATTACATGACATATAATTATTTCAATGAAATACATGGTATATGGCTCAAAGTATGAAGCCATTCCTTAAAATGCTGTTGCTGTACCTGGTAGAGTGGGCATGGCGGAATGCTCTCTAGATTAGATTTTTTTAGAGACAGACCATTTGTTTTTCTGGTTGGGGGGCAGGGGCTGATTTTTTGCAACAGCTAGCTTAAACTAGATTTTTTAACAGCTAGCTTAAACCAGATCTTTTTGTAGACAAAGTGAAAGTATTTTTTTGTAATAAAATTTTCTGCAATTGCTATTAGACCCTATACACTTGTTTAGCTTCAGTTTCATCAAATAAGTATATATCTGATCAGCATTCTTTTTTCTTATAAAAATGAGCTTATTATCTAAAAAGAGGATTACATAGCAGGTGCATAGGTAGCACTGTAACAATACGCAGCCAGGCTCGTGCTAGGGGGGTCTGGGGGCATGCTCGTTCGAGAAAATTTTGATAAAAATGGTGTGATCTGGTGCAATCTGGGTGTTCCAAAGTTTGCTGTTACCTAGCTAAAAATCAACAATTTTAAGGTCAACAAATGCACAACAACAAAAGTGAATTGCCATATTATTTTCTGAGGTCAATCTATATGGACATGATATACGAAAATAAGTACATTTAGAATTTACAAGGGGGGTCTGGGGCTTTTCCTTTATTATTTTTGCTCTTTGGCAAGGCTCCCTAGATCCCCAAAACTATGAGCTTGCTCCCCAGCTCCCCTAAAATAATTACCAGTGCTCCCTAGATCCCTGAAAATAAATAGCCATTCCCCCCAGATCCCCAAAACCCCTGGGGGCCCCATTAAACATTTAATATAACATGTTGAAATATCAATTCTTAACTTGTGTCGGCTTTAACTTTGAGAAGCATTGTAATTTTGGGCCTTACGGTGCAGAATGTTGGCTATTATCTGATAAGCGGAGCTTAGGTCCGAGAAAAGTAATCCCACCAATAACATACAGATGTACAGTTGATATGCACATCAGCTCTTGATACTGAAGGCTATGACTTGTTTAATTAGTGTTGTTGTTGTTCTACACAAACAATACAACATTAACAACCCTTTTCTCGGGTAAAGTTGAAATAAAATTGATGACCTCGACACAAGCTCATATTTTTAGTACATTTCCATTATATATTTGCACATACAATATCGACACAAACCTCTGGAAAAGCAGAAAAAGGTATTCCTAGTGAACCCAATACATATTCAGTACAATTTAAATCATACATTCCCTTTTCTGCTGGTTTGCTGTTGTGCAATATCATAATTGAGCCACGCCATGAGAAAACACATCTTCGGTTTTGCTGAATCTGCATTATGGGCATTGGCGAGAGAAAACTGACTTTGTTGTTCGCGAACGACAAAGGCACAACAAATGTGCAGACCAGCTTGTGTAGCCTGGTGAGCGCCTTTGTTATTGGGCTCTCTGAAGAGTTTCTTCATGAAAAATACCATTATTCCAGTACAAATATGTAGTTCGGCAGGCTCGCCGGAGACACTGTCTTGTGTCCTTGGGCGCGACACTATCCTATACTTGGTGCTGATTCAACCAAGAAAGACCCATCCCGACATGGCTGAAAAAGTGTTAACTGGGACGTAAATAACTAATCTGTCAATACAAAAAGACAGTAACGACCATTTCATCTGCCTATGAAGTTACGTGATAATATGGGTCTCGAGACAAGAAAATCTGACTTTGTTGAGAGTGAACTACATAGACCAACATAGGTGCAGACTAGCCTGCGCGTTCGCACCTTTACTTTTCGCTCTCTGGATAGCTTCATGAGAAGTTTCAGGAATCCAGCTCGACAGGCTGGTTTGTAGCTTACCAGGCCTCGAGGCTATAAAACGTTTTATACTCAACTCATGAACAACAATGACGCTATATAGACTAATAGTAAGATCTGCAGTTATTGATTACATTGATTTTCTCCTGAGGTGGCTTGTTCATATATAATCTAAATCCTGATTAGATCTGATTAAGCAGTTTCGTCAATAGCTCTATATTTAGTCATGACATATTAAGATGGTTCTCAAATATTGCAAACTGTCCTAGCGAGAGTATTCGAAACTCGGGTACCAAATCACAAATAGCATACTCGACAGGTATAAATAGCGGACTTGAGACCGCATAACTTCAGTACAAACCTTGCATTTGGAAGGGGATCCTGACGGCGTCGGGACGGTTGTGCTCACGTAGCCGCTTACTTCGCAAACTCAATGACTGAAGTAAAGCAGAGATGACGGTAATTGGGTCTGGTTCTTTTCTAAGGGCCAGGCCCTGAGGGTCTGCGGACTCTCCCTTCTTCGGGGCTGCTATGTTACTGCCCGAACTTCTACAGTGGATCTGGGAAAATGATGGAATTACTAGATCTCGGGTCAGAAAGGGGAATCCTGCTCCAAAGCGGCCGCGCAATCTTACCCGTCGGGGTGAGCTAGTAGTGGAGTGGGTGACCCCTGGATGGCCCCCCAGGGAAACAGGACTGGGGGCTGGTATATTTGACACCACCTTCATTAATGTGTTCCTGGGGGATTTTTTCATCGATGGAGGGAGATATTTTTCAACGATGGATTTTTGGATTTTAACACCTGAGGCGAGTTCAATAAAGCGAGTGCCCGCCGAGCGCTCGTTGATTGGTACCTATCTTTATTCATAATGTGTAAAGCCGAACATCAGTACAACGAGCGCCCGAGAGCGCTCGCATTATTGAACTTGCCTCTGGCGTCAAAGGTAACTTAACCCATAAAGCACCACCTATCGAGACTGTCAGGGCTGAAGCTTCATTGATGGATTATTCTTTTCATCTGTATATATTTACCTCAATCTGTATGCATTTTTTTATAAATGATATATTTTATTACAGGTTGTCATCATTAAGATTCCCCTTTCCTTAGGCATCTTTGCATTTTACCAAACTTGCGGTACAAAAAAAACTTGCGGTACCAAAAAACCTTGCGGTACCAAAATACAAACCTTGTGGTATTTAGTACGACCCATAATTTGCAGCAGATGACATTTTCAAACGTTGCTGCTTTTTCAAAAATAACAAATAAGGCATGATATTTCATGAGAATTGTCTGCCGGCAGACGATTCTCTAGAAATTCCATTTCTTTTTTTTTTCGAAAATTAGGAAAGATGTCGCAAGATGTCATCTGCTGCAGTCGTGATTGGCGCTTTAAGGGTTCACACTTTATCAAATAGGTGAATATGACCAGGAAATGCCACAATCACACATTGCAGACCAATCGACGGCACAGTGAGGAAGAGAAACAGAACACTTACAGTCACATTGCATCAAGAGAAAATTAAACTAAAGCAACCAGCTCTCTCTTCCCCAACAAGATACTGCACAACAAAACAAGGACATGAACACACAAAACCCCACAAAACAATGAGAGTAACAACAAAAATGAAGCAACAACAAAAGAACTACCGCCTTAAACGGACAGCAGCCGGAGCCACCGAGGACTTAAAGAAAATTTACTGGCCAAACCTTCGCCCTAGACTCTGCTGTTATTAAAACACAATATGTGTTTGGTCCAGACTTATCCAATGTATCATCACGGGGAAACAATCAAATCAATGAATACTGTGATGAAACAAAGAAAAGGGCTGTCAACTCACAGGCAGACCGAGCTTAACCCATTTAAGCCGAATGAAATTCCCCTCTCTTATAAATTTGACCATTCCGTTTTAAGGATTGCTGGGTGGTAATTTTCTTTTTTATTCAAATTTTAATAGATTCGGTTTTTCGAAATACTCACTAGATCGAAATAAATTTGAGACGTTTCTTTCACACACATAAAACATATGTTTGATCTTGGAAAAAGCTCATATTAATCATTGGGTTATATATTCTTATATTAGCTAGGCGGCTAAGAGCCAAGATTGTGCTATTCCGGATACAAGCATGAAACTTTCCACACTTGTTAAGCTGATGATTTTTAGATATAGAACCACTTCGACAAATTTGCTCTGCGCATGCGTAAGGCAAAATCCACTTCCGTTATAGGTCATTTTGGTCTCACTTGACTACACAGACCAATATATGCGTTTAACATGATAAAAAATCAACCCACTTTATCCCTAGATGTCCTAAAGGCATAAACAAATATAGTTTAAAAAAAGATTCCATAATTACGCATGCGCAAACTAACTAATACTTCCAGTTATCTCCTTTAATGATGTCAAAACGGTAGAAACCATTGAATAAATGGAATACTTATATATTTTGACTGGGAAATAAATTAATGTGTTTCTGCACAATCATTTATCCAATATTTTTAGCTGCGCATGCATTCATGCTAGAGAGCCACTGTACTAGAACAGTGCAGTCATCGCAGGTCGGTTGCAGTCATTGAGGGCACAAACTTTATTACTTTGGTTTACTGTGATCCATTCTATGAGCTAGTTCTTTACAGCTACTAATTTTCATGATGATGTTTTCAGTTGCAATTATCACTTAGGTATTGCAATTGGAGCCTTTAAATTCTAAAACTAGCTAAGTACCAGCTAATTTCTTAATAGCCAGTGAGAATTTTTAATTGTACGATATGTGTTCACAGATTAATGAGACACTATTTTAGTCATTAGCTATGATTTAATGGCATCATATAATGAAGAATAAAATAAGTGAATGAATAGAATGTAATGAATAGAATGTGTTGCATATTTCTGTTTATTTTTTGTGAAGTTGCAAACCATTTTGTAGCTGTACGCAACATTTAAGTAGTCAAGGGCATTGCACTGGTAGTCGAGGGTCTAAATATAATCAATTTGTATGCAATCTTTGACCAGGTCACTGGACCAGAACAGCCCATATATGTAGTACTATGCGTACAGTATGAAAGTAAGAAAAGGGGCAAAGATCAGGAATCGATACAATCAAGTACCACACCTGACCCAGGATACCAAATGGGAAAGTAAAAACCACACAATCTAACACCACAAACGAGAGCCAAAAGGTCAGCCCTTTCCCAGCAGGTGACCAAAAGGTAGCAATGAGCAGAAGCGAAAGCATCACAAACACAATACAGAAATAACACAAATGATCCACCAAAGAAGTACCGCCTTGGAACGGTCAGTAAAAGTACTTAACTGGAGGGCTTATACCAGTTTCACTTTAATAACTTTCAAAATGCCCTGCCCTCAGATTTTCAACTTTTGCGAATTAAAGTACCAATATTTTGCATTTTATCTAAACTAACAAAAGTAAGCATATATTCCAGAACATAAACAAAAATGCCTTCTATCCTTTTTCAGGAAAAAATGTCTCCTTTTTGGCATAACTCAGGTGCTGTATCGACTAGCGCTTAACCCACATAAATCTTTGTTAAGCAGATATAAGTGACAACAATAATCACAGAATATGCTCAAAAGTAAATAATGACAAAAATATTACCCTTTTTAAAAGCCAGGCACGCTTAAACTGTATATTTGTGCCCTCATCGACAGCAGCCAACCCACGATGGCCATGCTGTTTGAGTACAGTGGTTCTCTAGCGCAGCATTTGACTTGAATGAATTTCTCTTGTTATATTGGGGACATGCACGGTTTACCCATCATGTTCTTGAATGACTACATACCGTAATGTAACTTCGACTGTAACTCATGTTATGGAGTTTACTGAAGAGTGTTTGACTGTCATTTGGACTTATGTCCGTGCGTTGTTATGCGTTTATTTTTGGTTATTTGGCACCTGAGCCAAGATGACAAGATCACATTGATCTTATATACAAACGTATACATTTTCAAAGTGACATTTAACGGAGAGAGCTGGCAATATGTGCCATAATTTGTATGTAAGCTGATATGACACAGCCTTCTCAAAGGATTTTCAGTTATTTAACATTACCAATTTTAAAAACAATCATCAATTTACAGAAATGTAGAAAGGGTCGTACACTGGAGAGCTTCATTGTCTACTTCTGCAACCTTGAAGACAGCCATATCTCACAAGGTCAAGAGAAGGTAGTGATTTGTGGTATGGTGGTCCATAGTGGCCTGTACATTCCAGTGTCTAGTTCTATCCATCACCATCACAGTTTGCTGGACTTGGTAATCATTTCCACTGTTCTAGTACTGACCCTAACACGTGAGCCTTGGTTTGCTGCCTTTAAACTGTGCTGGTACAAAGCCACCTTCTTAAGGGCTGTCATTTCATCAAACACCTTTTTGGTAAAAAATGTTATCTAGCCATGTCTATGTTCATGTAGGTGCTTGCTTGTTCTACCATACAGTACTGTGATGAATCGTTCAACGGTGCAGAGGTAATCTGCAGGTGTCTTTTCAAGGAGAGTTCATTTTTACAAAATACCCAGTTACAGCTGGAAAGCTTATCCACCGTTTTCCACGACCAAGGAGAAAGGATGTTTTATTGCAAGACAATTTGATTTTACACCAACGATAGCTGGCGATTTTTGCCAACCCCACAGTTCATCCACTCACAACTGTTGCACCACAGGTATGTCCAGAACTACTACATCAGTTTCAACAACGCAACTGCTTATTTTCTTTTTAGGCCTTTTAACTACTTCCATAGCAATAGCAAATATTCTTGTATCTGCCTCCTCATGCAAACAATGCGCAAATGAAGGCATATCGCAAGCTGGACACGCTAAGACTGAGCTTCTTCTCCCGTAAAGTGTTGGGTTCTCTCTAGAGTTTTCTCCCCGTGCAACACCTGATCTCAATCTGTGGTTATTGTTTCTTAGTTAGCATGTCTTATGTCAAGGAAACACAGCAATTGGAAAGATAATGAAATAGTTTATTGTCATCTTTTCACAAGAAATCTTGCCAGTTTTTCGGAATGACACGACCTGCCGGTGGATGTCGTCTCCTCGTTTTTCCCTTCTTGATGCTTTTAAACTGTCCGCCTACCATGTGCAGCACACTAAATTTACTCGATCAACTGCACAAAAAGTGGATATTACGTATCATGATAAATCATCGTTTGTATACTCCTCACTGAACAGTGTTAACCCCTACACCTTTAAGTATCTGAACAATGGAGGCTCCATCCAAAATGACAACACTGACTCCAAGTGCGAAATCTTTTATCAAAAGCCTCAAAGCCAGTCAGCAGCTTCACAACCGATATGAGGCATATCAGGCATCCCCCAACAAAAATTTAACTTTATCTTATCCACATAAGAATAATGCTTCGCATGGTTAGTTAAAGGGAAGGGAGACACTTGAAATATGCATATACAGTTCACTGACAGTTTTGAGACAGTCCATCGACAGACATTGAGATTAGGTCTGTGAGCTCAAGCACTGCAGGATATATATGTCTGCCTACCTGTTTGTCTGTCTGTTTGTCAGTCTGTCTGTTTGTCTATCAAAAAGGTATATTGCCCTTGGCCAGTGACCTATATAAGCTACGTTACTGCCTTGGCTTAAAACAATCCAAATTGGTCAACACAAAGAAAATATGTGGTGGTGACTTTGGACCAACCTAGCTGGTAGCCCAGTTGGTGAGCGTGTCTGTCCAGTGTTCCAAAAGTTTTAAGCATGAGCAAAAAACCTGTTTGCATGTCTGTCTGTCTGCCACAAGCCTACTATCCTCTTTTCTTAAAACTTGACTTTTAAGTATAATAACAATTTTATATATTTAGCGTAGACAGCTTTTTTGTGAAAGCTTATACTTGTAAATAAATGGGGCTTTGTTTATCGTCTAAACAACATCCGGTTTAAAGAAACCCACTGCGCATGCGCATCTAAACAGGTCTGTAGGTCCCTATATCATGTATATTGGAGACATGCTTTGGTCATTTGATAGGGGCATCAGGTTTTGCTTTGTTTACAAAAAAAAAGAGAAACAGAATACCACCTTTGTACAAAATTCAAATTTTATGCGCATGCGCAGCAATTAAAGAATGAAGAGGACTTAATTACAAACAATTAACATCAGTTCTGCCACATTTTATTATTCTACAGCCAACATGGCCCCTTCTTTAAAGTCAAACTGTATGAAAGCTCAATGATAACAGCCTAAAATCAGAAAATGCTTTGCGCATGCGCAGTAGACATTTCTCAATGTGGTTCTATATCCTATTCTGTTTAGTCAGTCTTGGTCTACAACTGTGCCAAGTTTCATGCTTGTATCCGGAATAGCACAATCAGGCCAAAATTGGACTCTTAGCCGCCTAGCTATATCTGCCTCCCTATAATTCAAACTTTCGATACTTCGAAACAAAATATCTAGTCCCTAGCACTTCGAATTAAGAGAAACGACTGTACGCGGTTAGGGGCTGTAACTGGGTGTATCTGGTGAATACCCATTTAATAGCCTCAAAAAGAATGTCCCTAAACTTTGTAAGATATGCTTAGCCATCAGTAACAGATGGTTTGACAATGTTCACAGTTTATAGATAAACTCCAAGTCTTCAACTTCTTAAGCCATATAAGTTCACCCTGTTTGACACCTAGTTTCGCTGTAAAACTGTCACTACTTTAACTTTTGAGACAGTAACAGTAGTTAAGCCATACCCAGTAGACACAAAATGATCAAATAACGTCGTTTCACCGTCGATGCGACGTAATGACGTCACATCGACGTAGATACGAGTGTGCTCTGCTGGGTATGTCTTTGGAAATCATAACACCCTCGATCAAACAATGAGAGAGGAGTTTGTATTATGAGCTGTAGATAAGTTTTAAGTATACACGGCGTCAAAAGTTAAGCACCGCCTAAATATTTTCGAAGAAAAAACGGTGAAGCTTTCTGGGCCGCCAGATACGACTGCATTCCTTGTACTATTACATCAAGCAACCACTACAGAATATTGCATTTTACAGATCCCTGTAAGACAGACGACAGAGAGATCCTTTCCAGACTTCTTCACAAGGTCCAGATTCGTACCAGACACCTGTATCTGTGTCTTTCCCATGTTCACATGGAGGCCTTTCTCCTCCATCCCTGTTTTCAATATCTCACTCTTTAACACCAGTCCCAACAGGAATCAGTCAATGATTATCAAATCATCTGCGTACAGCAGATCCCATGGAAAGCTGCAACTTAGCTCCCTTGATTACTGCGAACGATGTAGATAATTGTAGCATTAGTACCAATAGTGACTCAGTAATTAGCAATATTTATGATCAGTCAACTTTGTGTGGCTCTAGCCAATCAAACGGTAGCGCATATGAAAAAGACACGCTCAAATTATCTGTCAATAACACATCTTATTTTGACATTCTCAACAGACGTTAGTGCAAGCTACAGTAACAATAACACGAAAAATAGTGGTAGTTTGTTGCACCTGCCTTTACTTAATTGTGCATCCCTTCATGTATGTGGGTTGAAATGAAGACTCCATCACCCTGACTTTTGTGAATTAGTACACAAGTGTGATATATTTTGTGTGTGCGAAACAAAATTAGACAAATATGATAGTATTGAGTTGCATGGCTTCACATTTATCTCTAAGTGTAGGAAACATAAATTTATTCGCAAAAGTGGGGGTCTTGGAGTATTTGTACGAAATGAACTCTCTGAATTCATTGCGCAGGAGGATTCTGAGTCTGATTATATTATGTAGTTAAAGATAAATAAGACGGCCTTCAAAACAAATGAAGACCTATACATAGGTATGGTTTATGTCCCACCGAGTGACTCCAGGTTTAACACCATTGATGAAACTAATATTTTTAACGTCGAAGTTGCTAATATGTGTATAGATAATAAGTTTGTATTTTTGATGGGTGATTTCAATGCAAGGGTGTGCAATAAGGATGATTTTGTAGATGCAGATGCCTTCTTAACGCACCACCTTAGCCTTGATGACACCATGGATGGAAGTCTGAATATTTCATCAAAACTTGAAAAGACAAATTTATCGAAGCACCGTGTGTCCCAAGACAAAATAGTCAATAATGAGGGCAATATGCTGCCGATATGTGTAAGTCTAATAGCATGCTAATTCTGAATGGTAGATGTGGGGATGACAAATTCACTGGCCCAATGACCTTCAGAAACCAATCTGTTATTGATTATTCAATTTTGTCATTTCAATCACTACAATTTATAAAGTCATTTAGGGCGCTCGATATGTGTAAGTCTAATAGCATGCTAATTCTGAATGGTAGATGTGGGGATGACAAATTCACTGGCCCAATGACCTTCAGAAACCAATCTGTTATTGATTATTCAATTGTGTCATTTCAATCACTACAATTTATAAAGTCATTTAGGGCATTAGAAAATGATGCACTGTTTTCTGACGGCCACTCACTAATTTCAACTAGTTTATGCTTCAAAAATGATTTGAAAGTAAAGAAAAGTGTACCAATAAACACCAACGGACGAAAACCTAGGCTTCCTGAAGAGAAGCGTACAAATTTCATAGAAAACCTTAATCGTATAAAAATACAAAGTCTTTTAGCAAATATTACACAAACGAGCCAAACCACTGATTCACTTAGTAAAGAAAAGTAAACGCATTAATATGCAACAAATTTTCTGAAATATTTAACAAATCAACTAATTCTTGTAATAATTATAACAATGACAGTAATACAGCAAACAACAACAACAAAAAACCATGGTTCGGACACTAAGTCACGCAAAACATATCATCGCGCAAAGAAAATGCATGCTAAACACCCAAGCTCTGGGTCTAAGGCTTCAGTGGTGTCCGCAAGCAAAATGTACAAAAAGAAACTTAATTATTTCATTCGTAAACACAAAAAAGACACACAGAAGAAATTAAGGAAATTGAAATCTAAATCTCCTAAACAGTTTTGGAAAATATTAAATAGCCTTCAAATCAAAAAGGAAAATAAGGATATCAGTATAAACGATTTATATAATTTTTTCAAGGACATCAATAGTCCCAATGATAGTCATGATCCTGAAAGTGAAAACTTGAATTTTTCAATTGACAATGACGATGAAATTTTAAACGGTCATATTTCAGAAAATGAAATTTTGAAATGCATTTATAACTTAAAAAACAATAAAGCATGTTCAAATGATGGTATTATAAATGAATATATCAAAGCAACTGCACATGAAATGATGCCACTATATGTTGCATTTTTCAACTTAATTTTCAACTCAGGAGTGTTGCCTGACTCTTGGCTTGAAGGGGCAATACGGCCTATATACAAAAACAAGGGTGATTCAAAAAGTCCAGAAAATTACAGGCCAATAACGATTTTGAGCTGCTTTGGTAAATTGTTTACCTCCATACTTAACGCTCATCTTAATAAATTTCTTGATGCACACAATATACTTGAGGAAAATCAGGCTGGTTTCCGCGCAGGCTACTCAACAATGGATCATATTTTTGTTTTGCATACATTAACAGAAATTGCAAAAACCCAGAAAAAGAAATTGTTCTGCTCGTTTATTGATTTTAGCAAAGCATTTGATTCTGTATGGCGAGTTGGGCTATGGAAGAAACTATTAGCCAGTAATATTAACGGAAAATGCTTCCAGATTATTTTTAACATGTACAAGGATATTAAATCATTTGTCTCATATAATGGAGAGCAATCTTCTTTCTTCTCAAGTTTTCAAGGCGTAAGACAATGTGAAAATTTATCCCTGTATTATTTGCCTTATTTTTAAACGACTTAGAATCTTTCCTATGCGACAAAAGTTGCAATGGTGTTAACTTTGAGTTCCAATATGATGATATAACATTGTATTTGAAACTGCTAGTGCTGCTTTATGCTGACGATACAGTTGTTTTGGTACAGATGAGAAGGAATTTCAAAATAGTTTAGATATGTTCTATGAATACTCAGAATTATGGAACTTATCTGTTAACTTTGATAAAACTAAAATTATGATCTTTGGTACTCGACAAGACCAGCGTTTTAATTTTAATCTAGGTGGTCACAAAATTGACATCTGTACTGACTTTAAATATCTTGGTTTTATTTTTAGCAGAAATAGGCACTTCCACCAAGCAAAGAAACATAATGTTGAGCAAGCTAGGGAGGCAATGCATGTATTTTCAAACGAATTCGTAATCTTGATATTCCAATTGATTTGCAGTTGTATTTATTTGACCATGTTATTTTACCTATAGCATTATATGGTTGTGAAATATATGGCTTTGAAAACAGCCAAATTATTGAAAATTTACGTAATGATTTCCTTAGACAGATTATTAACTTGAGAAAAAGTACCCCTATATATATGTTACATGCAGAATGGTAAATAGCAGTGAATTGTCGTTCGTACCTAGGTGGCGCTCAATGTTTCGGTCCTGTTCAATAATTATCCGAGTAGTTGCCAATAAGAAAAAAAACGTCTAGAATACAACATCGATTGACACCATCATTTTGACATAGAAATCGTTAGAAAATAATGCGGACAGCGTGTTGTTGTGTGCCCCAGTGCAATAAGAGAGGAGGATATACGATCCCAAGTAACCCTAAACTACGACATCGATGTGTGAAAGCAATTGAACGGCTTGATAAAGTGACCCTCAGAGACACGGAACCTACGCCAACTTCCGTGGTTTGCAAGATATTTCAAGCCGGATGATTACATTCAGAAAAACAAAGCAGGTGTGTTTCATTAGTTTTTATGCTGTTTAAATGTCTATTTGCGATAAAAAAAAAAACATACTGGAGAGTGTTTTTAACTTTGTAAACCATGTGGTTTTCCGGTTCATTTTTTCTACCGGAAGCATTTTATCAAATACTGACCTGTCTGATTTGAGCACTGTGGGTACATGTGACATATTTGTTTATCGAATGCGTAACAGAGTCATGTGATTCGCCCGATAGGCTGATTCAATATTGTTTATCAAGCGCGTCATCACGTGTCACTGAAACAGTTTCTATGAAAATGCCATGCGGAGAATGTTTTCAAAAATGTTTTAGTGCATACAATATGATCAGTCTATGGCTAAATACCGTAATACCTATCATTGTAATGATTTGGCTACCTAAAATGACTAGGTATCTGAATTGAAGGATTATCTATAGGCATTTAACGCTTGTTACTTTTTAACGTAGGTGTTATGAGTGATGCGTACTGCGTAACAACACAAACCCGATTTTTTCAGTCGTGATGTCCCATAGCAGACAGGTCGATTCTTTAGTATCGCGCCTGCGCAAGACAATGGATCGCCACAAAACACACTCTACCTCCAGATATTTAGATGACTTACTTAATATTGATAATCCTTATTTTGAACAAATGGTAGGTCAGATATATCCCACTGAACTTCAGTTAAATAAGGCGAATTCTTCTTATACTGAAGCTCCGTTTTTGGACTTGAACTTGTCAATAACAAATGGCATAGTTTCTTCTAAAATTTATGATAAATGGGATGATTTTAATTTAAATAGTAAATTTTCCATTTCTTGATGGAGATGTTCCTCGCTCTCCTTCCTATGGTGTATATATTTCTCAGCTTATTCGTTTTGCTAGAGTGTGCTCTAATGTTGATGACTTCAAAAACAGAAACTTATTTTTAACTGCTAAATTATTAAGACAAGGTTATAGATATCATAAAATTCGAAAAGCATTTTCTAAATTCTACTACAGACACTCAATACAACATTGGGTTAAAAACTCTTCTGCAACAAGGCATATCAGAACCTATATTTTATGGTGATTTAGTCTATAAATTCAAACGAATTGTTGGAAAAACTAATTTTAGTGATCAAACAAAAAGAAAGTAAAACGTTATATAAGGGTTGGATATAAATTGGATATCATGCGACAGTCTGCATGCCTAGTTTTAAACCCAATCACGGTTTATAGCTATGGTTTCCTCTTTAATTGCACGACGGTGGGTCAGGCCTCAGACTCTATGACGGCTCTGACGTAAAGCTTTAATCGGTGGGTTGGTGCCTGATGCTTATCTGTAGCTGGACCCATCGTGGCTCAACTTGAGGTTTTCTTTAGCTCTGACTATCTGTGAGTCATGAGCCCCTTTCTTTGTTTCATCATGGAGTGTTAATTTGATTAGAGTGTTTTCCATGATGATACATTGCATTAGTTAGATGGCCTCCATGCGAGCTGAACATTTCTTGTACTTCAACAACAGCAGAATCTAGGGCGAAGATTTGGTACCAGTAAAATGCATTTAAGCCCCCCGGTGGCTTAGGCTGCTGTCCGTTCTAAGGCGGTGGTTCTGTTGTTGTTGACTTTTTGTTTATTGTTACTCCCATTGTGGGAAACTGTAATTGTTTTATGTTTTGTTGTACGTTACTTTATGTCCATTCTAGTATTGCAATCATCTAGATGGGAAAGAGAGAGCTGATTGCTTTGCTTAATTTGTCTTCCTGGTGTCTCGTGATAGTTGAGCGGCTCCTCCTCGCAGTGCCACGGGGCTGTCTGCAGTTTGTGATTGTGGTATTTCCTGATCATACTCACTTGCTATTTTTGAAAAAAAAGATAAGAGGATTTCCCTTTCCAAATTTACAAAGTACATGTATCGCTTTATGATAGTTAAAAACAAAAATTCCTATACAAATAAAGCTAGTAAAATCAATACAGGAAATAACCCCAATTATTCTTTGGTCTTTCCGGTATTTCGGTGGTCTTTCCGGTAATTCGGGTCTTTCCGGTAAGTCTAGGGACCCAAAAGTTTCGACCTATATCACCAGTTATGTGTATAGGCTTTCCCAAATACCCAAGAGACACAGGGGCGGATCCAGGAGTTCTTGTTATGGGTTCATAGTAACACAGGAGGGTTCTAATTAATGATTCCACTTGATAATTTATCATTTTTCCTGATTTTCTGAAAATTCTCCATGAAAAAGAAATAATTATGTCTCAATGGGGGAAGTTTGAGCGAGCCCTCTGGATCCGCCACTAAGTCACATGCACTGATATTTTAGTGTGATTTTCACTAATGTTTAATTATTTCGATTTTTCATAATCGATTAGCGAAAATAATTGGTGAGGAGCTTTTGATTGATGTTCGATTAAATTCAAAAAATTATAAAACATAGGACAACACAGGTTCCATCCCATAGAACTTCAACCACTTGAATTTCTTATCTTTATAAAAAAAACGATAAGCGTAAATGTCATGTTACTTTTTGTGCAGTATCAAATACCACAACTGGTCCTGACGGTTAACTCAATTCTACGACAAGTGGCGATTAGTTTCGTTTGGTAATTGTTGTAGAGCGAAAATATTTTACCTGCACCAGCCAGGGTGCATGATTAACAGGCAAACACTCTATCACGGCGCTGTAAAAGCCAGCTTCTACAGCAAGCAAGTAGAACTGTTTTATATATACCTAGACCCTGTGACACATACATATTTCGGAAGGCCCATAAAGAGTTGGAAACATGTATGTATTCGAATTAGACATCATGACATGACTGAAAAATGTTGACTGTGAAATAAAGAATCAAAACAAAAGACAAAGTCTGTAGAAGTCTCACCAGAGTTTTAATGTCCTCATGGCTTTGGCCTACTAAAGAAGCATTATACTATTGGTCTACACTTTTTTCTAATTACTATTGTCTTAAGCAGTTATCAATCAACTCAGGCCTCCAGATAAGTGAGGGCTATGCATACATTTATTTAATATGGGTACTCAAAAGAACCGTCTCAATGAGATGATTATTTTGAATACCCAAACATAGATTTAGACTGATAGATGTAGATTATAATGTTAAGCTCCACTTTTTGACTTATCTGGACCTACCAGTACGTTATATCTTTCATTGGCTTTTAAAACTGATCATTAATACTTGTTTTCATGTATATTTACAGGTTTTGCTACTGTGCAGCAGAGACTAAAGATCACAGTTTCAATGGACCAGACTACAATCACCAGCGCAGCAGAAAAGAGAGCACAGAATGAAGGCTAGATATAACAAGAGGCAGAAACTGGATGAAACTGTGCAGTAAAGCCTGGAAAGTAACTTGGATCAACCCTTCGAGTGCAATGAAGTGATTGTAGAAACTGAGCAGGCTGAAGCTACCCCAGAACCATTTGTGCCATATGTTCCAGCATTTCATGATATGATGACACAGAGTGCATAACAAAAAAATATTTTTTTTTTCTCAACCAAATGATATGTTGTGGGTACTCAAAAGAATATATGTTGTGGGTACTCAAAAGAACCATCTCGATGAGAGGGTTCTTTTGAGCACCCAAAACATATGTTAAAATTGATGGGTAAGAAAATATTTACAATTGTAAGCTGAAAATTTTTGTTTAGCTAAACCTAATTTCTTTATTTCTCGACCAAATCATATGTTGTGGGTACTCAAAAGAACCGTCTCGATGAGACGGTTCTTTTGAGCACCAAAACATATGTTAAAATTGATGCGTTAGAAAATTTTTACAATTGTAAGCTGAAAATTTTTGTTTAGCTAAACCTAATTTTCTTATTTCTCAACCAAATCATATGTTGTGGGTACTCAAAAAAACATATGTTGTGGGTACTCAAAAGAACCGTCTCGTTGAGACGGTTCTTTTGAGCACCCAAAAACATATGTTAAAATTGATGCGTTAGAAAAATTTTACAATTGTAAGCTGAAAATTTTTGTTTAGCTAAACCTAATTTTCTTATTTCTCAACCATTCATATGTTGTGGGTACTCAGAAGAACATATGTTTTGGGTACTCAAAAGAATCGTCACAATGAGACGGTTCTTTTAAGCACCCAAAACATACGTTAAAATTGATGGGTAAGAAAATATTTACAATTGTACGCTTGAAAAATTGTTTATCTAAATCTATGGTAGACATTCATAAGTGGACGTAAAACTGTGAAAACACTGCCTGAGTCAGAGTGTCAAACAGTTGGGATCCAGATCAGGACCAATTGTTTTGTAAAGGCTATCAGTAGACAACAAAAGTCTCTGCTAGCAAGGAAAGAGATTAGTAGTCTGAGAAATACAACTTACAAGAATATTGTAGTTTGTTTCTTTACGAGCATGCTGTCTTATGTGGGTCTATTCAGGGTCTTTCTTTTTTACAGCAACCAATAATGTTAAATATGTATACTCGACATAGTTTTGTGTTCTACATACTGGAACAGATACTTTGGAATATAGTAAAAACCCAGATGAAATGCCTCATTTCATCATAGTCTGCACCGTTTTCTTTGTAGATAAAAAAAACTTCAACAGAAATGCTTCATTATATAGAAATTTTGACCAGCAGTCCCTGAATACCAAATGGACTATTCCATAGCTATTGTACATGTATAAAATATATGGATTATTCCATACGAATGATATGGTTTGATATGATTCAATTTCTTCATGTTTGTTTGATTTGATTCTTTAAGTCCCACCAACAATCTTTCAGTTTAACTGGAATGGGTCTTCCTGGGTTGAACCAGGACTAAGCTAGGATAAATGTGTCTTGCTCAAGGACCACAACGCAGTGACTCCGGTGAGGCTCGAACCCGCGGCCTCTCAGTCTCGAGTCAAGCATGCTACCACTGAGCCACTGCGCTCCCTAGTTTCTTCATGTGTTTTGATTTAAGTTGATACTAAATAAATAGTGAGGTTTCACTGTGTTGTTTGCAGCTTGGATCAGGTTTTTTGTACATGCTGTGGATGTGGAATAGTAGGCTGACCATCTTAGTACTACCACCTTTTCCATTTAGACACAGATAAAACTGACAGCTGCCTAGTTTTGTCTTACTTTAAAGCTTTTCATATATATTTGGCTTTTTCTTCTGAATGTACAAGTGCTAGTTATTCTAATTCATATTAGCACGGGTCATATTTAATAAATTATAAAACATTAACTTGTTTAAATCATTGCCTTTTAATTTACTTTCACATGAATTCATTAAGTCAGGATTTACTGAGTTTGGATCAGACTGCACTTTATTATATAATCATCAGGGCCTCTATCACATAGCACAGGTGAAGACCACAATCACAGCTTAAATTGGTAACAAGTACATAGGATGGGTGTGCTTCAGGGATACTGACTAACAATTTTGACTTGGTTGCTTTAGTTCAAAATTTAACTTTTAGGTCTATGGGCATATTCTCTAAACTTTTATGGGCTGTGGGCTACTGGTCCCCTGTAACCTGTTAGTATTTATCCATGTGCTTACTGAGAGACAGCATTGGAGGGCAAAGTGAGTGTGCCAAGAAATATTGCACCTAAACCCCTAAAGTGGTGCTTATTGATTCCTTATGCCCCGGTCAACAATTTTTCAGTTATGTCAACAACTTTTTAAGTTATATCCGGAAGGGTCTGACTTCCTAGGTTGAACCAGTACTAAGCAGGTAATAATGTGTCTTGTCCAGTGGGACATTGGTGTGGGGAGTTATCGAGGGTCCAGACTCCCCCTCTCCTTGAGAACCTCAGGTTTCTATGGGAATAATGGTATGGACCCCTCCTCAAGAAGTAAGAAGCAATATGACCCCCTCTGTAAAATGGGTTAATGACTGAAAAACAAAAACACTGGACCCCTCCCCCCTATCAGAAAACACAAAGTTTTCTGGTTTCAGAATCTGAGCCTGAAATGTTTGAGAACGCACAATTCATTTTATCATGGTCCACTGACTCCACAACACACTGTTTGATCACGAAACATTGATGGGAAAGAAAAATATTATTTATGAAATTATAACCTGTTACCCCTCAATATTTACAATGGACCGTCCTGGTTTGATATCTGTTTCAAAATTGATGCAAAAGTCCATTGGTCCCTATCAAATAGCCGAAAATACGACGCTTAAAATATTTACCATTCCCCGAATCCGAACGTACGGTAACACGTAACACACGGATATAAGTCAACATAACGATCGTTCGCTCATTTGAACAGTGCCAGTTTTCGGAACTAGAAGCCATAAACATAACTTTCTTGAGGAAAGAAACTCTAAACGACTTTCTTTATGACCAGAAGAATGAAAGTAAACTATTTTGGAGGTAGAAAGCAAATAATTGAGAGGTCGGATGGCTGACACCGATATCGGTTCTGACCACAGAAAATGTCGGGACCGGGAAGGTAAATATTTTGGTAAATAAAACGGAAATATGCACATTTCGACCAGGTCTTTCTTTCTTCCACTGACTTTGGCGTTCCTTTTCTTCAATTATGCCTTCAATTCGTTCAGTGTGAGACTCTCGAATTTAGAATTTATGGTTTTAATTTTCATGGAATCGATATGGAATTAGCAGGATTTCCTATATGTAAAGAAGCGTATTGGACCGTGAACGGCACTGCCTCTAGCGGATAGCAGGGGAAGATAACTGACTGCTATTTGCCATTGGGACGACATCCAATACAAATTAATATAAAGTCAAGAATGGTAGGTTTTTGATTATCAATTGTCATTGGAAAAGAATCCAAATTATCAAAATTACTGTACTCAATAATGCTTAAAGAACACGAAAAGGGTTCTTACAATTTCAATAGGATCCGCTGTATTAATGACATACTTGTTGCTGTTGGCCGACCTGATCTTTTTAAAACTGAGCCAGTCAATAACCCAAATTCTGTGAAAATGGATATTTCTCGAACATTGTCAGATTTGTATATTCAAGAATGGAATTAGAAAGCTAACGTTTCATCAAAAGGAAAATAACATCTTTTATTTAAAGACAATCATAATTTTGAAAAATATTTGATTAACGTTTCAAAATTTTATTATTCCAAAATTATCAAATATAGGACTGGTAACCATCGGCTTCCAGTTGAGACAGGACGATGGGATAATATACCATTAAATGAGTGAAAATGTAAAATTTGCACTAAAGACGACATTGGTGATGAGTATCATTATTTGTTTACTTGTGACTTTTTTAAGAGTGACAGAAAATTGTATTTGAAACCGTATTTTTATGTTAAGCCAAATATACGCAAGTATAGGGAGCTTTTTACCTCAACCAATGAAGCAACGCTCATTTAATTATCAAAATTTGTTGCAATTATTATGGAAAAGTTTTTTGTGTGGACTGTTTTTCCAAATGATTGAAATAAATCATGTTCCAATCTATATGAAGATTAGCCATATATTCTTTGTTATTAAAGGTCAATTTCCTGTCACAGACTATATTCCCAATACAATTATATTGTATTTCATAGTACACTGTAGTTATGTATTATGTATATTTTACTGCATAACATGTTTGTGTTTATCTCTTACGCCACCTGTGTGTGGCCTGAGATGCATAGTTTTCAATTAAGTTATGTTCTGTTCTGTTCTGATAATGCATCGATCACGATAATAAAGCGAACTTACTGAGATCAGAGCCCTGATGAACACTACTCCGACGCCAAAGTCTTCGCTGTATCCATCTTCAACTGAGGTGGCAATAACCACCAGTCGATTCCCAGCTTGCGCATTGCCCACCAGATGACATCTCTCTTCAGTTCCTAGCATATCAAGAAAGATTCGCAGGAAAAAACAAGACGCAGACAAAGACATGCAGTAGCAAACTCAGATCAAAATTTGAATCCTTAAGAAGAGAAACAAAGGCTGATGTTCGTAAGGTATAAATTGAATGGTGAAGTTAAGACACACCCTAAGACCTAATATGGTATTATTAGACTTTCCGCTTACTGTAAAGGCGGCAACCTCAATATTCATATCTGGGCGTGGTTCGGCTATTTCACCTGCTAAACAAGAGAAATCAGGTTCTATTTATAATTTGGTGAAGATTTTTTAAGTTGTTTGGGCCACGCAAACGTGCGTGCATTTCATGAAAATCCTAACCGTATACACACTGAACTCACATTTATTAACTCTTAAAGCGCATTATCACAAAATGTATGTTTTTGTCGTCCATTAATTATTTGAAGCCTCATAGACAAACATTGTGGACCCAGATCAGACTGCTCCTGTATGAGCAGTCTGATCTGGGTCCACAATGTTTGCCTCTATGCTTATGTTAAATAGATATTTTCAGATGCAGTTATTTTGCCCATCTCTGAGTGGTGTTGCCAGACCAAATATTGAAAAGGCAGATGAACCGTGACGTGTGAATTCCATCAATGTGGTATTTTGACAAGAGTAGGTTCATACGAGCCTGTGTTGCCTCCTTTTAAGCTTAGAAACTCGACCTGATGTTTGGTCAGTAGCTTAATATTCATAGAATATTCAAGCGACTAACAAAGGCTCTGATCAGACTGCGCGTATGCGCAGGCTGATCTGAGGCTTTGCTGGTCGCACTCGTACCACATTGTTGGAAATCTCATGTCGCGGCTCAGATAATTTGATGTTGAATTTACGGAAGTGTTCAATTTCAAGTCCCAAAGCTAGAAAGGTCAGCACCCTATTATGTAAAATAGTTGTGAATCCAAGGAAGGAGTAACAAAACTGCTCAGCTGAGTGAACCCTTCAGAATCTTAAGCGCCTGATGAACTTCATCACAGAGTCGTAATAGTGTTAATAGCCGAGCTATGCCCAGTTTTTTCCAGCAGTCAATAGACACACATGATATTCTAAAGGAATGGTCTCTGACGAATATCTGCCCACTTGATTAAAGTCCAAATACACTGACTTGTGTACCTTTCAAAATGCTTGATAATATAAATGTTTAAACACCATGGCTCATCTTGGTGTACAATAATAATCTGTCGGACAGGCAACATGATTTTATGAAAATACAACATTAAGAAACTCAGCTGACTACGGTTAAATATCATAAATGAGCTGAAATGTTTGATGATACAGGACAGGTAAACACCTTTATAATAGAGTTTAAGAAGGCATTTGGTACACTCCTCAGTATGAACTTAAAAGCAAATTTGTCAGCTATGGAGTAGATGGTAAAACTTTGAAATGGATAAAATTTATTCCTATACTTTAGACAACAGCAAGTTATTGCAAATGGTGTGAAGTCAGATGGTCTCATGGATATGCACTCATGGTCCTTTGCTCTTTACATTCAACATAAACGATATCTCAGCAAACATTTTCTTAGGGTTCTCGCCAATGATTATGTTTGTAACCATAAAATAATGGAAAGGGAGGATATAGTGAATGTTCAGAGTGATATTTAAGCCAAAAAAAATAAGTGTGTTTCGGGTAACGGGTCTGAACATTTTACGAAGGGTAGAAACAAATGTTTTTTTCTGGAAAAAATATAATTTTGTGCATTTTGAAGGCATTTCGCCTTCCAAAATGCATACATTTTTTATATATATCTTTTTTCCAGAAAACCTGAAAAAATAGGTTTCACCAGTAAATTTAGGTAGGGTCGGGCTACGCTAAACACAGGTATTTTTTTTTTTTTTTTTTTTTTTTTTTTTGGCCTTGGCAACATGGTTGCTAGGCCTTGAAACTCTCAAATGCAATATGTTAAAATTGACAAGATGTTGTAAGAACCAGACATGGAATTGTTTTTAAAAGTAATTTAAAAACGACGCAGTTATACTGCAATAACCTTGTGTTCGTTTTATAAGTTTGCTTCAGTGTATGCACATTCGTATTTTATAAAACAGTTAGTGAAAAGAAGACGTAATAGTTTTTTTCTTTATTTTCTGATTTTTATGGTTCGAAATCACGGAACATTTTATTAAGTGCTGGATAACATTAGATAGATGTTTTATTGCCGCTTTTATGTTCTATTTTAACCGTTGTTTGATTTTGCAATAAAACACATGTTTTGATTTCAACTGAGAAACTAGTTTGCTTAGAAATACTGGGAGCCAACATACATTGTAGACTCACAGAAGCATCGCCGAACAAAAGTGAACCGAAGTTTGTACCTTAATGGTAAAATAATACACCGGCTCGAACACACCATCACAGGTTTAGTAAAACAAAAATATTCAGCGTAAAATTGTTAATATTTTCTTACCCATCATTTTAATATATGTTTTAGGTGCTCAAAAGAAGCGTCTCAGTTTGAGTACCCACATCATATGTTTTGTTGAGAAATAAGAAAAATGATTAATTGTTACGCACTTTCTGATTTGAACATCCTCTTGAGTCCCTAGAAAGTGATTTCCATAGCTCCCGATATCCATATATTTCTGATGGTTCTGGCGGGTTTGTTTTATTTTTTCTTCAAACGTGTATGGTAGTGTGCGTAATCATTAGAATTGCCTCATTGAAGCCATTATGGAAGACAAAAAAAACATCCTCGTAAAATTTAATCATATCACGAGCCACTGAAGTTGGATGTACAGTAAAACCTGTGTAAATCGGCCAATTTCAAAAGACCACACATTGGTTTTCAAGACCAATTATCACTTAATGCAGGACAAAAGTATTGCAGAATGCTCCAGGGGAGCATTCAACAATACTTTCGACCTTCATAAAGCTACCATTTGTCTTTAAGATATTTGTTTTGTCTATTTTTGAGTGACCCCCTTAACACAAGTTTTATTGTACAAGTTCTAGAAACTAAACAGTGTCTTATTTCGAAAGTAGCAACCATGAATCAATAAAACAATAAAGTGGAGCGCAGTGACTCGTGGTAGAGTGTTTGACTTGAGATTGAATAGTTGTTGGTTCGAGCCTCACTAGAGGCATTGAGTTATGTCCTTAAGCAAAACACGTCTTCTACTTATCACTGGTTGAACCCGGGAAACGTTCCAACATTGCTGATAATTGTTGTTGCATGTATAGCTGGTGTCTTGTAATCTTATGCAACGAGGTGTGGGATTTGTGTGTAAATATTTGATGGGTGGATTTGCGGTGCTGAATATCTGGTGTTTTGCAGGTAAACTTGTAAAAGCTGATAAACCGAGGGGTGTAAATGTGTGTAAATATCCGGTGGGTAGCTTTATGGTGCAGAATACATGGAGCTGATGTTTTGCAAGTAAACTTGTATAATCATTCTGATAAAACAAGGGGTGTGAGTTGTGTGTAAATATCTCGGTGGTAGCTTTACGGTGCTGAAAAGCTGATGCTTTGAAGGTTAACTTGTTTACTCCGATAAAACGATGGGTGTGACTTGTGTGTAAATATCTGGTGGGTAGCTTTACGGTGCTGACTATCCGGTGTTTTGAAGGTAAACTTGTATAATCTGAAATGCGGAGGGGTGTGATTTGTGTGTAAATATCTGGTGGGTTGCTTTACAGTGCTGAATACATGCAGCTGGTGTTTTGCAGGTAAACTTGTATAATCTGATACACTGAGGGGTGGGATTTGTGTGTTAATATTTGATGGAAATCTTTACGGTGCTGAATACATGTAGCTGGTGTTTGCAGGTAAACTTATATAATCATTCTGATAAACCGAGGGATTGGATTTGTGTGTAAATATATGGTGGGTAGCTTTACGCTGCCGAATATCTGGTGTTTTGCAAGTAAACTTGTATATAATCATTCTGATAAACCAAGGGGTTGGATTTGTGTGTAAATATATGGTGGGTAGCTTTATGGTGCTGAAAATCTGGTGTTTTGCAGGTAAACTTGTATATAATCATTCTGATAAACCAAGGGGTTGAATTTGTGTGTAAATATCTGGAGGGCAGCTTTATGGTGCTGAATATCTGGTGTTTTGCAGGTAAACTTGTATATAATCATTCTGATAAACCGAAGGGTTGGATTTGTGTGTAAATATCTGGCGGGCAGCTTTATGGTGCTGAATATCTGGTGTTTTGCAGGTAAACTTGTATATAATCATTCTGATAAACCGAAAGGTTGGATTTGTGTGTAAATATATGGTGGGTAGCTTTATGGTGCTGAATATCTGGTGTTTTGCAGGTTAACTTGTATATAATCATTCTGATAAACCAAGGGGTAAATTTGTGTGTAAATATATGGTGGGTAGCTTTATGGTGCAGAATATCTGGTGTTTTGCAGGTAAACTTGTATATAATCATTCTGATAAACCAAGGGGTTGGATTTGTGTGTAAATATATGGTGGGTAGCTTTATGGTGCTGAAAATCTGGTGTTTTGCAGGTAAACTTGTATATAATCATTCTGATAAACCGAGGGGTTGGATTTGTGTGTAAATATATGGTGGGTAGCTTTACGCTGCTGAAAATGTGATGTTTTGCATGTAAACTTGTATATAATCATTCTGATAAACCGAGGGGTTGGATTTGTGTGTAAATATCTGGTGGGTAGCTTTACGCTGCTGAAAATCTGGTGTTTTGCATGTAAACTTGTATATAATCATTCTGATAAACCAAGGGGTTGGATTTGTGTGTAAATATCTGGAGGGCAGCTTTATGGTGCTGAATATCTGGTGTTTTGCAGGTAAACTTGTATATAATCATTCTGATAAACCAAGGGGTTTGATTTGTGTGTAAATATATGGTGGGTAGCTTTATGGTGCTGAAAATCTGGTGTTTTGCAGGTAAACTTGTATATAATCATTCTGATAAACCGAGGGGTTGGATTTGTGTGTAAATATATGGTGGGTAGCTTTACGCTGCTGAAAATCTGATGTTTTGCATGTAAACTTGTATATAATCATTCTGATAAACCAATGGGTTGGATTTGTGTGTAAATATCTGGTGGGTAGCTTTACGCTGCTGAAAATCTGGTGTTTTGCAGGTAAACTTGTATATAATCATTCTGATAAACCAAGGGGTTGGATTTGTGTGTAAATATCTGGAGGGCAGCTTTATGGTGCTGAATATCTGGTGTTTTGCAGATAGACTTGTATATAATCATTCTGATAAACCGAGGGGTTGGATTTGTGTGTAAATACATGGTGGGTAGCTTTACGCTGCTGAATATCTGGTGTTTTGCATGTAAACTTGTTTATAATCATTCTGATAAACCGAGGGGTTGGATTTGTGTGTAAATATATGGTGGATAGCTTTACGCTGCTGAATATCTGGTGTTTTGCAGGTAAACTTGTTTATAATCATTCTGATAAATCGAGGGGTTGGATTTGTGTGTAAATATATGTTGGGTAGCTTTACGCTGCTGAATATCTGGTGTTTTGCAGGTAAACTTGTATATAATCATTCTGATAAACCGAGGGGTTGGATTTGTGTGTAAATATATGGTGGGTAGCTTTACGCTGCTGAATATCTGGTGTTTTGCAAGTAAACTTGTATATAATCATTCTGATAAACCGAGGGGTTGGATTTGTGTGTAAATATATGGTTGATAGCTTTACGCTGCTGAAAATCTGGTGTTTTGCAGGTAAACTTGTGTAATCTGAGAAATGAGTGGTGGGATTTGTGTGTAAATATCTTGTGCGAAGCTTGATGGTTCTGAATATCTGTTGTTGTTTTTTTAGCAGGTAAACTTGTATAATCTGATAAACCGATGGGTGTTATTTGTGTGTAAATATATGCTGGATAGCTTTATGAAACTGAATATCAGGTGTTTTGCATGTAAACTTGTATAATCGGATAAACCGAGGGGTGGGATTTGTGTGTAAATATCTGATTGGTAGCTTTACGGAGCTGAATAGTTGGTGTTTTGCAGGTGAACATGTATAGGTATATTCTGATGAACCGAGGGGTCTGATTTGTGTGTAAATATTTGATGGGTAGATTTAGGTGCTGAATAGCTGGTGATTTACAGGTAAACTTGTTGTGCTCTTGACCTGAATTCTTCTGTCCATACGGGTTCCATACTTTACTTTCTTTAGTTCAAAAGAACGACACTTTTCCCTGATAAAGTCGATATAAAATTGTTGACCCGTTTTATTATTTGTATTTCCACATCATGTTATTCTTATATCAGCCAAGTAGAAATACTAATTTTGCTTTATCTTACCTTACGCAGGGAGCATTTTCAAATACTGATTTGATTCTCATGTCGAACTTTGGAGGACATCGAGTGTTCGTATCTCATTCTGCCAGGACACTACCTGTATTTTAATCCCTTAGCAGGTGGCAGAGTCACCATAGTAACCATGCATAGCTAAAGGCGTTTGATCCACTGGACTGTTAGAATGTAGATTATCGAAAATTTGTAGCATTACTATTAGAATAGTATGCCAAAATTTTCTGCGCGTGTGCATTGCACATTGATCAGAGTGTACATCAGATGCATCAAATGAAACAAGCATAAATTAAGTATAGCTTTATTACATTTCATAACAAATCGGATCAAGATGAAAGAAATCCAATTTTCATTCATGTACGCGTTGCTTAGTCTACACAGCACGTACACAGACGCAGTCTGATCATTGCTTGACCAATGTTAATGTAGATGGATCTTCTGTATTTTCGCCAGATTTAAGCCGAACGTTTCCATTTATCAATCGGACGGGTTCATTTCAAATTTTACAGCTGTTGGTGTCGGGTTTTAAATTTTATTGAACTTTAAGAGGAACCATCTGAAAGCGAACAGTGAAGACCCTGATTAAACGGTGCTTTCTAGATAAAATATAAAATAATAAACAATCTACGATAGCCAATTCGATCCAGACCATGATGCGTCTCTCGGTGAAGGGTGGAGTTACTGCTTGTATTGCAAACAGCGTGGACCTAGATCAGGCCCGACAAAATCTTGATCCTGATCTGCACATGCGCAAATGCCCCTGATAAACGCCCATGTTG